>CM042689.1:192421440-193842226 GCA_023614405.1 Avena insularis | reverse complement strand
AACCTAAAATTGTCTGACCTCCCATGTAGGGCCTCTTGCTAGAGAAGCAATTATGGGATCTTTTGTTTCAACATCACGTAGTCGATCACGGAACCAGGTGTTGAACTCCTCGACATGGAGTGTCTCGATCGAACGTTGATGGGGATGCTTTGCTCATAGACTGTCATGGTGTTCTTCCATGTACGGAGTTATTTCGTCCATTTGCTTCATCACAACAAATTGTTCCTAATTATATTCAGTGTTATTCGGCCTGAACTTCATCTTTCCACTCGTTCCAACAATAGTAAGCTTCCCCTCATGGATAGACCTAGGAACCCCTACCGGGTCAAGACATGCCATGTAATCAATACAGAACTCAATGACCTCTTCGGTTACATAGCCCTCAATAATGCTTACCTCTAGACATGCTCGATTACTGACATAGTGCTTAAGAATTCCCATGTAGCATTCAAACAGGTACATGCTTCATAGATATTCGAGACCACACATCTTTATCTCGTGCACAAGGTGGACAATGAGATGTACCATGATATTGAAGAATGACATAGCAAATATCGTCTCCAAATTACATAGAGTCTCCACCACATAGATCATCCAACTTACTAGGATCAATCACCTTCTGAGAAATCGTGTTAAAAAATGCACACAAATGCTTTAGAGTGTATCGAACATGTGATGTCAAGACATTCCTTATCGCAACAGGGAGCGTCTGTGTCATCAGAACATGGCAATCGTGGGACTTCATACCCGTTACTCTGTTTTATGTCTTTGAAACAATTCTTTGTATGTTGGCGGCGTAGCCCACACTACTAGGAAAAAGATCTTTAGTGGGGCACCATTTTTAAACTTCTATGGCGCATATGGGATGTGCCACTATTATCATGCCACTAAAGTGTAGTTCTTTGGCGCATATTGAAATGCGCCACAGAAGTCTCAAAAACTTATGTGGCGCATATTTCCAATATGCGCCACAAAAGTCCCCAACCAGATCTGAAACATCTGTGGTACATATTGCCAATATGCGCCACATATTTTTTTCAAATTCAAAAAAAACCTGGCCAAATCTAGCCTCAGGTGGGGATCGCCGGAGGTGGGGATTGCCGGAGGTGGAAAAGGAGTCCGATTGTGGCTGGAGGAGGAGCAGGAGGTCGTCGGTGGAGGAGAGGAGGAGGCTGCCGGTGGAGGGGGGGCTTGCCAGAGTAGGAGGCAGAGGTCGCCGGTGGAGGAGAGGAGGAGGCCGCCGGAGGAGGAGGAGGAGGTCGCCAGAGGATGAGGTTGCCAGAGGAGGTGCTCACCGGGGTGGAGGAGGATGGAGGAGGAGGAGGAGCTCACTGGGGTGGAGGAGGGAGGAGGAGGAGCTCACCGGGATGGAGGAGGAGTGAGGAGGAGGAGGAGAAGGTGAGGAGAAGGAGAGAATAAGTGGAGGAGGATAATGGTGGAGGATAAGGGTGGAGGAGTGGAAGAGGATAAGAGAGGGAGAAGGGGCGGCGGGATTCAAATTTTGAATCCCTCCCAAGACTTCTGTGGCACATATGGGAGAAATGTACCACAAAAGTTTCTCCCCCTTTTTTATTTTTTTGCAGGAAAAAATCTTCTTTTTGCCATAACTTTTTACTCTTTTCGAATTTGGGGAATCTGTAAAACTTCAACGGCTTCCAGCGTTTGAAATTGAGTAGGAATTTTCGAGATGATCATTTTGGTATATTAAACTTTTTTTCCGACATCGTATGCAAAAGTTATGGCCATTTTACTATGCCATGACCTTTTTTGAAAAATACATCGAAATTCATGTTTTTCAATTTCCCTACAACTATAGCCCAAAATACAACTACATCTCAAAGGAATTATTTTTTTGAATTTTTTTTATCATTTTCATTTATTTTTTACAAAATTTAAAAGGCGATCTAAGGGGGGGTTGATCTGGTCTTCCATATTCTGTGGCGCATATATAGATATGCGCCACACAAGTTACAAATTCTATGGCGCATATCTATATATGCGCCACACAAGTTACAACTTCTATGGCGCATATATAGGTATGCGCCACATAACTTTGGTCAACTGAATACCGTGATGGGGCCTACCATCACTTTCTGTGGCGCATATGTCCATATGCGCCACATAAGTTGGAACTTTTGTGGCGCATATGGACATATGCGCCACAGAAAGTGAGGGACCCCAACCCCGGCGGCGGGTCCACCAAACTTCAATGGCGAATTGTTTCCCTATATGCACCATATAAGTGTGAAGATTTCAGTTGCGCATTGCGTGAAATGCGCCACTGGAGTTTATCTTTGACACATGGTCACACATATGCGCTACAGAAGATTTGTCTATCTATAGCTGGTTTCCTAGTAGTGCGGTTAGAAAATGCATGCCATATAAATAATCGCACACACTTTTCCCTCTAATTTGTCACAGACATAACACATAGGGGCTGGCCTTCCTTGAGCATCAACCTCAGGTGGGTTTTCCCCTCTTAGTTTTGCATCTTCAAGTTGTGCGTCTGCAATATCTTTTGTTTTGTCCTTCATGTTGATCAACGTCCCTATTATTATTTATAACACATTCTTCTCAACATGCCTCACATTGATGGAATGTCGAACGTCGAGATTCTCCTAATAAGGTAAGTCCCATAGTATTGATCTTCTCTTCCAGACCGGTTTTATTTTGTGAGGCTGGTCATCTATATCTATTTATTTTTCTTTGTCCTTTCCTTTCCCTTTGCCTCTTCCCCTTTGTTTCAATCATCCTTTTCCATGCACAACTTTCAAGTGTTTAAGCTGATCATAGATCTGAACGCCTTTTAAATTTGGAGGATCCAAATCTTTCTCACAAGTGTTATCAAACTTTTTCTTCAGGGTCTGATATTTATGACCCTTTGGCAAATACCTTCGAGTCCGCATGTACACCATTTTCTTAAACTTATGCAAATAAAAACTTGATGTGTTGTCTAGGCACTGGACACATGCATAGGTCCCTTTTATAACCTGGCCAGAAGAGTTCTAATAGGCTAGATAATCATTGATGGTTATGAATAACATGCATCTCAGGGTAAAAACATTCTTCATATATGCATCATGCATTTTTACTCCGTCAATCCAAAGGAGTTTCAAATCTTCCACCAAAGGTGAAAGGTACACATCAATGTCATCACCATGTTGCTTGGGCCCTGGGTTAGTATTGCGAGCATGATATACTTTCGCTTCATGCATAACCATGGAGGAAGGTTGTAAATGCTAAGATTCATGGGCCATGTGTTGTGGGTGGTACTATAGTTGCCGAACAGGTTCATTCCATCGGTTCTCAGTGCAAACCACACATTTCTAGGATCATCTCCAAAACGGTCACCATCATCTATACCAAAAGTATTCAACCTTTTGACGTTACCCCACTATGGAGAGTCGGCAGGGTGCCTGAGCATGTCGTCCTGAATGTGCTCCTCTGCATGCCAATGCATCAGATTTGCCGTATCCGGGTTTGCATATAACTGTGTCAAACAAGGAATAATATGAAGGTACCAACACACTTTTATCGGGATGTCCTTCCTAACTGGTTTCTTATGCTTCTTCTTGATCGCCTAATTAATGTCCAGGTCATCCTCACTACCGCTGTCATCTGCCATATTAGTTGCCTCAACCTTGGGAACCTTGAACCTTCGAAATTTGCACACCGGACATTCGCACAAATTGATGTAGGCATCACCACGGTAAAATATACAATCATTTTACATGCATGTATTCTCTGAACCTCCATTCCCAATGGATAGACAATCCGCTTAGCTTTGTAAAAACTATCTGGCATGTAGTTTTCTTTAGTACGAATTTCTTGTAAGAATGTTAACAACTTGGTTACACTCTTATCCAACCATATGTACATTTGCTTCATCTGCTTTAGTTCTAGCATAGTACCTAGTGCAACTTACACCCGTGGTACATTGGTGTCTCAGAGTCTTTGATCATGCAAGCATATTTATCGTACATTTTCTGATCCTCAGAGTTTACTTTCAACTCCCGCAACATCTAACTCACATTGTGTTTTTCGACATCTTCCCTATTCTCTTGCGACAATTTATTATCAATGTCATTTGTTCGACCAACCTCGTCATCCGTTGATGGAATGGTGGTAATCTCAACATCATCCATGTTGGCATCCTAACAAGAATCACCCTGCTCATTAGCATCACCCTCCTGATTATCATCACCATGTTTGTATGTACTTTTTCGTACTTCTCCGTGGCGGATCCAACAATCATACCCTACCACGAATCCCCTTTTTATCAAATGTGTCTGAATTTGTGACATGCTTGTAAAACTCTGGATGTTTTTACGGTCATAGCAATGGGCAAAGTATCCATGGGTCCTCTGTATGATCTGCATTCATTCTAGCTGTGTCCAAATACTCCTTGACACCGTCAAGGCACACATTCATCGCACGATTCCCCAGGTAAATCCACCCACGTCGGTCCATCTACAAAATAAAACAAATTAATATGCACAAGTAATAAAATATGAATTCAAATGCATCTAATACAAAAATTATCATAAAACAACAGATGAAAATTAAAGTAAAAAAAGCAACTTACCTAGACGTTCCGTTATTATCTGGAGGGTACAGACACTTCTTCTTGATTCCCCCACCCGTCGCCGTCCGCCGACCGCGGTTTATATCGAGCACCCCAACATCTGGATTTCGCCAGCACGAGGTGTCTCACACGTTAAATCGGCCTCACGCATCAGATCTATGCCGCCTACGTACGTGTCGCCATGGTTAGGACAATGGACGATAGCGAGATCCTCTTCGCCTTCGGGAACTCCTCCTTGTCATCGTATGAGGTACTAAGCTTCTAAGTTTCGTATCTCTAATTCTATTTGTCTTGAAATTTTGGATTCATCTGCTGAGATTTTACAAATTCAATTTGATTTTAATTTTTTCTAGGAATCATCCTATGACTACGGTATTCGTGATGGATGTAACTAGTTCCAACGATGTCTAGATGCAAAAATCATTGTCCTAGAAGAATTGGACTTTACAAGAGAGGATAAGAGGAAGACAGATGAAGAATTGAGTAAGACCAATGAAGAATTGAGGAGACGAAAGAGAAGCTAAGGCTAGCTCATGAGACAGTCCAAATGATGGAGCAATCAATGAAAACCATCAAAAAAATATGGAAAAGGCTGTGGAAGAGAAGGGGCAAATAGAGTTGGTGTTGGCCAATACCATCGATGCACACAACATCAAGATGCAATAAAGTAGGCAAACAACTAGGTCGAAGATGAATAAGATAAAAAAGTATGCTATTTGGAAGGAAATGTGTCTACAATATGCCTTTGGTGCCATTGTTATCCTAGTCTCAGTTATAATAGCCATGTCCGAGTTTTTTAAATGAGCGAGGGAGTTAATTGTTACTCTGAGCATGATTGTACGTGTTACTAATCTCTGTATGTGAGAATTGATTGCATGCTATATGTTGTTTGCAAGAAAAATAGGTTATATAACAATAGAAGTGGACAAGATTAAAACGCACCTTCAAAATCGCAGGCGCACCCTCAATCACCCCATCATGAAGCCCTGATCAATTTAAACTCACCACCACAAGATTATACTGGTTTGGTTAAGGCATCACTGTTCATCCATATATATGTAGTCAACAAAAAAGGAGAAATCTGGAAAGTAGACCTAAAACGATTTATAACAGAAACCTCCTCTAGTCAAATATATATTGGAGTCGGTCGGAATTAATGACCGCCCTATCTACAAGTTTTCATGGCGGTCTTTATAATGAATAGCCTTGTCGGCTATGATACCTGGGTTGCCAAATTGGTCAAGTCAGATTTCTTCGTGCCCTTGGAAATCATTAACAATGAACCAGCGGGTTTAGAGTCACTAAAGACCACTGACTTTGTGTATGATTCAAAAGATGACTCTCTAGTTGCCGACAATGCATCCTCAAAATATCCAACACTAGTGGAATAGAAACACTTTGTATTATTTGTCTCTTTGGTGTTGTAATATATTTATGCGGAAAACAATGTCAAACAAGGTGGAAAACTTGGCTATAAGCCTCCTGCTACTCTTATTTAGATCCATCATGTATAAGTTTGTATATTTTTAAGAAAGTGCTGGCTTATCCATTATTCTGGTTTTTATGCTTTACTTTTCGTGAGAGTGAAAACTCTCAGCACAGAACCATGCACTTAGGTGATGATGCCTAACTGCACCATACAAAACCTAAGTGCAAATCGTCGGCTTTGAGTGCCAAAAAGTCAGTACTCCAGAATCCACATAAAAATAATAGAAAATGTGTAGACCAGAAAACTTAAGCTAACGCTAGTAGGCAGAATTTTCACAAGTATGAATGCTGAGTTGATCTAGGAGCGCTTCGTTGGGAATCCCAAGAACAAGGTGTGAAGCATCACAGCAGCAAGTTTTCCCTTAGTAAAAAACTGAGGTTATCGAACCAGTAGGAGGAAGGAAACGCCACACAGGTGTTGCAAGCAACACGGAGACCTGCACAACACAAACTCAAGACTTTGCCCCAACGAATCAGTGAGGTTGTCAAGCTCACCGGTTTGCTGTAACAAAGGATTAAACGTATGTTGTGGAAGGTAATGGTTTGCAGCAAGTAAACAAGTAATAGTGGAAGATATATCAATGGTAAATATTGGACCGGGGTCCATAGTTCACTAGAGGTGCTCTCCTTAGATAAACAACATGGCATGAAGGGTAAACAAATTACAGCATAGCAATTGACATGAACTGAGCAAGGCATAACAATGTAATTACTAGTCAGAAAGATCCTATGAGATTCGATTGGGCAATACAACAAGATACATAGACCGCCATCCAATTGCATCTATGACTAGAAGTCCACCTTCAGGTTATCATCCGAACCCCCTCCAGTATTAAGTTGCAAGCAACAGACAACTGCTTTAAGCAAAGTGTGTAAGGTAAACAATCCACTTGTTCCATGAATAAGAGACCGGTGTTTCTCCCTAGTAGCAACATCACATCTACAACCGAAGAGATTTTTTTGACTTCCCTTGGAAACTAGAGGCATGAACCCACTATCGAGCATAAATACCCTCTCTTGGAGTCATAGCAACTACTTGGCCAAGATAGCTACTAACAACGAAGAGCATGCAAGATCACAAACAACACATACATGATATAATCATAAAGACAAAACCATTAATTAATCTGACATAGTAATCTCAATATCCATCGGATCCCCGCAAACACAACATGCATGATTACAAATAGATTAGATCTTGATCATGAACGGCGCTCACAAGATCTTATACATGAAAGCACAAGGAGGAGATACAACTATCAATATACTACATGGACCCATAGTCAAAGGTGGAAATACTCACGCATCATACCAGAGAGAAGGCCTCCGGGATGATCTCCCCTCCGGTAGGGTGCCGGGAAGAACTTCAGATCCCCCAATCTAGGGATGATGGTAAAGGCAGCTACAGAAGGTTTCGTGTAGTTTTGATGTGGTCCTTAGGGTTTCTGCATCGAGGGCTTCTTATAGGCGAAGAGGCGAGGCCGGGAGGCGACCAGGGGGGCCACACCCTGCCCAGGCGTGGGCCCACCCTAGCCCGCGCCTGGGGGCTGTGGTGGCCCTCTGGCACCTCTCCGTCTCCCCTTCTGGCTTCATGATGCCCACATTAAAATATTGACTTTGGCTTTTGTCCCGTCCAATTCCGAGAATATTGATTGTCTGCCTTTCTGGAACCAAAAACAGGAAACTGGAACTGTGGCAACTTGTTAATAGGTTAGTTCTAGAAAAGATATAAAAACAACTCAAAGTGTAGACAAAGCAAAGCAAAGTAGATACTAAACAAGCATGGATCATCAAAAATAATAGTTACATTTCCGACGTATCACTCACGAATATCAATGAGGTAATAGTAACCATTGAGCAGCGCTTTTATTATGACAAACGGTCCTTCCCAAGGTAGGGATAATTTATGTGGCTTTTTCTACTAACTCGGAGCACTAGATCCCCCTCTTTAAACGAGCGATGACAAACGCGTCAACTATGGTAGCTGTGTAGCTTCTGTTGTTAGAAGTGGAGGTCAAAAAAAGGGCATATATGTGCTGTAGCAGCGCCACCGAAGGTTCGTGAGGAGGGCTGAACACGCGTTCCCAAGGAGCCTCAGAGATGGTGGCGATGGCGAAGCAAGAATCAGGGCAGAGAGGTGACACGGTGTTTTTTACCCAGGTTTGGGACCCTCGTGAGGAGGTAAAGCCCTTACACCTGCTTTGTTGTATTTCTCGCTTGGCTACGTGAGGGTACAATGGAGATGAGATGTCTAGGGTTAGATTGCTAAGGATCGGTTCCTTCTAAGGTAGGAGGAGGAGCCCTTATGTAGGGCGGTGTTGGGCCTCTTACCTAGCGTTTGGGCGGGAAGGTAGACCACACTTCCACCCCTGGAGGACCCGATCTAGGAGGCTACTTTACATGGACTTGGTCTAGCTCGCCTTACTCCGCTTCGTCCTCCTGTAAAGAATCCTTCCCAAACGCAGATTGTCTTCATCCGGCGATCTCTAATTTACACCTTCTATCACCAGAATGGAAACAAAGGCGTATCCCGACACGAGTTCAATCATCCTTTCCTTGCCAAAAGGGTGGAGAGCCGAGACTTCTTTACCAAGGAAGCTAGCGTTGCAGGGACACGACACTTCCCGTCGGGACCGTAGTTTGAACTCTTCCAGGAAAAGTTACTGTCCTACCCCGGAGGTGCGGCACGGTATCCGAGGGTCAAAGACGATGTGCGAAGTCGTGGCAGACTCGCCATCTAGGCTCTATCCCTTCGCGAGGCGGAAGCCTCGCAAAGTCCTCTTGAATAAGTCTTCTAAGAGTGGGCATCACCTTGGCGTGGGGCCTGCTCAGTGCGGGGACGTGGAACCCTTGTTGCCAGAGCTCTGACAGTAGCCCCTGGGTGATTGACCTAGGCATGTCCTCCTGTGGGATCGAAAGGGTAAGAGACCCTTGAAGGTGGGTGGGCCCCGTGCTCGTTTAGTAAACAAATACCTAGTGTGCCCAAATCTTAGTCGTGAATCCCAAATGGACGCGTATCCTTGTCGATGGATTTTATGTGCACCACTGCCGCCTCGGGAGTTGAACCCATGACGCGACGAAGTGTGGGGCCTGGTAGTTAACCCCATGAGGGCGATGCAGTGGCACGTATTTTCACCCGGACCGGTTAAATCAAGGGGCGTGGGGAAGGTATGTTTTCACTTCCACGCTGTCATCGCCTTCCCCTCCTGCTTGCACTCCCGAGTCAACCCTTTCATCCCTTTACATGGCACCCAATCGTTTCATGGTTGAGGAGAAGGTCAAGTCGGTGATGACTGATACATTGCAAACGTATCTATAATTTTTGATGCTCCATGCTTTTTTAGCACCAACTATATTATGTTTTAGTCCACACTTTGTGGCATTTTTATGAATTTTCTAGAACTAACATATTAACAAGTGCCGCAGATCCAGTTCCTTGTTTTCTGCTGTTTTTGGTTTTAGAAAGACTAGTTAAGAAATATTCTCAGAATTGGACGAAACAAAAGCCGAAGTTCCTATTTTTTCCGACACGACACAGAGTCCGAAGGAGAGACAAATAGGCACCGTAGAGCAGCCACACCAGGGGGCCGTGCAGGCCCACCCTGGGCCACGCCTGGCCATGGTGTGGTCCCCTCCGGCGTCCACCGACCTTGCCCCTTAGCCTATATAATCCACCGAGATGAAAACCCTAGGGACCCAATCATAATTCCACAAAAAAGTCCATAGTCGTCGCCACCGTCATCCCTAGATCGGGAGGGATCTGAAGCTCTTCCCGGCACCCTGCCGGAGAGGGGAGATCATCTCGAAGGCCTTCTTCGTGACCATGCCTGCCTTCGGAGTGATGTGTGAGTAGTTCATCCTTGGAGTACGGGTCCATAGAAGTAGCTAGATGGTTGTTTCTCCTATTTGTGCCACCATGTTTAGATCTTGTGAGCTGCGTATCATGATCAAGATCATCTTATTGTAATTCTACGTGTTGTGTTTGCGGGGATCCGATGGATATTGAATATTATGTCAGATTGATTATTGTTCTATCATGTCTATGTTATTTGTGATCTTGTATGCTCTCAGTTGCTATTAGTTACTTTGGCCAAGTATTTGCTTATGACTCCAAGAGGGAGTATTTATGCTAGATAGTAGGTTCATGCCTCTGGTAATCCGGGAGAGTGACAAAAACTTCTAAGATTGTAGATGTGTTGTTGCTACTAGGGACAAAAAAAGAATCCTTTGTCCAAGGGCAATTGTATTGTTTACATTACACACTTTGCTTAATGCAATTATCTGTTGCTTGCAACTTAATACCCGAGGGTTATTCAGATGATATCTTGAAGGTGGATTATTAGTCATAGATGTAGTTGGATTACGGTCTATGTATCATGTTGTAATGCCCAAATAAATCTCATAGTGATCATCATGTCCTGCACATGCATTCTTATGCATTCTCTATTTGTCAATTGCCCCGCTGTAATTTGTTCACCCAGCATGTTATTTATCTTATGGAGAAAACACGGGTAGTGAACTATGGACCCCGGTCCATTCTTTCCCATAGATATTCTATCTACTGTTTACTATTTACTTTCTACAATTACCACAAGCAATTACTTTCTTCCACACTATATGTTTAATCCTTTGTTTTCAGCAAAACCAATGAGCTTGACAACCTCATTGATAAGTTGGAGCAGAGTATTTTGGTTGTGTTGTGTGCAGGTTCCACGTTGCTAGCAACACCTTCCGAAGTGGTTTCTTTCTCCTACTGGTTCGATAACGTTGGTTCTATAACATCAAGCTTTTTTTGGCGCTGTTGCCAGGGAGAAAGAATATTTCTGCAAGGGGAGTCTCTCACAACCAATATATTTACTTTGTTTTTGTTTTTCTTAGTTTCTTTTGCTTTTTTGGTTTGTTTTTTTTTTGTCAAAAACACAAAAAAATTAGTTCCTACTTAGTTGGTATTTTTGTTGTCTTGCTTTAATCTTGAAAAAATGACTACTCCTGAAAACACTAAGTTGTGTGACTTCACTAGCACAAACAACAATGATTTCATTTGCACACCTATTGCTCCACATGTTCCTGAAGCTACTTTCTATGAAATTAAACCTGCTTTGCTAAATCTTGTTATGAAAGAGTAATTTTCTGGTGTTAGTACTGATGATGTTGCTGCTCACCTTAATAATTTTGTTGAACTTTGTGAGATGCAAAAATATAAGGATGTAGATGGAGATATTATTAAGCTTAAATTGTTTCCTTTATCTTTAAGAGGAAAAGCTAAAGATTCGTTGTTATCTTTGCCTAAAAATATTATTGATTCTTTGATTAAATGCAAATATTCTTTCATTGGAAAATATTATCCTCCTGCTAAGATTATATCCATGAGAAGTGACATAATGAAATTTAAACAATTTGATAATGAACATGTTTCTCAAGCTTGGGAAAGAATGAAATCTTTAGTGAAGGATTTCCCCACTCATGGACTAACTACTTCGATGATTATCCAAAACTTTTATGTAGGGCCAAATTTCTCTTCAATAAATCTATTGGATTCGGCTGCTGGAGGTACCTTTATGTCCATCACTTTGCGTGCTGCAATAATGCTCCTGGATGATAAGATGACAAATTATTCTGAATGGCACACTAACAGAGCTCCACAAGGTAAGAAGGTAAATTCTGTTGAAGAAACCTCCTCCTTGAGTGATAAGATTGATACTATTATGTCTATTCTTGTTAGTGGAAAAGCTCATATTGATCCAAATAATGTTCCTTTAGCCTATTTGGTTGCTCAAGAAGAGCATGTTGATGTGAACTTCACTAAAAGTAATAACTTTATCAACAATGCTTATGGTAGTAATAATTATAGGCCATATGCTTGTAATAATGGTAATGTTTATGGATATTCTTATGGAAATTTCTACAACAACAATAGAAGTGAACCCTCTAAACTTGAAGTCATGCTTAAGGATTTTATTAGTAAACAAACTGCTTTCAATAAAATTGTTGAGGAAAAGCTTGGAAAAATTGATGTTCTTGCTTCTAAAGTTGATAGCCTTGCCCTTGATGTTGAACTTCTTAAATTAAAGATTATGCCTCATGAGGTTAAATAAAGCAAGACTTTGAATGACATTCAAGTTATAATTGATGAAAATGTTAGGATGTTAGCTTAATTGCATGCTAGGTGGGAAAGAGAAGATGAAATTGCTAGAAATAATAGTATGACTAAGGTATGTACCATTACCACCACTAGTGATGTTGAAGTTTCAAATGCTAGAAAACCTCCTACTATTAATGGTAAAATAATTGGTGTAGAGAAAGTCCACATTCCTTTGCAACATTGCCTAGACCCACTAGAACTTTTTCCAATAAAAATGCTGAAAATTTTCGAAATATGGGAGACAAAAGTTCTACTACCTTGAATGGTAATTTTGATTTTGATCTTGATGGTTGTAATATTTCTAAAGTAATTATATTCTTGCAAAAGCTTTTTATAAGTCCTAATGCTAGTGCTATGAATATGGCTTTTACAAAGCATATTACAAATGCTCTCATGAAAATTAAAGAAGGAAAATAAAAAATGAAGCTTATATTCCTAGGAAATTAGAACATGGATGGGAGCCCATCATTAATATGAAAGTGAATGATTTTGATTTCAAAGGTTTATGTGATCTCTGTACTAGTATATCTATTATGCCTAGAAAATTTTATTATATGCTTGATTTACCACCATTGGAAAATTATTATTTGGATGTCCATCTTGATGATAATGCTAAAAAGAATCTGATGGGGAGAATTAATGATGTTCTTATTATGGTTAACCATACCTTTGTCCCCGTTGATTTCTATATTTTGGATGTTGAATGCAATGCTTCTTGTCCTATTATTTTGGGAAGACCTTTTCTTAGAACTGTTGGTGCCACTATTGATATGAAGGAAGGCACCATTAAATATCAATTCCCACTCAAGAAAGGTATTGAACACTTCCCTCAAAAAATAAAGAAGATATCTTTTGATTCTCTTCTTAGAATTTTTTTTGATGTTGATTATATTGTTCTTTCGAAAATACTTGATTCTTGCTTTCTATGCCTAGCTGAAATGCGTTAAAGAAAAGCACTCTTGGGAGATAACCCAATTTTTTAATTTCATTAAGTTTTCCTTTTGTTACGTCTTGGAAGTTATTGCCTCTGTAATAACCTCTCCTTATCCTTTTTGTTTGGTTTTTGTGCCAAGAATAACCTCTAATGAGAGGTAAGAAAGATTTGGGAAAGTTGCTGTGCCGAAACAGATTTCTGTGCTTCGATGCAAAAAATCGTGATAAAATCTAGAATATCGTATTGATCTGAAATTTTTTGAACGCATTCCCCTTGTATTTACCCAACTTTTGTTAGTTTTTCACTTTTCGATTTGAGCAACAAAATATTTTTGAAAAAGTCGGTCTTTACCTGCAGGTCTGTTTTGATAGATTTCTGCCATTATTTGCATTTGCCTCTTAAATTGATTCTTTTAAGTTCCTTTGAACACTTGAGCTTTTAAAAGGAGTTTCTACAGTATCTTATGTTTTAATGGATGATTTCCTTGAGTTGAAACTGAACCCAAAGGCTTATTATCTTGAATACACTAATGTTGCTACTGAAGATTGTGTGAAGTTTTGTATGTAGGAAGTTTTCAAGTGTAGGGAGAGAATGATGTGATGAGATGAAGCATGGAAAAAATCTCAAGATTAGGGATGCCACCCGTGTCAGCCCAAGAAATATTCAAGAGGTACAAGCGTCAAATCTTGGGGATGCCCAAGGCACCCCCTTCTTCATCAACAAAAATCTCAGGTCTTCTTTCAAGATACTTTATTTTTTGCTTCATGCACTATTGTGTTGTTCTTGGAGCGTCTTTGTTTTTGTTTTTAGTTTTATTTTGTTTTGTTCGCTGCAATAAGTTGGTTGGACCCCAGCACACTTCTTTTGGAGAAGTCACACCCCATTCTTCATTGCCTAGAACACTCTTGTTTTCACTCTTATTGTTCTATGAGTGTTCTCTTTTGCTAGCACTGCGTTTAGCTTTAGTTTTCTTATTTTTGCTTAGAACTTTTTATTTCATCTTTGTAGTTAGGTGAGAAATGCTCTCTAGTCTTTATTGATTATTATATTTGTGAGCTGTTTCAAATAAGTTGATTGGTGTTGGAAAAGAGTAGAATGTTTCATGCTTATGATGGTATAAAAGAAGCTTGTTTTGACTGTGACTTTATCATGTAATGTTAGATGTTGCTTTGACCATATGATTAGTGATTATTGTTGTATTATGACTTGTTTCAAACAATTGAGATTTCTTAATGTGCCATGAAAGAATCATGTGTTGTTTTAGCATACAAAGCATAATATTGTGGTATTCTCCTTTGATGCTTTATTTGGGTTGACTTGGCACATGCTTACACCATGTTATGACTATGATCCAGTCACCTTAGCCTCTATGATCATTTAGTTTTTGACTTGTGATATCACTTTATGCTTTAATTAATAATTTTTTGTCGCACTGCATGATTATGGCCATTGTTGCTCTCTTAGTTGGTCGCTCCTAGTCTTTTGCTAGCCTCCACCTGTACTGTGTATGAGATCTACTCGTGCATCCAACTCACAAGAAACCAAATTATTTCAAAGAGTCCATTATAAACACCTATTCATTATGTGTTACACCATTCCAAGTATATTCATGTTTTTATATATCTTCCAAATTAAAATTTTGTTATGTGAAAATTAGTGATTAAAGCTCTCACAAACTTGAATGCACATTTTATTTCTTGTACTTAATAAACTTGAACCATTGTGACTATATTATGATGCTTATATGCTTGCAAATTGTAAGTTGGGAGTTAGCAAAACCATGCTTTCATGGGGCACGCTTTCAACATTGCACTTATTCTATTTAGTTGATATCATGTTCTTTTGTTTATGGATGCCGACGGTGTGAAATAAGATGGGAGCTTCTAAGTCCATGTAGTTTGTATATGTGTTATCGAAATGCCTGGGCGCCTAGCCTAAGCCATGCCTAATCATGGTGGAAACTTGCAGCAAAACCATAGTAGAATTCTACGAAGTATCCTTAATAAAAAACTATGCAAATAGAAAATAAAAAGATCGCTGAGATGCTCACTGTCTGTTGCCTTGTCATTTTGATATGGGATATCTCCTGTGTCATGGGCCAAGGGGTACCCCGTTGGAGGTTCTCTATGATACCCATATACTTACAATGACAAGAACTTGCTTGCGACCAAATTTGAGTAGCATGAGGTCTCAGTACTCGTACTCAAGGGGAATGGGATTTTCAACTTGTGATTTTTCAAGCATATAACTCATATTTTCCCTCACTTTAACCTTAATCACTTCAAGATGCTTCTGATAGCGGCAATGAGAGCTCAAAACTAATAAGTACCATAATTTTTTGAAGCTTTATAAAACCATTTAATCCCTACTTCCCACTGTGAAGGGCCTTTCTTTTTTATTTTTTATTGAGTCTCAATATTCTATCTTTATGCACCAGCTAAGAGAGCATAGTTTTCATTATGAGTTCAATGTGCATTGTCCCAAAACTTGTTGATTGATTCATAATTATGGTATTGCTTGTTCTTAAATTATTTGTATCTAGTCACCCGTATGAACTTTGAAGGTCTCCTAAGCATTTATGTTTTCTTATTCCATGAAGGACAAGATGAATACCACCCTTGCTATGTTTTCTAAATGTGAAACAAACAAATGTCTTTCAAAGCACTATTCATGATCTTTTGTTTGTGTCTCTTTCATGTTGCAACATAGTTTCTACGTTTTATTTTTAGAAATACACCTTTCATGCTTATGTTTAGAGTACTTTGATTCCATCTATCAATGCTATACAATACCTTGATCAAGATTGTGATGGTGCATGTCACCTCAAAAATTATTCTTTTTATCACTTACCTACTCGAGGATGAGCAGGAGTTAAGCTTGGGGATGCTGATACATTGCAAAAGTATCTATAATTTTTGATGCTCCATGCTTGTTTTGCACCAACTATATTATGTTTTAGTCAACACTTTGTGGCATTTTCATGAATTTTTTGGAACTAAAATATTAACAATTGCCGCAGAGCCAGTTCCTTATTTTCTGCTATTTTTTGGTTTTAGAAAAACTACTAAATAAATATTCTCAGAATGGGATGAAACAAAAGCCGAAGTTCCTATTTTTCCCGACACGACACAGAGTCCAAAGGAGAGACGAAGAGGTGCCATAGAGAAGCCACACCAGGGGGGCGCGCAGGCCCACCCTAGGTCACACCTGGCCTTGGTGTGGGCCCCTTAGGCGTCCATCGACCTTGCCCCTTCGCCTATATAATCCACCCAAGACGAAAACCTCAGGGACCCAATCGGAATTCCACGAAAAAGTCCGTAGGTGCCGCCATCATCATCCCTAGATGGGGAGGGATCTAAATCTCTTCCCGGCACCCTACCGGAGAGGGGAGATCATCCCGAAGGCCTTCTTCATCACCATGCCTGCCTCCAGAGTGATGTGTCCAAGGGATCAGATGGATATTCAGTATTATGTCGGATTTATTATGGGTCCAAGTGATGTGTCCAAGGGATCAGATGGATATTGAGTATTATGTCAGATTTATTATGGGTCCAAGTGATGTGTGAGTAGTTCATCCTTGGACTACGGGTCCATAGCAGTAGCTAGATGGTTGTTTCTCCTATTTGTTCCACCATGTTTTGATATTGTGAGCTGCCTATCGTGATCAAGATCATCTTATTGTAATTCTACATGTTGTGTTTGCGGGGATCAGATGGATATTGAGTATTATGTCGGATTTATTATTGTTCTATCATGTCTATGTTATTTGTGATCTTGCATGGTCTCTATTGCTAGTAGTTATTTTGGCCAAGTATTTTCTTGTGACTCCAAGAGAGAGTATTTATGCTCGATAGTAGGTTCATGCCTTTGGTAATCTGGGAGAGTGACATAAACTTTTAAGATTGTAGATGTGCTGTTGCTACTAGGGAGAAAACAACAATCCTTTGTCCAAGGGCAATTGTATTGTTTACATTACACGCTTTGCTTAATGCAATTATCTGTTGCTTGCAACTTAATACCCGAGGGTTGTTCGGATGATATCATGGAGGTGGATTCTTAGTCATAGATGCAGTTGGATTATGGTCTATGTATCATGTTGTAATGCCCAAATAAATCTCATAGTGATCATCATGTCATGCACATGGATTGTTATGCATTCTCTATTTGTCAATTGCCCCCTGTAATTTGTTCACCCAGCATGTTATTTATCTTATGGAGAAAACACCTCTAGTAAACTATGGACCCCGGTCTATTATTTCCCATTGATATTCTATCTATTGTTTACTATTTACTTTCTGCAATTACCACAAGCAATTACTTTCTTCCACACTATACGTTTAATCCTTTGTTTTCAGCAAAACCAGTGAGCTTGACCAACTCATTGATAAGTTGGGGCGGAGTATTTTGGTTGTGTTATGTGCAGGTTCCACATTGCTAGCAACACCTTTGGAAGTGGTTTCTTTCTCCTACTGGTTCGATAACCTTGGTTCTATAATTGAGGGAAAACTTGATGTTGTGCTCACCATACCTTGCTCTTGGGGTTCCCAACAGGCTTTATATCAACTGAGCCAACATCAATGATCGAGGCGGAGGAGGCCCCGCCGGTGAAGTGCAGCCACAGGCAGCCATGCGGAAGCGGCCGAGGGACAAGCGGTGGCCATGGGGCTTGATACGTCGCAAACGTATCTATAATTTTTTATGCTCCATGCTTGTTTTGTATCTACTTTGCTTGTCTACACTTTGAGGTGCTTTTTACATGTTTTCCGATACTAACCTATTAACAAGTTGCAACAGTGCCAGATGCCTGTTTTCTGCTATTTTTGGTTTCAGAAAATTTAGTAAAGAAATATTCTTGGAATTGGACAGCTCAAACGAAAATTCAATTACTTTCCATGGGGAACAAGGAGTCCATAGGGGATCCGGAGAGGCCGGCCAGGGAGGCCAAACTCCCCTAGGCCCAGGTGGGCCCTACCCCATGCCTGCGTAGGGTTTGCCCCTATGGCCGCTGCCTCGGCCTCCCCCTTCGCCTATTAGAAGCCTCTGATGGGAAAACTCTAAAGAATCTCAAAGAAATCCACGAAAACCTCTATAGCGCTGCCGCCAATGAAGGGGAGATTCGGGGGATAGAAAGTCTCTGTTCTGGCACCCTGTCGGGACAGGGAAGTGCCCTCGGAGCCATCTCCATCGATCTCCATCGCCATCTTCATCACCCTTGTTGATTCCCATGATGAGGAGGGAGTAGTTCTTCCTCGAGGCTAAGGGCTCTACCGGTAGCTATGTGTTCATCTCTCTCTCTCTTTGCATGATCTTGTGGTCATGAGCTTTGTAATCAAGTAGATCTACCTTGCTACTCAAGTGCTTCATTAGATCTCTGCTCTCCCCATGTGTGTGAAAGTGACAGCGTGCACGCCATGGTGGCACTTAGGTTTGAGTCTACATAAATACACTTTGTGCTTTAATAGATCTATGCTTTTCCCCACGTGTGTGAAAGTGACAGCGTGCATGCCGTGTGTGGCACTTTGGCTAGATTGAATATTTGTTATGAGTTATATTTGGAGTTGGATGTCTCTATAAAATTGTGGTGTTTGTTGGAACCGTCTAGTTCTCAAGGTGATAGTGTGGGGTTATCTAGATTGGGGAAGGCGGACTTTGAGGAGTGCTATTATAGCCCTACCGATGATTAGTGTGTCCATCGGAGAGTAGTTAAGAGTATTATCATGAATAGAGGATATTTATATGAGAGAGTGTTCACTAGTGAAAGCATGACCCCTAGGCCTTGTTTCTAAACATTGAAACACCGTTTGCATCTAGATCTGTTGGATGTTTGCTTGCTTTAGTCTTTCTCCACGCCATCAGCTATTTTCTGGCGCCATTACCCCATGACAACAACAAGTCAGAAGCTCTTTTCTGGCACCGTTACCACTTGTATTTCACTATCACTTCGCCAAACTAGTGCACCTATACACCTGAAAAGTGTATTGGGTGTGTTGGGGACACAAGAGACTTCTTGTATCTTAATTGCAGGATTGCTTGAGAGGGAATACCTTTGACCACTTCCTCCCTGAGTTCGATAAACCTTGGGTGATCCACTTAAGGGAAACTTGCTGCTGTTCTACAAACCTCTGCACTTGGAGGCCCAACAATTGTCTACAAGAATAGAAGTGCGTAGACATCAAGCTCTTTTCTGGCGCCGTTGCAGGGGAGGTAAGGTAAAAGGTACTCACATCCTCCGGTGTGAGTACTCGAAGTTATTTCCTTTAGATTCTGCAATTTGGTCTTTTTGTTTCTTGTTTTCACTAGTTAGGCTTAATGGAAAACAACAACAAAATTAGAGAGCTTTATAGTGTTTACCTTGAGTTAGGACATGAAGTGTTTGAAGAGAAAATTAAAAAACCTATGGAACTTTATTTGCATGCTAATAGCAATGTTATTAGTATGAATTTTTTGAACACCATTGTTGCTAATGCTATGGAAACGTCTAAGCTTGGGGAAGCTAGTTTTTATGAAAACGATATTTTTAGTCCCCCAGCTTTGAAAGATAGCTATTCTATTGCTTATGATGATACCAAACCTCCCATTTATGATGATTACAATGATGAGTATGATATTTTTAGTCCACCTACTATTGAGGAGAAAATTAATTGTGATTAAAATATGCCTCCTATATTTGATGATTATGGCGATGAGAATGATAGTGATAGCTATTTTGTTGACTTTACTCCCACTACAATTAATAAGAATGACTATTCTTATGTGGAGAGTAGTAATCATTTTATGCATGTGGCTCATGATAAGAATTTTTTATGTGATGGTTATATTATTAATTTTGTTCATGTTGCTACTGAAAGTTATTATGAGAGAGGGAAACATGGTTTTATGCATTTCAATAATATTAAGTTTCCCCTCTTTATGTTGAAAGTCTTGAAGTTGCACTTGTTTTGCTTTCCTATGCTTGTTGCTTTGTCCTTTCATGACTTGTTTCTTTACAAGATTCCTATGCATAGGAAGTGGGTTAGACTTAAATGTGTTTGGAATTTGCTTCTTGATGCTCTCTTAGACTTCAATTCATAATTCTTATGTGAGCATCTTCTCAAGCTATAAAGCCTAACTTAAAGGCATTAAAGAAAAGTACTTGTTGGGAGATAACCCAAGAGTTTTCTTGAGTCTTGAAAGTTATTACTTCTGTAATGACCTCTACTTATCCTTTTTGTTTGCTTTTTGTGCCAAGAATGACCTCTAATGAGAGGGAAGTAAGATTTGGGGAGTTGGTGTACCAAAACAGATTTCTGTCCTCCACCTAAAAAATTCGTGAGGAGTCTCTGTAACTCGGATTGATCTGACAATTTACGAATAAATCCCCGAGCATGTTTGCTAACTTTCGTTAGTTCAACACTTTTTGATTTGAGCAACATAAGGTCTTCAGAAAAATCGGTTTCTACCTACTGGTCTGTTTTGACGGATTTCTGCCATTATTTGCATTTGCTTCTTATTGATTCCTTTTTAAGTTCTCTTTAGGGGAATTGAGCTTTTTAAAGTAGTTTCTACAGTAGCATGTGTTTTTAGTAAAAAGTCGTTCCGTTCCAAAGCTTTACCTAAGGGTCTGTTATCTTTTTGAATACACTAATGTTGCTAATGGACATTGTGTAAAGTTTTGTATGAACGAAAAAATTTAGGTGTAGAGAAAGAATGATGTAATGAGATGAAGAATGGAAAAAATCTCAAACTTGGGGATGCCACCCAGTGTCACCCCAAGAAATATTCAAGAGGTACAAGCGTCAAAGCTTTGGGATGCCCAAGGCATCCCCTTCTTCATCAATAACAATCTCAGGTCTTTCTAGACACTTCGTTTTTATTGTATCATGCATTGGTGTGTTATTCTTGGAGCGTCTTAGTTTTCGTTTTTGGTTTTCATTTTGTTAGTTTGCTTGAGTAAGTTGGTTGGTTACACCACACTTCTTTTGAAGAGATACACACTTTGTTTTCATTGCCTAGAACACTCTAGTTTTCACTCTTATTGTTTTGTGAGTGTTCTCTTTTGCTACCACTATGTTTAGCCTTAGTTTTCTTGTTTTCAGCTTAGAACTTTTTAGTTCTTCTTTGTGGATTTGTGAGACAAGCTCACTGGTCTTTATTGATTATTATATTTGTGAGTTGTTTCAAATAGGTTGATTGGTGTTGGAAATGAGTAAGTGCAAGAGGAGCTTGCATTGACTGTGACTTAGACTTTAGCATGACATGCTAGGCGTTGTTTTGACCTTATGTTTAGTGATTATTGGGGTAGCATGTCTTGTTCCAAACAATTGCTATTGCTTAGTGTGCCTTGAAGAAATTATGCGTTGTTTTAGCATGCAAAAGCATAGTATTATGGTATTCTCCTTTGATACTTTGCTTGGGTTGACTTGGCACATGCTCACACCATGTTATGACTATGACAAGTCACCATTAGCCTCCATGATCATTTAGTCCTTGACTTGTAGTACCACTCTTTTCTTTGATTAGTATGTTTTGTTGCACTGCATGTTTATGGCCATTATGCTCTCTTAGTTGGTTGCTCTAAGTCTTTTGCTAGCCTCCACTTGTATGAGTAAGTTCTACTCATGCCTCCAACTCCCAAGAAACCAAGTTATTCCAGAGTGCGCAATATAAACTCCTATGCATGGTGTGTTACACCATTACAAGTATATTCTTGTTTTCAACTATCTTCCAATTAAAAACTATTTTGTTATGTGAAAACTTATTGATTAAAGCCCTCACGAACTTGATGGCACACTTTATATTCTTTGCCACTAATAAACTTGAACCATTGTGACAACTTTGTTGTATATGCTTGCACTTATAAGTTGGAGTTAGCAGAACCGTGTTGTCACGGGGAACTTTTTCAACATTGCACTTGTACTTTGTACTCAGTTGATATCATGCTCTTATAAAGAGGGAACTTGTAAGTCCATGGAATTTGTTTCCTGTGTTAGAGAAACGCCTGGGCCGGTAGCCTAAGCCATGCCTAATCATGGTGGAAACTTGCAGCATTACCATAGTGACATCTATGAAGCATTCTTCTTATAAAAAAAAGACACATTGAGAAAAGAGGAAAGAGAGAAAAAGCACCATATTCCCATGGTAAATAAGAAGATTGCTGAGATGCTTATTGTCTGCTTGTCTTGACATTTTGGTTATGGGAAAGCTCCTGTACTATGTGCAAGGGGTACCCCATTGGCGGTTCTCAATGATATGCAAATACTTACAATGACAAGAACTTACAGGTGACCAAAGTTGAGTATGCATGAGGTGTAGCCCTCGTATTCAAGGGACTTGAGATTGCCAACTTATACGTCGTCAAGCATATGCTCCATCCTTGCCATTTTAACCTTAACCACTTCAAGATGTTTATGATAGGGGCAATGAGGGCTGATATCTAACAAGTACCATAATTTTTGGAAGATCTTTTTGAAACTTGTAATCCCTGCTTACTTTACAAAAGGCCTTTCTTCCTCCACTATTGAGTCTCCACCTTCTACTTTTAGGCACCATAAGAGAGCATAGTTGTCATTCTGTGTGCAGTGTTCCAAAGCTTATTGATTGATGCATATTGTGATATTACTTGTTCTTGTGCTATTTTCTTCTAGTCACCCTTGTGAACTTTGAAGGTGTCCTATGCATCTATTTGCTACTCTACTAGTAAGCTTGCACGTGCAACACACGTCGAATATTCTATAATAAAATATATTTTTTGACATATTTATTTTTTAGCAATTTTTTTACCAAGCGAATTAATCGTGTCTCATGCCCACTGATGTAAGCACACATGTAACACATGACTCACATCATCATTCATTTCCAAATTGACTAAAATGACAACTATTTTGGTCCTAAAATGTGAAATAAAACCTATCAAATATTAATTGGAGCTGGTTTAAAAATAAGAATACAACATATAATAAGGCATATTATAATATGGAGTGAAATATACTTGTTTAGGGATGTCAAATAAAAACATGCATGGTTATGAAATTGCAATGATACACATTTAGTATATTTAATAAAACATTATCAAATAAATATTTAGTAGTTTTGAAGGAATTCAAAATCATCAAATGATCATTACAATATATATTTTGACAACCCTTTTCACTTGCCCCTGGCCATACCAAAAAAGACCACCCTTTTGCTCGCCCCCCGAAGTATACATGCGAAGTGTACATGGAATATATCATCTCTCAAAAAAAGCGTGCACGTGCAACCCACAACAACTACCGTTGAATATCAATATAATAAAAGTTCATAAAGCATAAAACTTTAATCAAAGGAATCATTTATATTTTGTTGCATTGTTCCATCAATGATATTTAGAGAAAAAATTACTCAAGCTGCTGTCCAAAGAAACACATTTAAAAAACCCGGCAAACATACTCACATGGTAGCATAGAGAAACACATTTCGCATATATTGCAGCCCAGATGAACAATTAAGACCAAACAATGAAAGAGATACATATGTTCAAATTTGGTACTCTTTGTCTGAAGGATCTTTATACAAAAATCATTCTCTGCAATACATATTACTATCGTTGAAAGATTTGAAATAACTAAATGTATCGACGGGCTTTACATTGGGGCCAGAGTAAGAGCAGAGGTATGGATGATGTTGGGGTGTCAAGCTCTATAATATTTCAGTGAATGTACTGCATCACGATTCACAAGTCTTTCAAATTAATCTCTTTGGATCCAAAATCTCAATCAGCTACAGAGTTAAATATCATTCACCAAATGCTGAAGAAACACGTTCATCAAGGCTCTAGCTTCACTGACTTCATTTAGAAGATCTCCCTTCGATTATGTTGCTTCCAAGCCTTGTTAGCAAAAAGGCTCTACAAAATATGAACTAAACATATTACAAACATCAATCTTATATTCCAGAATGATGTTCTAACAACTATTGGTTCACCAATGCATTGTTGAATAATATGCAAAATTTTATCATATGTGTGCAATTAAAATTTCTTATTCATTTTTGAGCTATAATATTAATGTGTTTACATATGCAATTTTTCAGAACGCTACCAAGTAACAAATACAACGTCGCTAAATTTTAATTCTGACTTGTTAAACATGAGACAACATGAAAACCTAATCATTCCAGTCTTCTTGCCATGGTTTATGTCATATGTACTTATCCTGCCACTTGGAAATTAAGGTAATAAGAATCGTCTACATATGGTCTCACAGATTCAGAGAGACATGCTTCTCCATCTCCACATTACAAATGACAACCATGCGTTGTCATCATCCTTTGTAAAAACATTTAAAATGTAGCTATAAATAAATTTATGGATCACCAAGCAGCTAGAAGCAACTCCTGCCCGGTGACGACCTTCCTTTGCTTCTTTAGCACTGGCTCCGAGCCTCAAACAGCCATGGAGGCAACGATAGCTACCACTTATAAAAGGTCAAGATGAAGGTACAACTTCAAAACAAGGTGTATCTTTACCAAAATAGCATTTTTAGTAAATGTGTATATCTGGTAAGAATCATTAGTAGTGCTATGTACTATACAATATTAACATTCAGATATGTCCATTTGTTGAACCATCGACACATGCGTATGTAGGTCATCCATTATGTCCTTAGTAAAGAGACACTATTTTCTTCCCCGTGAGATGTGTGCTTGGTTATTTAGCTAGAAATAAACTTCATAGTAGTTTTCCATTTAGAAGAACATTTTCTAACTGTAAATTAAACTCATCTCGCACATATGAAAATACCAGTATTTTATGGTAGACGAATCCCAAACATACACAAGACATCTTTGGATACTGTCTGAATGAAGTAATCAAGAGAATCCATGTATGAGGAAAAACAAGGAGTTAGTTTGGAAAAGAGAATGCATCACTAAATTCTTAAAAACGGTAAAAATAAGCTCACTTCAACCTTCCAGCACAGTTATACCTACTTCTACTGAGTGAAGTATAAAATTATGTCGAACTTGGGAACTCAATCAGGCGTTTTCTTCTTACCAAAACTCCAAGAAATGTGGGCCTCAAACTTCTAAAATTCGTGAAGTTCTATTTGTTACTCCTTGAACATATAAGAAGTAGCAGATGTTAGTACCAAAACAACATAAAATTGATGGGACCAAATCAAGATATTGAACGATGCATCAAGGATTGTATATATCAGTGAAGATGGGAAATACATAACATTTTGAGATGCTCCTATCTACACTTAACCTATATTGGCTCTCATAAATTAGCACAAAGCAAATCAAGAAGTCAGGAAGGTGGTACAGGAGACCACTGGCTATGATAATTTTCTCCCAAATCCTCTAAAGTGCGGTTTCATGGAGGTGGTCAAAATAGATGCACACTGCTAGCTATATGAGCAAATCTAGAAATTCTAATCAAGGACACTGCATTGCCTAGAATGAAAAACTGCTACATACATCGTGCATTGGAAGTTAAGCACTGTTAGAAATTAACAAACATGCCCTAGATTGTGTCGACAGCTCCACGCCTTGAGCTTCGACATATTCATAGTGCCAGTGCTATTGAAAGTTGATGAACATGTAAAGGTGGCACACCAGCACCTTAACAGACGTCTCCACCAAGTGATAAATTTCCCTTGATTTAATTTCATGCATCTAGAAAAACAAAGGATGTGAGAGCTGGTGACAAAGAACTCACCAATGCTGTGAGCGATAAATACTCCTTCCATGTGCACGACCTCTCCCTACTGCGCCTTGTACACCCCGGATTTCCTACTCGATATTCCCAAATTTGCAATGAAGATTGTTATGATTTGATCTCACATAGGTAATTTCAGATTTTAGGGTGTTGTGTTCCTGTTCTACCTTGTGAGGTTGGTGTACATTTTTTCTTTTTTACTTTCCAAAATGTGTTTGAACACCTTGAAGCAGACGAAAGTACTAACTGCAATCGCAGGTTATCAGATGCCATGAGGAGCATCCTGAACGGGCCGACACCGTCCCGGACTGATGCACCCTTCTCTCCTCAGAGCTTCTCGGTCTCCCCTGCTAGAACCTCAGCGGCTCGATGTCCTCGGTCATCCACTGCAGCACCGCTTCCCGTCAGTGCCGTCTGCACGTATCACATTACAAGAGCCAGTCAATGAGCAAGATGAAAGGATGTGTGCGTGGGCGACGGCGGTGAACCTGAATCAGCGGACGGCTCCTCTCAAGGCGGCCGAGAGAAGGCGGCAACTCGTGGTCACCGTCCTCGAGAGCAAAGAGAGAACCAAAAATAATCAAGCTTTAGAAAGAAATTTAGGCAGCGGATCGACCTTGTTGATTTTCACCCTTGAGGCACATCTGACACAACACACAAGTCGACTTGGGCGGCACGGGGGAGGAGGCATGGACATCGCTGCGGGGGAGGCGTGTGGGCGGACGACACCGAAGATGCTCGGGACTCGGGAGGCGGCGGAAGAGAAGGAGGGCAGACATGGCATGGCGACTGATTCTTCTAGACATGAATCGGGCATGAAGATGGTCCCTTATACACATCTACCCTCACCCCTTTCGATGCCCCCTCCCGATTTCTTAAAACCTAGTGAGTAGCCGAGGTAGTAGGACGGCGAGGGCGCGGGTTATGAACGGCGAGGCGCCGTCGCTTGGGGAGACGGTGGGCAGGGGCGTTGCCTGGAGAACGGAAGGGATCGTGGGGTTCTTTTTTTTCTCTTTTTTTTTTGTTTGCTGAGGATGCGGGGTTTCCCGTGCTGGATGAGTACCGTCCGATGAACCTATTTGCTAAGTGTACCAAAGAAAAAAAATAGACTAATATACACTGTTAGATTGTATTTAATGGGCCAGATCGTGTGGTGGTAGTAAATTCATGTATACTTTGTGGGTGCGCTTAGAGAAGTTAACGTTGCCTCCTTTATTAGTAGTAGAGATGAGGGACAAGCTAAATGCCACTATGTAATGTTTTCCGTATGTGAAACAAACAAACGTTTTTAGTGCATGTTATTCATGACCTTTGTTTGTAGCCTTTCATGTTGCATGCATAGTTACTTTGTCCTATTGTTAGAACTCGATCTTTCATGCACATGTTTAGAGTTCTTTGATACCAGCTTTTAATGCTTGCAAATGGTTGGATCTTTAATTATGATGGTGCATGTCACCTCAAAAATTATTCTTTTTATCACTTACCTACTCGAGGACGAGTAGGAGTTACGCTTGGGGATGCTTGATACGTCCGAAACGTATCTATAATTTTTGATGCTCCATGCTTGTTTTGTATCTACTTTCCTTTGCTTGTCTACACTTTGAGGTGCTTTTTACATGTTTTCTGGTACTAACCTATTAACAAGTTGCAACTGTGCCAGATGCCTGTTTTCTGCTATTTTTGGTTTCAGAAAAGTTAGTAAAAAAATATTCTTGGAATTGGACGGGACAAATGTCAAGGTCAATTAATTTCCGTGGGGAACAAGGAGTCCAGAGGGGAGCCAGAGAGGCCGACCAGGGAGGCCAAACCCCCCTAGGCACGGGTGGGCCCTACCCCGCGCCTGGGTAGGGTTTGCCCCCTCTGGCCGCCGCCTCGGCCTCCTCCTTCGCCTATAAGAAGCCTCCGATGGGAAAACACTAAAGAATCCAGAAGAAATCCACGAAAACCTCTGTAGCGCCGCCGCCACCGAAGGGGAGATTTGGGGGTCAGAAAGTCTCTGTTCCGACACCCTGCTGGGATGGGAAAGTGCTCCCGGAGCCATCTCCATCGATCTACATCGCCATATTCATCACCATTGCTGATCCCATGATGAGGAGGGAGTAGTTCTTCCTCGAGGCTAAGGGCTCTACCGGTAGCTATGTGTTCATCTCTCTCTCTTTGCATGATATTGTGGTCATGAGCTTTATAATCAAGTAGATCTACCTTGCTACTCAAGTGCTTCATTAGATCTCTGCTCTCCCCATGTTTGTGAAAGTGACAACGTGCACGCCATCGTGGCATTTAGGTTTGAGTCTACATAAATACACTTTGTGCTTTAATAGATCTATGCTTTTCCCCACATGTGTGAAAGTGAAAGCGTGCATACCGTGTGTGGTACTTTGGCTAGATTGAATATTTTTTATGAGTTATATTTGGAGTTGGATGTCTCTATAAAATTGTGGTGTTTGTTGGAACCATCTAGTGCTCAAGGTGACAGCGTGGGGTTATCTAGATTGGGGAAGGCGGACTTTGAGGAGTGTTATTATAGCCCTACCGATGATTAGAGTGTCCAACCGGAGAGTAGTTAAGAGTAGTATCATGAAGAGAGGATATTTATATGAGAGAGTGTTCACTAGTTAAAGTATGATCCCTAGGACTTGTTTCTAAACATTGAAACACCATTTGCATCTAGATCTGTTGCATGGTTGCTTGCTTTAGTCTTTCTCCACACCATTGGATCTTTTCTGGCACCGTTACCCCACGACAACAAGTCAGAAGCTCTTTTCTGGCACCGTTACCACTTGTATTTCGCTATATCTTCACTGAACTAGTGCACCTATACACCTGACAAGTGTATTGGGTGTTTGGGGACACAAGAGACTTCTTGTATCTTGATTGGAGCATTGCTTGAGAGGGAATAGCTTTGACCACTTCCTCCCTGAGTTCGATAAACCTTGGGTGATCCACTTAAGGGAAACTTGCTATTGTTCTACAAACCTCTGCACTTGGAGGCCCAACAACTGTCTACAAGAATAGAAGTGCGTAGACATCAGGGATGCCCTTGCCGTGGTTGCATCAGCTGAGGTGGGAGTGGCCACTGGAGAGGCTCCCGTTAGGCGAGCTCACGGTCACCCCCGCGGAAGTGGTAGGGGTCGCCACAGGGGGCGTGGTGGTAGGTCCAGAGCTGAATCCGGGCCATCCACTCCTGCCGCTGCCAAGGCCCCTTATCCCAAGGGCCCTGCTCCCTTGGTTATCAAGATCGAGGATGACCCCGAGCCTGAAATGGTCATCGACTTCATCGTTGTCCTCGACGACCTGGACTGGTTCATGAGGGTGAAGCTCCCCGGGCGCTTTGTGCTCTGGACCGTGCACGACCTTCCAGATGAGTTGCAGCTGCACCACTCCGGGGGCTCGAGAAGTGGGAGGTGTGCATCGACACCTTCTCGGGAGGCAAAACGTTCATCACCGACGGCTAGCACCGCTTACTGTCCGATAAGCACCTCTAGTATGGCTTCACGATGCGGTTTCGGTACGCCGACAAGGGAAATTTCTCTCTCTTGTTGTTTGATACCTAGATGTGCCGTGCCGACTATCCTCCTCACCTCTGTGCAACTCGGTAGGTATAGTTGCCATGGTGCCATCCGGGGCCTGGAGCTCAACCCCTAGAGGGGTGGTGCCAAGACAGCCGTAGACCCCCTTTTGCCTTGTAGCTAGGACATTTAAGATGAATCATCCTGTACTGGTGCTTGTTCTGTTTCCTCCTTTTGTATGTTATCGTGTGTTGCCTGAAGCTTCTTGTTTGAGCGTTCATGATGGAGTGTCTGTCCAGCAAAACCTATGGTGACCATCCATATTTGTCTTTTCACAGGGACAGGGCTCTAGAGTCTTCAAGTGCATATGTCAAGTAGCCGCACATCTCTGCACGGTGCCCTTGCAGGCGAGACCATCAGAGGTCGCGCCTGGCGAGGCGGCCCTGGGAGATGTCTGCAAGTCGGACTCTCTCTATAGGGGAACCATTTTACGGTGCAACAAGCTTCACCGAGTAGGCCTACCGGGTTCCTGAGTCCCTCTAGGAGGTATCCCCCCTCTCTCGTAGAGAATTACATAGGTTATTGGGCCTCAAGGTACCAAGGCAACTCTTCATAGCTTGCCAATCGCGGCGGATTCAGGCCGCTTCCTCGAGGGTATACTCCCACATGCACCCTCATGGGGGGAATTTTTTTTGGACCACGCTTTTAGGTAGGGACGCAATCTCGCAAGGCTCGAGAGCGCCCTTGTGTCTCAGGTGTGCTGGGAAAAGTGTTGCACACTTACCGAGGGAAAAGAGAGCGAGCCTATACATGGCCGCCCAAACATGGGCCCGCTAGCAGGGTTAAGACGCTCGCTGATCTCCAGGTGGAGTGCTGCAGGGCATGTGCCTGGCATGGTCCAAGGAGTGGCTGCGATGCAGAGGTACTTCGTCTCGCGTTCCTTACCAAGGGGCCTCCTGAGGGGATGGCCGCTACATGAGGATGCCTATTGCAAGAGACCTAAAAAGGTGCTTTCTTGAATTATTTTGAACGCTAGGTCATGCGGATGAGGTAACATACTGCCGTCTAGGTCTACAATTTTAGAGCTCACACTCTAGGACCTGCGAAGTTACCCGCTGGTGAGTGTATCCCCAAGTTCAGTCAAGGAGAAGGCAGTAGAGCAAGCGTTTGGACCAGCTGGCCTCTCGAGAAGGGTCAGGCGGCCCTATTTTTGTTTTTGAAGAGCCAGGAACCATAGATGAGGTAACGTGCGGGTGAGGGAAAGTCCATGAGTTCAGAGCTCGACATGTAGGTTATGGGAGAGCTCAGATGAATAGGGCCTCGTGAGCTATTGCATAAAAGGGGTTTTAAGTATCACAAACTATGGGTGAGGTAACTCGTAGCCGGACCCGGTCCATAAGTTCATAGCTCACGCTTTAGGGCCTAGACAAGTTGGCAGAGGAACATGCCTCACGAGCTATTTTTCAAACATCAGGAACTACAGGTGAGGTAACTCATAGCCAAACCCAGTCCGTAAGTTCAAAGATGACGCTTTAGGGCCTGAACAAGCTAGTGGAGGAACATGTCTCGCTAGCCATTTTTTAGAAAGAGGGTTTTTCTTTTTGAGGTATAGGAGCGTTGGTGAGGTAAATCATAGCCGAACCGAGTCCGTAAGTTCAGATCTTACACTTTAGATCCTGGACGGTGGACGGAGGGGGATGATCCCTCACAAGTCGCCCTGTAGACCTTTCGAGGAGAGGGCCATAGGGAAAAACGCACGTACCGCTAGAGCTCGATACATGCCCCACGTGAGGGAAACAATCACCAGAGTTCGTGGGTGAGATAACTTACGGCCGAGGAACGCACCATAAGTTTAGAGCTCGACAATTTAGGCTCTGATGATACCGGGGAGTGACCAGTGTCTGGCACTGTGCCTAGCGCCCCGCTCGCGAGGTGCATATGAGGGTACCCAATTAGGTACGGTTTTCAGAGAAGATCTTCCCGAGGAAAAACCAAATGGCGAAACATGCATGGAGAACAAGATCCAAAAATTTTGAATGTTCAAGCTTATTATAGCATCGCCATGGATTGCACGGGATCTTACAGAAAGTAAGTGTAGAGGTCCCAACCTGATAAGGTAGAGATCCCTGTGTTTACAGTGCTATTCCCTAAATCGAATATCTAGCACCCATAGTTTAAGATGTAATATCAAGAAACAAAGGTCATATTACAACTTATAACCAGGAATAAAATAATTAAATTACAACTTACATAGCTCATATGGCTATCACATTATATTGCAGCAGATATAACTATATAGCCTGGAGTCCTTCATCTTCATGTGCCACAGGCAATCATGTTGTTTGTAGACTTGTAATCCCTATTCAACAAACTTCACTAACATCAAACAAACCTGCAACATAATAAGTTACAGCTATAAGGGTCAATACATTTGAATCGTATTGGTAAGTGATATCATTTTGATATGGAGAATTCTATCATCTACATGATTATTTGGCTAAGTGGAGTTTTGGCTGGCATTTGCATAAAACAAGTTTTCCCTATCCTTTGAAGATAGTTTTCTCTTTTCAAAACATTTCATCACACAAGGCACACTGGATACTCACCAGGTGCTTCCCTTGTTCACCCAACAAGTTTTAACTTAGATAAATTGGGATGAGGAGATCCTTGATCATTTCAATGTCTTTGATGCTCAAAATGTACATTACCGGGGACATGGCTAAGTACTTAGGTTTTACCCTCTCGAGAGGTGGTACACTTTTCCCACAAGACTGGACATGCATCGAGACAAGACTTTTCAGAAACAATAACTCATATCAGCACAGACGTGTTCCACCTATCATTACTACCACCAACTGTCTGTCCGTCTGAGTTCTTGCAACCTATGTAGTCAAGGAAGAGCCCATATGCCATGTGGCTTCACTAGAAGCTTCTCAACACAAAACGTCTCAAATCTCTTTGTTCCTAGGTGGCCTTCCAGAAATGAGATACACCAGGGTAAACCATAGAAATGGTCCCTAAGTAACCACTCAACACAAACCAATCTTCCCATTCTACCCAGGTTATTCATTCACATAGTTGTTTTATTAATCAAAAACATAGTCATAGTATTTGCATAATATCATAGCATGAATATTCCACCCTTGTAATCTAATAGCTAGGCTAAGCATACTATCATAACTTGTCTCTTATCTTAGGAAGATTCTTACCAAGATATATTCTATAGGATCTTCTATAGCATAATAATATATAAAATTAGTCCTATCATGCATACTACAAAAATATCACTAATACAATATTGAAAAGATAGGACTTTTGATGACCAAAGTATCACTTGCATTTTTAGTATAGAAAATAGGTACTCTCCTTGATCTTGTAATTGTCACACTCTTCAAAGTTCACTACAATTCAATCAAGCAAAACACACATTCAAAACCAGCACTCAAACAAATAACAAAACAAAACAAACAAAGAAATGCATACAAGCATGCAAAAGGTTTTTTTATTGAAAAAGTATTTTCTAACAAGGTTAAAAACATTTCAAAACACCTACTGGTCATTTATAAAAGTGGAAATTTCATTTAAAATCAAGTTAATGAAAATTGGCCTTTTAAATCATTTTTGTTTTACTAGAAATGCTTTTATTCAAAGGAATAATTTCTAGTGTTAACCAAACTTATTTTTAACTCCAAATGTTAGTTTTTAGGGTTAGAGAGTTCAAAACAAACCATTTACAAAAGGTTTCACTCAAAAATCATTTTTAGAACAATTTTTATACTCAAAATAGTCGTATTAATGTTTCTAAAAAACACCTAATTTTCCAGAAGAAAATGACCAAACCAGGGACATAGTTGGAAATTACACATTTTTCTGAATACATTGATATAAAATTTGTAATTTTTGGATATACAGATCAAAAGTTATTGATTTTTTAAGTTCAAACAACTAATAGATCAAATTCTGGTTTTAAAAATAGAGTATGGCCACGTGTTTGATTCTAATTGACCCATACCTCTTCGGGTGGATCGAGCTATACAGGACATTAGATCTAATTAGAAATGCACGGCTCAGATCAACAGATACCGCTTCGTTAAGTCATCTAATCTACACCTTGCGATCTAGATATAACGGACCAAATCGTTCTGGCCAAGAACTGGCGGCACAAACGACGGTGCGTGGCGGCGGCGCTCTGTCTACGGCGGTCCAGCGATTCTATGAAGCGAGATGAGGAAAGGAGGGTGTTACCAGAGTCGCTGTGGCGAGGGGTGCTCAATGTGGAAGTGGCTGGCGAAGGGGCGCACGGGGTTGTCGTCAATCTCTCGTCGGAGTTCGCGTCGGCGTCGGGCACGCACAGGCATCATCAGGGGCGAGCCTACAGATCATGCGCGAGTAAATGGCGAGCATCAGGATATGCACACGATGAAGGAGATCGAGTTAGCAAGAGCCAGAGAACAAGGTGCGCACGGGTTCGGATGCTAGGGCTCACCAGAGTTGAGGTAGTCGACGGTGGCGTGCAGGCGATGACGGGGTTGACGATCTGGTGCACGATAAAGCACGCGGTTGGGGTCAGTAGATGAGCATGGTGATGACAAACAAACTAGCTTGAATCATAGGGCAATAGGAGGCGTGTGCTTGCCGGAATCGGTGCCGGAGCACGTCGGAGCCAATGGTGGTGTGAGAGAAAATTTGAGCAGCCTCGAGGCTCCGATGGCGTGGGGATTGAGGGGAAACAAAGAGGAGGCGGAGGCGCTTAAGAGGGCGTGGTCGCGGGGAAAGATTATTGCACCATTTAATCAAATTGATGCCGAGAAATTTTAGCAGGAAACGGTCAGGGGGAAAAGAACTCGTTTGCGCGGGTGAAGACGACGATGCCAACGTGGCGTGGGTCCATGCGGTCAGGGGGTGGGTGGATGCGCGAGTGAGAAAGAGATTCACGGGGAGAGAGGGGTGAGTGGCTGGGTGGGCTGTTGCTGGGCCTGGGCTTGCTGGGCTGGCTGGGTTGGGTTCTGTTTCCATTTTTTTCTAAACCTTTTTCTTTTTCTGTTTCCAATTTCTGTTTTATTCAAAACATTTGATTTAAACTTCTTTTTGATTTCAAATCTTTTCCAAAATTTCAGTAGGTTTCTATACCATTTATTTAGTGTGTTTAAAAGTCTACTTTAGAATATTTCAAATATTCTCTTATGGTTTAATATTTATTTAAATTAGGCATTTTGTCTTTATTTAAATAAAGTTTAATATGGTTCAAACCGATATAATGTTATTCAAATAATCCTTTATTCCTTTTATTATTGAGTAAACTTTTATTCCTTTTACTTATGGATTTTGCCAAGGTTTAAATTATCTTTTAAATATTTCTTATTTATTTATTTATTTGTCTTATAAAATCCATATCTTTTTATTTATAGCCCCAAAAACAGTGATTCCACTTTGTATAATTTTATTTAATATTTATTTATCTTTTTAAATCCCTTTAGGATTACTTTGCTCACAATTTGGTGTTGATTTTAGCAAGGAGCTTTATTATCCTTGGAATTACTTTATTTTATCTTATTAAAATCATCAGTTTTTATTTATGGTCAAATTGAGGGAAACTAATTCACATGGTTTTCTAATATTTTTGTTTACCATTTATTGATCAATTAGGTATGTTTGTTTCTAAATTTTTATATGGGACAAAGCCATAGTCTTAGAGTGATCTTGGAGATGATTTCTTTCATTAGGGTTTAAAGTTTTTGCTTTAACTTTTGCAAATGTTTTAAGTTCAAGATAGATCCATTTATGAATGCATTTGATTCTTTGAATATTTTTTTGTTGCCTTTTATTCAAATTTTGTTCAAGTAGGGTTTTGATGTTTCCATTTAGAAGCAAAAAGTTTCTTTTCACCCTACATTTCAACATTTGTTTCTTTTGTAAGTTTATTTTTAACATTTCAAAATTTGGAAAATTTTGGGATGTGAAAGATTACCACCCTTAAAAGGAATCTCGTTCCAAGATTCTAGAAGGCTAGAGGTTACAAATTGGCTTTAAGACAACTAGCGTACTACCACCCTTAAAAGATTTTTAAGTAGATTGCATCTTGGCTTACTTGAGGTCTTGATGTATCTTCTCTGGACAGTTGGTTGCATAGTGTCCTTTGTTTCCGCATTTGAAACATGTGACAAGGTGATGACCCACAAGTGTAGGGATCACAACAGTCTTCACGGGTAGTACTATCCAATTTATTGGTTCGACACAAGGGGAGCCAAAAAATACTTGCAAGCCTTAACAACTGAGTTGTCAATTCAGCTGCACCTGGAAATAGTTCTTGCTCACATAAGTTTATCAGTAGCAATAGTTTGTAGTAGCAACAGCAATAGCGAAACAAGAGCAATAGTAATAGTAATGGTAATAGTAGGATTCGAGTGTGGTAGGAATAGGGATGGATGGATGTGCGTTGCATGGACGAGTCTAAACAAGTAACTTCAAGATCTAGGGCATTGTAGATAAATAATAACAAGCACCCGAGTACTAAACAATCCTAGGCATGTGCTCCAAATATAGTCATACGTGCTCGCAATGAGAACTTGCACAACGTCTTCTGTCTAGCCAGCCCGTGGCAGCGGGGCCTCTAGGGAACTACTGGCAATTAAGGTGCTCCTTTTAATAGAGCACCGGAGCAAAGCATCAACACTCCATGAACACATGTGATCCTCACACCACAGCCATCCCCTCCAGTTGTCCCAATTATTGTCACTTTGGGGCCTTTGGATTCAGACAATGATATGTGTACACAACTTGCAGATAAGATCACAAACAATACTATCATAATGATTCAATAATAAGTTCAAATCTGAGATCATGACACTCGGGCCCTAGTGACTAGTATTAAGCACAACAAGTTGCAACAAAGTCAAATAACACTAATAGAGATACTAGGCACTATGCCATAACAATCTTATTTGATTACATGATAGAACTCATCCAATCCCTACCATCCCCAAGCCTACAACGGGGGATTACTCACTCATGGATGAGAGAAACATCGATGGTTGATGGAGAGGCATTGGTGATGACGATGGCTAATGACCCACAAGTATAGGGGGTGTATCGTAGTACTTTCCATAAATAGGAGTGTCGATCCCAACGAGGAGCAGAAGGTGCTAAACAGTGGTATGGAGCAGGAACTCTCTGCAAATACGTAGCAAACAGATTTTTAGTGGTTTTATGATAAGGCAACAAAATGAAGTGCAAGTAATAAAAAACAAATGCAGCAAGTGGCCCAATCCTTTCTTAGCAAAGTACAAGCCGGTGGAAATACTTATAAGGACCAAACGTCCTCGAGGACACATGAGAATTCTGTCAAGTGCTTTCGCTTCAAATAGCTGAGTACTCTTCTTTGGTGTTGTAAGTGTTGTGTGGGTGAACCTATGCTAATGTACTGACCTTACTTGGACTAATACATACTTGTGATTAAACCCCCTGCAAACATCCGTAACTACAGGAAAGTAATTAAGCTATAAATCTAACCACAACCTTAAACTCTGAGATCCTACGCCCCCTTGTGCAAAGGTGTCCTAATGGGGGTTCAGGTTTCTGTCACTTCGGCAACCCCACAATTAGTAGCCAAATACACAATGCATTCCCCTAGGCCCATAAATGGTGAAGTATCATGTAGTCGACGTTCACATGACACCACTAGAAGAATAGCACCACAACTTAAATACTAACCATTGAATAATAACTCAACACAAATCCCCTAATAACAACATGACTTCTCCCATGTCCTCAAGAACTAAACGAACTACTGATAAGACATCATATGGATCAAGATCAAAGATGATATGATAATGGATAACAATCTGAACATAAATAATAATCGAATGGTTCTACTCACAAGCATCAACTACAATAGTAATTAACACCGGGAAAGTTTCCCCTAAGAACTAAAGCAATATCCAACACAATTTTTACAGCGGGATGGAGTGGTGATGATGGTGCTGGTGGAGATGATGGTGTGGATGATGATGATGATGATCCTGATGAAGCCTAGCTTGACGATGGTGTTGATGGCGACGTTCTCCCCTCTCGGGGAAGGAATTCCCTCGGTAGAAATCTGTCTACCGGAGAGATCTTTCTCTCTCGGTGTTTTCCATCCCCAGAGGGGACGGAAATCTATCTGTGGTCACCCCCTAGCCTTAGGGTTCCATAGGGAAGATATAGGCTAAGGGGCAGAGTCGGGAGCCAGGCAGGTGTGGCCCACCTGCCCTAGGCGCGGCCTAGGGTGGGCCCGCGCCTAGGGGGTGTGGGCCCCCTATGGCCCTTCTTCGTCCCTCCTTCTGCCTTCCTCAATCTTCTGGAAAAATAATATTTCCCATATTTTTCTGGTATTTTTATGATCTCGCGAAATTGCATCAAAACGCCCTCTTTTCCATCAGAATCCAGACTCCGACAGTCCATCCTCCAAGAATCATCCAACATGCATAAACAGTGGCAAAGACATAAGTAATACCTCATAATAAGACAAATATCAATGAATAGAGGTACATTATGATATATAAAGGTGATGCAAATTGGGAGTATCAATGGCGATGATCATCTCCAAATTCCCCGTTCCGGCAGGGTGCCAGAACGGAGTTTCTGGATCCGAATCTTGGTTTCTGGTGGTGGCGGCGGAGCGGAACTCTTCTTTGGAAAACATCAAACCCCCCTCTGTTGCAGGTTGATAGGCAACTTATAGGCACAGAGGGAGGCCGAGGGGGTGCCTGGGTGGTCAAGACCCCTAGGCGCTGCAGGTGGGCCCGCTACCGAAGGTGTGGGCCCCTTATCCATCTCGTCTTTTGGCTCCGTGGGTCTTCTAGTGAAATATAATTTTTGGCATATTTTCCGGGATTTTTCCAGATAGTTGATTTTCTGCACAAAAACAAGACACCAAGGTAATTCTGCTGAAAACAACGTCATTCTGTGTTAGTTGTATCCAAATCACACAAGTTTAGAGGTGAAACAATAGCAAAAGTGTTCGGGAAAGTAGATACGTTTTGGACATATCAACTCCCCCCAAGCTTAGCTTATTGCTTGTCTTCAAGCAATTCAGTTGAAAAATGAGTGCGATAAAAGAACTTTCACGAACACATTTGCTTGATATGATGTATATATTCTCAGCATAGGAGTAGATGCTTAAACCATTCATAATAATAAGTATGCAACCAAGTCTACTCAATATTCATTGCAAGCTATGAAGAGAAACCAACTCAATTATAATAAGTAGCATGGAACATAAACATAAGCAACATTGCAATGCTCATATTAAGCTATGATGGAGTGGTATCTCGCTTGCCTTTGTTTGTAGAGCACAATATAAATGCCAACGCACCTCTGAAGTTACCATGAAGACTAGAAGTAAAGATATCAGAGATACAAGCATCAAAGTCATGACATAATTAACCAAGTTTTGAGACAAACATAAGAATGACAACTATGCTCTCAAGAAGGTGCTCATAGAATAAGTGGTGACTCAACAAGGAAGTGAAAACGGTTTTGAAAACTTTGAAAGGCTTCCTAATGCGGAAAGGAAGGTACTCATTAGCTTTGAGCTCTCATTGCCCCTATCATAGGAATATTCATATGGTTAAGGTGAAAGTGAGGTCAAGTAAGAGTTATATGCTTGACAGACCATATATACTGGAAATCCGAAGTCCCATGAGTACGAGGGCCGCTCCGCATGCTACTCAACTTTGGTTACTTGCAAGTTCTTGTCATTGTTCATACATGCATATCATAGAGAACCGCCAACGGGGTACCCCTTGCACATGATACATGAGCTATACCGTGATCAAAATGACAAGGCAAGCAGACAATGAGCATCTCATCGATCTTTTTATTTACTATGTGCATAGTTTTTTATTGAGGATGCTTCATAGAATGCTCATTATGGTGATGCTGCAAGTTTCCACCATGATTAGGCATGGCTTAGGCTAGCAGCCCAGGCGTTTCTCTAACACAATGTATAGAATCCAAGAACTCACCAGCTCCCCTTTTATTTCACACCGTCAACATCCGTAAACAAAAGATCAAGGTATCAACTGGATAGGATATCCAAAAAGTGTTGAAAGCGTTCCCCATGACAGACGGTTCCGCTGACTCCCAGCATATAATTTGCAAGCAAATAACTTTCATGGAAAGGTCACAATGGTTCAGGATTATTAAGTGCAAGGAATAAAGTGTGCCATCAAGTTCGTGAGAGCTTTACTAACTAACTTCTCAAAATAGACAAATATTTTATTTGGAAGAAAACAAGGCATATAGAATATGCACTAAAATAGCAAATGATGCTAATAGGTAGGTATGATGGACACAGTTGGCAATAATGGTTTTGGGGAGTTGGAAGCACAGGTAGAGCTAATACTCAGTGCAAGTGAAGGCTAGCAATAGAGAGGGAGCGACAAATGAGAGAGCAATAATTGTCATAATCATGCTTGCAACAAAACATGACTAATTATGGCATGAAAGTGATACAAGAACTCTGAGGCAAAATAAATCATCGAGGCTTACTGACTATTGTTTAGTCATATCCATGTGCGATCATGTGCCAAGTTGATTCACATGAAACTTTCAGAGGAAGATACCACAATATCATACCAAAATATGAATAAAACATTCATATGGCATGCTTTAAACTATTAACAAGCTGGAGATAATCATAGACAAGAAAAAACTACTAAGCATACATCAGTAACATACTCCTTACCATGAACAGGCTAAGCGTGCTCACAATTATGAGTATTTGTACAAAAGTGAAAACAAATAGAGTTCGTTACCAGCCTCTTACCACTCGTCAAGTTTTCTTAATCTTCATTATTGCCCTTCACTTGTGTGACTTGAATAATAACATGAAACCATAGTCCATTTAGGACGGCTGAACCCTGCAAAGAACTCACAAAACCAACGAAGAACAAAAAATATTTTTGGTGTTTTTGATTTTTTTTAAGAAAGCAAACAAAGCAAAACCAAAGAAAGAGAAGGCAAACCAAACAAGAAGCAAACAAAGCAAGAGAAACAATGAAAATATTTTTGGTATTTTTGTGTTTTTGAGAAGAAGCAACAAGAACCAAAAAGAAAGTGAAACAATGGATATACAAAGAAGCGACTGAACATGATATATAGATGAGTGTGATGTTGATATGTCGGAAACGTATCTATAATTTTTTATGCTCCATGCTATATTAGTATCTACTTTGCTTTGTTTTGTCTACACTTTGAGGTATTTTTATACACTTTCTGGAACTAACCTATTGACAAGATGCCATAGTGACAGTTGCATGTTTTCTTCTGTTTTTTGTTCCAGAAAATCAGAAAATCAATATTCTCGGAATTGGACGGGACAAAAGCCAAATTTATTATTTTTCCCGGAGCAACATGGAACCATGAAGCAGAGCCGGAGGGGGCCACAGGGTGGCCAAACCCCCTAGGAGCGGGCAAGCCCTGGAGGATCCTGGAGGGGTTGTGGGCCCCCTTGACCCCCACCGACCTTGATTCGTGCGCCTATAAGAAGCTCCCGATGGGAAAACCCTAGGCAATCTAGAAGAAATCCACAAAAACCTCCGTAGCACCGCCACCACCGAAGGGGATATTCGAGGGACAAAAAGTGTCTGTTTCGGCACCCTGCTTAGGCTTTTGGCCTAAGTGGGGCTCAATAGTGCGGGTAGTAACCCCAAGCTAGTGGGTCATCATAGGAATGATCGTAGTTAGGCGCTTGCGATGAAGAAGAAGACGTGCCCCAATCAAATGAGGGCTACTGGTATGAAGACTCTCCCAAGTTGGAGGGCTGAACCGAATCATCTTCGGCATCCTCTCCAACATTATCCTCTTGATGGGAGAGCTCCGCCACATATGTGTCAATCTACTCCTCCATGAGTGAACATCCTTGCATGTTATCAAAATTAAAGAAAGCAGGTGCAGGCAAATAAACTATTTTCTCAGTCCTACCCTTTCTCCAACCTTGCTGGGCAAAAGATAATTCATACGGTAAACTTCTCACATTAGCCCCCAAGGAAACAAAACCATGCTGAATCATGGATTCAAGATCAAGCCTCTCTATGGGGAACCGATAATCTGAATAGTGAGGCTTGAAACCATGGAAAGCTAGCAACCTAGAAGCAATGAGACCTCCACAAATTCCAACCTTCTCGTGGTTGGTGGTGATACGGTGAGCTATCAAAGCACCCAGGATATAAGATCTATTCCTATTAAGAGCAGTTGCGATAAAAGCTAGATCAAAAGAAGATAACTTCCTAACAATCTTTCTAGCAAGAACACACTTGGTAATGAAATAGGCAAAATATCTAATGGTTGGGAACTGAATGTTCCAAATTTTACCAGTTTCCTTGGAGAAGTCGAAACCTTGGCAAATCTCCGCATATAAATCCATAAGTGACTTGGGTCTCTCCTTGATCTTTTCACAAGATCCCCACTGAGGTACTCTAATTGGTGCACAGAAATCAGCAAAAGGCAGGTTTACAGGTATATTGTATATTTTGTAATGGACCATGGGATTAGAGGTAGACCAAGTGAACCGGAAGTCCTGCACAAAATCCATGGTTAGCTTAACAAATTTAAATGGTTCACCTTCAACAAAGTGTTCCCACCCTGCATTGGCAGTCAAGGTTTGGAAATCCTGGGAGATTACTGCAGTTCTCATGAATTCATGGCATGGATATATGGAAGGGACTCCTTCCTCACGATGAACTTTCATTGGTTCAGGCACCATCAAGTCATATTGATTCAGTGGATAAGCACTCATCTTCCTTGCTGAAAATTTTAGGCAAACATCAAACCAAGTGATTTCCAAGTTGATAAACGATGATCAACTACTAAAGTAACTTGCTACAGGGCTACACATGCATCAAAATGAAATCTCTAAGCATAGAACAAGCATGCAAGCTCACACAACCTGACACCTATAGCAGCAAAATATTCAAGATACAATCTACCAATCACAAATCTAATTGGACAAGTGGAGGAGGCACGTACCAAGGAGCAATCCCTCCAAAAATCAACAGCAAAGATGGGCTGAGGAAGGAGATCGAAAATCACAAGCAAGAACAGCAAGAACTAAAGCTTGAGCAAGTTTTCCGGTGTTTTTCGGGAGAGAGAAAGAAGATGGCTGTGAGGGGGCATCTTTATTTTGAATTTTGAATTTTCTGAACAGCAAATTTATTTTGAATTTTCTGGGATTTTTCGGGAAACTTTATTTTTGGCCAATTTTCAGGGTATGAAAATTGATTTTCTCGCAGAAACAATTTTTTCAGAAGAAGCAAAAGAAAACCAAAAGCCAAACTACAGAATTTCTAAGACACTCTAACAAGCAAACAACTAGCAAAACCAAAGCTAGCAAAAGAAAGGCAAAGACTAGGAAGGAGAAGAGTAAAAGAAAGCAAGTATAACCATAGTGGAAACATTATTTTGTTCATTAAAATCCTTTTGTTAACAAGGTTGATCAAGTCTTGTTACCAAAACAATCTTATATGAAACAAAAATTTGCATTCCACAAGCTGATTATGTTACCTCATGCTTGATAGCAATGGTCCCAATCATAATAGTTTCAAAACTTTCTTGTGGAATGGGACAATATATTTCTCCAACCTTGATGCTCTCAATATTTTCAATGGAATTCAGGCAATAGCTTCTAGCAACCTTCTTGGGAAAATAAACAGTATGCTCTTTGTCATCAATATTGAATGTTACTTTTCCTTGATTGTAATTGATGATAGCACCTGCAGTATTAAGAAAAGGTCTCCCAAGAATAATAGACATATTATCATCTTCAGGCATCTCAACCACAACAAAATCAGTCAGAACCAAGCAATTATGAGCCACTTGAACAGGGACATCCTCACATATACCAACAGGAATAGTGGTTGACTTATCAACCATTTGCAAAGATATATCAGTTGGTATCAACTTTTCTAGCTAGAGTCTCTTGTAGAGAGAAAAAGGCACAACACTAACTCCATCTCCCAAATCACATAACGCAGTTCTAACATAATTATTCTTAATAGAGCAAGGAATAATTGGTATACCTGGATCACCAAGTTTCTTTGGAACCTTACCATTGAAGGAATAAGTAGCAAGAAAAGTAGAAATCTCCTCATTAGGAATCTTACTTTTATTAGAGACAATATCCTTCATATACTTTGAATAAGGAGGGAACTTAATAGCATCAGTCAAAGGAATTTGCAAAAATAAAGGTTTCATCCACTCACAAAACTTGTTGTAGTGCTCTTCCTCCTTTGACTTGTGTTTCTTACCTAGAAAAGGCATAGGTTTCTGCACCCAAGGTTCTCTGTATTTACCATGTTTATTAGCAATAAAATCTTCCTTTGTGTACCTAGTGTTATTAGTGTGCTTCTCAGGTTTTTCCTCAACTTCCTCATCAGGAGCATCATTATTACCATTACCACTCTCAGTTTCAGCATTAGAGACAAATATACTATTAGGATCTACAGCAGGTTCAAGGGGTTCCTCAACTACCTTATGTTTGTTTTTCTTTCTCTTACGAGGACTACCACTATTCTCACCTTGTTGAGAATCATGCTCAATTATTTTAGCGTGTCCTTCAGGATATTAAGGATCTTGAGTAGCTATACCACTCCTAGTTCTAATTCCATAAGCAAGGTTTATCTCCTGAGGCATTGATTAGCATATCCTTTTGTACCTTAGCAAGTTGATCAAGTTGGCTTTGAACCATTTGGAAGTATTTACAGAGCATTTTAATATCATTAGAAGTTCTTTCCACAATATCTTTCAACTCATGGATAGATCTAGAGTTTTCCAATAAATGATTCTGAACTTGTTTATTAAAATTACCTTGTTTAACAATAAAAATGTCAAGTTCCTCTAAGCATTGATCAGGAGGCTTACCATAAGGAATATCACCTTCATCAAAGTGTTGCAGAGATCGTACCTCAATAGTAGATGGGTGGGGAATTGGCTTACATAATTATTCTATAGGAGGTAGATTCTTCACATCTTTAGCTCTAATACCTTTCTCATTTAGACATTTCTGAGCTTCCTTCATCACTTCATCATTTAATGCAATAACTCCCCTCTTCTTTGGTGTTGGTGTTGGAACTGGTTCAGGCACAATTGGTTCAGGAGTAATAGGCTCGGGTGTATTTAGCTCAGTTGAAGTCCAATCATCTTAATTCTTGCTTATCTTAGACATTAATTCTTCAGCGTCTGTAGGACTTCTTTTCCTAAAAACAAAATCAGCAAAGCTACCTAGTTAGGTCCTAGAATCATCAGTTAGCCCATTAGAATAAATATCAAGAAGCTCATTTTTAGGTAATGGATATCCAGGATGTGCATGAATCAAGGCACAATACCTTGTCCATGACTCAAGCAATTTCTCTTCTTCTCCCTGTTTAAAATCAAAAAGTCTCTGCAAAGCAACATGTCTTGCACTGGGAGAAAAATATTTCTAGAAGAAGAAGCAATCAAGCAATCAGGGCTATCAATGGAACCAGGAGGTAATCTATTAAACCAAGCCCAAGCTTCTCCTTTTAATGAAAACGGGAAGATCTTAGTAACAAAGTACTTGCGCATCTTAAAATCATCAGAGAATAAACCACTCATAGTAGAAAGCTCATTCATATGAGCCACATCACTCTCATTTTCTGTCCCACAGAAAGGTTCTTTCTCAACAATATCTAAATAGGACAAATCAAGAGAGAAATCATAATCTTTATCTTTAATATCTATGGTTTAGGCATAATAGTACGTCTATCAAGGAGACTATTAATAGCACTAGTACCATGTGTATTTCGGCATTCTTCAACAAATTCATCAGTGAACTCAATGTAGCCATCATTAATATCATAACTCTCTCTAGACTCAGGTGAGCTAACAGGTTTATAGTGTCTTCACTAGGAGTTTCAGAATTTCCTAGACTAGCCATAGTAGGATCTAGGAAAGGACCTAATGAACCACTCGCATCAAGCATAGTAGAAGTAACATCAAGAGCCTCAAAAGCAGTTTCAGATTCAGCAGTAGTAGCAGTGTGTGTAGCATGAGTATGTGGTGGTGGTGTAACATGCTTACTTATAACAGACGGTGAATCAAGAGCAACAGAGGTGTTTAGGATTGTACCTCTTCTTGTAGTGGATGGTAAAATAGGGAACTTTCCATCACGAGACTTACCCATAATAAACGGAGCAGCAGTGAACAATAATAGATCCAAGTGAACTTACAAATAAAGTTATGCTCCCCGGCAACGGTGCTAGAAAATAGTCTTGATGACCCACAAGTGTAGGGGATCGCAACAGTCTTCGCGAGTAGTATTACCCAATTTATTGATTGGACACAAGGGGAGCCAAAGAATACTTGCAAGCCTTAACAACTGAGTTGTCAATTCAGCTACACCTAGAAATAGTTCTTGCTGACAGAAGTTTATCAGTAGCAACAGTTTGTCGTAGCAACAACAACAGCGAAACAAGAGCAATAGTAATAGTAATGGTAACATTAGGATTCGAGTGTGGTAGGCATAGGGATGGATGGACGGGAGTTGCATGGGCGAGTCTAAAAAATTAACTTCAAGATCTAGGGCATTGCAGATAAATAATAACCAGCACCCAAGTACTAAACAATCCTAGGCATGTGCTCCAAATATAGTCATGCGTTCTTGCAATGAGAACTTGCACAATGTCTTCTGTCTAGCCAGCCCGTGGCAGCAGGGCCTCTAGGGAACTACTGGAAATTAAGGTGCTCCTTTTAATAGAGCACCGAAGCAAAGCATTAACACTCCTTGAACACATGTGATCCTCACACCACAACCATCCCCTCCAGTTGTCCCAATTATTGTCACTTTGGGGCCTTTGGATCCGGACAATGATATATGTACACAATTTGCAGCTAAGATCACAAACAATACTATCATAATGATTCAATAATAAGTTCACATCTGATATCATGGCACTCGGGCCCTAGTGACAAGCATTAAGCACAACAAGTTGCAACAAAGTCAAATAGCACTAATAGAGATAGTAGGCATTATGCCCTAACAATCTTATTCGATTACATGATAGAACTCATCCAATCCCTACCATCCCCAAGCCTACAGCGGGGGATTACTCACTCATGGATGAGGGAAACATCGATGGTTGATGGAGAGGCGTTGGTGATGAGATGGCGATTCCCCGTCCCGGCAGGGTGCCAGAATGGAGTTTCTGGATCCGAATCTTGGTTTCTGGTGGCGGCGGCGGAGCGGAACTCTTCTCTAGAAAACGTCGAACCCCCCTCTGTTCCTAGGGTCGCTGCACCCTCCCTAGGCACGGCCAGAGGTGGGCCCGCGCCTGGCAGGTGTGTGGGCCCCCCAGGCCCCTTCTCCGTCTCGCCTTCTAGCTCCGTGGGTCTTCTGGTGAAATATTATTTGTGGAATATTTTCTGGGATTTTCCTGATAGTTGATTTTCTGCACAAAAACAAGACACCAAGGTAATTCTGTTGAAAACAGCATCAGTCTTTGTTAGTTGTATCCAAATCACACAAGTTTAGAGGAGAAACAATAGAAAAAGTGTTTGGGGAAGGAGATACGTTTTGGACGTATCACAAGGTTGATGTCCTTTTGAAATTTGCTTGCCTTGGTCTTCTCCTTTTCTGGACAATTTAATGCATAATGGCCTAGCTCTTTGCATTTGTGGCACATCACGTGGCTAATATCTCTCTTAATCTTTGGTATATCTATCTCTTGTTTGTTTCCTTGGCCCTTCTTCTTTTTGGGTGTCTCCAAAGCTAGGAGGGCTCTTAGTTCATATTCTTCATACTTCACCTCAAATGTGGGAAAACCTGCTCGGTTCTTAGAATGGTTCCTAGGATAACGTCCATGTTTCATCTTTTGTCCACCATAGTGGGTTACAATGTATGGAGTTTCATACTAAGGTTTGACTTTGTCTTCATCCTTCTTGGTAGAAGTTGTACCTTCATGAATATTTCCAAACACTTGATGCATTCCATATTTAGCTTGATGTTTCATCTGTTGAACTATAGGATAGATTTGGCATTAAACATGGACATGATCATTTTCTTCACATAGAAAACATGTAATTTGAGATGTGGGGCATTGTCTAGTTGGATGTTTCTCTTCACAATTAGGGAATTGGTCCATGTGCTCTTTATAAGTGTGTCCTATGTCTCAGATTTTGCAGGCTTGAGTTCCTTCTATATTATCATCCTTGATATCATTGTTGTCACAATCTCTTTGGGAAGGGTTGCTTCCCATGTTGATCATATGATTGGTCATACTTTGCAACGATTGAGATTTGGATTCCAAGAACTTTAGCATGGCTAGGTCTAACTCATTGTTGTTGGCTAAAAACTGGGTTGTCACTTGACTCAACTGGGCTTGGGTTGATAGAAGTTGTTTTGTCATCTGCATCTCTAGGTTGTTGTTACCATCCTTGATGTTGGATTTGTGGTCTCTTGGAGAAGTCATCTGTTTGGGTTGGATTGGGATTAGATTGGGCAAAAGATTTCTAGAGGAAGAATTCTACTCACACACAACAAATCACACAAAGCAATGTGCAAGCAATCACAATCATGTATACCACTCAAACAACATGATTCAAGCATAATTTTGGCAACAAAATATTTTTGCTACACCACATAAGTTGGTGTGATCAATAAATATATTTAAACTAAACAATAGTGTGGTGGTCCAACTATGGGTATCAATTGAGAACATTCCAGTCTTCTTAGTTGATACATCATGAACAAGATCATGGTACTCTTGGAATAAATCCATGCATCTTGGTCACATAGTTCCAATGGTGATGATGGTTCCTTCTAAGTTGTGTCACCTTAGTCTCCAAGTCTTGAGTATTATTCTTATCTCACTTGAAGTCCTAAGTGATGTCCAAGTTGAAGTCCATGGTAAAATTGAATTGAAGTCATTGATGATGGTGAAGTCCTTCATCATGTTGAAGTCTTTTTTCATCAAGTTGGAAAAGGGGAGATGTAGAATCAACACAAAATGCTGAGGAAAGAGTTTACAAGATTGTTTGTAAATAAGTTTGAACAAATACAACTCCTATTTTTCTACGGGTTTCTGTCCAATCCTAGGGTTACAATCCTACAGGCAACACAGTGCTCTGGTACCATCTATAGAGGTCCCAACCTGATAAGGTAGAGACCCCTGTGTTTACAGTGCTAGTCCCTGGATCGAATAGCTAGCACCCATAGTTTAAGATGTAATATCAAGAAACAAAGGTCATATTACAACTTATAACTAGGAATAAAATAATTTCATTACAACTTACATAGCTCATATGGCTATCACATTACATTGCAGCAGATATAACTATATAGCATGGAGTCCTTCATCTTCATATGCCATAGGCAATCATGTTGGTTGTAGACTTGTAATCCCTATTCAACAAACTTCACTAACATCAAACAAACCTACAACATAATAAGTTACAGCCACAAGGGTCAATACATTTGAATTGTATTGGCAAGTGATATCATTTTGATATGGAGAATCCTATCATCTACATGATTATTTGGCTAAGTGGAGTTTTGGCTGGCCTTTGCATAAAACAAGTTTTCCCTATCCTTTGAAGATAGTTTCCTCTTTTCAAAACATTTCATCACACAAGACACACTGGATACACACCAGGTGCTTCCCTTATGCACCCAACAATTTTTCACTTAGATAAATTAGGATGAGGAGATCCTTGATCATTTCAATGTCTTTGATGCTCAAAATGTCCATTACCGGGGACACGGCTAAGTACTTAGGTTTTACCCTCTCGAGAGGTGGTGCAATTTTCCCACAAGACTCGACATGCATCGAGACGAGACTTTTCAGAAACAATCCCTCATATCAGCACAGACTCGTTCCACCTATCATCAGTACCACCAACTGTCTGTCCGTCTGAGTTCTTGCAACCTATGTAGTCAAGGCAGAGCCCATATGCCATGTGGCTGCACTGGAAGCTTCTCAACACAAAACATCTCAAATCTCTGTTCCTGGGTGGCCTTCCACAAGTGAGATACACCAGGGTAAACCATAGAAATGGGCCCTCAGTAACCACTCAACACAAACCAATTTTCCCATTCCACCTAGGTGATTCATTCACATAGTTGTTTTATTAATCAAAAACATAGTCATAGACTTTGCATAATATCATAGCATGAATATTCCACCCTTGTAATCTAATAGCTACGCTAAGCATACTATCATAACTTGTCTTAATCTTAGGAAGATTCCTACCAAGATATATTCTATAGGATCTGCTATAGCATAATAATATAAAAAATTAGTCCTATCATGCATACTACAAAAATATCACTAATGTAATATTGAAAAGATAGGACTTTTGATGACCAAAGTATCACTTGCCTTTTTAGTAGAGAAACTAGGTACTCTCCTTGATCTTGCAATTTTCACACTCTTCAAAGTTCACTACAATTCAATCAAGCAAAGCACACATTCAAAACTAGCACTCAAACAAATAACAAAACAAACAAAGAAATGCAAGAAAGCATGCAAAAGGTTGTTTTATTGAAAAAGTGTTTTCTAACAAGGTTCTAAACATTTCAAAACACCTACTGGTCATTTATAAAAGTGGAAATTTCATTTAAAATCAGTTTAGTGAAAATAGGCCTTTTAAATCATTCTGGCCAAGAACTGGTGGCGCAAATGATGGTGCGCGGCGGCGGCGCTCTATCTATGGCGGTCCGGAAATTCTAGGAAGCGAGATGAGGAAAGGAGGGTGTCACCAGAGTCACCGTGGCGAGGGGGTGCTCAACATGGTAGTGGCTGGCGAAGTGGCGCACGTGGTTGTCGTCAATCTCTCGCCGGAGTTCGCGTCGGCGTCGGTCATGCACAGGCGTCGTTGGGGGCGATCCTACAGATCATGCACGAGTAAATGGCAAGCATCAGGAGACGCGCACGATGATGGAGATCAAGTTAGCAAGGGCCAGAGAACAAGGCGCGCACGGTTTCGGACGCTAGGGCTCACCAGAGTTGAGGTAGTCGACGATGGCGTGGAGGCGATGACAGGGTCGACGCTCTGGTGCACGAGAAAGCACGCGGTTGGGGTCAGTAGATGCGCACAGTGATGAATAAAAAACTATCTTGAATTAGAGGACAAGATGAGGCGTTTGCTTGCTGGAACCGATGCCGGATCACGTCGGAGCCAGTGGTGGTGTCAGAGAATATTCGAGCAGCCTGGGGGCTCCGGTGGCGTGGGGATTGAGGGGAAACAGAGAAGAGGGGGAGGCGGTTAATAGGTCATGGTCGCGGGGAAATATTATTGTGCCATTTAATCGAATTGATGCTGAGAAATTTTAGCAGGAAACGGTCGGGGGGAAAAGAACTGGTCTGCGTGGGTGAAGACGACGATGCCAACATGGCGTGGGTCCACGGGGTCAGCGAGGGGGGTGGGTGGATGCGCGGGTGAGAAAAATATTCACGGGGAGAGAGGGGTGAGTGGCTGGGGTGGGTTGTTGCTGGGCCTGGGGCTTGCTAGGTTGGCTGGATTGGGTTCTGTTTCCATTTTTTTTCTTCTAAACCTTTTTCTTTATCTGTTTCTAATTTCTGTTTTTATTCAAAACATTTGATTTAAAATTATTTTTGATTTCAAATATTTTCCAAACTTTCAGTAGGTTTCTATGCCAGTTATATAGTGTGTTTAAAAGTCTACTTTAGAATATTTCAAATATTCTCTTATGGTTTAATATTTATTTAAATTAGGCATTTTGTCTTTATTTAAATAAAATTTAATATGGTTCAAACCCATATAATTTTATTCAAATAATCCTTTATTCCTTTTATTATTCAGTAAACTTTTATTCATTTTACTTATGGATTTTGACAAGGTTTAAATTGTCTTTTAAATATTTCTTATTTCTTTCTTTTTTTGTCTTATAAGATCCATATCTTTTTATTTATAGCCCCAAAAATAGTGATTCCACTTTGTATAATTTTATTTAATATTTATTTATCTTTTTAAATCCCTTTAGGATTACTTTGATCACAATTTGATGTTGATTTTAGCTAGGAGCTTTATTAGCCTTGGAATTACTTTCTTTTATCTTATTAAAATCATAAGTTTTTATCTATGGTTCCAAATTGAGTCAAACCAATTCCCATGGTTTTGTAATATTTTTGTTTACCATTTATTGATCAATTAGGATTTTTTGTTGCTAAATTTGTATATGGGACAAAGCCATAGTCTTAGAGTGATCTTGGAGATGATTTCTTTCATTAGGGTTTAAAGTTTTTGCTTTAACTTTTGCAAATGTTTTAAGTTCAAGATACATCCATTTATGAATGCATTTGATTATTTGAATATTTGTTTCTTGCCTTTTATTCAAATTTTGTTCAAGTAGGGTTTTGATGTTTCCATTTAGAAGCAAGAAGTTTCTTTTCACCCTAAATTTCAACATTTGTTTCTTTTGTAAGTTTAATTTTCACATTTCAAAATTTGGAAAATTTTGGGATGTGATAGTAAGGCTGCAAAGGCGGATGAAATTTTTTCAAGGGTCACCTTCAAAAAGTCGTGGAGTCAGCCGTGTTTCTTGGAGAGGCTTGTACGCCTTCCTGCCGCCTTGAGCTCCTGATCGGTTTGTAGCCTAGCTTCCCTCTGGAGGGCTTCCGATGTTGACACACGCTCGGTGCAATCGATCGAGAAGTCAGGAGCCCCCGGGTCAAGGCAGTCTTCCAGAGCCTCTACGGTACTCATGAGGGTAGGCGGTGGCGAGGTCCGGCTGCTCCGTATGGCTAGAGTACCGACCAGAATCCGACCCTCTCGAGGTGGAAACAGCATGGTGGCTGCCTCTTGGCCATGGAACTCTCCTGGGCGACCATGTTCTTCCTCCTCGAGGATCCCCCAACATAATCCAGGGTGTCGAAGTCCTCAGGGAAGGCGGTGGCCATTGCTTTGTTGGCGTGCTCGAGGGAGCGCAGGGCCTCCACTTCATTACAGCGGACTGTGATGATCCCGCCGTTGCCTCGTGGCATCTTGAGGATGTTGTAGGAATGATGAGTGGCCGCCATAAACTTGGCCTGCACAGGGTAACCGAGGATGACGTTGTACGGGAGCTTGATGCTGGCTACATTGAATTTGACGAGCTCGATGCGGTAATTTTCGGGTGTCCCGAACATTATGGGGAGACGCACATGTGACATGGCTCAATATTAGAGCTTCGTTGGGAGACCCCAAGAGGAAGGTATGATGAGCAAGGAAGTAAGTTTTCCCTCAGTTATGAAACCAAGGTTATCGAACCAGTAGGAGCAAGGAAACAACTCCAAGCTGTTGCTAACAACTTGGAATCCTGCGAAACACAAACTCAGGACTTTGCCCCCAACTTACAATGAGGTTGTCAATCTCACTGGTTTGCTGAATACAAAGGATTAAACATACGGTGTGGAAGGTAATGGTTGCTTGCTGAAAGTAAAGAGTAATAGTGGATGATGTAACAATGGTAAAGATTGGATCAGGGTCCACAGTTCACTAGAGGTGTTCTCCTTAAGATAAATAACATAACATGATGGGTAAACAAATTATAGCGGGACAATTGACAGGACTGAGCAAGGCATAAAAATGCAATACTAGACATTCATGATCCTATGATATTTGATTGGGCAGTACAACAATATACATAGACCGCCATCCAACTGCATCTATGACTAATAATCCACCTTCAGGTTATCATCTGAACCCCCTCCAGTATTAAGTTGCAAGCAATGGACAAATGCATTAAGAAATGTATGTAAAGTAAACAATACAGTTGTTCCATGAACAAAATATTGTTGTTTTCTCCCTAGTGGCAACATCACATCTACAACCTTAGAGATTTATGTCACTTCCCTAGATTCAATAGAGGCATGAACTCACTATCGAGCATAAATACTCCCTCTTGGAGTCACTAGCATCTACTTGGTCAAGATAGCTACTAGAATTGGAGAGCATGCAAGATCTCAAACAACATAGACATGATAGAATCAATAATCTTAAGACATGATGGAATAAATAATCAATATGACATAGTAATCTCAATATCCATCGGATCCCCGCAAACACAACATGTATGATTACAGATAGATAATCTTGATCATGAACGAAGCACACAAGATCTAAAAATGATAGCACAAGGGAGGAGAAAGAACCATCTAGCTACTGTATGGACCCATACTCTAAGGTGGAACTACCCACGCATCATATCGGAGGCTGGCATGGTGATGAAGAAGACCTCTGGGATGATCTCTCCCATCCAGCAGGGTCCCGGGATGATCTTGATACCCCCCTAATCTAGGGACGATGGTGGCGGCGGCTACGGACTATTTCGTGGAGATATGATCGGGTACTAAGGGTTTTGGCATTGGGGGGATTATATATGCTAAGAGGCGAGGCAGGAGGGAGGCTAGGGTTCCCACACCCTACCTAGGCACGGCTCAAGGTGGTCCCGCATGTGGGGAGGTGCGGCCACCTTGTGGCTCCCCTCCGGTCGCCCTTCGGTCTCTGTGTTCTCATGGGTGAAATATTGACTTTGGCTTTTGTCCCGTCCAATTCCGAGAATATATCCTTACTAGCTTTTCAGAAACCGAAAACAACAGAAAATAGGCAAATGGCACCACGACATCTTGTTAATAGGTTAGTCCTATAAAATGTATAAAAATACCTCAAATTGTAGACAAAGCATAGCAAATTTGATACTAAACAAGCATGGAACATCAAAAATTATAGATACGTTTACGAGGTATCAAGCATCCCCAAGCTTAACTCCTGCTCGTCCTTGAGTAGATAAGTGATAAAAAGAATAATTTTTTAGGTGACATGCACCATCACAATCATGATCAAACCATTTGCAAGCATTGAAATCTAGGATTAAAGTACTCTATACATGAGCATGAAAGATGAAGTTCTAACAGTAAGACAAAGTAACTATGCTGCAACATGAAAGGATACAAACAAAAATCATGAATAACAATGCATTGAGAGACGTTTGTTTGTTTCACATATAGAAAACATAGCATAGTGGCATTAATCTTGTCCCTCATGGAGTAGCAAAACATAAATGCATAGGACACCTTCAAATTTAAAAGGGTGACTAGATACAAATAGTTCAAGAATAAGCAATATCAACATTATGAATCAATCAATAAGTTTTGGGACAAGGCACATAGAACTAAGAATGGAAACTATGCTCTCTTAATTGGTGCCTAAGGATAGAAGGTGAAGACAAAATATAAAAGTGGAAGAAAGGTCCTTCAAAGGGAAGAAGGGATTTCAAGTTTCATAAAGAGCTTCCAAATATTATGGTACTTGTTAGCTTTTAGCTCTCAGTGCCGCTATCATAAGTATCTTGAAGTGTTTAAGGTTAAAGTGAACAAAATATGGAGTATATGCTTGACAAAGTATAAGTTGGCAATCTCATGTCCCATGAGTACGAGGGCCGTTCCTCATGCTACTCCACTTTAGTTAATGGTAAGTTCTTGTCATAGTGAGTATATGTGTATCATAGAGAACCGCCAATGGGGTACCCCTTTCCCCATGACACAGGAGCTATCCCATATCAAAATGACAAGGAAACAGACAATGAGCATCTCATCAATCTTCTTATTTACCATGGGAAAATGGTACTTTTTTCTCTGCTTTCTTCTTTTTTCTTTTTCTCTTTTTTCTATATCTCTCTTTTTTATAAGAAGAATGCTTCATAGATTGCTCACTATGGTGATGCTGCAAGTTTCCACCATGATTAGGCACGTCTTAGGCTAGCGACCCAGGCGTTTCTCTAACACATATACATAACTCCATGGACTTACAAGGTCCCCTTTTATTTCACACCGCCGACATCCATAAACAAAAGAGCATGATATCAACTGGGCAGATATTTACAGGTGTTAAAAGCGTTCCCCGTGATAGCATGGTTCTGCTAATTCCCAACCTATAAGTGCAAGCATATACAACATAGATGACACAATGGTTCATGTTTATTATGATCAAGAAAAATAAAGTGTGCCATCAAGTTTGTGAGAGCTTTAATCACTAATTTTCACATAACAAGTTTAATTTGGAAGATAGATAAAACAAAAATATACTTGGAATGGTGTAACACACAATGCATAGGAATTTATAGTGGACGCTTTGAAATCACTTGGTTTCTTGGGAGTTGGATGCATGAGTAGAGCTTACTCAATACAAGTGGAGGCTAGCAAAAGACTGGGAGCGACCAACTAAGAGAGCAATAATGGCCATAATCATGTCGAGCGACAAAACATTACTGATCAAAGCATAAAGTGGTACCACAAGTCAAAAACTAAATGATCATAGAGTCTAAGGTGACTGGTTCATAGTCATAACATGGTGTGAGCATGTGCTAAGTCAACCCAAACAAAGAATCAAAGGAGAATACCACAATACTATGCTTTTGTATGCTAAAACAACGCATGACTCTTTCAAGGCACATTAAGCAATCCCAATTTTTTGGAACAAGTCATGCTACAGCTATAATCACTAAGCATAAAGTCAAAACTACATCTAGCATGACATGATAAATTCTAAGTCATAGTCAAAGAAAGCTCCCTATGTACCACTATAAGCATGAAACTTTCTACTCCTTTCCAACACCAATCAACTTATTTGAAACAACACAGTGAAAGAGGGGGTCCAACTACTTTATTCAAGCAAACAAAAAAAAATGAAAACTAATATGCTCCAAGAACAACACAACAGTGCATGAAACAATAAAAATGAAGTGTCTAGAAATACCTGAGATTTTTATTGATGAAGAAGGGGATGCCTTGGGCATCCCCAATATTTGACGCTTGTATCTCTTGAATATTTATTGGGGTGACACGCGGTGATGACCCACAAGTGTAGGGGATCGCAACAGTCTTCGTGGATAGTATTACCCAATTTATTTATTCGACACAAGGGGAGCCAAAGAATACTTGCAAGCCTTAATAACTAAGTTGTCAGTTCAGCTGCACCTAGAAATAGTTCTTGCTCACAGAAGTTTATCCGTAGTAACAGTTTGTAGTAGCAATAGCAAAGCAACAACAACAGCAACAGTGAAACAGTAGCAATAGTAACAGTAACAGTAGGATTCGAGTGCGGTAGGCATATGGATGGATGGACGGGCGTTGCATGGACAAGTCTAAACATGTAACTTCAAGATCTAGGGCATTGAAGATAAATAATAACAAGCATCCAAGTACTAAACAATCCTAGGCATGTGCTCCAAATATAGTCATACGTGCTCGCAATGAGAACTTGCACAACATCTTCTGTCTAGCTAGCCCGTGGCAGCGGGGCCTCTAGGGAACTACTAGAAATTAAGTTGCTCCTTTTGATAGAGTACCGGAGCAAAGCATTAACACTCTGTGAACACATGTGATCCTCGCACCACATCCATCCCCTTCGGTTGTCCCAATTATTGTCACTTTGGGGCCTTTGGATCCGGACAATGATATGTGTGTACAACTTGCAGATAATATCATAAACAATAATATCATAATGATTCAATAATAAGTTCAGATCTGAGATCATGGCACTCGGGCCCTAGTGACAAGCATTAAGCACAACAAGTTGCAACAAAGTCAAATAGCACTAATAGAGATACTAGGCACTATGCCCTAACAGATCTTATTCGATTACATGATAGAACTCATCCAATCCCTACCATCCCCAAGATTACAGAGGGGGATTACTCACTCATGGATGAGGGAAACATTGGTGGTTGATGGAGATGTGTTGGTGATGACGATGGCGATGATCCTCTCCAAATTCCCCGTCTTGGCAGGGTGGCAGAACGGAGTTTCTGGATCCGAATCTTGGTTTCTGGTGGCGGCGGCGGAGTGGAACTCTTTCTGGAAAACTATCAAACCCTCCTGAGTTTTTATGTCAGAAGGCAACTTATTGGCTCAGAGGAAGGCCGAGGAGCTGCCTGGGTGGCAGCACCCCACCAGGCGCGAGGTCAGGTGGGCCCGCGCCTAGGGTGGTCTGGGCCCACCAGGCCTCCCCTCCGTCCCTTCTTCTGGCTCCGTGGATCTTCTGGTGAAATATAATTTTTGGCATATTTTCCGGGATTTTTCCTAACAGTTCATTTTCTGCACAAAAACAAGACACCAAGGTAATTCTGCTAAAAACAGCGTTAGTCCATGGTAGTTGTATCCAAATCACACAAGTTTAGAGAAGAAACAATAGCAAAGTGTTCGAGAAAGTAGATATGTTTTGTACGTATGAACTCCCCCCAAGCTTAGCTTATTGCTTGTCCTCAAGCAATTCAGTTGAAAACTGAGTGCGATAAAAGAACTTTCACGAACACTTTGCTTCATATGATGTATATATTCTCAGCATAGGAATAGATGCTTAGAAAATTCTTAATAAGGAGTATGCAACTAAGTCTACTCAATAGCCATTGCAAGCTATGAAGATAAACCAACTCAATAATAGTAAGTAGCATGAAACATAAACATAAGCAACATTGCAATGCTCATAATAAGGTATGATAGAGTGGTATCTAGCTTGCCTTTGTTGGAAGAGCACAATATAAATTCTAAGGCACCTCTGAAGTTCACATGAAGACTAGAAGTAAAGATATCAGAGATACAAGCATCAAAGTCATGCCATAATTAACCAAGTTTTGGAATAAACACAAGAATGACAACTATGCTCTGAAGAGGGTGCTCATATAATAAGTGGTGACTCAACAAGGTTGTGAAAACGGTTTTGTGAAGGTTTGAAAGGCTTCCCAATGCTAAAAGGAAGGTACTCATTAGCTTTGAGCTCTCATTGCCCCTATCATAGGCAGCTTGATGTGGTTAAGGTGAAATTGAGGTCCTCTCTGAATCATACGCTTGACAGACCATAGACTGGAAATCCCAAGTCCCTTGAGTACGAGGGTCGCTCCGCATGCTACTCAACTTTGGTCACCTGAAAGTTCTTGTCATTGTAAATACATGCATATCATCGAGAACCGCCAACGGGGTACCCCTTGCACATGGTACAGGAGCTTTGCCATAACCAAAATGACATGGCAAACAGACAATGAGCAATCTTTTTATTTACCATATGCGTAGCTTTTTATTGAGGATGCTTCATAGATGCTCATTATAGTGTTGCTGCAAGTTTCCACGCTGATTAGGCCTGGCTTAGGATAGCGGCCCAGGCGTTTATCTAACAAAATGTATAGACTCCATGAATTAACAACCTCCCCTTTTATTTCACATCATCGACATCCGTAAGCAAAAGAGCAAAGTATCAACTAGATAAGATATCCAAAAGGTGTTGAAAGCGTTCCCCGTGACAGCACGGTTCTCCTGACTCCCAGCATATAATAAGCAAGCATATAACTTTGATGGACAAGTCACAATGGTTCAGAATTATTAAGCACAAAGAATAAAGTATGCCATCAAGTTCGTGAGAGCTTTACTAACTAACTTTCTCAAAACAGACAAACATTTTATTTTGGAAGAAAACACGGTAGGTATGGTGGACATGCACTAAAATAGCAAATGATGCTAATAGGTAGGTATGGTGGACACAGCTGGCAATATTGGTTTTGGTGAGTTGGAAGCACAGGTAGAGCACATACTCAGTGCAAGTGAAGGCTAGCAATAGAGAGGGAGCAACAAACGAGAGAGCAATAGCTGTCATAATCATGCTTGCAACAAAATAGGACAAATAATGGCATGAAAGTGATACAAGAACTCTGAGGCAAAATAAATCATCGAGGCTACTAACTATTGATTAGTCATATGCATGCGTGAGCATGTGCCAAGTCGATTCACATGACAGTCAGAGGAGGATACCATAATGTCATACCAAAGTATGAATAAAACAATGCAAGCAAAAATTCATATGACATGCTACAAACTATTAGCAAGCTGGAGCTAATCATAGACAAGAAAGAACTACTAAGCATCCATAATGACATACACCTTACACAAACAGGCTAAGTATGCTCACAATGATGAGATATGTACAAAAATGAAACAAATAGAGTTCGTTACCAGCCTCTTACCACAGCTCGAGTTGTCGTAATCATCATTATTGCTCTTCACTTGTGTGACTTGAATAATTAACATGAAACCAAAAACCACTGAGGACGGTTGAACCCTACAAAGAACTCATAAAACCAAAGAAGAACAACAAATATTTTTGGTGTTTTCGATTTTTTAAAGAAACAAGCAAACAAAGAAAAACAAAAAAAAAACAAAGCAAACCAAACAAAGCAAAATCTTTTTGGATTTTTTTAAGGCAAACCAAAGCAAATAAACAAACCAAGAGAAACAATGAAAATATTTTTGGTATTTTGGGGTTTTTAGAAAGAAGCAACAAAAACCCAAAAGAAAGCGAAACAATGGATGTACAAAGAATCGACCGAACATGATATATAAATGAGTGTGACGTCGGTATACCTCCCCCCAAGGTTAGGCTTTTGGCCTAAGTGGGGCTCAATCCCATGGTGCCCAAGTAGATGCACCTCCGTAGTATGTCGAGGAATCTCCCTCGTCCTGGTATGAGCTCGAGGAATCCCCTGTGTAATGTACCGCGGGGTCATATGAGGGCGCTTCCTCCTGATAGCGCCCATGGAAGTTTAGAGAGCACAACTCGTCATCCATCTCCGCCTTCGAGCGTGACCAGGGTCCCTGAGAAATACTGAGGAAAGTGGTTTGGGGTAGAGGGATCTCTCTCTTCCCCATCAATAAACAACATTCTATAAACCAAGTTATCAAGAGTAGAGCTAGGGGTGACAAAGTGGTGCGCCTTCATGGAAGCAAGATCAAGCCTCTGAGGGGCCAAAACTGTATCATGAGGATCAACAACAATGTCCAAGGTAGCAGCAATACGAGTAGAAATAATTCCCCCATAAATGGGTCCCTTAGCAGCTAAACGACGAGCAATGAGAGAACCAAGATTATACTTGTCCTTATTGTTGAGCGCATCAGCTAAGAAGGCCAATTGATAGTTGGAAATATTACTAGTGTTCTCCCTACCAAGAACACTGGTGGTAAGATAGTAGGCAAAATACCCGATGGCTGGAAGTTGAATATTCTTTATATTCGCTCGTTGGGCTATATGGTCATCATCATTGGTTATTCCTCGGTAAAGCTCCAACAAATCAGCGGGTAGAGCTTGAATCTTCTTTGATGACCCTGTTGTACCAAGTCCAAGGGCCTTACAAAGTTTCTTCAAGGTCATAGAATGAGCCCTGCCATAAATTTTGAAAGACATAGAAGGATTGAACATACTATTGGTATAGGAGAAACTCTCCACAAATGTTTTAGTAAGCAAAGCATATTGTGCACTCTCATCCTGCATGTAACTTGTTAGTCCAGCTCTCTGCACCAAAGTCATAAAATCATTAAGAATCCCAACAGCTTGCAAGAAAGTTTGGCAAGGAAAGGTGGAGGGGTGCGCATCCCCTTCATCTCCCTCGTCACCTGCCTGAGTTTTTCAGAAGGCAACTTATAGGCGCAGAGGGAGGCCTGGGTGGCAAGATTTCACCAAAGCGCGGGGTCAAGTGGGCCCGCGCCTGGGGTGTGCCTGGCCCCCTAGACCTCCCCTCCGTCTCTTCTTCTGGCTGCATGGATCTTCTGGTGAAATATATTTTTTGGCATATTTTCCCGGATTTTTCCTGATAGTTCATTTTCTGCACAAAAACAAGACACCAAGGTAATTCTGCTGAAAACAGCGTCGGTTCGTGTTAGTTGTATCCAAATCACACAAGTTTAGAGAAGAAACAATATCAAAGTGTTCGAGAAAGTAGATACGTTTTGGACATATCACGGGGTGGCATCCTTGAGCTTTACCTTTTGTCCATTCTTGATCTCATTACATCATTCTTTTCCTACACCTAAAAATTTCCTTCATACAAAACTTCACACAATCTTCATTAGCAACATTAGTGCATTCAAAAGTAATAAACCTTTGGGTTTAGTTTCAAATAATAAAAACTTTCATTAAAAACACAAGCTACTGTAGCAATTCCCTTTAAAAATCTCAATTTACCAAAGAGAACTCAAAAAGAAATGGATAGGAGACAAATTCAAATAATGGCAGAAATCTGTCAAAACATACCAGTAGGTAAAAACCAATTTTTTCGAAGACCTTATGTTGCTCAAATAAAAAATTATTGAACTAACGAAAGGTAGATAACAACCTGGGGCATTTACTCAGAATATTACAGCTCAATCCGACTTACACGGTTTTTTTACGAATGTTTATAGTGAAGCACAAAAATCTGTTTGGGGAGAGCAACTCCCCAAATCTAACTTCTCTCTCATTAGAGGTTATTATTGGCACAAAAATTAAAGAAAAAGGATAAGGAGAGGTTATTATAGAAGTAATAACTCCCAAGACTCAAGAAAACTATTGGGTTATCTCCCAAGAAGTACTTTTCTTTAACGCGTTTAAGTTAGGAATAGATAGTTTGAAAAGATTCTCACATAATAAATATTAATTGAAGTAAAAGATAGCATCAAGAAGAAAATTCAAAACACATTTATGTCTAACCCACTTCCTATGCATATGAATCTTGTATACAAATAAATTCACAAAGAACAAAGTGACAAGCATAGGAAGATAAAACAAGAGTAGCTTCAAAACTTTTAGCACATAGAGAGGTGTTTCAGTACCATGAAAACTTCTACAACCACATTTTCCTCTCTCATAATATTTTTCAGTAGCCTCATGAATGAACTCAACAATATAACTATCACATAAAGTATGTTTTTCATGATCTGTAAACACATAATTTTTATGAAGCTCAAAAATAGTGGGATTAAAACTTTCTAACCCACTTTTAACAACTTTATAACAAGATGACTGATCATTCTCAGGAGGTATGGGGTTCCAAGAAGTCAAGACCCCACCAATATCATTTTCGATAGTAGTACAATCAATATTATCAACCAATATAGGACCATCATCTAGAGATTTATCATAAACATTTTTCTAAGCAAAACTCTTTAGTACCATGCATGTCGAAGTTAGGCACAAATAAAGGATTATCATAAGATTTATAAAATTGCATGGATTATCATAGATAATAGGAGCATAATTATTATCACAAGTTTTACCCACAATAGATACTTCAAAGGAAACCACAGGAACATAACATTCATCCTCCTTTTGTAAGCATGGGAACAATCAAATAATGTAAGGGATAAAGAGTTACTCTCATTAGATGGTAGGCATGGGTAGATCCATTCTTCCTCCTTTTGTTCATCACTCTCCTCCTCTTTTTCATGTAACGAGCATCCATTTTCAGCAATTTCTTCTTCCATAGGCTCCTGCAAGGCATTAGTCTCTTTCGTTGGTGGAAAGCATCTATTAATATATTCAAGAATATAGCCATTTTCTTCCTTGTAATTATCAAAGAAAAATTTAAGTATATCATAATCCTCATATTTATAAGGTGCATCATCTGTATTTTCAAGCAAACTAGCAAGTTCAAATGCACCCTTCCAAGCAATAAATTCTTCAATTTGTTCCACATCATAAAAGTCATAATTTCATTTATATTAGGAAGATATGGTAACATTATCATTATACTCACATTGAAAAGAGAGGTGTTTATACCTCCTACAACAACAGGATTTATCAAAGCAATAAGTAACATTATAAGTAGAGCACACGTTTCTAGCAATGGTATTCCATTTATCAATTTGTTCCCATAAGTGTATCCCTTTTTGTGACAAGTGGTGTTCCTTATAATAATACTTTTGTTCTTCCGTGAACCCACCTTGCCAGTAAGAACTAGTTTCAAAGAAACTAACCATTGATAGAAAGCATGACAAAGCAAGGCAATAACAGACCAAAAACTATAGTAGGAACTATATTTTTTTTGTGTTTTTTATAAGGAAGAAACAAACCAAATGAAACTATTTTTTTTGGAATTTTTGATAAAAAGAAACAACCAAAAAAACAAAAGAAACTAAGCAAAACAAAGACAAAGTATAGAGAATGGTTTTGAAAGACTCCCCTTGTGAAGCTGTCCTTAACTCCCTGGCGACGGGGCTAGAAAAATCCTTGACGTGGCTCAATAGTAGAGCTTCGTTGGGAGACCACAAGAGGAAGGTATGATGAGAACGGCAGTAATTTTTCCCTCAGTTATGAAACCAAGGTTATCCTTGGTTATCCGTGGAGATCACGCTCAGTCCAGTGCCCCCATCGATGAGGGTTTTCACGACTGCGATGTTGTTGATGGTGGGGGTGCAAATCATGGGGATCATGCCCACGGTCCTAGTGTAGATGGGTGGTCGCGGTTGTCAAAAGTGATCAGGAACTAAGACCACTTGAGCCTCTGGAACTGGACTCCTGGCCTAGCGACGGCGACCTCGTGACCGAGGATCTTGAAGTGCCGGCTGGAGATCAGTGCCTGGGAGCCAGCAAGGATACAAGCGACAGCTCCTTGCATCACTTGATAGCCCTAGGGTCCTCGGCACAACCCTTCTCTGCCTGCAGAGGGTGCTCCTGCATGGCTTTGTCTTGTTGGCCCATATGCGGGGCGTCGCGGCCTTCGTAGTTGTTGTTCCAATGTGCGCCCCCGGGATGGTCACCCTGGCCCCAACACACTCTCCACTAGGTTTTCCATTCCTCTGGTTGTTGCACATGTCACGGAGCTTCTGGAGTTCATAGCAGTCATCATTGTGACGCCCGTTCCTCTTTTGGAACTGGCAATACGCATTGTCGTCCTTTTCTGTAACATCCCAAAAATATGAAACAATGATCATCAAACTATAATCACAAAAATTAGGGTTAACAAAAACTTTGATTAAATAAAATCCAAATGAATGCATGTGTGTATGTGATGATTTGATGAATGCATGAATGGACTTGTGTGATTTAACTAAATAGTAAGGAATGGTTCAAATATGAATATAACATCATCTAAAACATTTCCAAGCAGAAACAAATCAAGAGAAATGTAGAGGTCCCAACCTTTAATAACGTAGAGATCGCTGTGTTTACAATGCTAGTCCCTGGATCAATAGCTAGCATCCACATTTAAGATGTAATATCAAGAAACAAAGGTCATAATACAACTTTATAACCAGGAATAAAATAATTCATTACATCTTACATAGCTCATTTGGCCATCTCATTACAATGGAGCAGAAATAACTATAGCATGGAGTCCTTCATCTTCAAAGTGCCACAGGTAATCATGTTGGTTGTAGACTTGTAATCCTAATCAACCCACTTCACTAACATCAAACAAACTTGCAACATAATAAGTTGGATCCACAAGGGTCAATACATTTGAATTGTATTGGCAAGTTTAACTACTATGTTGAAATAAGTGGATCGTATCAATACATGCATATTTGGCTAAGTAGGGTTTAGGCTTATTTGCAGAAAGCAATGTAGTTTTATCCTATCTTTTCAAAATAGTTTTGATCTTTTGACAATCTTTATGAACTTCTTGGAAAACTCCAAGTGCTTCTATTCCCTTGTTGACACAATCAAGTTTTACTTTGAGAAATTGGAATTCGAGATCTTCCATAGCTTCAGGCCTTAGTTTCTCAGAGTTGTCCGTAACTGGGGACACGGCTAAGTACTTAGAATTTGATCTTCTGCAGAAGTTGTACACTTTACCCACATGACACAATCTCGTCTTGACGCCACTAGTGGCTGCTGGATAAGTACACACCAAATGGAGTACCGGCACATCGAGAATGTGACAAAGTCTTTCCATAGAAGTCCTCCCAATACACAATGCTATCTTGTCTACCATGCACCAATGTAAGGATATATTTCCAATACATAATTCTAGTTAATCCGAAGATGCCAATGCAAGGGTCTTCCACTATGTAATTTCTGAAGCTTACCTCGGACATCTTATCCGTGTAAACATTTGCATTGGCATCTTCGGGAACTTTCTGAAGCTTACCTCGGACATTCCATATTGGGTCCGGATATGGGCCAGAAACGGACTAGATTCTCCGGTGCCCACGATCAGACCGAAGTCTCCGGTGTACCTCAAGCAGGAAACAAATCCTTGTGTCTCTGCATGCTCCACTTTGGTTACTTCTTTCCTTTACTACACTTTAATTATCTTGTTCTTGCTTAGTTGTTTGTGCTAGGTTGACATATAGGTAAATTCACCATAGATGCATAATCTAGAGAATTTACCTTTGTGTCAAACCCTAACTTGAAAAAGAGTAAAATTTGAAGTAGCACCTATTCAGCCCCCCCTCTAGGTTGCCATACGATCCTTTCAATTGGTATCAGAGCCTCGGATCCTTATTCGGGCTTTATCGCCTAAGAGTATATGGGTAGCTAATATGGAGAAGGAGGGAGTGAGGCTAGTAAAACGGTGTCCATGGAGTATCTCAAGAAATTGGAATCAAGCTTGAGCTCCTCCCTGGGCAACAAAATCAAATAGTTGAGTGACTTAGTTGAGCAACCTATTAAGGAGAAGATTCCTCACATCCTACTCCTCCTCTAGAGGAACCCTCCACACTTCAAAAGATGAATGATTCGGCATCACCCATGGTTGTTGTGGTGGGGGATGATCATGATAACACTAATGCATCCACCAAAAGGGATGATGGGAAGAAAGAGCACCATAAGATTCTCGGTTGGTACTCTCCTGACCCTCTAATCTGTCACCCATATATAAAAAATAGGGGTGATCCACGTAAGATAGCTTCCCATACCTTTGCTCAATGGAAGTCATTAATGAAATCTCATGTGCGCAGCTCTTGCATTGAATTGTGGAATATTATTGAATAAGGACTCAGAATTTTGGATCCAACTAATTTGAAAAGAAGAGAAGTTGTCAATAGTCAAATCCATGCCACTACATTGCACTTGTTCCAACAACGGTTTGGGACAAAATATTTCTCTCACATTGAACACCTCAACACCGCCAAAGAAGCTTGGGATGCTCTCACGGAGCTATTTGTTGGAAATGAGAGCATGAGAAGAAATCGTTATGATTTATTGAGCAATGAAGCCGAATGGTTTTATTTGAAGGATGATGAGGATCATGAAGACATGTATTGAAGGATCAAATCCACTGCCACCGCCTATAGAAATGTTGGTGCCTCACATGTGGATGATGCTTTGATAAAGTGGAAATATGTGAGTGTGCTCATGCCCTTCGAGCCCACCGAATTGCAGAGCCTCCGAGGAAGACACAACTATCATCTCATGAGATCCAATGAAGTTATGCAAGAGATAGCTAATTTCAACGTTGCTGCTAAGAATGGAAAAGATGTCCGTGCTCGAGCCCTTGGAGTGAGCAATGGTGTCAACCTTGCCATGAGTATGAGGAAGAAGAAGGAAGTGATGAAGCCCCTACCATCAGTGACCTCGAAGATGTCAAGGTTTCTCATGGTGAACACATGGCCTTCTATGCAAGGAACTTTTGGAAAGATCCCGCCAAGGCCAAGATGGAGATGCAATGAAGAAGCAACCCAAGTGCTAGAAAAGAAAATAGTTCAAAACTAAGAAGTTTCTTTAACTGTGGTGACCGCTACCATTTTGTTGCGGGATGTCCCTATGATAAGAGAGAAGATAATGCTGGTCAACTTATTTTGAAGAATAAGTCAAAAGCCCCCTTCAATAAGCCCTTCGTCAAGACTTATGCCAATAATAAGTAAGGTGATATTGTGTTGATGGCACATGAAGAATTATCCTCTGATGATGAAGATGATACTGAAGAAGAAGAAACCACAAATGGTATGGCAGAAATCTCCACCACCTCTACATCCACACTCTCACTCTTCGACCCTCCAAATGACAATGTATCCAACAAGAATGTCACTTGTCTTATGGAAAGAGAATCGAATGTATCATCTTCTTCTCTCCCCACCTCAATGGTTGATGATGAACTTGATGATGATATGACTTTTGAGGTGAAGAAGGAATTAGTTGCTTTTGATGAGTTTACAACTAACTTACAAGGGGAGCACAAGAAGCATTTTGAGAATCTCTTGAATCAACTCTCACGCACACAAGAGATTCTTGATGGGAGATGCAAACTAGGGAGAGAGCATCTTCTTGAGATGGATGACCTAAATAATTCCCTAGAAGAAGAGCAATGGACTATGATGTTTCTTGAAGAAAAGCTTGAAGGCCTCAATGAGGCAAATGATCAAATTTTTAACAAACTCATTAAGGAACGTGATCATGCCATGGCTAAGTATAAAAAGGCTAAAAAGGACAAGATTGAGTTTGTTGTTGTTCAAAAGGCTCACAAGGACTTGGAAAGTGAACTCTTGTCTCTAAGAAAGTCTTGAGAAAAAAATCAAACTTATTGAATAATATTGCTTCACCTATTATTGTCACTCCCTCTAGTACTACAAACACCTTTGAATAAAATGCTAGGTTGAAGGGAGAGCTTGAAAAGGTCAATTATTGAGCAAGCAATGGTCAAATATTGACAAAGGAGGAATTATCTTTGTGTCCAAGGACAAGAAGAAGAACAACAAGAATAATAATAAGAAGAAGGCCAAGCCCGCACAAGAAAAGGACAATGTCACTGTGGGTAGTAAGACCACATGTGGCAAAACTATGTCACGAGATGACTTTGCGGAAATTGATAACTCTCACTATGTTTTAATGCGTGATTATTATGGTGATGTTTATGCACAATATGTTGGCCCATTTGATGGTTATATTGCTTGGTATATTTGGCTACCCAAGACCCTTGTCACTGACAAACGAGGACCCATTGGAAAATGGGTACCTGAGAACTAGTTTGATCTCTTGTAGAACTATGGTTCCGGCAGGTCAAAGTGGGTTCTTGATAGTGTATGCACAAGTCATATGAACATAAGCAAGGATATAATGACAAAGATAAGACCAAATCATGATCAAATAACCGTCACATATGCCGATAAGTAAACGTCTAAGGTAATGGGTCTTGGCAAGGTTGTGGTTGCACACGATACTACTCTCGTGGACATCATGCTTGTTGAGACGCTTGGTTATAATTTAGTTTCAGTCCATGCTCTAGGAAAGATGGGCTTTGTCGTATTTATTGATAATGATATTGTGGTCCTCTTGTGGAGCAAGACTCTGAAGGTCGCTTTCGTTGGGTATGTCAAAAATGACTTGTATGTGGTGGGCTTTTCGGGGAAAACCACTACAAGTGTGATGTTCTTATTTTGAAAGGCTGATGTGGGTTGGCTATGGCATCGCCGTCCAGCCCATGTGAACATGAGGACTTTGCAAAGACTTCATAAGGGTGGCCATATTGTTGGACTAAAATAAAATGTTTCTTTTGCCAAAGATCGTGTGTGTAGGGCATGCGTTGAAGGAAAGATGCATGATTCTCCCCACAAGCCTAATAATATCATCAAGTCCAAGAGGATCTTGGAGATCCTTCATGTGGATCTCTTTGGTCCTCCATCTCATGCTAGTCTTGATCGGAAGAAATATTGCTTGGTGATTTTTTATGATTTCTCAAGATACACATGGATATACTTCTTCAAGTCAAAAAGTGACACCCAAGAAAACTACATCAACTTCATCAACATGGTTCAACGACAATAATGTCCCCGTGTTGGGGATAAGTAGTGACAACGACACCGAGTTCAAAAATTACACCTTGAATGGATTTGTTAGTGATCAGTGGATAAACACCAATATTCCGCTGCATATACCCCTCAACAAAATGGTTTAGCTGAGAGGAAGAATCGGACTCTAATGGATATGGCAAGGTCCATGTTAGCAGAGTTTAAGTCTCCAGACAACTTTTGGGCTGAAGCAATCTGCACTGCATGCCATGCATCAAACCTGCTCTACCTTTGCAAAGAATTGATCAAGCCTCCATATGAAATTCTTACAGGTAACAAGCCCAACGTTTCATACTTCCGGGTGTTCGGTTTTAAGTGTTTCTATCGCATAAAAGGTGTTCGTTTGTCCAAATTTGATTCCAAAGCTTTAGAGGGTATTTTTGTTGGCTATGGTCTCGATTCTCACACTTGTAGAATCTATGATAAACTCTTTGGAGTTGTCATAGAATCTTGTAGTGTGGTTTTTGAAGAATATGATGGTCCCCATGGGGGCATGTTGATATTTGTAATGTAGATGATGAAATGCCTCAAAATGACATAAGAAGAATGGTTTTGGGATTCATACGCCCTGTTGAGGAACCCCTTGTGGCTGATCGATAAGAACTATGCTCTACTCAAGTGGAACCCTCATCTTCACAACATGAACAAGCTCCTGCTATTAAGGAAGATGATGACCCAAGCAATGACAAGTTGAGAACCCTCAAAATGTTGATCAGGAAGAAACCTCTAGCCAGAATGAACCGGCTTCTCCACTTACCAGATTGTCCAACGCTGGTCAGTTTTTTGCATAGGGCATATTTGTACAAGGAGCCACACGATCATCCTAGCCTGTCTAGGATTTTGCCTGATCAAGACAAAGGTCAATCTATGCCTCATGATTATGAGAATGATCCCAGTGCAGATCTAGGTCAAGATGATGGTCAAGATGTTGACCAAAATGATGAAGAGATCCCTACAAGAAACAACAAGGAGATCGAAACTCATAGGAAAGCTAGAGAAGATAGATTGTTGGAAATAAGAGACCACACTCTTGAGAATGTTCTTGGTGATCTAAGGAGAGGAATGTCCACTCAGGATAAATTGAAGCATCTTGGTGAGCATCAAGCACATATATCCATGGTGGAGCAAAAGAAAATGTGGGAATCTCTTGAATATTCAGATTGGTTGGAATCCATGCATAAATAGCTCAACAATTTTGAGAGAAACAAAGTGTGTAATTTAGTTGAAAATCCTAAAGATTGTCGCAATGTCATTGGTACTAAGTGGATATTCAAGAACAAGAAAGATGAAAATGGAATGGTTGTAAGGAACAAGGCAAGGTTGGTAGCTCAAGGGTTCTCTCAAATTGAAGTCATTGATTATGGAGAGACATATGCTCCCGTGGCTCGCCTTGAGTCCATTCGTATCCTTCTTGCTTATGCGACACATCATAACTTTAAATTGCAACAAATGGATGTGGAAAGTGCTTTTCTAAATGGTCCATTGCATGAATTGGTTTATGTAAAGCAACCCCTAGGGTTAGAGGATCCCAACTTCCCAAACCGTGTCTACAAACTTGATAAGGCACTCTATGGGCTTAAACAAGCTCCACGCACGTGGTATGAGAACCTTAGAGAGTTGTGGTTACACCATGGGTTTGAAGTTGGGAAAATTGATCCCAATATTTTTACTAGAGATATATGTTGATGATATTATCACGTGCATCTGATGTGCTTTTCGTTTGCCAAATATATGTTGATGATATTATCTTTGGATCATCTAACAAAGCATTTAATGATGAATTCTCAAAGCTTATGACTTAATAGGTTCAGGATGTCTATAATTGTCACATCCCAAGATTTTCCAAATCTTGTTATGTGAAAAGTAAATAAATAAAATAAAACTTTGTTGATTTTCAGGGTGAAAAGAAACTTTTTGATTCCAATTGGAAACCTTCAAACCTATTTGATCAAACAAATCCTAAAGGGATTTGAAAAGATAAACAATTAATAAAGAAAATATTAAATATGTGAAATTACTATTTTTGGATCTTTTAATAAATTTTTTTTTTGGTTTTCAAATGAAAAGGTAGAAATAGAAATAAGGATTATTTTATAGAGCCAAATTAAACCTTGGCCAAGCTTTTGAAATAAAATGTTTTTCTTTGATTAAAAGAGTAAAGGTTTATTTAAATAAAATAATGAGAGTTTATTAATAAACCAATTCTATTGAAGTAAAGGTTTTCCCATTTTAATTAAACACTAAAACTTGTTATTTTATTTTAAACAAGTTTTCCAAGTATTTTATATTTTCAAATAAAATCTACTGATTTGGTTTTGATAATATTTAGAGTTCAAATGGAGATTTTGAATAAATCAAAACCCATTTGATTTAATAACTAAGGTCCATTTTATTTAATTATTAATGGATCCTAAAAAGAATAAAAAATATTATTTTATTTTGGGACTTGGAATTATGTTGTTAAACAGAACTAAACTCAATACAAAGTTTGGTGGAAGTTTGTTTTGATTGGTTGTTTGAAATGTTTGATTGAATTGTTTAAACCAAACCAATTAGCCCAGCTCCTCTCTATCCTGAAGAAAAACGATTCGCACCAAGTTTTAAACCCATAACGACGCTGACAGACGGACCCCACCCCACACTCTCTCTCTCGCTGCCAGACGGCCCTACCGCCAACGACCTCGCCCCTCAGTCCTCTCTGGCCATTACTGCCGATGAAATGCCAGCGTGATTACGCGTTAACCACGCCATGTAATGGCCCTGCGACAACGCCTGCTTAAGTGCCAGCATCTCCTCTCTCGTTTTCCTCTGTCGCCCCACCTTAGCACGCCCCCAGGCCGCCCTAATTCCTCTCCGAACACCTCTGTCTCCGACGACTCTCCCGGCCGATTCCGGCAGCCCCCATCCGCCCCTTGCCTCCTAGACCATGCTCACTTGATCCCCACCCCATGGCGCTTCTCTCTGCACCCGGAGCTCACTCGCGCGTTCCCTGTGGCATCGACTCCTTCTTCGACTGAACGACACCGTCGTGTGCTACCTCTCCGGCGAGTCCTCCAGGTAGTATCCGACCACCCCCTTTCCTCTCGTTGATGCACGCATGACCGTAACTCGCGTGCGAATCTAACCGTGCTTCCCGTTTGTTTCCTCGTGACCCGTAGCCTCGCCTCCAACGTCGACTGAGCACACCCGACGCGGACAAGAACTCTGGTGAGCAATAGCCGTGGTGAACTCCGTGCGCCCCTTGCCTCCTCGAGAGCACTTTGAGCACCACCACGACCATGCGAACCTGGTGAGACACTTCCCTACCTCTCTCCCTTCCTGCATAACCAGCAACCACACCGTCTAGCCGCTCCGCCGCCAGTAGCCACCGCAGCGCCGCCCATCTCTGGCTAGTGTGCTGTGCACCATAGGATGTAGATCCAAGCGCCACGATAGAACATGATCGAAGGGGTACGAATAGATCTGCGCCGCACGATCTGTTTAAAATCCAACGCACCAGAGAGATCGATCCAACCGAAACGGTATGGACCAATAGAAACGTTCCACGTGGCCCATACTGTTCTAATAAAAACATATTTGATCTATTTGTGGATCAATTTTGTAAAATTCATAACTTTCAAACCACACGTCCAAATTTTACAAACTTTATATCAATGGATTCAGCAAGACAAGCCCTAGCCAACCATGCACTTTGTTTAGTAAAAAGCTTCTGGTAAAATGTTTGTTTTTACAGAAACATATGTATGCTTGTTTAGGATATAAAAATTGTTCAAAATGATTTTGGGGATAAAATCTTTTGAAAATGGTGTGTTTTGAACCTACTGACCGTAGGAATCACTTTGTGGTTTCAAAAATATATTTGGTGATGCAAAAGAGTGAATCTTGGATTTAAAACCAATTCTAGTCAAATAAAAATATGGTTTATTTATTAAAAATAGTTTTGGAAGAAAACCTTTGGGAAATGTTTTGTTTCAAACTCTCTAACCCCAAACACCAAGTTTTATGATTTGAAAATTTATTTGGTGAACCCTATAGAACTAATACTTTACTAAAGACATTTTCAAACCACATAAAATAATGACTTGGTTTAGAAAATGGTTTATAAAGAAATCTTTTGCAAATGACTTTGCCACTTTATAGCATGACCATTAGGTATATCCAAATGTTTATGACCCGTTAGAAACCACTTTTACAAATAAAACAACCCTTTTGCATGCTTGCATGTATTGTTTTGTTTATTATTTTATGTGATGAAATGCTTGAATGGTAGATTGAAATATTCTTTGCTTGATTGAATTGTAGTGACTTGAAGTGTGTGAACATTGCATAGATCAAGGAGTGAACTTGTACCCTCTACCAAAAAGGCAAGTGATTCTTAATACTTTTGTCCCATTATTTTCACTATGCATTAGTGATATTTCTAAGTAAGACTTGCATGGAATTTTGCTAAGTATAAACCTTGCTATGGGAAATCCTAGTAGATGAAACCTTAGTAGAAGTTTCCTAAGTTAAGATCCCTACTACTATCATGCTTAGCTGAGCTAGTAGAAAACAAGGGTGGAATATATATTCACACTATGGAAAAAATTCTAAGTCTGAGGACTTGTGTTTTGCTTAATAAAACAACTAAGTCAATGAATCACCTGGGTGGAAAGGGACTTGATTGGTGGTTTTGGTTGAGTGGTTACACAAGGCCCATGGCTATGGTTTACCTTGTGTATCTCACTTGTGGTAAGCCACCCAGGAACAAAGAGATTTTAGATGCCAAGTGTTGAGAAGCTTCTAGTGCAGCCACTTGGCAATATGGGCTCTGCCTGGATCACATAAGTTGCTAGAACTTAGCCATTTGGACAGTTGGTGGTAGTGGTAATGATAGGTTGGAACGCGTCCATTTGGTCTAAGGGAAGGCTTCTGAAAGATCTTGTCTTGGTGAAACCAAGTCTTGTGGTGAAACTGCACCACCTCTGCAGAGTGTAAAATCTAAGTACTTAGCCATGTCCCTGGTAAAGGACAATTTGAGCATCAAGACATGGAAGCTACCAAGAATCTCATCATCCAAATTTCTAAGTTAAAAACTTGTGGTTGAACAAGGGTTAAAGGATCTTCAATCTTTGATTGGTAGATGCCTTGGGTGATTTTTGTCAAGCAAAAACTTGGTGTTTTCAAATGATAAGGAAAAATCTATTTTGAGCAATGCAAGCCTCAACTCCACTTAGCCAAAAGCATATAGATGATAGACTCCACTATACTACCATAGTATCACTTGCCAATACAATTCAAATGTATTGACCCTTGTGGCTGTAACTTGTTATGTTGCAGGTTTGATTGATTTAGTGAAGTGTGTTGATTAGGATTACAAAGTCTACAACCAACATGTCTGCCTGTGGCACTTTGAAGATGAAGGACCCCATGCTTATAGATATTCTGCTGCAATGTAATGTAATAGCCAAATGAGCTATGAAAGATGTAATATTCCTGGTTATAAAGTTGTATTATGACCTTTGTTTCTTGATATTACATCTTAACTGTGGATGCTAGCTATTGATCCAGGGACTAGCATTGTAAACACAGGGGACTCTACCTTATTAAAGGTTGGGAACCTTACAGATGGTATCAGAGCATTGTGTTGCCTATAGGATTTGTAAACCTAGGATTGGACAAAACCCTTAGAAAAAGATAGGAGTTGTATTTGTTCCAAAACTTATTTACAAACAATCTTGTAAACTCTTTCCTCAACCATTTTGGTTTTGATTCTACATATCTTCTATTTCAAACTTGATGGACAAACCTACCCCATGGCCAAAGACTTCACCATGTGCAAAGGACTTCATCAACTCTAATGACTTCAACATCTTCAACTCTAATGACTTCAACATCTTCAGCATTTTCACCAAGGACTTCAACCTTGGATATCACTAAAGACAAGTGAGACAAGAAATGTTACTCAAGATTTGGAAACTAAAGAAACACAACTTAGAAGGAGCCATCAACACCTTTGAAGTTTCTATGACCAAGAATTTTTCCTAAGGAAACCATGATCTCATGCAAGATGAAACAACCAAAAAGGAGGAAGGAAAGGACTCAAGTGAACCATATAGATGGACCACCATATTTAGTTAAGTCAAACACACCAACTTATGTGGTGTAACAAAAATATTTTTGGTTGCCTAAAATATGCTTGAAACTTGTTGTTGAGTGGAATGTTTGTTTGTGACTGCTTGCACATTTCTTGTGTGAATTGTGATATGTGTGATTAGAATTATTTCCTTAGAAATCTTTTGCCTATTCTAATCCCAAACCAACCCAAAGAGATGACTTCTCCAAGAGACTCCAACATCAAGAAGGGTGACACCAACAACCAAGAGGTCAACATGAGAGAACAACTACTAGTAAACCAAACCCATTTGAATCAGATGACAACTCAGTTTTTAGCCAACAACAAGGAGTTAGACCCAAACATACAAAAGTTTTTGGTAATCCAATCCCAATTGCTGCAAGGGATGACCACTCAAATGATCAACATGGGAGACAACTCTTCCCAAGGAGTTTATGACAACTAGGATGTCAAGGATGATATTCTAGAAGGAACTCAAGCTTGCAATGTTTATGGAGACAAGGATCACACTTCCAAAGAGCATGAAGATCAATGCCCCAATTGTGAAGAGAAACATCCAACCAATCAATGCCCCACATCTCAAGCTACTTGTTTCCTATGTGAAGGAAATAATCATTTCCCTATCCAATGCCCCATCTATACCATAGTTCAACAAAGGAAACAAGGTGGAGTGCAACAACAGTTTGTAAACCCTCATGGAGGAACAACTTCTACCAAGAAGGATGAAGGCAAAGTAAAAACTATGCATCATAAGGCCAAATCTGAAGTGACCACAAAGTGTTGCTACTCTTGTGGAGAAGAAGGTCATATCTCTAGTAACTGCCCCAAGAAGAGAGAAAGATTTCCCACCTTTGTAGTGAAGTATGAAGAGCATGAACTAGAAGAACTCCTAGCTTTGGAGAGACCCAAAAAGAAGAAGAAGGACAAAAGCCAGTTGCAATGTTACAATTGCAAAGAGATGGGACACTATGCCAGTGAATGCCCAGAAAAGAAGAAGAGCCAAAAAGACAAACAAAAGCTAGTGAAACCCAAGATGAGGAGGGATATTAGCCAAGTGATGTGCAACCACTACAAAAAGTTAGGACATTATGCATCATATTGTCCAGAGAAGCCACCTCAAGACCTCAACCTTATCACATGTTTCAAATGCAAAGAGCTAGGCCACTATGCAAACCTCTGTCCAGGAAAGTTACACCAAGATCCCAAGTAAGACAAGATGTAATCTAGTTGGAAATATTTGAAGGGTGGTAGTACCTTAGTTGCTTTGATCCTACTTGTAACCCTAGCCTTCCCAAATCTCGGGACGAGATTTATTTTAAGGGTGGTAGCCTGTCACATCCCAAGATTTTCCAAATCTTGTTATGTGAAAAATAAATGAATAAAATAAAACTTTCTTGATTTTCAGGGTGAAAAGAAACTTTTTGATTCCAATTGGAAACCTTCAAACCTATTTGATCAAACAAATCCTAAAGGGATTTGAAAAGATAAACAATTAATAAAGAAAATATTAAATATGTGAAATTACTATTTTTGGATCTTTTAATAAATTTTTTTTTGGTTTTCAAATGAAAAGGTAGAAATATAAATAAGGATTATTTTATAGAGCCAAATTAAACCTTGGCCAAGATTTTGAAATAAAATGTTTTTCTTTGATTAAAAGAGTAAAGGTTTATTTAAATAAAATAATGAGAGTTTATTAATAAACCAATTCTATTGAAATAAAGGTTTTCCCATTTTAATTAAACACTAAAACTTGTTATTTTATTTTAAACAAGTTTTCCAAGTATTTTATATTTTCAAATAAAACCTACTGATTTGGTTTTGATAATATTTAGATTTCAAATGGAGATTTTGAATAAATCAAAACCCATTTGATTTAATAACTAAGGTCCATTTTATTTAATTATTAATGGATCCTAAAAAGAATAAAAAATATTATTTTATTTTGGGACTTGGAATTATGTTGTTAAACAGAACTAAACTCAATACAAAGTTTGGTGGAAGTTTGTTTTGATTGGTTGTTTGAAATGTTTGATTGAATTGTTTAAACCAAAACAAAACAAAATAAAAAGAAAAGGAAAAACAGAAGCAGTACAAAAAAAATGAAAGAGACGATCCAGCCCAGCTAAGCCCACCTGGCCCAGTTAGCCCAGCTCCTCTCTCTCCCGAAGAAAAACGATTCGCACCAAGTTTTAAACCCGCAACAACGCTGACAGACGGACCCCACCCCACACTCTCTCTCTCGCTGCCAGACGGCCCCACCGCCAACTCACTTTCTTCCTCCCCGCGACGACCTCGCCCCTCATTCCTCTTTGGCCATTACGGCCGATGAAATGCCGGCGTGATTACGCGTTAACCACGCCATGTAACGGCCCTGCGATGATGCCTGCTTAAGCGCCAGCATCTCCTCTCTCGTTCTCCTTTGTCGCCCCACCTTAGCACGCCCCCAGGCCGCCCTAATTCCTCTCCGAACACCTCTGTCTCTGATGACTCAACCGACCGATTCCGGCAGCCCCTCGCCGCCCCTTGCCTCCTAGACCATGCTCACGTGATCCCCACCCCATGGCGCTTCTCTCTGCACCCGCAGCTCACTCGCGAGTGCCCTGTGGTGTCGACTCCTTCTTCGACTGAACGACGCCGTCGTCTGCTACCTCTCCGGCGAGTCGTCCAGGTAGTATCCGACCACCCCCTTTACTCTCGTTGATGCACACATGACCGTAACTCGCGTGCGAATCTAACCGTGCTTCCCATTTGTTTCCTCGTGACCCATAGCTTCGCCTCCAACGTCGACTGAGCACACCCAACGCGGACAAGAACTCCGGTGAGCAATAGCCGTGAACTCCGTGCGCCCCTTGCCTCCTCGAGAGCACTTTGAGCACCACCACGACCACGCGAACCTGGTGAGACACTTCCCTACCTCTCTCCCTTCCTGCATCACCAGCAACGCCACCGTATGGCCGCTCCGCCGCCAGTAGCCACCGCAGCGCCGCCCATCTCTGGCTAGTGTGCTGTGCACCGTAGGATGTAGATCCAAGCGCCATGATAGAACATGATCGAAGGGGTACGAATAGCTCTGCGCCGCACGATCTGTTTAAAATCCAACGCACCAGAGAGATTGATCCAACCGAAATGGTATGGACCAATAGAAACGTTCCACGTGGCCCCGACTGTTCTAATAAAAACAGATTTGATCTATTTGTGGATCATTTTTGTAAAATTCATAACTTTCAAACCACACGTCCAAATTTTACAAACTTTATATCAATGGATTCAGAAAGACAAGCCCTAGCCAACCATGCACTTTGTTTAGTAAAAAGCTTCTGGTAAAATGTTTGTTTTTACAGAAACATATGTATGCTTGTTTAGGATGTAAAAATTGTTCAAAATGATTTTGGGGATAAAATCTTTTGCAAATGGTGTGTTTTGAACATACTGACCCTAGGAATCACTTTGTGGTTTCAAAAATATATTTGGTGATGAAAAAGAATGAATCTTGGATCTAAAACCAATTCTAGTCAAATAAAAATATGGTTTATTTATTAAAAATAGTTTTGGAAGAAAACCTTTGGGAAATGGTTTGTTTCAAACTCTCTAACCCCCAAACACCAAGTTTTATGATTTGAAAATTTATTTGGTGAACCCTATAGAACTACTACTTTACTAAAGACATTTTCAAACCACATAAAATAATGACTTGGTTTAGAAAATGGTTTATAAAGTGAAATCTTTTGCAAATGACTTTGCCACTTTATAGTATGACCATTAGGTATATCCAAATGTTTATGACCCATTAGAAACCACTTTTACAAATAAAACAACCCTTTTGCATGGTTGCATGTATTGTTTTGTTTATTATTTTATGTGATGAAATGCTTGAATGGTAGATTGAAATATTGTTTGCTTGATTGAATTGTAGTGACTTGAAGTGTGTCAACATTGCAAAGATCAAGGAGTGGACTTGTACCCTCTACAAAAAAGGCAAGTGATGCTTCATACTTTTGTCCCATTATTTTCACTATGCATTAGTGATATTTCTAAGTAAGACTTGCATGGAATTTTGCTAAGTATAAACCTTGCTATGGGAAATCCTAGTAGATGAAACCTTAGTAGAAGTTTCCTAAGTTAAGATCCCTACTACTATCATGCTTAGCTTAGCTAGTAAAAAACAAGGGTGGAATATATATTCACACTATGGAAAAATTTCTAAGTCTGAGGACTTGTGTTTTGCTTAATAAAACAACTAAGTCAATGAATCACCTGGGTGGAAAGGGACTTGATTGGTGGTTTTGGTTGAGTGGTTACACAAGGCCCATGGCTATGGTTTACCTTGTGTATCTCACTTGTGGTAAGCCACCCAGGAACAAAGAGATTTTAGATGCCAAGTGTTGAGAAGCTTCTAGTGCAGCCACTTGGCAATATGGGCTCTGCCTGGATCACATAAGTTGCTAGAACTTAGCCATTTGGACAGTTGGTGGTAGTGGGAATGATAGGTTGGAACGCGTCCTTTTGGTCTAAGGGAAGGCTTCTGAAAGATCTTGTCTTGGTGCAACCATGTCTTGTGGGGAAAGTGCACCACCTCTGTAGAGTGTAAAATCTAAGTACTTAGCCATGTCCCTGGTAAAGGACAATTTGAGCATCAAGACATGGAAGCTATCAAGAATCTCATCATCCAAATTTCTAAGTTAAAAACTTGTGGTTGAACAAGGGTTAAAGGATCTTCAATCTTTGATTGGTAGATGCCTTGGGTGATTTTTGACAAGCAAAAACTTAGTGTTTTCAAATGAAAAGGAAAAATCTATTTTGAGCAATGCAAGCCTCAACTCCACTTAGCTAAAAACATATAGATGATAGACTCCACTATACTACCATAGTATCACTTGCCAATACAATTCAAATGTATTGACCCTTGTGGCTGTAACTTGTTATGTTGCAGGTTTGATTGATTTGGTGAAGTGTGTTGATTAGGATTACAAAGTCTACAACCAACATGTCTGCCTGTGGCACTTTGAAGATGAAGGACCCCATGCTTATAGATATTCTGCTGCAATGTAATGTAATAGCCAAATGAGCTATGAAAGATGTAATAAATTATTTTATTACTGGTTATAAAGTTGTATTATGACCTTTGTTTCTTGATATTACATCTTAACTGTGGATGCTAGCTATTGATCCAGGGACTAGCATTGTAAACACAGGGGACTCTACCTTATTAAAGTTTGGGAACCTTACAATAATGGAAGAGTTAAGGGTATTCCTTGGTTTTGAGATCAAGAAAGTAAGAGGAGGAACCTTCTTCAATCAAGTCAAGTATACCCAAGACATGCTCAAGAGGTTCAACATGAAAGATCTAAATGGAGCTCCTACTCCCATGCCAACAAAGACTGATCTTGAACTAAATCCAAATGGTAAAGATGTGGATCGAGAGGTGATGGTTGTACACATGGTTGACGTGGAGCCTGCTGGGAACCCCAAGAGCAACGTGTGAAGCAGCACAACAACAAGTTTTCCCTCAGTAAGAAACCGAGGTTATCAAACCAATAGGAGGAAGGAAACATCACACAAGTGTTGTAAGCAACACGGAGACTTGCACAACAAAAACTGAAGACTTTGCCCCAACGAATTAGTGAGGTTGTCAAGCTCACCGGTTTGCTGTAACAAAGGATTAAACGTATGGTGTGGAAGGTAATGGTTTGCAGCAAATAAACCAGTAAAAGTGGAAGATGTATCAATGGTAAAGATTGGACCAGGGTCCATAGTTCACTAGAGGTGCTCTCCTTAGATAAACAACATGGCATGAAGCGTAAACAAATTACAGAAGGGCAATTGACAGGAACTCAGCAAGGCATGACAATGCAATACCAGACAAAAATATCCTATGAGATTCGATTGGGAGATACAACAATATACATAGACCGCCATCCAAATGCATCTATGACTAGAAGTCGACTTTCAAGTTATTATCCGAACCCCCTCTAGTATTAAGTTGCAAGGAACAGACAACTACTTTAAGCAAAGTGTGTAAGGTAAATAATCCACTTGTTCCATGAACAAGAGACCCTTGTTTTCTCCCTAGTGGCAACAACACATCTACAACCGAAGAGATTTCTGTCACTTCCCTTGGAAACTAGAGGCATGAACCCACTATCGAGCATAAATACCACCTCTTGGAGTCACTAGCAACTACTTGGCCAAGATAGCTACTAACAATGGAGAGCATGCAAGATCACAAACAACACAGACATTATAGTATCAAATAGACAAAACCATTAATCAATCTGACATAGTATTCTCAATATCCATCGGATCCCCGCAAACACAACATGCATGATTACAAATAGATTAGATCTTGATCATGAACGGAGCTCACAAGATCTATACGTGAAAGCACAAGGAGGAGATACAACCATCTAGATACTACATGGACCCATAGTCCAAGGTGGAACTACTCACGTATCATACCGGAGAAGAAGGCCTGCGGGATGATCTCCCCTCTGGCAGGGTGCCGGGAAGGACTATAGATCCCCCGATCTAGGGAAGACGATGGCGGTGGCTACAGAAGGTTTCGTGGAGTTTTGATCGGGTTCCTAGGGTTTCTGCATCGGGGGCTTCTTATAGGCGAAGAGGTAAGGCTTGGAGGCGGCCAGGGGCCCCACACCCTACCCAGGCACGGGGTGGGCCCACCCGCTCCTGGGGGGGGGGGGGTCTGGCCGCCCTAGTCCGCTTCTCCGTCTCTCCTTTGGACTTCATGTCACCCACGGTAAAATACTGACTTTGGATTTTGTCCCGTCCAATTTCGAGAATATTGATTTTCTGCCTTTCTGGAACCAAAAACAGAAGAAAAGAGGCAACTGGCACTGTGGCAACTTGTTAATAGGTTAGTTCCAGAAAAGATATAAAAGCACCTCAAAGTGTAGACAAAGCAAAGCAAAGTGGATACTAAACAAGCATGGAACATCAAAAATTATAGATACGTTTCCGATGTATCAAGCATCCCCATGCTTAAGTCCTGCTCGTCCTCGAGTAGGTAAGTGATAAAAGAACAATTTTTGAGGTGACATGCACCATCAAAACCAATATCAAACCATTTTCAAGCATTGAAAGCTTGGATCAAAAAACTCTAAACATGTGCATGAAAGATGGAGTTTTAACAATAGGACATAGTAACTATGCATGCAACATGAAAGAATACAAATAAAGATCATGAATAACATGCATTGAAAAACGTTTGTTTGTTTCACATACAGAAAATATGGCATAGTGGCATACATCTTGTCCCTCATAGAGTAGCAAATAGATGCATAGGACACCTTCAAAGTTCACAAGGGAGACTAGAAACAAATAGCACAAGAACAATTAATATCACAATATGCATCAATCAATAAGTTTTGGGACACTTCACAAATAATGGCAACTATGCTCTCTTAATGGTGCCTAAAAGTAGAAGGTGGAGACTCAAATAATGGTAGAAGAAAGGCCTTTCATAAAGGAAGCAGGGATTTCAAGTTTCAAAAAGAGCTTCCAAAAATTATGGTACTTGTTAACTTTCAGCCCTCATTGCCCTATCATAAGAATATTTAAGTGATTAAGGTTAAAGTGAACAAACTATGGAGTATATGCTTGACAAAGTATAAGTTGGCAATCTCAAGTCCCTTACATACGAGGGCCACAACTCATGCTACTCAACTTCAGTCACTTGTAAGTTCTTGTCATTGTAAGTACATGCGTATAATAGAGAACCGCCAATGGGGTACCCCTTGCACATGGTACATGAGATATCCCATAACCAAAATAACAAGGCAAGCAGACAATGAGCATCTCAACGATCTTTTTATTTACTATATGCATAGCTTTTTATAGAGGATGCTTCACAGATATCTCACTATGGTGATGCTGCAAGTTTCCACCATGATAAGGCATGGCTTAGGCTAGCGGCCCAGGAGTTTCTCTAACACAAAATACATACTCCATGGACTTACAAGTTCCCTCTTTATTTCACACAGGTGACATCCATAGACAAAAGAGCATGATATCAACTGAGTACAAAGTACAAGTGCAATGTTGAAAACATTCCCCGTGACAGCATGATTCTGCTAATTCCAACATATAAGTGCAATCATATACAACATAGACGACACAATGGTTCAAGTTTATTAGGGTCAAAGAATATAAAGTGTGCCATCATGTTTGTGAGATCTTTAATCACTAAGTTTTCACATAACAAAGAGACTTTTTAACTAGAAGGTAGCTGAAAATAAGAATATACTTGGAATAGTAAACACACCATGCATAGGAGTTTATAGTGGACACTTTGGAATAACTTGTTTTCTTGGGAGTTGGAAGCATGAGTAGAGCTTGCTCATACAAGTGGAGGCTAGAAAAAGACTAGGAGCAACCAACTAAGAGAGCAATAATGGCCATAATCATGCAGAGCAACAAAACATTACTAATCAAAGCATAGAGTGGTACTGCAAGTCAAGGACTAAATGATCATAGAGGCTATGGTGACTTGTCATAGTCATAACATGGTGTGAGCATGTGCCAAGTCAACTCGAACAAAGCATCAAAGGAGAATACCACAATACCATGTTTTTGCATGCTAAAACAGTAAGCAATCCCAATTGTTTTGAACAGGACATGCTACAGCAATAATCACTAAGCATAAGGTCAAAACAACACCTAGCATGTCATGCTAAAGTCTAAGCACAGTCAATGCAAGCTCCTCTCGCACTTTCAAGCAGGAACTTCCTACTCCTTTCCAACACCAAGCAACTTATTTGAAACAACACATCAAGAACGGGGGTCCAAACTACTTTATTCAAGCAAACTAAACAACTAAGAAAACCAAACGAAAACTAAGATGCTCCAAGAACAACACAACTTGTGCATGAAACAATAAAAACGAAGTGTCTAGACAGACCTGAGCTTTTTATTGATGAAGAAGGGGATGCCTTGGGCATCCCCAAGCTTTGACGCATGCACCTCTTGGATATTTCTTGGGGTGACACCGGGGTGGCATCCCCAAGCTTGAGCTTTTGTCCATTCTTCATCTCATTACATCATTCTCCCTCTACACCTGAAATTTTCCTTCATACATAACTTCACACAATCTTCATTAGCAACATTAGTGTATTCAAAAGATAATAGACCTTCAGACAAAGATTTGGAAGAGCAAGACTTTTCACTAAAACATAAGCTACTGTAGCAACTACTTCAAAAAGCTCAATGCCCAAAAGATAACTCAAAAAGAAAACAATAAGAAGCAAATGCAAATAATAGCAGAAATCTGTCAAAACAGACTAGCAGGTAGAAACCGATTTTTTCAAAAATCTTCTGTTGCTCAAATCAAAAAGTGTTGAACTAATGAAAGTTAGCTAACATACTAGGGATTTATTTGTAAATTTTCAGCTAATACGAGTTACAAAGACTCCTCAAGAATTTTTTGGTGGAGGATAGAAATCTATTTCGGGACAACAACTCCCCAAATCATAGTTCCCTCTCATTAGAGGTCATTCTTGGCACAAAAAGAAAACAAAAAAGGATAAGGAGAGGTCATTACAGAAGTAATAACCTCCAATACTCAAGGAAACTCTTGGGTTATCTCCCAACAAGTAATTTTCTTTAACGCCTTTAAGTTAGGCACAAGAAGCAAGAAGAATCAAGCATTTTCTAATGAAGAAGCAACTCTCTTATTCTTTCCTTTCTTACCTTTCTTCTCTTTAGGGAAAATATGATTGCTTACTGGAGGAGCCAAACGTATAATGCCTTTTCCCACATCTATTATTGCTCCAAGGTGTTTCAGTAGGGATCTTCCAAGTGTGATCTATCCTTTGCCTACACATTCAATAACAAGATAATCAGTAGACACCATTTTCCCTGAGATTTTTGTAAACACACCTTTAGTTATTCCAATGGGTAGTAAAGTGGCATTATTAGTAAGAGAGATTTCCTCTCCTCCTTTAGAAATCCCCCAAAGATTCAAAGACTCATAAATATCTTGAGGCATAAGGAAAAATTCATACATGATATCACAACGAGCTTCAAAAGTTGCACTATTTATAGTGACTTTGATTGTGGGAAACCACTTTGAAGGATCAAAATTCATTGGAACATAATTATGGTACTCCCTAAGTGTGTGATAACAGCTTTTCAAAGCATCAGTACTGGACTCAAGAGTGTTCAACCTAGCAAAAATATTTATGAAAGAGGAATCAGACTTGCCAGGTGTATTATAAATTATAATCAATTTCTTTATGGCATCAAAAGCTTCATCCTTAGTACATTGAAAAATATCTTTCCTAGCCACAGCATCCAAAGCATATCTATAACAAAGAGCAATACCGCGGTAGAAACTATTGATAACCAAGCTGAGACTCATCTTAGGCTCAGTTCCCCTTTGTAAAGAAGAGATTCTAGACCAAGCTTCTTTAAAACTCACTTCTCCTTTTTGCTTGAAAGCAAAGATCTCTTCCATAGGTGTCAGAGAGATAGGACCAAAACCAGGCATGGTAGCAACTAGGGTAAGAACTAATTTTTTTGTGTTTTTATAAGAGAAAGCAAACCAAACTAAACTATTTTTTTTGGAGTTTTTGAAGAGAGGAAAACAAAACCAAGCAAAATAAACTAAGCGAACTAAAAACAAAGTAAAGAGAAAGGAATTGAAGGACACCCCTTGTGAAGACTTCCTTAGCCTCCCCGGCTACGGTGCCAGAAACACATGATGGTTGTACACGTGGTTGACGTGGAGCCTGTTAGGAACCCCAAGAGCAAGGTGTGAAGCAACACAACAGCAAGTTTTCCCTCAGTAAGAAACTGAGGTTATCGAACCAGTAGGAGGAAGGAAACGTCACACAGGTGTTGTAAGCAACACGGAGACCTGCACAACACAAACTCAAGACTTTGTCCCAACGATTCAGTGAGGTTGTCAAGCTCACCGGTTTTCTATAACAAAGGATTAAACATATGGTGTGGAAGGTAATGGTTTGCAGCAAGTAAACAAGTAAGAGTGGAAGATGTATCAATGGTAAATATTGGACCGGGGTCCATAGTTCACTAGAGGTGCTCTCCTTAGATAAACAACATGTCATGAAGGGTAAACAAATTATAGTAGGGAAAATTGATAGGAACTGAGCAAGGCATGACAATGCAATACCAGACAAAAAGATCCTATGAGATTCGATTGGGTAATACAACAATATACATAGACCTCCATCCAACTGCTTCTATGACTAGAAGGCCACCTTCAGGTTATCATTCGAGCCCCCTCCAGTATTAATTTGCAAGCAACAAACAACTACTTTAAACGAAGTGTGTAAGGTAAACAATCTACTTGTTCCATGAACAAGAGACCCTTGTTTTCTCCCTAGTGGCAACATCACATCTACAAGCGAAGAGATTTCTGTCACTTCCCTTGGAAACTAGAGGCATGAACCCACTATCGAGCATAAATACCCCCTCTTGGAGTCACTAGCAACTACTTGGCCAAGATAGCTACTAACAACGAAGAGCATGCAAGATCACAAACAACACATACATGATAGTATCAAATAGACAAAACCATTAATCAATCTGACATAGTAATCTCAATATCCATCGGATCCCCGCAAACACAACATGCATGATTACAAATAGATTAGATCTTGATCATGAATGGAGCTCACAAGATCTATACATGAAAGTAGAAGGAGGAGATACAATGATCTAGCTACTACATGGACCCATAGTCCAAGGTGGAACTACTCACGCATCATACCGGAGAAGAAGGCCTTCGGGATGATCTCCCCTTCGGCAGGGTGCCGGGAAGGCCTTCAGATCCCGCCGACCTAGGGACGACGGTGGCGGCGGCTACAGAAGGTTTCGTGGAGTTTTGATCGGGTTCCTAGGGTTGTTGCATCGGCTGCTTCTTATAGGCGAAGAGGCAAGGCTGGGAGGCGGCCAGGGGCCCCACACCCTACCCAGGCGTGGTGTGGGCCCACCCGCGCCTAGGGGGTCTGGCCTCCCTGGTTCGCTTCTCTGTCTCTCCTCTGGACTTCTTGTCGCCCACGGTAAAATATTGACTTTGGCTTTTGTCCCGTCCAATTCCGAGAATATTGATTTTCTATCTTTCTGGAACCAAAAATAGAAGAAAACATACAACTAGCACTGTGGCAACTTGTTAATAGGTTAGTTCTAGAAAAGATATAAAAACACCTCAAAGTGTAGATAAAGCAAAGAAAAGTGGATACTAAACAACCATGGAACATCAAAAATTATATATACGTTTCTGACGTATCAAGAGTTATACCGGTCTATGATTGGCTCTTTTCTTTACTTTTGGGCATCTAGTCCTGATATTGTGTGAAGTGTAGTAGTGTGTGCAAGATATCAAGTGGCTCCTAAAGAAAGCCAGTTGATTGCGGCCAAGAGAATCTTTTGATATTTGGTTCATACCCCAAACTATGGTATTTGGTATCCTAGGGGCTCAACATTATCTCTTTGTGGGTACACGGATTCGGATTGGGTTGGTGATAAGGATGATAGGAAATCAACCTCCAGGGGCTTTCCAATTCCATGGTAGGTCCTTGGTGTGTTGGGCTTTAAGAAGCAAAACTGTATATCTCTCTCCACCACCGAAGCGGAATATGTGGCTGCTGCTAGTGCTTGAACTCAATTGCTATGAGGCAAACTTAAAGGAATAGGGTGTCCATTGTGACAAAGTGCCTATTCTATGTGACAATGAAAGTGCTATGAAGATTGGCTACAACCCGGTGGATCATACAAGGACAAAACATATTGAGATCCGTCATCAATTTATTAGAGATCATGTTGCTCGAGGAGATACTGAGCTATCCTATGTTTCAACCGAAGAAAACCTTTGCTAATATATACACGAAGACACTTGATGAAGCAATATTATGTTATTTGAGGAATGAAATAAATATCAATTCTTTGACGAGCTTGACTTGATTACCTTGCATACTCACCTATGTCTTGAGACTTATTTTGTTTAGATGCGTCCATGGAGATAGGGAAGTGCAGTCCTAATACATTGGGCTATCCCCTCTCGCCATAATGCCAACATTAAGAAAATCAATTCTCTTAATATCATACTATGATATGTGAGCTTCATTGATGAGTAGTGGCTATGAACCCAAGGATAATTCTTCGCGGTGTCATGCCTCAAATTCTTACATGGTGGCCTCGCCCACCACCCTCATCTTTAAGAAGAGTTGGTTCTTGGTTTGATTTATTTGTAGCTTTATTTAACATACTTTTTGGTCTATATGGTTTCTTGGTCTTTCATAGTACATCATCCAAATCCCAAGCCTTATACCCTTCCTAAAACAATGCTCTCTATCATACATGTTCCCACAACACTTGTATCTAGTGTTTTGGGGGAAGAGGACCGGAGTCTCTAGTGTATCCACACTGGAGTCTCCGGTCAGTCCGGAGTTTCCGGTCTAGCAGACCATAGTCTCTGGCCTGGACCATAGTTTCCGGTCTAACAGTTTCCTTCTTCCTCCCTCGACCTCTCCTATACTCACCCGTCGCCTCCTCCTCCAAATCGCTGCCCCATAGGTCTTGAAGCCCCCGAGATCCACCGTGCCACCGACCTACTCCAACCTCTCCACCTTTGGGCCCTTCCCACTGGTGGAATAACCCCAATGGACAGATCTAGTTCCTCTTCTCTCCTGATGAACTTAGGGTTCATCCCCTTCGTGTATTTTGGAGTTTTGTACTGATTTTTCCCACTAGAAACACTTGTATGCATTCACACTATCACATTAGTCTCGAATCCTTGATTGGTCTGTTAGATATAATGCCACCCGCAGCCTCTTTGTGCAAACCTGAATCTCTAGACCGGAGATTCAGGTCCTACAGGTCGGAGACTCCTATCTAGACCGGAGTTTCCGGACCTTCAGGCCGGATATTCCGGTCCAGGTCAGAGATTCTGGGGTTGCACACCGGAGAATCCGGTGTGGATTAACTCTAACATATCCTGCAAAGGTTTTAGGGTCTTGTTTGTATCTCCGGGACATATATGCTTACCTCCATGCTATTGCCCTCCTTCTATTTTCATAGGTGGCTCTGGTTCTTGTCGTCCACCTCGCACCAATGACAAGTACAAAAAGGGAACCCCACGCTATGATGAAGAAGCTAGACTGTATGTGATCCCTTCGTCTAGCTGGAAGCAACATGCCAGAGATGCTGCATATATGCAAAGAGATCATGAGCGTGTCGAAGAAGAAAACTATGCTAAGAAAGCGAAGTATGACAATTTGCAGTCTCTTGCCTGCATGACAAAGAAAGAGTACTGTGAGCTGCACGAGACGGACTTCTATGAATTGGCTAGGACCAGCATGGATCCATGTTTTTGGGGGAAGGAGCAGCAAGTATTCAGGCTAGATATTTACCGCAAGCTCACCAAGTCCCCCATGTGTCCTCAGAAATATATGGATCTCGAGCATATGTGTGCCAACTCAGAAGCTTGGGATACATGGCCTGACGTAGCTCCGTGAGATCTAGAGCGTCAGTCTTGTGCAACAGTTCTATGCCATTGTTCTTTTCCCATCAGATCAAGCAAGAACCATGACATGGATGACAAGAAACTTTTGTTTCTCTGTGACTTTATTTGACTTTGCCTCCACCATTCAGGAGATGTTTTAGGGTGTGTTTACTCATGTTGGGAACCGTATGCATTCTTTAGCTCTTGGTGAACACAAGAACAAGATGGCTCCACTCTATGGCAGCAAGGGCATTATTGGTGAGTCCAAGGGCCTCAACCCTCTCTACAACCTGTTGTTGAGTATTTTTCGCCAAACCATTTCCCCCAGTGCATAAATGATGATGCCATTAGGCGTGGTTTGGTCAACCTTCTTCACCATGCTCACAAGGTATACTGTTCTGGCCCTGACGCTGAAGGTTATGGCAGATATCATGGATTTCGTCTTTGAAGGGATGTATCATGCCATCCTCTACAAGATGTCTCGCCCATATGCACCACTTGTGATGAGACTCATCAACACCCAGGATCACGGTTCACCTCTTCCCATGTCTCCTAACCTTGTGGAGCATGCCCTTGTGTCTCTCCAGAAGAAAGGGCAGATGGGGCCAACTCCTAGGCGGTCATATGCTGATGATGAGGCTGAGATCTGTGAGACTAAGCGAGCCCCCACTCCTACAAGAGGATCTCGGAGGAATAATGCCTCCAATGCTCCCATTCCACCCGTCTCCCGTGATTATGTTCAGGAAAAGGTCAACAAGGCCTTATTTTGGGAGAGGACTCTCTACTGCATGAACATTGACATCCGTCAGGAGCAGCATGCCTCTTACAAGAGAAACCACAAGATTGAGAAGCTCCTCAAAGATATTAAGGCTCAGGGTCAGGAGTAAGAAGAGGATGATGAGGGAGAGTACACAAATGAGCATGAACCTCAACCATCTACGGAATCTAACCACACCCTCTCGTTCGGGGCTTGGAATGCTCAGCAGGACAGCTTGGTGGATTGGAAGACCTTCTCAGAGGTCACTTATAGGTTTGTCTCACATGGTACTTCATCTTCTCACCCTCATGGCAAAGGGGCTGCTACTTCAGGTGATGATGATTATAAGGATGATGATGAAGAGGATGAGGACATGGATGAGGATGACCACGAGTGATCCCTTGGGGAGCTATCTTTGGTCTTTTCCCTTTTCGGCGTGTCAATACCAAAGGTTAAGAAGATATAGATAATTGGGATTTGCATGGGGTGGTCATTTGTCTTTTCATTATCTTTTAAAATTCGAACATTTTCTAGCTTTGCTTCTATTTGGTTCGTGTGAAACTATCTATGTGTGTGGACATGCAATGACTATGTTATTGTAATAGTCAGAACTATCTATGTTTAGTTTCCTTACCTGGCTTGCATACATCTCTTGATTATCTTCCTGCATAATGTTAGCGGTAGCATTGTTATATTTCATATTAAAGATTTCCATGCAAAATCTCTAATTGTCATCGAACACCAAAAAGGGGGAGATTGAAAGGACATTTATTGTCTTAATCAGTTTTGGTGTTTGTTAACAACTTGTAGATTATTTTACTGTGTGCTGATATATCCAGGTTGGTAAACTGAAAAGATAAAAGTCCTTAGCGCTATGGAAAAGTTCCTGAAGAAACTACATTTACAATGGTTTTTTAGACCGGAATCTCCGGTGTTCACACACCGAGTCTACGGTGTGAGCCAGAGTTTCCCCCAAATCTTCGGAGGAACTTTTTGAAGCATGCCGGGGACATTATGTATTGAGGTCCGGAGATGGGCCAGAAATGGACCGTATTCTACGGTGCCCATGATCAGACTAGAGTATCCAATGTGAAATCACCGGAGTCTCCGGTGTACCTCGGGACGGAAACTCCGGAAATTCACTGGAGTGGGCATTTTCACCAAGGATGGGACATTCTGTATGGTGGTACGGAGATTGTCCGGAGACTGGCCACAGTCTCTGGTGTGGAACAAGGTCAGACCGGAGTCTCTGTTCTCAAGACCGGAATCTACGGTGTGGAAATATGCGAGACCCTGAGATTTACGGTCCGAGAATCCCCGTTATGGCTGCAATTCACGTTCCCATGATTAGTGAGCCATGAGCATAACCGACGAGTATCATGAAAACATCTCGAAAATAACGAGTACAGATCTTACGTTGTTGCCATCCTAGCAATTACAATTATCAAAAGAGGAAGTCTTCATTCATAGAGCCCATGTCAAGCCTTAACCTATAGGCGACTGACTAGGAAGACAGCCTAGCTCGTATAGATGTCAGTATCTTCATCGTTCCTTTTTATCCTCTAAAAGTCTGGCCAAGTAAATAGCCAGGGACAATGCCGGTGAGTACTTTTAATGTACTCGCCAACCACCTTAAAAGAACAATAATAACGGATATGCAATATAGCTGTGGTGGTAGGAGGGCTCCATAAGAGGTTCTTTTCTAAACTAGTTTCTCTTGTAGATATAGCATGTCTATATCTTTGTTGAAATTTTTTGTAGCACATTATTTAAACCTTTTTGAAAAGTTCTGGGAAAATATTAGGATTGGGTCACCCATTTATTTATTCCCTTCCGGTCATCTCATGACCAAACTCCTTTGCTTCCTTCCCGACCATCCCATGTTCAAAACATTTCCAAAGCCATTGATTTTCCGAAGTCCAGTTTGAAATCAAAACCAGCACCGCTCTACAGCAACCTTCCCAACCATCCACGACCGAGGACTCGGCTATTCCAATAGATTTACGCTCTACAGAGGTTGTACACTTTACCAAAACCATCCACGTACTCTGCCATGATCTACACCGATCGTGGGTCGAGTAACCGGTCATGACCTTCCGGATGCCCACTCCAATATAAGTGCCTACCCTATGAATTTTGTTCCCCTCAACACTGGGACGCCCTATATATATCACAAGACAACCGGAGCGCCTTTTACACTATGTCGAGTGTGCGCTTTCAATGAGGGGCTCACAGTAACGCATGGAGGCCCGTAGACCCTAAGTTCCTTCTCCCGGTCGATGTTTTACATGCACCGTTTTACCGGAGAAGGCCCCCCTCCAGGATATTGACATCCCCTGTAGTAGTTTTGAGGCACCTATACCAGAATAGACAAACTTCTAGCCCAGCCTTGTCCCATTCTAGAGTAATGTGGTTACACGGGTTAATTGTTCTAGCAAAAATGCAAAGAACTGAGTGCGTTTTTGTAAACATTTTTCCTCCATCTTTCGACCATCATTTTTGTAAAACCAAAACCTTTTTCATATTCCAACTCACTTGGCAGGCCAAACCTCGCCAAGGTTTTCTCATAAGACATTTTTGTAAGCTTTTCCAGGGTCTTCCCATCCCATAGTTTTGCTTCAGCTAAAACGGGGTCTCCAAAGGGGCATGATGTCATACACCATATACCATACTAGGGGCAAGTAGGTTTCAGAAGGTAGTGTACTTAGTAGTACAAATGTGTAATAGTTTGGAGGAACCAAAACACTACAGGATATAAAATCATCATATAGTAAAACAATGTAGTTTCATAAGCAGTAGATAAAATATGCATAAGTAAAATGGTAGGACAAGGGCTCATGAGCAAGAAGGTAGCTGTCATGTGACCAACGAGATGTCCCTTGACTTATTTAGAATACCAAAATACCGATAGTGGTAATAATGAAAGTAATCCGATGCTTACTTCTTCTCGTCGTCACACAAGCACAACTATCGCCGTTATCGAGCATACATGCACACAAACAATGCCACATTCAATACAAGGCATACCAGCATCAATACATAAAACAAGCAAAGGACAATACAATATTACAATTCAGTAGGTTTTTGTGTAATGGGATGTAGAGCAAGGGGAGATGCTTGGAAGCATTTGTGGATTTCTTTAATGATTTGGAGTCCAAAACTACTAGTTAAAGGGGGATTTTAATCACAGGTCAAGTTTTGCATAATATAAATGAGCAAAAATTATATCATCAGATATGATTTTATAAAATTAAACCAACAAACATTGTTTCACTAATTTATCAATTTCCAGTGATTTATAATGAATTTTCTAGTTAGAAAGGCTCTAGTTTTAGGAAATAATTCACCAGAAATGTTTTGGAGCTCCAAAAATTAATTCCTTGGATGGATAGGTAGAGTTTGATGGACTGATTCACTGGGAGTTGGAATCAGTTCAAAATATTTACCAAAATATCCTTAGGAAATTCCCAACGACAGTACTGGAAGGCTTTTGTCTTTTTAACCAGATTTAATCTACAAGAGCTTTTGGTATGATTCCAAATACACATGGTAGGTATTTAGAATACCTTGATGGAGAATTTGTAATCACTCTTTTTTGGAGTTACAAGTTACTATAGTCAATTAATTAGTGAATAAACTATGCACAAAACTGTTTAGTTCACCAAAAATCAAAGTGAGCTCAATAAATACTAGGCTCCTAGAGTTTGATAGAGGTTATGGTTTATGAGTTATTAAAGTTGGATTCAGGTCAATGCATATATTGGTTTGACCTAGGGAAATTCCTCCAGGCAGAAATGTTATATTTTTGTTATTTTTACTAGGGGAAGTTCTATGAAGCAATTTAGGGCGGACCAGAGGGAAATGCAAGGTATGACGATTAAATTTCAGTACCCAAAAGTTTTACATCATTTGGAGTTGTAAAACTATCTGTAGGATTTATAGAGTGTTGTAGATACCATCTATAAATAATAAAGGATCTAAAAATATTCATTTTTTAGTTTGGAAGATAGGGTATGATATATAGTACTCAATTGTGCATTGATTTCGCAAAGTGTTCTGGAGAAAAAACACTTGCCCTTATAGGAATGGTTTATAGGATTTTGTCAAGAGTGGAAATTAAATAGTTTTATGTTCCAAATAATTATGGAAGATATTTGGTAAATCTTTATAATCAAGGTATATGATGTCAACATATTGTATCCATCAATGTCAACCTTTTGTTTTGAAGAATTTTGGTGAAATTGGATGGAAACTAGATTTGTGGGAATCTAGGGTTTTGATATGTTTATGCCACCTAAACTTGGTTGGGTTAGTGAGCTCAAAGCTCACCTTGGTGCAAGGGATAGATGGATAGATATACCAAGTTATATAGATGATCATGGAAGCAAGAGTTGGGCTTGGTTGTATTGGATGTGTTTTAGGAGTGATGGCAAACTTTGTTGAGAATAAGGCTGCCATAACAGATGCATCAGGAAGCCTCTTAAACCATGTGGGTTTAAGAAGCACAAAGATCCAATGGAAACAAGTGAATTGTGGATTGATATACCATGTTTACTAGATCAGAAACATGGAGAGAGTTGGTACAAATAGGATAGCATAAGGTTGTGAGCTTCTGCCAAAGTAGGCATGATGATGTGATTTGCAGAAAAGATTATTTTCTTGACTAGAAAATCATCATGGATGACTGGGCACCAGAATGGTTTAGCCAGGGGCAAGAGTAGGATTTGGTAGTACTAATGATGAGATGGTTCACATACATTCTCAAGAATGCACACAGATTAGAGTAGGTGGAGTTCCAAAGATTGAATCTAGATAAAGATTTCCAGACTTAGCCAAGTTTGGCAGATTAGAGGATTTCGACTAAGCATCCAAGAGGGAACAATTGAGATAGATGCAATGGTTTATATTTATCATCAAGTGGGTGTTATTGAAGGATAACTTAAGTAGATAAGATTTCAAGCTTGAAGTTGGTCTTTGATGAGTTGGAAATTGTCGTCGGTATGGAAACGCTAGTGCCTGAGCAGGCTAGATAGAGGTGTGGGAGAGAGCAGGGAAGCGAGCAACAGCGTCCACATGATAGATTGGGCACAAGCATGCATCAGGGACACAAGAAGTACCCAGGTTCGGGGCCCTCGTGGTGAGGTAACACCCCTACTTCTGCCGATCTGACTACCTTGATGAACACTAAGAGCTACAAGGGCTCCTCGAGCTGTATCTGTGTGTCTAATTAGAGGAATGAGAGTTCAACCCTTGCTACGTTGCCCCTGCAGCCCAAATACAAGGCCAAGGCGGCATGGGCAACGACACTGCCGACTAGCGGGCCCCACAGGCGGGCCCGGCTGACTATTCCAGTATAGTTTCCAGCCTCCCTGGCGTCTAATACAGTGTCGTGCCCCTGGTCGGCACGGAAACACTGGAGGCCGCCTAACCGACATGGGTGGCAGCTCCTTTTCTCGCTCGATACAGGTGCATGCCATCTTCTCCGGCGTCCGTTCCGCTGGCTCTATCTTCCTATCTTGTCATTGTCTGCTAGGGTGACGGGTTACTGTATACTCGTCACCCTAGCACCCTTGGCCGCCTGGTAAACCTTGTCCGGCTGGTATGATCCTATCGGCTACCTTGTTCGGATGGTAAGATCCATACGGCTAGGTGCTCTACCCGCGTCTTCTTATCTGGTTGATGGTTCTGCCGGCTCGCCCTTGGTCTGTCCTTCTCTTGTACGGCTGGCATGATTCAGCCGGCTAGATGCCTTTAGAGATGTTCCTTATCCGGCTGTCAGGTTTGCTAGCTTGCTCTGCGTTTGGCCTTCTTCCTGACCTGCTCTTGAGGTTTTATTTCCGGATGGGATCAGCCTGCTGCCTCTGTTTCTTGTCCAGTTAGCCTACCCGGGGGTGATCACCCCGACACTAGCCCCCGAGCACGTGTAGATTCCACCCTTAGGAGAAATGTGCGTGGGCTAGCTAGTTTGAATTTCTGTCCGGCTGAGTTCTGGCGGTTGGGTTACTCGGCTACGTCATAACGGACATCAGCCACGCGCGTGATGTCATGATGGAATTACTTTGACGTGCGACAACGCATCGTGTCAAGAGTCGCCTTGGGAATCATTGTCGGCGCCTAGCCTGCTGCGCCGAGGATCGTCTATGCATTCTGTGCATGCGTAAATGATCTGGGAGCCATTCGAAGCATGCGGTGATGCCACGTGGATAACTGGCGGTTGCTCTGCCCGGGCCTTAAATAGCGGTTACGCCACACCGTCGCCCCACATTGCCATTTGCCCCCTTCTCGTTGCCAGAGCCACTGGGGCGCCGTGCTGCGATGTCGCTGCTTCTTCCATGCCCGCCCCTCCGACACTGCCGAAGAGCCTGCACCGCCTCTATCTCGCCAGCGCTGCCTCCTTCTTGCTTCACCAGAGCGACGGGGCACCGCCTTTCTTCCTCCGCTCCCCTTTCTCCTCCGCCGCTCCCCGTCATTGCTAAAATGGCAGAAAGCAGCAAGGCTTTGTGCGGATCCTCCATGACGGATGAGAAAATCGAGAGGTATCGCCGCGCGTGTGCTGCCGACTGTCGGCGAGGTCGTAGTGCGCCTCGTGCCAGCCGGCGAGGTCACGTCGCACCTGCAAGCCGGCGAGTGCATGGTCTTCCTCGCGCATCCTCCTAGACAATGCCGTCTTCCTCTACTTTCTCGCCCACTTTGACCTTCGCCTCCACCGTCTTGGTCCCAACGCCATCGGCATCCTCGCCCACTTCGTCGCCTTTTGTGAATCTTACCTCAGGATCCAGACGGATCTCAGGCTCTTCTGCCGGCTCTTCCTCATCCGGCCCCAGGTCCAATATGCCAAAGGCTAGCTCATGCCTTGGGGCAGCGCCTCTATCTAATCTCGCTCGTAGACCGTCTATCCGATGTTCCGGCTGCACGACATAGTCAAGTTGTGGCAGCAAACGTACTTCTACGTACATAACTTGTCCGTAGATGACTGGCTCAACCTACCGGCCTTCGAAGCCGTCGAGTCCACCCGGGTGAACTAGGAGTAGAAGTACTTCGGCTCCAAGACCGAGTCCGAGGAGCTACCATGCCGGATGAGGGCTCTAGTCACAGCCGGCTTGACCCGCGTCGACGTGGAGCTTACCTGGGTCTCCCGGCTGATGATGCCCCTACAACAGTGAGCACACAACATGTGCTACTACTCCGGCCACCTGGACCCGACCCAGCTCTCCTATCGTGATCCCCCATTCACCAACCTCTATGAGTGGGTTTGGATGATCACGAAGGAGAAGATCAAGGCAGACTGGTCCTTCGGTCTTGCCCCCTACCACCATAGGAACCACGCTCCCCTGGTAATTTTGCCTTGCTGCTTTTTCTTACTTTTTTCTCATCCGGAACTACCTCTTGATCCGGCTTGGCCTTCTGTCTTTCTTTGCAGACCTTCCCGTGCATCATCCGGGAGGAGGGCGAGGCTCCCCTCGAGGTCTTCACCGCTGACCTCTCCAAGTCGTGCCCGCGTCGATCCAGCGAGGGTTGAGACGGCGAGGAGGGGTTCTTCCCCAGCCGGACCAACTAGGCGGTGTAGGACCCACATGGCCTCGCGCCGGAATAGAGCGTCGGAACTGCACCGCCCGAGCCAGCGAGGAAGCGAACCGGCGAGGGGAGCTCAAGTGCAGCCGGGTAGGCATCCCTCCATGCCCCGGCCGGGACGGGGGTGCACGGAAGAGAATCGGTGCACCGGTGGTGCAGGGGTAAGTCTATTTTTCCTTTGTCTTGTTCTTATTTCCTTCTTGCGATTCTGCTCTTTCTCTTTTCCTTGTTCTTTCCTTAACTTTGTTCTTGCCTTCGCAGTTCCCTCCTCTCCTTCGGCGCCGCGAGCCCGGCTTGCAGCGTCTCCACCTTGCCGCCTCGTGATCCCCCCGTCTAGCCTGATGCCCCTTTGATGACTGTACCCCCCTTGTCTCTGCCTGAAGTCACTCCCCCACCAGAGCCGGAGACCATGATCCAACCGGCTCCCGCCGCATCCTTGAGCATGTCGGGTCAGCCGGATGCGGCGTCCGGCCCAGGTGGGGCATCTTCACCCAGAGCGGGGGCTCTCGAGCCGGCAAGGAGACGGTGGTGGTGGAGGAGGTCGACTCCGACAAGGAGGCGACGGTGCAGTGGCTGAACGCCGCCCGCGATGCCCCGACTGCTCTAGCCGGCCCTCTCATGTCGCTGCCTCTGGAGGCAGGTACTTCGCTGCAGAACCTCGAAGCCAGACTCAAGGAGTGTTGGCAGCTGCAGGCGGCACTGGCGAGCGCCAACCAGGCCACGTCGGAGTAGCTGGCTACATCGCCAAGGGCCACGTGGAGTAAGTCTTCCATCTAGATTTTCTTTCTATTTTTATCCTGCTGCTTCCTCATTTCTCTTTATTTCTCTTTGTCTTGCCGCAGCCATCCTCCAACATGCGCCTCAGCCGGGAAAATTCGGCGCTTTGCGTGTAGAACAAGGAGTGGCACGCGAAGGTCGATCAGCTCTAAGCCGCGGCGAAGGAGCACGATGAGGCCCTTGTCAGCCGGACCGCCGGCTTCGATCTCCTCGACCAGGAGGTCATCTGGGTGAAGGAGCACACCGCCTTCCTCGAGGGTGAGCTGATGAACATCGTGTACGTAGACAAAGGTGAGTCTGGCTACCTCTTCCTCTTATACTTGTCCAATTGACTTTGCTAGATTTTTCTTTTTGACTTCCACTTCTGATCAAAAGGCTTCTATCCGCAAGTAGATGCTTTGGCCTATGACCGGGTGCAGCGGGTCGTGCCAGGCGAGAAGGCCTACACTCGGGATCTGGTTGCGCAGCTCAGGAAGGACTCCGCTAACCTGCGCAAAGATGGCGCCGCCATCCACGACCTCGTCTGGCTGGGGGACCTCCTGCCAGAGACCATGGGCTCCTTGTACATCAATCTTGGCGATGCGCCAAATGCTATCGACCGGCTCCATGAGCTCGCCTCTCGTGCCAGCTCCTAGATGGCTCTAGCACTGATGCTAAGCTGGTACAAGGATGCGCGTGTCAAGAAGCTGACGGAGGGCTCCTGAGCCGGCGCCGACTTCCCCATCATCCGCCAAGCCCATCCGGGACTCCGAGCTACCACCATCACGATCGCTAGCTACACCGACATCGACGAGGTGCTAATGGAGACGGAAGAGCGCTGGGCCGGAAGAGCGCTGGGCCGGAAGGCGAGGCAAAGACGTCCTCTCAGTCGGGCGGGGCCGGCTCAGGTACTCCTCATGACAAAGGGCTGGCGGCGCGAAGAAGAAGAGATCCCCGGTATGCCGGGTGTATTTGTACATAACTTTTGGTTTCGCTAACTTGTGCCCCAGAACCTTGGATCTGCGAGGGCTTCGTTCCCCGCCATTTAGTTATTATATGGTTACTTTTGACTTGATGTGTATGCCTTTAACTGACTCTGTCTGACTATGTTATCCTAACTAGTCCTTTCCAGTCAGTTTCACCTTGGTCCACTTGGGTAGCTTTACTGTTTCTGACTTACTCGGTCGTGGGACTTTTTTCCCTCTATTTTCTTTCTTGCGATCTTGCACTTATGACCTGGTGAGATCTTGCTGTCTTGCTCTGACTGGCTAGGAAATCTTATAGCCGGGAACTACATACTTCCAGTGGCGGTGCGCCGGCGCACCCACTGGGTGTAGCCCTCGAGATTCGAAGTAGCTAGAGTAGCCAGGTGCTTAGAATATTCAAAAAATCCTTGATTTCTACCTTACCATTTAGAATCCGACTTGGTTAGCCAGACGGGAGAAACCCCATTGCTTTCCTTACCATTTCCACCTTTCTCTCTTTCTTTCTTACCTACTTGCATCTTTCTCTCTTTCTTTCTTTCCTTGCAATCTTCCTTCTTCCTCCCTCCCGCTTTGCCTTGATCGGCTATGACATCTCTTAGCCGGGAACTTCGCTCTTCTAGTGCGGCGCAGATAGGTACTTCGAATCTTCAAAAAATTCTCGCGTCTTGCTTTTTCGACTGGCTTCTCCTTGTATTCCCGACTGATGGACTTAGCCGGACCGGAAGAACTGCATCCCGGACCGGGTAAACTTGCTATCTTGCTTTCCCGACTGCCTCCGCCTTTCTTCGACTGGCTGGAATGTCTTCTATCCAAGAGCTACATACTTCCAGTAGGGGCGCGCTAGCGCACCCACTGGGTGTATCCCCCGAGATTCAGAGCACCGCAGATAGGTGCTTCAAATATTTTCTTCTTCGGAGGTCTGGCTCGGCGCAGTTTGTATAGAAGAAAACACACAAAAATGGTTTCTTATCAGTACATTACTATGTGGTACATCTGACGCTTTCCAAATAGAATTTTAATGTTTTCGAAAAATAGCTCGTGCTTTTCTAAACACTTAGTCACTTTCCCGTGCGCTATGTCGTTTACGTTGCGTCCTTGTCAGGCAACCGCGTTGCATTCTGGAGCCAGAACCAAAGGGATCTGAAAATACATCGCGTACGGTACTAGAGGCTTGGTAGCCGGAAAATACCAACTAGGCACATTGTCGGAATGTCCAATCTGTCGCATTTTTTCACCGTTTTTCATGTGGGATGCATCGGGCTTTTGCTCTTTCCAGCCAAATAGCCGGGTTGCGGTCTATAGCTGAAACAAAGAGTGGGCCTCCGGCATCATCGCACACTACTCAGTCGGCTTATAGAATTAGAAGGTCGGGCCAACCGGCGAGGCCCCCGCAGTTAGGGGTCAACGGAAGCTGGAAAAACATTGCAGGATTTTAATCGAAAACAAACAGCAATGATATAGCTGGCAAGGAGCCCTCGAGCATCAGCCAGGGATCCACATCTTTCTTTCATTCAGGGTTTTGGATACATACACTGATTTTTGACTAAGTGTAAAATGGTTGGAGCAGGTCCGTGTTGCACGGCCGCTCTGTCTCGTCGTCCGACTTGTCCATCTTGTTCTTGCACGACTGATGTGCGTCGATGAGGTAGTAGGAGTTGTTGTGCAGCGCCTTGCTGATGATGAAGGGGACTTCCCATGGGGGAGACAACTTGTGCATGCCCTTCATGTCTTGTATCAGCTGGAGTACTAGGTCTCCTTCGCAGAATACCGACGAAGCCCTTGTGGATATATGGCTAATCTGGACAAGGAAAGCTCACGGGCCTCCTCGAGGAGGTCCACTCTATCCTCCATCGCCTCTTGGTTCTCCTTCTCCATGTAGAGTTGGTTGTGGGGTGATTCGAACTCAATGTCCACCGCGAGGACTTCTTTCGAGCCATAGGTGTGGAAGAACGGAGTGAAGCTGGTTGATCGATTTGGTGTGGTGTGTAGGCTCCACAACATAGCCAGGAGTTCCTCGGTCCAGCAGCCGGGTGAGAGCTCTAGTGGCTCGATCAGCCGGGGCTTGATTTCGGCTAGCACCAGGCTATTTTCTCTCTCCACCTTCCCGTTGGACTGCGGGTGCGCGACGGACGCGAGGTCTAGTCGGATCCCCTTGTTGTGGCAGAACCGGGCGAAGGCTCCCTTGGCGAAGTTCGTGCCATTGTCGGTGATGATGCTGTGGGGATACCCGAACCGGATGATGATGTCACGGAAGAAGATGACGGCCGTGGCACCATCCAGCTTCCATATCGGCTTCGCCTCGATCAATTTGGTGAACTTGTCCACCACCACTAGCAGGTAGGTCATGCCGGACCGGGATCGCTTGAAGGGGCCGACCATGTCCAGCCCCCAGACAGCAAAGGGCCACGTGATCAGTATGATCTTGAGTGCTGAATTTGGCATGCGCCTTACCCTGCCGAACTGCTGGCACCCATTGCACGCGCGAACCAACTGGACCGCGTCCTCCAAGGCGGTGGGCCAGTAGAACCCATGGCGCATTGCCTTTGCCACCAGGGCATGAGAGGTAGCGTGGTGGCCACACTCCCCCTGGTGGATCTCGTTTAGAAGCCGGTAGTCAGTATCTGCATCGACGCACCGCTGGTAGACGCCAGCAGCGCTGCTTTTCTACAACTACTTATTGATGATGGTGTAAGTGTGCGCACATCGCTGGATTTTCCTTGCCTCCACCTCATCGGCCAGAAGCTCGTCGTTGAGGAGGTAGTTCATGAAGGGCTAGGCCAGGATGGAAATTTCCGGAGGGTGAAGACGCTAGCCGGCACGATCTGGAGCTCATCCAGGGGTCGGCCGGGTGGGATGCCCGAGTCGGAAGCCACGAGCCTTTTTGGCTTGCTCCGTGGTGTCTTTCTTGACAACGAGGCAACCCCGGGTCTTTCGATCCTGGGCCCACAACAGCAGGGCCTGACTCTTTCTAGCCGGCATCCCCCGGGTCTGCTACCCAAATGATGGACTCGGATTCCGGAGAGGGGGTGATGCTGGGCTTGCGGAGGTGCTCGAAGGAAACTCCAAGAGGGATGGCTAATCTGGTGGATCCGACTCGCGCGAGCGTGTCGGCCGCCTCGTTGTTAGCACGGGGGACATGGTGCAACACACATACCTTAAAGCCGATACTGAGCAGCTAGATGTGGAACCGATACAGGGCCATGTTGGTGTCCCGGGCGTCCCACTCGCTGGATAATTGCTGCACCACGAGATCCGAATCCCCGAAGTAGAGGATCCGGAGAATGTCGATATCTTTCGCGAGCCGGAGCCCTTGCGCGAGCGCTTCGTATTTGACGACGTTGTTTGAGGCAGTGAAGTGGATCTGCAGCACGTACTCCAGCCGGTCTTCTTTGGGCTAGGTGAGCACAATGTCGGCTCCCAAGGCCCCACACATCTTTGAGCCGTCGAAGTGCAGCTTCCAGTTGTCAGAATCAGGAACTAGCGCAAGGTACAGGTTCTCCACATAGTTTACAAAGAAATATTCCATCGCCTTAGACTTGCTGGTGATCCTTGGCTCGTATCAGATGCAGTAGGTAACAAGATCGATGCCCCACTTGGCTACCCGGCTCATGGCGTCCTTGTTGTTGAAGATCTCCCCTAGTGGTGCGGTGGACACCACCGTGAGCGGATGCTGCAGGTAGTAGTGCTTGAGTGTAACATCCCAAAAATATTAAACTTAAATCATCAAACTCTAATCATCAAAATTAGGGTTAACAAAAACTTTTCTAATTAAAATTATGAAGGCATGCATATGTGTATGTATTTAATTTGAAATTCTTTTGAACCACCTTGTTTGTATGTTTCCTTGCTTGTAAAATGTTTCTTAGGTGAAATAAACATCATATAAACATTTCCCAAACTTTTCCTAAAGACAAATAAATCAAAACCAATAAAATAAAGGAATGGTCATTTTGACCAATTTAACTCCCATGCCTACTTTGGCTCTCTCAAACTTTCAGAACCTAATGGAAACTTTTCTAGATCTTTGCACCCCTTGAATGTACTCATAACAAGGTATCAAGGCCCACTTTGTGATCATCCAGAAACTTTCAAATGCATAGTTTAATTGACAATTCAAAATTGAATCTTTATCATATGGGAAGTTCCCACTTTTTCAAAAACCACTCAAACAAGATCAACTTTCAAAACCCAAGCATCTGCAGACTCACTAGCACCAATCTAGCAAACCCACCAAAAATCTTTTCAAAATTCAAAACTTGATTTCATGCGGCCATTTCATCAAACAGGTTGCAGACACAAATCATACAAAATCTAAACACTATAGTGAGCAGTGATTGGAGCCTAACTTGTTCCCTCTTTAGCTCACAACCATCTCAGTAGATCATCTAGCAAGCTAAACTAAGCACTAGCACCACTGTAAGCTTGGCATTGCCATCAATGGTGAACAGCCGAGCACACCCATGTCACCCCCATGTCGACAGCAAGCTAGGAAGAAAAGCAAGCCTAGCCAGCATGTGTGGGAGGCAACCCACCGTCCACCGCCACTCACTGTCCCAGCCGCGAGCGTTGCCAAGCCCTAGACCACACACACGAACCATTCCAACCTCGCCAGCAACCATGCCGAGCGTGCGCCAGAGCGCCACCCTCGACCAGCACCCACAGACCGCGCGCGGCCCTCACCGCGTGCATACACAATCCCCACCGACCCAGGAGACCACCAGACATCCTCGTTAAATGCGCCCGTGGCGCCACGCAGCCACCGCTGCCGAAGACGCCCACGCCTCAAAACCATGTCATTGAGCATCGCCAGGGAACACCGCACCACCCCTACCTTTGCCCATGCCAATAGCCGCCTGTAACATCGCCCCCGACAAGCTCACCGTGCGCCCCGTCGGTCGCCTCGCTCGACTATAAATAGAGGCCACCCCCGCTTGATTTCTTCACACCATCTCACTCCCCTCTCCTCACTGATTGTGCCACACCGTTCCCAGAGCAAGGCGAGCACCACCTCGCCGGAATTTCACCGGAGCCCACTGCCTCTGGGCGCCATCGATTTCGTCCACCCCAAGAGCTGCCGCGACCACCCCTGAGTTCGCTGTCGTCGACTTTGTCATTCGCCTGCCTCGCCGACCCTCGCCTGCACCCCGGTGAGCCCCCAGCACCCCTCACTGGCCGCGCTAGGTTTCTTTCTCGCCGGTGTTGCTCAACGTCAACGATGACTCTCAGCCGTTGGATTAGAACTAGATCGAACGATCCACATCGCCCCGTACCGATTCGCCCCTTCCTGTCTCAATGACGAGTGGGGACACCCACTTAAGCAGCCCGCGGGAGCACTGCGCTTAGCAGGCCGGCCCGTTAACTTTTCCCGCGCAGCCCAGTTATTTGAATTAAACCTTTTTCATTTGGTTTCGAACTCACTTCTGTACCCAACTTCAAAAATCAACCCAGATCGATTCAATGCACCAAATTGAATGAAACCAATTTTGTTAGAAAGGTCTGAGAATGCTGAATCCAAGCCCATTGCATTCAAGTCATTTGGGTCTATAGATCACCCATGGTAAAAATAACAAGGCAGAAGCTTTTCTGCATTCAAACATTTTTCAAATTTAAACCATAATAGCTTTTAAGTTGACTCCAACTCTCAAAAATCACATTTAACCATAGCTTTCAGAATATATAAAAGGAATTAAACCAATCCTTAATCTTGTAATGTTAGAGATGATGTTAGATCATCTATAGGACCCTTGTGTGTGATGATTTCAAGTAGTTAAGTATTGTTTGGTGATTGTGTACCTCGTATTTATTTATAGACGCTAGTACTGACCAAGGATACGAGGAGGAAGGAGGATACTACGAAGAAGAAGCCGAGGAGAAATTCAACCACTGCTCTGCACAAGGCAATCTATTACTTGCAAGCTATTAACCTTGCAAGCTAACACTTACAATTTAGCAAGCTTATACTGATATTGTGCAAGCTTTATTAACTAAGTGGACCAATGCAAGCTAACCCTTGCAAGATACCCTACTGATTCCACAACCCACTACTTGTTACTCTGCCCACTATATGCCTTAAGCATATATGATCCAACCCACTTGACCAACCAATCCTAGTTTTTACTTACAAGATTTATACTTTATTTCTTTATCAAAGCTATTCCTTAGAGTTTACTTAAGTGAATTATAGATACTAGAAAGATATCTGAAAGTTGCATAAAGAGCATAAAATTTGGCCTAAGCTAGATAATCTTGATATCATCTTAAGGCATGAGATCGAACCTAGTTAGAACTCCACTAGTCCACCACCTCTCATTAGTACTTACCCCCACTTATAGATGCTAGTGCTAAGAATAAAACTTGATGAACTTTTAGATGGGAATACTTGGTGGAAAACTGGTTATGAAAACCTTGGAATGATGGATCATTCTATTGAAATGTTTCGGACATGTGTTTCCAAACACCTAATGATTTTGGTGATGAAAACGATTTTGGATGCGATACCATTCCAATTTTATCGTACAACCACAATACCTGAAGATTGGGTAGGGCTTGACTGGAAACTTATATACCTTAGTATTAGTTCCCTCAAGGCCAAGGTCTGAGCTGAGGCTACCTTGTGAAGATTGTCCACCTGTGCAGTACCCAAGATGACAGTTGGTCATGGTTGGGAGGCCAAACTCACAGGAGAGGTGCTTATACTAGGGCGTGTAATCAAAAGGTTAGGATTGATTATCCGCATACTGAGTATGGTGAATTCAGGATTTGTTCCTAACGGATGTATCGAATGTTGTGGTGAAAGTGTACAATCTCTGCAGAGTATGAAACTATTCGAATAGCCGCGTCATGATTATGGACAGATTAGAGGCCATACTGTTCCCCCATCAGACTTTTCAAAATGACTTGTGAAATGATTTGAAACTTTGACTTGACCACAACAGAGTTGTGTTATGAAATACAAGTTCCCACTTAGGAGTTATAAAATAATGACGAGCATTCGTTGCTTCTAAACTTAGTAGAGATAAATCTGGCTTTTGCAAAACAACCCTAGAGCCTAATGTCCTATTATCCAAAAACACCTTTACCTGTTAGTATTAGTTTGCGTGTACTTAAAGAGTACTCATGGCTTTGTCCCTGTCTATTCCCATGGCCAGAATATGAAGAGGAGTACCTAGAGGATGGACCCCAGGAAGGTTACGACAACTAGGATCATCTCCCATCGTTAGCATTGCCTGTGACCCCGAAGATGGAGCTTCGCCTACGCTACCGTTATTATTACGTATTCCGCTGCTTGATGTTGTATTAAGAACTGGATCATGAGATCCCTATTTGTGTAAAAACTTATGTATCGTTTGTAATGGATGATGTACTACGGTATCCAATTCTGTTATGTCTCGCAAAAATGGTAATCCTGTGATTGCGATGTATGGCATAACAGGCATCTGGGATTAAAAATCCGGGTGTTGACAAGTTGGTATCAGAGCCATCCTGACCATAGGAGACCCTAGTTAGATTGGACGTTGAATCAAAAACTTAGTTTTAAAACCAAAGAAAACAAATATTTACCAAAAACTTATTCTCATTCATATCCTTTTGTTTCTTTCATGAAAATTCATGTTCCTCCAAAAGCTCTTGCAAAATACATAAAATTTTGACACACTTAATCGCTCTACTAACTTACTCATCCTATATTCTTATAGATGGACGTGAAGTACAGCAAATTTTACCAACTTGGGAATGGAGGAGACCTGATCTTTGAGAGGGATTTGGACCAGCTTTCGGAACTTCTGGAGCGTCCGCACCCCAAGTTCTTCGGAGCTCAGCTCAATGATCAAGGAGGAGAAGATGTGCAGTGGCTAATTGTTGCAAGTCTCCAAGGAAAGATTGAATCTCCCACTGCGGAGGGAATTCAGTTTACCTTGAGAGAAAACAACTGGCTCGATGGACTTGCCAGAGCCATGCAGGAAACTCTTTCTCGTCTGTGTGGGCAGAGCATCAAATCAGATCAAGGGTACTCGCTTTGAGTTTTGCCCAAGGCGTGATGCTAATGGACAACCACTAGAAGCCCCATACCACCCAAACTGAAGACTCAGTTGGACCACCTTAGCTTCATGATGTACGATCGACAGCAGGAGTTGGATAACTGCCGTGACTACTGCAACCACAAGTCTGCCATCATCAAGACGAAGGACCAAACCATCGCCCTGCTAGCAAAGGATCGCAAGTATCGCTGCCGTCAGCTCGACAAGAAGGACCGCATTATTGCCTGTCTCCGCCACCGCATCTCATCTCTGGAGGAGACCATCCACGAGAGAGACATGCAGTTGGAGGAAAGGGAGAATGCCGGAGAGGATCTTCGTGGAGACCCCTACTCCTATCTCAGCGATGATGATGATTTTCTGGAAGATCAGGCTATGGATTTGTTCACCGATGAGGACGATTTCGGCTTCATCGATGATGATGAAGATGACGAAGCCATAGATTCCGAGGAGTAGTAGCACTTGAGCACTAGCGTAGTGGATAGTATTCGGTCCCACTGTATCGTAGTTCTCAGAATGGTTCTTAAAACCATCTGCTTTTCTTTGTTGTGGTGTGTGTTGTATCGGGTGCTCTGAATGAATGAATGAATGAAAAAGAAAGTTGCTAGAAAATCTGAGTCAAACTTTAAAAAAATTTAAAGACCCAAAACTTTAGAAATTTCCCTCTTTTCTCATGATCTATCTAAATCTTCAGATGCCACGTGGAGGAAGTGGTTCAACCCTGGACCCGATGTTGCAGATACTACAAATGTTGACTTCTGACCGTGAAGCTGAAAGAGCAGAACGTCAAGCCAACCTAGCCACCCTTCAGCAGATAGCCCAGCTATCCCACAACAACCAAGGCCACGGAAATCAGGACAACCATGGATCTAAGCTCAAGAACTTCCAGAATACCAACCCACCTGTTTTCACTAAGTTAGAAGAACCCCTAGACGCTGATGATTGGCTGCAAACCATGGAAAAAAACTTAGAAGTAGCCAGAGTGGAAGCCAACGAGAAAGTCCTGTTCGCCACCCACTATCTAGCCTAAGATGCCAGAGCATGGTGGAACAGTGTTCGCACAATGACCGGAGGCCAGATGATGACCTGGGAGGAATTCAAGGTCAAGTTTAGCAGAACCCATGTGACACTGGGTTTGATCAAGAGAATGAGAGACGAGTTTAGAGAGTTGAAGCAAGGAAGGATGACTGTAGTGGAATACTATGACAAATTTTTGTCATTAGCTAGGTATGCCCCGGATGAAATAGACACTAAAGCCAAGAAGAAAGAAAGATTCCTGAATGGTCTGCATGATGAGATGCAGACGGTGTTAGTCAATATACCCTTTGCGGATATTGAAGCCCATGTCGACTCTGCTATCCAGATGGAATGAAAGATCAACCAAGCCAATGAGAACCACAAGCATCGTATGATGCATCAGCCAGGAACCCATCATACCCCAAAGTATCGCCCCAACCCATCTCCAGGATTTTCCTCAAGAACCAACAGACCCCCGATGACCCGTCCCACCTATCCCAACCGTGAAAACCCTAGACCCGGAGGAAATCACAAAAACCCCGGCAACTCTAGCAATTTCAATCGTGCCCCACCCAAGTTCAACAACAACAATGTTACCGCCAACACCAACACTGCCCCGAGGACTGGAAGCAATGTTGTGCCTGTAGCAGCCAAGGACAAGTCGCAAGTGACCTGTTATGACTGTGGAAATAAAGGCCACTGTTCCAACGAGTGCCCCAACAAGAAGAATGCTATTGCCCCCAATACCAATGTCCCAGCTCAGCAGCAGCGTCGTGTTCAGCCAGAAAGAAGATTTGCCCCAGGGAATTTGCTCAACCGCAACGGCCGTCTTTTTCTCATGCATGCTGAAGAAGCTCAGGAAGCGCCAGACGTCGTGCTGGGTATGTTTTCTATTAATTCAGTACTTGCCCGAGTCTTGTTTGAGTCTGGTGCATCGCACTCATTTGTCACCGAAGAATTTGCCTACACTAGTAAAATTCAACCAACCAAACTGAAGCATGTTATGATTGTTCAAATTCCCGGATCAACCACCAAGGCTAGGCAAATTTGCAAAGCCGTCCCTATCCGAATCCATGGCATAGATTTTTATGCAAATCTGATAGTACTTGGAACTAAAGGTTTGGAAGTAGTACTAGGAATGGATTGGATGTCCAAATATAAAGGATTAATTGACTGTGCCAAGAAAGCCATAACCATGACCAGTACCGCCGGAATATCAGTCAAGCATATATCTGAAACTTTACATCGCCAATGCAAATGCAACAAGAGTATAGCCCAACCTACCATTGACCAAGTCCGGATAGTCTGTGAATACCCCAATGTATTTCCAGATGTTTTTCCCGGTATGCCCCCAGATCGGGATATCGAGTTTATCATTGAACTAATTCCTGGAACCGGACCCATAGCCCACAGACCATATAGTATGAACCCGTCAGAGCTCGCAGAACTGAAGAAGCAACTGGATTCCATGCTGGGAATTGGATTGATTCAACCAAGTGCGTCACCTTGGAGATCACCTGTCTTGTTTGTGGACAAGAAGGATGGAGGTAACCGTTTGTGTACGGATTATCGGAAATTGAATGATGTCACCATCAAGAACAAGTACCCCTTGCCCAAGATAGAACATTTGTTTGATCAGTTGACCGGTGCCAAAGTGTTTTCTAAGATTGATCTTAGGACTGGTTATCATCAACTCAAAATTCGTGCAGAGGATATTCCAAAGACTGCCTTTACCACCAGATAGGGATTGTATGAGTATACGGTCATGTCTTTTGGATTAACCAATGCCCCCGCTTATTTCATGAATCTCATGAATAAGATTTTTATGGACTTCCTGGATAAGTTTGTCGTTGTTTTCATCGATGACATTCTGATTTATTCCAAATCAGAAGAAGAACATGAGCTACACCTAAGGACCATTCTTGGAACCCTTAGAGAGCATCATCTGTATGCAAAGTTTAGCAAATGTGAATTCTGGTTACAGGAGGTAGGATTCCTCAGTCACATTGTATCAGCCGGAGGAATTGCCGTTGACCCTGCCAAAGTGAAAGATGTAGAAGATTGGCAAGCCCCAACCACTCAAACCCAAGTTCGTGCATTCCTCGGATTGGCGGGATATTACCGCAAATTCGTAGAAGGATTCTCGAGTATCGCCAGACCCATGACCCAATTACTGAAGAAGGACAAGAAGTTTGAATGGACCGATAAGTGTGAAGCAAGTTTTCAAGAACTCAAGAGGAGATTGATTTCGGCCCCAATCTTGATCATGCCGGATATCACGAAGCCCTTCGATGTGTATTGTGATGCATCCAAGATTGGTCTCGGATGTGTGCTAATGCAAGAAGGCAAAGTTATATCTTATCTATCTTGACAATTGAAGCAACATGAGCAAAACTACCCAACCCATGACCTCGAACTCGCAGCCATAGTTCTAGCCCTGAAGACATGGAGACATTACCTGATAGGAAACCGTTGTGAGATTTATTCGGATCACAAGAGCCTAAAGTATATATTCACTCAGAAGGAGCTGAATATGAGGCAGAGAAGATGGATTGATCTAATCAAGGATTACGATCTGGACATTCACTATCACCCTGGTAAAGCCAACGTAGTAGCCGATGCCCTTAGAAGATTGCCGTGCCGCTTGAACTCCATGATTTTGAAGGAGCAACCAAGTCTGCACAAAGAGATGGAAGATTTTCGGGTGGAATTAGTAAGTGAAGGATTTCTGGCTAGCATAGAACTCCAGCCCACTTTGATTAGTCAGATTAAAGAGGCGCTGAAGGGAAATGCCAGTATTGACGGAATCAAGCGTCGTATCGGTACATGCAAAGTACCCGGATTCTCCGAGGACGAAGAAGGAGTTTTGTGGTACAAAGGACGCCTTTGTGTACCAGCAGATTCCGAGTTGAAAGGAGTTATTTTGAAGGAGGCTCATGATACTCTTTATTCTATCCATCCCGGAGGAACTAAGATGTATCAAAATTTAAAAGAGCAATTTTGGTGGCATAAGATGAAGAGAGAAATCGGAAGCTATATCGCCAAGTGTGATATATGTCAGCGAGTCAAGGTAGGACATCAAAGACCCGCTGGATTGTTGCAACCCTTGCAAATTCCGGAATGGAAATGGGATTCTGTAGGAATGGACTTGATCACTGGACTACCTACTTCTAGTAGGGGAAATGACTCTATCTGGGTAATAGTGGACAGATTGTCCAAAGTCGCCCATTTCTTGCCCGTCAAGACCACATATCAGAGTTCGAAACTAGCGGAGTTATAAATCGCTAGAATCGTTAGTTTGCACGGAGTCCCCAAGAACATAGTATCGGATCGAGGAACTCAGTTTACCTCGAGATTCTGGAAGAAAGTACAAGAAGGTTTAGGAACCCGTCTAGATTTCAGCACCGCGTATCACCCTCAGACCGATGGACAAACAGAGCGAGTAAACCAAATACTCGAAGATATGCTGGGAGCATGTGTGTTAGAATATGGATCCAAGTGGGAAGACTGACTGCCTTTTGCAGAATTTCCATACAACAACAGTTATCAAGCCAGTTTGCAAATGGCCCCATTTGAATTCATGTACGGAAGGAAGTGTCGCACCCCTTTGAACTAGTCGGAAGTAGGAGAGAGTCAGATCTTCGGATCCGACATCCTACGAGAAGCAGAAGAGAAGGTTCACAAGATTCGTGAGCACCTCAAGACCGCCCAATCCCGACAGAAGAGTTACACCGACAAGAGACGTCGAGACCTCGCCTTCAACATAGGAGATTTTGTTTATCTGAAAGTGTCGCCATTGAAAGGAATGCAGCGTTTCCAACTCAAAGGAAAGTTAGCCCCCAGATATATCGGACCTTTCAAAATTCTGAACCGTCGAGGAGAAGTGTCGTATCAATTGGAACTACCCGAAGAGATGTCAGCCGTGTACAATGTGTTCCATATCTCGTTACTTCGCAAGTGTCTCGAAGTCCCCGAGAAGACCGAAGTGTTCAAGAATATCGATCATCGGACCATAGAGATCAACGACGACCTGACCTATCCCGAAGTACCCATCCGTATTTTGGAAGAAGCTTTTCGAACTACCCGAACCCGAAGGATCAAGTTTCTCAAGATTTAGTGGAAGCAACCACACAGAAGAGGAAGCTACCTGGGAACTCGAAGATCACATCAGGACGGAGTTTCCCGGTCTCTTCAATCCTAAGTAATCTTTTCGTCCTTTTTCAAATATCGGGACAAGATTTTGTTTAAGGGGGGAAGGTTTGTAACATCCCAAAAATATTAAACTTAAATCATCAAACTCTAATCATCAAAATTAGGGTTAACAAAAAAATTTCTAATTAAAATTATGAAGGCATGCATATGTGTATGCATTTAATTTGAAATTCTTTTGAACCACCTTGTTTGTATGTTTCCTTGCTTGTAAAATGTTTCTTAGTTGAAATAAACAACATCTAAACATTTCCCAAACTTTTCCTAAAGACAAATAAACCAAAACCAATAAAATAAAGGAATGGTCATTTTGACCAATTTAACTCCCATGCCTACTTTGGCTGTCTCAAACTTTCAGAACCTAATGGAAACTTTTCTGGATCTTTGCACCCCTTGAATGTACTCATAACAAGGTATCAAGGCCCACTTTGTGATCATCCAGAAACTTTCAAATGCATAGTTTAAATGACAATTCAAAATTGAATCTTTATCATATGGGAAGATCCCACTTTTTCAAAAACCACTCTAACAAGCTCAACTTTCAAAACCCAAGCATCTGCAGACTCACTAGCACCAATCTAGCAAACCCACCAAAAATCTTTTCAAAATTCAAAACTTGATTTCATGCGGCCATTTCATCAAACAGGTTGCTGACACGAATCATACAAAATCTAAACACTATAGTGAGCAGTGATTGGAGCCTAACTTGTTCCCTCTTTAGATCACAACCATCTCAGTAGATCAAGCTAAACTAAGCACTAGCACCACTTTAAGCTTGGCATTGCCATCAATGGTGAACAGTCGAGCACACCCATGTCACCCCCATGTCGACAGCAAGCTAGGAAGAAAAGCAAGCCTAACCAGCATGTCTGGGTGGCAGCCCACCGTCCACCGCCACTCACTATCCCAGCCGCGAGCGTTGCCAAGCCTTGGACCACACGCACGAACCATGCCAACCTCGCCAGCAACCATGTCGAGCGTGCGCCAGAGCGCCACCCTCGACCAGCGCCCACAGACCGCACGCCGCCCTTACCGCGTGCATACACAATCCCCACCGACCCATGAGACCACCAGACAACCTCGTTCGCCGCCCCGTGGCGCACAGCCACCGCTCGTCATCGAAGATGCCGCCTCTGCCGTGTAGAGCGTCGCATGTTCCAGACCAAGCCGCACCGCCCCACGCCTCAAAACCATGTCGTTGAGCATCGCCAGGGAACACCGCACCGCCCCCTACCTTCGCCCATGCCAATAGCCGCCTGTAACATCGCCCCCAACGAGCTCACTATGCGCCCCGTTGGTCCCCTTGCTCGACTATAAATAGAGGCCACCCCCGCTCAATTTCTTCACACCATCTCACTCCCCTCTCCTCACTGATCGTGCCACACCGTTCCCAGAGCAAGGCGAGCACCACCTCGCCGGAATTTCACCGGAGCCCGCTGCCTCTGTAGAAGAAGGGCGCCATCAATTTCGTCCACCCCAGGAGCTGCCGCGACCACCCCTGAGTTTGCCGTTGTCAACTTCGTCATTCGCCCGCCTCTCCGATGCTCGCCTGCACCCCGGTGAGCCCCCAGCACTCCTCACTAGCCGCGCTAGGTTTCTTTCTCGCCGACGTTGCTCAACGTCGACGATGACTCTCAGCCGTTGGATTAGAACTATATCAAACGATCCACATCGCCCCGTACCACTTCGCCCCTCCCTGTCTCACTGACGAGTGGGGACACCCACTTAAGCAGCCCGCGAGAGCACTAAGCTTAGCAGGCCGGCCCGTTAACTTTTCCCGCGCAGCCCAGTTATTTGAATTAAACCTTTTTCATTTTGTTTCAAACTCACTTCTATACCCAACTTCAAAAATCAACCCAGATTGATTTAGTGCACCAAATTGAATGAAACCAATTTTGTTAGAAAGGTCTGCGAATGCTGAATCCAAGCCTGTTGGACTCAAGTCATTTGGATCTATAGATCACCCATGGTAAAAATAACAAGGCAGAAGCTTTTCTGCATTCAAACCATTTTCAAATTTAAACCATAATAGCTTTTGAGTTGATTCCAACTCTCAAAAATCACATTTAACCATAGCTTTCAGAATATATAAAAATATATAGGTTTACCTTCAGAAATAATGTTCAAGTAATAAAAGAATGCTACATAGGCATTTCTAGCCACTTTAAATAATTAAAATAAAAGGGTAAAACCTTATTAAATTGTGACACCACTTTAAATCATATTCCCATGGACTAAAATATGTGGTGATGACATGTGGCAACATGATCCCATGTTTGGTTTGGAGAATATTAAATCTTAAGTAGTTTTTCAATGAGTAGAAATTACTTTTCTAAAAATAAAAGGAATTAAACCAAGCCTTAATCTTGTAATGTTAGAGATGATGTTAGATCATCTATAGGACCCTTGTGTGTGATGATTTCAAGTAGTTAAGTATTGTTTGGCGATTGTGTACCTCGTATTTATTTATAGACGCTAGTACCGACCAAGGATACGAGGAGGAAGGAGGATACTACGAAGAAGAAGCCGAGGAGAAATTCAACCACTGCTCTGCACAAGGCAAGCCAATACTTGCAAGCTATTAACCTTGCAAGCTAACACTTACAATTTAGCAAGCTTATACTGATATTGTGCAAGCTTTATTAACTAAGTGGACCAATGCAAGCTAACCCTTGCAAAATACCCTACTGATGCCACAACCCACTACTTGTTACTCTGCCCACTATATGCCTTAAGCATATATGATCCAACCCACTTGACCAACCAATCCTAGTTTTTACTTACAAGCTTTATACTTTATTTCTTTATCAGAGCTATTCCTTAGAGTTTACTTAAGTGAATTATAGATACTAGAAAGATATCTGAAAGTTGCATAAAGAGCATAAAATTTGGCCTAAGCTAGATAATCTTGATGTCATCTTAAGGCATGAGATTGAACGTAGTTAGAACTCCACTAGTCCACCACCTCTCATTAGTACTTACCCCCACTTATAGATGCTAGTGCTAAGCATAAAACTTGATGAACTTTTAGATGGGAATACTTGGTGGAAAACTGGTTATGAAAACCTTGGAATGATGGATCATTCTATTGAAATGTTTCGGACATGTGTTTCCAAACACCTGATGATTTTGGTGATGAAAACGATGAGGCATGATCCTTAGCCCTTTCTAAAACTGATGGTTGTCTGGATGCGATACCATTCCAATTTTATCGTACAACCACAATACCCGAAGATTGGGTAGGGATTGATTGGAAACTTATATACCTTAGTATTAGTTCCCTCACGGCCAAGGTCTGAGCTGAGACTACCTTGTGAAGATTGTCCACCTGTGTAGTACCCAAGATGACAGTTGGTCATGGTTGGGAGGCCAAACTCACAGGAGAGGTGCTTATACTAGGGCGTGTAATCGAAAGGTTAGGATTGATTATCCATATCGAGTATGGTGAATTCAGGATTTGTTCTACGGATGTATCGAATGTTGTGGTGAAAGTGTACAATCTCTGCAGAGTGTCAAACTATTCGAATAGCAGCGTCATGATTATGGACAGTTGGAGTGGCCATACTGTTCCCCCGTCAGACTTTTCAAAATGACTTGTGAAATGATTTGAAACTTTGACTTGACCACAACGGAGTTGTGATATGAAATACAAGTTCCCACTTAGGAGTTATAAAATTGTGACGAGCATTCGTTGCTTCTAAACTTAGTAGAGATAAATTTGGATTTTGCAAAACAACCCTAGAGCCTAGTATCCTATTATCCAAAAACACCTTTACCTGTTAGTATTAGTTTGCGAGTACTTAAAGAGTACTCATGACTTTGTCCCTGGCTATTCCCATGGCCAGACTATGAAGAGGAGTACCTGGAGAATGGACCCTAGGAAGGTTACGACAACTAGGATCATCTCCCATCGTCAGCATTTCCTGTGACCCCGAAGATGGAACTTCGCCTACGCTACCGTTATTATTGCGTGTTCCGTTGCTTGATGTTGTATTAAGAACTGGATCATGAGATCCCTATTTGTGTAAGAACTTATGTATCGTTTGTAATGGATGATGTACTATGGTATCCAATTCTGTTATGTCTCGCAAAAATGGTAATCCTAGGATTGCGATGTATGTCATAACAGGCATCTGGGATTAAAAATCCGGGTGTTGACATTGAGCTTGTTGCAGGCCAGGTAGACGTCGTAGCACATCTTCTGGTAGTGGGGTAGTTCTCCTTCGAGAGGGAAAGCACCTCCCTAAGGTAGTAGATGGTTCGCTGAACCGGCTAGGCCTTGCCTTCCTCGTGACGGCTATATAGAGAGACATCAGCTCCTTCTTTGTCAGCATGGTGAGAACCGACGATGTGGATAGCATGCACTCGAGGTCGTGGAATGCGACGTGCGCCTACGCAGTCCATGTGAACTTGTTCGTTTGGTTCATCAGCTCATACAATGGAAGTGCTTTCATCTCCCCAGCCATCTTCAAACCAACCGGCACCTCCTGCTGCAGCATTGCAACATTGCGCATCATCTCGCGCTTCTCCTCGGTAGTGAGCGGGGAATCGTCTATCTTCGCGCCTTCCTTCTTGCACACCATGGACCGCCTGTAGCAGTCGGCCATAATGATCACACCGTGCGTCCCCGACAACTTCATTTTGAGGTATGCGTAGTGGGGGACCACCATGAAATTTGTGAGTGCAGGACGCCCAAGAAGATCATGGTAGGTGCTCGCGAGGTTCACCACCTCAAACCAGATCGGCTCGCGCCAGAAGTTCTCCTCCGAACCAAAAATTACATCCAGCCAGATCTTCTCCAGCGGGACACATAGTGGGCGAGGCGTGATGCCTTGGAACACAATGGTCGAGGGCTTCATGTCGCGCTCCCGGATGCCTAGCTTCTCCATGGAAGACTGGTAGAGCAGGTTGAGGCTGCTCCCATCACCCACCAGCACGTGCGAGAATCGGTAGGTGCACACATCGGAGATGAAAAGAGGGTCTAGCACCATGGCGTAGCCCCCGGGATTCGGGAGCAGATCCGGCTGGTCCTCCTGACTCCAGGTGATGTGAGTCCCGGACCAGTTGAGGTGCAAGGGGACCGAAGGAAAGACGGTGTTCACCTCCGCAGCGTGCTGCTTAAGGCTACGACTATAAGTCGGCTCGGACTCAAAAATGCAGTAGTTCTCATGTTGTTGTGGGTAGGCCGCGTTGCGATTGTTGTTGTTGTTCCCGGCTGCCCTAGCCAACGGTGGGGGTTCGCCAGGAGGGGGTGGGGGAGAGGGGGGCAAGCGATCCTGCTCCTTGATCTGCCAGTTCTAGCTACACTGCCGAGTGGTGTGCGTAGCCGGATTGAAGGCGCCGTTGTGGCTTGCGCGGCCTGTCGAACATCTGCTCGAAGGTGAAGGTGTTCCTCTGTCTCTTGTCGTTGCCAGCCGGTGCGCCTTGCACCACATTAACTTGCCTCTGGTGGTACCAAGGGCCTTGCCGCTCAAACAGTTGCTTGCCCTGGTAGCGGTTATCGCCGCCAGGCCGCCTGGACGATCCGGCATCTCCTCCTTCCGTGCCTTGCTAGTCTCGAGCCAGATCGGTGGGAACCGGTCATCCTTCTACATTCACCCAAAGGGGCTTCTTCATCGCCGCGTATGCGGTGGCGTACTGGTCAGCGGCGGTCATCAGCTCCACCATGGTCTTGGGCTCGTCACACAGCAGCTGGTGGCGTAGCATCGTGCCGTCTCGACACCCTTCGATGAAGAAACCAATCACTTGGTTCTGCACCACACCTTCGCAGGAGTTGAGCAGCTCGGTTCAGTGGACGAGATACTCGCTATCTGGCTCGTGGTGTCCTTGGATGCACAAAGAGAGATCGCGAGGTCTACCCAGACGCTTGTAGGTGCCATTGAAATTCCGAATGAAGACCTTCTCGAAGTCAAGCCAAGCATTGATGTTGTTGGGCACGAGGCTGTTGAGCCAGGTTCTCGCCAAACCGGTCAACATGAGAGGCTCGTAGAATACCGCCACGCGCTTGTTGCAGTGGGTGATTCCAACTGCCGTGGCATAGTCGGTCAGCCAGCCTTTTGGCTTCATGCTGCTTTCATACTTGCGGGTGTCCTGTGGCAGGGAGAACTTGTCGGGGAATAGTTCCTTCTAGAAGCATGGCCCGAAGAACAATGGTCATGTTGCGTCCTCCTCCTCCATGATGCGAGCTTGTGTTAGGAGGTCGATTTTTTCGTGCGTGTCTGGCTCAACCGGATTGGTCTCTCCCACCCGGCTAGTGAGACGGGATGGGGGAGAGGGTGGAGGGTGGTCATGATCAGCCAGATGCGATGGGTGCCTCATAACGCCTTGGTCGCCGCTGGGTTGGCTGCTGCCGGATTGACGATACTTGGAGCACGAGCGCGCATAGGGCTGGCCTAGAGACGTGGAGTAATCGGTATGGTGAGGGCCTCCCCGGCTGCCTCCAGCCGGATGGTTTTCTCTGGAGCCGGCTCTTGCCTTGTACATGACGCGAGCGGCCTCAGCCTGCTCGTCAGCCACTCGCAGCAGGTGTTGCACCTGCTGAAACTGCCGGATTCTCCCCCCTCCAGGTGGGGTAGCTCCGCCACGACGGCTCGCGCAGCCCAGACATTCTTGACCGTGGTGTCATACTCAGGGTGGGAAGTTCATGTGAGGCCCCTGTTCGACGTCTTTCTTGAAACGGGCGCTCAGTTCTCCCCTGGGATGCTGCACGGATACCAGCTGGCTAGGATCTTGGTTAGCCGGGGCGAGATCATGGGCCAGGTGGTACTCACACATGTTACTCTCCATCTGGTACTTGGTGGAGGACAGGCCCTGAGCATGGAGAAGCAAATTCTCTCGCATCGCCTCGATCTTTGCGGACGCCTCCTCCGGATCCTCTCCTAGATCAACCAGAGAGAGGAGCTCCTCGATGACTTCTTCCACCACCCCCTTACCATGCAAGGGGGTGGACGTGCCGGCTATGTCTTTGGTGAGCTCGAGAGCGGGTCAACGGCCGTGGCTGGAGCCAGCCATCATTACTTCCACGTTGCGAGGCGCGATGAGCATGCTGCTAGCAGGGGGTAGCAACTCGGCGAAGGAGACGATCTCCCGAGGGAAATCGTCCACCACGGAGGCAACATAGACTAGCAGGTCGACAAACAGTAGAACAGAGCCGCCTGTAGGGAAGCTGGAGCCGGCGAAGCAGCGGGCGTTGTCGGTAACACAGTCGAACTGGCCTAAGGTGAGCATGAGGCCGGAGGCCACGCGTTCGATGGATGAGGCGCGGAGTCCCATGCAGAACGTTACTCTAGTCACCACCAATTCTGCCCCATGGTGGGCGCCAACTATCGTCGGTACAGAAATGGTAGTGCCTGAGCAGGCTAGATAGAGGTGTGGGGGCGAGCAGGGAAGCGAACGACGGCCTCCATAGGCGGGATTAGGCACAAGAATGCGTTGGGGACATAAGAAGTACCCAAGTTCGGGGCTCTCATGGTGAGGTAACACCGCTACTCCTGCCGATCTGACTACCTTGATGAACACTAAGGGCTCCTCGAGCTGTATCTGTGTGTCTAACTAGAGGAATGAGAGTTCAACCCTTGCTACGTTACCCCTACTGCCCCTTATATAGGGCCGAGGCGGCATGGGCAACAACACTGCCGACTAGCGGGTACCACAGGTGGGCTCGACCGATTATTCCTGTACAGTGTCCATCCTCCCTGATGTCTAATATAGTGTCACGCCCCCCGGCCGGCGCGGAAACAGTGGAGGCCGCCCCGGCCGACACGGGAGGCGTCTCCTGTTCTCGCCCGACATGGGTATGGGTTGTCTTCTCTAGTGTTTGTGCCGCTGGCTCTATCTTCCTGTATTGTCGTTGTCTTCTCGGGCTGCGGGTTACTGTGTACTCGTCACCCTAGCACCCTTGGCCTCCTGGTAAACCTTGTCTAGATGGTACGATCCCACCGGCTACCTTGTCCGGCTGGTAAGATCCATCCTCCTAGGTGATCTGCCAGCGTCTTCTTATATGGCTGATGGTTCTGCCGGCTTGCACTTGGTCTGTTCTTCTCTTGTCCAGCTGGCCTGATTCAGCCGCCTAGATTCCTTTAGAGATGTTCCTTATCCGGCTAACTCGTTTGCTAGATTGCTCTGTGTCTGGCCTTCTTCTTGACCTGCTCTTGAGTTTTTACATCCGGCTGGGATCAGCCTGTTGCCGCTGAATTTTTTCCGATTAGCCTACCCGGGGATGATCCCCCCAACATAAACTAATGCAAAGGATTAGCTTAGGATTAATCTGGGTAAATAGATTAGAGGTTCACTTGAGTGACTCAATATAGTTTAAAGTTGGGATGCTTAGTTTGAGATGGACGATCTCAACTATTGGTTTGATCCCTAAGAATGAGCTCCTAGATTGGCTCATGCTACTTCCTAAGCAGACAAGGCAATTCATCTTATCATGCTTATCCAGCTACTACTAAGGTTACCATCAATCCTAACATGAGGTAAGCGTGGGTGTTTTGAAGAGGTTGTGCTTTGAGGTAAGATAAGGACATCTTGGTATTCCTACCAAGATTGGAATGAAAAGGTTTTAGGAAACGTTTTGGAAAACCTAGAGATAATAATAGTTGATAGTTCTCTCTTGAAAATATTAGTAGATTATATATAGGTCTCCATAGTTTTGTTAATAGAAGTAGTAAAATATTTGGTTGTGGCAAAGTCATCTTGGCTCAAGTTTGAAATGTCAGAACATTTGAGAATATGGAATATGAGCCAAGACCTCTCGTTTGGGAAATAGTTTTTGTCAACAAGTGTTGAGGTAATGAGTATATTATCTAATACAAAATCAGATGTAGGAACACAAGAAAACAAGTAAGAAAACATTGCAACACTGAACAAGATTTTTTTGTTCCCCCTGATTTTTGCCTTTCTGACAACAAGTCAGGGTTGCTTAAATTGGGATGTTACAAAATATCTCCAACGGTCATAAAATGGTTGGATTGCAGAAGGCCTATAATAGGGGACCTCAACCCCTTCCTCCAGTTGTTCGTTTTTAGAAAGAAAAACCCTAACCCTAGAGCCACCAAATAAACAAGATCTCCCCATCCAACCATCCAAAGGCCTTGATCTTTTGAGAATCGAAGGAGGAGGCCTCGATCTAAAGCTTCACCAGGAGAGATCTTCATTTCCCATAATTCACTAGAGGGTCCCTTTCTCTTGGGTTTGTTTGGATACCATAGTTCTTGATTTGGTTCTTACAAGCATGTCTTTGATTGTATGACAGCTTGCTTGCATTCGAGAGCCTCCGATTCAAATGTGGATGTGTCCCTCGAACTTGCTGTAAAGGTGTCAACTTCCACGTCGAAGGTTGCCGATATAGTGGAAGAAGTGAATCGAAACCTTTGGGGTGAGGTTCAGCGGAGAACAAGGAAGGCCTCTCGTGTTGTTGGTGGTTTGAAACCACCCCCTCTCTAAACGCAGACGTACTTCCCCTCAAAAGGAAGGAACTGCGGGAGACAAATCCCTATGTCTATGCTTGCTCCACTTTGGTTACTTATATCATTTACTGCACTTTACTTATCTTGTTCTTTCTTAGTTGTTTGTGCTAGGTTGACATATAGGTAAATTCACCATAGTTTCATAATCTAGAGAATTTACCTTTTTGTCAAATCCTAACTTGAAAAAGAGCAAAATTTGAAGAAGCACCTATTCACTCCCCCTCTAAGGGACCATACAATCCTTTCCCTTGTCATACCTGCAACTCACAGTTTGTACACATGAAGCCACATTTTAAGTCATATTAGTAAATGACATAAAAAACATACACGAAAAAATGGTCTTTTTACTAAAGTGTATAAGATGCATTATCAGCATTGCCAGTTATAGTAGTTCATGCACATGTTAAACATGTCTACATGTTTCTATGTAGTAACTTCACTTCTCTTACACATGTCTATCTGTCTATCAACTAAAAACTTTCCAGGCTGACTTGAAAGAGGAGTTGGCAAATCCTGGGAAAGCTCGTTCAGTAGAAACTCCAAAACAATGTGTGGATTTCTTTGCCAAGGTACTACAACGTGGTGCTAAAACCAGGAACATGTCGTTGTCTAATGCTAGGTTAGGAGTGAGATTGTCAAAGTCCAAGTTCAGTTTCAAGTTCAACTCCAAGGCCATTTATTTTATATTAAAGTTTTAGAGGAACAACTCCAAGATGAACGATCTTTATCATATGCCCTAAGTGTATATAATGACCGTTTGAAGACCAAATTAGAAGAAGTTGTAACCCACCTGGAGCACAACATAAAAGTTAACGATAAAGTCATGAAGATGCTCAATATTCAGGGTTGAACACTAAAAACTTAGGTCAGTTCCTTTTTCGTGAAATGGAACCTCATGCTAAATGTACTTTGTTCATGTGTGAGACTGCACTTGTTGTGAACTTGAGTCATTTACTTTTTGCGACATGTCTATAATTTGTACGATACCTTATACTATACTAGCTATGTGTCCAAATATAACCATTTTCAGCATGTTGTTTTAGCTTGCTAAAAAGCCTTATATCAATTATGGATCAGAGATACTATTGGTGAACAGATTGCACCAATATGGAAGTAGTACGATTCTTGAATGTGTGATCCGTGGATTGCTAGCCTTCTTAATGTTGGTGCTTTATATGCTTCAAGGGGTCATTATTGTGTAATATATGTGTGGATGCTATTAAACTGGTTATGTGTTGATGCACTAATATGTACTAGTATGATACTTGCAGTACCGTATGTTAGAAGTTATCATAAGGTTCAGGTTCTGAAAACAATGTCTATCCCCTTATTGCACACCAAATTCATAAGTGTCATGTAATAAATGGAACTACATTTTTGAATCTGATCTCAACATTTTCTTTCACGTCTAAATGGATTAATGAGAATATGGAGTATGACCCTAAAAGACGCCTTATGCAATTAATTAGACTAGTCACATTAAAAATCATAGTGGAGCTGCAAATCCCTCCCACCCCGCGGTAATATATTTCAATCAGAGATCATGGTATAAAAATTTCTACCTCTCCGTCCGGGAATAAAAGGCTACTTTTAGCAATGGGGATTGTAAAGTTGCTGGGTTGGTTGCTAGGGTTCACTCATAATTTTTGTTAGTAGGACTATATCCAAATTCAAAATATTAATCTAGTGTTAAAACCTATAGCCCAAACAAAAAAAAAATTGTAATGGGGTTCTGCATTATTTTTTCTAAGCGAATATTGTTTTTATTGACGATCTATTGATATAACCATTTTTGTCTATTCCTAAACAACGGGAGTACCATTTTTCCTAATATTACTGGCACGCTAGCCAAATTCAATATCTTAGTAGAGCGGAAAAACTTACCTCGCGTGCACCCCTATTTGAATAGGAGGTAGAGTATACAATGTTGTGAACTTGTGTGTAATTATTGTAATAGATGATCAGTGACTCTCGGACATCAATTCCTGACAAGATGGCGTACTACTTAGTACTAGTCTACAACTATCTTTTTATATTATTACTTGGTCTATAGCAACAAAATTCAAAATCGTAATCGTGCAGCAAATTCCCCACTGACTCAGATTCATTTTGCGCCCCTCCATTTCAAACATTTTGACGCGAAATATCCCGCTATTAATATTAGATGGAAGCTAGCCAAATTAAAATTCTCAATCGAGCAGAAAAACCATCCATCGACCTTGAAGCATTTCCCATTCTCTTTTTCAAAAACTTTGAGCCAAAAATCTCTCACCAGGAGTACCATTTTTCTATTATTATTAGAATAGAAGATGGGAGTTAGAAAAATCCAAAATCTCAGTCGAGCGGCAATATCACACATCAACCTTGAAGCATTTCGCGCTCCTCTGTTTCAAAAACTTTTGACTTTAAAATTCCCATTGTGCCCTTTGTTCATATGACAAATGGGCATGCTCAAGTCGGTAGCTTGGGGGCACGATCATAAATTTTTCATTTTCACCTCTATGGCCTAGTACCCTCCATGACCAATGCGTGCACCGGCTGGCGTAAATTCCATGGCGACCTGAGCCGCTTGAGTTGCGGTCTCGTGCATCACCGCGGTGCCGCTTCACCGACACCGACCCCACCAGATCTAGTTCACTAGATCTCTCTGCCACTGCAGCGGATCTGCGGTCTCGATCACCATGCCGATGGCATCATCGACCGCCCAAGCTATGCTTCAACCGTACCGAATCTGCCTCACAGGTGTCCACCCGACGGGATCTAGTTTAACAAGTTACAAGTCCAAGTCTCTAGACAAGCTACACGGGAGTCGCCGTTCACTGCAATGGATCTTCCTCAGCAGCGCTCTCGTCCACCGTGCTCAAGACGTCATTGACTTCCAAATATCTGCTTCCCCGACCGCCCAAGATCTAGTTCCCCAACCGCCCAATATCTGCTTCTCCGCAACCGTAGCACCCTCTGGGACCTGGACATCACCCACACGATACCGACGATACTTAGACGCCTCTCCGACCAAGGTAACCAAATCTCCAACCACTTTTTGTTTTGTCAGAAGTATAGCAGGTTCAAGCCTGTCATAGTGAACTGCATTTTTGTAATCGTGCTAGTACAAACAAGTTACTGGGCATGTCTGTTCTTTGTGCTACATACAAGGTCACTGGACATGTTTATTTGCATTCACTACTCTACAAATTTAAATTCATGCACATGTTTGTTATTTTGTCATGCACATGTTCTTAGCTACTCCCTACAACATTAATTTTCTTCTATTGTGTAGTTCTTGCAAAATGTAAAGTCAGTGGAAAATATTAGTATGGATTCCCTGCGCCACAGTTACTGAATATATCTGTTTCGTCCTGAGCTAAGTTCCTGCTATTATTTCCTCCCCGACATCATTGTGCTATCCTGAAGTAACCCGTTTAAACTCATTGTACTAGTTTGATTATAATTTTGATGTTGCCATATGGATCTTTAAAAATCCAACACTAACTATTTTATTTTTCTTTGCATAGAGCTCAAAAAGGGAACACTGAACATGTTGGTTTGCGCATCCTCTTCTACAAGTTCAGAAGAGATTCCATCGTTTCCTTATCTGCTACTGGTTCATCCTAAGCAACGACATAACTATCCTGTACCCTATAGTTCATTTGTAGTTTGCATTCCTTCTCTACAAGTTCTCTTATGATGCAATTATAATTTCTATCCGGTCGAATCATAGGTACGAATGTAACTACATGCCCATTGTGTAGCTCAGCACAAATTTTGAGTCACCCAACATCTCTTGCATTCCAGGATATACTACTGCTTCCATATATATATTTTTTTAAATGACCTAGATAGTTTATATTAACTGAAATTATAAGAAACACTCTATACGATTGTTCAATTCATTTGCAGGCACACTTGTGTAATGCTTGCTTGTCCATTACTAAAGGTTTACAAGCAACGCCATTATATTTCATATCTAGTGGTTTGTCCTAAGAAGCGAAATGTTATCCTCTACTGTATATATAGTTCATCTATGGTTTGCATTCCTGCTTTACAAGTTCTCTAATGATGACATTATAATTTATATTCGGTTGATTCCTAGGAGTAGTACAATATCGTTACTTAGAGACGTCAATTTCCCAAAAGCCTTAGACGGTTTCTTGTTCTGGCTCAAGGGCATAGCTTCTAACAGCACACCATCTGAGCAGGTTTTTCTTTGCAGCTCTAAGATACATGACCTCAGACGATTGGAAAAGGAAAACGCCTCTAACATGTACGATCTGGAGATGTCCAATATTTTTGACCGCTTGCAATAACTCCTAAACCTTAGACAACCTGTACTAGGGACCGTCTCCAATAGTGAGGTGACCTGAGTCGAATTCTAACAAAGACCGTTTCTAGAACTAGTGTTGCTCGAAGTGTATTTTTAAATTGACTATCTTTATTGTAAACCATTTTAAATAGTACCATGCTAATTCGAACTCGATCATAACTAACACGAATCATGATTCAGCAGCCAGATAGATAGATTAACTCAAGAACATATGTATATATTGCAGCTCGATCGCGGTAAACATTAGCCAGATATATATAGTTGGGGAAATCCATACAAATTTACCCATTACACATTATTACTCTCTAAGAAACAAGAAGTACATAGAAAGTGCATTACATAAATCAATTAGCTAGCATAATTAGTACTCTCGAAGAAACCAACATTAAATTTATAATGGGCCACCCATGGAAGTTGCTGAACCAGAATATGTACCTCTCCATTATATTTTTCATCAAAGAAAAAAAGGATAATGCTATACTGCTTTAGTTTGAAGCTTCTCACAACCTTCTCCCATCCAATCGTCAAAATTGCATTTCTTGTGAACTTTGCTCCCATCTTCATCCTAACCATCTTTGGAATTTTGCTCTTCATTTACTAAACATGGACATCAATAGGTTCATCAAGGAGAATCTTTAGGTATTTCTTGTGAACTCAGCTCCAAATGTCTAGGAAAGTACAGATAATTGAATAATTAGCATGCTTGTTATTACTGGAAGTATTTAAATATCATGGGGTAGATTGTTGTTGATAATATTATCAAGAATATATCATCTTACCAGCTTGCACTTCTTTTTTATGACAGATGAATATGGTAGCATGTAAATGTAGTACTTAATTTCTTGTGGAAATTCGGGTTCACACCAGTCTAAGAGGAAGTCTACATGAACATCTTTCGGATGCATGTTGTTTCCAAAAAGGCTCTGCTCATCAATATCAATGCCCCCCTAGTGTTGAGGCCCTGATGCAACAACAAATCAATGTCTACCGTCTAAACGCATACAAAATAGATGACTGCAATTTTGATGTTCTTCAATGCCCCCCTTGTGTTGAGGCTCTAATGCAATAAACTCAATCCTATCGGTGGGCTCTTCATTTGATGACTGGAAATCAAAACCACCAAAGGGAAAGGAGAAAATTGTTGTTGCTAGATAGCGATATTGCATCGCCGCTGCAGGTTCTATCTATTAAATAGATACATACATAGAGCATCTTAATACAATCAAGATGAAAGCAGACAAATGAAGTGACAATAAAAATAGATACACAGAGACCAATCTGTGACAATTAAATCTCTATTACTAGAAAAGAGAATTGCAGATTTTGAGATTTATATAAGGGAAAAAGAGTTGGGACAGATGTAGGATGGCTGGGGGAGGCTCTCCCGACTGCGTCGTTGGGTCTTTGCATCTCGGTAACGCTGACCTTAAATTCGAGAAGCAAAATGGCAAATTCCATGGCAAAATTCCTCAATCGAAGCATTTGATTTAGGGTTTTGGGTTTTTTGTTTTCACACATACCTACGTGGACGACGAAGGGGGTCCTCAGAGGAGAGGGAGAGTGTTTGCACTACAGGACTAGAGGCGGTAGTGGTGGAGAGGCAGGGGACTGGAGGCGGCAGTTATGGAGATGCAGGGGACTGACGGCAGTGGATAGTGGTCTAGGCGGGCGGCGAAGAACAAAAGTGGCACAGATCTGAAATATTTGTCCAAATATTTTCAGATATTTGTTGCCAAGTACTAGCCTTAGAAGACTGCAAGTGGAAAACGTCTCTAAGAACATCCGTTCTCCAAATATTTCATAATTTGCCACCAAGAACTTCCCTGGCTACAACGACTAGTAATTTGAAAAAGATAATATTCGAAACTCCGGAAATATTCAAATCCAGATTTTGATTATCCTTAAATTTCAGAATTATTCATAATTTAAGGAAAAGGTGTTTATACATGATTGCTAGAGTGAAATTGAGTCTCCTAAGACTAAATGAAGTTCATAAATTGATGAAAATAATTTGCATAGTATAAACCTTGGATGTTTACCATGAAAGGCATGACGACTAGTGTTCATGTGACCTACTGCAAACCAATAAGGTGCAAGTGTTATGAATTTGACTAGTTCAAATATTTAATCATGAAATGAGACCGTTTGGTTACCTAATTATGAATGTTTTAGCAATATAATTTTTTTCATGTACTCTTCGAAGAAAATCTTGTTGGGTGAATAATCGGACATCCAGATATATTCAGAACTCTGGATTTTATTAACCTTAAATTTCTAGAATAATTCATAATTTAAAGGCAAATTAATCTTAAGAACAAATGAGGTTCACACATCAAAGAAAATATATGGCGTAGTCCTAAGGTGAAGGTGTTTACACATGCCTAGAGTCCAAAGAGAAAATGAGTTTAAAAAATCTAAGAAAATATATGGCCTAGTACATATATACATCAAAGACTAAAATTGAGTCCTAAGAGCCAATGAGGTTCTTACATCAAAGAGGATTAAGAGAAAATGAGGTTCATGCTTGCTACAGAGAATAAGGTACACCTATTTTGAATTTGACTAATTCAAATGTTAGGTAGTGTGCACTAGAAATATTTGTAAGTGTGCACTAGTAATATAATTGAACACTAGAAATATTTGGTAGTGTGCATTAGCATCACTAGGACAAATATGTACTAGTTCATGATCAGTACTATATAATGGAAAACTATAATTTAAAGGAACTCTATATATAAAGGTGATTAATATATGTCAACCACCAGAGTGAAATTGTCTTACACATGCAACCAGTTAATAATTGACATATACAAAATAAGAAGGTGCAGAAGCAGGAGGGACACGGAGACGGCTTAGCAGGGGCAACAGCAGCAAGAGGAGCATGCATAGCCTACTCCAGGGGAAACGGGCAAGTCCTGACATATTACCAAAGGAATTTGCCGTAGGCTGCGTGTCGCGCCAAGGTCTTCGGCTCATGCTTCTGGCCTAGGACTTTTCCAATGTCCGCCACATTCTGGATCAAGATGTCGATGTCCGAGTCGATGACTCTACCATAGAATTTGAAAAATAGTCTCCCCTATGGTGAAAACATATCTTCCCACGCCGCAACTTCCTCAGCATGTAGGGGCTCTTGTTGTCCTTGGAGTACTTGCTAGAATCCACTTCATCGGAATCCTCTTGCAGATTTTTAAGAGCATAACTTAGAACTCATATATATGTAAGATAATATTAAATTGATTGGATCGGATTTATATATAGAAAAAAATCTATGGCCTCATAAGTTTCTTCAAGGATGGCGTAAGCGAACCAATTACCCATTACACATCCTATTGTTCTTGTACATTTCCCTAGGCTCGCTAACTCATCCCTAAAATATCTTACACCAACGTATACTACCTCTCTTTTGGGGAAATTTCAATCATTGGCCACAATAAGTTATATAGAAGAAACAATTCAAAGATCATATAGTTCATATGAGAATAAATTAGGGGCCTCATAAATCTTCAGATGTTGTGTTGGCGAACCAAGTACCCATTACAGAACCTATTGTTCTTGTACGTTGCCTCGGGTTCGCTAACTCATCCTTGAAAAAATCTGACACCAATATGTATTGCCTCTATTTTGGGGAAAATTTCTATCATTGGACACAATAAGATATATAGCAAAAACAATTCAAATATCATAATTCATATGAGAACAAATCAGGGGCCTCATATTTTTTTCAGAGATGGAGATGGGGAACCAAAGTACCAACATCACAATCTATATTGTTTATGTAGCTGCCTCAGATTCACTAACCCATCCCGAAAAAACAACACAAACAAATGTGATTCACCCTGCAATCTTTTGTGGAAAATTTCAATCAACCGCCAAGAAACTGAAATGTAATTCTTGTTATACACTATCAATGCATGCACTAAAAATTCAAAGATCATATAGTTCATAGCAGTTTAGAATAAATCTAGGGGCCTCATAAGTTTGTTCAGAGATGGAGTAAGTGAATCAAAGTACCAACAACACAACATATATTATTTGTGTATATTTCCTCAAGTTCACTTACATGTCAATAAAAACAGACACCAACTAAGTGTGTCACCACCCCTGCAATCTTTTGGGGGAAATTTCAATCATCGGCCTTAGTGAGAAACTGAAATGTAATTCTTATACACTATGAATGCATGCAATAAAAATTTAAAGATCATAGTTCATATGAATGTAAAATAAATCTGGGGGCTTCATAAGTTTCTTCAGAGACGGCGTCAGCGAACGAAAGTACCAACAACATAACCTATATTGTATTTGTGTACATTTCCATAGGTCCACTAACCCATCCCTAAAAAAGGACACCAACAAAATATGTGTCACCCAGCCCCTTCAAACTTTTGGGTCAAATTTCAATCATCGGTCTAGTAATGAATGCAGAAACAGTTCAAAGATGATAGTTCATATGTGTATAATAAATCTGGGTCCTCATAAGTTTTTTAGAGAAGGTGGTAGTGAACCAAAGTACCAATTGCACATCTTATATTGATGTACACATTCCCTGAGGTTCACTAATACCATCCCTAAAAAAATTGACATCATATATGTGTCTCCGCTTGCACTCTTTTGGTGCAAAATTGAATCATTGGCCTTAGTAAGTAATAGAAATTTAATGTTATATTCTTGTTGTGTACCAAAATCAAAACTCAGCTAGCAATCCCTAAAACCCCTAAAATCAAATGTTACATATCGTTTAAATTTACAGCACAAGCCATGTATGAATAATAACAAGAGCCAAGTAAATGTAAATTTACTAGATGCCAGATGAGCAGATCTAATCAAATCTCCAGAACAATCGACCGTTAAAACATTTATATTCCCTACATCATGCCAGGGGGATAACCCCCGGTAGGGTCGTAAGGGGTAAAACGTTGCCCATCTTGGCTTAGGACGAGTCAGAGAAACCACCAGCCAGGTCTTAATGGCTAGGATATGAAGCCTGTGTATGGTCGACATAGAAAGTATGTCGGCCCACACACGACAAAGACGTTTATCTTGCAAAGTAACGACAAGCCGGATCTCACAAGGGAAGGCCGAGTCAAGAAGGACACGTGGCTGCTTTCCGAGTAAGATCTAGGAGGGACCATGGTAAAGCACGGTCAAAAGAGAAGGGCGCCTCCGCGTGACAATAAAGGAGTCGGGTGATGCTAAAAGCAAGAAGTGATGTATAAAGCATTGTATGACGCCGCAGAGATGGCGTCTACATACGGAAGGACCGTTGGCTGTATAGATTTTTTGACTGGGTCAGGGGCCTAGGGCTGGCCCATGACCCGGCCCGCAAAGTAAGGACAAAGATCTCAACAGTGAACCCTAGGGCCCAAAGCTGTAACCTAGCTATTCCCATTCCCTATATAAGGAGGGGTATAACTAGGGATTTAAGGAGATCGATGAATAGACAGCTAGTGCCCCTGGTCTATGATAAAACATCTCAAGGAGCACTTGTAAGTTCCCAAGGTGAAATTAAAATCACAAGTCTGGAGAGTTCACCATGTTCATCATGCGTGGCAGGACAGTGCACTCCCTCCCCGGTGACCTCAAGCGTCCATTCAGCCCCCGTCTTAAGCCTACCCATGGCATCTGTCGTGACACCACCATGATAGTTGGCGCCCACCATGGGGCAATCAGTGGTGCTTGCTGGAGTCTTCATCCGGACGGGCAACATCATTGGCTCAACGTTCGAGCGCGTCTACTCCAGCCTCATCCAGAGGTTTCGAGCGCTCAACTTCGTCACTGTCAATGCGGGCTGCTTCGGACCAAGACATTCCCAAGGGGCGATAGCTTCATCAAGTTCGGCGAGCACCAAGTCTATGTCACAGTGCGCGTGGAGCGTGCCTACCCCGAGCACGCCATCTTGGTGCCAGATCCACCCGCGGTCCATGCTGCGGCAAAGCTTCACCAGCTCGCTTCTGACAAGGTAATGATGACTGCACCTGATCCATCGTGTCCCCCAGCACCTCCAATAGTTCTAGTGGTGAATGAGGCTGCCGAGGAAGAAGACACGAATGCCACACCAAGGGCAGCAAGAACTGCGAAGGTACCGCTGGAGAAGCTGGAAAATATAGCTAAGAGTAAAAGAGCCAAGGAGTTACAAGATGCAATAGAAAAATTGGCAGAACCAGTGGCACTAGCAGCTGACCCGACACATATACAAGCCGAGTTATAGGAAACTAGGAAAAAGGTGTTCGAAAAAGCAAAAGATCTAGCCAAGCTACATCAGGATATGGATATCACAATCTAGGAATATAACTCGACACACCGAGTCAAGGGCGCAAAGACCCGACTCGATGGGACGAGGCTAAGAGGAAGGACCTCAATGAGGAGCTGATGGATGCCACGTCCAAGATAACCCCAAAGTGTAGTAATGAAACAGCCATACAACCGACATACAATACCGCAGCGGCCAACCTAAGAGCTGCAGAAGCAGCAATGGGTGAGTTACCCCACTTAACGGGTGAGACAAAGAGAAAGCATCAGGAACGAGTAAACGAGTTGGTGAGAGCAGAAGGAAAGCTTAATGAAGTGTACTATAGGGCGAATCCAGGTATACTTGGCAGATCCCAGCTCATTCACTCGGCAACCCGAATCTCGGACAGGTTTGCAGGACGTACAGCCTCCTCGCCAGGGGATGCGCCAAGACAGAGTAAAGAGAAAAGTGTGGACTCAGGAAAAAACAAATAGATGGTTGCCTATGATCCTGAGGTAGCTCAAGGGAACCCAGGTCATGCCCAAGGCACAAGGAGAAATGCTGGCCAAGGAAACGAGAACCAAGAAAACGCTGGCCTAGAAAGGCAAGTTGGGAAAATAAATGATAATGGAGGCCGAAACTTTGCGCCACAGCCTAGGCGTGGGACTCAGTCGGCAGGAGGAGAAACCCACCTCCGAATCCGCCATCGGTCCAACCCGAAATAATGCAGCAAAGTGCAGGACAAGAGGTGCAGCAACCCGTGGATCCAGATGCCAACAGGTATAATGATGGTTACTCGTCCATGATGAATGCCGGGTATGAAATGTCGGATCACGTGTACAATGCAATGGGATCTCGTCTAGGAGGCAAGAGCCTCCAACCAGACAATGCAAGACTAAACCTTGACCGAATCAAAATGGCAGAACTTGTCGAGTCTCAATGTCTGCCGGGTCCACCATGCTTTGGCCCAAGGATTATGAAAGAGCCACCTGTGCCAAACTTTCAGCTGGCAAGAGGAACAAAGACATACGATGGTTGCACCAAACCAGCAGATTGGCTTATCGATTACAGGACTGCAGTGAATATTGTGCAGGGCTACCTGAGATGGGCAGTGCGGTATGTACCGCAGATGCTGGAAGGACCAGCGAGGGTTTGGCTGAATAACTTGCCACCCGGAAGCATCAATAGTTGGGTTGATTTTTAGGAAGATTTTGTGAGTAGTTTCACAAGCACCTATAAGAGGCCTCGCCTGCAAAAATTGGCTATGTGCAAACAAAGGCCGAATGAAACAAACAGAGAGTTTCTTACTAGATGGTGCACTATGCGCAATTCTTGCGAATGAGTAATTGAATCTCTGACCATTGCATGGTTTGCACATGGGTGTAGGCACGGAAGTGTGCTATGGCAAAGATTGCAAAGGGATATGCCGTCAATCCTAGCTGAGACGATAAAAATTGCCGACTCGTATGCGCTAGAGGATCCGACTCATCCTCTGCTCATATCAGCAGATGGGAACACTGGGACTCGGATCTACAATGCAGCCGGGTCACAGAGGCGCTAAGAGCGAAGTGAATACAGAAGCAAAATACGAGATGAGAGGCCGGATTACAGGTATGGTTCGACTCAAGTTGTAGCTATAAGTCAAGATCATCCTGATGCTGGAAGTAGTCAGCGTCAAAGGACAAGTGGGCACAACTGTGGATGCCAAAGAACGATGGCAAAAATCCATATGAACATAAGAAGCCATACAAAGAAAGGCAAAAGTACACTTATGAGATGATGTTGGATCAACCATACAAGTTTCATACGCCGAGTCCTGGTATGCCGGCAAACCACACAACTCGACAATGTACTTGGTTCCAGAAGGGTGACAGAGTAGACTCGCCAAACTAGCAGCTACCACCACCTCCCCCACCACCACTTACAGGGGGAAATGCTCAGGTTATTGGTACTGAGAAGAGGTATGAGAATTAATAGCCAAGGTACCATAATCAAGAAAGGATAGAAGTAGTGCATCAGGTGCATGATCCAAGAAACGATGGAGCTCATGTCGGCCATGGAGGTAGAATCGATAATAGAGAGCATCACCAGAGTTACGTTGTGTTTTTCATAGAGTCGAATGATAAGAAAAGTCAATAGAGACTGATGATGGAAGTGAATGCCACAATACCAGTAATACCAAAGTATATGCATTGGTTTGAGCAGGAAATAATGTGGAGCATAAAGGATCACCCCAATATCATGCCGACTCCAGGAGGGTACGCTCTAGTGCTAGATCCAACTTTCATGGGCCTAGATATCAATCTGAAATTCTCCAAGGTTCTGATAGATGATGGTAGTAGCATCAATATCATGTACAAGGATACTATGCTCAATCTAGGAATCACCATGAATATGCTGGAGCCGACTAAGACAACATTCCATGGCATTGTGTCGGGATTGTCATGTGAACCAATTAGAAAGATTTGGGTTGACGTCTTATTCGACAACAGGGAGAATTGTCACACTGGGCCATAGAGTTTGAAGTGGTAGACCTTGTCATCTCATATCATGGGTTAATCGGCAGACCAGCTATGGCAAAGTTTATGGCCACCCCTCACATTGCTTATCTGAAGATGAAGTTGCCGCGTCCATGTGGAGTTATTACAGTTGAAGGTGACTACAAGAGATCCATTGCGTGCGCCTCGACTGGCTCTTCGCTGGCCGAGTCTCTAGTAATAGCACAGGAAAAGCAGCAAATGATGGAGGTTGAAGCGTTGGCTAAGGCAGCACATATGTCTATGCCGACACTTACTAACCCGCATGGCAGTGTGTCCTTCCAAGCTACTAAGGAAACAAAAAAGATACAGATTGATGAGGCTTTCCCGGAGCGCACAGTGACTATCGACACCGGGTTATCTAACAAATAGGAAAGCGAGCTCACCAACTTCCTCTGTGAGAATTGGGACATCTTTGCATGGTCCACACAGGATTTGCAAGGTGTTCCGAGGGAGTTGGATGAGCACTCTCTACATGTAAGGCCAGATGCCAAGCCGGTGAAGCAACCCATCCACCGCTTCGTGATACATCGGAAATGTATCTATAATTTTTGATACTCCAGGCTTGTTTTATATCATTTGTCTTATGTTTTGTCTACACTTCGAGGTATTTTTATACACTTTCTGGTACTAACCTATTAACAAGCTGCAACAGTGCCAGTTGCCTGTTTTCTTCTGTTTTTGGTTCCAGAAAGGCAGAAAATCAATATTCTCGGAATTGGACGGGACAAAAGCCAAAGTCATTATTTTCCCGGAGTAACATGGAACCACGAAGCAGAGGTGGAGTAGGGCACCAGGGTGGCCGCACCCCCACCCCAGGCGCGGGCAAGCCCTGGTGGTGCCTACAGGGGGTGTGGGCACCCTCGCCCTCCACCGACCTTGCCTCCTTCGCCTATAAGAAGCCGCCGGGGAGAAAACCCTAAATCATCCATCATACTTCTAGAAAAAACTCTGTAGCTCCGCTTCCACCGAAAGGGAGATTTGGGGGACACAAAGTCTCTGTTCCGGCACCCTACTAGGACGAGGATGTGCCCCCGGAGCCATCTCCATCGCCATCTTCATCACCGTTGCTGATTCCCATGATGAGGAGGGAGTTGTTCTTCCTCGAGTCTAAGGGCTCTATCGGTAACTATTTGTTCATATATCTCTCTATGCATGGTCATATTGTGATCATGAGCTTTGTAATCAAGTAGATCTACCTTGCTACTCAAGTGATTTAATAGATCTCTACTCTCCCCATGTGTGTGAAAGTGACAACATGCACGCCATGGTGGCACTTAGGTTTGAGTCTACATAAATACTCTTTGTGCTTTAATAGATCTATGCTTTTTCCCACGTGTGTGAAAGTGACAGCGTGCATACCGTGTGTGGCACTTTGGCTAGATTGATGATTTGTTATGAGTTATATTTGGAGTTGGATGTCTCTATGAAATTGTGGTGTTTGTTGGAACCATCTAGCGCTCAAGGTGACAGTGTGGGGTTATCTAGATTGGGGAAGGCGGACTTTGAGGATTGATGTTATAGCCCTACCGATGATTAGAGTGTCCAACCAGAGAGTAGATAAGAGTAGTATCATGAAGAGAGGATATTTATATGAGATAGTGTTCACTAGTGAAAGTATGATCCCTAGGCCTTGTTTCTAAACATCGAAACACCATTTGCATCTAGATCTGTTGCATGTTTGCTTGCATTAGTCTTTACCTCACCATCAAGCTCTTTTCTGGCACCGTTACCACTTGTATTTCACTATCTCTTCGCCGAACTAGTGCACCTATACACCTGACAAGTGTATTGGGTGTGTTGGGGACACAAGAGACTTCTTGTATCTTGATTGCAGGGTTGCTTGAGAGGGAATACCTTTGACCACTTCCTCCCTGAGTTCTATAAACCCTGGGTAATCCACTTAATGGAAACTTGCTGCTGTTCTAGAAACCTCTGCACTTGGAGGCCCAACAACTATCTACAAGAATAGAAGTGCGTAGACATCAAGCTATTTTCTGCCGCCGTTGCCGGGGAGGTAAGGTAAAAGGTACTCACATCCTCCGTTGTGAGTGCTCGATTTATTTCTTGAGATTCTGCAATTTTTTCTTTTTGTTTCTTGTTTTCACTAGTTAGGATTAATGGAAAACAACAACAAAATTAGAGATCTCTATTGTGTTTATCTTGAGTTAGGACATGAAGTGTTTGAAGAGAAAATTTAAAAACCTATGGAACTTTATTTGCATGCTAATAGAAATGTTATTAGTATGAATTTTTTGAACACCATTGTTTCTAATGCTATGGCAGATTCTAAGCTTGGGGAAGCTAGTTTTGATGAAAATGATCTTTTTAGTCCCCCAGCTTTGGAAGATAGCTATTATGTTGCTTATGATGATACCAAACCTCCAATATATGAGGAGTACAATGATGATTATAATATTTTCAGTCCACCTACTATTGAGGAGAAAGTTAATTTTGATTACAATATGCCTCTTATATTTGATGATTATGGTGATGAGAATAATAAAGATAGCTATTTTGTTGAATTTGCAACCACTACAATTAATAATAATGACTATGCTCATGTGGAGAGTAATAATTATTATATGCATGTGGCTCATGATAAGAATGTTTTATGTGATAGTTATATTGTTAATTTTATTCATGATGCTACGGAAAGTTATTATGAGAGAGGGAAACATGGTCTTATGTATCTCAACAATATTTAGTTTCCTCTCTTTATGTTGAAAGTCTTGAAGTTGCACTTGTTTTGCTTTCCTATTCTTGTTGCTTTGTGCTTTTATGACTTGTTTCTTTACAAGATTCCTATGCATATGAAGTGGGTTAGACTTAAATGTGTTTTTAATTAGCTTCTTGATGCTCTCTTTTACTTCAATTCATATTTCTTATGTGAGCATCTTCTCAAACTATGAAGCCTAACTTAAAGGCGGTAAAGAAAAGTACTTGTTGGGGGATAACCCAAGAGTTTTCTTGAGTCTTTGAAGTTATTACTTCAGTAATGACCTCTCCTTATCCCTTTTTGTTTGCTTTTTGTGCAAGAATAACCTCTAATGAGAGGTAAGTAAGATTTGGGGAGTTGTTGTCCCAAAACAGATTTTTGTGCTCCACCGTAAAAATTCATGAGGAATCTCTTTAAGTCGGATTGAGCTGAAATTTTTTGAATAAATCCCCCAGTATGTTATGTAACTTCCATTAGTTCAACACTTTTTGATTTGAGCAACAGACGGTCTTCGAAAAAATCGGTTTCTACCTACTGGTCTGTTTTGACAAATTTGTGCCATTATTTGCATTTGCTTCTTATTGATTCCTTTTTTGGGTTCTTTTTGCGAAATTGAAATTTTTGAGGGAATTTCTATGGTATATTGTGTTTTTAGTTAAATTTTTTCTGTTCTAAAGCTAAACCCAAGGGTTTATTATCTTTTGAATGCACTAATGTTGCTAATGAAGATTGTGTGAAGTTTCGTACGAAGGAAAATTTGCAGGTGTAGAGGAAGAATGATGTAATGAGATGAAGAATAGACAAAAGCTCAAGCTTGGGGATGCCACCCCATGTCACCCCAAGAAATATTAAAATGGTACAAGCGTCAAAGCTTGGGGATGCCCAAGGTATCCCCTTCTTAATCAATAAAAATCTCAGGTCTTTATAGACACTTCATTTTTATTGTTTCATGCACAATTGTGTTGTTCTTGGAGAGTCTTAGTTTTCATTTTGATTTTTGTTTGCTTAGTTTGCTTGAATAAGTTGGTTGGTTATACCACACTTATTTTGGAGAGAGATACACTCTATTTCCATTGCATAGAACACTCTAGTTTTCACTCTTATTGTTTTGTGATTGTTCACTTTTGCTAGCACTGCGTTCAACCTTAGTTTCCATGTGCTTTCAGCTTAGAACATTTTAGTTCTTCTTTGTGGATTTGCGAGACAAGCTCACTGATCTTTGTGTTCCTTTTTCCTTATGCTTAGTGATTATTGCTGTAGCATGACTTGTTACAAACAATTAGGATTGCTTAATGTGCGTTGAAAGAATCATGCGTTGTTTTTGCATACAAAAGCATAGTATTGTGGTATTCTCCTTTGATGCTTTGTTTGGGTTGACTTGGCACATGCTCGCACCATGTTATGACTATGAACAAGTAACCATAGCCTCTATGATCATTTAGTCCTTGACTTGTAGTACCACTCTATGCTTTGATTAGTAATGTTTTTTTGCTCTACATGATTATGGCCATTATTTCTATCTTAGTTGGTTGCTCCCAGTATTTTGCTAGCCTCCATTTGTATGAGTAATCTCTACTCATGCTTCCAACTTCCAAGAAACCAAGTTATTCCAAAGTGTCCACTATAAATTCCTATGCATGGTGTGTTACACCATTCCAAGTATATTCTTGTTTTCAGCTATCTTCCAATTAAAAAGTATTTTGTTATGTGAAAACTTAGTGATTAAAGCCCTCACAAACTTGATGGCACACTTTATATTATTTGCCCCTAATAAACTTGAACCATTGTGTCATCTATGTCATATATGCTTTCACTTATATGTTGGAATTAGAAGAACCATGCTGACACGGGGAACGTTTTCAACATTGCACTTGTACTTTGTACTTAGTTGATATCATGCTCTTTTGTCTATGGATGTCACCGGTGTGAAATAAAGAGGGAACTTGTAAGTCCATGGAGTATGTATTTTGTGTTAGAGAAACGCCTGTGCCGCTAGCCTAATCCATGCCTAATCATGGTGGAAACTTGTAGCATCACCATAGTGAGCTATCTATGAAGCATCCTCGATAAAAAGCTATGCATATAGTAAATAGAAAGATCACTGAGATGCTCATTATCTGCTTGCCTTGTCATTTTGGTTATGGGATAGCTCCTGTACCATGTTCAAGGGGTACCCCGTTGGCGGTTCTCTATGATACGCATGTACTTACAATGACAAGAACTTACAGGTGATTGAAGTTTAGTAGCATGAGGTGTGGACCTCGTATTCAAGGGACTTGAGATTGCCAAATTATACTTTGTCAAGCATATACTACATAGTTTTTTCAATTTAACCTTAACCACTTTAAGATGCTTATGATAGGGGCAATGAAGGCTGAAAGCTAACAAGTACCATAATTTTTGGAAGCTCTTTTTGAAACTTGAAATCCTGGTTCCCTTTGTGAAGGGACTGTCTTCCACTATTATTTGAGTCTCCACCTTCTACTTTTTGGCACCATTAAGAGAGCATAGTTGACATTGTGTGTGCAGTGTCCCAAAACTTATTGATTGATACATATTGTGATATTACTTGTTCATCGGCTACTTGTTTCTAGTCACCCTTGTGAACTTTGAAGGTGTCCTATGCATCTATTTGCTACTCTATGAGGGACAAGTTAATTGCCACTATGATATGTTTTCTGTATGTGAAACAAACAAACATTTTTTAATCCATGTTATTCATGATCTTTGTTTCTAGCCTTTCATGTTGCATGCATAGTTACTTTGTCTTATTGTGAGAACTCCATCTTTCATGCACATGTTTAGAGTTCTTTGATCCTAGCTTTCAATGCTTGCAAATGGTTGGATCTTGATTTTGATGGTGCATGTCACCTCAAAAATTATTGTTTTATCACTTACCTACTCGAGGACGAGTAGGAGTAAAGCTTGTGGATGCTTGATACGTCGGAAATATATGTATAATTTTTGATGCTCCATGCTTGTTTTATATCATTTGTCTTATGTTTTCTCTACACTTTGAGGTATTTTTATACACTTTCTGGTACTAACCTATTAACAAGATGCCACAGTGCCAGTTGCATGTTTCCTTTTGTTTTTGGTTCCAGAAAGGCAGAAAATCAATATTCTCGGAATTGGACGGGACAAAAACCAAAGACATTATTTTACCGGAGTAACACGGAACCACGAAGCAGAGGTGGAGTATGGCTCCAGGGTGGCCGCACCCCCAGGAGCGGGCAAGCCCTGGTGGCGCCTATAGGGGTGTGGGCCCCCTGGCCCTCCATCGACCTTGCCTCCTTCGCCTATAAGAAGCCCCTGGGGATAAAACACTAAATCATCCATCATACTTCCAGAAAAACCTCCATAGCACCGCCGCCACCAAAAGGGGGATTCAGGGGATAGAAAGTCTCTGTTCTGGCACCCTGCCAGGACGGGGAAGTGCCCCCGGAGCCATTTCCATCGATCTCCATCACCATCTTCATCATCGTTGCTGATTCCCATGATGAGGAGGGAGTAGTTCTTCCTCGAGGCTAAGGGATCTACCGGTAGCTATGTGTGCATATCTCTCTAGGCATGATCATCTTGTGATCATGAGCTTTGTAATCAAGTAGATATACCTTGCTAGTCAAGTGCTTTAATAGATCTCTGCTCTCCCCATATGTGTGAAAGTGACAGTGTGCATGCCATGGTGGCACTTAGGTTTGAGTCTACATAAATACTCTTTTTCCTTTAATAGATCTATGCTTTTCCCCACGTGTCTGAAAGTGACAGCGTGCATACCGTGTGTGGAACTTTGGCTAGATTGAATATTTGTTATGAGTTATATTTGGATTTGGATGTCTCTATGAAATTGTGGTGTTTGTTGGAACCATCTAGCGCTCAAGGTGACAATGTGGGGTTTTCTAGATTGGGGAAGGCCTACTTTGAGGAGTGTTGTTATAGCCCTACCGATGATTAGAGTGTCCAACCGGAGAGTAGTTAAGAGTAGTATCATGAAGAGAGGATATTTATATGAGAGAGTGTTCAATAGTGAAAGTATGACCCCTGGGCCTTGTTTCTAAACATCGAAACAACGTTTGCATCTAGATCTCTTGCATGTTTTCTTGCATTAGTCTTTACCTCACCGTCAAGCTCTTTTCTGGCACCGTTATCACTTGTATTTCACTATATCTTCGCCGAACTAGTGCACCTATATACCTGACAAGTGTATTGGGTGTGTTGGGGACACAAGGGACTTCTTATATCTTGATTGCAGGGTTGCTTGAGAGGGAATACCTTTGACCACTTCCTCCCTGAGTTCGATAAAACTTTGGTAATCCACTTAAGGGAAACTTGCTGCTATTCTACAAACCTCTGCACTTCGAGGCCCAACAATTCTCTGAAAGAATAGAAGTGTGTAGACATCACTTCGCCGAACATAGGAGGAAAGTGATAGCTGCCGAGATAGCCAGGCTCTTAGCTGCTGGGTTTATCATGGAAGTACTGCATCCAGATTGGTTGTCAAATCTAGTTTTGGTCGAGAAAAAGAAGGATGACCTGAACGTGGCGGTGGTATGGCGCATGTGTATTGACTACACGAACCTCAACGAGGCGTGTCCAAAAGATACATTTCCACTGCCACGGATTGATCAAGTCATTGACTCTACTGCCGGGTGTGAGTTGTTATCATTTGTAGATGTGTATTCTGGTTTCCACCAAATACCACTGAATCCGGATGATCAAATAAAGACAGCTTTTATCACCCCATACGGGCTTATTGCTATCGTACTGTGCCGCTGGGATTCAGAAACGCATGTGCAACGTATCAAAGATGCATGCAAAAATGCTTGCATGATCAGCTTGACAAAAACCAAGTATATGTTGATGATGTGATAATAAAAACCAAACTAAGTCATACTCTAATCGAGGACCTGCGTTAAACATTCGGAAACTTAAGAAGATTCCGGATGAAACTTCACCCGGAAAAATGCACCTTTGGTGTCCCGGCTAGAAAATTACTCGGATTCCTTCTATCCAGCTGAGGAATCGAGGCTAACCACACAAAGATCAGGGCCATAGAAAGAATGGAATTGCCGAAAACCCTCAATGAGTAGGTTTGTAAGTCGGCTAGGCGAAAAAGCCTTACCACTATATTAGCTGATGAAGAAATCAGATTAGTTCATATGGACACAAGAAGCTGATAGCGCTTTCCATGAACTCAAAAAGATGTTGGCAACAACACCAATATTAGCCTCACCACTATCCAAAGAGCCAATGCTGCTCTATGTCGCATCAACCAATCGAGTTCTTAGTGCAGTAATAGTGGTAGAGCGCGAAGAGGAGGGAAAATTAGTTCAAAGACCGGTTTATTACTTAAGAGAAGTGCTCTCTACGTCGAAACAGAATTACCCCCACTATCAAAAAATGACATACGGGGTGTATATGACAGCAAAAAAGCTAAAGCATTATTTTCAGGAACACCCATTCTAGGTAATATGTGAGTCACCTATATCGGACATCTTGGGCAGTAAAGATGCCAGTTGAGTTGCAAAATGGGCCATAGAGCTAGCACCGTATACTCCACAATACGATAGGCGAGATGCCATTAAATCTCAAGTTGTGGCAGACTTTTTGCGGATTGGATGGAGATGTAGTATGAGCCACCATTGCCTGACTCGAACTACTAGAAGATGCACTTTGACGGAAGCAAGACAAAGATGGGCCTGGGTGCCGGGATAGTTCTCAACTCACCAAAGAAGGATCAGCTCAAGTATGTGTTGCAGATCCACTTCGCTGCATCCAACAATGTTGCCGAGTATGAAGCACTTGTTCATGGGATAAAAGTGGCTAAAGGGATTGGCATCAAAAGGATCATGTGCTTTGGTGACTCGGACTTTGTTATTCAACAAGTATGTGGGCACTAGGACGCGCTAGACGCAAATATGGCATTATATGGTTTCCATGTGCACCAAATTTCGGGATACTTTGATGGATGTGAGTTTCACCACATACCCAAAGTATAAAATGAGGCAGCTGATGTGCTATCAAAGCTAGGTTCATCTAGGTAAGCAATCCCGCTATGAGTAGCACTAGAACATCTCAGAAACCCATCAATCAAACCATCAACCGAATCCGAGTCAATCTTCATCCTGGCCAGCCAGGAGTCGGATGTTGTTCCAATGGAAGTTGACACAGGGGCAGGTTCGAGTAACCCGGGGACTGTTCCACAGAACCCAGGGACTGCTGAATCAAACTCGGGGACTCCTCAGGTTATGTCGGCAGATACTATGTCGGCTGAGCAAATGGAGATTGATGAAAAGACAGACCAAGCACCAGAGATACCAGTTTGGGTGCAATCAATATTTCATTATTTAAAAGATGGAATTTCGTCTGATGATGAGATATTAGCAAGAAAAACAGAAAGAAGGGAAAAAGCATACACCATAATTAACAAGGAGTTGTACAAGAGGAGTGTGACAAATGTGTTACAACGTTGCGTTAGCTCAAAGCAAGGCCAAGAGATAATGTTGGATATTCACCAAGGAGAATGTGGGCATCATGCTTCGTCAAGAGCATTGGTATCCAAGGCATTCCGACATGGATTCTATTGGGCACATGCACTCGTGGAGGCACATGATTTAGTAATAAAATGCAATGGGTGTTAACGATACGCAGCAAAAACACATTTGCCAACATCAGAGCTAAAGACTATACCAATCACTTGGCCATTTGCGGTATGGTGCATGTATATGGTACAACCATTGAAACCTGCGCGTGGTGGCATGAATCACATACTTGTGATGGTTGACAAATTCACAAAATGGATAGAAGTGAAGCCCATAAAAAATCTTGATGGAAAGACGACTATCACATTCCTGAGGGATATAATCCTAAGACATGGCTACCCGCATAGCGTAATTATAGATAATGGCACAAACTTTGCTGAAGGATATTTTGCTCGATTCTGTAGGTATAACCGAATAATACTCGACGTAGCGTCCGTCACTCAACCAGAATCAAATGGGCAAGTTGAACGAGCTAATGGGCTAGTCCTATCCGGGATAAATCCTCGGCTAATGGAACCACTCCAAAGATCACCTGGTTGCTAGATAGAGGAATTACCCTCAGTATTGTGGATCCTAAGAACAAATCCGAATCTATCAACTGGCTATACGCCGTTCTTCCTTGTTTATGGGGTAGAAGTAGTCTTCCTGCCGACATAGAGCATGACTCGCCAAGAGTAAGGCAATATACAAAAGCCGAGGTAAAAGAGGCTCGAGAAGATGGAGTTGACTTACTCGGAGAAGCTCGAGAACGGGAATTGTGCAGATCCGCCATATACCAACAAAATCTCCGCCGCTATCACAGCTGGAAAGTTCACCCTCGTGTATTTCGAGAAGGGGGTTTGGTGCTATGACTAGTCCAATGCACAGCTGGAATGTGGAATGTGTAATGTGGCATTGTTTCGTCCTTTATATACCTAGAAAAAGACCGTGGAATGTGGAATGTGGGTTATGCCGGCTATGTGCTAATAATAAAAATGGTATGACTCGAAAAATTGACTCGGGTACTCCCCCTCATGCTTATTGGTTTCTATTCTTATGTTGGCTGGTGTTGTCACCTGAACTTATGTCGGAATAGTAATGTATACTCGCTTAAGTTCATCGCTTCGACTATGTTGTTGTCCGAAAACATGACTTCATGGCAAGCAAGAGAAAAAGGCCAAGTACGGATAAACATGAACAACAGATAAGCAAAGGAAAAAACGTGAGTCGGCCCTATGTATATTTATAACTAACCCATTGCAGGATATGTCGGCTTGTATGTCGAATGACTCTAGGTCAAGTTGCCTATTTCATACCCATTAACCTAATCCTTATGATTTTGAGACTCTAATGTTGAATGCCAAAAAAGGTAGACAAGATCCAAAGTCAAGGGATAGGGAAAACGACAAATGAAACTCAGGGACTTTCCCCTGAGTGATTCCCATTTTAGCCAAAATATAATCAGAGTGTTCATTACAAATAGAACTGCAGTATTCATTACATCTGCACCCGGCATACTGGAGTGTTTGTTACCCAGCTTAAGAGGCAGCTGGACTCGAAGGGGCATCATCAGACTTGGATCTTGGTGCATCGTTAGGTTCGGCCGAGTCATGAATGTCGGCCAAAGCAGCCACATCCGATCACATTTCGGCCAAAGTAAGTTCCTCGACTTAGGTCGGCGTCGGCAGAATACTCGTTCGGCCATCACACCAAGCATGAATCAAAGCATATTCAACCATCGCATAGGCTCACTCTTGGCGCCTCTTGATGAGCTCTGGATCATGAGTCCACTTTCCTTCGTCCCTCATGTTCTTAAGAATATCAACATTGATGTATTCATACCAAGATAGCATGAAGGACAAGGCCTTGTCTGCAGCAGCGCGGCTAGCTGATTCACACCATTCATCCAGCCGTTCCTCATAAAGTAGAAGCTTGGCTGCGAGCAGGTCAATGAGTTCAGGGCGGACTTCATATGGCCAGAGCGTTCTAAAGACATGGATTGCCGACTTAAGTAAGTCGACCCCACATAACTTGGAGAGTGTAGCCAAGTGCTCATCGATGGTCACCTCGCCGTGTGCCGGGTCACTAGACACGGACCGGACCCTTTTCATAGCCCTAAGAGCAAACATGTTGGCTTCAGGGAAGTTCTCTGCAAGAAAATAGGAAATCATAAAAGGACAACAAAAGAGATATAAGTAAGAACAAGAACGCAGGGAAAAGAGTAAGAACTCACTACTGATGAAAGAGTTGATGGAGCCAAGCTTGGTCTGCCAAGTTTTTTGCTTTATCTTGAAGGGCATCCAGGTCTTGGTGAGCCGAGTCTAGAGCTGACTCGGCATCCTTGAGCAGCTCATTCATCTTCTCAGTTTTGTCAGAGAACCGCCCTTCCTTCTCAGCAAGCTCCTGGCGCATTCCCTCAAGATCAGACTGATGCTTCTGCTCCATCTCTGCCATCTACTACTTGTGCCGGGTCACCTCATCTCGCTCCTTCTGGAGCTTGATCTGGTGCCGCCCTGCTTATTCAAAAGAGTATTTCATCGGTTCCGGCATGGAAACAATATCCTGGAGTTGTTCCGCGAGCAAAAGTATCTCGGCTACTCCGAGATATAACAAATGGCCAAGGAAACACTAAGTCTAGGCAGCTACAAAGTTTCTAAGGAAAAGGGCACTACCTTCAGCGTTAGAAATTTGCTTGTGGAGGGCATCTATGGTGGATTGAGCAGTATATGTGGAAAAAGAGTAACAAGAGGAAGTTAATATAAAAGGACAAAATTGGCCAGTAAGAGGGTGGACGAGTAAGAGGATGTACCTTGGCCTTGGTTTTCGGAAATCAGATTGCAGTGAGCAGCAGCAAATTTTTGATACTTCCATAGCTGAGATTGTTGTATCTTAGTTCTCTCATTATGTGTAAGCTTTAAAAAGAGAGATAAACAAAAAGTATTCAATGGATCAAAATATTTAATCTTGGCAGAAAATAGAAAGAGATGCATTCTGGTTCTGAGCTTATAGCCGAGTAACTAATTTACTCGAAAGTAACCTCGGGGGCTAGGGATCAGATTTTTGACACAACATCTTGCCAAACAGAAGATAAAATCATTCCTTAACTATGATCTTACAGTCAAGTAACTGCATTAATCAACAGTAACCTCGTGGGCTAGGGATCAGATTTTTAACATGAGATCTTGGCAAAAACAGAAAAATCATGCCTTAGTTCTAAGCTTACAACCAAGTAAGTTCCTTACTCGATAGTTACCTCGGGGCTAGGGATGAGATTTCCAACACAAGGTCTTGGCAAGAGGAAGAAAAAGACATGCCTTAACTAGGAGCTTACAGCCAAGTAAGTCCATTACTCGGTAGTAACCTCGGGGACTAGGGAATATGTGAATATAAAAATACTCAGAACATGAAAGAGTAAAACAGTTGCATACCTCGTTCACCCAGTCGACTTGCGTCATGAGCGCAATGGCTTGGTGGGTCATCTCCGACATGGTATTGGGTCCTAGCTGCACTTGCTTCTGACCCGAACCCGAAGGAGCGCCAGAGTTTACTTCATGATCGCCCACAGCATTCCACTCTAGAGCGAAGGGCTCGGCAGAGCCAAGGTTGTGCCCGCTAAGCGGCCGAGTAAGAATGTGGCCTTTCTTCAAGGCAGTTCCTACAGCGGCACGGGTGGCAACGGGGATAGCATGAAAAGCGCTAGCTCCAGGAGCGTTGCCGGTCCAGCAACAACAGCAAATTTTTCCAACTGACACGCCGAAGCAGGTGTCTTTTATGATGTGGTTGGCTTTATCTACGGATCTAAACCTAGGGAAAAAACCAGAGTCTGCTGCTTGGAACCCGTTGTTCTGATGGGCATAGTCCGAGTCTAGCCAGGCGGAGCAGGCTGGGTCTGGCTCTTTGCTGCTGGAGGTGGAGGAGTAGGTTTCCTGCTTTGTTGCTGTGGCGGAGGAGCCGAGTGGGCAGGCTCAGTAACTAGTTGGGAAGTAGAGGCAGGTGTTTCCTTCACATGGGGAGATGTAGTAGACACATTCTGGGTAGACTCGACGCCAATATTGATGGCGTCGGGTCCCAATTTCAGGCTATCTGAGGCAATGGGGGATGCAGGCCGAGTCTCCCATGCAGATTGGGCTACCGGGTCAGCTTCAGGCTGAGGCACAAAATCCTCAACTATAGAAGCAGAGACCCGAACAGGGCTCTCTGGCTCAGGAACAGCATGGGCAGGGGATACTGGCTTGGAAATCGAAGATACCATGCAAGTGGCAGACTGGTTCACGGACATGGAAGCACTAAAAATAAAAGTGAAAGCTCATAAGGGAAGCACCATAAAGAAAAGGAAGAATGTTCTGTAACAAAACTTACCCGGATATGACGGGGTCTTGCGGCGGGAGTCGACCAACCCGGCATGGGGTCTTGCGAGGCTGCGAAGTCCTAGCTACAGGCTCTGCGGCAGCGTCGACTCGGTGCTTCTTGGAGGGTTGAGCACCACTGGAGGAGGCCCCACGCCGCTTACCCGACTTGGCAGTGGGGATCTTGCCGCGACCACCAGTAGTGAGGGAGCAACCTCGTGTACCTGACTGGATACATCCGCAAATGCAAGATTCAATGGGATAAGCCAAAAGCACAAGGCAAAGGTAAAGTACCTCTAGAATCTCATAGTCATCATCGTCATCATATGGCGAATCCCTCAAGGCGTTTTGGGTAGGATTCTTACCCAGAGTCGGAGCGGCAGCGGCATGAGGAATATACATGAAGCACTCCAAGTCGAATTCATCCTCGTCGTCGTGAGACTGATCACTGAAATAACCGCCGGGAGGAAAGGTATTGTCGTCAACCTGGTGCACAAGATTCTACGAAAGGCAAAGAGAACGAAGTCAATACAACAAACAGATGATAAGAGAATGCTGAGAAAGATATGTCGGCAACATTCAGTTACCCGGAAACTTACCCACGGAACATGTCTCTCGCGGCTGAAAGGGGAAATCTCCAAGTCCAGTCTTCCGCCAGCGTCAGCTTGAAGATAGAGCGGACTCGGCGGGCAAAAAAATCGTTGGGAAGCTCGAGGGTAAAGTGACGAGTGGGATCATGCGAACCGCTCATAAAGAAAATCTTATGACACCTGGATTGGATGGGGCTGACTCGTCGACTGATGAAATTGCACATCAGATCCTCCTCGGTCAAGTTGAACCCCTCCTTCGGGTCGAGTAGCCTATCAACAATAGTATGAGCCTCATTCACCATCGGGTACTTGTCCCGCGTGTAAAATTTCCAGTAGTCCTTACTCGGCACTTTGTCTTTGAAGGGCGGAAGATAGATGAAATCGTTATTCCCAATATTCTTGACATAGAAATAAGTCCTATGCCATTTCTTGCATGAATCTAGACCCATAACTCGGGGAAAAATGGATTCCCTCCTAGGCGTGATGCTAGCAGCACCACACAAAGTAGGCCTCTTCCTAGCAGGGGGGACACTAGGACCCGGAACAACTCGGAAGCTTAAATTAAAGTACTTGGCCCAAAGAAGAAATGTGGGCCAAAGGCCAAGATAGCCTTCGTAGGCTGAAATGAAGCACGACAAGGAGCCAATAGCATTGGAGGGAAGATGATGTGTTTGCAAATGAAAGGTCGACAGAAAAGTTTTGAAGAAACCACTAGCAGGGAGAGCCAAACCACGCTCGAAGTGGGACAGAAAAATTACTCGTTTGTTGGGCTCGGGCTTGGGAAAAATCTCACCAAGAGGAAGGCGGCACCCAACAACTAGAGGGATGCGCCTGTTAGCGTGCAGCCACTCGATTTCCTAGAGGGAAACCTCCGAGCCCTCCTAGGCGCCGCGCTCGCCGGCGGTCTGATTCCCCTCCACCTCCACGCCTCTGTCACGGGCGTCCATGGACTCCAGGTCCTCTAGCTATTCCTTAGATGGAAGCATCCTAGATTGTCAAGGATCCATCGAGGAATCGAAGGAAGGAAGAGGATATCACCTGGCCAGTGGTTTGAGAAAGAAGAAGAGCAAGGGGGCAGTTGCAGATTGGAACAGCGCAAGGAAGAAGAAGGCAGGGGGAAACTAAAGCGGCTAGGCGGTTTATTCCCCCCATAGACCTACTTAAGGGGGAGTAAAAACCCCAAGCGTGGGATCCCTATGTGCTGTGTGGCTAGCGTGTGGTCGTGTATGTGTCAAATGGATGCATCAGAGCGCTCCACGTGTGCGTAATACACAAAATAGGCCACACCGCATCCCACAGCGAAAGACACGAGGCGCTGAGCGATGGGAATGCCACAGTGACGGGAGTAACTGCGCCGCCGTCACTGTGCTGTCAGGATTTGAGAAAAAATTTGAGGCAAACCGCCATGATTACAATCTTTCAGTGACTGAGGTTAATATAAAAAGGCGAAGATGACGTGGCAAAGCCAAGGATGACTCGGCAAGGTTCAAAAAGACCTCGCAGAGCCAAAAACGAGACTCGGCAAAGACCAAGGTGAGGCCAAATAGGCCATTCTGCCTATGAAATATGGGAGAAAAAGAGAAGTTCCAGTTACGTTAAAGGAACCTAGAGACGCCTAACAGCAAAACCCGTTAGGCCTCAGTAGCTTCGAGGACTAATGTCGGGGGGATAACCCCGCCCCCCCCGTAGGGTCGTAAGGGGTAAAATGTTGCCCAGCTTGGCTTATGCCGAGTTAGAGAGACCACCAACCGGGTCTTAATGGCTGGGATATGAAGCCTGTGAAAGGCCGACATAGAAAGTACGTCGGCCTGCATAGGACAAAGACGTTTATCCTGCTGGTAACGACAAGCCGGATCTCACGAGGGAAGGCCGAGTCAAGAAGGACGCATGGATACTTTTCGAGTAAGATCCAGGAGGGACCATGGTAAAGCACGGCCAAAAGAGAAGGGCGCTGCCGGGTGACAACAAAGGAGCCGGGTGATGCTAAAAGCAAGAAGTGACGTATAAAGAACTATATGACGTCGTAGAGATGGCTTCTACGTGCAGAAGGATCGTTGGCTATACAGCTTTTTGACTGGGTCAGGGGCCTAGGGCTGGCCCATGACCCGGCGCGCATAGTAAAGACAAAGATCGAAATATTAAACCCTAGGGCCCAAAGCTGTAAGCTAGCTATTCCCGTTGCCTATATAAGGAGGGTCATAGATAGGATTTAAGGAGATCGACGAATAGATAACTAGTGCCCAGGGCTATGCTAAAACATCTCAAGGAGAACATGTAAGTTCCCATGGTGAAATAAAAATCAAAGTCTGGAGAGTTCATCTTGTTTATCGTGTGCGGCAGGACCGTGCACTCCCTCCCCGGTGACCTCAAGCGTCCATTTGTCCCCCATCTTAAGCCTACACATGGCATCTGCCGTGACACCACCATGACACATCAAGAGAAAAATAATCTATAGACGATTGAGAAAATCCTACATATGAACAGTGAAATCTGCGGCCGCGACTAAAGAAGCTAGCGAAGTAGTACCCTAGACTCCCCATCGGAGACCTCCTCCTCGAACTCGTCATTCTTCACGACTACGTCGAGGAGTTCTTGGTGGAGGACGGGGTCGTTGATGTAGAGCACCTTCCAGTTCCCTTGACCTACCAATGCCTGCCCCTCCTCCAGATCTACTGCTAGCACCACGACCGTGTCGGCCACCTGCTGCTCGACAGTGATGGAGACTGTTGGCTGCATGGATCCCGAAGCCTCGCCTACTAGGAGGCGAGAGGCGTGCATGCCCAGAGCCGCCTCCGCCTTCTCAGCAACGACCAAGCAATGTGATGTTGCGCCTCCAAATGGCTTCACGTCCGGCTTGTCCCCACTCGTATGCTTCATGGCGCATAATAGGAGGGCGGTGGTGCAAGCGAAGGAGCTGCGGCACGCGCGCGGAAGGTGCAGATTGGGGTTTTGTGACTACACAGATTGGGGGAAAATGTCACGAGCTCGTGTAAGAAGAAGGCTGAGCGGATTTATATACGCGGGACCATTTGTAGTCCTCGAGTGGACACGTGTGAGTGTGGACCCGTGTGGATGGGGCTAGCACGATCTCCACTTTATAATTGCATTAATAACACGCGCACGCGAGTTTTGAAGGTGGGCAGCATAATGGTCCTCCTTAGTAGAATCCTAGAGACGATTAATATTTTTGACTAACTATGGTTGAGTAATCTAAGGAGACAGACAATAATTGTCGTTGTCACAGGTTCCATTTAGAGGCATTTTGTTTTAACGAGCGGCTGAGGGGGTAGTCATACTAGATACGGTGTAGATAAAAAACCGTCAGAGGTCAAAGTTAGAGGCCGTCAAAGAATTAAGACTGCCTGAGGGTGATGAACACAGCCGGTGGATTGTATTTTTGGGGTAAACCGGATTTAGGCATAGTCTCTAAGTAGCGAGTTTGTACTAGTGTACCTAGGATAGTAACAGCTGCTTCCATATTGTCGGGGACCTATCAACCGTCGTGCCATGTCCCCGTGATGAACGAGCCCCGCGTCGAAGATACCACCACACTCGCGAGGGAGCAATGCCTCCAGAGGAGGCCCAACCGTGTAGGTATCGTGAGGCACCTGCCTCACGATGGGATGAACCTCTATAAGAAATGCCTTCCATTGGAGTATGCCACAAACACCCCGCCATTCCCTCAAAACTCGGATTCCCTAGGGTGCGTCGAGGGCAGGGTGGTTAATTCATCAAGCCAAGCGTGAGACATGGTCCGACAGTGATCATAGAGGCCCTGCAGCGACGAGCTACCGTGGTAAAGGAAGCCTCGATCCACCCACCTGTGTTGAAGGGAAAGGACAACCAATCTCTTGGTGGAAGACTCCACATATTGTCGTTTTGGTGAAAGAGGGAAAAATAATATAGCTTCGTATGAAGAGAAGCAACATCAGCGAAGGCCACCTTAGAGCAGGAGGTAGGGGAGCACGAAGGGCTAGACCAAGTGCACTAAAATTAGTCCCCTACACTAGGATCTCGAGGAGCGGCACTGTGGATGCCCTTCCTGCCCAAAGGCCGAGGGAAGTGGACTGATGCCGCCCTATATAAGATACCCTCCTCCTACCTTAGAACAGATCAATCCTTAGCGATCTACACCCTAGACTTAGAACCTCCATTGTACCCTCGTGTAGCAAGCGAGCAATACAACAAAGAAGGAGTAGGGGCTTTACCTCCTCACGAGGGTCCTGAACCTGGGTAAAAACCTGTCATGGGAATGTCCACAACAGATGCTGCGATTGGCAGCGTGTAGTAGAACGAGGGGAAGAGCGTCCAGCCATCTGCAGTGCGAGATGAGGGCAAAGACACAGGGATTTACCCAGGTTCGGCCCCCCGTAGGGTAAATACCTACTCCTGCTAGATTGTATTGATGAAAGAGTACAATGGGTGGGCTCGGCGGCTAGGCGGCAAGTCGAAGGGGTGTATGATGGAACGTAAGTTCTATGCGTGCCCTAGGGAGGTTTATATAGAGTCACCTTGCTAGGTTTTACAAATCTACAACCGAGTTGGATAAGTACTCGGAGGGTTTTGACCTAATCCGACTAGGCCTAACTACACTTCTAGGCTTTCAGCTTCCAATATCCTGGTTCCTTCTTGGGTCGTCATCCAGTCGCCGTCCTGCAGGCCCACTAGCTGGCAATATGAACCAGTAGGAAACGTCCTAGTAGGTATACCCCACTCGGCGTATCCCCATCAGTAGTCCCCGAGGCCGTCGTTAATTTGTTGCAGGTGTTCTTTGGCAATCGGAGTATTTGGGCCCAATTTGGACACCCAGTCGAATCGGCGGTGGACTCCCACCTTCAGAATGCATCCTAAGTCGCAATAACGGCGACCAGTCGGCTCGCCAGTTTGGCGAGTAGTCGAATCGCAGCCATGGCGAATGGATCGGAGAGTGGAGTAGATGAAGTTGGACCGTCAGCTTGGTCAAACTAGCCGTTGAGTAATCGAACGGTAATATCGGGGTAATCACCGTGTGGTAACGGCTCCTCGAATTTGGCAGAAACCAACCGCTATATAAGGAAAGTGACGGGTGTGTTGTGAGCATTCCCCACATTGCCTTCGACTTCGCGCGTCCTTCAATCTTCCGTTCCTTCCAGAGGGACCCAGAGAAATCTAGAGATCCCAAAACCTCGAATCGATGGCGCCCCCGAAAGAATTGTGGGATCCCAAAACCAAGGTGCTGCTGAAGTCCTTCGAAGACGTAGGGATTCTCCGCGCCGGTAGATGGCGGATCCCCGCGGCCGGAGAGTTGGAGCCAAATCCGCGCGCCAACAAGTTCATATGTTTTACTAGCCATCTCGAGAGGGGCTCGGCTTCCCTATCTCGATCTTCTTCCTCCGATTCTGCGCATAATACGGCATCCAGCCATCAGCATTGAGCAGCTCGCATTTTCGTGGCATTATGTGAGCGCTATCTGGGCTGCCACCCATACTTTCCCCTGTGGAAGGAGCTATTCCATGAGCGGGTCGGTCGTGAAGGGGCAACCGTCCCAATGCTATCAGCGTGCGGCCTTACCTTTCAATTGAATTCCAAGGCCTCCATCCTCAACCTCATGCTGCCAAAGAAGGCAGCAAACGAGTGGAAGAAACATTGGTTTTACGTCAGCTAGTCGACTCTAGGTGGCGAGGTGTCACTCCTGATGTACCCTACCGAGCGACCCGAGCCGCGCCTCAAAGTCGCCAAGCTTCCGCATGACCAGCGGATGGTGGTCGACGAGATGCCGTCGACGATACATCAGCTGAAGAAGGATGGGATCGATACCATCAACTTATACAATTGCTGGCTTAGGCGGCGACTAGTGCCCTTGGCCATCCATGCCCACTGTATGTACGAATACACCGGAAAGGACAGCGGGACCAAGTCCCGCACCGCCTAGTGGAAAGCCAATGATTATGCTCTCGCACTGAAGAACATTACTGACACGGAATACTGCGACTCGAAGGCCAGGATCCCCCCATACGCCATGAAGCGCAAGGCGCCACCGATGAGTCTTCTTTTCCTTGTCTATTTCGCAGTCGCAGGAATGCAGTCGCAGTTTATTAACTATGTGTTGTTTGTGCAGCTGTTCCATGTGGTGGAAGGTTGGATCCCTCCCACCGATGATGAAAGCTCGGACGAGGCCGCCAAAGATGAGAGCGAGTCCTCCTCCGACGAGGAGAATGACGGGATTGATGACGATGATGATGACGACGAAGCAGTGGAGTTTGCCGCACCCACGGTTCGGAAGACTCGCGCGCAACAGAAACGCGAGCTTGAGGCCAGCAAGAGCCTCGAGGCTCACAATAGGGGAGAACATGAAGCCCTCAAACATACTTCATGACATTTGGCCACGCCGTCGAAAAAGAAGTCGTCGAGAAAGAAGTAGGAGGCTTCTAGGGTAGTGTCGCTGCCCCGATCAGCGACTAGCTCCGAAGCGACCAGCGCAGCCGATGTTTGCTTAATTTCAGCGGCTAGGTACTTAGGAATTTCTTCGATGTTTGCTTATGTTTGGTTGTGTCTGTGTAGGGCCTCGAACGTGAATTGGCGGAGCAACTGGCCGCCAGAGAGCATTTGGAGAAAGACCTCCGCTCCGTGCAGGAGGTGAACAAACAGCTGCAAGCAACCGCGGGTAGGTTTTCTAGGTACCCTTCTCCATAGCTATGTTGTTTCTGATTTTGATCTCACCCTTGCGTTGCTGCAGAGGGGAATTCGGCCGCGGTGGCGAAGGCTCGTGAAGGTTTTGTCCCCGCTAGCGAGTTGACGGTTGCCCAGTCGTCGTTGACCATCGCGGAGAAGCGAGTGGCCGAGCTGGAGCAAGAGCTCAAGGCCGCAAAGGCAGAGGCGAGCTCGACGGAGGAGAGGGCTAAGGCGACTGTCATTGCCACAGCTGAAGAGAGGAAGGTGTCGGATGCTCTTGTCGCGGGGCTGCAGACTGATTTGTCGGGTCTTCAGGGTTTCATTACGGGGCGATGCTGTCCCCTAATTGTTGAGTTCCTTCGTCTTGTGTTTGATTGTATTAGCGAGTCCCCGAGCGTGCAGGTCGCCGTTGTCATTGTGTCCCGTGGGGGTGGGTTTGAATCGTGCATCCTTCTGACGCTGAGTTACTTGTTCTTCTGCAGGGAAAATTCTTGATGACGATACTGAGGAGCAATCGTATGATGCGAGGCAGTGCCTCAAGATGCTGGTGGATTCTTCCGCCCTTTCGGCGACCTAAATTCGCGCGTACCTCCAAGAGATATCACCGACAGAGGTGATCCCCACCGAACTCACTAAGGTATGGCGCTACCTAGAGAGGGCTCCAGTTGTTGTGGAGTACATGTCACGGTCAGCCTTCCGTCGTGGAGCTGCGACTATCCTAAGCCTTGGGCTCGCCCACTTCCCGGATGACTTCGACCTTGACGACATCACCAGCGGGTATCCCTCGATGACTGGATCGGTGAAAATCTCCGACATGATGAAGTTGACCAATCGGGCCGTGGTCTAATCTGAAAGAGTGTTGGCGATGGGCGACCTTTTGCCGTATCAGGATACGGTCATCGCTCCGAACGACCCCGAGCCGGTGTATCGCGACTTCAAGGTGGAGCAGCTATTCCGATCGGTGATGGCGGGCGCCTTGACAACGTACCTGTAGAACCCATGGGTTCCCTTCATCCGCGTTCGCGGTAGCGATGCTGCGTCGTCTTCAAAACCTCTGAGTAGATGAGTTCACCGATTGGCGTTAATTATAAGAAATGTTTGTCTGTCATTGTAAGCGAACAAAATTTGTTTCCATAAGGAATGTGTGTATGCTTTTGTCATCTTTGATTTGAGTTTGGATTATGTTTTTGTGCGAGTCCCCGAGCGCGTCCGCCCTTTTATGGGGTTTACCTCGTGTCTTTGTGTGTACTGTTAGTTAGTTGAGGTCGACTCGCCGTGGCTTGGGCAGCCAGTCGCTTGGCGACACCAAGGGGTGCTCTATACTTAGCCGTTTTCAACGGCGCGAACGGGGTCGGTTGGATGAGTCCCCGAGCATAGTAATTAGCCTTTCTAGTCGCATGCCCAAGGTAGGTGAGGACGGAGCGTGTTGTGCTTGGCGCGTCACTCCACCTGACTCGGAGAGCCAGCCGCGTAGATTTGGACTGGCTTCAGTCCCCGAGCGTGGTACTTGACCGTTCTTGTCACTGCGCCGAGGATGTGGAGGACCGGGTTGCTGTGAGAAGCGAGTGCGGTTGTCTTGGCCCGGAGGGCCAGTCGGGCGAGGGGACTCCTATGGGGCTCTGGGTTGTCGTTTTCGTGGACGACGCAAGGCCCGAAATTTATCGATCCCCTTGTGTCGCACTACTTAGCCGTGCCAGTCATGCGACCAATGGTTGACTTCCATGATTAGCTTATTGCTGTTTTTAGGAGTGCGAGTGGCACAAGAATTGGAGAGTAGACACAATTTTTGTGAGTCTAAAATCTTTATTGCATTACAGGGGGGGTACATGTCGGAGTTCTATGCGTAGAACTTCCTTAGGAGGTTTACATTCCACGGCCTCTTGACGTCGAGTTGTCCGTCGCCTCGGACATCGATGAGGTAGTAGGCGTCATTGCCCAGGACTCATCCTATGGCGAATGGTCCCTCCCACGAGGGAGAGATCTTGTGCATGCCCTTCTTGTCCTGGATCAGTCGCAGGACCAGATCCCCTTCCTGGAAGGTGCGTGTCCGGACTCGGCGGCTGTGGTAGCGGCAGAGTCCTTGGTAGTATATGGCGGTGCGGGAGAGAGCTAGGTCGCGTGCTTCGTCGAGCTGGTCGACCCCGTCCTGGCGTGCAAGGTCATTGTCGGCCTCCGCGTAGTTGACGACACGAGGAGAGTCGTGCTCGAGGTCAGTTGGCATGACGGCTTCGGCGTCGTACACCATGAAGAAGGGAGTGAACCCAGTCGACCTATTGATGGAGGTGCGGACGCTCCAGATGACGGAGGGGAGATCCTCGACCCAGCACCCCGGAGTTCGCTCGAGAGGAACTTGTAGTCGCGGTTTTAGATGCTCTGGTTGGCGCGTTCCGCCTGGCCGTTAGACTCTGGGTGGGCGACTGAGGCGAAGTCGAGCTGTATGTTGTGCTCCTCGCAGTACTTGTCCATGGCTCCCTTGGCGAAGTTTGTGTCGTTGTCCATTATGATGCTATGTAGGAATCCGTAGCGGTAGATGAGCTTGCATAGGAATTTGGCGGCGGTCTTCCCGTCGCACTTGCAGACTGGCTTTGCCTCCACCAACTTGGTGAATTTGTCGACTACGACCAGGAGGTGGGTGTAGCCAGAGGGAGCCTTCTTGAAGGGGCCCACCATATCCATTCCCCACACGGCGAATGGCCAGGTGGTGGGGATGTTCTTGAGCACCGAGCTTGGTACGTGCGTTTGATTAGCGTACTTTTGACACTCAACCCAGCGTTGGACGATGTCGACCGCATCGGCGTGTGCGGTGAGCCAGTAGAAGCCATGTCGCATGGCCTTGGCGACCAGGGACCGGGCGCCAGCGTGATGGCCACAGTCGCCGGTGTGGATGTCTTGGAGGATCTTGCGACCTTCCGCAGGCTGCACGCAACATTGGAACACGCCGGACACGTTGTGCTTGTGGAGCTCGCCGTTGATGATGACGAAGGACTTTCTATAGTGCACGATAATGTGAGCCTCCGTCTTGTATACTGGTAGGGTCCCTCCCTCGAGGTAGGCGACGTATGGTGCAGTCCAGTCGCTTGGCTCCGCGATCATGGCTACTAAGGATGGTTCTGGTTGCAGCGGTATCCCAAGGTCCATCTCCGTCGGGGGAGAGACAGAGGGCTTGGTGATGGTGTCGAGGAATACAATAGCGGGTGGCGCGTGGAGAGCCTATCCGATGTGAGAGAGGGTGTCGGCCTCTTCATTCTTGCTCCGGACGATCCACTCGTGGAGTACCCGGCAAAGTGGCCTCCCAGCTGGTCCACTGCTTGGCGGTATGCCTCCATGGTGGGGGAGACGGCGTCGCACGTGCCGGCGACTTGCGCGGCGACGAGGTCACATTCGCCGTAGCACCGTAGGGGCTTGATGTTAATCTCCTTGTAGTCGCCGGGACCCTCGTGTCACCTCTCTACCATGCTCTTTATCCACCATCACCAACATCGCCGAGTCCCCTTGAGAACGCGTGTTCTACCTCCTCTCAAAACAAGTTATTGTTGGACTCTAGTTCCTTCATGGGACAAATCTTAGACATTTGGCGCGCAAGGTAGGGGGCTGAGGCGCGCTTTCAAGACCTTCACCAATCTCACCTGCATGTCGACTCACGTCAAGACCCGCGCCAAGAGTGCGCTCCGTCGCTCGGTGAGCAAGGCCTAGACCGAGCCGACTCCGCGATGAGCCGCCTTCGAGCAGAACCCATGGACCAAGGAAGACGGGGGATCTACCTATCTCCAGTTGCAGGAATACCGTCCTCCTCGCGTGGTTCCACCTCGCTCTCCCGCATCGCGTCCTCGCGCAGCCACGACGAGTGTCTCACGCCCGAGGCTGCCAAGTGCATGGTGTAGGAGCTCCTGGATCACCCACCAGCCGAACCAGGCAAGAAGAGGTGCTATGACCTGATTCCCTAGCTACTCGACATCACCACGCTCTCCCTGAAGGGAATATGCCCTAAGAGGCAATAATAAAGATATTGTTATAAGTATTTCAAGTATATGATAGAAGTTTATTTGGCATGCTATAATTGTATTAATACGTAAACGTTAATACATGTGTGTTTAATAAACAAATAGAAAGTTCTTAGTTATGCCTCTCTTATAAACTAGCTCGTGTATTAATAAGTTGATCAAGGTTTCCTGATCATGGACATTGGATGTTGTTAATAACGAGGTCACAACATTGTTGGAATGATGTGATGGACATTAATCCGAAGTATAGCATTACGATCAATGTCATTATTTTTATATTGCTATAACATCATACAAAGTAATCCTAGTCCTTAGACCATGACATCATGTTAATCATTAATACTTGAATAGTAACTTGATAACATCAAACGTCACACCATAACAGGATCATGGATAGGCTCATGGAGGTGGGTTCAGTGCTATGAAGGTGTTATGTATAGGCTCATGGATCAAGAGTGGAATTTGTCCATCCCAATGACAAATAGATATACTCCGGGCCCTCTCGGTGATATCTCATTAGTTAGCTTGCAAGAAAGTTATGTGATCACTAGAATGTTATATCACGGGAACGAGAAAACAGTACAGTACATGTCGGTAACGAGATCAAACTAGGTATGGAGATACTGATGATCGAATCTCAGACATGTAATATATTGCGAGACAAAGGGATTAAGTTACTAGCGTAAAAGGTTCTCCCGATCACAAGAAGTCTACATTGAATGTGTGTGAGTTAGTATGGATCTCCAGGTCCCTCTTTTGATTATTGATCAGAGAGGGGTCTCGATCATGTCCTCATTATTCGCGAACCGGAGGGTGACACACTATCAACACCCGGATTTTTAATCCCAGATGCCTCTAATGCCGTACATCGCAATCCCAGGATTACCATTTTTGCGATACATAACAAATTGGTACCATAGTTCATCGTCCATTACAAACCATAAAGGTATTACAAATAGTTGATCTCATGATCAAGTCTGATTACAATCAAAGCAGCAGAATATATATAATAGAGGTAGCGTGGTCGAGGCTCCATCTTCAGGGTCACAGGCAATGCTGACAATGGGAGATGATCCTAGTTATCGCAAGCGTCCTGATGCCCATCTTTCTCGTAGTCTCCTTCATAGCCTGGCCATGGGAATAGCTTAGGACAAAGCCATGAGTACTTTGAAGTACTCACAAACTTTCCTTAAAGTAGTAAGGCCATTCTAGTAGGAATCCTAAGCTCTAGGTTTGTTTTCCACAAGCCAATTTTATTTCAACCAGTACCTAGTAACAAAATTCTAACTTTACTTGTCTAAGTTACTTAGGTGGGAACCTATATTCATCTGCACAACTTGTGGGGTCAATTCAAGCTCATCTTTCAAGTCACTGGTCAGTATGGCCATCCAACTATCCATAACAGTGGACGCGGCTATTCGAATAGTTTGACACTCTGCAGAGGTGGTACACTTTCACCACAAAATTCGATACATCCGTCAGGAACAATCCTAAATCATCATACTTAGTATGCGTATAATCAATCCTAACCTTTCAATTACACAACCTAGTATGGGCATCTCCCCTATGAGTTTGGCCTCCCAACCATGACCATATGTCATCTTGGGCACTTCATAGGTGGACAGTCACATTCACTAGGTAGCCTCAGCTCACCTCGTTCCGTAAGGGAACCCATACTAAGACATATAAACTTCCAGTCAAGCCCTACCCAAATTTTGTTATTGTGGTTGTACGGTAAACATTGGAATGGTATCACATACGAACCCAACCATCAGTTTTTATAAAAGTCAAGTCACATACTTCATTCACCATCATCTTCAAGTCATTGTGTCCATAACACATGTCAAAACATTTCATTAGAATGACTCATCATTCCAAGGTTTTCATAATCATTTGTTCCCATCTAGTGATCAAGTTTAATTTAGCACTAGCATCTATAAAAGTGGGGGTGTCACTATTTGAGGGGTACTTAGATGGTGTATCTACCTTCATCAATCTCCAAGATCTTGATGACCCTTTCCTACTCTTCCACTAATCATCCAATTAATTAACTACATAACAACTTTGCGAAAGGTAAAGCTTGTAAGTAAAACTGGAATTTGGTATAGTAAAAGGGTATCACAAAGGCTTGCAAGTGGGGCTTGCATGGTTTATCTTAGCTGGCCTTGGTTGGTAAGGTGGTCGAAGTTCTCTTCCTTGTCTTCGTATAATTCCTCCTTGTCGTAGCCCGAATTGATAATAAAGTCTATAAATAAATACGAGGTACACAATCACCAAACAATACTTAACTACTTCTATTTATCACACAAGGGTCACACTAGATGATCTAACATCATCTCTATCATTACAAGAAAGGGTGATAAGATTTTGTTTATCTTATTTTTAGGAAAGTAATTTCTACTCATTGAAAAGTTACTTAAGATTTATTATTCTCCAAAAACAATATGAAATCATATTGACACATGTCATCACCACATACTCTAATACTTGGGAATGTGATTTAAATTGTTTGGCCTAATTTATAAAGTTTAACACTATTACTTAATAATATTTAAGTGGCTCAAAATGACTAGAAAGTCATTCTTTAAGTTTTGGTCTAGGACTAATGTATCTAAGTATGTAGATTTTTACATATTCAGAAAGTTCTTATCAAATGTAATTTTTGAGAGTTGGAATCAACTCAAAATCACTTATGGTTGATTTCAGAAAAATGTTTGAAGTTGACAAAGCTACTGGCTTGTTCGCTTTACTGAGGGTGATCCATAGTTTCAAATTGTTTGAATAAAATGGGAGTGATTAGATATTTGCATCTACTTTTAAACAAAATTGGATTCATTCAATTTGGTGTAGTGAATCTCTCTGAATTGATTTTTAAAGTTCACTACAGAAAAGGTTTTTGAATAAAAAGAAAAAGACTAGATTTGAATTACTGGGCTCGCGCGGGAAACACTACTAGGATGGCCCAACTACACATCGCGCAGCGGGCTCACTCAGGCTGGTCCCACGCGTCAATGGGTGCTTCTAAACGAATCGGTATCGACCAATGATGGCCCTACGATTATAACATGACATATGGTCGAGGTTCATCGTCTACGTTGTGCTGCTCCGGCGAGATTTTCATGGTGAGGGTGGCTGGGGACTTACCAGGGATCCAGCTAGGGTTGGCGATGCGGGAGAATGAGCTTGTCGATGACAGCGAGTCGAATGGCGGTCATGTCAACTCCTGGTGTGGCTCCAGTCGACGACGCCTTTCCCTGACAGCAGCGGTGGACTCCGATCATATTCTGGTGATAGAGTGCTCGCCTTGCTCCGAGAATAGGTCAGGGGTGTTTCTAAGTGAGAGAGAAGTGGAATGGTGTGGAGATTGAGACTGGGGAAGGGGTCTATTTATACTCTCACGGGTAAGGCAGTGCGGCATGGCAATGGCTCATCGGCGATGTAGCTACTGTTGGGCCACGCAGAGATAAAACAAAACTTTTACCTCTAACATGGTCATCCCAAGATCTAGCTAAGGTAGAAGGCCACGAGGTTTACCACTAGACGCGTAGTTGTGGATTACTGATGAAGCGCGTCAGTTGATACAATGCAGTCCTTTGCGATCCAATCGTCCTGATGCTGATCGTACAACACCTCTGCTCATATCCACACATACAAGGAGGAGCACCGGTGGCGAACTGCTAGGTTCGTAACGACGGCAGAACTGCTGTGGAGCTAGGGTTTCCAACATGGAATGACCTAACCGATCAATGATTAACCTTTCTGGGTTACTGTGCTCCAGTATATATAGGGAGTGAACTTGGGCTCCTCACGTGTCCCATTCACTAAATCCCATATAACACTAGTGACCGTGAGTCCGACTCACTGACTCAGTCCTAATCTAGCTCGGGTCCAACCCAACCATATTTCCGGTTCAGATCCAATCCGAACTTGCTCCCGCTCTTAAGTGTGTGACCCCGTAGGCTCATGGCTACTTGGACGCGATTGGAGTCCGACTCTCAATCGATCAGTCGGTAGCGGCTCCTAGCAGAACGTGCCGACTCCCAAGTACCAAAGAGTCATTACGACTTGCCTTTCCAATGCAACTTGTGTCCGAGTCCCTTTTGCCTCACGATATACCTTATCATACTATAGGTGAATAATTGTCATCCCTTAAATAGTCAGACTCTCTTCTCGATCTGAGATAAGTGATTCACCCGACTAACTCTTAGTCGATCGCCTCGGCGAACACTTAATCGAGTCGTGCATGTCCATGCTTTCCGAATCATATCATCCGAGAGGGCCCAGAGAATATCTCTCCAAGTGGAGGGATAAAATCCCATCTTGGTTATTCACATCATGCAGCCTAATTCTCAGTCGACCCGAACTCTACCTTTATAACTGCCTAGTTATGGATCAACGTTTGACAGAACCTAAGTCGGTGATCCTCAACTTAGACTATGCAATAACCTCAGGTCTAAGGATTACACTGATTGAGATATACAAATGAAAACTTGTTCGTTGTACCTCAATATGGGTCAATCCGACTCGCTAAACTCTTTAGCCGAATCTGTGTAAGTCGGAATAGCATCTCCATGCCCATGACAAGTGGAAATGAGTCATCAAGCCAACTTTCACATTGGTCTAATTTGTGTGTCCACCACAACCTCAATGACCAAGGACAATTAGTACAAACAACATGAATGTATAGTTCCACAACCGAATCACATATTCAATGATATACATCAGACGCTCATACAAGGACACCTTAATAACTTTATGAATACAAATGAAAATATCATCATACATGATTGCCTCTAGGGCATATTCCCAACAGCTACATGTCGAGCTAGGCATGGAAGAGGGCATGGGTCGACATTGTTGTGTGTGGAGATCATCATGTGAGTGGTGGTGGGACAAGGGGCGGTCTCAGTCGGTCGGGCGATGTCGGCGCTCTATGCGGGTACCGCGGTGTTCATCAACGAGTACGATGGTCAAGGGGGCGCGCGGTGACCAATGGGCATGTCTGAGCGGTGGCTGGTGAGGCCACGGGTGCGTGTATGAGCGGAGAGGTCGAGACGTGGCGTGTCTGCGCAAGGCGGCCGTGGCGCTCCGTCGTGCTCTCGGCATGTCCGTGTCTTAAATGGGTGTGGTTGTTCCAGTGTCTCCGCGTCTCGCTGTTGGTCGAGGGGTGGACAGAGAGGGGCGGTGAGGTTACGGCTATTAGCTACACATCGTGGGCGAGCGAGGGATGGCCTGTGGCTTCGTGTCCATGTCCGAGTGACATGGTGAGCTCGGGTACCACTTGCATTCATCAATATAGTGAAGAAGAGTGGCTCAATTGCACGGCTGCGTACTGGGGTGGTCATGGGTGAGCTAGGGTAAATAATTGGAGTACAATTTCTGAACAATTGATTGATCACAAATAGTAGGTAGTTGGTAGTTGTACTGTGATCACAAAGTGTTCGATCAAATGGCCGCATGAACTAGATCATCACCAAATTCAATGATTTTTGGTGAGTGATCTAATACTAAGCTTGGTAGTCTCTAGGTGCAATGGTTTGCCAAATGGTGAAGGTTTGAGTGATTTTCCAAAAATGGCTATCTTGATACATAAGATAGATTCAAATTTGAATTGCCTCTCAAAAGAGTTTGAAAATGTTTCTACAAGGTTGGAAAGCTTCATTGGGCTGAGCGTCACTAGGTATAGTAAGGGGAGATGCTCAAAGTGAGCTAGTGGTTAACTTGGGCAGAAATGACCATTAGGTCTTATGCTTCATATTTTCATTTTCTTTTGATTTGATTTGATAGTGACCTAGATGATATGGTTTTGAGTTTTAAACCATTTCTCATCATTTACAACAATCATACATGGCATGGCAATCATTCATACACACAAGCATTAAGATTTGAATTTAATTAATAAAATATTTTGTTAACCCTAACCTTGATTAATTAGGTAATGATCCTCATTAATATTTTTGGTGTGTTACGCACACTTAAAGGATACGGACACCATTTGGAGCAAATATGTTCTAGACGAAAGAATTACAAAGCGCAGGAATTATTTCACTAGACACCGGAATTGTTTTGGGTAAAATTGCTGAAATTGTTTCTGCATGTGAAATAGAATAGTAGCAAGGGGTTTTATGTGAATGTTTGTTAATTAATTGATAAAATTCTGAATAAATAAATAAAAGGAGTTTATTTAATGAGAGATTACACTAAATTTAGTGGAAATTTAATGGGAATTTGAGTGGGATTTTGAGTGGAGGTAATGGAGAGGCAATTCGTGAGTGGGAGCTACACTCACATGAATGGAGGAAGGGGTGGGAGAAGCCACCATGGCCTCCGTCCACACCCCTTGGGTCACCCGCTCCTCCTACAAAAATCCCCCCCCACTCCCTCTCTCTCACTCACACCTCCTCGTGAAGGATCTCTCTCTCCCTCTAGAATTATTCCCCCATGGTCTCAGACTAGAGAGATACATGTCCCTGGTGGCTTTTCGTCTGAAAGGAGTTGATGCTTCCGCTGCATCGCTGGAGCGAGGAGGTGGAGTTTGTTCAGTGGCTTGAACGTGTGTGCGATCAAGGATGCGCTGCTGATTTGCAGCGCTGGACTTCTTATCGACAAGCATTCGACTGCATCATCCACGAGTACAACTTCGTTAAACTTTGTTGGTCTACAAGGATATGTTCTCTATGTATGTATATCCACCCGTTTCTTGTATCTAGTATATATATCTTGGTGCTTAGTGGTTCCCATCTAGGATTTTTTTTGTTTTCTATGTTGTGAGCCCAATAGTGGTATCAGAGTCGGATCTATGCGTAGATGCTTTGCACGGGTAGTACACATATGAGTATGTGGGCGATGATGTCATGTTATTGCTTCTTGATTGTACTTTGGATATGGTGGCGTAGTGGGATGAAGCGGCCCATACAAACTTTGGATGTCCTCGCACATGAGACCTGTTCCACGCTTGACATGCAACTAGTTTTGCATAAGTAGCTAGCACGTGTGTGTCTCTCCTACTATAGTCAATATCTGATTTACAATGAGTTGCTAATAACTTAGTTATCATCGTTGAGGTTTCATGTTCGTAGGTAAGAATGGTTCTATCTTCGAAAGCCCTAAGCCAAATAAAACTTGCAATGGATAAATTAGAAGCGTCTAGTTTAGATTGTTGCTGGGCTAGTGTCATGATATGGTAGTGTTGTAAGTTGATGTATAGTTGATACTCTTACAAAAAAAACATAACATTTAAGTTCCATAGACCTTTGTCTTACACATAAAGGAATTATCAAGATCATACCATGATACACATGATAGGGATCAAGTGCAAGAACCATATCATTTTACTTTTTACATATGATGTTTTATCATATTATATTGCTTGTTTGGAGTTTTAGTAGATTTATAAGATGATCCCTCATTTATATATCAAGATAAAAAATGTGTTCTCCCTTAAGTATGCAACGATTATGTTTTGCCGGTTCAAGACATCACATGACGATCGTGTTTACTTGAATCCACGATCATATTTCAGGTGTAAGATAGTTTTACACACATAGATACTAAGGTTATTACTTGGAGAGCCTAACATGTACAGACATGGCCTTGGAACACGGACCAAAAGGTTAAGAATGAGTCATATATTTGATATGATGCCCATATATATGCTCGCCTTTTAAACTACACTGACTCACATGATGATCGGACTTGGTGTAGTGGATTTGGTTCACGTAATCACCAAAAAGACATGAGGGATGTTGTTTTTCAGTGGGAGTTCATTCATAATTTGGAATAGTTGAACTCGATCTATTTGACTCGTCAAGAGGACCACGACTTAGTTCATTGCGGCATACTATATGGTCTAGATCCAGAACTTCGAAAGCATTTAAAAAACGACAATGCCTTTGATACAATGGGTGAATTGAAAATGATTTTTGATACCCATGCTTCTGTATAGATTTATAATGCTTCTGAAAAGTTGTTTAGATGCAAGATGAAAGAGAATAGCTCCGTTGGTGAGCATGTACTCATAATGTCTGGGTACGCCGATAAACTTGTGTCCTTGGGAATAACGATTCCCATTGACTTAGGCATATATCGTGTTCTCTAATCTCTGCCACCTAGCTACAAGATCTTCGTTATGAAATATAACATGCAGGGCATGAAGAAGTCTCTCCCCGAGCTTCTGTCAATGCTTAAGACTATAGAGGTGGAGATCAAGAAAGAACATCATGTGTTGATGATCAATAAGACCACCAGTTTCAAGAAAGACAAGAAGGGTAAACAGAAGGGAAAGAAGGGCGGCAAATCTGTTGTCGCACCTGAAAAGAAATCCTGAGTTGGCCCTAAGTCTGATACCAAGTGCTATTATTGTAAGGGGACTAGCCATTGGAAGCACAACTGTCCCAAGTATTTGGCAGACAAGAATGCCGGCAAGGCAAACAAAGGTATATATGATATACATGTTATTGATGTGTACTTGACTAGTACTCGCAGTAGCACCTGGGTATTTGATACCGGATCGGTTGCTAATATTTGTAACTCGAATCAGGGGCTGCGGAACAAGCGACAGCTAGCAAGGGGTGACGTCAAGATGTGTGTCGGCAATGGATCAAGTGTTGATGTGATTGCCGTCGGAATACAACATCTCCACTTACCGTCGGGATTAGTTATAAACCTAAATAATTGTTATTTGGTTCCTTCGTTGAGCATGAACATTGTATCCGTATCATGTTTTATGCACATCGGTTATTCATTTAAATCAAAAGACAATGGTTGTTCGATTTAATGATATATTTATGGTCATGCACCTGTGATGAATGGTTTATTTTTGTTGGATCTCGATAATAGTGTTACACATATTCATAATGTTGATGCTAAAAGGATTAAATTTATGATGATATATCCGCATATATGTGGCACTGCTATGTAGGTAATATTGGCGTTAAACGCATGAAGAAGCTGGATTGGTTGTTAATATATGTAACTCGAATCAGGGGCTGCGAGCGACCGTTAGCAAGGGGTAAGGCCATGATGCGTGTCGGCAATGGATCAAAAGTTTATGTGATCGCTGTTGGAACACTTCCTCTCCACTTACCGTAGGGGTTAGTTATAAACCTAAATAATTGTTATTTGGTTCCTACAATGAGCATGAACATTGTATCTGGATCATGTTTGATGCAAAGTGGTTATTCATTTAAATCTGAAAACAATGGTTGTTCGATTTATATGAATAATATCTTTTATGGTCATGCACCTGTGATGAATGGTTTATTTCTGTTGGATATCGATAATAGTGTTACACATATTCATAATGTTGATGCTAAAAGTATTAAACTTGATGATGATATATCTGCATATATGTGGAACTGCCGTATAGTTCATATTAGAATGAAACACATGAAGAAACTCCATTCAGATGTACTTTTGGAATCACTTGATTTCAAATCATTTGATACATGTGAGTCATGCCTTATGGGCAAGATGACTAGAACGTCGTTTTCTGGTTCAATGGAACTGGCGACATATTTATTGGAAATCATACATACTGATGTATGTGGTCCAATGAGTGTGTCAGCGTGAGGTAGATATCGTTATTTTGTTACTTTCACGGATGATTTGAGTAGATACGGTTATATCTATTAGATGAAACACGAGTCTGAATCCTTTGAAAAGTTCAATGAAATTTAATGTGAAGTGGAAAATCATCATAATAGAAAGATCAAATTTCTGAGTTACGAGTTTAGCACACATATGAAAGAGTGTTGAATAGTTTCACAACTCACACCTGCCGCAACACCACAACATAATGATGTGTCGGAACTTCGTAATCATACTTTATAAGATATGGTTCGATCTATGATGTCTCTGACTGACTTGCCACTATCATTCTGGGGTTATGTTACAAACCACTGCATTCACTTTAAATCGGGCACCATCAAAATCCATTGAAAATACACCATATGAATTGTGGTCTGGAAACAAACCTAATCTGTCATTTCTTAAAGTTTGGGGATGCGATGTTTATTTGAAGAAATGTCAGCCTAATAAACTCAAACCCAAAGAGGAAAAATGCATCTTCATAGGATACCGTAAGGAAACTATTGGGTATTCCTTCTATCCCAGATCCAAGGGCAAGGTATTCGTTGCCAAGAATGGATCCTTTCTAGAGAAAGAGTTTCTCGCGCAAGGTTTGTGTAGTCAGTAGGTAGAACTCCAAGAGGTTATTAAACCTTCTCTTCATAAGATGGCGAGTAAGGAAGCGCCAGAAATTGTTACGGAGTTAACTTCACTGAATGAAGAGGGAACTAATGATAATGATCATGAAACTTCGAAAGATAATACTACCAAACCTCGCAGGTCAAGCAGGACACATGCATCACCTGAACTACACAAAAATCCTGTTATGAATCTCATGGTTTATGAAATAGATGACCTTGCGACGTATGAAGAAGCGATGATGAGCCCGGATTCCAACAAATGGCTAGAAGCCATGAAATCCATGTACGAAAACACGGTTTGGAACTTGGTGGACTTACCTCAAGATCGAAAGGCCATGGAGAACAATTGAATTTTCAAAAGAAAAACTGATGCTGATGGTAATGTAACCATCTATAAAGCTCGACTTGTCGCAAAGGGGTTTCGACAAATTCAAAGATTGACTACGATGAGACATTCTCTCTCATAGCGATGCTAAATTCGGTTAGGATTATGTTAGCAATTGTTGCATATTTCTACTATGAGATATGGCATATAGATGTCAAAACTGCGTTCCTCAATGGAAACATTGAAGAAGAGTTGTATATGATACAACCAAAGTTTTTTTCGATCCTAAGGATGTTGAAAAGGTATGCAAGCTTCAGCGATCCATCTATGGACTAAAGCAAGCATCCCGGAGTTGGAATGTCCCCTTGGAAGAGGTGATCAAAGAGTTTGGATTTGTCCAAACTTATGGAGAGGCTTGTATTTACAAGAAAGTGAGTGGGAGAAATGTGGCATTTCTGATATTATATGTGGATGACATATTACTTCCTGGAAATTATATAGATCTTTTAAACAATGTTAAAAGATATCTAAACAACAAATTTTCGATGAAGGACCTAGGTGAAGCGTCATACATATTATGCATAAAGATCTATAGAGATAGATCAAGATGCGTGATAGGGCTATCACAAAGTACATACCTTGATAAGATTTTAAAGAAGTTTAAAATGGACGAAACTAAGAATGGGTTCTTACCTACGTTGCAATGCAAGACATTGAGTAAGACTCAATTTCCGGCCAAGGCGGAAGAAAGAGAGATAATGGACAAGATCCCCTATGCTTCAGCAATATGCTCTATCATGTACGCCATGCTATGTACAAGACCGGATATGTCACATGCTATTAGTTTGACTAGTAGATACCAATCTGATCCAGGTGCGGAACACTGGATAGCGGTCAAGAATATACTTAAGTACTTAAGAAGAACTAAGGAAATTTTTCTCGTGTCTGGAGGTGAATAGGAGCTCGTCGCTAAATATTATTTCGATGCTAGCTTCGACCCCGATCCGGATGACTCTAAGTCTCAATCCTGATGCATATTTTTCATGAATGGAGAAGCCGTTAGTTGGAGGGGTTCCAAATAACCCATGGTGGCATGATCAACAATGGAGGCCAAATATGTTGCAACTTCAGAAGCAGCTCAGGAAGCAGTTTGGATGAAGGAGTTCATAACTGAACTAGGTGTGGTTCCTAGTGCGTTGGACCCCATGGAGATCTATTGTCACAACAATGGAGCCATAACCAATGCCAAGGAAGCAAGGTCTCACGAGAATTCCAAGCATATTAAGTTCCGGTTTCACTCCATCCTTGAACATGTGAAGGATGGAGATATAAATATTTGTAAAGTACACACGGATCTCAATGTAGAAGATCCTTTGACTAAAATTCTCCCTAGGGCAAAACATGATCAACACCAGAACTCCACGGGTGTTAGATTTATCGTTATGTAACTAGATTATTGTCTCTAGTGCAAGTGGGAGACTAAAGGGAATATGCCCTGATAGGCAATAATAAAGTTTTTATTATAAGTATTCCAAGTAAATGATAGATGTTTATTTTGCATGCTATAATTTTATTACTACGGAAACATTAATATGTGTGTGTTTAATAAAAAATAGAAAGTTCCTAGTTATGCCTCTCTTATAAACTAGCTCGTTGATTAACAAGATGGTCAAGGTTTCCTGATCATGGACATTGGCTATTGTTAATAACGAGGTCACAATATTGTTGGAATGATTTGATGAACATTCATCCGAAGTATAGAATTATGATCAAAATCATTGTTTTTATATTTCTATAACGTCATACAAAGTAATCCTAGTCCTTAGACCATGAGATCATGTTAATCACTAAAACTGGAAGAGTATCTTTATAACATCAAACGTCACACCATAACAGGGTGACTATAAAGGTAGGTTCAGTGCTACAAAGGTGTTATATAGAGGCTCATGGATAAAGAGTGGAATTTGTCCATCTCGACGAAGGATAGATATACTCTGGGCCCTCTCGGTGATATCACATTAGTTAGCTTACAAGCAAGTGATGTGATCACTAGAATGTTATATCACAGGAACAAGAAAAGAGTACATGTCGGTAAGCAGATGAAACTAGGTATGGAGATACAGATGATCTAATCTCGGACATGTAATATATTGCGAGACAAAGGGATTAATTTACTAGCGTAAATGGTTCTCACGATCACAAGAAGTCATCGTTGAATGTGTGGGAGTCAGTATGGATCTCTAGGTCCCGCTTCTAATTATTGATCCAAGAGGAGTCTCGATAATGTCCTCATTATTCGCGAACCTTAGGGTGACACACTTAAGGGATACCGGAATTGTTTCAGGTGAAATTGCTGAAATTGTTTCTACATGTGAAATTGAATAGTAGCAATGGTTTTATGCGAATGTTTGTTAATTAATGTAATTGACAAAATTTGGAATAAATAAATAAAAGGAGATTTATTTAATGAGATATTACATTAAATTTGGTGGAAATTTAATGGGAATTTGAGTACAGGAAACGGAGAGGCAATTTGTGAGTGGGAGCTTCACTCACATGAATGGAGGAAAGGGGTGGGGGCAGCCACCATGGCCGCCGGGCACACACCTTGGGGTGCCCCCTCCTCCTATAAATAGCCCCCACACTCCCTTTTTCTCTCACTCACACCTCCTCGTGAAGGATATATCTCCCCCTCTAGAATTATTCCCCCATGGTCTCGGACTAGTGAGATACATGTTCCCGGTGGCTTTTCATTTTGAAGGTTGTTCTGATGCATCAATGGAGCGAGGAGGCAGAGGTTGTTCGGTGGCTTTAATGTGCGTGGGAACACGGATGCGCTGCTGATTTGCGGCACTTGGCTTCTTCTTGATCTTGAGATCGTCAAGAGCTCGACTACATCATCCACGAGTACAACCTCGTTAAACTTTGTCGGTCTACAAGGGTATGTTCTCTATGGATGTATATCCACCAGTTTCTTGTATCTAGTAGATATATCTTGGTTCTTAGTGGTTCCCATCCTAGAAAAAAAATTCTATGTTGCAAACCCAACACTCCCCACAGGTGCAAGGGGCTCGGGGGGAGAACCAGACAATAGGGGCTGGGGGATCACGGCCGGCCCAGTGTAGCGACGGTGCCCCCATGCCCATCCAGGTGATCCCACTGGCGGTCAACAACTTCCAGATTGTCTCCCCCCCCCCCCCCCCCGCAGTCGTGGTGCTGCCATGTGGGTGCAAAGATCGTCTCACCGAAGAAATTTCCACTGTTGGTCAGCAGAACTGTGCTGCCCTCACCAAAGGCAAGGCGGTGAAGGCCAACGAATGTCTCGCACTCACAAAGGTACTATGCCATGTGGTCTAGCCGCACAGGTTCTGCCCGGAGATGCCTGCACCCTACGAAGGAAGACCAATCCGTGCGAGTTCCAACATCTCTAAACAACAAGCATCAAGGCCATGGGAGGCGACGAATGCATCATGGAGAACTGGCATCCCCTGTGACTGAAGGAGACGACCATGACATTGCTGATGAATATTCTGGAGGAGTCCATTGACTCGTGGGATGAGCTCAACTCCCTCTTCATCACGAACTTCAAGGGGAGCTACAAGCTCCCGCTCACATACTTCGACCTCCGCCAGGTGCGCCAGCAACCTGGACAGACCCTCTTCAAGTTCTTGTAGAGGTTCAACCAAGTCCGCAAAAAGATCCCCAAGATCTCGGACTCCAACGTCATCACCGCCTTCTACAAGGGCCTCAAGGACGTCAATATGAGTGAGAAGATCGGCATCCGGGGCGATAACCTCACCACGGGTGCCTAGATCTTCGTCATGGCTAAAAAGTGCACCAACGCGGTGGTGGGGTGGGTGTTCAGCCTCACCAAGGAAGAATCACCCCCAAGGCCTCGAACTCATACAAGAACAAGGAAAAGGATTCCAAATGCAAGATCGCCATCATCCTGGCTACATAACCTGACCGAAAGAGTCCTCACAAGGATCCCCGCGTAGGGGAACGGGATGATAGTGCGTACTGTTACTTCCACAAGAGAAGCAGACACCTCACCGTCGACTACTACGATCTCAAGAAGATCCATGACCTGCGCAACAACCAGAGTAGGGCAGATCCGGTGGCGAGAATGGTGGAGCGAGGGGTGGCAACCATGGAGGCGAGCGCTGGAACAACAATTTTGAAGGCCACAACATGCTCTAGGCGGACCATCAGGCCAACGCCGTGCAACATCTCCCTTCGCAGCCAAAGAAGGGCCATGTCGAGGACCCTGGGGCTATCAGGTACCACAAGGGGCCATCGCCTGCATCCTTGTTGGTTCCCAGGAACCAGTGTCCAACAGGAACTTGAAGCTTCTCACTCGCGAGGTTGCCACCGTCAGGCAATGTGTCACGTCCCCAAAGATCAAGTGGTATCAACACCACATCACCTTCGACGCCCGTGATCACGCCGTCTCCACCAGGCCTACAGGCACTCTACCCTTGATCTGCACCCCCACCATAAACAACATTGAGGTCGCAAAGACCCTCATCGATGGAGGTGTGGGCCTAAACGTGATCTCCACCGAGATGTTCGCCGAGACGTTCGCCTTGCTCCAGGTGCCATACGACAGGCTGATGCTGACCATGTTGTTCTCTAGAGTGACCAACAGGACCACCATACCCATCGGGAAGGTGTGCGTCTCCTTCACGTTCAGGACGCGTGACAACTACCACGGCGAGATAATCGACTTCTATGTGGCCCACATCGAGCTCCCGTACAATTTCATCCTCGGTTACCCAGCTTTGTACAAGTTCATTTTAGCCACTCACCATGCCTACAACACCCTCAAGATTCCTGGAGGAAGCGGCGAAATCATCACGGTCCGCTCTGATGAAGAGGAGGCCCTGCACTCCCTCGAGCATGCCTACAAAGTAGCGGCCACCGCTTACCCTGAGGACCTAGACTACATCGCAGGCTGCACAAGGAGGAGGCAGATGGCATCCCAGGAAAACACCCTATTCCAGAGGGCAGCAGCCATACCGTGCAAGCCTCGTGAGGGTTAGGGCGCGGCCGGCACCTGAACCTTCAAGAGGGCCACAGGCTAGGCGCCATCTCCACCTCGCGCGAGTGCTGAAGAGGCTCTCGAGAAGTGCCCTGGCCCAGGGGCTCCTGACTTCTCAATGGACTGCACCCAACATGTGGACAACAACGACCTCCCTCCCAAGAGAAGCTAGGCTACCGGCCAAGCAGGAGCTAGTGGGTGGAGGCATCACGAGGAAGCCTCCTCTCTCTCCTATATGTGTGGCGATAATCACGTGAACTCAGGCAAATCTTGGCATGGAGGTTAATAAGTTTGAGATTTTGTTCTCTCCCCAGATTCATTCCTCGCCGCTTTCATTGCCTCATCATACTCCTCGATCTCTTTGCATCCCTTCCTTCCACCGCACCCAAACACCCAGTGCCGCCACTTTTTGAACCTCTCTGGCAAGATGGCAGAGGCTACATCAAGTTCTGGCGCAACAAATACAAATTTGGCAACGGCGAATAATAGGAAGTTGTGGGGCCTTTGGCTCCCCAGTGTAATGGATGATGCCAAGCTCCAGCCCATGGAGGATGAGGGATACCATGCCACCGGAACATGGCGGAGTGGCCTCTGAGATGTCGTCCTAGTGCTCCGTGACAACGAGCGAATAATTTTTGGGACGCACGTTGACCGTGGTCTCAGTATTCCACCGTCGGAGTTACTCTTCGAGGTACTTCAATACTTCAATTTGCAATTACATAATCTTCTTCCCTTTATTTTATTGATCTTAGCACTCACGCAGCTCTTAGTGAGTGATTTTTAGGCATTAAGCCAAATCTCACTCTTTTCTGGTACTATTATGGTACTCGAAAGAATTCCATAAGTGCCGGAGTTCCTTACATCACCAGCACTCTTAGTTTAGTTCTTAGGAGGGACCAAACTTGCCATAATATCAATGCTAGTGAGTAGGTAAAAATAAGGGTCGTGACATTCTTTTGTCACAAAGACATTCTGACACTCGAAAAGATGAAGGTCTTTCAGCTTTCGTCGACGGTGATGCCCTCCACAAGGACTCATGGGACACATAGGCGCCAGAACTTTCTGAAGATTTGGTCATCGCGAAGATGTGGATCGAATTTTTTATGAAGCACTAGGTCCTCCGTGCTTCTGACTTAATTCACTGCTGGCTGGTTGATGCACATAGTCACGAGAGACCAGAAGGACATCATGAAGGTTTTCCCAACATGCATTGCAGTGAAGGACTACAAGATACGAATGCAGTTTTTTATCAAGGATAGGGTGAACAAGATGATCCCTGAAATCTCCATGCAAATTTTTACAGCTGATCAACCTCTAACTACGGTAAACTTTTCGACTTTGTATTTCATTTTTGCTCTTCACCCTGTTGTCCGGTTTTAGTTGTGTTGATGTTTTATATCTTTTAGCTAAAGGATCTTCCTAAGTATTAGCTATCCTCTCTTGAGGGTTATCCTCCCAAAGACTCGGACGAGACGGAGGACGACAAGGTGAAGGAAGTTTCTGGCCCTTTAACATCCCAAATTTAGCAACCCTGATTTATTATCATAATGCAACAATCAACGGTAACAAAAACTTTTTCTTGTTCAATGATGTAATGTTTGCTTACATGTTTTTTGGTGCTTATGCATCTTTTGATGTAGTAGGTGACATTCTCTGTACCTCAACCCCCAGTTGAAAAAAGCTATTTGACAAAACTGTCTTGGCTCATCATACATATTCTCAACGGTTCTAGCATTTCAAAACCTGAGCCAAGATGCACTTTTTACAATAACTATTTCTTAAGCTTATATTTAACAAAACTATGGAGATCTATATGATATAATCTCCTTATGATTTGAAGACAGAATTTTTCAACTACTCTTACCTCTAGGTTTTTCCAAAAAAAAATTATAAAGTTTTTAAATCCTACTCTTGTTATAGATACCAAGGGCTCTCACCTTATTCAAACTCCAACATATCAACATACTCATCCTTCCCTCAAGCTAGGCTTGATGGTAACCTTATTACTCATCTAATAAGTTTGTTAATATGAATTTCCTTGATCTGTTGTTTGTTGAATTGCTTTGATCTGCTATGTGTGATGACTTGTATTCTTAGGAAGTAGCATGATCCACCCTAGGATCTCATCCTATAGGACCAATATAAATAAAAAATACAAATCCTTAGCAAGCCCCCTAAGATTGATCTGATACCTATTCACTAGAGGGACCATCTCCTCTCTTTACGAGATCAATCTAGGGTAAATCCCTTATGTTAGTTTCCAACTCAATAAAGACAATATATAAGCATGGATACTTTCTAATCAATCTATACTTCAACATCATCCACTTGATCATGAGTTTGGGACCTATCCTTCTCTCAAAATCATCTACTATTGTAATCTAGTCTAAAACCCTAAATCTGCCAAAATGACTAAGACTGAAACTATTATCATCATCACATCTTTGGGTCCTTGTATTTCTCAACCCTTGTACCTTTTTGGAAATGCACTTGAACCATTTTGTTGACCATCATAAGGACTACCAAATACCACTCTTTACCTCGACCAAATCATCCTTTGAACCACTTTTTATTGATGATTTCCCAGACAAGAAAATAATCTTTTCTGCAAATCTAGTCAACATGACTACTTTGACATAAGCTCACTTCCCCATGTAATATCCCTTTGACCAAATCTTTGCATGGTTATGATCTACCAACCATGGTCTATCAATTCACCATTCACTTGTTTTGTTTGGAGCTTTGTGCTTCTTAAACCCACATGGTTTATGAGGCTTCATGAAAATCTACAATGACAATCTTATTTACAACAAAGTTTACATCCACTCCTATACCACCTCAAATAAAACCAAGCCCAACTCTTTGTTCATTGATCATCTACATGACTTGGTATATTCATACATCTATCCCTTGTACCAAGGTAAACTCTGAGCCCCGTAACCTAACAAAGTTCAGGTGGCATAAGAATATCAAAACCCTAGATCCTCCAAATATAGTTTCCTTCCAATATTCAAGGTATATTTTCAAAAATCAAGGTTGATAATGATGGATAAATCAAGTTTATATCACCCACATTAGATATAAACATTTAACAACTAATGTCCCTAATTATTTGGAACCTAAAACTATTTAATTCACGTCTCTGGCAATATCTCCAAAAAAATTCCAATAAGGAAAAGTTTGTTTTTCTCTCAACTAATTTTACAAATAAAGGAACAATGAGGCCTATATATCATATCCTACCTTCCCATATCAAAAATAATTATTTTTGAGATGCTTTATTAAATATTTTTGCTTATTTTCGTAAATGGAAAAAACAAGTAATAATAGATTAAAAATACTTTTCCATCTCAATAAATTCCAGGAAAATTCTCCAAAGTGTGTTTTGGTATCTAGTACCCACTCACACAAAAACACACTTGTCCAATTCAAAAATATCAAATGAGCTTCTAGAAACCAATTCTACACTTTTTGAATAAATGATTTTAAGTGAACTAAAAATCATCTCAAAAATCACAAATAATTAGAGGAGCTATATCTGGGCTATACCCTTCCACCAGAAAATATCATGTCAATTTAGATAATATCACAAAAACGCTAATCAAATCACTTCCAAAACCCATCCCACCTTGTCCAACACTCTTCAACAGCAACCACACCCCTTCTGGTCGAGCCGCATTATAACTTGACACTGTTCACCCTTGTCTTACAGCTTTTGGAGGGAAGAGGAGATAAATGTGTGGCCACAAAAGCTTGCCTTGCAAATATCTTCACTTGCAAGTACTATAGCCAACTATTGCCCTAGCTAGACCATAAACCATCCATCCCAACTGTCCCCACGCCTACAACAAAGCCAGCCCTGGTTTCACCTCTCCTTCCTCTCAATGGACATAGTGGTGGGGATATTATTTCCGGGTATACCCACAGGACTCACTGACCAGGGTGGCCCACCAATGGGTTAGAGCTTTCCTTCATGGGCGGCCCAGTCAGAGAAAGAAGAGAAGCCAGTTACGGCTACGACAAGGCCTAGAAGAGTTACCGACTTAGGCATATAGTATTACTTGTAGTCCAAGGTGTATCTAGTTACCGGCTCTGTAACATAGCCGGATAGGTCTCTCCTGTAACCCCAGGTCCTGGTGACTATATAAACCAGCCCTAGGGAGCCTTTAGGGAAAAACCACAATCACAACTCGCACACGCGAACCTCTCTTCTAATCTATTGTAACATCCGTCTCTCGCCGATATATTACTGGGATGCTAGCAGGAGTAGGGTCCGATCACCACAGTCGGATCTAAACCTGGGTAAACTTGGGCTCACGATTCTCAGAACATCTGACGTCTCACACCCCATCTTCTCAACACCGTCAGGACCCCCTATGGCGTACTTGTCGACAATCTGATGACAGTTGGCGCCCACCGTGGGGAGGGATACTTTTGCAGCTTCATTCCAGGCGAAATCTACGCGTGCAGGAATCGGCAAAACAATCGCCATGGGTCGCGTGGTCTACGCCAGTGATTTCTCTCTCGTCCTTCTCGATGTGACTTGGATTCTGGCTAGCGAACCCGTGACAACCTACATGATCATGTCCAATGGCGAGATGAATATTTACCTCGGTTTCGTTGAACCAGCCCAACCCACCCTTGAGGTGATGACCATGGCAGAGAAAAATCCAGATCTGCTATGTCTGTAGAGGTGGAAGAGTTCAAGATCTTGGAAAAATCAAACCCACCTAGCCCACTCCTGTAGTGGATGAAGCGGTGGAGGAAAAATCCGGATCTGATCTCCTTGTCGAGATCGGATACACGGACAAGGAATATACCTGCTACAGGTCCAGTCCTACTGAAGCGTAGCAGAAAAATCACTCTTGAGGAACAAGATAAAGAAGATGACGAAATGCCCCTACATCGATTACGAAGAAATCGCTGTTATCAAGGAAAGCTTTGAGATGGAAGAGGCGGAAACCCAGCTATGCCGCTACCTCATGAACATGAACAAGAAGAAACACTGTTTCATATACCACATAAGCTCTGGATCCAACATTGTCAATGCTAGAGCCGGGAACGATTTAGTTCTTAACGCAATCGAAGAAAACGCCGACTTACCTGGCTTCCCTTAGGAGTCAATAACATCGCAGGAACTTTGAGATTTCGAGAAAGAGATGGATGAGTACAAATAAGAGCATGCCTCCAAAGCAACTCAAGGTGAGCCGAAAAATTCCCCCAGTCCATATGATAGCATGGATGAAAGATACACCTCGCAGGATGACATGGACACCAGAGATTCGGCCGAGGTCCACAAGCCAACCACTACGGAAAGTACCAAAGGAAGTTTATACCCCGGTACCGGACCAAAAGCCGTCTTTGTCACCGGTACGCACGTTAAGGCTACCGAGCGGTCAAAGAAGAATAATAAAAACAAGAATCCGACAACGGCAGAGCCGGGCGCTGTGGAAACCAACGAAGAAAAAGTTGATGAAAAGATAGAGATGGAGAATCAGGATGGAGATCCGATTAATACCATGCCGATCGACCCTCTCGTGGATGGACACGTTGTCACCAAGGGTGCACGTGAAGATTCTCTCAAAATTCCAATCCCAAAGGCTTCATATCTTACTCCGGATGCACTGGAGAAAAGGGATGAGGACCTAGAAAAACAATGTGACTGTGTGCATCAAGCAGCCTCGGTGGAATTGCAGTGGCTGAATCCGGCGATCCAGCCAGCAGTGGATCACATCAGATCCATAGAGCCTCTTGTTCTTCATCAATAACTCGATCCTCCTCTTGTCAAGGATCAAGTCCTTAGAAAGTTTTGGTGCCTTCATGTCCCATGACTCTTGGTGTGGAGAGGCACCATCGACGTAGGCCGAAAGAGCTTCTGCTTTATCAGGAGCTGGAAAATCCTTGTGATAGAATAAAATTCCTGCCCAGCGTTTAACAGATTCACTAGCATTAATCGTAGGATAGACTCGGTTTCTCCTAAGGACTAAGCTAAGAGTGCCAGTGGTGTAAGGAACAGCGGCACTGATAGAATTCTTTCGGGTACCATAGTAGTACCGGAAAAGGGTGAGACATGGACGAATGCCAAGAAACCCCTCGCTCAAAGCTGCATGAGCGCTAAGTTCTAGCAGAGAGTTGGGAGGGAGATTATGGAGCTGCACACAGTAGTACTAAAGAACTTTGGTGAAGAAATCCAACAGTGGCAGGCTGAGGCCACGGTCAATGTGCGTCCCAAAAAGGACGCGTTCGCCTTCGCGTGGTGCTGGGACGGCCTCTCCACCGCCATGCGCCGGCGACGATGTAGCCTACGTCCTGCATAACTTGGAGTTCTGTGTTGTCCATGGCGCCGGGAACCCAAAAGGCCCTGCAGCTTCCTCTCGTCCGCCGCCGTGGTTCCTGTCACCCCCGCGCGTCAGCTGAATGGCATTTCCATCCCGCTAGGATTTGTGGCGATTGGATTTTTCTCTCGGGGCGTGTAGATGAGAATGTTTGCAGAGGGATCGAGGAGTACGAGGAGGCAATAAGTGAAAACAGTGGAGAGATGAATCTAGGATATAAGGGTTTCTCCTCTCTTTTATTTGCCTCTGTGCCAAGATTTGTGCTTCAATCGCGTGATTTACACCACGCATATAGGAGAGAGGGAGGCTGCTTGTGTACCATATACCAAGAAGAAAGGAGTGTATCTGGTTAACCTGTTAGGATTTCTTCATAAGCTCCATATCATAGACGGTAATTCTTCCACCCAATCCCCCAAAGCATGAAGAAATGGTGCCTTGAGATGAGGTCGAAGTCCTTGTAAAATGAGACCGTTTTCCCTTTCGACTTGTCAATTGGCTTGTAATATTAAGTGGCATCCCTTGTTTTTCGCAGAATTAGGCTAATTCTCCCAGGGAAAAGTTGATGCCGTTGTTATTAATCATACTGTGCGGATATCCGATTCTGATAATCACATCCTCGATGAACTTTTTGGCTGTGTCTCCATTGCAATTTGTTATAGGTTTAGCCTTTATCTACTTAGTAAATTTATCCACCATTACTAGTAGGTGAGTAAATCAACATTTTTTCGTTGGAAACAGCCCTACCATATCAAGCCCCCAAACCGCAAATGGCCAGGTAATAGGGATTGTCCGCAGCTGATCAGCCAGATCGCGTGCCTAACGGGCATACTTTTGGCAGCATTTGCATGTTTTGACCATTTTCTCGGCATCTCCCTTAGGTGTGAGACAAAAGAATCTCTATCAAATATCTTTTGCCACTAAGGATTTGGCTGCAGCGTGTCGCATCTTGCCAATGCGGACATCAAGGATGCTAGGAACCCCTATTTGTTTGTTAGTTGGCACGAAGGCGTTTTAGCCTCAACGACGATGTAGGAACCTGCTGATACAAGCACCCATCACAGAGAGCACACACAAACAATTTTTTACCCAGGTTTGGGCCCCCATTGAGCTAACAACCTTATTTCCTGCTTTGGTGGATTATCTCGGTGGATCAAAGTACAAGTTCATGATCTCCCCAATGTCGAGGAGCCGCTTTCTATCTAGCTTCTACACTCCCCGGGCATTCCACTTCCTTTCACTTCTCACTCTCTCTATTCTCTTTCTTCCTCCTCTCCGGGGTGTAGAAGGGTTCTCACTCTCTTTTTCTCTCACTATCCTCTCAATAGAAACTCTCTCTCTTGGCATGAGGGCTCCCTCTCAAAACCCTAAACCCTAAGTTTCCTCCTTTCCAAGGACTCTCTTGCTAGCCAAAAACTCTTATAATAGTCTCTTGATCCCCTGCTTGTCCTCTCCAACCCTCTTCTACTTTATTCACTATTAATGGACAAGTGCCCCCTTTTATACTCAAGGGATCAATACAATGGCCAATGTGAAGCACCGCCAGGGGCGTTCCCAAGCGCAATCGTGGTGTGCCACGAGGTCTTCATGCATGTGGGCAGCGCCTGTGGCTGACAAATGGACAAGGGCGGTGCATAGGTGCATTTGATGGTTGAGTGAAAGCTTAGGCTCCGAGATGTCACTCCTGTCAGTGGCGCAATGTAGTAGACTACATCGCCATGATGATGTCCAGCAGCACTAGCGCATCGCCAGTTCCCAAGGCCTGGGCCTAACGTGTGCTGTCAAGCTCAGTTGACACCAGTTCCCAGGAAGCGCTTGGCCTAGGAGAAGTGCTCCTATGGTCCTTCCGGGGCTTAGCCGAGGCCACTCCTTACCCTCACCATCCCCGATCAGGCCCTTACACTCCTTCCGGGGCATCCCCCAGAAGGAGAGGTTGGACCACCTCATATACGTCGTTGTCTTTTCCTCCTTGTCCGCGCCCGGCTGGCGGACCGAAGCTTGTCTTGTATCGTTCGTCTTACCCATAGGTACCTACACCATAGCTGACACTTAGTCTCCATAGAATTCATCATATCAAAACCATACCTGTGACGAGCACACAACACTCGTGTCGTTGCGATGCCCTTGTTGGACAGGCCACTCGTCTATTGAGCCACTGACCGGTGGGTCATGGCCCACACGCTATGGTGTAATGCGAGGGATCCCCGATCTCATTATGCCAACACAGAGTGATGACCACGCTCGCCTTCATGGATTTCCTATAAGATTTCCACTCCTTCTTCTAGAGAAATACAATGCTGAAAAACGCCAAACACACTCTGTTTATAGAGCTCACGATTGATTATTGTATAGGCTTTTGCTCGTCGGATGATCTGTCGGCCCAGAACTTTGTCGTTCGGGTAGTTTTCCGTCTATAAAGAAATTCATATAGGGTTGTTTCCATCTCGTAATTACAACTAGAACTGCTACTAAAGGTGAGTAGGATTTCGTCGGATAGTCCTCATCAACTCCTATGATATAAGGAACTTTTAGGTGCTCTAGGAAAGCACCATCATAACCTGTTTCCGCGTAGAGCCTATTCTTGATAGAGCATCTGCTTCCTCATTTTCTTCTCGAGGGATTTGTTGAACCTCAAAACCATTGAACCATTTGCATCGTTCATCCACAATAGCTTTTTATGCTTCCATGTGTTTATTTGCGTTGAAGATATCCGCAACTTGATGGGCAACTAAATCCGAGTCTCCATAACACATGAGTTGGGTTATGGCAATATTTTTGGCCATGCGTATTCCATGTAACATTGCTTCATATTGCACAATATTATTTGTTGACGTAAAGTGAATTTGTAACACATACAACATCTTATATCCTTGGGGTCACTTGAGCACCAAGCCAGCCCTTGAGCCTCCTCATGATTTTTATCTGTCGAAGTGAAGGGTCCAAAATTCTGAGACTGGTGGATTTGTGTTATATGACGTCTCTATCCAGTCAGCGACAAAGTTAGAAAGTATTTGGGACATTATTATGTACATGGCTTGTACTCGATGTCGAAAGCTGCAAGCTCTATTCCCCACTTTGCGACACGTCATGTGGCGTCACGAGCGTTGATAGCTCAAAAGGGCCAAGTACTCACCACTATTATCCTGTGATCTTGAAAGTAATGCCATAGCTTTCTAGCAACAAAGAATACTCCATAGGCTACCTTTGCTACGACTCTGTCAGGATCTCGCTTAGATAGAAGTTGGACGTTGCACCTTATTTTCGTGATTTTCTTCCTCGCGCTCCATTGATGTTACAACACTCACGACTATGTTTGTCGTTGCAATGTAGAGTATCATAGGCTCTTGTGGCTCTGGTGCTTCAAGGATTGGTGGATTTGAAAGTAGATCTTTCAAACTTTGTAGGGTAGTGTCGGCTTCTTTGGTCTAGACAAATTTGTCGGTTTTCTTCAAGAGCTTGTAAAGGTGTGGCTCTTTCTCCGATACGGCTGACAAACGAGCTTACTGCTGTGATGCAACCAATGGGTCGTTGAACGTCCGTTAGGCGAGTCGGCCTGGTAATGTTTAGTATAGTCTTGATTTTTTCTTGGTTGACCTTTATACCTCTTTCACACATGCTGAAACCCAACATTTTTCCGGCTGGGATTTCGAAGAAGCACTTCTTCAGATTTAGCATCATATTGAATTTTCTTAGGCTAGCAAATGTTTCTTCCAAGTCGGAAATAAGTGTTTCCTTCTTTTTGGACATCACTTCTATATCATCTATGTATACATGTATGTTGCATCCGATTTCATTGTTGAGAAAATGTTGCATAGTACGTTCATAAGTTACTCCTGCATTCTTTAAGCCAAAAGGCATAGTTTTGTAGCAAAAGGGTTCGAAAGGAGTGATGAAAGATGTCTTAATTTGATCAGATTTTTCAATCGATATTTGGTGATATCCAGAATATGCATCGAGAAAACAGGGTAATTCCAATGCTGCCGTGGAGTCGATAACTTGATCGATTCTTGGGAAATGAAGCGGATCTGTTGGACAAGCCCTGTTCAAGGCGTTATAATCAACACACATCCTTAAATCAATAGTTTCCTTTTTAGAGACGAGTACAAGACTTGCCACCTACTTTGTGTGGATGAACTCTATGATAAATCCGCCTAATTCTAGTCGGGCTAATTCCTTAGCTATAGATTTGCACTTCTCATAATCAAACCATCATAATGATTGTTTGATAGGTTTAGCATCGAGATACACATTAAGAGAGTGCTCGGCGAGTTCCTTAGGTACTCCGGTCATGTCAGAAGGTTGTCGTGCAAAGATATCTTCATTAGCTTTGAGGAACTTGAAGAGCATGCTTTCCTATGCAAGGTCTAAAACTACCCATATATTGGTCGCCTTGGAGTGATAATTTTCCTTCAACTACGTCTTATTCGTCTCTTCTGATGCCTTGAACTGCAGACTCGGTTTGAGCACCTCGTTCTTTGTAACGGGCATCTTGGACGGATCGGTGTTTTTCTTGATCTCCTGGTACTCCTAGGCATGCAGCATGGCTTCAGCAAAGGCAACAGATACGTTTTCATAGTCTCGCGCTTTCTTCGGGTTTCCCCGAATGGTGATGACGCCATTGGGACCCAGAAGTTTCATCATATTGTAGATGTAGCAGGGATGGGCCATGAATACCTAGTAAGTCGGATGTGCGAAGATGGCATGGTACGCACTTTTGAACCGTACCATCTCGAAGGAGATTAGCTCGGTCCGGTAATTGTCTGGATTTCCGAATGTCACATCCAGTGTGATCTCACCCAACGAATCCGCATGTTTTCATGTTACAATGCCATGAAAAATCACATTTTTGTGGTTTAGCTGGCTTTCGTGGATCTTCATGTGCTGGAGCGTCTCAATGTAGAGGATGTTGATGATACTGCCACCATCCATGAGAGTTTTAGAGAACTCATAGCCATCAATAAGAGGATTGACGACCAGAGGGTACTTTCCTCGACGATGTGTTTTCTTCAAGCCATCATTATGGTCAAAAGGGATGGTTACATCCGACCAGTCCAAAAACTGGGGGACAACCGGAACTGTGACATTGAGCTCATGGAGAACCGCCTTTCTGACCTTATCTAGCTGAGTTCCAAGGAAGCAGACATCAGTGTCTTTCTTTGTAGGGTAACCCTTCTTTCCATCCGACATGGGCTATGCGGCATCTGCTTCTTCCATGTTGGAATCTTCCTTGGCCTCTTTGCCTTTCTTGGAGTTTTTATTTTCGTTTTGTTGCTTGGCCCTGTAGCCAGCGGATTCGCCGCTCTTGATGTTGTCATTGAAACAACACTCAGTATTGGTGTGGGTAGAACCTCCATTCTCGTCTGGTTGATGTACACAAGGGTTATTGGCAATGTTGGACCAAGAATACGATTTTCCAGGTTACTGATCTCTGCTACCCTGGACTCGGGAAGTTCTGCGGCCTTGTCCTCGGCTGCCTCCGTGCCCTCCTCGTCCACCATATCTGGAAGTTGCGTTGACATCTGCATTATCTAGATTAGGCTTGTCTTCTGAGGTATTCTTGCGCTTATGAGTTTGCTATTTTTGTTGCATGGCTGCGTTTGGGTTGGCAAGAATATTGAGCAGTCTATCTGAATCATCATCGATATCTGCATATTTGCTCGCCATTTTTATCATATCTCCGAAGTCGGTAACATGTTCACGCTTTAGCTTATGCCATAGTAATCCGACTAGGAGCCCTGTGATGAAGGCTTCAATTGCGGTTTGGTCGTTTACTCCCTCTGATGTGTTATTCATGTCGATCCATCATCCAAGGTAATCCCGACAAGTTTCTTTGGGTCTTTGAGTGAAACGCTGCAAGTCTCCGACTGTGCAGGGTCTCCTGTAGGTTCTTGAAGTTTGAAAATAACGCACTTTGCATATCATCCATGGTCGAGCCGTCTTCCTCAACATAAGTGGGAGATACCTGACTACAACCAGGATGTTTTCTCCTTTGGCAATGTAGGAAGCCTAGAAAAAATCTTGGACCCAAGTATCTGGCTGAGCTGCACCATCGTTGGGTTGAATGTGTTTGCCAATCCCGGAGTCAACCGGAAACTTTGTTTGACGGATACGTGGGCCAAAGCATTTGGGTCCCATGTACACATCTTCCTCCTTGTACCGTCACACTTCTATGCTGGATTTGATGCGATGGCGAGCGTCATTGGGAGACAGAGATCTGTGCCTTGGTTGCTCGCAATGCCTACGTGGCGGCGGAGTCGGACTCCTGCTGCTTCTTCCACAGTTGCCTCCTCTACCACTTCGGCTTCCATGGCTGCGATGAGATCCTTCATGGTCACTGTTGGGCGGTGATGGTGGCTCTGGTGGGTTATTTACGGCTGAGCGATGTGGTCCTGGAGCTTCATTATGCTGGATCCGAGGTTTGTTTCGTCGGGCTCCATCCCTGCTTGATTCAGGGCCATCATGTTGTTTCTTCGTCCAGTGTTGTTATATGCCTAGCAGGTGGTGTCCCTGGGAGGCGACATCCATTGCCAGTACCGTTCTTCCTGGCACCGCGATTCCTCTTTGTCCCTTGTGGCGATTATTTTGCCGACGAGGGGTTAGTTAGGGACCAATGTCCTGATGGAATCTTGGGACACAGCCAGAAGAACACCTGACCATTCTCGCGCGGACCTGCGATGATGACCATTTGATCCGGTCCTTGAGGTTTCTTCTTTTCGAGGGACATGACGATGACGCTGATCTGTATCCCTCTAGGGGATTACATCATCATTTTGGCATGCATCAGTGTGGCAATATTTTGACTTTGACGCTAGCTTCCCACTGAACGATGCGGCCATCTTCTACTGATGTAGTCCTTTGTCGAGCGATGCTACGCATTGCTGGACCTATTCTGGAGATGGGTTATTAGAAAGGATGGCTCGAGCACCTGGATCGTTCTACAATGGTGTGATGTAGACTTGGATCTTCTCTCCGGTTTTACCATCGAATAAATCTTTGTGGACTTGAGGGTTCATGTTAGCAAGAAATGGGCCACCTCTAGTCTTGTTTGGCAGTGACTTGAATTTTGACTGGTACTAGGCAGGATTGCTCTCTATCTGCTGTCTAATCTCGACGATGCATGCAGCTTCTTCGAGAAAAAATAAGTGATGCATCTCCAGATCGTCAGCCCTTTTCTCCAGCTCCTCCGGAGTGAGATCCGAAGCGGTTGGGATTGGTATTGTTAATGCATCTCCATAGATTTCTCATGCACCTTTGGTGACAACGTGTCCATCAACCGGAGGATCGATCGGTGCGGGATTAACCGGATCTCCATTCTGATTCTCGACTTGATTTCTTCATCAACTTCTTCGTTGTTGGCGTCCTCCACCGGCTCTATTGGTGTTGGGGTTTTGTTGTTGTTCTTTTCCTTTGATCGCCCAGTAGCTGTAACATCCCAATTTCAGCAACCCGGATTTGTTGTCAAAAAGCCAAATCAGGGGCAACAAAAACTTTTTCTTATTAAAGTGTTGAAATGTTTGCTTACCTGATTGCTTGTGCTCATGCAGTTGTTTGAGTATTAGATAACATCGTCCTTACCCCAGGATAGTCTTGATGGTAATCGTAGTAGTGGTGGGATAAGTTACCTTGATCTGCTGATTTCTTTGTTTTCTTAGGAACTAGTGAGCTAATCTAGTAGCTCATCCCCTATGACCCAATCTATGTTTGTGATCATCAAACTCAAACCAAGCCTCCCAAACTGGATCTATCATCAGGCACTCAAGTGACCCTCCCATCCCCCTTAACCAACTCATCAAAGGCCAAATCCCGTGTATTAGCATCCAACTCATCAAAGGACAAATACAATCATGGATCCCCTCTACTTAATCTATATTTCAACATCATCCACTTGATAATAAGAATAAACGCTTGTACCCTTCCCTCTTTCATGATAGTCCAAATCCACAAATCTACCAAAATTGGCTAAGTATGGAATCCTTATCTAGATTATCTTTGAGACTCCATATATCCCAACCTTTGTGCATTCTTGAGAATGTATGTGGGACCCTGGATTTACGGTCCAAGAATCCCTGTTATGCCTGCAATTCATGTTCCCATGATGAGTGAGCCGTTAGCATAACCGACAAGTATCATTACAACATCCATGAATACCAAGTACAAGTACTTACATTAGTGCCATTATGGCGATACAACATCAATAACGGAAGTCTTCAAGCGCGGAGCGCATGTCATGCCTTAACCTACATGCGACTGATTGGGAAGACGACCTAGTTCACATAGACGTCAGTATCTTCATCTTTCCTGGATCCTCTGGAAATCTGGCCAAGTAAATAGCCAGGGATAATGCCAGTGAGTACTTTGAATGTACTCGCAAACCACCTTAAAGAAAATATAACAAGAGTATATGCAATATGGCGGTGGTAGTAGGAAGGCTCCAAGAGGGGTTCTTTTCTCAAATAGTTTCTCTTGTAGATATAGAATGTCTATATCTTTGATGAAAACTTTTGTAAAACACTTTGGAAAACTTTTTTAAAAGTTTTCGAAAACACTAGGATTGGGTCACCCATTTTTTTTGCCTTCTGTCCATCCCATGACCAAAACTCCTTCCACATTTCCCGACCATCCCAGGGTAAAAACATTTCCATAGCCTTTGCTTTTCCGAAGTGCTTTTTGAAATCAAAACCCGTACCGCTCTATAGTAGTTTGTCCAAACCGTCCATAACCGCAGACACAGATATTCGAATAGATTTACACTCTATAGAGGTTGTACACTTTACCCACATCATCCGATTACCCTGCCCTGATCTACACCGATCGTGGGCCGGGTAACCGGTCAAGACTCTCCGGATGCCACTCTAGTATAGGCCCTACCCTATGAGTCGTTACCCTTAACATCGGGACGTCTGGTTCCACAGACCAACCGAAGTGCCATCCGACTCCTCGAGAAGGAGCTCCTATAGAAACGACACTTTAAATGAGGGCTCATAATATCACCCAGACCAACCAGAGTGCCATCCGACTCCTCAAGAAGGGGTACTTTCAATGAGGGGCTCATAATATCGCCCGGCTGCTCCTGAGGGCAGTTCACAGTTCCTCCACGTGACTGCCTTGCAGTTGACCCTCGATGTAAAGGAACCCCGATATTCGAGGGAGATTATCTCTTATAAGTAGTCATGAGAATTCCCATACTAGAGTAGCAAACTTGAAATCCAGCCTCATCCCATTCCAGAGTAATGTGGTTGCACGGGTTAAGTTGTTTTAGCTTAAGCTGAAAAGAACCGGGTGCGTTTTTGTAAATATTTTTCCTCCTCTTTCTTTCCTTATATGTAAAACCAAAACCTTTGGTGTGAGACCTTGGCGCATGGCTTAATAGGATTGATAGTATGCCAATACCAACAAGTTGCAACTTCTTTTCCGGAAGCTCATCTGAAAAGAACTCTAAGGTTAAGCATGCTTGGCCTAGAGCAATTTGAGGATGGGTGACCGACCGGGAAGTGGGTACCGGGTGCGCACGAGCGAGGACAAAGTACGCATAAAATACTATTGTTGGTCTATGGGGTTAATCTAGAGATCCTATTGAGTTTCCAGGAGTGATAGCCGCAGCTCCAGAGAGGAAGGGGTGTTACAAGTGGTATTAGAGTCGATCATCGCGGTTACACGGGTGTGTGTGTGTCAACGGCGGACATGAGGAGCATGGTGCATGTGGCCCGGAGTGGACATGGCATGGCACATGTGCCGACACTAGATGCACGTACGTATGCCAAGAGGGGACATTCCTGGCTTGTGGTTTATCGACGAGGGCGTCAATCTTCTAAGGGTGGGTGTATGTGAGACCCTGGCGCATGGCTTAATAGCTTGATAGTATACCCATACCAATAAGTTGGAATTTATTTTCTGGAAGCTCATTTGAAAAGAACTCTTAAGGTTAAGCGTGCTTGGCATAGAGCTTGGCATAGAGCAATTTGAGGATGGGTGACCGACCGGGAAGTGGGTACCGGGTGCGCACGAGTGGGGACAAAGTACGCACAAAAGACTAGTTTTGGTATGTGGGGTTAATCTAGAGATCCTATTGAGTTGCTAGGAGTGATAGCCGCTGGTCCAGAGAGGCCGGGGTGTTACACTTGGAAGGCCAAAGATAACCAATGTTTTCTCATAAAACATTTTTGTAAGATTTTCCGGGGTCTTCCCATCCCGTTGTTTTGCTTCGGCTAAAACAGGTTCTCCAAGGGGTTATGGTGTTAAAACACCATCTACCATACTAAGGGCGAATAGATGTCAGCAAGGGGGTTGTACTTAGTAGTACAAAGGGATAATGGTTTGGAGGAATCAAACATTCCCACATATAAAACATACTAGTAAAACCATGCAATTTATATAAACAAGTACATAAATCATGCATGAATATAAAAGTAGGTCAAGGGATTATGAGAAAGAAGGTGGGTTTCCTGTGACTAGCGATATGTCCCTTGAATTATTTTACAATACCAGAATACCAGGATAATAATATCCAGTAATACACCAAGGATTCGTTTTTTTAATGGAAGACAATCGCAACTATCGTTGCTTACGAGCATACATGCAAACAAGAAGAGCCACAATCAATACAAGACACACAAGCCTCAAAGAAATACATAAAACAAGGTACAAAGCAAGTTTATACATCAGTAGGTGTTGAGGATTTTGTTGGGATACCAAGGAAACGCTTTGGTTGCATTTATGGATTTTCTTATCAAGATTTATAGTCCAAAACTACCTAGATAAGGGGTTTTAAAGCAAGGACAAGTTCCGTAAGATAACATTGTGTCAAAGTTATACCATCAGATAGGTATTGATAAAATGAAACCAACAAAAGTGTTTCACTATTTTATCAATTACCATTGATTTATAATGATCTTTATATTGAATAAAACTAGTTTTAGGAAATAATTCACCAGAAAAGTTCTGGAGCTCTAAAAATTATTTCCTTTTAATGTTTAAGTAGGGTTTGATGGACTAATTCACTTGGAGTTTGAATAACATTCAAATATTTACCTGAATGCCCTCAGGAAATGCCCAAAGGCATTACTGGATGGTATTTTTCTTTTTCACCAGATTTAATCTATAGGAGATTTTGATGTGATTACAAAGACACATATTAGGTGTTTGAAATACCCTTTTGTAGAAATTGGAATCACTCAATTTGGAATTACAGAACTAAGGTGGTGAATTTATTAGGTAATAAACCATGCACAGAACAGTTTAATTCCTAATAAATCCACCAATGCTCAATAAATAATGAACTCATGGTGTTGGATAGATATTGGTACGCAAGTGTAGTAGGAGTTGGAATTAGGTCAAAACTCAATTTTGTTTGACCTATAGAATATTCTAAAGACATAAATGGCCTGATTTTGTTATATTCATTATGGGCAAACCAGGTAGTAAATGGGCATGGGGTCAAGGTTTGAAGAAAGGTATCATAGATACCTAATAACACAAATTGGATTTAATCCTTTGTTTTTACCAAACTCTATGGGAGAATTTATGTATGAAAATGATACAACTTGGTACTTGATTTACTATAATTAATATAGACATTCTTTAGGTCCACTTCTTGTATTGCATGTTTAACAAAACATGTAGGTACTTCGTAAAAATCATGTTTGGCAAGGTTTGGTTAGTTTCAATGTTTATTTATATTTAAAGTGAACCTCTAGATATGGAGTTAAAAACAAAAAGATTGAAGAAAAGGGAAAAACGTGTGTTGGGCCAGATCTAGAGGGGAGATGGGCTTACTGGGCCACGCGGAGGGGAACCAGCCTACCCGGCGCCTACGAGCGCGACTCTGCGCATTTCAAACAGACGCGACAGGGACCAGATGGTAGAGGGAGGAGGGCTGAAGGGGTATAAGGCGATTACGGCCCTTGGATTAAGTGGATATGAACGGCTGTCATTCATCTTTGTCCCTTGGCGGTGCGCGGCACAGGGAAACCCTAGGAGGGGCAGTGGGAGGTAGGGGATCTCACCGGAGGGCCCACCGATGACTAGGATGTGGCGGAGGAGGTGCGGTGCTCCATGGTGTGCTCGGGGATGGTCAACACCATGGGGTTTGGCCACGGGGGCGAGGCGCACGATGAGAAGGAGGAGATCGACCTGGAGCTCGCTGTGGCACTTCTAGGGCGGTTGCATGTCACAGGGGAGACTCCATGGGGGATGCGTAGGACCTGTAGAGCACGGAAGGGGTGCATGTAGAGGACTTGAGGCTCCAAAGCTTCGGGTTCGAGGTAGAAGTTCCAACTTGTTCATGAGTTCGCACGGTGTCTTCCGGTGCTCCTACAACAACACGAAGAGCACAGGGACATGCGTCAGTGAAAGGGAAACCCAAGGGGGAGAGAGAGAATGGGATGGGTGGTCAGGAGCGATTGAAGGCCGTCCTTATTTTTGCATGACCGAGAGGAGAGCTACCTCTCCTTCCATGGCATGGGGGAGCTAAGGATGAGATCTGGAGCTCGGGGGAGAGGTGTTCTGGGGCTAGGAAGAGAAATGAGATGCAGAGGCAGGTATTCGTGGCCTCTAGGATTTTTATCTTGAGTTGGATTTGTTCATGGTGAACCAAGCTCATGTGAGCCATGGGGAGGCGATATTGGCAGGGGATTGGCCCTCAGGGGCAATGCTGGGTGGCGGCCAGAGGTCCTGGTCGACACAGAGGAGCAGGTTGGGGTGGTGGAGCTGATGTGGTAAATGAATGGGGGCATATCTTTGTAAGATGTGGTTGTCTCTCTCTCTCTACTCCTCCAAGGAGTAAAGGACAAGGAGATGGGTTATGCTATAGTGGGGCTATAGGGATTTCGACCAGAGATGAGTGGCGCTTTCTGTGGAGTTGTAATGGACAAGTTTAATACATGTTGGATGTGTTTTAGCTCATGATTTGGGGATTTGGCAATATTAGGCATTTTAATCATCATGGGGAAAGTTTTAAATTTTTATCTTGGCAAGATGGGTAAATGGTCCTAGCCGAAGGGTATATCCAATATATACCTCCTCTAATTATTTGGGATTTTTTTGATGATTTTTAGTTCACTAAACATCATTTATTCAAAAATTGCAGAAGTAGTTTATAGAAGCTCATTTGATATTTTTACATTGGATCAGGTTGGTTTTTGATGTGATATGGTCCTATTTACAATATCATGCATTGAAGAATTTTCTTGGATTTTATTTAGAAAGGAAAGTATTTTTAGACTATTATTTCTTGTTTCTGCCATATAAGAAAAGGGGCAAAAAGAAATAACAAAGGATCTTAAAAATATTAATTTTTGAGTTTGGAAATGAGGGTAAGATATATAGTGCTCAAATGGGCATTGAGTTGGCAAAGTGATTTGGAGAAAAACAAATTTTGCTTTATAGACAAAGATTCTAGGGTTTTGCCAAAAGTGGAATTTAAATATTTTTAGGATCCAAATAATTATGGTAATTATTTGGTGAATTATCATATCCAAGGTATCTGATGTAAACTTGATTTACTTATCATGTAAACTTGGGTTTTGAAGAATTATAGTGAAAAAGGAAGAAACTAGATTTGGGGGCATCTAGGGTTTTAATATTTTTATGCCACCAAAACATGGTTGGATTAGGGAGCTCAGCGCTCACCTTGGTACAAGGGATATATAGATAGTTAGACCAAGTTATATAGATGATCATGGAAGTATTAGTTTGGCTTGGTTGGATTTGAGGTGATGTATGAGTGATGGCAAACTTTGTTGAAAATAAGGCTGCCATAACAGAGTTGTCATGATGCCTCCTAAACCATGTGGTTTTAAGAAACAAAATTCTCTAATGGAAACAAGTGACATGTGGATTGATATACCATGAATATTAGATCATAAATATGCAAAGAGTTCGTCTAGGGGACTTAGCATATGGCTGTGATCTTCTGCCAAAGTATGCAAGATGATAAGATTTGCACAAAAGATTATTATCTTGACTACAATACCATCATGGATGAGTGGGAACCATAATGGTTTAACCAAGGGAAAGAGTGGGCTTTGGTAGTACTAATGATGTACTACAATATGGTTCAAGTACATTCTCAAGAATGCACACAAATTGGAGTAGGTGGAATTCCAAAGATTGAATCCAGTTAAGGATTTCAGACAGCCATTTTGGCAGGTTTAGGGTTTTAGACTAGATTACAAGTGGAAAGGATTTTGGGGTGATGCTAGGATCCCAACTGATAATCAAGTAGATGATGTTGGATTGTTGATTGAGTAGAAAGGATCCATGCTTATACTTGGTGTTTATGGAGTTAGGAAACTATTAGAAGGGATTATCCCTAGATTGATGTGATTAGGAGATGAGATGGTCACCTTGTTGTGAACTACTAACCATGGTTTATCAATTAATACTTCACTTGTTTCCATTGGAGCCTTGTGCTGCTTAAACCCACATGGTTTATGAGGCATCATGACATATCTGCTATGTCAGCCTTGTTTTCAACAAAGTTTGCCATCACTCCTAGATCACCTCAGTTACGAAAAAGACAAAATCTTGCTGCCATGATCATCTATATAACTTGTTATAACCATCCATCTATCCCTTGTATCAAGGTGAGCTCTGAGCTCCCTAATCCAACCTTGTTTAGGTAGTATGAAAAAAAAAACCCTAGATCCTCATCCTTGTTCTATTCCAAAACCAACTTCCATTTGCAATAACCAAGGTTGGATATGATAGATACTTTAAGTTGACATAATCCACCTTGAATATAAACATCTTCCAAATAATTCCCATAATTATTTGGAACCTAAAATTATTTAAATTCCTTCATTTGATGAACCCTAAAAACCTTCTTTATAAGGAAAAGTTTATTTTCTCCAAGCTACTTTGCCAACTCAAGGAACAATTGGTGCATATCTATCATATACTATCCTCCCAACTCAAAAATAAATATTTATGAGATCCTTTATTATTTCTTTTTGTCATTTCTCTTAAATGGCGGAAACAACAAATAATAACTTAAAAATACTTTTCTTCTAAATAAATTCCAATAAAATTTCCCAATATGTGTTATGGTATCTAGGACCATCTCACATCAAAAACCAACCTTGTCCAATATAAAAATATCTTCTAGAAACCATTTCTGCACTTTTTGAATAAATGAGATTGAGTGGACTTTTAATCATTTAAAAATTCCCAAACTGTTCCTATGATCATGATTTGACCATATTCATCTACCAGCACCATTTCTCCACCTTACCCAATGCAATTTATTCAAACTCCTTCACAAGCACCCATGTGATCAAACTATAGAAGACCATCAAAGCTTGACCTAACTAAACCAAAACCATCACCCACTTGATCCAACAAATCTTGCACAACACCCTACCTCACTTCTTCTCATGCTCCACTGTAGCACCACTTTAGCACCATCTCTCCTTGTCCTTTAGTTCTTGTAAGAAGGAGGAGACACACAATTAATATCTAGTCTTGCACCTCTTTAATATCTTGCCACCTCTCCATCTCCCTGTCCTAAAACCAGACCAGAAACCAGCAAGGCAGCCCCTTGTTTAAACCTCCCTCGTGCTCCCCATGGACTTGTTCCACCATAGAACTTCTCTCTTTGGTTTATAAGGAAAACTGCCAAGCCAACCCTTCCCCCTAGCTCATTCCCCCTCTCCTCCCCACTCACCTACACCCCGAGACCCTTCTCTCTCCTCTTCCCTAGCTTTCCCAAGTGAAGGAGGAAATGGCCTCTCGGCCATTATCCAAGAAATGAGCATGTCTCACTCCCACCTTCTTCTCCCCTCTAAATGTGGCCTCAATGTGATCCCCAACCCATGATCCACCCTTCCCTAGCTCCCCACCTTCTCCCCTGTCCTCCTTCGACCAGGACCAAGCTTTTCGATCTCAGGAAGCTATGAGGATTCCACTGATGGTGTGCTCGCCATACTCCACCTTTTCCTCCTGTTTTGGATCTGGGATGACCCCCTCCACAAGCCAAGTCTAACCATACCTTTTTCCCCTTGCATGCAGACAGCCATGGCGAGAGTCGGCGACTGCCCGAGCCCTCTGTCGCGGGATGCACGACTCTCCTTCCCATCGCGAAGCAGGTTGGTGCTACCCCTCTCCGGAATGGCCTCGTCGAGTCGTGGCGCCCCGGAAGTTCTCTGTCGCCTCCCCATGCCCCAGAGGCTCCCCCAAGCCTCGCCATCCCCCGCTAAGGTTTCCGCCCGGCGCCCTAGACGAGAGGAAGAAGAAGCACTAACAACGTCCGGTCGGTTTTAATCCAATGGTCGGCGCCTTCCGGTACCTCTTCGCTCTCCCATGGTGACCAACAGGCGGGCCCATCCCTGGCAGTTTGAACTTGATGCCTCCCACGCGCAACCCTGCATGGGTGGGCCGGAATCCGGGGGTGACGCCCTTTTTCCTACAGATCTGGCACTTTGCTTCTCCTTCTCTATTCCTCTTATCTATTTCTAGTTAACCCCAAAACTAGTTGTTTACTTTAAATACCACAGAAAATGAAAAAGGGAAATAAATGGCCAGATGAAACTTCTTATGTGGACCTATGTGTCTTCCCAAACAGGCAGAACAAGCTTTGACCCAAAATAAATTTTAGTTATTTTCTAGTAATTCCTTTGCACACATGTATCAATTACTCTATATAATTTTCCAAGGAATTTTAAAACACCAACTGGTTTGAACTCTTTTTGTACTATAAGGTATCAATGATACCTTTCCTGAAAACTTGGCCACACCCTCTCCTACTTCCTAGATTACCTGTAGCAAAAATAACAAAAACAGGGCATATCCGCCTTTAGGAAATTCTCTAGGAAAATCCAAAAAATTGAGATAATTACAACTCTCAGAACATCTATATTCTCATATAATTCACACTCTAGGAGCCCAATATTTATTGAGCTATCTTTGATTTCTGGTGAATTAAACTTTTTTATGTATAGTTAATTCACCAATAAAATCACTGCAATGGTTCTGCAACTCCAAAAAGGGCGATTCCAATTTCTACAAAAATGTATTCTTATTATATATCATTTTCCTTCGAAATCACATTAAAAGACCTTATAGATTAATTCTTGTTAAGAGGACAAAAAGGCTCTAATACTACCTTTGGCAATTTCCCAAGGGCATTCTGGTAATTATTTTTAGATGATTCCAACTCCCAGTGAATCAGCCCACCGAACACTACTTAATCACCCAAGGAAATAATTTTTGGAGTCACAGATATTTTTTCTATAAATTAATTCCTAAAACTATGGTATTGATCACTAAGAAATTCATAGTAAATCAAAGAAAAATGATAAAATAGTGCAACCACTTTTCATGGTTTCATTTTGTAATTTCATTTTTGATTATATCATCTTTGCATGTTAAAATCCTACAAAACATGGTCCTTGTTTAAAACCCCTTTCCTAGGTAGTTTTGGGTATATAACTCACAAAAGCAATTCAATACATGCAACCAAAGCAATTCCATTTTCTACCAACTCAATGTATCCAAACCTACTGAATATATCATGTGTTGTTTACTGGATTACTATACTGAATGATGTTTGTGTGCTCTATGCTGAGTGTGATCTTGTTTGCTTGCATGTGTGATCCTCGGCGATGATAGTTGCGATTGTAATTGACGATGAGCAGAAGGGATTATATTATTTATGGTATTCTCAAAGGAAGTCCAGGGACATATTGCCATATTGATGATCGCAGGAAAGCCACCTTATTGCTCATATGCCCTTATCCTACTATTTTAACTATGCATGTTTTATGTACTTTTTTATATAAATTGCATGATTTTACTATGTGGGAATGTTTGGCTATTCCAAAATATTACCCCCTTTATACTACTAAATACAACCCCCTTGCTGACACCTACCTGTCCCTAGTATGGTAGATGGTGTATTAACACCATAATCCCTTGGAGACCCGTTTTATCCTAAGCAAAAGTATAGGATGGGAAGACCCCGGGAAACTGTTTATAAAATGTTTTATGAGAAAACCTTGGTGTGGTTTGACCTAACAAGATAAGTTTTATAAAACAAAAAGGTTTTCTTTTACAAAGAGGGGTGGAAGAAGGAGGAGGAAAAAGGGTTTACAAAAAGGCACCCGGTTCTTTGTAGTTTTGCATAACAATTAACCCGTGCAACCACATTACTCTGGAATGGTAACATGGCTGGGCTTGATATTTGCTACTCTGGTGTAGGAAATCTCGAACTACTTATAAGCGATAGCTCCCTCGAACACCAGGCTTCCTTTACATAAAAGGGTCAACTGCTAGGTAGTCACCTGGAGGATGCATTACCACCCATGTGAGTGGCATAGAGATATTATGAGCCTCTCACTGAAAGTGCCGGCTCTGGAGGAGTTGCGAGCACTACGGTTAGTCTGTGGATCTCGATGTCCCGGTGTTGAGAGGAACAACTCATAGGGTAGGGCCTATACTAGAGTGGATCTCGACGTCCTAGTCTTGAGCAGTTACTCGATCCACGATCGGTGTAGATCAGGGTCGGGTACCCGTTTGGTGTGGTTAAAGTATACAACCTCTACAGAGTGTAAATCTATTTGAATATCTGAGTCCTCGGTCATGGATGGTTGGGAAGGTTGCTATATAGCGGTGTTGGTTTTGTTTCCAAAAAGGACTTTGAAAACGTAACTGTTTTCTAAAACCTGGTGGTCTGAGGGACACTAGAGAAGGAAGAGGATAACTCGGTCATTTGAGGACCATGGAGATTAAATAGGATGACCCACTCCTAGTGTTTTCCAAAAGCTTTTCTAAAAGGTTTCCAAAATGATTTACGAAATTTTCCAACAAAACCTTGTAGATGCTATATCTACAGGAGAAACTATTTTAGAAAAGAACCACTCTTGGAGCCCTCCATTACCACAACCATATTGCATTCCACTTGTTATTATTGTTTATCTTAAGGTGTTTTGCGAGTACATTAAAAGTACTCACCGGCATTGTCCTTGGCTATTTACTTGGCCCGATTTTCAGAAGACCGAGGAAGGAAGAGGATGATGACGTCTATGCGATATAGGTCGTCTTCCCAGTCAGTCACATGTAGGTTAAGGCATGACATGGGCTCTACGCTTGAAGACTTCCTCTATTTGTTGTTGTAATCGCCATAATGGCAACATTGTAAGTTTTGTAATCGTTACCTTCTGGATGTTGTAATGATACTATTCGGTTATGCTCACGGCTCATTGATCATGGGAACGTGAATTCCAGGCATATGAGGATTCTCAGACCATAAATCCGGTGTCCCACAGACTTGGTATCAGAGCCATCCTGATTGTAGGAGACCTTAGTTAGCATGGACATTAGACAGGACAACCCTTATTTCTAAAAACATCGGCTTTCGAAAACTACTTTCTCAAAAGCTTTTCGAATGATTTCCTATCTTACCCTCTCTGACTTAAACTGTTTGAATATATTTTTACTCTATATCTGGTTTACTCCAAATATTGTATTTTTCAAAAATAAGTCCAACTTCTAAAACCCTAAAGACGTACAACTCGAGATGACAAGATATGCAAGGACAAGCAAACCAAAAAGGACCTATCAACAACGAAAGACACTACAAGATCACCCTACCAACGGAGTCCTACATCAGTGGATCTAGTACGGCACAAACTCCCCTATGGAAACACAGAAGGAAAGACCTTCAGCAACGTCTACACCTAGGATAAGTATCCCCTGTGTAGGATTCCCCTTATGGCGTGTAGTCATCCCTTAGTATCTAGGGTACGCTTGCTTGTTTGTCATGTGCCTGTATGATGCTTGGAATGTGTTGTGTGTATTTTTTGGGTCATTCAATCCTATTGCTTTGACCCCCTTGTTTGTGTATCCCGACCACTAACCCTCATAAACCAATAACTTGAAATGTCTCATCAACAGGATGGCCACCGAAAGAAATCAATGACGATCCCATCCAACCCTCTGCCGAACCAATAGGAAGTCACCTCCATACAACCAATGCCCCCAAAATCCCTCCAGATAGGGATTCCAGAGGACTGTCTACATCCTCATCAAGCTAGAGAAACATAGAGAGTCAAGCGAAAATAACCTCCCTAGAGCTAGATACCTCTACCCCGACTGAGGACCAAGAAGAAGTGTCACTAACAGCTAAAACTTCTCCGAGCTAACCATTACGGTTTCGTCAGGTAACCACCATAGCAAAGTAGTCACAATATGGCGTCACTCGAAGAACTCAATTCAACTATCACGCCAAGGCTCCAAGAAGAAGGATCTACCCCAGCCTCGATGCCCTTAAGCAAAGCTCTAAGGTGGAAAGACTACATCTTTCCACTCAAATCCATAAGACCGCCTACTAGAAGATACCTCCGGAAGAACCCCTAATCTGAGGACCTGCAGTAACCAAAGAGAGTACACAACCCCAATACAGGACAAGACTCATGAAGCCCTCCTGAAGAAACCGTCGTACCCCTCAGTCACTGATGGCTGTGAAATACCACATCTTTTAGCCATATAAAATGTGCCATTTATCTCTCATATCATATTTCTTCTAGATATAGTTATGCCTTATATGCATGACTTCTAGTGTTCATTCTACTTTCATATGAGCTTTGCACATTTCGTAGTTCAGGTAGATTTTTATCACTTTCCTTGTCTATGACATGTGTGTAGGTGTTGATGATGATTATGGATAAAGTAGAGGCAAAAGGAACAAAGAAAGCATAGTATAGAGGAGCTACAGGGGCCATACTTAGCCATTTCAGAAGTTGAAAAAGTGATTTTTAAAACTTCTCAAAATAAAGATCCAATACGAATCCAACGAGCCGAAGAACACCCAAAACGGAGTTCGTATGAAGAAATAGCGACCAAGATACGAAAGTGTGCTGAAAGTACGACGACCAACTATACGGCCGGAGGCCGTATTGCTCCGTCCGTATAGTTTCCAAAAAGGTCGGGAACAATAGGATTTGGCCCCAGAAAAGCACCAAAACCTTCCCCAAGTCATATGACGGTATTAGGGGTACTCTAGGGCACCCCTAAGGCCTATATAAGGAGGGGATGAGCCAAGTGAGTGCCACCAAGCCATAACCTCCACCACAGCGGTGCTCTACCGCCGTGCTACCTCCATAGACGCCTCCAATCAGATATACACCATTACCACCACATATACGAGAAGGTACTAGGATCTTGAAGGCCTCCACATAAATCTACATCGTCATCTTCATCAACAACGTCTCCATCACCGATCCCCTTTGGTTACTTGTTGTAATTCTAGATTGAATCTTGGATTTGCACTTGTTCTCAATTATATCATCATACTTCATCTGTATTTTATCCATGATGTTGATTGCCTTCATGTGTGAGTAGTTTCCTTTGTTCTTGGGTAGATGGATAAACCCTAGTGTGTGATTGAATTGAGATATATATTATTATATGATATTATTCATTATGTGTCTGTATTAATTGTCTTCATCTTGATGTTGGGAGTTGTGTGCCTCCTTAATATTTGCCTCTTTCGGGGACCTGATGAAGGGGATTACTGTTGGTAGACGAAAGGATGATAGCTCTTATTGTGACTAAGAAGTAGTTGTCATTCTTTACGTACTAACTTGGGGAACCAAGGAAAACTCATCAAGCCATGTCCATGCCACGGCAGAAATCCCTTAATAGCGTAGTATCATGATGGTTGTCGGTTATTGTCTGTTGTGGTTATGAAAAATGACGCGAGAAGTGGTTACTACCTATTTGTCCATATATGGAGCTCCTCCCACACATATCATACATGGTCTTATTTATTATAATAATTTTGATCACTCTTTCTAATTACTAACGGTGGATTCACTACTCCCTACGAACTCTTTCCATCATCTGCAAACCTTCGTAATCATAATCGCATGCTCTTGTTTACTTATAGCTTTAGTTTACTTATTGTTCTCCTATTTGAAAACCCAAAAATGTCTTTTATACAAAACTCGCATTTTATCTTGCTATTTAGAACGTGATTTAGCATTACTATTCCAGTATTTAGTTCAAGAGTTATTTAGAGTTCAGACTCCTGCTCCCTGTGGGATCGATATCTTTATTTCAAAACTAGCTACAAATGATCTGTGCACTTGCAGTCATCAAGCTATTTTCTGGCGCCGTTGCCGGGGAGCTATGCAATGTAGGTCTTTTAGCTTTTGTTTATTTATTTTAGTTTTGCTAGACTTTGTTTTAAGCTTTCTTTATTTGCTGCATTTGTCTTTTGCTTTTGTTTACAAACCAAAAACCCATAAAAATATTTGTTACTAATCATGTCGTCTGAGATATCTGCCTTCCAACAGATAAAATCTATAATGGTGGAGTCAAAGGGAAGGACTTTGGGAGATATTCATAAAAGCGAAGACATATTAAAAGAATGGCTGACTTGGATGGACAAGTATTCATCCATACTATGTGCCGCTTATCAATTATGTTGTGATTATTGCGAATCTCCAGATCACCTCAATTATCAATGTAAGTATAATTTTGATACCGAACTAGGAGGCTATAATAGAGAAGAGTTTAAATGCCTTGTTTGGGAGGACACATTACAATTTGTTCTTTTTACTGGTTGCAAAGAGTTGTTATTTCATTTAAGATAAATACAGGTAGAAAGTAAACCACTTGACATGATTTATCAAGAAGTTCACCTTATATTCTGCTATTGCCAAGATAACTTCTTTGATAATGCATTTATTCTTGAGCGGCTTAAAGCTTCCATGGAAGAATCTAACCTTTTGGAGGGTGCTCCAAAAGATAATGTGTAGGGGGCTCCACTCAAAGAGCCTCCACCTAAAAGACCGGAACATGTTGTTAAAGAGGTGGCACTGGATGTTGCACTCTCTCAACTAGTGGAAGGTAAGTCCGAAGGTAAGACTATCGCTGAACTATTCGCGAATTATCCTCGGAAGAATGAAGAGGAGAAACTTGATCAACCACTTGAATCTCCTACCTCTAAAAATAATTTCCACACACAAATAGTATGCATGCAAACGATATCTCATTATCTAGTAGTGATTTCTATAAGTCCCAAACTTATGATGATTGTTTTCAGGAGGATTTGTGCCTAGACAGTGATTTGGGGGATTTGGTGAGGGACTAGAAGATGAATCTTTCCATGAATATTCTGATGATATTAACATGCAACATGAATCCTCATTGGAAGAGGTATATGAGTATTTTGAAGAACAAGTGAGCAATATGACGGTAAGAGAAATGTATTCCCAGATAGTGGAATAAGCTAAAAAGTTAATTTCTTCGGATACGATAGACGATCCAATAATATGTCCTCAATGTATGAAATTTGGGCACTACTTTTGTTTTCAATGCTCTGATACATTTAATCAATATTTAGTGTCTTATAATAATGTGATGTTACTAGTGAAGTATTAGACTATATTATCTTTGAAGGTGTCCATGAGTTGATAATACATGTCATATCATGTATTAATAGTGAGATAGTGTTATCATAAAAAAACTTATGAAATCCTTCAACGTATTTCTTGGTATTCTCATGAACAATTTAGTAAGAATACACTTGTTTTGAGGAGTAAGGCACCGAGTAGAGCCGTAGCGCCCTATGTTAATCATTTGCAGGAAATCTCATTGGAGAAGGATGAAGTTCCTTACTGAGAATAGGATGAACACGAAGAAGAACTACAAATCCCCTTGGAGGAGGATGAAGTTTCTTCCCAAGAAGAGGATGAATACGAAAAACCAGTAATCCTTGAGGATGTGCAACTAATGGACATGTGGAAGCAGGTGGATTACTGTTCTGGTAATTTGTTAAGTTTATTCGAATACAAGATTTATGATTATGAATACATTCCTCTCTATAAAGAATGTTTATCAACCAATAATCACATAAACGGTAATAATGTAGAACTCTTGGAATACATATTTTATGAAGGGTCTCATGAGATGCTTAGAAAAATTGGTATTATTTTGAAAAGTAGTGATAATGAGGATTTAGCATGGTATCATGGTATTATGGATTATATTGTAAATTATTGTCAAGAACATTTTAGTAGGAATGCACTTGTGATAAAGAGTAAAGAGTTATGTAAAACATTAGTTCCCGAAACTAACATTTTGTAAGAACCACTGGATAACGAGGAGGAACACCAAAAAGGTGATGTTGAAGACCAACATCATTGTACTAAAAAAATTGTTTTTATGATGCCTCATTCTCTAGTAATGATTCTTATTGTGTTGAAAGTGAAGATAATTTATCTGTGGATGCTTTATGCCTAAATACTCATTTGGAGAACACTAATAATGTTGAACTAGAGATAAACACTTGTACTATTAATGAGCAAATTTCGGGGGAGCACATCTTTGATGAAATATTTGTTGATGATGCTTCTTTTTGTGATTGGATTGATAACTATACAACTGATGAACTTGTTAACAAGGGTGATGAACTAGAGAATAGAGACACTTTTGAATTTTTTCCTGCTGCTAAAGATGAGTATTATGAAGTGTTTCCTCATGATAGTGTATCCCAAGAAGAGTACTACGAATTGTATCACGATGATGCTATCAAAGGTAAAAGGTTTGAATTTACATGTTATTATCTAATCCTTCTATTTAAACTATCTAGGGAGGTATGCTCACCACACATGGCGCATCAATCATCATTTGTGAGCAACACATTTATCTACATGACTCCGATGCATTGTGAGCGGGTGATACTTCGACCAGGCTATAATAGTAAGTGCTCCAAACCTCTTTTGGAGGTAAGAATAAATAATTCTCTAGCTCCTATATATTGAAATAATAATGGAGAAAATCCTGGCTACTTGGTTATAAGAAAGTGCTTCCCGGGAGGCAACCCGGAAGTCATTAGGTGTCTTTCTTAGTTTTGTGTCATGAGTCTAGATGCATTCATGTTGCACTGGCATTTTTATTATTTCAATGATTTTCTATTAGAGTTATCTTGTTGTAGTTTTCAAAAGGTAGAATTTATTGCTACTATGTGTTGCATAACTCGATGGTACTAAAATTCCTGTTTTATACATGTTGTTGTTTGTCAATAATTTAGACTGTCATTTTTCTGTCTAAACATGGTGTTTCACTAAGTTTCAGATTAAGAAAGAATTGTTGAAGAAACAAAAAAAATTTGGAGAGTACAGAAGGTTTAACGACCAAGTATATGGCGGTAATAAAAAATCCGGTCGTATAGTTCCGTATAGTTATCGATGCCTTTGTAAAATTTTCTTTTCAAGGTACAAAAGTTTTAATGACAAACTATACGGCGGAACCGATAGGGTCCGGCCATATAGTTGCGGCCATATAGATATCGACACCTGCTTCGATTTTTTATTTCATTTTACTACACGTTTGACGACCAACTATACAGCGTCAAATAATTTTCCATACATATAGTTGCTACGAACACGATTCCAAGGTCTTGGTAAGGTAACTAAAGGTCAGAAATCCTTCTATTTTTATTTCTTCTTCCTCTAAAACCTCGAAACACAACTTAGGAGGTTCTCCCATGTTCTAGAGAAGCTGAGCATATGTAAACTTTAAAGTTCTACCTCAAAAACTTCCTAGACTGTAATTCTCTATAGAAGTTTATGTTTTCTTTTTACTTTCTTTTTGTCTGTTGGGTTAACGAACTTCGTTCGTACACCAACCGATGTGTTTTATTTGGTGTGTTATTTTCATAGGGACTTGAACCTTGTGTGACGACATGTATGGTAGTGCCAACCATGCAAACACTTTCAGGAGACACTTGGTTGCTTCAATTTAACATGCCTACATATTAATGTCTCGTAAAACTTTCCAACTCAAATCTTTTTAATAAGCACATAGGGGATGCACACTCGTGTTTCATATTTTGTCTCACTTGCACTTCATCAAAATTTGGTAGTATGTACAACTCTTGGACCTAGTTTGTTTACCTAAGCGTGGACCTTAGGTTGATGAACCGACTCAGTGGGACTTGTATTTTTATCACTTGTGTGCTAACCCCCATGCCTTCAAAAAAAACACGAAATGTTTTATTCTTAGGTTTCAAGCAGGTTCTCAAAGAAGGAAGCCACCAGTCTATATCAAGAAATATACGTTAAAGAAAAGGTTCTTTGTCCATCAAAAGAGAGGTTACTTGTACCTCAATGGTAAAGTGTGTCACCTTTTTTTAAACTAATCTTGGGGAGGTAACCACTTATCACACTCTCTTATAGAAACTATATTTTATCTTTCCTTTTGGTGATATACTCAATTTTGGTTGTTGCAAAGTTCTAATCTTGGGGAGGTTACTTCTGCATGTGTAGAGTCTTGTGCAATATTCATATTCAATGAAAGTTTAATGCAATCATGTATCCCGCTGTTTTTGAATGCTTGCTTAAGTAAGTCTAGTTTTGTATTTATATGGGGATAAACTTGCTCATGATAGGCACCATAGAGTTGACTTAGAGCTTGTATGCATATTTCCAAATTGTTTATCAAGCTTGTGACACTATTTGTGATCCTCTAGAAAACATTGCCACAATCTTTACACTTGGAAAGAGTAAGTTATGCTCGACCCCATAATGTCAAAACAATAGACATGTTAGTTTGCTTACGGAAAAAGTTGTCAATTGGAAATGATATTTCAAAGTTTTTAGTTATATGCTAAATAAGGTGTTGTCTAATTGTCTTAAGAGTTTAGCCTTAAAGATACTCAACACCAAAGATGTGATGATCGACTTGATACTACCATTTGAAAGGATTTTTTTGAAGAAACTAATATTTATCGGTAATTGAGATGCATGTCAAATCTTGACCTGTTGATTAAAATATGATATTGCTTTACGCGTGTCTGCACCACTATTGCACAACATGGGATGCTAACAAATCCACTGGCCTTTGAACAATCCAAAAAGAGGAAACTCTTGGAGTTTGGCTATGAGTTGCCCAACATATGTAGTAGAAATGCTATATCTGGGTATGCATTGGTATTCTCATGGTCCTACGTTCAAAGCAAACGAGGGAATACTGCTATGACCATTATGAGAAATTATTATACCAAGAAGGGAAACCTTGGTAATGGTCATGAGTATCCATTCTTAGCCAGCATAGTCTGATTAGACAGACTAAGTTTTGGCATGATCTCATTACTAATGAATTGAACTTTTAGAAAGACAAAGAATAGAAAATGAGTGTTTGATAACCATTATTCATTGATGTGGATGACCAAATGAGACACTCTAATGCTATGATTCTTTTAACATGTTCTCACATTTCCTTTTGGTATAAATCTTGTTACTAAGAGATAGACTTTTTGAAAGCTCAATAACTGATGTTTGCAGTGAGGGCCTTAACTAGATGACATGATTGGGTAGAATAGATAAACGTTATTCCTATCTATGTTTGACATCTATTTGTGACTAAGTTTTGTCTCGTAAAAATAATGATATGAAAAGTTATACAAAAGGTGCAATAAGAGGATCACACGTTTGTTTGCAAAGTTAGATTCACTGTTGACATGGAGCATATAAGTTTTGATAAATCTTTAGTGGTATTTATAACTAAGCTTGTGTTGCCTTGTATGAATACATGTTTTATCTCTTCGAGCTTGTAGAAGAAATAAGGATGCAAGGCATTGATTTCCAATTGTAAGACCTCACCCTTTAAGGTAAAGGCCCCTATGCTTGCAGTGCTAGTCCATGGATCGAAATGCTAGCACCCACAGTTTAAGATGAAGTACACAGATACAAAGTTCATTATTACATCGTAATTCTAGGAGTACACTAGTTCTTACAACTCATTATCCCCATGCTAACACATAAAGTTCTCATTACGAAGTATATAAATAAAGTCTTCATCTTCATGTTCCACAGGCAAACATGTTGAGTGTAGACTCATAACCCTACTAACCATCAGAGTAACCTACAACATAGTAAGTTACATCCACAAGGGGTCAATACATTTGGAATTGTATTGGCAAATGACACCATAGTTATATAATAGAGACTATCAGCTACATGAATTTGGATAAGTGTGGTTTTAGGCTGGATTTGCATAAGTAGTTTTGTCCTACTAGTTGAAAACACTAAGTTTTTCTTTACAAAAACTCTAAGGTACCACCAATAGACATTGGTGAGCCACTACCCTTGTTCACCCACAATTTTTAACTTAGAGAAATTGGGATGAGGAGATCCTTGATCATTTCAATGTCTTTGATGCTCAAATTGTCCATTACCGGGGACATGGCTAAGTACTTAGGTTTTACCATCTCGAGAGGTGGTGCACTTTCCCCACAAGACTCGTCATGCATCGAGACTAGACTTTTCAGAAGCATTCTTTGAGACCACCGTGGACACGTTCCATCCTATCAACCCTACCACCAACTGTCCATCTGGCTGAGTTCTTGCAACCTAGTTGGTCAAGGCAGAGCCTAGATGCCATGTGGTTGCACTAGAAGCTTCTCAACACTAAACATCTCAAATAGCTTTGTTCCTGGGTGGCCATCCACAAGTGTGATACACATGGTAAACCATAGACATGGGCCTTGTGTAACCACTCAACACAAACCATTATTTCCATTCCACCTAGGTAATTCATTAACAAGTTATTTTCTTAGTAAAAACATATAGGAATAACCTTTCCATAATATCATAGAATGAATTCTCACCCTTGAATTCTAATAGCTAGGATAAGCATACTAGCATAAAATGTCACTTAACTTAGGAAAATTTCTACCAAGATAACATCTATAGGATCTATCATAGCATAGCATATACTTTAAAAAATTACCATGCAAATCCGACTCAAAATAACACTAATGCAATAGGAAAAATAATAGGACAAAAATATGAAGTATCACTTGCCTTGGTGGCTAGGGGAATAGACACAATCCTCACAATCAAACTCTTCAAATTCCAAAAAATCTACACAACAATTTATACAACAAAATAATCACAAATCAATATACACACACAAATAATATGAATGCATGCAAAATGCAATATGATGATTTTCCATACTTTTTAAATCAAACTCTGCAGCACTAAAGACAAAGCATACATTCTAAAGTCTAAATAAAACAAAAACCACTTTGAAATAATATTTTAAAAAAAATTTATAGTCAAAATAAGCATACAAATGCTTCTGCATAAAATACTAATGTTTCATAAGCAAATATCCAAATAAAGGACATTCATGCAAAGAGATCACTTTTCTGAATCCATAGACATCAAATTTGTAATTTTTGGATTTACAGATCAAAAGTTATGCAATTTACAAGTTTAAACAACTAATAGATAAAATCCTGGATTTTAAATCAAAATCACTGCCACGCGGCCTGTTCTGATTGGCGCGTAACTGTTCGGGTGGATCACACGCGTGATCCTCTGTATCTAAGCTAAATCCTATGGCTCATATCTAAGCATACCCCTTCGCGTCTAAATGTAATCTCGACAGCTAGATCTGGATATAGATCCAGCGGATCCTACTGCTCTGACCAAACGCGAGCGGCGCAAATGGCCACCGCGGAGGCGGCACCTCTGACGGTGAAGTTCCGGCGAGACCAGAGGGAAAGGGAGGGGTTGCTAGCGCTTACCAAGGTCGCGAGGAGGCGGCGATGCTCAACATGGTCGTGGTGGAGGCTAGGGTGCACGGACGCGGTGGCTATCGCTCGTCGGAGTCGAGCTGGGCCTCGGGCGCTTGTAAACAACGACAGGGGCAACGACCTGGGGTGCAATTGGGCAAGCTACAGGCATTAGAAGATGCGCAAGTACAAGACAAACACACTTGCATGAACCAAAGGCCGAGGCGAACACGGTGCTCACCGGAATAGCTTGTCGGAGCTTCTCGATACTGCGGCAGTGCGAAGGAGAATTAGGGGAGCCTGGCCACGCTTAGTGCTTGCTGTGTGAGGGTAAATGTTGCGGAGGGAGACAAGAATAAGTATCCAGAGCAGGGGAGGGAATTACGCACGTCATCAACGGTAATTAAGCGAGGATTGATTCAGCGGTGAAGAGGGGAGAAACGGCAGGCGAGTGCGGGTATGGCGCGGGGTTAACGACAAAGAGATGACCTGGCAGTGGGGTCCACATGTCAGTGAGAGGGTGCGTGCGCGGGCGGTGAGAAACAGAGGGGAGAGGGGGGTTCCCAGGTGGGCTAGTGGGCTGCCAGTGGGGTTGGGCCAAAAGGGTTGCTAGCTTCTATTTTTTTCTCTTTTTGCCTTTTTCTTTTCTAGTTTGAATTTCAAATGAGATTTGAATGGCCAATTCAAATCCAATTCAATTCAAATCTTCACAAATAGTTTTGTGAGGTGACCCTAGTATTTAATAGTGTGTCAAACACATCAAATCACTCCATTTTGGGTCATAAAATAAAAATAAAACCATGCCCCATATATATATTAAAAGGGGTTTGAAATATGGTTTTATTAGGGTTTTAGCTTTGAAATTTTTATGCAAAGTAAACATACCATGATGATATGAATGCAATAACATGGTTTTGAATTTGATGAAATTTGGGATGTTACAAATCTAACCCCCTTAACATGAATCTCGCCCTCGAGATTCGGATTGGCTAGCAAATAGGTGAGGGTGATCTTTCCGAAGCTGATCTTCTCTTTCCCAAGTTGCTTCTTCCTCGGTATGATGATTCCACTGCACTTTGCAGAATTTGATTATCTTAGTACGAGTAACTCTTTCTGCTGTCTCGAGAATCTGTATAGGTTTCTCTTCATAAGTGAGATCATTCTCTAGCTGACCTTCTTCTAGTGGTATAGTGTCTTTTAACGAACTTTCTTCCATCTCTTGGTGACACTTCTTCAACTGGCATACATGAAACACATTATGCACTGCAGACAGTGATTCTGGTAACTCTAACTCATAAGCCCCTTCTCCTTTGCGTCTCGAAATCTTGAATGGTCCTACATATCTAGGTGCCAATTTCCCTTTAACTCCAAATCTATTCACACCACGAAGTGGTGAGACTCTGAGATAAGCTCTATCACCTACCTCATAGGTGACTTCTCTACGTTTTGGATCTGCATAACTCTTTTGTCGGGATTGGGTTATCTTCAACCTATCCTTTACCATTCTGACCTTCTCTTCGGCTTCCTTGATCAGATCTGGTCTGAATAAATTTATTTCTCCTACTCCATTCCATAATAATGGCATAGTACACTTCCTTCCATAAAGGAATTCAAACGGAGCCATCTCTATGCTGGATTGATAACTGTTATTGTAGGAGAATTTTGCGTATGGCAGACTTAAATCCCAACTAGATCCATAGTCTAGCGCACAAGCTCTCAACATATCTTCCAATATCTGATTGGTCCTTTCTATATGTCCATCAGTCTGAGGATGAAAAGATGTGCTGAATTCTAGTCTTGTTCCCAATGACTCATGCAGTTATTTCCAAAAATGCAAAGTGAATTGAGTTCCTCTATCTGACACAATACTCTTAGGTACTCCATATAGACACACAATCCTGTTCATATAGATCTTAGCCAATTTAGCACTTGTATACGTGCTCTTCATGGGTATGAAATGAGCCACTTTAGTTAGGAGATCCACAACAACCCATATAGAATCGTATCCAGTTCTGGTCCTTGGCAGTCCAGTGATAAAATCCATACCAATTTTATCCCACTTCCAATAAGGTATTGGTAGTGGTTGCAATAACCCTGCCGGTTTCTGATATTCCGCTTTCACTCGACTACACACATCGCACAAGGCAATATGTTCAGCGATATCTTTCATTAGGTTGTTCCACCAAAATATTTCTTTCACATCCATGTACAATTTGGTGTTACCCAGATGAATAGAATATGGTGAATTGTGTGCTTCTTGTAGAATCAACTTCCGAAGCTCCGGATCTTGTGGAATGCAGATACGTTTTCCATACCATGAGGTTCCTTGTTCATCTTCATGGAATCCTTTCGCCTTTCCTTTACCAATTTTACTCTTAATCTCTTTTATTTTCTTATCCAACTTTTTGGCTTCTTTGATTTTATCCAACAGTGTTGGTTGAACTTCCAATGAGATGAGATGTCCTTCAGTCACTATCTCTAATCTTAGCTCTTTGAATTGGGCACACAAATCATCGAGCAATTCTTCTTTGGTGAGGCCATTCACATAAACTTTGCGGCTTAATGCATCAGCTATGACATTCTCTTTACCGGGATGGTATTGCAAACTCAAGTAGTAATCCTTGATAATTTCTAGCCACCTTCTTTGTCTCATGTTGAGCTCTTTCTGGGTGAAAATATATTTCAAGCTCTTATGATCTGTGAACACTTCACAACGCTTTCCCAAAAGATAGTGTCTCCATGTTTTGAGTGCATGGACAACAGAGGCCAACTCTAAGTCATGTGTAGGATAGTTTACATCATGAGTCTTGAGTTGTCTCGAGGCATAAGACATAACTTTTCCTTCCTGCATCAATACTCCACTGAATCCGTGGTGAGATGCATCACAATATACTTGAAAATCTTTCTCTAGATCTGGCAAGCATAAAACTGGTGTTGACACCAATCTTTTCTTCTACTCTTGAAAACTGTTTTCACATCCATCAGTCCAATCAAACTTCTTCTCATTCTTACGCAACTCCGTCATTGTTTTAGCAACTTTCGAGAAATTCTCGATGAACCTTCCATATTATCCTGCCAAGCCTAGGATACTACGAACTTCTTTAACTGACTTGGAAGATTCCCACTAAGTTACAGCTGACACCTTTGTGGGATTGACAACTATACCATTTCCAGACACAATATGTCCAAGAAAACCAACTTCATTCAACAATACCTCACACTTACTGAACTTGGCATACAACTTGTGTTCCTTGAGCTTCTCAAGAATCAAACGCAAATGTTCTTCATGCTCTTCGTTGCTCTTGGAATAAATCACTATGTCATCGATGAATACCACAACAAATTTGTCAAGAAACTCCATGAACACCTTGTTCATCATGTTCATGAAATAAGTTGGTGGATTTGTTACTCCAAATGGCATCATTGTATACTCATACAACCCATACCTAGTGGTAAAAGAAGTCTTTGGTATATCTTGTTATCAAATCTTTAGCTGAAAGTAGCCTAACCAAAGATCAATTTTTGAGAACACACGGGCTCCTTCAAGGTGATCAAAGTGATCATTGATTCTGGGTAGGGGATACTTGTTCTTTATGGTCACTTCGTTGAGTGAACGATAATCTATGCATAGTCTCGGACTTCTGTCCTTCTTCTCAATGAACAAAATTGGTGCACCCCAAGACGAAGAACTCAATTGGATAACTCATCAACTAACATCTTGTAGGGTCTCTTTGCTAAGAGTCTAGATCCTGGCAGCAAGTCAATAAAAAACTCCACATCTCTATCTGGCGGCATTCGTGGTAATTCCTCCGGAAACACATCTAGGTACTCCTTCACTACTGGTACACTATCTAGGCTAACCCCCATAAGATAATTTAGCTTACTCCCTTTGGGGTCAAAGTTAGACTTGAACCTAATCCATTTCTTTTCCGGGGTTGTGAGTGTACTAGTACTTCTAGCACAGTATATTACTCCCTCATAACGGGTCATCCAACCCATGCCTAATATTACATCCAGTCCTTAGGATTCTAGGATTATTAGACTAGTTGGAAACTTGTACTTTCCAAAATCTATTACTAGATCATGACATCCAAAATTTACTATCATATCTCCACCTAGGGAGCTTACTTTAATAGGACATCCAATTGTTACGGTTGGGAGTCTATTTTTCTACAAATGCTCTTGATATGAATGAATGCGATGCGCTGGTATCAAAAAGGATAAGTTCTGGAAAGGAATTAATCTTGAACTTACCACCCACAGCATCAGACTCCTCTTGGATTTCCTCCACATTTATGTGGTTCACATGACCCTTATGAAAAGGGTTTGGCTTGTTGGATCCATCAGTCTTCTTTTCTAGGCATTCATTTGCATAGTGCCTAGTTTTCTTGAACTTGAAACATTCAACCTGACTGATGTCTCTCTTAGCTGGCTGATTCCCATTGCCATTTCCACTATGGTGACTCTTGTGTCCACTCTTGTTGTTGCGGTAATCACCACTGTTGTGTCCATGATGTTTATTGCTATCGCAGTGACGGTTACTATTGTGGTGGTTGTTATGATTCCCGTGTTTGTGGGATCTAGAACCTCCACTTCCTTCACCAAACGAACGCTTGTGAGACGATCCAGATCCATGCTTTTCAAAATGGTGCTTCCTCTTCATATTCTCCACTTGCTTCATCTTGCTTTCCAAGATGGTAGCTTTATCACACAGAGATTGATAAGTTGGAACATATGCAACAGATAGTTGCATGCACATATAACCATTCAGCCCTTCAAGGAACTTCTCCTTCCTCTTTGCATCAGTGTCAACATCATCTGGTACATAGCATGCCAGATTGTTAAACTCAATATATTCTGCAACACTGCGGTGGCGTTGCTTAAGGTTGTGAAATTCCTTCTTATTCAAACTCATCACTCCTGAAGAGATATGATCAGTGCGGAATCCATCCTCAAATGTTGCCCAAGTCACTTCTTCAATAGGAGTAGTGATTTGGAAATTATCCCACCAAGTAGATGTTGGTCCTTCCAACAGGTGTGATGCAAATCTGACTTTCTCCTCATTAGTGCAACCAACTGTGACTAAGTCCTTGTTCACAGAATGTAGCCAATCATTTGTTACCATGGGATCAGTGGTCCTAGAAAACTTAGCATGCCTTAATCTTAGATACCTTGTAAGCATATCAAAAGTTGGTGGGTTGTTTTGGTTGTTGTTGTTATTGTTGTTGTTGTTGTTTTGATTCTGATTGGCCATAAACTGAATCATCATTTGCATCAGTTGAGTCTGTGGAGTCATCAACTATTGCATCTCATTGCCATTGTTGTTGTTATTATTGTTGGGATTGGAACGACGGGGAGGCATCTGTGGTTTCAGTAAGGAGAAGTAATGAGATATAACTCATAGATCCTAACATGCACAATACAACACATAGCAACAATCACAAATAAGCAAGCACATGGTAAACTTTAGGATTCAAAACAAACAACATGTTTTTGTAAAGCAAACACACTAGCATAGTCATCCACATGTTCGATGATCAATGTGACTCGATGAATAAAAAGATGATAAATGGATAGATAGCCAAGTAGTCAACACTACTTCATATCGACTTCCTCCTCTACTAGAGTAAGTCCTGTTGTGTCGATTCCTACCTTGTACTCCTCCACGCTGGTGGTCAAAGCATCAACCTTCACATGAAGCTCTATCTTTTGCTAATGCAGCCCCTCAATCACCTAATGCCGTGTCTCTAGCTCAAGATCCTTGAGCTCCATCTCGGCCCTCATCTCATTGATCTTTTTGTTCCTATCCTACACTCTCTTTTCTTGGTTCTTGAACCTCTTGTCTTACTTCTCAAACCTAGTCTCCATCTCCTTGATGCTCTCCTCCTGCTCCTCGAAGTCCTTGTCCTTCTCCCTCAACTGGAGACGTAGCTCGTCATTGCTAAGCATGACGTTGGTCCTATCAGTATCGAGGTGCCTAAGAAGGCTCTCTAGGTCCTGAAGATAGAGGCGCACTGGCTCAATAGTCTCCCTAGTGGCCTCGTCATACACTATAGTGTAACATCCCTAAAATCATGTTTTCAAAGATTTCATGTCATGCATGCATGCATATCATTTAGGGAACAAATTCAAACTAGTTTTGAAAGAAAACAGGACTTGGGATCTATGATTTTATGTGATCAAGCATTAATAAAATACTACTCTCAAATGGGGGTTATTTACTTCAAAACCAAACATTGTTGCTCTCAAATTGTTTTGCTTGATTGCTAGTGCTCAAACCAAAGATTTCAAAACAATTATGGATTTAAAACCATTTTCAAGATTTGTTCAAATCAAGTGCTAAATCACTGTTTATTTTGTTTTGATCAATAGAACCAAGCTAATACAGAGAGACCACATGTTTTTATGCCCAGAAATATGAGTGTCACACTCTACAAAATTTGAAGAGGTTTGAATTCAAATGGCTTTTGAAATCATATGAATTTTTTTCCTGGAAATTCAAATAGAAAAAGAAAAGGAGTAAACAAATAAGAAAAGGCCGGCGCTGCTAATCTAGCCCAACAGTGAAACCAGCCCACTAAGCCCACCCGGGGTTTTCCCCTCTCTCTCACGCGCACCCACTCGACCCCGTGCTCGCTGACTGGTGGACCCAAGCGCCACGCAAGCATCGTCTCTAGCCACGCACCCCCCACGACCCTGTCGACGCCGCCGTTACCTCATCACTGCCGCGATTGATGCGGGCTTGATTGCCGGCGTTTCCTCGCGAGATTCTCGCCCCCGCTCCAGCTATAAGACCCCCTCTCCTCGCTGCTTATTTCCCCTCACTCAATTTCCTCTTCACGCCACCAGGCTGCCCGTAGTCTTACCCACACCGCTGCAGCACCGACGAGCCATCACGGTGAGCTCCGACCGCCCCCTGTCTCTGGTTCAAACAAGCGTGACCAGCGTGTATTTGCGCGTTCACTGATGCCTTTTGTTTGCTTTCTCATGACCCAGGCTGCCGTCACCGTGCCGTTCGCAAACAAGAACCGTCGCCGAATTCCGACGAGCGATTGAGGTAAAACCTGACCGCCCCTCGATTCCTCCTTGATCTAGTAGTATTCGCCGTAGTCTTGCGCACCTCCTGATACCACTGGTTCATGCTAGGGTGATCCAGTGCGTCGCCAACGTCTTCGTCACCGAGCACCCGACGCTACACCCAACTTCGACGAGCTCCTACGGCCACATCAACACACCCCTGCCCACGTCAGCAGCACCTCGAGATTCCTCGCAACTTTGCGACGCCGGTAAGCAACCCCACTGTCCCCAGCCCACGCTAGAATCGCCAATCCATCGTCGGCAGAACCGTCGCCGTCGCCAGCAGCCATTGCGCCGCCCATCTGTGGTCAAAGCATCAAGGATCGTTGGATCCATATCTAGGAGTCAGGATTAGATTAGAGGGCGAAGAGGTATGTTTTAATCTGAGCCGTGCATCGTCACTTAGATCTTGCGGCTCGCAAGCGTGATCCGCCCGAACCGGTACCAACCAATAGGAACACGCCGCGTGTCTGTTAGTTTGATTTAAAATCTGAATTTAGATCTATAGATGTTTAAACTTGTTTAATTCATAACTTTTGATTCCCACGTCCAAATTTGACAAATTTTATATCAATGGAATCAGGAGAGAAAGCCCTTTCCATATATGCAATGTGTTTAGTGTTTTGTTTCTGTTAAAATGGTTATTTTTACAGAAACATGTGTAGGCCTATTTTGTGTATAACAAAAATTTGGGGAATGTTTTAATGTTCAAATAAAAGTTGTTTGGCAAGTTTTGAACTTGTTTATGAATCAGTACTGTGCACTTGTTTTGTTGAGTATAGAAAAATCATCACATATCATATTGCATGCATCCATATATTTTTGCTTGTAATTATGTTGTATGTGATTTGGTGCTATCATTTTATGTGTAGATTTTGGTGCAAATAGTGATTGTGATTGTGAGGCTTGTAGCTACTCTCCAAACTACCAAGGAAAGTGGTGCTTCATAATTTTACTCCTATGATTTCAAATATGCATTAGAAATATTTTGCTAGACTTGCATGGATATTTTTTTGATCTATATGCTATGCTTGGGAAATCCTAGTAGTTGTAGAATTGCTAGAAATATTTCTAAGTCTTATCAATGCCATGCTTAGCTTAGCTAGTAGCAACCAAGGGTGGTTATATTCATGATATGAATAAATATTTCTAAGTCTTTGGGACTATGTTTTTGCTTAATAAAACAACTAAGTGAATGAAACACCTGGGTGGAATGGAAGGAATGGTTTATGTTGAGTGGTTACACAAGGCCCATTTCTATGGTTTAACCTGTGTATCTCACTTGTGGAAAGCCACCCAGGAACAAAGGGATTTGAGAGACCAAATGTTAAGAAGCTTCTAGTGCAGCCACTTGGCAATATGGGCTCTGCCTGGATCACATAGGTTGCAATAACTTAGCCATTTGGACAGTTGGTGGTAGTGGGATGATAGGTTGGAACACGTCCATTTTGTCTAAGGGAAGGCTTCTGAAAGGTCCAGTCTTGGTGAAAATCAAGTCTTCTGGGGAAAGTGCACAACCTCTGCAGATGGAAGAATCTAAGTACTTAGCCATGTCCCTGGTATTGGACAACTTGAGCATCAAGACATGGAAGTGATCAAGAATCTCCTCATCCCAATTTCTAAGTAAAAACTTGTGGTTGAACAAGGGTGAAGGACCCCAATGTCTATTGGTGGTTCCTTGGGAAAAGTTTTGACAAAGAAAAACTTAGTGTTTTCAACTGATAGGCAAAACCTATTTCGAGCAAAGCAAGCCTAAGCTACACTTGGCCAAAATGCATATAGTAATTAGTCCACCAATATTCTACTAAGGTATCACTTGCCAATACTATTCCAATGTATTGACCCACTGTGGCTGTAACTTGTGATGTTGCAGGATATTCTGATGATGATTAGGAGTCATGAGTCTACACTCAACATGCTTGCCTGTGGCACATGAAGATCAAGACTTCTTTATCTTATTATATATTTGAACTCTTGTATTAGGCATGTGGCCATGGAGCTGTAAAAGACTATGTTTGTCTCTGGAATGATATGCAATAATGACCTTTGTTTTTGTGTACTTCATCTTAAACTGTGGATGCTAGCATTGATCCAGGGACTAGCATTGCAATCACACGGATCCTTTCCTTTACAAAGGAGGGCTCTTACAGATGGTATCAGAGCACTGTGTTGCCTGTAGGATTATGACCCTAGGATTGGAAACCACTAAGGAAAAAATTTCAACAACTTCCACACTTGTCTTTTCTTCTCGTAAACTTTTCTAATCTTATTTCTCATCTCTATTTGTAGATGAACTCCATCAACGAAGCCATGAAGAAGGGACCACTCATGACTATGACTTTGGAATGTGAGACAGAGTTCCCCAAGGCTCTCAAGGACCTCATGGTTGCCATGGGAATACATGGTGCAGCTGTGTACAAAGGTTTTCCTGTGATGGATGAAGGAGTTGAGTACTGGTGGGTGCAACTTCACTTGTATAAAAACAAGGAAGACAACCACAAGGACTCAGGATTCTGCATGGTCACCAACACAATGATGCACACCACATTCTTTGATTCAGCAAGGGATGCAGCTTGGAGGGCCATCAAAGAACTTGGTGATAGAATCAAGTGCAGAATGCTTAACACCCAGAATGACCTTAGGGAAGAAAAGAAGCATACCCAAGAGTTAGAGGCTACCAACCAAAGCCTAAGGAAGGACATCATAGACTTAGCAATGGAGTCTTGTGATCTAGACAAACAGATTGCCTCTAGGGATGCCCTGTTAGCCAACTTGGCAAGTGAGATGGGATTGTAATGTACCACATTAGTTGGACCACCACACTTATCATTTTATTTTCAAAATATTGTTTAAAATAAGTTGAACCTTGGTTTTTTGTAATGGATCCATGTATGCCATGACTTCTGTGTTTTGATTTCCAAAGTTATGCATGTGATGCCTTGTCTTGTGAATTGTCTTAAATTGTGTTGATTCTAACTTTTTCTATCTTATTAAATAGATGCCTAATGTTACTATCAGCATGGCTGAAGAGTTCAAGGGAATTCGATTTGGCCCTCGTATTATTGAGCTCACTAGTTTTCTCAATCTCCCTCTTCCTACCATCCTGGTGCTTCCCCTCACCAAGTTTGAGAGGAAACACCTTTGGGGCTTCAAGGTTAATCAGCCCGGACGCCAGACTGAGCCTACCACGGAGGCAATCATCTTCAAGCTCATGCGCGATGATAAGGAGAGAGGCCTAGAGGTAGTCATGCAGGACTTGATTGGACGTCTGTTAGGGAGACACTCTCGACAGGTTAGAGGTACTCACTTCCACACCTTCGGTAGACGTGATGAGGATGGTGAGGCCATTGACTTAGAGGATACTTCGAGGGAGACAGCAGAGCCGATTCGTCTATACCTCCAGGACTTAAAGGTTCTTCTTAGGCACATAGACCGGATTGGCATGGATTTCATCATCGGATTGCCAAGGACCAGGTCAGGATATGATTCTATTTGGGTAGTAGTGGATCGCTTAACTAAAGTGGCTCATTTTATACCCGTGAAGACAATCTACACAAGTGCTAAGTTAGCCAAGATCTATATGAGTAGAATTGTATGTCTACATGGAGTACCTAAGAGTATTGTGTCTGATACGGGAACCCAATTCACTTCTCATTTTTGGAGGCAGCTACATGAGTCATTGGGAACAAGGTTGGAATTCAGCACTGCATTTCATCCTCAAACTGATGGACAGACAGAAAGGACTAATCAGATTCTTGAAGATATGTTGAGAGCATGTGCTCTAGACTATGGAGCCAGTTGGGATGAAAGTCTGCCTTACGCAGAATTTTCTTACAATAACAGCTATCAAGCCAGTATTGAGATGGCACCATTTGAGTTTCTCCATGGTAGAAAGTGTACCACCCCATTGCTATGGAATGGTGTGGGAGAAAGAAGTTTGTTCGGACCACAACTCATCAAAGAGGCAGAAGAGAAAGTCAAGCTGGTTAAGGACAGATTGAAGATAGCACAATCCCGACAGAAGAGCTACGCAGATCCTAAACATAGAGAAGTCACCTATGAAGTGGGTGATAGAGCTTATCTTAGAGTGTCACCACTTCGTGGAGTGAAGAGGTTTGGTGTCAAAGGTAAATTGGCCCCAAGATATGTTGGACCATTCAAGATTCTGAGTCGCAAAGGATAAGTAGCTTATGAGATTGAATTGCCAGAGTCTTTATCAGCTGTTCATAATGTGTTTCATGTGAGTCAGCTTAAGAAATGCCATCCGGAAATGGAAGAGACTTCTTTGAAGGATACTATACCTTTGGAAGAGGTTCAATTGGAGAGTGACCTCACTTATGAGGAGAAGCCTATCAAAATTCTTGAGACTGCAGAAAGAGTTACACGGACTAAGACTATCAAATTCTGCAAGGTTCAATGGAACCATCATTCCGAAGAAGAAGCAACTTGGGAAAGAGAAGATGATCTTCGGAAAGACCACCCTCACCTATTTGCTAGCCAACCCGAATCTCGAGGGCGAGATTCACCTTAAGGGGCTTAGATTTGTAACATCCCTAAAATCATGTTTTAAAGATTTCATGTCATGCATGCATGCATATCATTTAGGGAACAAATTCAAACTAGTTTTGAAAGAAAACAGGACTTGGGATCTATGATTTTATGTGATCAAGCATTAATCAAATACTACTCTCAAATGGGGGTTATTTACTTCAAAACCAAACCTTGTTGCTCTCAAATTGTTTTGCTTGATTGCTAGTGCTCAAACCAAAGATTTCAAAACAATAATGGATTTAAAACCATTTTCAAGATTTGTTCAAATCAAGTGCTAAGACACTGTTTATTTTGTTTTGATCAATAGAACCAAGCTAATACAGATAGACCACATGTTTTTATGCCTAGAAATATGAGTGTCACACTCTACAAAATTATGAAAAGGTTTGAATTCAAATGGCTTTTGAAATCATATGAAAATGTTTCCTGGAAATTCAAATAGAAAAATAGAAGGAGTAAAGAAATAAGAAAAGGCCGGCGCTGCTAATATAGCCCAATAGTGAAACCAGCCCACTAAGCCCACCCAGGGTTTTCCCCTCTCTCTCACGTGCACCCACTCTACCCCGCGCTCGCTGACTGGTGGACCCAAGCGCCACGCAAGCATCGTCTCCACCCCGTTACCTCATCCTTTGCCGACGCGATTAATGCAGGCTTGATTGCCGGCGTTTCCTCGCGACATTCTCGCCCCCGCTCCAGCTATAAGACCTCCTCTCCTCGCTGCTCATTTCCCCTCACTCAATTTCCTCTTCACGCCACCAGGCTGCCCGTAGTCTTGCCCACACCACCGCAGCACCGATGATCTCCAACGAGCCATCACTATGAGCTCCGACCGCCCCCTGTCTCTGGTTCAAACCAGCGTGTCTTTGCGCGTTCACTGATGCCTTTTGTTTGCTTTCTCATGACCCAGGCTGCCGTCACCGTTCGTGCCCGCAAACAACAGAACCGTCCCTCAACTCCGACAAGCGATTGAGGTAAAACCCGACCGCCCCTCGATTCCTCCTTGATCCAGTAGTATTCGCCGTAGTCTTGCGCAACTCCTGATACCACCGGTTCATGCTAGGGTGATCCAGAGCGTCGCCAACGTCTTCGTCACCGAGCACCCGATGCTACGCTCAACTCCGACGAGCTCCTACGGCCACATCAACACGCCCCTGCCCATGTCAGCAGCACATCGAGCTTCCTCACAACTTTGGCGACGCCGGTAAGCAACCCCACTGTCCCTAGCCCTCGCTAGAATCGCCAATCCATCGCCGGCAGAACCGTCGCCGCTGCCAGCAGCCATTGCGCCGCCCATCTGTGGTAAAAGCATCAAGGATCGTTGGATCCATATCTAGGAGTCAGGATTAGATTAGAGGGCGAAGAGGTATGTTTTAATCTGAGCCGTGCATCGTCACTTAGATCTTGCGGCTCGCAAGCGTGATCCGCCCGAACTGGTACCAACCAATAGGAACACGCCGCGTGTCTGTTAGTTTGATTTAAAATCTGAATTTAGATCTATTAGATGTTTAAACTTATTTAATTCATAACTTTTGATTCCCACGTCCAAATTTGACAAATTTTATATCAATGGAATCAGGAGAGAAAGCCCTTTCCACATATGCAATGTGTTTAGTGTTTTGTGTCTGTTATTTCCACAGATGTTATTTTCACAGAAACATGTGTAGGCCTATTTTGTGTATAACAAAAATTTGGGAAATGTTTTAATGTTCAAATAAAAGTTGTTTGTAAATTTTTGAACTTGTTTATGAATCAGTACTGTGCACTTGTTTTGTTGAGTATAGAAAAATCATCACATATCATATTGCATGCATCCATATATTTTTGCTTGTAATTATGTTGTATGTGATTTGGTGCTATCATTTTATGTGTAGATTTTGGTGCAAATAGTGATTGTGATTGTGAGGATTGTAGATACTCTCCAAATTACCAAGGCAAGTGGTGCTTCATAATTTTACTCCTATGATTTCAAATATGCATTAAAAATATTTTGCTAGACTTGCATGGATATTTTTTTGGTCTATATGCTATGCTTGGGAAATCCTAGTAGTTGTAGAATTGCTAGAAATATTTCTAAGTCTTATCAATGCCATGCTTAGCCTAGCTAGTTGCAACCAAGGGTGGTTATATTCATGCTATGAATAAATATTTCTAAGTCTTTGGACTATGTTCTTGCTTAATAAAGCAACTAAGTGAATGAAACACCTGGGTGGAATGGAAGGAATGGTTTATGTTGAGTGGTTACACAAGGCCCATTTCTATGGTTTACCTTGTGTATCTCACTTGTGGAAAGCCACCCAGGAACAAAGGGATTTGAGAGGCCAAATGTTAAGAAGCTTCTAGTGCAGCCACTTGGCAATATGGGCTCTGCCTGGATAACATAGGTTGCAATAACTTAGCCATTTGGACAGTTGGTGGTAGTGGGATGATAGGTTGGAACGCGTCCATTTGGTCTAAGGGAAGGCTTCTGAAAGGTCCAGTCTTGGTGAAAATCAAGTCTTGTGGGGAAAGTGCACAACCTCTTCAGATGGAAGAATCTAAGTACTTAGCCATGTCCCTGGTATTGGACAACTTGAGCATCAAGATATGGAAGCTATCAAGAATCTCCTCATCCTAGTTTCTAAGTAAAAACTTGTGGTTGAACAAGGGTGAAGGACCCCAATGTCTATTGGTGGTTCCTTGGGAAAAGTTTTGACAAAGAAAAACTTAGTGTTTTCAACTGATAGGCAAAACCTATTTTGAGCAAAGCAAGCCTAAGCTACACTTGGCCAAAATGCATATAGTAATTAGTCCACCAATATTCTACTAAGGTATCACTTGCCAATACTATTCCAATGTACTGACCCACTGTGGCTGTAACTTGTGATGTTTTAGGATATTCTGATGATGATTAGGAGTCATGAGTCTACACTCAACATGCTTGCCTGTGGCACATGAAGATGAAGACTTGTTTATCTTATTATATATTTGAACTCTTGTATTAGGCCTGTGGCCATGGAGTTGTAAAAGACTATGTTTGTCTCTAGAATGATATGTAATAATGACCTTTGTTTCTGTGTACTTCATCTTAAACTGTGGATGCTAGCATTGATCCAGGGACTAGCATTGCAATCACAGGGATCCTTTCCTTTACAAAGGAGGGATCTTAAATATAGCCTCTCCCTCCTCCTCACGTCTCGCAAATGGATGGAAGTAGAGGCCCCTGATCTCAGCGGAGTGACGTCCACAGAGGCGTCCAAGCAACTCCTGCATGGCTACGTCGAGGCCCTTCTCCTTGTCGTCATGGAGTATCTTGAAGGCGATGTCCTCGGTGGAAGGCTCTGACTTGCGTCCTGGCTGCAAGACACGAATTCCCCATAAGTCCTTCCTCTCTAACTTCTAGAGATGGAGTCCCTTAATGTTGGGGAAGGGAAGACCGAGCACACTGACGAGCTCCATGATACAGAATCCAAAACGAGTTCCCTTGAACTCCTCGGTGGTGCTGTTGTAGGGTTCGCAGCATAGTCAACAAAAAAATTCCTATGATGGGAACAACTATGTACCAAGATCTATCTACTAGATACAATCAACGGGCGGATATACATCCGTAGAGAACATACACTTGAAGACCGACAGATCTTAACGAGGTTGAACTCGTGGTTCATGTAGACGATCTCTTGCCGATCTCAAGATCGAAAGGAAGTCCTTAGCACCACAAATCAGCGGTGCATCCGTGCTCGCACAAACGTCTGAGGAACCGAGAAACCACCGTCTCCTTGCTCCAGCGATGCAGCAGAAGCACAACTCTTTCTTGCCGAATAGCCATCGGGAACATGTATCTCGCTAGTCCGAGACCATGGGGGATAAATACTAGAGGGGGAGAGAGATCCTTCACGAGGAGTTGTGAGTGAGAAGTGAGGAGGGGGGATCCTTTTATAGGAGAGGGGGGACCCCAAGGAGGTGGCCGGCACATGGGGGCTGCCCCCTTGCCCTCCCCTCATTCATGTGGGTGGACACTCCACACAAAAATCACTTTCAATTCCCTCCACTCAAAAACCCACTCAAATTCCCATTAAATTTCCACCAAATTTAATGCAAACTCTCATTAAATAAAACTCCTTTTATTTATTCAGAATTTTGTCAATTACTTTAATGACAGACATTCACATATAACCCCTTGCTAGTATTTCAATTCACATGCAAAAACACTTTCTGCAATTTCACCCGAAAACTTGTTTCGGTATCTAGTGAAATAAATTCCTGCGCTTGTTATTCTTTCCGGCATGAAACTTTTGTTCCAAATGGATGTCGGTGTCTCTTAAGTGTGTCACCCTACGGTTCGATAATAATTCGGACATAATCGAGACCCCTCTCATATCAATAATCAGAAGCGGGACCTGGAGGTCCATACTGACTCCCACACATTCAGGGATGACTTTCTTGTGATCGCGAGAATGTTTTACGCTAGTATCTTAATCCCTTTGTTTCGTGATATATTACATGTCCGAGATTCAATCATCGGTATCTCCATACATAGTTTGATATCGTTACTGACATGTACTCTTTTCTCGTTCCCGTGATATAACATTCTAGTGATCAAATCACTTGCTTGCAAGCTAATCAATGTGATATCACCAAGAGGGCCTAGACCATATCTATCCGTCATCGGGATGAACAAATTCCACTCTCGATCCATGGGCCTCAACATAACACTTTAGTATTACTGAACCCATCTTTATAATCACCCTGTTATGGTGTGATGTTTGATGTTATCAAGATACTCTTCCGGTGTTAGTGATTGACATGATCTCATGGTCTAAGGATTAGGATCACTTCATATGATGTTATAGTAATATAAACTCAATGACTTTGATCGTAATGCTATACTTCGGATGAATGTTCATCGCACCATTACACTAATGTTGTGACCTCGTTATTAACAACATCCAATGTCCATGATCAGGAAACCTTGATCATCTTGTTAATCAACGAGCTAGTTTATGAGAGAGGCATAACTAGGAACTTTCTGTTTGTTTATTAAACACACATGTATTAACGTTTCCTCATTAATACAATTATAGCATGCAAAATAAACATCTATCATATACTTGGAATATACATAATAAATACTTTATTATTGCCTCTCAGGGCATATTCCCTTCAGTCTCCCACTTGCACTAGAGACAATAATCTAGTTACATAGTGATAAATCTAACACCCATGGAGTTCTGGTGTTGATCATGTTTTGCTCTAGCGAGAGTTTTAGTCAACGGATCTTCTACATTGAGATCCGTGTGTACTTTACAAATCTTTATATATCCATCCTTGACATGCTGGCGGATGGAGTGAAACAGGCGCTTAATATGATTGGAATTCTTGTGAGACCTTGGTTCTTTGGCATTGGAAATGGCACCATTGTTGTCACAATAGATCACCATTGGGTCCAAAACCCTCGCAACCACACCTAGTTCGGATATGAACTCCTTCATCCAAACCGCTTCCTGAGCCGCTTCCGAAGTAGCAACATATTCGGCCTCCGTTGTTGATCCCGCCACCACAGGTTGTTTGGAACTCCTCCAACTAACCGCTCCGCCATTCATGAGAAATACGTATCCGGATTGAGACTTAGAGTCATCCGAATCGGTGTCAAAGCTTGCTTCGATATAACACTTAGCGACGAGCTCTTCTTCACCTCCGTACACAATAAACATATACTTAGTTGTTCGCAAGTACTTAAGGATATTCTTGACCGCTATCGAGTGTTCCGAACTGGATCCGATTGGTACCTACTAGTCAAACTAATAGCATGTGCCACATCTGGTCTTGTACATAGCATGGCGTACATTATAGAGCCTATGGCTGAAGCATAGGGGACTTTGTCCATTATATCTCTTTCTTCTGTCGTAGCCGGACTTTAAGTCGTACTCAATGTCTTGCCTTGAAACATAGGTAAGAACACCTTCTTACTTCTGTCCATTTTAAACTACTTTAAAATCTTATAAAGGTATGTACTTTGCGATAGCCCTATTAGGCTCCTAGATCTATCTCTATAGATGTTTATGCCTAATATGTATGACGCTTCAACTAGGTCCTTCATTGAAAATTTGCTGTTTAGATAACTATTAAAACTGTTTAAGAGATCTATATCATTTCCGATCAATAATATGTCATCCACATATAATATCAGAAATGCCACATTGCTCCCACTCACTTTCTTATAAATACGAGCTTCTCCATAAGTTTGGACAAATCCAAACTCTTTGATCACCTCATCAAAGCGGAGATTCCAACTCCGTGATGCTTGCATCAGTCCATAGATGGATCGCTGAAGCTTTCACACCTTGTTAGCATCCTTGGGGTCGACAAAACCCTTTGGTTGTATAATATACAACTCTTCCTCAATATTACCATTGTGGAATGCAGCTTTGACATCCATCTGCTATATCTCATAATCGAAATATGCAGCAATTGCTAACATAATCCTAACTGACTTTAGCATCGCTACGGGAGAGAATGTCTCATTGTAGTCAACTCCTTGAATTTGTCGAAACCCCTTTGCGAAAAATCGAGCTTTATAGATGGTCACATTACCATCAGAATCAGTTTTCCTTTTGAAAATCCATTTATTCTGCACGGACTTTCGGTCATGAGGTAAGTCCACCAAGTTCCAAACTTGGTTTTCGTACATGGATTCCATCTCGGATTTCATGGCTTCTAAACATTTGTTGGAATCCGGGATCATCATCGCTTCTTCATACATTGCAGGGTCATCAATTTCGTCAACCATGAAATTCATAACAGGGTTTCTATACAGCTCGGGAGCTGCACGCGTCCTGCTAGAACTGCAAGGTTCGGTAGTACTCTCCTTTGGAGTTTCATGATTATTATCATTAGTTCCCTATTTAATTGGTGAAGCCAACTCCAGAACGACTTCTGGCGCTGCGCTACTCGCCATACTATGAAGAGAAGGTTCAACAAACTCTTCGAGTTCTACCTTCCGACTACTCACACCTTTCGCGAGAAACTCTTTATCTAGAAAGGATCCATTCTTGGCAACAAAAACCTTGCCCTCGGAATACCCAATAGTTTCCTTAGGGTATCCTATGAAGACGCAACTTTCCACTTTGGTTCGAGTTTATCCGGTTGAAGTTTCTTCACATAAACATCGCCATCCCCAAACTTTAAGAAATGACATCTTAAGTTTGTTTCCAAACCACAATTCATACGGTGTCTTTTCAACGGATTTAGATGGTGCCCGTTTTAAGGTGAATGCAGCAGTTTCTAGTGCATAACCCCAAAATGATAGTGGCAAGTCCGTCAGAGACATCATAGTTCGAACCATATCCAATAAAGTACGATTACGATGTTCCGACACACCATTTCGCTGTGGTGTTCCGGTAGGTGTGATGTCACATACCAAGATTTTGGAAATTGGGACTAGAATTTTTTTGCATTTGCATGACATTCATAAGAATTTCATTGCATATTTGCATCAAGAAAAATTCCTAAATAGAAATAAATGACTAAAACCCTAAATAGAATATGCCACTTTGTTTCTAAAGGGAATTAAATTAGCTTTATAAAAACCCACTATTTCTAAGGAAGCAATTATTGCCAAATATTAGCCTAAAAATATCCAATGAATATTACAAAATTTGAGAAACAAAATTGAGCTCATTTGGAGTTCGTATGCAAAAGATATAAAGAAAATACAAAAATAGAAAAAGGAAAAGAATAAAAAGAAAACAAAAAAAGCTAACTAACCTAACCGCAGCTCGCTGGCCCAGCCCACCTGCCGCCCCCCTCTTCTTACCGCCTACGGGCAGCGCGCCCACGGCAGCTAAGCATCGAAAGTGAGCATCGCACAACGCAGACCACTCCGGCCCAGTACTGCAGCCCGTTTCCCTCCTCACAGCCACCGACAGTTGGGCCCCACCCTTCTCCTTCTTCCTCGCGAACTAAAGACCACCGCGGCCACGACTACCTTCCCCCGACAGATTTCCCCAAAAATCGTGATGAATCCGTTCTATTTTGACCCATCTTCAAGCCAGAGCCCCTAAAAACCACATCCCCTCCCTTCTTTGCGATTTTTTCTCCTTTTGGAAGCCCTAACCACCTCCACCGGAGTTTTCCAATTCCGCTGCCATCGGCCACCTCCAGATCGATCAGAAACCCGAGGTTCCGACCCTCCCGTTGTCTTCATGTTCCACTGATCCTCTTCCTCTCGATGCACCGAGCCTTCCTAACCTTGTCCCCCTCTTCGCAGGTCGTTGCCGCCTCCGCGATTGCTCGCCGGAGCTCCTCGTTTGTCGCTGACTCCGTCCATTGATTGCCATCGATAGAGGAAGCACACGACACCGTCGACCACTCTTCCGTTCTATCCTCGCCGAGACGCACCCCGTTGAATACCCTGCTGCCGCCAGTGACCACCGAAGCCATCGACACCGTCACCACCAGATCGCCCCGCCGTTCGTCGCCGTCAGCGCCACCCAGCTCAAAAGCTTTCCACCAGGACCGTTGGATCCTCGCGGGACGGTCGCAATTAGAAGAACTGTGAAGAGGTACCGTCCACTCAGGACTCGCCATGTGGCCAGTCACTTAAAAACCTACCCAGTCAGTATTGACTAAAGCTGACGCAATAAAGTGATTAAAATAAATGTTTAAAATTTGCAGAATATAGATCCAACTTCAAATATTCGTAGTAAATTCATCACTGCTCCAAAAATTACATATAATATATCAAATTGAAGCTACTATAATGTAGAATAATAATATCTGGCTGGATCCATTTAATTAGTATTAATGGCTTTAGAAATCATTAAATTCATAGTAAATTATTTGTTTATCAAAAAAATATAAATAATATAACAATGGAAAGCTAATTTCACGTAGATCATCAAACTGCAGTTTCCTCAGGCAAATATCGTAAGGTTTTGCTGTAGAAATTTAAAAAAGTTAATACCTTTTTGGAGTAATAAATTCATAAGAAAATAAATAATGTTCAGAAAATTGCAAATAATATGTCCCTGGAATCACAATTCCGTGTAGATTTCAGATATGATTTTAGTTTGATTTTTAGACAAAAGAGAGTATTTAAATGATTTAAAACTCATTAAATACTATTTAAATCATAAGACAAGATTCATAACTCTGATTAGGGTGAATCCAACACCTAATGGTTCATATTAATGCCCTCTATCAAGTACACTTCAGATCCAAATTTAATTAGGCAGTTAAGACAAGAGTTACAATAGAACTATAAAAACCCTTATATTGGTAAGTAATTATTAATAACAAATACTCCATTGTATTAATCGATCTCTTGCATGCATCATATACTTCACTATTGTTTAGAGAACTGATACAACAACCATTGTGAATTATTAAATTGTCATGGATGCATTTGTTTGATCTCTGTGTGCTATTATTTATGTTATATGCAATTGTTTGATCGATAGATTGCGAGGAGTGCAAAGTGTGTGATTGCAACGATTGCTTGAACGACTTCACCAACTATCAAGGCAAGTATATGCTACTTCGTTCATGATATTTTCCTACTATTTTTAATGCATTTGTCGTGTATTTCGTAGATGCATGTGTAGGAAAGTATGATCGCTATGATATGTCCTATTATGTGGTAGGGATCTCTTGTAGATGAGCCACCATTAGTAGATGTGCTTAGCCGAGCTATGATTGACGAGGGCTGGGTTATATCACTCAAAGTTGTTTCTAAAAGAGTTGGTTTGCAAAAACTAAAAACAACTTAATCAATGAACCTCCTGGGTGTGATGGGATTGCCATTTTTTGGTGGTATCATTGCGGAAAGGCACCCACGTATTAAGAGAAAATGATTGGATTCTTTATTTGGTAGCTTACGTGTATAACCATGTGCCAATAATGAAATGAGCAGTTGGTTGGACTTAGTAGCTTGTGGTAACTCGAACCCACGTATCCAGAGATGTACAATTTTGGTAGGTTGGTACGGTATGTGTCGGGTTTAGGGAGCTACTTCCTGAACAATCCCTTCTTGGACTTCTCCCTATCATCACCCAATATGAAAGTGGTGGTACGAGCTGGGTTGGCCAAGTCACATGGGTAAAGTGTATAAACCCATGTAGGGTGTATAATCTAATCGATTAGCCATGTCCCCGGTTATGGACATCTGAGTTGCTTGATATTGAGTTTATGACATGTTTCTCGCTCATTCTAATTTCCTAATTGTTTTTATTGTTGATGGGTTAACTCAATTGGGATATTTTAAAAAAAATCAAAAACTGTTTATGAAAGTAAGACAAAGATATTTGCAAATGCAAGCTAGCCACAGCTCCACTTGCCAAATAAGCATGTAGATGCTAGGTTTATTGTCTCCATTAATAGCTCTACTTGCCATACATTCCAAGTATTGACCCTTCGGGGCTGCTACGTTTTATGTTGTAGGTTATTATTCCAATTCTCAGTGATCGAATAGGCCGCGATACTCCCCTCAATAGTTGTTCGCCTGTGGCACAATTGAAGATGGAGCCTAACAATTGTTTATGCTTCCGTATGCTACTTGATATTGAGCTAGCATTGAGCTAAGCATTATTGTAATAATTGCAAATTCTGAATCAATTTGTTATTTTTTATGCACCGTTAAATTCTAGGGTATTCATATGTACTGTGTGTGCCAGTGAACCGATCCAGGGATTGGCACTATACACAGGAACTCAGCCTTATCAGGCAAGGGTGTTACAAGATGGTATCAGAGCAGTGTGTTGGCTATAGGATCGTGACCTAGCGATGGAATAGGAAATCCATATGAAATTATAAAACCTATTTGATTCTATCTATTCCCTTCTTACACTTCTTTCTAGTATCTTCTTATTATTTCAATTCGCATACTCTTGCCTTTTATGATATAGAAGGAAGACTCTCTCTAGCAATAAACTCATAATTTTGTACTTATTAGATTCTTGTAATCCTTGATCTATCTTTTCTAATCTCATCTTGTTCAAACTGGTATATGAACACTTGTGCGAGAAAGTGCAAGATTAAAGAATAGTTATATGATGACCACCATATAGTTTGATATGATTCGTCTAGATATAGCAACCCATCATTGCAAGAACTTGTTTGAAATTTGATTTATTGTGATTATATTGTGATATTTGATACCTTAAAGTTCCAGAATATTTTTGTGAGATTTGTTAATATATTAATGAAGATTTTGATTAGAAATTTGTGATATTTTCGCTGCAGTTTTCTGCTGAACCAGCTGTACTGTATGATTTTTCATGTTGTTTTGGTAACTGATAAAAATCTGAAAAAATGGGGTTTGGTGCGAAACTTCCTGTACTATATTTAAAAAAATTGGATAAAATTCCTGATGTGTTTAAGGTGACCAGAAAAATTCGTGAACCCTGCTGTAGTTTCAGGACAGATTCTGTCCATTGCCTTTATGATTGTAGGTTCACCCCCAAATGAATCTTAGTCAATGGAAAACTATTTTGTGGATGGTATGCCACTAAAATAAAAATTCTGGAACATAAACAAAACTATTTTTGTTTGAGTGTTGTTTGTGTTGATTGTGTGCTTGTGTGCTAATTGTGTGTTTCATATAGTTATGGGTAGTATTACTTCTCTAGTCTTTCTATCTATAACTTGTCTATGCTATACCAATAGATGCCACCCTGTCATCAATCCACTGAAATGGAGAAGCTCATGGCATCACAAGCACAGCTAGCACAAGTAATGACAGAATACATGGCCAATAACAATCCACTACCTCAGCAGGACCTACTCAGCAATTTTCTGATGCTCGAACCACCAACGTACTCAAGCTTTTCTAAGCCTACTGTGGCGGATAATTGGTTGCAAAGAGTGAACAAGAGCCTAGTGACTGTTGGCCCCAAAATGGTGGTACAAGTATCAAGCCACTCACCCCGTAGTACAAGTAATATGGGACATGTTTCAGAAAGAATTCCGTGATGCACATATTTCATCTGAAATCATGAATTCACGTCAGAGAGGATTCAACAATTTGCGCCAAGGAAAGCATACTATCACGGAGTACATTGAAGCTTTTAGCAAGGCATCCTGTCGTGCGATGGATGATGTGAATTTGGACCATACAACTTGGTGGAGGATGCATGGAGCCATCTACAACAGAAAACTAACTTGGGAGGAGTTCAATGAAGTTATACTACGACCTTGTACCATCACCCAAGTGTCAACGACTAGAGAGGATGTTTCGAAGGAGTTTCAAGCTTGCAAAGTCTGTGGAGACTTAGGAGACACATACAAGGAGCATCAGGATCAGTGCCCCTATTGTGATTGAAACCATCTAGTTGGAGAGTTCCCCAGATCCCAAGTCACTTGCTTTCTATGTGAGGGAACGATCACGTCCATGTTCATTGTCACCTTTAACCCATGGTACAACAAGTGAATAAAGGAGTCAAGGATGGAATGTAATAAGCTCCCAAGAATACCCATGAAGAATCAAGCCATATGGCGGAGGCCGAAGTCAGAGTCGTGCCTCATAAGGACGCACCCAATATGACCACAAAGTGTTGTTACTCATGTGGAGAAGAAGGTCATATCTCTAGTGATTGTCCCAAGAAGCGAGAAAGGTTCCCTGGATTTGTGGTGAAATATGAAGAAGAAGAAGAAGAACTAAGAGAACTCCTAGCCTTGGAGAGACCTAGGAAGAGGAAGAACTGCTACAACTCCCATACGAGGGATATTAACCAGCTGTTGTGCTACAATTGTAAAAGAGCCAGGGCATTATGCGTCACATTGTCCAAAAAAGAAGAATCGCAAAGGAAACAGGAAAAGCGGCTATGCTGAAAAAATGAAGCCTGTAAGGGATCCCGGCCTTGTCATGTGCTACAAGTGCAATGAGTCGAGACATTATGCCCATAAATGCCCAGATAAGGAGCTTCAAGACGGACCTCGTGAATAGTAAGTCCCTGGTTAATCCATACATAAATGTTTTCAATACTGGTGTGTCATGTTCATTCATGTTGAGGCGTTCATGGATAAGAATAGTTACATATAGAGTTACTTAGAGGATCTATTGAAGAGAACCCACTGGAAAGGATAGATAGCTAGCACAATATTCCATAAATAAGTAGTAGATGTTGGAGATACCAAGTTTAGTTTTCTTAAGGGGGTTAGCCTCGACAACAACACCCACACCTTTCTAGCCATTCCGAATCTCGGGACGAGATTCATCTTAAGGAGGTTAGTCTGTCACATCCCAAGATTTTGGAAATTGGGACTAGAATTTTTTTTGCATTTGCATGACATTCATGAGCATTGCATTGCATATTTGCATCAATAAAAAATCCTAAATAGAAATAATGGACTAAAACCCTAAATAGTATATGCCACTTTGTTTCTAAAGGAAATTAAATTAGCTTTATAAAACCCCACTATTTCAAAGGCAGCAATTATTGCCAAATATTAGCCTAAAAATATCCAATGAATATTACAAAATTTTAGAAACAAAAATGAGCTTATTTGGAGTTCGTATGCAAAATATATAAAGAAAATACAAAAATAGAAAAAGGAAAAGAATAAAAAGAAAAGAAAAAAAGCTAACTAACCTACCCGCAGCTCGCTGGCCCAGCCCACCTGCCGCCCCCCACTCTATTTATCACAGCCACGCACCTTAAGCCAGCTAAGCAATGGCAGTGGCGAGCGCAACAAGAGCCCACTCCGCCCAAGATCGCAGCCCACTTCCCTCCTTGCAGCCACTGACAGTCGGGCCGCACCCTTCTCCTTCTTCCTCGCGAACTGAAGACCACCACGGCCACGACTACCTTCCCACGACCGATTTCCCCCGAAAATTGCAACGAATCCATTCTATTTTGACCCCTCTTCAAACCAGAGCCCCTATAAACCACCTTCCCTGCCTTCTTTGCAATTTTTTCGCCTTTCGGAAGCCCTAACCACCTCCATCGGAGTTTTCCAATTCCGCCGTCGTCGGCTACCTCTAGATCGATCGGAAACCCGAGGTTCCGACCCTCCAGTTGTCTTCATGTTCCTCTCATCCTCTTCCTCTTGATTCACCGAGCCTTCCTAACCTTGTCCCCCTCTCCGCAGGTCGCTGCCGCCTCCGGGCTTGCTCGTCGGAGCTCCTAGTCTGCCGCCGCCTCCGTCCACCGATTCCCATTGATAGAGGAAGCACACGATGCCGTCGACCGCTCTTCTGTTCTATCCTCACTGAGACGCACCCCGTCAAATACCCCGCTGCCGCTGGTGACCACCGGAGCCATCGACACCATCACCACCTGACCACCCCGCCGTCCGTCGCCATCAGCGCCACCCAGCTTAGAAGCTTTCCACCAGGACCGTTGGATCCTCGCTGGACGGTCGTGATTAGAAGAACTGCAAAGAGGTGACATCCACTCAGGTCTCGCCACGTGGCTAGTCACTTAAAAACCTGCCCAGTCAGCATTGACTAGCTCTGACGGAATAAAGTGATTAAAATAAATGTTTAAAATTTGCAGAATATAGATCCAGCTTCAAATATTCGTAGTAAATTCATCACTAGTCCAAAAATTGCGTATAATATATCAAATTGAAGCTACTATAATGTAGAATAATAATATCTGGTTGGATCCAGCTTTTGCGGACTACTTACCCCGTAGAAATTTAATTAGTATTAATGCCTTTAGAAATCATTAAATTCATAGTAAATTATTTGTCTATCACAAACATATAAATAATATACCAATAGAAAGTAATTTCACGTAGATCACCATCCTGGAGTTTCCTCAGGCAAATATCTTAAGGTTTTGCTGTAGATATTTAAAAAATTAATACCCTTTTTGGAGTAATAAATTTATAAGAAAATAAAGAATGTTCAGAAAATTGCGAATAATATGTCCCTGGAATCACAATTCCGTGAATATTTCAGATCTGATTTTACTTTGATTTTTAGACAATAGAAAGTATTTAAATGATTTAAAACTCATTACAGACTATTTAAATCATAAGACAAGATTCATAACTCCGATTAGGGTGAATCCAACGCCTACTGGTTCATATTAATGCCCTCTATCAAGTACACTTCAGATCCAAATTTAATTCGGGAGTTAAGACAAGAGTTACAACAGAACTATAAAAACCCTTATATTGGTAAGTAATTATTAATAACAAATACTCCATTGCATTAATCGATCTCTTGCATGCATCATATACTACATTATTGTTTAGAGAACTGAAACAACAACCATTGTGAATTATTAAATTGTCATGCATGCATTTGTTGCATTTGTTTGATCTCTATGTGTTATTATTTATGTTGTGTGCAATTGTTTGATCGATAGATTGAGAGGAGTGCAAAGTGTGTGGTTGCAACGAGTGCTTGAACGACTTCACCAACTATCAAGGCAATTAGATGCTACTTTGTTCATGATCTTGTCCTACTATTTCTAATGAATTCTCGTGTATTTTGTAGATGCATGTGTTGGAAAGTATTATCGTTATGCTATGTCCTATTATGTGGTAGGGATCTCTTGTAGATGAGCCACTATTGGTAGATGTTCTTAGCCGAGCTATGATGGACAAGGGCTGGACAACATCACTCAAAGTTGTTTCTAAAAATGTTGGTTTGCAAAAACGAAAAACAACATAATCAATGAACCTCCTGGGTGTGATGGGATTGATATTTTTTGGTAGTATCATTGCGGAAAGGCACCCAGGTATCAAGAGAAAATGATTGCCTTCTTTATTTGGTAGCTTACATGTACAACCATGTGCCAATAATGAAATGGGCGGTTGGTTGGACTTAGTAGGTTGTGGTAACTCAAACCCACCTAACCAGAGATGTAGAATTTTGGTAGGTTGGTACGGTGTGTGTCGGGTTTGGAGAGCTACTTCCCGAACGGTCCCTTCTTGGACTTCCCCCTATCATCACCCAATATGAGAGTGGTGGTACGAGATGGGCTGGCCATGTCACATGGGTAAAGTGTACAAACCCCTACAGGGTGTATAATCTAATCGATTAGTTCATGACATGTTTCTCGCTCATTCTAATTTCCTAATTGTTTTTAATGTTGATGGGTTAACTCAATTGGGATCTTTTCAAAGAAAATCAAAAACTCTTTATGAAAGTAGGACAAAGATATTTGCAAATGCAAACTAGCCACAACTCCAATTGCACAATAAGCATGTAGATGCTAGGTTTATTGTCTCCTTTAATAGCTCTACTTGCCATACATTCCAAGTATTGACCCTTCGGGGCTGCTACATTTTATGTTGTAGGTTATTATTCCGATTCTAAGTGATCGAATAGGTCGCGATACTCCACTCAATAGTTGTTCGCCTGTGGTACAATTGAAGATGGAGCCTATCAATTTTTTATGCTTCCGTATTCTACTTTATATTGATATAGCCTTGAGCTAAGAATTATTGTAATAATTGCAAATTCTGGATCAATTCGTTATTTATGATGTACAGTTAAATTCTTTGGTATTCATCTGTACTATGTGTGCCAGTGAACCGATCGAGGGATTGGCACTATACACATGAACTCGGCCTTATCAGGCGAGGGTGTTACATGTGAGTTGTGAAACAATTCCATACTCTTTCATATGAGTGCTAAACTCGTAACTTAGATACTCACCTCCACGGTCGGACCGTAGAAATTTGATCTTTCTATTATGATGATTTTCCACTTCACTATGAAATTCCTTGAACTTTTAAAAGGTTTCATACTTGTGTTTCATGAAGTAATATAACCGTATCTACTCAAATCATCTGTGAAAGCAACAAAATAACGATATCCACCTCGCGCTGACACACTCATTGGACCACATACATCAGAATGTATGATCTCCAATAAATTTGTCGGCCGTTCCATTGAACTGGAAAACGACATTCTAGTAATCTTGCCCATAAGGTATGGCTCACATGTATCAAATGATTCAAAATCAAGTGATTTCAAAAGTCCATCTGAATGGAGCTTCTTCATGCGTTTAACGCCAATATGACCTAGACGGTAGTGCCACATATATGCGGATATATCATCATTAAGTTTAATCCTTTTAGAATCAACATTATGAATATGTGTAACACTATTATCGAGATCCAACATAAATAAACCATTCATCATCGGTGCATGACCATAAAAGATTTCATTCATACAAATAGAATAACCATTGTTCTCGGATTTAAATGAATAACCACTACGCATCAAACACGATCCAGATACAATGTTCATGCTCAGTGCTGGCACCAGATAACAATTATTCAAGTTTATTACGAATCCCAACGGTAAGTGGAGAGGTAGTGTTCCAACGGCGATCACATCAACACTTGATCCATTGCTGACACGCATCTTGACCTCACCCCTTGCTAGCGGTCGCTTGTTCCGCAACACTTGATTCGAGTTACAAATATTAGCAACTGAACCGATATCAAATACCTAGGTGCTATGCGAGTACTAGTCAAGTACACATCAATAACATGTATATCATATATACCTTTATTTGCCTTGTTGGCCTTCTTGTCTGCAAAATACTTGGGGCAGTTGCGCTTCCAGTGGCCAGTCCCCTTAGAATAATAGCACTCGGTATCAAACTTAGGGCCAACTCGGGGTTTCTTTCCAGGCATGGCAACTGGCTTGCCGCCCTTACTTCCCTTCCATTTTCCCTTCTTGTCTTTCCTGAAACCAGTGGTCTTATTGATCATCAACACTTGATGTTCTTTCTTGATCTCCACTTCTGCAGTTTTAAGCATTGACAGAAGCTCGGGGAGATACTTCTTCATGCCTTGCATATTATAGTTCATCATGAAGCTCTTATAGCTTGGTGGCAGAGACTGCAGAACACGATGGGTGCCTAAGTCAATGGGAATCAATATTCCCAAGGACACAAGCTTATCGGTGTAACCCGACATCTTGAGTACATGCTCACTTACAGAGTTGTTCTCTTCCATCATGCAGCTAAAGTACTTTTCTGAAGCATTGTATCTCTCTACATTAGCATGTGTGTCGAAAATCATTTTAACTCACCCATTTTATCAAATGCATTGCCGTTTTCGAAACGCTTTCGAAGTTCTGGCTCTATCCCATACAATATGCCGCAATGAACTAAGTTGTGGTCCTCATGACGAGTCTGATAGACATTCTTCTCCTCATCAGGTGCATCATCGAACGGTGGGGGGCCTAGCGGTGCTTCTAGCACATATTTATTTTGTGCAGCAGAGAGGAGAATCCTCAAATTCATGGCCCATTCGGTAAAGTTGCTACCGTTCGTTGAAAGTTTCTCTTTCTCCCTGAACACATTGAAATTAAAAGCAGGTGGAGCCATAGACAACAGAATTTGTAAAGTTTAGACTAAGTTAATGATAGATTGAGTTAACTAATCCAAATTAAGAATGAAATCCCACTCAAAAATGACATCCATCATTCCCTTTTGGTGATTACATGAACCAAATCCACTACACCATGTCCGATCATCACATGAGTCGGTGTAGCTTCAAAGGCGAGCATCAAATGGGCATCATATATACCATATGGCTCATGCTTAACCTTTCGGTCCGTGTTTCGAGGCCATGTATGTACATGTTAGGCTCGCCAAGTAAGAACCTTAGTATTCGTGTGTGTAACTGTCTTACACCTGAAGTATGATCATGGATCCAAGAACACCCGATCATCACGTGATGTCTTGGAGCGACGAAACTTAATCGGTGCATACTTAAAGAAGAACACATTTTTATCTTGATATTTAAATGGGGGATCATCTTATTATGCTAATATAACGCCAAACAAGCAATATAAGCTGCAATCAAACATCACATGTTTATAAGTGAAATGATATGGTTCTTGCACTTGATCTCCATCATGTCCATCGTGGTATGATCACTATCATACCTCTATGTGTAAGGCCAAGGTCTATGGAACTTACACGTTATGTGTGTTGTAAGACTATAAACTTATACTTCTAGTTACATCGTCACCATATCATTGAAGGGAATATGCCCTGAGAGGCAATAATAAAATGTTTATTATGTGTATTCCAAGTATATGATAGATGTTTATTTTGCATGCTATAATTGTATTAATACGGAAACGTTAATACATGTGTGTTTAATAAACAAACAGAAAGTTCCTAGTTATGCCTCTCTCATAAACTAGTTCGTTGATTAACAAGATGATCACGGTTTCCTGATCATAGACATTGGATGTTGTTAATAACGAGATCACAACATTAGTGTAATGGTGTGATGAACATTCATCCGAAGTATAGCATTACGATCAAAGTCATTGAGTTTATATTTCTATAAACAAACTACGAAGTAATCCTAATCCTTAGACCATGAGATCATGCCAATCACTAACACCGGAAGAGTTTCTTGTTGACATCAAACGTCACTCCGTAACTGGGTGATTATAAAGATGGCTTCAAAGCTACTAAAGTGTTATGTTGAGAATCATGGATCAAGAGTGGAATTTGTTCATCCCGATGACGGATAGATATGCTCTGGGCCCTCTCGGTGATATCACATTGGTTAGCTTGTAAGCAAGTGATAATTGATCACTAGAATGTTATATCACGGGAACGAGAAAAGAGTGCATGTCAGTAACGAGATCAAACTAGGTATGGAGATACCGATGATCGAATCTCGGACATGTAATATATCGTGAAACAAAGGGATTAAGATACAAGCGTAAAAGGTTCCGACGATCAGAGGAAAAGTCATCGTTGAATGTGTGGGAGTCAGTATGGATCTCCAGGTCCCGCTACTGATTATTGATCGGAGAAGGGTCTCGATCATGCCGAAAGAATAAACAAGCGCAGGAATTTATTTCACTATATACCGAAACAGGTTTTCGGGTGAAATTGCATAAAGTGGTTATGCATGTGAAATAGAATTTTAGCAAGGGGTTATTTGTGAATGTTTGTCAGTAAAGTAATTGACAAAATTCTGAATAAACTAAAAGAGTTTTATTTAATGAGAGTTTGCATTAAATTTGGTGGAAATTTAATGGGAATTTGAGTGGACTTTTGAGTGGAGGGAATTTAAAGGAATTTTGTGAGTGGAGTGTCCACCCACATGAAGAGGGGAGGGCAAGGGGGCAGCCCCCATGCGCCGGCCACCCCCTTGGGGTTCCCCCCTCCTCCTATAAAAGGCACCCCTCTCCTCACTTCTCACTCACACCTCCTCGTGAAGGATCTCTCTCCCCCTCTAGAATTTATCCCCCATGGTCTCGGACTAGCGAGATACATGTTCCCGGTGGCTATTCGGCAAGAAAGGGTTGTGCTTCCGCTGCATCGCTGGAGCGAGGAGGCGGAGGTTGCCCGCTGTCTTGTACGTGTGTGCGAGAACGGATGCGCTGCTGCTTTGCGGCGCTTGGACTTCCTATCGATCTTGAGATCGGCAAGAGATCGTCTACATCAACCACGAGTTGAACTCGTTAAGCTTTGTCGGTCTTCAAGGGTATGTTCTCTACGGATATACATCCGCCCGTTGTTTGTATCTAGTAGATAGATCTCGGTATATAGTTCCCATCGTAGGAAATTTTTTGTTTTCTATGCTGCGAACCCTATAGTGGTATCAGAGCCGGATCTATGCGTAGATACTTTACACGGATAGTACACATATGAGTATGTGGGCGATGATGATCATGTTGTTGCTCCTTAGTTGTAATTTTGGATATTGGTGGCATAGTGGGATGAAGCGGCCCGGACAAACTTTACATGTCCTCGCACATGAGACCTGTTCCACGCTTGACATGCAACTAGTTTGCATAACTGGCTAGCGGGTGTCTGTCTCTCCTACTATAGTCAATATCTATTTTGCAAGCGAGTTGTCAACAATTTGGTTATCCTCGTTGTGGTTCATGTTCGTAGGTAAGAACGGTTCTATCTCGACAGCCCCAAGCCACGTAAAACTTGCAATGGATAAATTAGAGGCGTCTAGTTTAGATTGTTGCTGGGCTAGTGTTATGATATGGTGATGTTGTAAGTAGAAGTATGAGATGATACTCTTAAAACATACATAACGTGTAATCTCCATAGACCTTGGACTTACACATATAGGTATGATAGTGATCATACCACGGTGCACATGATAGAGATCATATGCGGGAACCATATCATTTCACTAATAAACATGTGATGTTTGATAGCATCTTATATTGCTTCTTTAGCGCTTTGTTAGGATAATAAGATGATCCCTCTTTTAAATATCAAGATAAGAATGTGTTTTTCCTTTAGTATGCACCGATTATGTTTTCGTCGCTCCAAGACATCACGTGATGATTGGGTGTTCTTGGATCCACGACCATATTTCAGGTGTAAAACAGTTACACACGCGAATAATAAGGTTCTAACTTGGCGAGCCTAGCATGTACAGACATGGCCTCGGAACACGGACCGAAAGGTTAAGCATGAGTCATATAGTTGATATGATGCCCATTAGATGCTCGCCTTTGAAGCTATACCGACTCACGTGATGATCGGACTTGGTATAGTGGATTTGGTTCATGTAATCACCAAAAAGGCACGAGGGATGTCGTTTTTGAGTGGGAGTTCATTCGTAATATGGATTAGTTGAACTCAATATATCATACACTTAGTCTAAACTTTACAAATTTTGTTGTAGATGGCACCACCTGCTTTTAATTTCAATGTGTTCATGGAGAAAGAGAAACTAGCAACGAACGGTAGCAACTTTACCGAATGGGCCATGAATTTGAGGATTCTCCTCTCTGCTGCACAAAAGAAATATGTGCTAGAAGCGCCACTAGGCCCCCCACCTCTTGATGATGCCCCTGACGAGGAAAAGAATGTCTATCATACTCGTCAGGAGGACCACAACTTAGTTCATTACGACATATTGTATGGGCTAGAGCCGGAACTTCGAAAGCATTTCGAAAACGGCAATGCATTTGATACAATGGGTGAGTTGAAAATGATTTTCGACACACATGCTGCTGTAGAGAGCTACAACGCTTCAGAAAAGTTCTTTAGCTGCATGATGGAAGAGCACAGCTCCGTTAGTGAGCATGTACTCAAGATGTCGGGTTACGCCGATAAGCTTGTGTCCTTGGGAATAACGATTCCCATTGACTTAGGCATCCATCGTGTTCTGCAGTCTCTGCCACCTAGCTATAAGAGCTTTGTGATGAACTATAATATGCAAGGCATGAAGAAGTCTCTCCCCGAGCTTCTGTCAATGCTTAAAACTGCAGAAGTGGAGATCAAAAAGGAACATCAAGTGTTGATGATCAATAGGAACACTGGTTTCAAGAAAGACAAGAAGGGAAAACGGAAGGGTAGTAAGGGCGGCAAGCCTGTTGCCGTGCCTGAAAAGAAACCCCGAGTTGGACCTAAGTCTGATACCGAGTGCTACTATTGTAAGGGGACTGGCCACTGGAAGCGCAACTGCCCCAAGTATTTGGCAGAGAAGAAGGCCGGCAAGGCAAAAAAAGGTATATATGATATACATGTTATTGATGTGTACTTGACTAGTGCTCGCAGTAGCACCTGGGTATTTGATAACGGTTCAGTTGTTAATATTTGTAAATCGAATCAGGGGCTGCGGAACAAGCGGCCGCTAGCAAGGGGTGAGGTCAAGATGCGTGTCGGCAATGGATCAAGCGTTGATGTGATCGCAGTCGGAACGCTGCCTCTCCACTTGCCGTCGGGATTAGTTATAAACTTGAATAATTGTTATCTGGTGCACCCGAGCATGAACATTGTATCTGGATCGTGTTTGATGCGAAGTGGTTATTCATTTAAATCCTAGAACAATGGTTGTTCCATTTATATGAATGAAATCTTTTATGGTCATGCACCGATGATGAATGGTTTATTTCTATTAGATCTCGACGATAATGTTACACATATTCCTAATGTTGATGCTAAAAGGATTAAACTTAATGATGATATATCCGCATATATGTGGCACTGCCATCTAGGTCATATTGGCATTAAACGCATGAAGAAGCTCCATTCGGATGGACTTTTGGAATCACTTGATTTTGAATCATTTGATACATGTGAGCCATGCCTTATGGGCAAGATGACTAGAACGCCGTTTTCCGGTTCAATGTTACAGGCGTCTTATTTATTGGAAATCATACATTCTGATGTATGTGGTCCAATGAGTGTGTCGGTGCGAGGTGGATATCGTTATTTTGTTACTTTCACGGATGATTTGAGTAGATACGGTTATATCTACTTGATGAAACACAAGTCTGAAACCTTTGAAAAGTTCAAGGAATTTCCGAATGAAGTGGAAAATCATCGTAATAGAAAGATCAAATTTCTACGGTCCGACCGTGGAGGTGAGTATCTAAGTTACGAGTTTAGCACTCACATGAAAGAGTGTGGAATTGTTTCACAACTCACACCTGCCGAAACACCACAGCGAAATGGTGTGTCGGAACGCTGTAATCGTACTTTATTAGATATGGTTCGATGTATGATGTCTCTGACAGACTTGCCATTGTCATTTTGGGGCTATGCACTAAAAACTGCTGCATTCACTTTAAATCGGGCACCATCTAAATCCGTTGAAAAGACACCGTATGAATTGTGGTTTGGAAACAAACCTAAGCTGTCGTTTCTTAAAGTTTGGGGATGCGATGTTTATGTGAAGAAACTTCAACCGGATAAAATCGAACCCAAAGCGGAAAAATGCGTCTTCATAGGATACCCTAAGGAAACTATTGGGTATTCCTTCTATCACAGATCCGAGGGCAAGGTTTTTGTTGCCAAGAATGGATCCTTTCTTGAGAAAGAGTTTCTCGCGAAAGGTGTGAGTAGTCGGAAGGTAGAACACGAAGAGGTTATTGAGCCTTCTCTTCAAAGTATGGCGAGTAGCGCAGCGCCGGAAGTTGTTCCGGAGTTGTCTCCACCTGTTGAAGAGGGAACTAATGATAATGATCATGAAACTCCAAAAGAGAGTACTACCGAACCTCGCAGGTCTTGCAGGACGCGTGCAGCTCCCGAGCTGTACGGAAATCCTGTCATGAATTTCATGGTTGATGAAAATGATGACCCTGCGACGTATGAAGAAGCGATGATGAGCCCGGATTCCAACAAATGGTTAGAAGCCATGAAATCCGAGATGGAATCCATGTATGAAAATCATGTTTGGAACTTGGTGGAGTTACCTCATGACCAAAAGGCCGTGGAGAACAAATGGATTTTCAAAAGGAAAACTGATACTGATGGTAATGTGACCGTTTAGAAAGCTCGAATTGTCGCAGAAGGGGTTTCGACAAATTCAAGGAGTTGACTATGATGAGACATTGTCTCCCGTAGCGATGCTAAAGTCAGTTAGGATTATGTTAGCAATTGCTGCATATTTCGATTATGAGATATGGCAGATGGATGTCAAAACCGCGTTTCTCAATGGTAATATTCAAGAAGAGTTGTATATGATACAACCAAAGGGTTTTGTCGATCCTAAGGATGCTAACAAGGTGTGCAAGCTTCAGCGATCCATCTATGGATTGAAGCAAGCATCACGAAGTTGGAATCTCCGCTTTGATGAGGTTATCAAAGAGTTTGGATTTGTCCAAACTTATGGAGAAGCTTGTATTTACAAGAAAGTGAGTGGGAGCAATGTGGCATTTCTGATATTATATGTGGATGACATATTATTGATCGAAAATGATATAGATCTTTTAAACAGTGTTAAAAGTTATCTAAACAGCAAATTTTCAATGAAGGACCTAGGTGAAGCGTCATACATATTAGGCATAAAGATATATAGAGATAGATCTAGGCGCCTAATAGGGCTATCACAAAGTACATACCTTGATAAGATTTTAAAGAAGTTTAGAATGGAAGATAGTAAGAAGGGGTTCTTACCTATGACACAAGGCACGACATTGAGTAAGACTCAAAGTCCGACTTCGGCGGAAGAAAGAGAGATAATGGACAAAGTCCCCTATGCTTCAGCCATAGGCTCTATAATGTACGCCATGCTATGTACAAGACCGGATGTGGCACATGCTATTAGTTTGACTAGTAGGTACCAATCGGATCCAGGTTCGGAACACTGGATAGCGGTCAAGAATATCCTTAAGTACTTACGAAGAACTAAGGATATGTTTCTTGTATACGGAGGTGAAGAAGAGCTCGTTGCTAAGTGTTATGTTGACGCTAGCTTTGACACCGATCTGGATGACTAAGTCTCAATCCGGATACGTATTTCTCATGAATGGCGGAGCGGTTAGTTGGTGGAGCTCCAAACAACCTGTGGTAGCGGGATCAACAACAGAGGCCGAATATGTTGCTGCTTCAGAAGCGGCTCAGGAAGCAGTTTGGATGAAGGAGTTCATATCCGAACTAGGTGTGGTTGCAAACACATTGGACCCAATGGTGATCTATTGTGACAACAATGGTGCCATTGCCAATGCCAAAGATCCAAGGTCTCACAAGCATTCCAAGCATATTAAGCGCCGGTTTCACTCCATCCGTGAGCATGTCAAGGATGGAGATATAAAGATTTGTAAAGTACATACGGATCTTAATGTAGCAGATCCGTTGACTAAAACTCTCCCTAGAGCAAAACATGATCTACACCAGAACTCCATGGGTGTTAGATACATCACTATGTAACTAGATTATTGTCTCTAGTGCAAGTGGGAGACTGAAGGGAATATGCCTTGAGAGGCAATAATAAAATGTTTATTATGTGTATTCCAAGTATATGATAGATGTTTATTTTGCATGCTATAATTGTATTAATACGGAAACGTTAATACATGTGTGTTTAATAAACAAAAAGAAAGTTCTTAGTTATGGCTCTCTCATAAACTAGTTCGTTGATTAACAAGATGATCACGGTTTCCTGATCATAGACATTGGATGTTGTTAATAACGAGATCACAACATTGGTATAATGGTGTGATGAACATTCATCCGAAGTATAGCATTACGATCAAAGTCATTGAGTTTATATTGCTATAAACAAACTACAAAGTAATCCTAATCCTTAGACCATGAGATCATGCCAATCACTAACACCAGAAGAGTTTCTTGTTGACATCAAACGTCACTCCGTAACTGGGTGATTATAAAGATGGCTTCAAAGCTACTAAAGTGTTATGTTGAGAATCATGGATCAAGAGTGGAATTTGTTCATCCTGATGACGGATAGATATGCTCTGGGCCCTCTCGGTGATATCACATTGGTTAGCTTGCAAGCAAGTGATAATTGATCACTAGAATGTTATATCACGGGAACGATAAAAGAGTGCATGTCAGTAACGAGATCAAACTAGGTATGGAGATACCGATGATCGAATCTCGGACATGTAATATATCGTGAAACAAAGGGATTAAGATACAAGCGTAAAAGGTTCCGACGATCACAGGACACGTCCTCGTTGAATGTGTGGGAGTCGGATGGATCTCGAGTCCGCTCGATTATTGATCGAAGAAGGGTCTCGATCATGTCCGCATTATTCGCGAACCGTAGGGTGACACACTTAAGGGACACTGGCATCCAGTTGGAGCAAATGTTTCATGCCGAAAGAATAAACAAGCGCAGGAATTTATTTCACTAGATACCGAAACAGGTTTTCGGGTGAAATTGCATAAAGTGGTAATGCATGTGAAATAGAATTCTAGCAAGGGGTTATTTGTGAATGTTTGTCATTAAAGTAATTGACAAAATTCTGAATAAAATGAAAGAGTTTTATTTAATGAGAGTTTGCATTAAATTTGGTGGAAATTTAATGGGAATTTGAGTGTACTTTTGAGTGGAGGAAATTTAAAGGAATTTTGTGAGTGGAGTGTCCACCCACATGAAGAGGGGAGGGCAAGGGGGAAGCCCCGATGCGCCGGCCACCCCCTTGGGGTTCCCCCCTCCTCCTATAAAAGGCACCCCTCTCCTCACTTCTCACTCACACCTCCTCGTGAAGGATCTCTCTCCCCCTCTAGAATTTATCCCCCATGGTCTCGGACTAGCGAGATACATGTTCCCGGTGGCTATTCGGCAAGAAAGGGTTGTGCTTCCGCTGCATCGCTGGAGCGAGGAGGCGGAGGTTGCCCGCTGTCTTGTACGTGTGTGCGAGAACGGATGCGCTGCTGCTTTGCGGCGCTAGGACTTCCTCTCGATCTTGAGATCGACAAGAGATCGTCTACATCAACCACGAGTTGAACTTGTTAAGCTTTTTCGGCCTTCAAGGGTATGTTCTCTACGGATATACATCCGCCTGTTGTTTGTATCTAGTATATAGATCTTGGTACATAGTTCCCATCGTAGGAAAATTTTTGTTTTCTATGCTGCGAACCCTACAATCATGACACTAGCCCAGCAACAATCTAAACTAGACTCCTCTAATTTATCCATTGCAAGTTTTACGTGGCTTAGGGCTGTCGAGATAGAACCGTTCTTACCTACGAACATGAACCATAACGAGGATAACCAAATTGTTGAAAACTCATTGCAAATTAGATATTGACTATAGTAGGAGAGACAGACACCCGCTAGCCACTTATGCAAAACTAGTTGCATGTCAAGCGTGGAACAGGTCTCATGTGCGAGGACATGTAAAGTTTGTCCGGGTCGCTTCATCCCACTACGCCACCAATATCCAAAGACAACCAAGAAGCAATAACATAATCATCGTCGCCCACATACTCATATGTATACTACCCGTGCAAAGCATCTATGCATAGATCCGTCTCTAATACCACTGTAGGGTTCACAGCATAGAAAACAAAAAATTTCCAACGATGGGAACAACTATGTACCAAGATATATCTATTAGATACAATCAACAGGTGGATATACATCCATAGAGAACATACCCTTGAAGACCGACAAAGCTTAACAAGGTTAAACTCGTGGTTGATATACACGATCTCTTGCCCATCTCAAGATCGAGAGGAAATCCTTAGCACCGCAAATCAACGGCACATCCGTGCTCGCACACACGTCAGAGGCACTAAGCAACCTCCGCCTCCTCGCTCCAGCGATGCAGTGGAAGCACAACTCTTTATTGCCGAATAGACACCGGGAACATGTATCTCGCTAGTCAGATACCATGGGGGATAAATACTAGAGGGGGAGAGAGATCCTTCACGAGGAGGTGTGAGTGAGAAGTGAGGAGGGGGGCTCCTTTTATAGGAAAGGGGATAACCCCAAGGGGGTGGCCGCCGCATGGGGGATTCCCCCTTGCCCTCCCCTCATTCATGTGCGTGGACACTCCACTCACAAAAATCCCTTTCAATTCCCTCCTCTAAAAAAACCCACTCAAATTCCCATTAAATTTCCACCAAATTTAATGCAAACTCTCATTAAATAAAACTCCTTTTAATTATTCAGAATTTTTTCAATTACTTTAATGACAAACATTCACATATAACCCCTTGCTAGTATTTCATTTCACATGCAAAAACACTTTCTGCAATTTGACCCAAAAACCAGTTTCGGTATCTAGTGAAATCAATTCATGCGCTTGTTATTCTTTCCAGCATGAAACTTTTGTTCCAAATGGATATCGGTGTCTCTTAAGTGTGTCACCATACGGTTCGGGAATAATGCGGACATGATCAAGACCCCTCTCAGATCAATAATCAGAAGCGGGACCTGGAGGTCCATACTGACTCCCACACATTCAGAGATGACTTTCTTGTGATCGCGAGAACCTTTTACGCTAGTATCTTAATCCCTTTGTTTTGCAATATATTACATGTCCAAGATTCGATCATTGGTATCTCCATACCTAGTTTGATCTCGTTACTGACATGTACTCTTTTCTTGTTCCTGTGATATAACATTCTAGTGATCAAATCACTTGCTTGCAAGCTAATCAATGTGATATCACCGAGAGGGCCTAGAGCATATCTATCCGTCATCGGGATGAACAAATTCCACTCTCGGTCCATGGGCCTCAACATAAAACTTTAGTAGTACTAAACCCATCTTTATAATCACCCTGTTACGTTGTGACGTTTGATGTTATCAAGATACTCTTCCGGTGTTAGTGATTGACTTGATCTCATGGTCTAAGGATTAGGATCACTTCGTATGATGTTATAGTAATGTAAACTCAATGACTTTGATCATAATGCTATACTTCAAATGAATGTTCATCACACGATTACATTAATGTTGTCACCTCGTTATTAACAACATCCAATGTCCATGATCAGGTAACCTTGATCATCTTGTTAATCAATGAGCTAGTTTATGAGAGAGGCATAACTAGGAACTTTCTGTTTGTTTATTAAAAACACATGTATTAATGTTTCAGTATTAATACAGTTATAGCATGCAAAATAAACATCTATCATATACTTGGAATATACATAATAAACACTTTATTATTGCCTCTCAGGGCATATTCCCTTCAGCTAAAAACAAAGCTAGGCATCTATTGCATAGGATAGAGAAAATTAGAAACAACACAAGTAAAGGGTACAACATAAATGAGCAAAACAAAAGACAAAGTCATTCAACAAAACATTAATCCACACAAGTCATGGCATACAATATTCAATCATAAACACCAAGGTTCAAACATCACTTAGAATTTTTTTTTGCCATACCACATAGGTTGGTATGTTCAAAATTATTAACGCGAGGAAACCACAAGTGTTGTGGTCCAACTATTGGAGTACGTCACAACTCACTCCCTAGTCAAGGTAGCTATCTGATCATCCTTGGTGGCAATCTTTTTTTCTTGTTCACAAGACTCCCATGCTAAGTCTATGAAATCCTCCCTTAGATGTTTTATGGTGGTCTCTAAGTATTGGGTATGCTTCTTCTCCTCTCTGAAGTCATTTTGAGTGTTGAGAATTCTACACTTGAGTCTTTCTCCAAGCTCCTTGATGGCACTCCATGCTGCATTACTTGTACAGTCAAAGAATAACATGCATTTCTGAGTTGGTGACCATGCAGAATTCTGACTCATTGTGGTTGTCGTCCTTGTTTTTATACAAATGGAGTTGTACCCACCAATATTCTTCTCCTTCATCCATCACTACAAATCCCTTGTACACGACTTGCACCATTTATCCCCAAGCTAACCATGAGGTTCTTGAGTGCCTTAAGAAACTCCGTATCACATTCTAGGGTCATAGTCATTAGTGGTCCCTTCTTGACGGCTTTGTTGATGGCGGCCATCTACAAATAGAGATGAGAAAGAAGATTAGGAGAAGTTTACGAGATGAAAAAGAGACAAGTGTGAAATTTACAAATGGGTTGCATTTTCCTAGTGGTTTCCTTAGTCTAATCCATCTTAGGGTCACAAACCTATAGGCTACACAGTGCTCTGATACCATCTGTAAGACCTCACCCTTTAAGGTAAAGGCCCCTGTGACTGCAGTGCTAGTTCCTGGATCGAAATGCTAGCACCCACAGTTTAAGATGAAGTACACAGATACAAAGGTCATTATTACATTGTAATTCCAGGATTACAATAGTTCTTAAAACTCATTATCCCAAGGCTAACACATAAAGTTCTCATTATAACGTATATAAATAAAGTCTTCATCTTCATGTGCCACAGGCAAACATGTTGAGTGTAGACTCATAACCCTAATCACCATCAGAGTAACCTGCAACATAATAAGTTACAACCACACGGGGTCAATACATTTGGAATTGTATTGGCAAATAATACCATAGTTATATAATAGAGACTATCAACTACATGAATTTGGCTAAGTGTGGTTTTAGGCTAGCTTTGCACAAAGTAGTTTTGTCCTACTAGTTGCAAACACTAAGTTTTTCTTTACAAAAACACTAAGGTACCACCAATAGACATTGGTGAACCACTACCCTTGTTCACCAACAAGTTTTAACTTAGATAAATTGGGATGAGGAGATCCTTGATCATTTCAATGTCTTTGATGCTCAAATTGTCCATTACCGGGGACACGGCTAAGTACTTAGGTTTTACCCTCTCGATAGGTGGTGCACTTTCCCCACAGGACTCGACATGCATCGAGACGAGACTTTTCAGAAGCATTCCCTCAGAGCACCATGGACGCATTCCATCCTATCAACCCTACCACCAACTGTCCATCTGGCTTAGTTCTTGCAACCTAGTTGGTCAAGGCAGAGCCTATATGCCATGTGGTTGCACTAGAAGCTTCTCAACACTAAACATCTCAAATAGCTTTGTTCCTGGGTGGCCATCCACAAGTGTGATACACAGGGTAAACCATAGACATGTGCCCTATGTAACCACTCAAAACAAACCATTCTTTCCATTCCACCCATGTGATTCATTAACAAGTTGTTTTCTTAGTCAAAAACATATAGGAATAACCTTTCCATAAGATCATAGCATGAATTTTCACCCTTTAATTCTAATAGCTAGGCTAAGTATACTAGTATAACATGTCTCTTAACTTAGGAAAATTTCTACCAAGATATCATCTATAGGATCTATCATAGCATAGCATATACTTTGAAAAATTACCATGCAAATCCTACTCAAAATAACACTAGTGCAATAGGAGAAATAATAGGAAATAAATATGAAGTATCACTTTCCTTGGTAGCTAGGGGAATAGACAAAATCCTCACAATCACACTCTCTAAATTCCACAAAATCTACACAACAATTTATACAACAAAATAATCATAAATCAATATACACACAAAAATAATATGAATGCATGCAAAATGCAATAAATGATTTGCCATACTTTTTAAATCAAACTCTATAGTACTAAAGACAAACCATACATTCTAAAGTCTAGATAAAACAAAAACAACTTTGAAATAATATTTTAAATTTTTTTTATAGTCAAAATAATCCTACAAATGCTTCTGCATAAAATCCTAATTTTTCATAATAAAATGGCCAAATCAAGGCCATATATGCAAGAAATCATTTTTCTGAATCCATAGACATCAAATTTGTAATTTTTGGAATTACAGAACAAAAGTTATGCAATTTACAAGTTTAAACAACTAATAGATAAAATTCTGGATTAGAAATCAAATTCACTGCCACACGGCGTGTTCTGATTGGCGCGTACCGGTTCAGGTGGATCACGCGCGTGAGCCGCTGGATCTAAGCTAAATCCTACGGCTCAGATCTAAGCATACCCATTCGCGTTTAAATCTAACCTCAACTGCTGGATCTAGATCCAGCGGATCCTACTGCTCTGACTAAACACGAGTGGCGCAAATTGCCATCACGGCAGCGGCGCCTCTGACGGTGAATTTCTAGTGAGACCAGAGGGAAAGGGAAGGGGTGATGGCGCTTACCAGGGTCACGAGGATGCGGCGATTCTCAACGTGGTTGCTCGTCGGAGTCAAGTTGGGCCTCGGGCGCTTGCATACGACGACAGGGGCGATGACCTGGGGTACAATTGGACAAGCTACAGGCATTAGAAGATGCACAAGGACAAGACAAACACACTCGCATGAACAAGAGGCCGAGGGGAACACGCTGCTTACCGAAATAGCTCGTCAATCTCGGTAATGCGGCGGTGCGAAGCAGAATTAGGGGAGCCTGGCGGCGCTTAGTGCTTGTTGAGTGAGGGGAAATGCTGCGGAGGGAGAGGGGAATAAGTAGCCAGAGCGGGGGAGGGAATTACGAACATCATCAATGGTAATTAAGGGAGGATTGATTTGGTAGTGAGAGGGGAGAAACGTCAGGCGAGCACGGGTCTGGCGCGGGGTTGACGACAAAGAGATGACCTGGTGGTGGGGTCCAGACGTCACTGAGCGGGTGCGCGCGTGGGCGGTGAGAAACAGAGGGGAGAGGGGGATTCCTGGGTGGGCTGCCAGTGGGGTTGGGCCAAAAGGTTCGTTGGCTTCTATTTTTTTTCTATTTTTTCCTTTTTATTTTCTATTTTGAATTTTCAAGTGTGATTTGAATGGCCAATTCAAATCCAATTCAATTCAAATATTCACCAAAATTTTTGTGAGGTGACCCTAGTGTTTAAAAGTGTGTCAAACACATTAAATCACTCCAAAAACATTTTGGGTCATAAAATAAAAATAAAACTATGCCCCATATATATAAATTAAAATGGGTTTAAAATATGGTTTTATTGGGGTTTTAGCTTTGAGACATTTTATGCAAAGTAAACATGCCATGATGATATGAATTCAATAACATGGTTTTGAATTTGATGAAATTTGGGATGTTACACCAATGGTAAGATATTTCACAACCATTAATTTATTATCGACCCTTCCTGCTTGAGTACAGGCAAGGTCTAGCTTGGGGAATTTGATGGCTATGAAATACCACCACTTTTAGCCATGTAAAAATTGCCATTTATCTCTCATATCATGTTTCTTCTAGCTATAGCTATGCTTTATATGCATGACTTCTAGTTTTCATTCTACTTTCATATGAGCTTTACACATTTAGTAGTTTAGGTAGAATTTTATCACTTTCGTTGTCTATGACATGTGTGTAGGTGTAGATGACGATTATGGATAAAGTAGAGGCAAAAGGAACAAAGAGATCATAGTATGAATGAGCTATAGGGGCCAGACTTGGCCATTTGAGAGGTTGAAAAAGTGATTTTTCAAACTTCTCAAAATAAATATCTAAGACAATGGGCTTGTAGTCCTCGTCAATATGACTCCAACCAGCCGAAGAACACCCAAAACTGAGTTCGTATGAAGAAATGGTGACCAAAATACAAAAGGGTGCTAAAGGTATGACGACCAACTATACGGCTGGAGCCGTATAGCTCTGGTTGTATAGTTGCCAAAAAGGTCGGGAATGTCTGGATTTGGCCCCATATGACGGTATTAGGGATACCCTAGGGCACCCCTAAGTCCTATATAAGGAGGGAAGGAGCCAAGAGAGAGGCACGAAGCCATACCCTCGACCATGGTGGTGCTCTATCGCCGTGGTACCGCCATAGACGCCTCCAATCAGATCTACACTATCACCAACACATAAGAGGAGAAGGGAATAGGATCTTGAAGCCTCCACATCAATCTACATCGTCATCTTCATCAACAACGTTTCCATCATCGATCCCCTTTGGTTACTTGTTGTAATTCTAGATTGAATCTTGGATTTGCACTTGTTCTCAATTGTATCATCATACTTCATCCATATTCTATCCATGATGTTGATTTTCTTCCTGTGTGAGTAGTTTCCTTTGTTCTTGGGGAGATGGAGAAACCCTAGTATGTCATTAAATTGAGATATATATTATTATGTGATATTATTCAAAATACGTCTGTGTTAATTGTCTTCATCTTGATGTTGGGAGTTGTGGACCTCCTTAATATTTTCCTCTTGCGGGGACTTGATGAAGGGGATTAAGTTTTGGTAGACGGAAGGACGATAACACTTATTGTGACTATAAAGCAGTTGCCATTCTTTACGAAATAACTTGGGGAAACAAGGAGCAAGCCATGTCCATGCCACAGGAGAAATCCCTTAATAGCGCAGTATCATGATGGTTTTCGGTTATTGTCTGTTGTGGTTATGACAGATGATGTGATTAGTGGTTGCTACCTATTCGTCCATATATGGAGACCCTCCCACACATATCATACATGGTCTTATTCATTATAATAATTTTGATCACTCTTTCTAATTACTAGCGGTGGATCCACTACTCCTTGAGAACTCTTTCCATCATCTGCAAACCTTCGTAATCATAATCGCATGCTCTTGTTTACTTACATCTTTAATTTACTTATTATTCTCCTATTTGAAAACCAAAAAATATCTTTTACACAAAACTCACATTTTATATTGCTATTTATAATGTTATTTAGCATTACTATTCCAGTATTTAGTTCAAGAGTTTTTTAGACTTCAAACTCCTGCTCCCTGTGGGATTGATATCTTTATTTTGAAACTAGCTACAAACGATTTGTGCACTTGTAGTCATTAGTCACCCAACCAGTCTAGGGTAGAGCTCTGTATCGTCCCCGACCTGTTTTGTATAACTTGTATTGTAAAATTCTAAGTGCTTCGGTGCTCTGTAGCATAGAACGGTTTTGTAATGCCTTAAGAACCATCACCGCTAGCCGATGCAGACATCCTAAGTTATTTATGAACCTTTCTCTATGTAATGCTAGCCTGAGTTTCAGTTTCTCTTGTTTTACCCATGACGGTACATCAGAACCAACCCGGAATAACCCCATAGGACCATGTTCCTAGACCGACAACCAAAAATCGGCATTCTCCCAGCTAGATACCTCTCTAGCCATGTAAGACGCCTCTCAAGAAGCCGTATTCTCAAAGTCGAGTAAGTATAACCCATCTCGGATGAGAATTGCAACATCCTTCCAACCTCATCCTTCAAACCCCAAGAACAAAGGTCCGCAACTTCATCAAGGACCCCCCATAGTATCGCTCTAAGGGGGAAATACTATGTCTTTCCCATAGAACCCTAATAACCCTAAGAGAGTCGAACCCTAGTCATCATTGGGACATGACCCTCACCTAAATCAGACTCATGGACCCATCGAAGATGGAAAACAATCAGCACTTCTCTATAATCAGAGGATACTCTGGGAAAGTTCCTCCTTGCAAAGTCGACCATCCCGCCAACACTCTCGGTGTTGCAAGTCCCAAAAAGCCGAAGAACTAACTCCAACTATAAATATCGAAGAAGGCTCAACGCATCATATTGCCTCAAGAAGAAAGGACCTTGTTGACGCTAAACCTACATAGAATCGTCCTAAGAGGAATAGACTAGGTCTTTTCAACTAGCGTAATCTAAAATGCTTTACCTGGAGCCACTCAATTCCGAACCATAGGCTAGGCTTGATGGTAACCATAGTAGTAGTGAGATAAGTTACCTTGATCTGCTGATTGCTTTGTTTGCTTGGGAACTAGAGTGATCTAATCTAGTAGCTCATCCCCTAGGACCCAATCTATGTTTGTGATCGTCAAACTCAAACCAAACCTCCCAAACTGGATCTATCATCAGTCACTCAAGTCACCCTCCCGTCCCCCTTAACAAATCAATAATGGGCTAATCCCTCGTATTAGCATCCAACTCACCAAAGGCCAAATAAAATCATGGATCCCCTATAATTAATCTATACTTCAACATCATCCAATTTATGATAAGAATAAACCCTTGTACCATTTTTCCTTCATGATAGTCCAAATCTACAAATCTGCCAAAATTGGCCAAGTCTATCCTTATCTGGATTCAATCTTTGATACTCCACCTATCCCAGCATATGTGCCTTCTTGAGAATGTACTTGAACCATCTTGTAGTACATCATTAGAACTACCAAAGCCCACTCCTGCCCTTGGCAAAACCATTCTGGTACAAACTCATCCATGATGGTTTTGTAGTCAAGATAGCAATCTTTTCTGCAATTCTTATCATATTGCATACTTTGGCATATGTTCACATCCATATGCCATCTCCCCTTGGCCAATTCTCTGCATGGTCGTGACCTACTATCCATGGTCGATCAATCCATCCTTCACTTGTTTCCATTGGAGCCTTGTGCTTCTTAAACCCACATGATTTATGAGGCATCATGACATATCTGCAATGGCAGCCTTGTTTTGAACAAAGTTTGCCATCACTCCTAGATCACCTTAGTTACAAAAAAGACAACCTCTTTCTGCCATGATCATCTATATAACTTGGTCTAACCATCCATCTATCCCTTGTATCAAGGTGAGCTCTGATCTCCCTAATCCAACCATGTTTTGGTAGTATGAACATAACAAAACACTAGATCCTCTAATCCTTGTTATTTTTCAAAAACAACTCCCATTTACAATAACCAAGGTTGGTTATGATATATAATTCAAGTTGACATCGTCCACCTTGAATATAAACATCTTCCAAATAATTTCCATAATTATTTGGAACCTAAAACTATTTAAATTCCTTTATTTGCTAAACCCTAAAAACCTTCTTATAAGGACAAGTTTGTTTTATACAAACTAATTTTCAAACTCAAGGCACACTTGGTGCCTATCTATCATATACTGTCCTCCCAACACAAAAATAAATATTTATGAGGTCTTTTATTATTTCTTTTTGACATTTCTCTTAAATGGCAGAAACAAGAAATAATAACTTAAAAATACTTTTCCTTATAAATAAATTCCAATAAAATTTCCCAATATGTGTTATGGTTTCTAGGACCATATCACATCAAAAACCAACCTTGTCCAATATCAAAATATCTTCAAGAAACCATTTCTGCACTTTTTGAATAAATGAGATTAAGTGGAATTTTAATCATTTGAAAAATCCCGAACAATTCCTATGATCCTGATTTGACCATATCCATATACCAGCACCATTTCCCCACCTTTCCCAATGCAATTGATTCAAACTCCTTCACAAGCACCCATGTGATCGAAATATATAAGACGATCAAAGTTTAACCTAAATTAAACCAAAACCATCACCCACTCGATCCAGCAAATCTTACACAACACCCTACCTCACTTCTGGTCGAGGTCCACTGCAGCACCACTATATCACCCTATCCCCTTGTCCTTTAGTGCTTGTAAGAAGGAGGAGACACACAACTATATCTAGTCTTTCCCCTCTTTAAAACCATGCCAGAAACCACACCTGCCTCCTCTCCTCACGCCCATAGAAAGTCCAGCCTCTGGTTTAACCCTCCCTGTTGATCCCCATGTACTTGTTCCACCATGGACCTTCTCTCTTTGTTTTATACGGAAAACAACCAAGCTAGCCCTTCCCTTTGCTCATTCTGCCCCTCTTCCCCCAATCATGTCCCCCATGAGCCCCTGCTCTCTCCCATACCCTGTCTTGCCCGTGAGAAGGAGGAAATGTACTCTCGGCCATTATCTAAGAAATGAGCATGGCTTACTCCCTCCTTCTTCTCCCCCTCTTCATTGGCCTCAATGTTATCCCCAACCCATGATCTACCCTTCCCCAGATCCCCGACCTTCTCCCTTGTCCTCCTTCGCCTAGGTCTAACCTTTTTGATCTCAGGAAGCTACGAGGATTCTAGGGATGGTTTGATCGCCATACTCCACCTTTTCCTTGTTTTTTATCTGGGATGACCCCCTCCACAAGCCGCGTCTAACACTTCCCTTTTCCCCTTGCATGTAGATAGCCATGGCGAGCGTTGGCAACCGCCCGAGCCCCTCCGTCGGGGGATACGCGACTCTGCTTCCCATCGGGAAGAAGGTCGGTGCCTCCCCTCTCCAAAATAGCCTTGTCGAGCCATGGAGCCCCGGAACCTATCTGTCACCTCCCCGTTCCCCAGAGGCGCTCCCAAGCCTCGCCGTCCCCCTCTAGGGTTTCCTCCTGATGCCCTCGACAATAGGAAGAAGAAGCATCAGCGTCGTCCTATCGGTTTTAATCCAACAGCTGAAGCCTTTCGCTACTTCTTCGCTCTCCCACGGTGAGTGACAGGCAGGCCTAGCCCCGGTGGTTTGAACTCGATGCCGCCCACACACAGCCCCGCCCAGGTGGGCCAGAATCCGGTGCCGAGGCCCTTTTACCTATAGATCTGTCCCTGCGCTTCTCCTTCTCTTTTTCTTTTATCTATTTCTAGTTAACCCCAGAACTAGATTTTTACTTTAAATACCATAAAAAATGAAAAAGGGAAATAAATGGCCAGATGTAAATTCTCCTATGGACCTATGTGTCTTCCTAAACAGGCAGAGCAAGGGTTTACCCAAAATGAGTTTTAGTTATTTTCTAGTAATTCCTTTGCACACATGTCTCAATTACTCTATATAAATTCTCAAGTGAATTTTGAAACCCCAATTGGTTTGAACCCTATTTTTAATGCAAGGTATCTATGATACCTTTCATGAAAACTTGGCCACACCCACTCTTGCTTCCTAATTACCTGTAGAAAAAATAACAAAAACAGGTCATATTTGCCTTTAGGAAATTATCTAGGCAAATACTAAAGTGGTTTTGACCTAAATTCAACTCTCAGAACATCTATTCCTTCATATACTTGAAACCCCAGGAGCTCAATATTTATTGAGCTTTCTTTGATTTTTGGTGAATTAAACATTTCTATGTATAGTTAATTCAACTATAAAATAACTACAGTAGTTATGCATCTCCAAAAAGGTTGATTCTAATTTCTACAAAAAGTTATTCTTATTATCTAACATGTGCCTTTGAAATCACATCAAAATCCCTTATAGATTAATTCTGGTTAAAAAGACAAACACCCTCCATTACTGCTTTTGACATTTTCCTAGTGGTATTCTGGTAATTATTTTGACATGATTCCAACTCCTAGTGAATCAGTCCACCAAACACAACATAATCACACAAGGAAATAATTTTGGAGTCACGGGTCTTTTTCTGTAATTAATTCCTAAAACTAAAGTTTGGATCATTAGGTAATTCATAGTAAATCAAAGAAAACTCATAAAATAGTGCAAACACTTTTGATGGTTTCATTTTGTCATTTTCTTTCTGATGATATCATATTTTTGTGTTGAAATCCTACAAAACTTGGTCTTGGTTTAAAACCCCTTTCCTAGGTAGTTTTGGGTATATAACTCAAAAAAGAAATTCAATACATGGAACCAAAGCAATTCCATTTTCTACCAACTCAATCCAAACCTACTGAATATATCATGTGTTGTTTATTTGATTAATATACTGAATGATGTTTGTATGCTTTGTGTTGAGTGTGTGTGATCCTCGGTGACGATAGTTGCGATTGTAATTGACGACGAGCATAAGGGATTATATTATTTATGTTATTCTCAAAGGAAGTCTAGGGACATATTGCCATATTGTTGATCGCATTCAAGCCACATTCTTGCTCATACGCCCTTGTCCTACTAATTTACTTATCCATGTTTTATGTACATGTTTATATAAATTGCATGATTTTACTAGTATGTTTTATAAGCGAGAATGTTGGGCTCCTCTAAACTATTACCCCCTTTGTACTACTAAGTACAACCCCCTTGCCAACACCTACTTGTCCCTAGTATGGTAGATGGTGTTTTAACACCATAACCCCTTGGAGACCCATTTTAGCCTAAGCAAAAGTATAGGATGGGAAGACCCCTGGAAACTGTTTATAAAATGTTTTTTGATAAAACCTTGGTGAGGTTTGACCCACCAAGAGAAGTTTGATAAAACAAATAGGTTCTGTTTTTTAGAAAAAAGGGATGGAAGAAAGAGGAGGAAAAAGGGTTTACAAAAAGGCACCCGGTTGTTTGCAGTTTTGCTAGAACAATTAACCCGTGCAACCACATTACTCTATAATGGGAACAAGGTTGGGCTTGATGTTTGCAACTCTGGCGTAGGAATTCTCACAACTACTTATAAGGGATCATCTCCCTCGAACCCCGAGCTTCCTTTACAGAATGGGTCAACTGCTAGGCAATCACCTGGAGGAGGCAGTACCACCCATGTGAGTGGCCAGGAGATACTATGAGCCTCTCTTCGAAAGTGCCGGCTCTGGAGGAGTTGAGAGCACTCTGGTTGGTCTATGGATGCTGACATCCCGATATTGAGAGGAACAACTCATAGGGTAGGGCCTATACTAGAGTTTCATCCTGAGAGTCTTGAGAGGTTACTCGACCCACGATCGGTGTAGATCATGGAAGGGTACCCGTTTGGTGTGAGTAAAGTGTAAAACAACTGCAGAGTGTAAATATATTCGAATATCTGAGTTCTCGGTCATGGACGGTTGGGAAGGTTGCTGTAGAGCAGTGCTGGTTTTGTTTCTAAAAAGGACTTTGAAAAGAAAACTGTTTTCTAAAACCTGGTGGTCCGAGGGACGCTAGAGAAGGAAGAGGATAACTCGATCAGTTGAGGACCATGGAGATGAAATAGGGTGACCCACTCCTAGGGTTTTCCAAAATCTTTTCAAAAAGGTTTCCAAAATAATTTACATAAGTTTCCAACAAAACCTTGTAGATGCTATATCTACAGGAGAAACTATTGTAGAAAAGAACAACTCTTAGAGCCATCCATTACCACAAACATATTGCATTCCACTTGTTATATTGTTTATCTTAAGGTGGTTTTCGAGTACATTCAAAGTACTCACCGGCATTGTCCCTGGCTATTTACTTTGCCAGATTTTCAGAAGATCAAGGAATGAAGAGGATGATGACGTCTATGCGAGCTAGGCCGTCTTCCCAGTCAGTTGCCTGTAGGTTAAGGCATGACATGGGCTCCGCGCTGGAAGACTTACGCTATTTGCTGTTGTAATTGCCATAATAGCAACATTTTAAGTTTTGTAATCGTTACCTTCTGGATTTTGTAATAATATTGGTCCGGTACCAGGAGATAAACTTTTGTTGGTACTTTCTGTCATGGGCTTTTGGACCTCATAAGAATCTCTAGTGTCCATGTAATCTTGTGAGGTGTAGTCTTTGTCCATGCTATCATACAGACTCGATGGTGTCTCCGGCTCACCTTGTGTTGGCTTGGAGTTGTACTCTTCTTCTTACGCCACCATCTCCTTCTCGAAGTCTCGGAGTTCCTGCAACGTCAGTGATTCCTGAGGGGAAGCAGGTATGTTAGTATTTTCTCCGATTGCATCAAAAAGTGAGTCATTTATGGCTCTAACATCGACAAAGTCAGAGCTAGAGACATTGTAGCATATGAAGCAATTCTTCTTTTTCTTAATGGACTCGAGGTAACAGAACAGTTGGGTTTATCCCTCTGCTTCTTCAAAGATCTGCTTGATCTCAGCGATTGTTTCATAGTCGATGTAGGGGCGCTTCATCATCTGATTTATCTTGTGCCTCAAGAGTGATTTTCCTGCTCCATCATCGGTAGGACCGGATCCGAAGCGAATTTACTCCTTATTCGTGTATCCGATCTCAACAGGGATGTTAGATCCGGATTTTTCATCCACCACTTCTTCCACTACATGAGCGGGCTAGGTGGGATCAGGATTTTCCGGGATCTTGAACTCTTGCACCTCTACAAACAGAGTAGATCCATATTGTTCTTCTACCATCATCATCACCTCAAAGGTTAGTTGGGCAGGTTTAGTGAAATCAAGATAGATATCCATCTTGCCAAATGGCATGATTTTGAAGGTCGTCACAATCTCCTTAGCCGGAATCCAGGTCTCGTCGAGAAGAACAAGAGGGACATCACTAGCGTAGACCATGCGACCAATGGCGATTATTTTGCTGATTCCTACTGTCAGAGCCCTAGCAACCAGGGTGCCATGTCCCCGCGCTAAGCGGGCCCCGTGCTAGGGGAATCCTTGTAAACAAGTGATGGTGCGCCTCTTGAAGAGGCTCGTCCACGCGGACCTCGCGAGTGTTCCGCCTCACAAGAAGACAGGGCCTCCAGGGCGAGTCTGCCATGACTTTTCACCTCTCCTTTACCCCTCGAATATCGTGGAGCACCCCCGGGGTAGGGTGGTAATTTATTGTGGCTCAGATCAATGTACAGCCTTGTTTGAAGTCCCCAATAGGAAGGTGTGATGAGCACAGCAGCAAGTCTTCCCTGAGTAAGAAATCAAGGTTATCGAACTAGTAGGAGGAAGGAAACGACTCAAAAGTGTTGCTAGCAACTTGGAAACCTGCAAAACACAAACTCAAGACTTTTCCCCAACAAACAGTGAGGTTGTCAATCTCACCGGTTTGCTGAAAACAAAGGATTAACTGTATGGTGTGGAAGGAAATGGTGGTTTGCAGAAAGTAAACAATAACAATGGAAGATGTATCAATGGTAAATATTGGACCAGGGTCCATAATTCAATAGAGGTGTTCTCCTTAATATAAACAAACATGGCATGCTGGGTAAAGAAATTACAGCAGGGCAATTAACAGGACTGAGCAAGGCACAACAATGCAATACTTGACATTCATGATCATATGCGATTTGATTGGGCAATACAACAAGATACATAGATCTCCATCCAACTGCATCTATGACTAGTAATCCACCTTCAGGTTATCATCCGAACCCCCACCAGTATTAAGTTGCAAGCAACGGATAACTGCTTTAAGAAAAGTGTGTAAGGTAAACAATCCACTTGTTTCATGAAAAAGAGACCATTGTTTTCCCCCTAGTAGAAACAACACATCTACAACCTTAGAGATTTATGTCACTTCCCTTAGATTAAATAGAGGAATGCACCCATTATCGAGCATAAATACACCCTCTTGGAGTCACTAGCATCTACTTGGCCAAGATAGCTACTAGAAACGGAGAGCATGCAAGATCACAAACAACACAGACATGATAGAATCAATAAGACAAAACCATTAATCAATCTGACATAGTAATCTCAATATCCATCAGACCCCCGCAAACACAACATGCATGGATACAAATAGATGATCTTGATCATGAACGGAGCTCACAAGATCTAAACATGGTAGCACAAAGGAGATACAACCATCTAGCTACTACATGGACCCGTAGTCCAAGCTGGAACTACTCACGCTTCATACCGGAGGATGGCATGATGATGAAGAAGGCCTCTAGGATGATCTCCCCTCCGGCAGGGTGCCAAGAAGAGCTTCAGCTCCCCCGATCTAGGAACAATGGTGGCGGCAGCAACAGACTGTTTCATGGAAGATTGATCGGGTACTTAGGGTCTTGGTATTGGGGGTCCTTATAGGCGAAGACGCGAGGCAGGAGGGCAGCCAGGGAGGCCGCACCCCCCCAAGGCGTGGGCTAGGGTTAGCCGCGCGGCCAGGGGGTGTGACCCCCTGGTGGCTCCCCTCCGTCTCGTATTTTGGCTCCGTGTTCTCCCCAGTAAAATATTGACTTTGGCTTTTTTTCCCGTCCAATTCCAAGAGTATTGATTTTCTACCTTTTCTGGAACCAAAAACAGAAGAAAACAGGCAACTGGCACTGTGGCATCTTGTTAATAGTTTAGTCTTGAAAAACATATAAAAACACCTCCAAGTGTAGATAAAGCAAAGCAAAGTAGATACTAAACAAGCATGGAACATGAAAATTATAGATACGTTTTCAACGTATCAAGCATCCGCAAGCTTAACTCCTGCTCGTTCTCGGGTAAGTAAGTGATAAAAAGAATAATTTTTGAGGTGGCATGCACCATCAAAATCAAGATCAAACCATTTGCAAGCATTGAAAGCTGGGATCAAAGAACTCTAAACATGAGCATGAAAGATGAAGTTCTAAGAGTAAGAAAAAGTAACTATGCATGCAACATGAAAGATTACAGACAAAGATTCATGAATAATATGCATTGAAAGACGTTCGTTTATTTCACATATAGAAAACATAGCATAGTGTCATTCAGCTTGTCCTTCATATTGATTTTCTGCCTTTTCTAGAACCAAAAACAGATGAAAACAGGCAACTGGCACTATGGCATCTTGTTAATAGTTTAGTCCAGAAAAACATATAAAAACACCTCAAAGTGTAGACGAAGCAAAGCAAAGTAGATACTAAACAATCATTGAACATAAAAAATTATAGATACGTTTTCAACGTATCAGTAATTCTGCATGGGGAGTTCAAATCGCGGTCCCGACGGGAAGTTCTAGGTCCCTACAACACTAGCTGGCTCATTTAAAGAATAATCAGTCAACCACCCCTTTTGCAGGCAAAGGACGATCGACCTCATGGCAGGAGATGCCTTTGTTGCCATTCTGGTGATAGAAGTTATAAATCAGAGAGCGCTAGATGGAGACAAGCTTTGCCTGCAAAGGACGCTTTATAGGAGGATGGAGCGGAACAGGGCGAGCTAGACCAAGTCCGCGTAAAGTAGTCTCTTACACCGGGTCCTCTAGGGGCGGCACTGTGGACGCCCTTCCCACCCAAAGGCCAGGGAAGAGGCCCGACGCTGTCCTATATAAAGGCTCGTCCTCCTACCTTAGAAGGGATCGATCGTTAGCGATCAAAACCCTAGAGATCTCATCTCCATTGTTCCCTCCCGACAACAAGCGAGCAATACAACAAAGCAGAAGTAGGGGATTTACCTCCTCTAGAGGGTCTAGAACATGGGTAAAAAACATTGTGTCACCTCTCTGCCGTGATTCTTGCTTCGTTGTCGCCATCATCGCCAAGACTCCTTGAGAACGCATGTTTGTAACACCCCAGTTTTATCTAATGTCTAATTAGGGTTGTTTGTGCATTCATGAGCATCATATCTAAAAATGCATGCAATAGGAAATAAATAAAAACCCTAATACCCTCCCTCTATTTGAAAAAATTTCAAATGGTTTTATATTTTGAAAACTACCAAAACAAAAGGAGCCCAAATGGACTAAAAGGGCCCCACATTATTTTAAATGTTTACCAAAAACTCCCTAGTATTTTTGGAATATCCAAAACATCTTTGTATTTGAATTATCAAAGAGAAAACACAAAACTGAAAAAGAAAAAAGGTTTGTTTTAGAAAAATAGGCAGCAGCAGCCAGCCAGGCCGGCCCAACTCCCTTTCCTCTTCTCCATGTCGCACACGCACAGCAACCATGGCCCATCCTCGGCCTAGCAGTAGCCTAGCCGGCCCGTACCTCTTCGACGTCCTCTTCTTTTCTTCTTCCTCTAATAGAAGGACCAAGCCGAGCTCCTGCATGCCCGTGCCTCGACCATCGATCGTCTTCGCGTCACGATGCCTGCCGCCGCCGTAGAGCACAAGGATAAGAACAAGCGTGTCGCCCTCTCTCTCCCCATCCCATTTCCCTCTCGCTCTCTCGCTCTAGGCTGCTCGCACGCATAGAGATCGAACCCTAGCTCATCGGACCTTGCCGTTCCCGTCGTTTCCAGCCTCCCCTCTTCCATCTGAGACCACTGTCATGACCTCCATCGTTGACTTGCTCGATTGCCCCCATTCGCGCAAGCCGGAGAAGCTCCCAGACGCTCAATCGATATCTCCTTCCCCGACCCCGGCCATTGTCGCCATGGATGATTCCATCCTCCTCTGCCTTTGATGACCCTTCTACGAGCATTGGGGTGAGTTTCCCGTACTCCAGAGCCCCTCATATCCCTTCCTCTCTCTCTGGTTTCTCCCCAACGTGACCGTCTGCATGCTTTGCCGCTCGTCGCCGTCGCGTGCCCTATTCCGATGACCATAAGTTGGCGGCGCTGCCACCACTAGGTCCACCTTCATCTCCTCTTTCCAACTAGCCCACCGACAAGCCCCTGCGTTCAGCAAATTGACGGATTCGTGGTCTGATGTGAGATCCTCACTGATGATGTCATGGTGACGTGACACTAACATCAGCAGGCCCGGGTCAGCCTAGTCAAACATACCGCGGGCCTGTTTTTCCGCGTGGAAGCTGAGGTGGACATGGGGCGCCTCTGTCTGTCACCGTGGCTAGCTGATGCTACGGTGTAAAAGGTTTCAATGTTGTTTAATATTTCCAAAATAGGTTTAATAATTTTAGAAAATGATTTAAATCTTGTAAATTCAATAACTTAATATTTGTAATTCAGAAAAATATGAATAATATATCAAATTGCTCAGAAAAATGAGAACTATCTATTTAAGCTATAATCATGCATTGTTCAACAACTTTCATGACAAGATTATTTAGAACAACATAGTAACCCCTCTCATATGAATTCGGAGTTTCCCCGAATTAGGGTCTATGCCCCTCAGAACCCCGATTAAATTGCCGAGCATGCCTTAGGGTTACTTTTCAATACAAATTAACTTGTCATATCATCATTCTTGTTTGAGCATTGCATCGATGCCATGTGTTGATTGTTTCCCTCTCTTTCCGGTGTTTGGTTCTTCCCGGTAGAATACGATATCGAGATCAAGATCGAAGCCAGAGATCAACACCGTCAAAGATCAAAGATCGAAGAACAATACTTGACCAACTATAACCAAGTTAACTACAAGGTTCCCGAAGATATGCTTATCTGTTATCAACAGGCAAAGGAAAGCATAGCCCTACCATGATATAGTCCTATGATTTCGAAAGCATTTCAATTCTGCCATGATGCATACGATTCTACTGCGGTATTTTATCAATAGATAGAGTATCCTATCTATTGCATTCCTCCCTTTGAGCTTATATTATCTGATCCACTGCTCCTAGCATAACTAGGTTTGGGTTTTGAGCACTGCTAGAGCTTTTATCTGTGTCTTGCTTAGCCATGCATAGCTTTCAATACTGGTTCATCCAGATGATGTATCAGATGTAGATAATCTAGTATGACAGGAGAACGTGATGAGATGATATCAGAGGTGATATGAGATTAAACATTCTAAGGCTTGTATGGGAGGCCATGGTGGGATGTGGTTTTCTAGTCCCATGCTCGCCACCACTAGGACCCGAGTTCTTGCCTCTTGAACCAAGATGAGCGTACAACCACGCGGGGTTTATGGGGACCCCCTGATTGACTAACTTGCCTAGTAGATTCCATGAGTCACATAGTTCGGGCGTTCCATTCGACATATGCATTAAAAACGTTTTCGAAAGAGTAGGTGAAGGAGGTGCATTCATAACAGGTAGGTAAGCATGGCCGGGGTTGCTTGGGGTCGATGGAGCCCCTGGTAAACCAACCTCGCCTCACATCTTTTAGTACCGGCTTCGGGATTTGACCCGTTACGGCGGAACCATACTTATTGCGTGACTCATGGTCTCAGCGAAAGCAAGGTAAAGGTCGTGTCTAACCACCCTCTGCCGGCCTTCCAAGGAAGAGGGCTAATCTTAAGTGGCATTAAGAGAAGGTTAGTACGTGTGGGTAAAGTTGTACACCCCTGCAGGGTAATAATCTTTCGGAAAGCTGTGTCCACGGTTATGGACGACTTGGGAATGGACGTGATGATCATAGAGAACTTGAACCTAATCGTAAAACTTGGCAGATCAACGGGTGATTAAGGATGCTTCCTCATGGGTACGAGGGGGTGATCCTAGTTCAGGAGATGATGATGATTTGGTGGATATCAAAAGATGATGATCAATACTTCGGGGATGTCGCTCTCTTATCCCCTTTTAAAATGTTCCGATTAGACGAGCTTCTTCTCTCCCTTGTTTCATAAACAAATATGGCTTTACGCAAAACAACTCCACCAGCCATAATTCTTGCGGAGTACACCCTGTACTCACCCTTGGTTTGTTGATAATTTTGGCAGAGTAAGTGTTCCTTGAAGATCGGTTTGGCACTACATCGACATCGACGAGTAGCTTGGGGTTCCCGGCTGGCAGCCTGGAATCTATGGGCTGGGACATCATCGTTATGCTTTAGGACTCTTAGGCCATTTGTTAAATTTGCTATACTTACTAGCATAATTTTCCTACCGTTGTTTGATGTTTGTGGTTAGTGACCTCTGCTTGTAATAATTTGGTTCTCTGCTTATTTATGAGCCTGCTGTAATAAATTTTTGTGTCATAGGGTCACTGCTGTGTTATCAATTATTCACTGGATATTCTCGATCTCAAGGTTAAGCTTATGTCAGAAGGAGGTCTGGGATTTGTTTAGCCCTAATCCTAGAGGTGTCACAATGTTCAACCCCTCTCGAGAAATCTCCGACACCTACACGTGCAGATTCCGCCCGAAACGAAGATCCAGAAGTCACGAGCCCCACGGTGGGCGCCAACTGTCTTCAGATTGATGAAAAGTACGCCACAGGGGGTCCTAAAGGCATTGAGAAGATGGGGTGTGAGCCGTATGGTGTTCTGGCAGCGTTGAGCACATGTTTACATAGGTTCAGATCCGGCTGCGGTGATCGGACCATACTCTTGCTAGCAACCAAGTAATATATTGGCGAGAGATGAATGTTATAGAGGATTACAAGATAGGTTCTCCTGTGCGATTTGGTTGTGGTTTATCTATGATCTGGTACCCTAAAGGCCCCATAGGTCCGACTTATAAAGGCTCCAAGACGTAGGGTTACAGGAGAAACCTATCCGGATCCGTTACAGAGTCGGAAACTAAGTACACCATGGACTACAAGTAATTTATAGGCCGAAGTCGGTAAGTCTTCTAGGCCTTGTCGTAGATGGATTAAACTTCGTCTTCTTTGCCTGACTTGGTTGCCCGTGAACCATAGCTCTAAACATTGGTGGGCCACCCTGGTCAGCGAGTTCTGTGGGTATACCCACAAAGTATATCCCCAATAACAACATTATATATCGTATATGGTCCTATTTCGTCCTAAGAAGTGACCTAATTATCCTATACTTTATAGTTCATTTATGATTTGCATTCTTAGCTACGATAGTAGCTGCATGCCATTGTCGCATGATGCCGTTATAATTTCTGTCTCGTTCATTCTTAGCTACGATAGTAGCTGCATGCCATTGTCTGGTTTATTCTTCTATCTATATTTGTTGAAATGACATGGCTAGTTTATATTTGCTGAAATTCTAAGCCACACACATTGTTATATTTCTCTTTTCATGGAAGGCACACTTGTTTAATGGTTGCTTGTCCTTTTTGTTTGACATGATAGTCAATATATTTCAGCCATTAACCAGTAGTAAACTCTAGTTCATAGCTCCTGTCGTATTAGTTAAATGAGTAGTTTGCCTTATTTGATGTATTAACTTGTTATTACTTAGTTTTAGATTTCATTTATTGCTATCGCCACCAAAGAGGGGGCTACAAGATGATGTCTCAAGGTTGCTTTCCAATATAGATGTCACACTCAAAAGGGATATGTAGGTAATAGATGGATAAAGAAAATTGAGGGATGCTATCAACATAATTGTCAACTGAAATGCTGCAAAAAAATTCCCTTGAGTTGATAATATATAATAATTTAAAGTAGTTTTCATTTGATGTAATATCTGGATAAATCGCATAGGCCGTGTAGGCATTTAGTTAACACCATCCACACATAGCGGTCGGTGGTACCATATCTGCGCTAGCAAGGTTGATTAGGGTACAGGGGCTTTGTTATTTTCCCGTATTTTATTGGGCCGACGATCAATAGTAAAATATGCTGGCAAGTTGTACACCTTTTATGATATCAAAATGGGATCTAGAAATGATGAAACTGTAGAAGACCATAAAATTAATGGGCTGACCCACGTGCGTTCTTTGTAACAGTATAGACCAAAACAGTAATAGGCCAAAACAGTAAGATGCTGAAAACATTAACGGATGTCAGAGATTTTCCCCGTGAAGGAACAAGTGTCCAAAGATCCCATGGTTTGACAGGGGGCTGAACACGATTCTCAAGGAGCCTTGGCGATGGTGTTGATGGCGGACCAAGATCATGGTAGAGAGGTGAGACGGGTTTTTTACCCAGGTTCGGGATCCTCGTGAGGAGGTAAAGCCCCTACTCATGCTTTGTTGTATTTATTGCTTTCTTCACGAGGGTACAATGGAGGCCGTAATTCTATGGTTCAGATCGCTGGGGATCGTTCCATTCTAAGGTAGGCGGAGGGTCTCTTATAGGTCGGTGTCGGGCCTCTTCCCCCAGCCTTTGAGGGGAAGGGAGTCCACAGTGCCGCTCCTCGAGATCTAGTAATAGGAGGATACTTTCCATGGACTTGGTCTAACTCGTCGTTCTCCACTCCGTCCTCCTGTAAAGCGGCCTTCGTTGATGTCGCTTGTCTTCATCCGGCACTCTCTTCTTTTCCCTCTTTCACCAAATGGCAATGGAAGGAGTCTTCCACCAGGAGATCACCCGTACTTTTCCTACAATAAAGGGGGACTTTTCCTACAATAAAGGGGAGGACCAAGGCTTCATTTACCGAGGTAGCTGGTAATTGCAGGGCCACATTGATTCTTGTTGGGACATGTCTCACGCTTGGATTGATGAAGTTACCGCCCTGCCCTCGACGCGCCGCGAGGTATTCGAGGCTCGAGGGCATGGCGGGGTGTAGCGGAAGGCTCCTTCAGGAGGAGTTCCCTCCAAAGGTTCATTCCCTCGTGCGGCGGGTGCCTACCGATACCTACACGGATGAACCACCTCTGGAGGCATCGCTCCTCGCGAGGGTGGCGGTATCTGCGACGTGGGGCTCGTCCATCATGGCGATGTGGCACCCTTGTCGCCAGGTCCCTGACAACGGACAAAATAGTAATGGGTCAGGTCACTAAAATAGACAGAACCATAAAAGGACAAAACAGTAACGGGCCAGAATATTAGCATGCTAGGATAGATAAAGGCCAGGTTCATTACAGGACAGAATAGTAACAGGCCAAATTTGCAACAGGACAAAACAGTAATAGATCAAGACACTAACCAGGCCAGAACAGTAACAGGGCAGAATAGGAGTAGGCCGTTTATGGACCTGAACAGTTACGGGCCCAAAAGTTTATGGGCCTATTTCAAACAGTGCGGGACTATATAGTAAAAGGACCGAAATTTTACGGGCCAAAGCAGGCTGGCCAAATGGGCCCATTTCAAATAGTACAAGGCAAAACAATAATGGGTCTGGTAGTTTACGAGCCGTACAAATGGGCCCATTTCACATAGTGCAGGCCAAAAAAGTAACGGGCCCAAAAGTTTACGGTCCACAAAAAGCAGCACTAGTGGGCCCATTTCTAACAGTGCAGAACAAAACAATAATATGTCATGATACTATTGGCCTCTCTTACTGGTTTGTCCTAGTTAATAATTATTCGTCCTTGGCTAGGTCAGGCTTCTACCATGGTTTCATTCATAGTTAATGACACTAACTGGCCATTAACTACATTCACCATGTGGTAGTTTGCATGACGTCAACAGTCAACGCGGACGACAAACAGATCTATGACGGAATGACTTCTCATCGTAGAAGGGTGAGATCCACCATGGTCGAAAAAAAAACCATGGTAGATTCATTTGTGCGGTGACCCAGCATACCACTGCATGTGTAGTACACTATAGTTGTTGACATGACATTCACAGAACACCGTTCCGTAAATATCACATCCCTCAGAGTGGTACAACAGAAACATTGCAGGTCCATATTACAAACATACACATGTTATTATACAATACCGGAAGTTCAAGACTTCCAAAATATTCAACTTAAAAACCAAAATATAAGTGTTTCAGCGGAAGTTTCAAATTTAAAACTTAAACTCGAAATTGAGCTCAACAACTTATTACTATATATTGTTCATGATGCTCGGCTCAAGTGGCTACTAGAACTATAGTAATTATTCAGACTCTTGGAATTCTCCTCCGTAGACGATGTCGTAGTCCTCCCCTTCTACGGCACCATATAGGTTGGGCTCTTCATAGAAGACCTCCTCTTGACTCTCAGATGCATACATTGGAGTATCTTCGAGATTCTCAGAGCCTAAGCAAATATTCAAAGGAAAGGATGAGTAACAACGTTACTCAGCAAATTCATTATATGCAAAGTAGGAAGTTTGATGCTCTATCTACCACCTCGGACTATCAGTCTTTGGCACTATGCGATTTTCATAAATCTTTCTTCAAAGGTTGATTTTATTTTAAAAAAATCTATGACATCACCCTTCACAGGTTGACCAGAACTTTCATGGAGTTCCTTTCCCACCGCGTTCGTAGATCCTTCCCATAATAGGGAGTAACAAGTTACAATTCTTACACTCTATAGAGGTGCGTTACTTTTCCCATGAGAGATCAACTCCTTGTTGCACAACCGGGCGTACTTTCCCGTCCACAATTTGATGATGTGGGGCCCAGTAGTTGGTCCAAGCCAATCACTGCCCTCTCCGCGACCTCATATGTCTGCATGATCCTTCGGGCTAGCTCACCTTTGTTAAGCCCCCTTTCGGGCAGGCTAAAACCCTGATGAGTTCCCGAAGACTCTATGACCTAGTGATGCCCGGAATAGTAACATTTACATGGACTATCTCCCTAAAAACCATTCATAGATAATCTAGACACCAAAAGTGTGGGGCGTAATGGTGCCCACCCATATGTTGGATCCGCACAAGGAATCACAATGTCACGTTAAGGCCGTCTTGCCTCCATACAAGAGGAAAAGGATACAACTGACTTGTCCGTCCCATTCCAAATCTCATGGTTAACGAGTAATATACGGTGCTAGAATCACTGATGTCATGGGTTATTAATCCCTAATTGTTCATCATTAGTGCAATTAGAACCCTAAGTTCTATTGCTCCATCATATCATCACTTAGGATGATATCTAAGATTTAGTATCTTGAGAAAATATGGTTTTCTTTTTCTATAATATAGATGATAACACACAATTCGCAAATACTTTGATAAATACTCTTCAAAGGACATGAGCAAGTGATGAACTTGCCTTGTGATGGCAAGGTAGTGAAGTCTGATGCTTGCACTGGACCTTGAGCTTCTATGTCTACAAAAACATCATTATTGTCCGGTAAGGACAATATTTAAAGAAGCAAAATGATTATGCAAAATAATGTAATGCATCATTTAGCTTTATATGTATTCTCCACCATTTATTTAAATTTTAGAAAAAAATTAATAATAAAGAATTAATAAATATTATTTATTGAATATTTATTGATATTGTACTCTTTTATTTTATTTCCTTTTTATTTGTATTTTATTTAATTAATAATTCCTTTAAGAATTATCATTAAATACCAAAAATGGATATTAAATATTTGTTTAGTATATTTCTAAAATACTACAATATTAATATGTAATGAAAGTGGTTTTTATTTATTTTTATCATCTTTCAATAATTTTGTAAAATTCCATAAGGAATATATATATTATAAAATCCTTAATAAAATTTATATGTCAAAAATTTTATCTCTTAATTTATTTGGATACTTTGGATTATTGTGAATCCAAAAATATTTTATTTATAATTTTTGGCCATTTATTTTATTTTCTAGAATTTATTTAAGTTCAGGGGGATTTTGGTCTTTTCCAATTATTAAAATAGGCACTAAAAGATTTGGGCTCTCTGCTTGGGTTTATTGGGCCCTTGTGGCCTAGTAGGACATAATCAAAACAATACCCCGAAGGGGTATTGGCCCAACCCAGCCCAACACTCTCTGTCTCTCTCTCGAGCTCACCTCTCTCCCTCTACTTCCCCGACCCTGTGGTGAGCGGTGTCATCGCCGGCGATTCACGCTGCATGGACCTCCCTAGCTGCCGCCGTGTTGCAGGATAAGGTTGTCGGCCCCGCTGTACCCTCCTGTCCATGGATTTGGACCTGGAGCCCTCCTGCAACTAGATCGATGATGTTCCAAACCCTAGGGTTTGGGGTTGGCGTTAGTCTTGGCCGCCACGCTGTCTCATTGTCGTGTCTTGAGTGGATGCTCTTAGCCCAGGTCGCCGCCATGGCGTTGTGTGGGTTGCAGCGTCCCCTTGGGGGTGCTCCCCAAGCCGCCATGTTCGTCGGCCTTCTCTGCTTCCTCTTCTAATCTACAGCGAGGACCTTCGGTAAGTTATTCCTCTCCCTTCATGCTCTTTGTGCTAGGCCATCCTATGCTAGATGTTGGTAGTGACCTTCCTGGTTACTGTCCTGTCCTGATTAAGATGGTTTTTTATACCTAGGGTTCATACCCCTTTGTGAATTAGATATCTGATGGATTGGAACAAGTTTTGATGGTCCCTAAGCATGCTAAGTGGTTGTTGGTTGTGGCTTGCTGCTTATGATTAGCTGTGGTGATGCTAGTGGTTTAGCAGATGATTCTATGGATTAATTTTTATATGATTCAGATGGTAAAGTTGGTTAGAAGAAATACTTGGGAAATCTAGTGGTTTTAATAGCTCACCACTGTCATTACTTAGCTAATGACAGTGATTGTTGTGTGATGAAGTCACTGTATTAGTACCATTGGCTTAAGATTTCATATGTAACTTGAGATCAAATGGTTTCAAATAGTGAAGATATACATATGTATTTTCCTGATTATGATTCCTGTGGTGTCAGGAAAATGATTTATAGTTGGTTGATTGTATCTGTGAAGATTGGATGCTTAACCTGCTTAGTTTAGAACCGTTCTTGTGACACCATCCTTGTATGGCACACAAGACTAGATTCTATTACTTGGTTTGGTTTTGCTCAAGCTTAAAATTGGCTTGGCATTATAGATAAGTGGAATTATCTTTCCTTGCATCCCTAGAACCCATGATGTTGGTCTGAGGTTTAGGGATTAGACCTTTATCTTGTTGTTTCTCATGAATTGGTTCTGGTAGTGATACCAGCTACTATTTCTTGAAACAAAGTTGGGGAAAATTGATTGTGGCTTGATAACTTATATAGATCCATAAGATTAAATTCGAAGGTGCTACTCTTGTCTTAGGGATGTGCCTAGAAGTTTAAATCTTAGCTATATTCATTCTTGAATTGAAATATAGCTTGATTGCTTAGATCAATGATGTTGTCCTAAGATCTTAGTTGGATCCTTATAATTTTAGTATTTACAAACTTCAATGATGGATTCACCCCACTTGGGTGCTTTCTGAGAATTTGAACAATAAACAGATCATGAATTCTTGTCTAATCCTAGACAGATGGATCATGTGATGGTTTATTTTACTCACCACACTTATGTGATGTTGGGGTTGCTAGTGGTTGATCTTGTGGTAGCTTGATCTTGTGCTCTCCTGGTATTTCCAGCTCCTGGCTTGTCCTTGATCTAGCCCTTCACTTCCTGGTCCTGGTATCTTGATCTTGTCCTTACTATCCACTTGATCTACCCCCTCCTTATGTCACCATTTTGGTGATGTGATCCAAGGTTTTGATTGGTGTGATCTAGCTTGGCTTTGGCTTGGTTTAGCTGGTGGCTGCTGTGCTTGGTGTGTAAGAACAATGGAATGGTGTGGGGATTGGCTTCCCACGGCTGTGTTGATGGTTTTGTTTGATTGTGCTTTTGTTGTGGTCTTGACAGCACACACCATGCAGTTTGGTGTGTGTGTTGCCTGTGTGCCTGCTGCACAGGTTGTGGATATGTTCTGAATTTGAAAGTTACTTTTATCAGGTTTACCATTTACTTGGCTAGTGAAACTTGCCCCTCCTTGATGTTTATTTGACTTATGGCTTAAAATTATGAAAGATATATTATTTCATATTGGTGAAACTTTCCCGTTTAAAATATTACTCAATGATGAAATTTTGAACAGTGCACTTCACTATCAATTCTGAGAGTAAAATAATTCTAATCCAAACTTTCTTTTTTTAAGTTTCTCTTTATTTAGCAGGTACCAGATTTGAAGATCAAGACTTTAGTTTAGGTTTTTCTTTTTTTCTTTAGAGAATAGTCACTTGTAATATCCCTCTGATTCAATTGTAATCTTTAATTTTTTTCTTTTGTACTTTTTATTTTTTTATTCTTTTGTAATAAATATTGTACTATTATTCAATCAATAAATATTATTCTTTTATTTCTTTACTATTGTAAAGTTTGTTGCTCATTTAAATAAGTTACATTTGTGTAATTTATTCATTGAATAAAATTTTGAAATAAAGATTCTTATTCTTAATTGTTTTCTTTATATAAAGTTTGAACTACTAATTATTAACTCTTGACTAAAGCATAATACTAAAACATAACTTTAAATTCTTTTGAACTATAAATTCAACACTTAAGTTTAAATTCAAATTTCATTTCCCAAAACACATAAATCCACAAAGATCATATCATAGTCTATAACAATCATCCTTTAAGACTATACCTAATCTCAAAGTATGAAAGAAACCTTGATCACTTTAGGGTTTTATTTGGCGAAAAATTTACCCACATTTTCACAGATGACTGCATGCAATATCACAAATTCCTAAATCTACCCTTCGTTGGTTCCTAAATGCTGGGATGTTATAATTTGTGATGAGGCTTCTACCATGAAGGGAATCCGTCATAGAAGGCTTTTCAACGATGAAAAAACAGCCTTCAACCATGAAAATCGTTCGTTGTAAAAGGCGTTTTTTCTTGTAGTGAAGGTTAAGGGGGAGATTTTCATGTACCAATTATATGTAGATGACATTACCTTTGGCACTACTGGCCAAGCTTTTACAATGAATTTTCAAAGCTTATGATTGATAGGTTCGAGATGTCTATGATGGGAGAATTAAGGTTCTTTCTTGGATTCGAGATCAAGCAACTAAGAGAAGGAACCTTCATTAATCAGGAAAAAGACATCCAAGAAATACTCAAGAGATACAAGATGATGGATCTATCAGACTATTGGCATCGGGGGTACGTCGTCATGTCAAGGCACCAGGGGTCCTCGCGAGGGAGTGACTCCGCGACTTAGAGTACAACATGCTAGGTGATGCGGCAAGGGGCTGTCTATGCAAGGACTGGTCCACCTATGGAAAGCAAGATGCTGCCCTCCCCCTTTGGTGTAAAGGGGGGAGGAGATGACGCAAGAACATGGCAGCGCCTGACATGGTGCTTTGGTGCAAAGAAGCCAAGGTGGAGCAGCGGTATAGAACGGCAACCGTACATGTAACACCCCAGCCTCTCTGTACCAGCATTGTCACTCCTGGTAGCTCAATAGGATCTCTAGACTGACTCCACATACCAACACTAGTCTTTTCTGTGCGCTTTGTCATCACTCGTGTGCACCCGGTACCCACTTCACGGTCGGTCACTCATCCTCATATTGCTCTAGGCCAAGCACTCTTAACCCAAGAGTTATTTTCAGATGTGCTTCCAGAAAAGAAGTTGCAACTTGTTGGCATGGGTATACTATCAATCCTATTAAGCCATGCGATAGGGTCTCACATAGACCCACCCTTAGAAGATCGACGCCCTCGTCCATCGTCGATGAACCACAAGTCAGGAACGTCCCCTCTTGTCAAACGTATATGCGTCCAATGCCGGCACATGTGCCAGTCCGGGACACATGCGCCATGCTCTACATATACGCCACTAAGCTACAAACATCCGTGTAACAGCGAGGGTCAGCCATGATACCACTTGTAATGCCTCAGACACTATGCTGTAAGAAATAAGCTAGGACGAACCCAAAGTGCATAAGGTGGTAGTACCACGGTGGCCCAAGGGCCACTCACTTGCAGGCATGTCTAAGTAGAGAAGGGCACGATACTGTCCAACCACCCTATCCACTTTGCAAGAACATCGTATCAAGTGCGAGCGACATAGTCAATAGGTATGCGAATCAAAACATACACAAGTTTGTATGTCAGCGTCATACAAGAGTACATCGGAGCCAAACCATCTGAAAGAAATAGAAATATTCAACGCCATACAACAAGATCCAAAATACTAGATATTTTTAATTGTTTAGGATATATCCTCATACAAAAAACATCAGAGTATCAAGCAGAAGTGGAAGACAAGATCCGAGTATAGATAAGAATAAAATTGGCGTAAGACGCCCTGAAAATAAGCACATCCCGCCCACATGATCGCAAGATCTCCATGCCCCAGAATCTCTACACCGGACGATCGTTTCCACCATCATTGGTCTCATCGACCCATTAACCTTCTTGCGGATATACCTGTTCATCTAAATCAGTAATTTATCATGTGAAATACTAGGGGGCTCAACAAGTCTTTATGAATTTAAAGGGAACAACCTGGGGTGACGCAATAACAACGAAAATAAAGCCTAGAAGTTCTATAGAAACACGCCATAACATCCACCTAACCAATGATAGACATACGTTTGTTAATTGAACAACAGTTCAATACCCAACAGATATATATCAACATAAATAAACATCGATCGCCCACCTCCTCATACCCGAGAAGGTGGAAGAACATCCCATCCATCGGCAGTTTTATTAATCATTCCATGAATACTGCACTATTACTAGTCAAGTTTTAGTCAATTTAAAAGCGATACTTTAGTTATGCTTGTCATTGATCGAGAAACTGTGCTCCAATCGTCCATAACCGCGGACATAGCTTTCATAAATATTTACCCTTCAAGGGTGCACAAATAGCAACAAACGCATGATCAACCTCAAAAAACCAAATAAAAGCCCAACGACGCATCATGACAAAGCATTCACAAGATTCATAGTTGATTTCAGGGGGCCACCCCTCTATGCTACCCGCTACGAAGTTGGCCGGATCCGCGATGGGACGAGGGATTTTCTAGAACTGTTCTAAATGACTAGGAACCCGAAAGTGTGACTGGCTTGTCGATACCGCGAAATCATGACGCAGACCTAAACAGTATAGTAGTAAATGCTCCATGAGAAACAATACTAGATAAGCAGTAAACCATGGCATAAGTTGTAACATCCCAAAAATATTAAACTAGAATCATCAAACTCTATGCATCCAAATTTAGGGTTAACAAAAACTTTTCTAAATAAAAATATGAAAACATGCATGTGTGTATGCATCCCATTTTGAATTCTTTTGAAATACCTTGTTTATGTGTTTCTTTGCTTGTAAAAGGATTCTTAGGTGAAATAAACATCATCTAAACAATCCCCACACTTTTCCCAAAGACAAATAAATCAAAACAAACAAAATAAGGGAATGGTCATTTTGACCAATTTAACTCCCATGCCTACTTTGGTTGTCTCTAACTTTCAGAACTTAACAGAAACTTGTTTGGATATTTGCACCCCTCTATAGTACTCATAACAAAGTATCAAGGCCCACCTTGTGATCATCCAGAAACATTCAAATGCATAGTTTAAATGACAATTTAAAATTGAATCTTTATCATATGGGAAGATCCCACTTTTTCAAAAACCACTCAAACAAGCTCAACTTTCAAAACCCAAGCATCTACAGACTCACCAGCACCTACCTAGCACACCCACCAAAAATCTTTTCAAAATTCAAAACTTGAATTCATGCGGCCATTTCATCAAACACCTTGCAGATGCAAATCAAATAAAATCCAAACACTATTTGGAGCAGTGATTTGAGCCTAACTTATTCCCTCTCTGGTTGCAACTAGGCTTTAGTAGATCATCTAGCTTATTTGTAAACATCTAGCACCACTGTAAGCTTGGCAATGTCATCAATGGTGAACAGCCGAAGCCATCCATGCCACCCAAGTGTAGACAGCAAGCTAGGAGAGGAACTAGCCGTGCCAACCTTGTCTGAGAGGTAGCCCATGCCTCACCGCCCCCTCTCGACCAGCCCTGCCTCGAAGACATCAACCAAAGCACCCAGGAACGCCGCGCTCGTGTGTCTGTCAACCATGCCGAGCGTGCGCTAGAGCACCACCCTCGACACACGCCCACAGACCACGCGCCGCCCTCTCCGCGTGCATACACGATCACCACCGTCCCAGGAGACCGCCAGACATCCCCGTTCGCCGCCCCATGCCTCACAGCCACCGCTCGCCGTAGAAGACGCCGCCTCTGTCGCGCAGAGCATCACATGTTCCAGATTGTTTGCCACCGCCCCTACACGTGCATTAAAGCCATAGAGCATCGCCAGGAGACCACCGATCGATCGCCACCGCCGGCCATGCCTCTAGCAGCCTGTAGCCATGATGCCACCGTCTCCTGCCCATTCCGTTCGGTGTCGTCGTCGATACTATAAATAGAGGCCTTCCCCGCTCAAAATCTTCACACCATCTCACTCCCCTCTTCTCACTGATCGTTCCACCCTGTTCCTGGATCAAGGCGAGCAGCGCATCGCCGGAATTTGGCCAGAGCAGGCTGCCTCTGGAGAAGAAGGGCGTCGTCGATTTCGTCCACCCCAGGAGAAGCTGCCGGTACCAGGAGATTCGCCGTCGTCGACTTCGTCGTTCGCCCGCCTCGTCGACCCTCGCCTGAGCCCCGGTGAGCCCCCGACGACCCCCACCTGCTGCGTTAGGTTTCTGTCTCGCTGGCGCCGCCCGACATGGACGATGAGTAGCAGCCGTTCGATTAGACTTAGATCGTGCGGATGAGATTGCCCCGTACCGCTTCGTGTTTAAAGATCCACTGACTGGTGGAACCTCCTGTACTTTGAGACCCGCGTTGTAGAGTGACACCGGTACGGCCCATTATCGTTTCCCACGCAGCCCAGTCGTTTGAATTTAACTTTTTCCATTTTAATTCAAACACAGTTCTGTACCTAGTTTCAAAAATCAACCTAGCTCAATTCAGTGCACCAAATTGAATGAAACCAATTTTTTTAGAAAGATATTGAAATGCTTAATCCAAGCCCGTTGGATTCAAATCATTTGAATCTACAGATCAACCTTGGTAAAAATAACAAGGCAAAACCTTTTCTGCATTCAAACATTTTTAAAATTTAAACCATAATAGCTTTTGAGTTGATTCCAACTCTCAAAAATCACATTTGATGATACCTTTCAGAATATATATAAACATTTGGGTTTACTTACAGAAATAATGTTCAAGTAATAAAAGAATGCCACATAGGCATTTCTAGTCACTTTATTTAAGTAAAATAAAAGGTTAAACCTTATTAAATTGTGACACCACTTTAAATCAAATTCCCATATACTGAAATGTCTGGTGATGACATGTGTCAACATGATCCCATGTTTGGTTTGGAGAATATTAAATCTTAAGTAGTTTTTCAATGAGTACAAATTACTTTTCTAAAAATAAAAGAAATTAAACCAAGCTTTAATCTTGTAATGTTAGTGATGATGCTAGATCATCTATAGGACCCTTTTGTGTGATGATTGAAAGTAGTTAAGTATTGTTTGGTGATTGTGTACCTCGTATTTATTCATAGACGCTAGTACCGACCAAGGATACGAGGAGGAAGGAGGATACTACGAAGAAGCCGAGGAGAACTTCAACCACTGCTCTGCACAAGGCAAGCTAACACTTGCAATTTAGCAAGCTTATACTGATACATGTGCAAGCTAACACTTGCAAGATACTATACCTATGTAAGCAAATACTTGCTTGTACCATGCCAACTATATGCCTTAAGCATATATGATCATAACCACTTGATAAACCAATCCTAGTTTTACTTACAAGCTTTATACATTATTTCTTTATCAAAGCTCTTACTTAGAGTTTACTTAAGTAAATTGTAGATTCTCGAAAGATAATTGAAGGTTGCATAAAGAGCATAAAACTTGGCCTAAGCTAGATAATCTTTATGTCATCCTAAGGCATGAGATTGAACTTAGTAAAACTCCACTAGTTTACCACCCCTCATTAGTACTTACGCCCACTTGTAGATGCTAGTGCTAAGCATATAACTTGATCAACTTTAGATGGGAATACTTGGTGGAAAAATGGTTATGAAAACCTTGGAATGATGGATCATTCTATTGAAATGTTATGAAAACCAGATGATTAATGGTGATGAAAATGTTGAGGCATGAGCCTTACCCCTTTATAAAACTGATGGTTGTTTGGATGCGATACCATTCCAATTTTACCGTACAACCACAATACCCGAAAATTGGGTAGGGCTTGACTGGAAGCTTATATACCTTGGTATTGGTTCCCTCACGGCCAAGGTCTGAGCTGAGGCTACCTTGTGAAGATTGTCCACCTGTGCAGTACCCAAGATGACAGTTGGTCATGGTTGGGAGGCCAAACTCACAGGAGAGGTGCTTATACTAGGGTGTGTAATTGAAAGGTTAGGATTGATTATCCGCATACTGAGTGTGGTGAGTTCAGGATTTGTTCCTGATGGATGTATCGAATGTTGTGGTGAAAGTGTACAATCTCTGCAGAGTGTCCAACTATTCGAATAGCCGCGTCCACGGTTATTGACAGTTGGAGTGGCCATACTGTTCCCATGTCAGATGTTTTCAAGATGACTTTTTGAAACAAACTGAGACTTTGACTTGACCACAACATAGTTGTGATATGAAATTCAAGTTCCCACTTAGGTGTTATAAAATTTGACTAGTTTTCTCTTGCTTCTGAACTTAGTAGATGTAAATCTGGATTTTTGCAAAACAACCCTACAACTTAGTGTCCTACTACAAAAACCCCCTTCACTTGTTAGTATTAGTTTGCGAGTACTTAAAGAGTACTCATGGCTTTGTCCCTGGCTATTCCCATGGCCAGACTATGAAGAGGAGTACCTGGAGGATGGACCCCAGGAAGGTTACGACAACTAGGATCATCTCCCATCGTCGCATTGCTGTGACCCGAAGATGGAGCTTACCACGCCACAAGTATTATTACGTATTTCCGCTGCTTGAGTTGTATTAAGAACTGGATCAGGAGATCCTTATTTGTGTAAGACCTTATGTATGGTTTGTAATGGATGATGTACTGTGGTATCCAATTCTGTTATGTCTCGCAAAAATGGTAGATTGCGATGTATGGCATAACAGGCATTTGGGATTAAAAATCTGGGTGTTGACATAAGTACATGATATTAATACCAACCCAAACTAGTTTGTAGCCACAAGATATTAAATATGACTCAAGCTAGGAATAAGGGGATTCATGTTCCCACATGCGGATAGTGTTATAGTCAAAGAACAGGAATCAAGTATTCGGGGTCCTATGGGACACAAGTGAGCATAAAGAACCAAATAGCATATATTGCCCACTAGTGCATGTTTCTTTAGTTATCCCATTAATACTCAATTCATTTGTTGAGGTACCTCATTGTTCAAATACTCTCACACACCGTACACATGCAGTTCTATGAATCGCATGGCTCAAACAACTCTTGTAGTAATGGCTCATAGGATGGAGGGAACAAGCCTCGGTGGTGTTTAAAAGCAAACTCTATGCAAGACTTGGGATTCAATTTTATTCATGACGCGATTCATGATGCAAGAATAAGATAGATGCAATAGGTACTACATGTAGTGCAAGCATGGGGAAATTATTGCCTGGAAGTCCAGCTGCAGAGTAAGATGGATCTGGGTAAAACTCCTAAGGCTCCTAATATACTCCTTGTTCAGTGTCTATCCAGATAAAAACCACACACACAAGGGGCCAAAATAAATACATAGCACAATCATATAAATCATATGCAACAATAAAACAAGTATGCCATGATGGGATGATGCACAATTTACATGGCATAGTATAGCGTGGCATGTGTGAGGTGTGGGGTACAAGATGAAAGCATCTTATCAAGTTTTTTAGTCATGATTTGCTCTCATCAACATTGATGCCTTCTTTATATTTATATGACGCATGCTTCAATTCATATAATGGAACACATAGATACAATTGGCTCATCGTGCTAATCGATTTAGACATATCATTTGTCAAATTCAGATTTCTGGATTTAAATTTTTTCCTTATTTAGGGAAATGCATTTATCATTGGGGACAGAGGAAAGCTTCCAGGAAAATGGAGATTCCTTTTTGTAAAAAGGTCAGGCTGGTAGGACTGCTGGTTTAGATACAGCGGAAACTGAGGAACATTTTGTAAAACTGCTATGCAGGACAGGTCTCTGAAGAACATATCTAACATATGAGCAGGAATTGGACCCAGATTCAAACGAAGATTGCGAGAAACCTAGATCGTTTTTGGAGGGGAGGTAAAAAACAAACTTGGAGGTGGGGGATATGGTTACAACTGCTGTCAAGGAACCTCCGCTAGAAAACGAGCCTAGAGCCGGTTACACGCAAGGAACCGAGAGATGAAAAACTGACGCGGGGCTAAAGTTTCTATAGATGACGCTACGGTTGAGCTCGTCTTTCAGCGTTGATGCAAGCTTGATACTTCACAGATGTGGTCGGGGTTTTAAGCTACAAAAAGGTGGATCTATGAGAATAATTTTTGTATTGATGGTCTCTCCTAAGATGCACTAAGCTCGCAGGAAAAAGAGGAAGAACATCACGACTGGAAGACATTGCGGGGTGCGTCTGTCAGAGCGGGCATGAGAGCGTTGCGCAGCGGCGGCTCCTAGCGCACAAAGAGAAGGGAAGGGTGTTGAAGCATGCTAACACGCTCACCAGAGTGGTCGTAGAAGGCGGGATGGCGAACAGCGAGGATCAGTGGACAACGAGGATCAGGTACACGCTAGTAGTGAGAAGCACGTCGGGGCGCAATGGTTTCGGCCTCCTCCTCCTTGCTCCAAGTGGGAGAAGTCAAAGTTGAAGCATGGAAGTTCCCTGGATCGAGGATGACGATGAAGGCAACATAACTCAAGCGGGCGCCAGAGCTCCTGCCGTTCTACACATGGTGGCGACGATTCTTTGGTGAGAAGAAGAAGGTCAGCGAGGAAGGAGAAGAAAGGGGAAGATGGCCAGGGTCGATGCCTCATATGCAACTTTATGCTAAAGTGAGGTGAACACGAGCGCGGCGTGAGGTGATGTTGCCATCTGGAGGCGCTCGCACGTGATCAAGGCGGGGAAGTGGTATAGGGGCTAGACAGTGGGGTCACAAGGTGGAGCCCAAGCTCAGGTAGAGAGCTAAGGGAGGTGCCTAGGAAGAGAGGGTCGCTGCCTAGTGTTGCCGGTGTCTACAACAGGGAGGAATACAGGAGGCGCCATGGGGTTTTGGGGTGTGATGGGGTTAGGGTAACGATCAGGTTTAGCTGACCTAGGGGTTTACTTAGCAAAAAAGGAACAGGTTAAGGGCAGATTTAGAAAAGGTTTGCCTAGGTTTTGAGATGGAAAGAGTAGAGATAGAGGGAGACAAGCAAGGGTTTATCTTAGATTAAGGAAGATCAAGATGGAGTGAATTCGAATGCACAAGGCTAAACAAAACTAGTTCAAATAAGGGCAAAGCACATGAGGAGGATTAATATTGCATGTGACTATAATGTTGCAGCCATGTGATAATATTTTGGTGAAGACAAATATATCCCATACATGTGAGCCAAAGCAATTGTTCAAATTTTAAAGATGCAAAGTAAAACAATCATATAAGTGACCATATACACATGGCAAAAAGTAATGACTTGGATATGATCCAAGGTGTTGATGTATAGAAGTAAAGATCCATGTAGATGTATGTGACAAGAACTAAAATACCACAAACAACATGGCCACATACATATGCATGGTTGCAAATAAGATGATATCAGGAGAAGGTGATATGGAAAGTTAGTAGATGGAAGCATTTTTAAAGAGATGACCATGACTCAATTTGGGAACAAAGAAATTATCAAGAAGAAAATACAATATATCAAGAGGAAAATACAAGTGATACAATATATATGCATATGGGATAAAAAAAGAAAAAACAGGGGTTTATATGATGCTCAAATGCAAGGTGACATGGTGATATGGGCATGATATAATTATGATGTAATAAATGACATGTGGGAAGTAGCAGTTTATTATTATTTATGTCGCATTACAGATGTTATATAGACGGGATGCTATAGTCCACTACATCAGCGCGACAGCTAGTGGGCGGTCACAAGAGGACAAGACAAGCCCAATCCTTCAGTGCAGGAATGTGGTAAACCTTCCCGTATAATGTTTGCGGGGGGGGGGGGGGAAGGGAAGAGGCCCGGCGCCGCCCTATATAGGGAAACCTTCTCCTACCTTAGAACAGGTCGATCCCCCTAGTTCTAAACCCTATACATTCAACCTCCATTGTACCCTCGCGAAGCAAGTGAGAAATACAACAAAGCAGGAGTAGGGTTTTACCTCCTTGCAAGGGTCCCAAACCTGGGTAAAAAATCTCCCGTGTCATCTATCTATCGTGTTCTTGCTCCGCCGTCGCCACCGTCATCGAGGCTCCTTGAGAACACGTGCTCAGCCCCCTCTTCAACCAAAGGATCGTTGGACCCTAGTTCCATCATGGAACAAATCTCCTACATTTGGCGCGCTAGGTAGGGGCTGAGGCGTGCCGAGGGACGTCAGCCGGTGGCATTGACATGGTTGATCGCATCAAGCCTCATGACAACAACTCCCGATGGGAGAAAGAAAAAAGGCTCGGGGGCTCGTGCCATGCCTCCCCCACACTCATGCCCCACTCCAAAACTAGCGGCAGCTCCCGCCACGCATTCCCACGGAAGCACATGGGGAAACCTCCTCTTCAATCCCTACACCAGCTCAAGCGCGCCTCACCCCAATCACCCAGAGACGGCACACCTCATGGTGAAGGAACTCCTCCGCTACTCACCTGCTAAGGGCGCGCGGGAGGACTGGAAGGCTCGCCTTGCGTCCATAATGGATGTTGATTGAGATAGCCCCGAGGCAACAGAAGAATGACCGGGCAACATAGCTCATGGCATGCCCCCACCACCTCCACTCCGTGCGGGAACATGGGGCTCGAGAGGCGCAACACCGCCAACCGTGGTGTACCCCGGGCAAGCCAGAGGTTGGGCTGAGGTCACCCGTTCAATGGAGGACGCACGGGCGAGCCTAGCTAGGTGCTGAGGCTGTGAAACCCGTATTCTCCAGGCCATCTCGGCTGCAGGGCTCCAAAACAGGGTAGCCCTTGTCGGCGGTGTGGAGACCCGCTACTCTAGCTGTCGTGCCCTAGCCGAGCACCTCCGAAAGGTCGTGTGGCCACCAAAGTTCAAGTCGGAGATGCCGCCAACCCCACGGATGTCCTATAGCTCTATGCCACGGGAGTCGAAGCGGCGAGAGGAGAGAGGCTTGCACCTGGCTACGAAACCTCCCCGAAGGATCCCTTGGCTTGTGGTCTGATATCTGCAGTATCTTTGTCTCCAAGTTTGGAGACATGGGTAGGCCGACATGCACCTGCGAGGACCTCGGGAGGGTCTTCCGGGGCCTAGAATATAACTTGTGTAAGTATCTACAGCGCTTTGACCAAACCCTCATCAAGGTCGTTGGGCCCACAACATGGAGGTCATCGCAGATTTCGCCGAAGAAGTCGCTGACGCCAGGGTACTCGACAAAATTGGCCACCATAGAGAGAACCTTACGATGGTTGCCGAGCTCTTCACGGTGGCCGAACATTGTGGCAAGGAGGATGCGGGAGGCCTGTTCGCCCGCAACAATGATGGGATGTAAGATGTGAGCATGGAGCCTAAAGGAAGCACCGACCAGCGCACGAGGAAGGCCGCCAGGAAGCGCCTCGTGAGGCAGAGAACGGGCGGCCCGCCCTATCAGGGGCCATACAGCGTCTTCTGTCAGGAAAGGCCATGACACTAGCGAGTGTGCCGAGATAAGCGAGGTAAGGGAGGATTACGACAGCAAGAGGAGGAAAGAGCTGAGAAACAAGTGCGTCAAGCTCGGCGCCCCAGGGCCCTCGACCCGTAGCATTCGCAAAGGACTCGGGGGCTGTCCAGGGTCGAGACATGTAGCCACGCTAGAAAGCTCACGAATCCAGGAAAGCCTCCACACCCCGAGGTTGCACGGTCCATGCCATGATTTAGCCCTTACAAGGTGACTTCGGTCCCCACTCTTTTCTACCGGGCTATGTTTGCCCACCCCCCTGGGGCAGGGTTTTGAGGAAGGGAACAGATGCTGTTTCCGATGATTTATGTCCTCTCTTTTTGCAAGCCCATTCATTATACTGGATGTTCCTTTCTTCCCACGCGCTTGCTCTGTTCCCGTCTATTCACCATATGAGCGGGGGTTGGGACGGTTCCCATTGTCGGACCACCCCCCGTCAATGCCGGGATCTAAAGTTTTGAGCTCTGAACTTGCGAACTAGCTCCTGTGATAAGTCACCTCACCCACGGTTCCTAGTGCTTAAGACCCTCACATGGTGCATAAATGAAATAGGCCAGCGTTGGATACACGACTTGGCCAGCGCACCTTCTCCCTCGGTCAGGATCACCAAAATGTGTGATACCTAAGATCCCCCCAAGGGAGGATCATGGGTGAGCATAGGCCCCACGGTGCTCTCCTTAAGAAGACTACGAGGTGGCTCATGAGGCTCTGACCTCTGCAGCCCAAATATTCAGGATCTAAAGTGTTGAGGTCTGAACTTACGGCTTGTTCCTCAACCGCAAGTTACCTCGTCGATGCTTCCTGATGGCTCATGAGGTTCTGACCTTCGTGGTAAAATTCTTCAGGACCTTAAGTATTGATCTCTGAACTTATGGCCCGTTCCTTGGCTGCAAGTTACCTATCCCATGGTTCCTAATGGATCAAGAAGCTCTTACCTCTACAGCCTAAGATCGCTAGGACCTAAAGTGTTGATCTCTAAACTAACGACCTGTTCCTTGGCCGCAAGTTACCTGACCCACGGTTTTGGCCCTTAAAAAACCCTCCATGCCAGCTATTGGTCCCTCCTCGAGAGGCCAACAGGTTCAGCATTTGCGAATCCTAAGCATTTACCCTTCATGCTAGGACCATGATAGTCTTACAGGGCAGCTCATGAGGCTCTATCCCTCTAGTATCCAGAATCATGCGTACCAAAATCCTTCAAGCTCTGAACTTACAACCTAGGTGAAGGAAATATTCCCTAGAGTCAAATATAAGATGGAATATTTCATGAAGTTTATGATTAAGTTTTATATCATGGTATAACTGTATTGATAGGGAAACATCAATACACATGTGATATACAAACAAATAGTAGTTACTAGTGAAAATCTAGTAACTGGTTCATTAGTGAACTAATGATCAAAGGTTTACTGATCATGAAGGTGCCTCGGCCCCTAATTGACAATGAGATTATTTCATTGGGGAATGCGATGGTGAACATACCCTATCTATAGCATCATATCACGATTATGTCACAAAGTTCAGGTTATGATGTCTAAGAAACACAGCGACTCTTTCCTTAGACTATGAGACCATATCAAATCACTGTCACCCGAGGATGTTTTGATGGCACATAACGTCACTCAGTAATATGGTGATCATAAAGGTGTCGTTAGTTATTCGTAGGAACATGTAGAGGAGACTGCATCAAGAGCGGGATTTGTCCATCCGCATGGAGAAAGATACTTTGGGCCTACTCAGATAAGTTATATCCATAAGCTGTGCAGCGTGTGGCTAGGTCACGGGGATATCACTTATCCGGATCGAATAAAGAAGGTATTATCGGTAATAAGGTTGAACACTGACATAGGGATGTCACTTGATCGAAACATCATACAATACAATATCACAGAGACAAAAGGAATTAGACACAGTGTTTACGGTTCAACAAAAAATATCATTGAGTACATAGGTGGTCATTATGGATAACCAGATACCGATGGTGATCATTGGTCATAGAGGAGTCTTGGCCATGTATGTAGTATTCACGAACCGTTGGGTAGCATGCTTAAGGGCTTGACGAAGCTTGGAGATCGTTAATGGGTAGTTTGAATCCCTGAAGAAGTGGGAAGAGAGGAACCAGAAAAGTACCGAGGAGATCTAAAGTCATTCGGAGAAAGAATAAGGAAAAGGACCGAAAAAGGGTTTTCAGATAAATTATTATTAAAATATGATTATTATATTTTAATTATGAATTTAATATATTTTAAAAGAATATTTAAATAAATATTTATCAAAGGCGTCAGTTAGGAAAAATCTTGGAGGGATTTTACCTAAAAAGAAACGGACGAAAAAGGGCAAAGAAAAGTTGTTTTTGAAATAGCCCATGTGGGCGACGAATAGTTCGCGCCGCATGTGGGCGGCGGATACCATGCCTCGCTCGTGCGCCAGCTGCTGAGTCAAATGGGCGGGAGGCAGCCACTGGCCGAGGGCAAGATACCTGGCCGTGGCAAGGGCGCCCGTGCAGGGCTCATGGCCCACCCACAGGTGGCTACCACCTCTTCCACGTGCACCTACTACCTGCCGCCTGCTGGGCCGAGGCCGGGTGGCCTACCTGGGTCACCCAAACGGCCCAGCCAGCTGCTGCCCGAAAATTCCCTTTTCCTTTGTTTTATTAGTCCTACATTGGGACCTAAAGGTGGAGGGACCCCCTCCCTTCGCGTTGGGGCATCTTCTTCTTCCACGTTCCTCGTGTTACATTAACCGCGCTTGGTATTCAAAGGTATGAATACAATATCCCCTCCTGTTATTGCATTACTAGTAGATAGACCTTGGGATTTTGGGGTTTCCACATAGTAAATTTTTTGATTTTCTGCACCAAAACCCTAACTGTGGTATCAAAGCTGATCTATGAGTATTAATTCTAGTACGGGTAGAACACACGAGTTATGCCGTGTGGGTGTTGACTTTATGATTGTTACCATCCCACGTGTACTTGTTTATATCGTGGTATTGATTGACGGCCCAGACCGATCTTACGCATATTCTTATGCGGGACTAGTTCCACGCTCAACATACGGCTTGTACTGTATAAGTGGCTTCCGGGTGTCTATCTCTCTTTCAATAGTTGATATAGCATTTACAAAGGAGGCCCCAGAAAGGGAGTTAGTAGAGACAATAATTTAGTTGGCGTTGTGGTTGAAGTTCATAGGTAAGAAACGGTTCTTATGCGAAGCCCATACAACCATGTAAAATTTACAAAAGATAAAATAGAGGCGTCTAACTTTGTTTTGCAAAGGGAATTGTTGTGTGATATGGTGATAGTCAAGGTAAACTGTCACATCCCAAAATTTTCCAAATTTTGAAATGTGAAAAATAAATAAACAAAATAACTAATTATTGAAATTTAGGGTGAGAATAAACTTTTTGATTCCAATTGGAAACATCAAAACCTATTTTGATCAAATAAAATCCTAAAGGGATTTAAAAAGATAAACAATTAATAAATAAAGTTATAAAAGTTGGAATCACTATTTTTGGATCTTTAAATAAAAAGATATGGTTTTCAAAAGCAAAGGTAGAAATATCAATAAGGACTATTTGATAAAAATAAAATATTTCTATTTGATAAAAAGAGTAAAGGTTTATTTAAATAAAATAATAAGGATTTATTAATATCCAATTTTATTTAAGTAAAGGCTTTTCCCATTTTAAATAAACACTAAAACTTGTTAAAGTATTTTAAATAAGAATTCCAAGTGTTTTGTTTTTCAAATGAAACCTACTGAACAGGTTTTGGTATTATTTAATTTCAAATAGAGTTTTAAAATAAATTAAATCCTATTTGAAATAAAGACTAATGTCTATTTCTTTAATTATTATAGATCCTAAAAGAATACAAGAATTATTTTATTTTGGACTTTGGATTATGTTGATAAACAGAATTAAAATTTACCTAAAGTTTGGTGGTGGTTTGAATTGAATTAGAGTTTGAATTGTTTGAATGAAAATCAAATCAGGAAATTGAAAACAGAAAAGGAAAAACATTCTGTATAAAAAAAGTGAAACAAAGTATCCCAGCCAACAGGCCCAACCCAGCCTAGCAAACTAGCCCACCTGGTCACCCGGCGGTGAAACGTTTTTCACTCAGAAAAGATCCCGCGAAGTCACTAACGCTACGACCTGTAGCATCCCAATTTTCTAACAATTGCAATGCTACTAGCCTAGTCTATATAATGGCTACTTCCTATATATAATTGTTGCATCATAATTATATCATGCTCATGTCATCATGCCACCTTGTATTTGAGCATCATATAAAACCCTTTTTGTTTTGGTTCTTCTCTCATATGCATTGTAAATTGTATTTGCCCCTTGATATTGTATTTGGTTATTGATATATTGTTTAAATGCCCAAGTTGAGTTGGGGGCATATCTCTTATTCCACTCCACCACCCTTTCTTTCATCACCTTATAGTTCCACCATCCCATTATCCATGAGCTTGTATTTTATTTTCTCTTGGTATTTAATCTAGCTCATGGGAGATAGGATGGATCTACTTCTACAAATTCTTTTGCTTGGCTTTTATTCCACTTTTGGGAATGCATAAGAATAATGCCATGTTAATATTATTGTTTTCACAAGAATAAACATGGCATTAATTATTTTGCATGGGCCATGCAAGGACCACCACATTCTAGTCCTTTGGGATTTTATATGAATTTTTGAGTGGTGTATATCTCTTGGAGCTTTCCCTTCTCTCTCAAATCTTTCACCTTGTTTGGTTTATTTTATTTTTGCCTAGTGCTCATCAAGCTTTTCTCTCATGGGTATGCCATGCATGGTCATGTCAAATCCTTTCCATCTCCATCTTTTGTCCTCCTTTGTTTTTATTTGATTTTGAGTGGATCATCTCTCATCTCTCTCTCCCTCCTTTTGCTTGATCTTGGTTGATCTTGCTAAAAGCCACCACCACATCACCCTCTCTCTCTAATCCCTCCTCTCTATCCAAAACCCTAACCCTAATCACCTACCCCACTATCACCATCTACCATACCACCCCCTCTAGCCAAAACCGAGCCACCCCTAACCCATCCACCTGGCTCCACCTAACCTAGCTCACCCTAACCCGAGACCACCTCTCCTAACCCTAGCCATAGCTAATCCGAGCTCCTCTCCTCTCTTTTTCTCTTCTCTCTGCCACGCTTGTCCCACCGAACCTGACCTACCTCCCCCTCTTCCTGGCCCACCTGCAGCCTCTCTGCCTCGCCCTGGACCAGCCCTAGCCAGCCCAAATGCACGCCGAGGAGGAGAGGAAAAAGGTGGCACCGAGGCCACCTTATCTACCCCTACCACGGCTGCCTCGCCTCTCTCCCTCTCGTTTCCTCCTTCCCCACGGCTTCTTTGCCTCCCCCAGATCTACCCCAGGGCCTTGCCCTCTCCCCTCTTTTCTCCACCGACAACATCTCCCTCTCGCCGGACCGTCACCACTGCCGTCGTGTCTTCGTTCGCTCCAACCGACGCGGCGTGGAGGTGGTCGAGGAGCCCGAGGAGGTTCTTCTGCTTCGCCAGGAGCACGACAGCGAGGAGGAGAAGCCCCACTTCTTCTGCAGTACCGCAACGCCGCCGAAACCCTAATCTCGCCGCCGCGCCGTCGCCCGATCCCCTGTCCCAAGCCGTTCCGCCACCACCGACCCACTCTCGGTGGCGCCCGACCTCCTCGCACACCTCCGCTATCCGACCAAGGTTCGCTCGCGTTGTGCGTTTTGTCGAGCGCTCTCGGCGCGGCGAGCACCCGTCGTCGAGGATCGTCCTCTCGTCGCGAGACCCTTACCTAGCCGCGCCACAGCAACCTACCAACAACCCCTTCGAGCCGTAGCGGTCACCGCCTCCGCGCGCGCACCAGATCGTGGGTTCGATTCACCGCCATGCTGCCGTTCTCTGTCGGGCTTTAAACCGCGAGAAGAGAAACAGTGCACGTTGACACTTTGCACTCACCCCCCAACCTTTTTATTCCTAAACCCGCGGTCCAGCCTACCCCACTGGTCAGCCTCCCTGTGTTTTTTGCAGAACCCCCCTCCCAAGTTCCACCGCCTCAACCCGCACTCCCTCGGATCTGCCGCGTGTCACGCCCATTTGGCGCCAGTGTGGGTCGCGTGTACTCCGCCCCGCTTGTCACTCGTGGCTGGGTCAAACCATGTGAGAAAAGCTTTCCGCGCCAGATCGTCCAACAAGACCTGCCCACCTGTCTCGTGCTGGGCTAGGTCTGTGTGAGTAACAAAAGGCTTTCTGTTTTTCTGTTTTAATTTAAACTTTTCAAATTTTGTTTTAAATTCAAATTCAAATCTGTTTTCAAATATATTTTAAAATATAATTCCAAATAATACATGTAATATATGTTTTGAGATCAGAAAAATGTGAGGATTTCATATATTCCCTTCAAAATATATTTTGAACACTTTAATTTTCGAGTTGATTAAAATTACAAATAAAATGCCCTTTGCCTTAATTAATTAATAACTTTTGTTTTATAACTCCAAATTTGGCAAATAATATGTCTAAATTGATCAGCGCGACCAGACCTTTCTGTTTATGCATTCCATGTTCTGAATTGCAGCATGCATCATATAAATATAAAGTATACAGCAACTTATTTGAGTATAAAAGTTGACTAAAACTCCATAAAATGCTTTATTCTTGTATTTCACACCTCACCCATGCCATGCTACTTTATTGCCATGCAAATTGTGCATCATTCATCATGGCATGATTGTTTGCTTGTCGCATTTTATTCATATGCTTGTGCATTTTATTTATGTTGGCCCTTATTTGTTTGGTTCTTCTTCGAATAGACGTTGAGCAGGGGATATATCAAGAAACCCAGGAGCACTACCCAGATCCTTCTCTCGCTTCAACTGAGCTACCAGGCAAGCACTACCACATGCTTGCATAAATATAGTACCTATTGCCTCTATCTTATTCTTGCATCATTGAGTCGCGATTGCATTAAACTGAATCCCAAGTACTGCATAGCCTTTACTTTTAAACCCCACCGAAGCTTGTTCCTCCATCCCATGAGCCATTACTACAGGAGTTGTTTGAGCCATGCGGGTCGTAGAACAGCATGTGTAGGGTATGTGAGTGTCTGATGGATAACGAGGTACCTAAACAACTTAACCTGAGTAGTAATGGGATAACTAATGAAAGTGGCACCGGTGAGCAATATCTGCTATTTGGTTTTTCATGCTCACTTGTGTCCCGCAGGACCCCGAGTACTTGATTCCTGTTCCTTGACTATTCGCGCTATCCACATCCGGGAGGCTTATGAACCCCCCTGAGCCAGAGCTTGATTCATTCTTATTTCTTGGGGCCACAAGTAGTTTGGGGCTTTATTACTATCCTGTACTTATGCCATGCTTTACTGCTTTATTTAAGATTGTGCGAGGAGCACCTGTACTGTTTTGGATGCGGAGTGTTTTCGCGGTATCGACAAGCCCAGTCACACTTTCAGGTTCCCAGTCGTTTACAGCCATTGACGCAAACCTTGAGTCCGTCTCGGAGCCGGCCAACTTCGTTGCGGGTAGCTTAATGGGGTGGCCCCCTAAAATATTTCTGAATCCTGTGATCGCTTTGTCGTGAATGCCTCGTTGGGTTTTGATTTGGTTTTTCCGAGGTTGATCGAGTGTGTGTTGCTATTTGTGCACCCCTGCAGGGTAAATCTTTCTGAAAGCCGTGTCCGCGGTTATGGACGACTTGGAGCATCGTTTCTCGATCATAGACAAGTATAACTAAAGTACCGCTTTTAATTTGACTAAGAACTTGACTAGTAAATAGTGCAACACTCATGGAATGGATAATAAAACTGCCAACGGATGGGGGCTGTTCATCCGCTTCCTCGTTGGTAAGCGAGGAGGAGGATGGATCTGTTAATATTACCGTTATAACTGTTGTTATTAATTCACGGACATCCGTCTATCTTTGGTTAGGCGGATAGTTAGCGAGTATCCCTAGAATTGTTAGGTATTATCTTTTGCTGCAATTGCGTCACCCCAGGTTGTGTCCCCTTTAGAGGCATAAAGACTTGCTGAGTACCCCTAGGGTCTCACACGATAAATTGTTTGATTCAGATGAACAGGTAAACCCGCAAGATGGATACTGGGTGGAGGAGACGGATGATGTTGGCAACGATCACTCGGTGTAGAGATTCCGGGAACGGGGATCCGTTAGATCTGTGGGCGGGGTGTGTTTATTTATGGGGCATCTTATGCCGATTTGCTTCTTATCCGTACTCGGATCTTGTTTTCCGCTTCCGCCTGATACTCTGATGTTTGATGTATGAGGAGATATCCTAAACTATTATAGCTATCTAGGATATTTGGGATCTTGCCGTATGGCGTTGCAATATTTCGATTTCTTCTAGATGGAATGGCTCTGAGGACTGTTGTATGGTTGCTTGCATACATACTCATTTGTGTATGTAGTTGATCCCTTCGCCTGCCGATTACGCCGCTCGTTCTTGTCCCGATGTTTGGAAATGGTTAGGACGGCCGAAAGGTCTACCTGTGAGTGGCATTTGGCCCCACCGTACTATTTTAACCATTTCCGCTCATCCAGGCTTGTAACTAAGAGCGTAATTCACCGAGGTAGTTACACGACCCCACTCCCCCTGCCTCACTCTCGCTGTCAGCCAGACCCCACTGGCCACCTCATCGTCATCAACCCCGCGTCGGCCGTTTCCCCTTCCTCAACGGCGTTCTGCCGCGAATCAATTCGCGTAAATACGCATTGATGGCTGATTTAATCCTCGTCGTGACCATGCATATATAAACGCCTCTCCCTCCTATCTCTTTGCCCCCAAGCGCCGCCTCCTCTCGGCCACCAGGCTGCACGAATTGTACGCTCAAACCTCTCTATCTCCGACGTGTTCCCCGACCAATTCCGGTGCCGTCCTACCGCCCCTCGCCTCCCACTGCACACATGCTTGCTCCCCATCTCCTGGCGCATCTCCCAGTGCCACCCGCTTAGCCGCGCCCGCTCCACAACATCGACAACAAACTCAACATAACGTTGCCGTCGTCTGCCATTGCTCCGGCGAGTCCCCCTGGTAAGCTCAGACCGCCCGAACCCTCTCATTGATGCTCCCATGATCCCTGGTGCCGTACGCGTCTAACCGTATGCTCCGTTTGTCTTAGCGCACTTGCAAACCCTGCCCCCGACGATGAACCAAAGCATCTGGCGCCGCCGCAAACTCCGACGAGCAATCGTTGTTGCTCCGGTGCGCCCCTCATCAAGCTGACCACACCTCCATCTTCACCGCACCTCTGCGAGTACGGTGAGCTACTCCTCCCTCTCCCTCGCTTCCTGCATCGCCAGTGCCTCCCTCGTCTGAGCGCGCCGCCGCCTGTCGCCGTCGCAGCGCCGCCACGTTGTGGTTGAGTAAATCTGAACCGTTCGATTTAGATCAGACGCGTAGAAACAGACGACTTAACGAAGGGGTAAGGTTGAACTAGATCCGCACTATTTCATTTAGATCTAACGCACCAGAGAGGCTGATCCAACCAAAGCGGTACCAGCCTATCAGATCAAGACACGTGGACAGAGTTTGAATTAAAACTGAAATTTGATCTATTAGAATTGCAAACTTGTAAAATTCATAACTTTAGTTCTACACGTCCAAATTTTGCAAATTTTATATCAATGGAATCAGCAGAACAAATACTTTGCAACCATGCATTTTTTTAATGTTTTGCTTCTAGAAAATTGGTTGAAATTGCAGAAACTTGTGTAGGCATAATTTGAATATAAAAATTATTCTAGATATATTTTTAAGGTGAAACCTGTGCTAAATGGTTTGTTTTGAACATACTGACCATAGGAACCAACTTATGGATTTAAAAATGTATTTTGTGGAGTTAAAGGATGAATGTTTGAATTAGCACATTTCTAGTCAAATAAAAATATTGTTTATGGTCTAGAAATGAATTTTGAGTAAAATCTTTGGGAAATGATTTTAATTAAACTCTCTGACCCTAAACACCAAGTTTTGAGAATTAAAATATATTTGATGAACCCTATTAGAATATTACTTTTCTAAAAGATATTTTCAACAACATAAAATATCACCTTAGCATAATATTTGGTTTATGAGATGAAACCTTTTGCAAATGGTTTTACCACTTTAGTAAATGACCACTTTGAGCTTTAAAATGTTTAGAGCCGAGTAGAAACCACTTTTCCAAATAAAACTATCTTTTGCTTGCTTGCATGCATGCCCTTGTTTTTGTTATTTTATGTGTGTGAAATGGTTTGAATGTTAGTTGAATTTGTGTGTGCTTGATTGAATTGTAGTGAAGTTAGAAGAGAGTGATATTTGCAAGATCAAGAAGTGAACCATCATTCTCTACTAAAAAGGCAAGTGACACTATCATCCAAGTCCTACTATTTTCATTACACTTAGTGGATTTTTGTAACATGCATGATAAGGACTACTATATTTTATGCTATGCTAAATCCTAATAGGATACCCTTATATCTTCCTTAGTGAAAACATTGTAGTTGTAGTATGCTTAGCCCTGCTATATATTTGGGATGGGATACATGATATGATTATATGAAGTGTTGGAAAGATACATGTTTTATATAATAAAACAAGTACTCAATGAACCACCTGGGTGGAAAAGGATACGCAAGTTTTGGACAAAGTGGCAACAAAGGGAACCATGTTTATATGGCTATCTTTTTATATGTGCACTAGAAGAAAACCACCCAGGGACTTAGAGATTTAACATGTTTCTCGTACAGTGGCTTCCGTGTACATCCACATGCTAAATGGGCTCTGGCTTAGTTAACTACATAGTGGAAGACCCATGCATTGGCAGCTTTAGGTTAACTAGAATTGTGTAAGGGAAATATATCCCTACATTGGTGCCTGGTTGACAAGCTAGCATTGTGTATTGGGAGGAGTTCTATGGAAAGACTTTGTCACATTCTCGATCTGCCAGTACTCCATTTTGGTGAGTACTTATCCAGCGGCCACTGGTGGCATCCAGACGAGATCGTGTCATGTGGGTAAAGTGTACAACTTCTGCAGAAGATCAAAATTCTAAGTACTTAGCCATGTCCCCGGTTATGGACAACTCTGAGCAACTAAGGCCTGAAGCTATGGAAGATCTCGACATTCCAATTTCTCAAAGTTAAAACTTGATGGTGACAACAAGGGATTTGAAGCACTTGGAGTTTAACAAGGAGTTCAGAAAGATTTGACAAAAGATCAAAACTATTTTGAAAATATAGGATAAAACTATATTGCTTTCTGCAAAAGAGCCTAAACCCCACTTAGCCAAATATGCATGTAATGATAGGATCCATTTATTTCTACATAGTAGTGAAACTTGCCAATACAATTCAAATGTATTGACCCTTGTGGCTGCAACTTATTATGTTGTAGGTTTGTTTGATGTTAGTGAAGTTTATTGATTAGGATTACAAGTCTACAACCAACATGACTGCATATGGCACTTTGAAGATGAAGGACCCCATGCTATTGTTATATTCCGCTGCATTGTAATGAGATAGCCAAATGAGCTATGTAAGATGTATTAAATTATTTTATTCCTGGTTATAAAGTTGTATTATGAGCTTTGTTTCTTGATATTACATCTTAACTGTGGATGCTAGCTATTGATCCAGGGACTAGCATTGTAAACACAGGGATCTCTACCTTATTAAAGGTTGGGAACCTTACATAAACTAGTTTATTTTTTGTTTCTAAGTGTTAGTAATGGTCATCATCTTGATGGTGGAGTATAATTTCAGAGCCACTAGGGCCATGGTGTAGGACCCGGAGGAGCCGTCTCCCAGGCGCCGGACCCTGGAACACCGTACGCCTTGCACCAGATTCGAGGCGCCATGATGGAGATAACATCGTGAAGACCATATCGCATCGCATTTATATTTGATGTATGATTGTTGTGTGTATCTTATTATGTTCTTAATATGATACTTGATGGTATAATTAATAATACAATCCCTAAAATAAACTGAATTCCAATGATTGTGTTCCCCTTGTGTGTGAACGACCAAGAAAGTTCATCGGTATGAGGGAGGTCGTGTTAATCGTGTGTCAGACATACCTATCTTCTCATAAAGTGGGTGTAATGGTTGCACTGCAATACATACGAGTTTGAGTTGGCGAGCCTAGCATGTGTATACATGGACTCATAACACAAGATGATTGAAAGATCGATCACGAGTCGCATGAATGATGTGATTAACATGAAGCGTCCACCTTTGCAACTATATTGCCGGCTGTGTTAATCGGGGTGATGTAGTGAATAAGGATCATGTAATCACTAAGACATTGGTTAGGGATAATGTTTTTAATGGAGTTGTTTGAACTCAAATTTTCATGAACTTAGTCTAAAACCATCGCAAACTTTAAATGTAGATCATGGCATGCCGTGATGCGACCTTCGGCATCACTGATTTGTTAGCCGCCGAGATACTCAAGTTAGATGGATCCAACCTCCCAGATTGGCTAATATTCAAAACTACCTCCTTTGTTAAGAATGATGTGCCCTTCTACATTCGCACCGTGATATAGATGGATGAGCTAGAAGTAGAAGAACAAGAAGTCCCTCAGATGCTGGAGGACCGAATCTTTATTCAGGAGAGATCCGCATTCATACAAGAGTTAATGTGCAAAGGCATGGTAGATGAACTACATGAGATCGTAGGTGATCTTGAACTAGATGTGATAATAGAACACCTGAGGGAAGAGTTCATATCCCATGTGCGCATGTGGAAGTACGAGCTTGTCAAGGACATCCTATCCATACAGATGGAAGAGAACACTTGTCTGAATAATCACTTGGACTGCATACTTGATGCGCACAGGAGACTAGTCCACTTGGTGGATTACTTGATGACGGAATTCTTTGCAATAGGTGTATTTCTTAGGTCATTTCTTCCTAGCTTCAAAGAATATATCCGGATCTACATCACAAGTGGTAATACAGAATGGATGGATTTCTATGAATTCGTAGAATGTTTGAGAAATGTTTTGGTGGAAAATAAAGCTAGAGAAGTCGTCAATGACAAAGGTATATACGATATAAAAAATATTATAAATGTTATAATATTGCAAACGTTTGTTGCAGTAACGAAGTATCTGATACTTATTCTGTTTTATGAAACAGGTCATTCTGCATGAGAGATGGCTGCAAGAGAGGAGGTGATGTTGCGTGTTGATGGCAAGCATGATGATGATGGACGGCGACACTCTCCCTCAAGATTTATCATATAGTTTACAGTTTTTGAATAATTATTGCAATCATGGAATATGAACCGTTTATAGTGTGAAAAATATTTTGTGAGACGGTTATTCATAAAAGTTTGTAACAAGTCAGTTGTTCTGCTTTTATGAATGATTTCTATTTATGTTCATATGTTATTTTGATTATGTTTGAATTAGTCGAGTTAAAAAACTAATTGATAATACATGAACATTTGTAAATTGCCCTGGTCGGCACAATGTGGGAAAGACATCTAGCAATAAACCAAATAATTCATAGTGGCGTTATTAACAGACCATCGATTGTGAATTGCAAACACTCACCTAGAATAAAGTAAACCGTCTAAGAATTCGTGGAAGATTTTGGCTCTATGTGATAAAACCAAATAATTAACGAACAAGTCCTTTGAAAGTTGTAAGACAATTTCATGACTAGAACCAAAGAAGGAAAAGCTACGAATGCTAAAGAGTTGGTGCATTCTCGAGAAAAATGTTTCTCGACAATGGTGTTCATGAAATAAAAGTAGGATCATGATGAAGGTCTATGACCATCCATTAGAATGATTGAGAAGCACAACTGGAAATTGTTACATAATGCAACTCTTAATGTTATAATAGAAAATGAGTCAATGATTTGATCATTGTAGTTTTTAGTTATTCTTTTACATAAAGAAGTAGGATTTACAAATATTCCCTACAAACAATGTAGAGATAAATATGAATAGATTGTTGCATTACTGAAACAAGACATTACTATGAACTACAAGGAAGGTGATGGAAAACTAAGGTTACAAGAAATCCTAAAATTAAAAACTTCACTTGAGATTAGAAAGTAAAATAGTTAATGGATCTCAACAATTAAGTAGTTACCTGATATTTATAAATGATCCCAAGGTTATAAGAAATAAATGGGAGTCTTAAAAGACAGCGCAATTCACCAAGAATGGTCTTGAGTGAATTTGAATGAATTTGATTCAGAGTGTTGAATGACTAATGGATTTTAGAATCTTGTAAAAAGCGAAAGCCTCGAATTGATAATTTATCAAGGGATTTTCGAATTGTTCGAAATGATGAGAATGTGTATGCAAAAATGCATAAAGCTAAGTGGGAGCTAGCGAGTCCTCATGGATTAACATGTAATTGACATATTTTGTGAGGAAGTATTATGAAGTATAAAGCTCGCATATGTAGCTCACATATTTTGAGTGGGAGCTTAATAGGATTCATATGTGTGAGTGACACATTGTGAATAAAGACCAAAAGCCAATAAATGAATAAATAAATGATGATTTATATGAACATACAACATTGAAATATAGGAGATTTGGTATGTCCTATGTGATTATGTTGGAATGAATTCCTAATAGATTCTAAATGGTTCAGAAAGTGAATTGATTAAGGAAGAGTCCTTAATAATTCAAAGGGGTTTAGGAAAGATCATTAAGTGTGAAATTCCATGATTTGAAGAATAGGATGTTTGGTCATCTACTATGTTATGACATATGATTCTGAATTGAAATCATCAAAGACATTCAACATAATTTGATCCATGAAAGAACAAGTTTAGAAATGATTGGTAAATCATTAAACGTTGAGTTAGGATTGTCCATATTGTCTGGAGAGATCTGTAGACATGTTTCCAAATCTGTAAAGACAACATACTTAAAGTATAAAGTGTTGTACTAGAAAGGATATATGTTGAATTTATAAAGATCAGAAATCTCTGCATTAAAGATTGCCTTAGGCACAGTTGAAGCGTGATGGCTAATATGCAAAATTGCACAGGGTGCATTTTTGAATTGGAAACCTACATTTATTAAAAAAGTATGTGAATCTTATCATGTGTTGTATAAATGTTGAACCTTTGAGAAGAAATTTCTCACAGGATGTGTTCCAAATACTTAGTACCCATGAGTAAGTCCCCGAGACCTATCTAAAGTCACTACCATTACCTAGAACTTGAATAACCCCATTCTGTTGCTAAAATATGGTACATGCACAACAATTTATCATAGATATGATAAAAGGTATTAGTGTCATACATGATGACATTAATAAGTTGCAAAGGATACACAAGGAATGAAGTTTTCATTTCTTAGACACAAAACTCTTACATGAGGAAGAATAATCATAAGCACCAAGGATTGTGGTACTGATGATTGGATAACAAATGCAACTAATTTATTTGTACTCTAGTGCAAGTGGGAGACTGAAGGGAATATGCCCTAGAGTCAAATATAAGATGACATATTTCATGAAGTTTATGATTAAGTTTTATATTATGCTATAACTATATTGATATGGAAACATCAATACACGTGCGATATACAAATAAACAACAGTTCCTAGTGAAACTCTAGTTACTGGTTCAATGGTCAACTGATGATCAAAGGTTTCCTAATCATGAAGGAGCCTCGGACCCTAATTGACAATGATATCATATCATTGGGGAATGAGATGGTGAACATACCCTATCTATAGCATCGTATCAGTATCATGTCATAAAGTTCAGGTTATGATGTCTAGGAAACATAGTGACTCTTTCCTTAAATCCTGAGACCATATCAAATGACTATCACCCGAGGATGTTTTCACGGCAGATAACGTCACTCAGTAATATGGTGATCATAAAGGTGTCGTTGGGTATTCAGAGGAACATGTAGAGGAGACTGCATCAAGAGCGGGATTTGTCCATCCGCATGGAGGAAGATACTTTGGGCCCACTCGGATAAGTTATATCCATAAGCTGCGCAACGTGTGGCTAGGTCACGGGGATATCACTTATCAGATGGAGTAAAGAAGGTATTGTCGGTAACGAGATTGAACACTGACATAGGGATGTCACTTGATCGAAACCTCGGACAATACAGTATCGTGGAGATAAAAGGAATTAGACATAGTGTTTACGGTGCAATGAAAAATATCATTGAGTACACAAGTGGTCATTATGGATATCCAGATCCCGATGTTGATCATTGGTCATAGAGGAATCTTGGCCATGTCTGTAGTATTCATGCACTATTGGGTAGCATGTTTAAAAGCTTGACGAAGCTGTGAGATTGTTAACGACTAGTTTGAATCGCTAAAGAAGTGGGAAGAGAAACCAAAAAATTTCTAGGGAGATCTAAAGTCGTTCGGAGAAAGAATAAGGAAAAGGACCAGAAAAGAGTTTTTCCGATAAATGTTTATTTAAATATGATTATTATAATTATGAATTAAAATATTGTAAAAGAATATTTAAATAAATATTTATAAAAGGCGTCTCAATTGTTAGGAAAAATCTAGGAGGGATTTTACCTCAAAATAAACGGACGGAAAAGGGCTACCAGACGAATAGTTCGCGCCGTACGTGGGCGACGGATACTATGCACCGCTCGCACGCCAGCTACTGAGCCGAATGGGGCCAGGAGGCCGGCCCACCCGGCCGGGGTAGCGCAGCCGCACGGGGCCATGCGCGCACCCGCGTGGGCTGCAGCCGGTCCACCTGCCGATGGCTGCCTCAATAAAAGGCCTGTGTTGCCTCTCTCTCTCTTTCTCTCTTGTGACTATGGTGTAACACCCTCGGAATCGGCCATATGCAAGTCTTAGTGATTCCCGCCAAACCCGCATAGAAACGATTCAAAGGCACCCACCAGACACTTGCGTGCGGGTGGAAAACAAAGTGATATCATTACACAATAGTGCACGATGGAACCCATAGAACAGATCTATACAACAATGACTCAAAGAGTCAAGAATACAGATATACAATACAAAGATCCAAATCACCTTTAAAACGATACAGCGTCCGATTACGGACAAGATGCAAATTGAGCTAAGAGCCCTGAAGAATAACCAATGGCGTCCATAACTCTGCCCAGGCTAAGCCGGAAGGGTAACCCTGCTAACGACGTCGATCTCAAAACCTGCTTAAACAAAAGGGGTGCTGACAAAGGGCAAAGGAAAAAGAGAGCGGTTAATACTGAGGCCAGTACATGGCGAGACTAGAATTCGGCGGTCCTCGCCTACATAGGTATGGTGGACTGACGCAGCAGCGAAGCATTTGCTAGAAAACCTATAAAGACTCGATAAACAACTGTCGGCTATCAGAGAGAAATAAGAAAGACCTATCTGGATCCAACTTGATACTATCACCAAACATACCCATCCTGGTATTTCCCCCTCGAGACCAAACGATGAAGTCAGACCAAGGAACTCAGACAGTTGGCAGTTTTATTCATTCCGTTATAGTTGCGGCAATTACTAGTCACATATAGATAACATGAGTCATCCTGATATTATAAATAGTGGGCAGTTTTAGTTAACCATTCCGTTGTAGTTGCAATACTTACTAATCAGATGCAAAGGTAACAGGTGACAACCCAAATCCAGCAGTTGATGGCACTTTTATTTAGCCATTCCGTTATAGTGAAGCTGAATACTAGTCATTATAAAGTCAAATTTATAGCACTACTTTAGTTATAGTTGTATATGATCGAGATACTGTGCTCCAAGTCGTCTATAACTGCGGACATGGCTTTTAGAAAATTTTACCCTACATGGGGACACAAATAGCAACACACGCACGATCAACCTCGGGAAAAACCAAATGAAAACCCAACGAGGCATCACGACAGAACATTCGCAAGATTCATATTTGATTTCAGGGGGCCATCCCACAAAGCTACCCGTGACGAAGTTGGCAGGCTCCGTGACGGACCCAGAGGTTTGTGCCAATGGCTGTAAACGATTGGGAACCCGAAAGTGTGACTGGGCTTGTCGATACCGCGAAAACATTCCACATTTATTCCTAAACAGTACATGCGCTCCACGCGCAATCGGAAATAAAGCAGTAAAGCATGGCATAAGTATAGGATAGTAATAAAGTCCCAAACTACTTTGTGGCCCCAAGGAATTAAATATGACTCAATCTAGGGTTAGGGGGATTCATGGTCCCGCATGCGGATAGTGCGAATATTCAAAGAACAGGTATCAAGTACTCGGGGTCCTACAGGACACAAGTGGACGGTTAAAAACCAAATAACATCTATTTCCCACCTGTGCCTCTGCATTATTTACCTACTTTAGTTTTAGTTATTAAACGGTAATTAAAGCCATGATCATCTCCAACATAAAGCATAAGGCATTTCTCCAACAACTATGAAAAATCGACGGCACGACACATCACCTACGCAAGCAACTATGACTCACAAGGCCGACTATCTACCAAACAACAGGTAATAGGATGTGTCCATGGCAATATAAGGGCAGCGGGGAAGTATAACGGGGTACGGAATCTATAGCATAGCAACACAGATAGCAATAGATCAATAGGAGGAAATAAAGACTATAAATGTAAAATAGGTAGAAAGGGGGAGAATTCTCGCCTGAAAACATTGCCGAAGGTTCATCCGAAGATCGGGCGTCACTAGCATCAACTTATCGGCCTAATCTGTGAAGAATCAAATCACTAGAAGAAACACCGGATGCACAATTTAATACTACGGCTGAAGATCGGGCATGATGCATGACATGGCAAAGGTGCGATGCAATTAGGCAATATTAAGAGGAACCGAGGTCCCTGCAATTATTTAGATGATTCAAGTTGTTTAGATACCCGCAATTTAAATGTTGTCTTATCATGGAAAATTATTTCACCGATTCGCTACACAATTTTAAATGGAGCCAAAATAAGACTAGAATCGCCCGCATATGCGCTCCATATTTAAATTTGAGGTGAATCGGCATAATGCCCCCAAATGAAAATGTATGTACGCAAGCATGAACAATTTATATGAAACAAGTAGATATTATATATTATAAAAAAATATGGGTCCCGAAAAGGGTTCACACATGTCGGATCGGCGATCTTGGGGTTCAGAGGGGTTCGGGCTTCGGACATCGGGATCTGTGCGGGGTCTCGGCCATCAGATCCTTGGAGGAGGTCATGGCGGTTCCATCCAACCCATGAAGGAGATCTTGTCGCTTGGTGTCCGTGTAGGAGAACTCGAGGTCGACGGCGAACTTGTTTGGTACCGGGGTTTTTCGGAGATCTTGGCGAACCATCTTGGCGAGGAGACGGCGAAACGAAGTTGTTGCACTAGCGGTTTCACCGGACTGATGTTCCTTCGAAGGTAAGTGTGGCAAAGGGGCCAAACTTACGGAAGTAGTCTTTCGAGCGTGTTAGCCACACCGGACATGATCACGTACGTCAGACATTTTAACAAACACTTTGCGAGCATACACATAAGACTGGTACACATGGTACCTACAACCATAAACAAAGCCACCGGACGATGGGCAGCAAAAGGAGGAGGTGCAGGGGCAAAACGATCGAGGACGCAGGGGTGCAGCGCTTGCGGCGATGCGGGAGAAGGCGACCCGACGCAGAGGACGACGCGGAGAGGATGGGCACGCAAGGGCGTCTGTGCTCGGGGCGGGGTCGGCAGGGGAGCTCGACGAGGCGGTGGAGGGGCTCGGCCGCAGATGGAGAAGATGCGAGGGTGGCAGACGCGCAGACTCGCGTGGTGGTTGGTCGCGTGGCGGTTTGTCGCGTGGATACGGGAGGAGGGCGTCAGCCCAACGAGCTTGCCGCAGAAAGGGAGGGCCGGCGACACGGGCGACCGAAGGAGGAGATGATAATAGGGTGCGGCGACGAGGGGCTCGCCAGCCAGGCGCAGAGGGGCGCCACGGGCAACCTCGCGCGGGGCTCTAGCGACGCGGCACCGCGGATGGGAGGCCCAGGGACGACGTGGAGGCGTCAAGGCGAGGAGGAGGCGACCAAGGAGCGGCAGGGCTGGTCAGAGCTCGCGGGGTCGATAGGCTCGGCGGGGACACGGACACGGGAGAGGAAGGCGGTGGCTATCGCAGACACCAGAGGGAAGCAACGGATGCGAGCTCAACGCGATGGGCACGGCGAGCTCGGGGAGAGCACCACGGTGGCGGCACCGAGGATGCAAACGCGGGAGGTGGAAGAGCTTGGTTGATGACGGGCGGCCGAACAGAGGCAGGCCACGCTGGCGGCAGTCCAAGCGCGTGAGGGCGGCGGCGTCGAAGCTTGAGGCGAGGCGGGAGAGTAGGCCGGTGGTGATGGATGCGAGGAGAGAGGGATTGGGGATCATGGGAAGCGAGAGAGGGGAGCGAGAATTAGCAAGGGAGGAGGAATCGCGTGCAGTGGAGAGGAAGGCGGCGACGATTGCGGTCCTGGGCAGAAACGCATGCGGGACAGAGGCGATAAGGTAGGTCGGGACCCGCGGGGTGGTTGGTGTCGGTCTCACGCAATGGACCAGGTCAAGCGGTAACGTAGCAGTCGAGAAGTGCGAGGATCGGCGGGGAGTAGGGATTAGGTGGGATGCTAGGGTTTCCATGTGGGTGGGTTGAGTCTAGGGGATTAGGGTTTGGAGGTTTTGTCTAGATGGGCCGGGTAGTAGACTGCTCGCTTGTCGGGCTTTTGGCCTGGTAGGCTGGCGGTCTCCCCGGACAAAAATAGTTTTATTATTAATATAAAATAAGACATTTTGAAACATAGTTTTAGATAAATACAAAATCTAGAAAAGACCGAGGTTTTACAGTTGATATGAAGATGGGGAATATGTAGAAAACAAAGAAGGCCTTTTCAAAAATAGTTTTAGTTAAAACATGCGTGCAGATATCATGATGATGCACAAATGTAAATGCAGGCGATTTTCTAGTAGTGGTTTTACCGGGGTGCTATCAGACTGTGGCCTACTTGTCAGGGCTATGCGAGCAAGGAGTTCTTCACAGCAGAGCACCTTCTCTCTGCGGGATTCAGAGCCGGGAGATCTACTTCCATAATCCCGGCTGGATCGGGGTGAAGCAGGGGTCATCGTCAAGCACCGTACCTGTGTGACTCCCTCTGGCGGTAAAGTGCTTTTGGTGCTAGGAGTTGTCGTCGAGCTGCAAGGACATCATGACCTCGAGGTCAGTGTCAGGGCATCTTCTTCATCCATGTTCCTCGTGGTACGTTAACCGCGCTCGGTTTTCAAAGGTATGAATATTGTATCCCCTCCCGTTACTGCATTACTAGTAGATAAATCTTGGGATTCAGGGTTGCCATGTAGTAATTTTTTTGATTTTCTACACCGAAACACCAACACTAGGGGCGGCTATAAGTTACCTTGTTCCTATTTCCTAACACTACCATGCAGGCCTTTCTGTAGGTCCGCACAGTTTTCTCCTCGAGAGGCCTCATGGGATCACAAAATCCCTGACAAAGCACAAGCGGATACACGCGGGAAAGACATACAAATCACTTCAGGTCCATCCTCAGCCAACAAGCCAAGGTGCAAACAAAAAGTATTACAACGCGAAGGGCCTTTCAGGCAAACGGCTCCAAAGGACTGCCTGTCGCCCCACCATCAAAAGGCGAACCACCCCGGAGCACCGCGTTCACCCTCTGGAGTCACATCAGCCTCGGTGGAGTCATCCACTTTAGTCTGCTTGAACATCGGTAGGAACTCATCCATGCGCTCATCCACGAGGTGCTGGAAGCGGAGAACATCACTTAGCGGAGTCCCCTCAGGATGCTCCACCTCCTTCAGAAGCACCCTCTTGGGGAAGTTAGTATTATGCTGGTAAAGGGTGGAGAAGACCTAGGTTGCAACGGCCAGCATCATCTTCTGGCACTCATCAAGATGATACCTGTGGTAGAGAGAAGCACTCCCCACCAGCGCCCTCATGATTCGGGCGATGAGTTCTAGGAGGGCCCAGAGTAAAAGTTAGTTAGTCCAAAGTCCCATAGGGTCTCGCTCGCGCGCCTGGAGAGCCCTCAGTACATGATGCACCACTCCTTCTCTAGCACCTAGAGGTCGTGCTCCAGTTTGTTGCATTCGTTCCAACGCTTCTGGAGGTCCTTCTGGGTGGCTCGTAGCTCCTTTAGGCCATCCAGCTCGACGATGGCCTCGGCCAGGTGCTCCTCTATCTTATAGTGGGAGGTCTCCAGCGTGCACCTCTTCTCAGAGAAGCGAGCCTCTTGGGTTCAGGCCTCCCCTGCCATTCATCCCGGAGGGCTTGGCAGAGTCACGAGAGCGTCTCCTTGTTGGCCTTCTTCATCTTCTCTCGCTCTTCATTCACCTTTGCGTAGAAGCGATATAGGCAATCATCACGCTTTGTGCTGCGTTTTTCCACATCAAGAGAGCGCTCCTCGATCCTCTAACGGGTGGTCTCTAGCGCCTCCAGGCGGCTTCTCTCCAAATTGATGTCATCCTCACGTAGCTAAACCGCCTCCCCATGAAGGGCCACCTCCACCTCTCGTTGAGCAACCCTTTGGCAGTCTGCTTCGGTCTCCTGCTCGGAAAAGTCCAGCGCATGATCACGGACGGAGAGATCACCCAACACACGGCTCAGGTCCATGGAGGAAGGGCCAGCCCCTCCAGAGGGAAAGGTTGGGCCTTAAGAGAGCACCGGAGCCTGCACCTCACTGGGGGGGTAAACACCTCGTGAAGCGCTTGCCTTTCCACGATCCGCCCACCATTTCTGGGCCTCGTCGAAAGCAGTCCGCTCCAGGAGTCTACAACGAACCGGTCGAGCTCGGAGTGCACGGCTGCTAGCATGTCGTGAAGGCGTCCCGACTGGTTGAGGAAAGCATCCAAGGAGGTCGGAAGAGCGAGCTCGCTTGGACCCACATTCCTGGGGGCTCGGGGGTTCCCCTAGGTAGGATCACCATGACCCCACGAGAAGGAGACAACGACATGCCTTGTGGGCCCACAGATTGCTCGACCTGGAGAGCATCGTCGCTCATGATAACCAAGTCAAGATCGTCATGGTATTCCTCGAGAGAACGGTCCCCTTCCCTAGGGCTGAGGGCTCCGTGCATTGGCGACCTCTGGACCTCCCTGGTACCAGGCGAGAGGCTCCTCCATGCTGGCGGAGAGCGGACGTCACCCATGGTGCGCCCCAAGGCTGCATCAAATCCCTACTTCAGCTCCTCCTTCATCCTCTTCTCCTCGCGCCTACGTCAAAGCAGCATACTTAAGAAGCAAGAAGGAAAGGAGGAGAGGGGACCCCTAAAAGCCATGCAAGGCCTACTCACCCCGCAACTTCAACTCTTGCCAGGGACCAGTTGGCCCTCTACTCTCTAGGAGGAACGAAGGCGGGACCCTCTTCAGTCCTGGGTCTCTTCCCGGCTGCTCGCGCCGCGAGCACGGCGCTGGTCAGTCTCACCTGCATCACGGCGGCATGGCCCGCATGACCGGCGGAACTGTGGTTCTTACCCTCGGGAGTCATGGAGGCATCCTCTTCGAATGACGACACGTTGTTGATAATCCTCCCGCAGCGGATAGCCCGGAAGGATCCGGAGTCATCACCCGGCTCCGCGTCCTCGTCATCGAGATCAACCAAGGAACACTCGCCCCGAGAGTCAAAGGTGGGGAGCTCGGCGCTAGAAGTGTGCACGACACTCTATAGATACAAGGGCCACACGCCGGGAGGATGTTCCGCCACGAGCTCTGCGTCCATAAGAAGGCGCAAGACAGCAGCCAGCATGTCCTCGGGATGGAGCACCTCCAATATCATGGACCCATCTCAACCAGGCACAAGGGGCCAGGGGGCCTGCGATGTTCCTAGAGAGGAGCGATCTGCTGCCACATGTACTCCCGCACCACCATCTAGCTAGTTAGGCCCAGGCTCCTCAGAATCTCCACGCACTTTGCGAGGAGGCCTGGACCCATGCAGGTGGCTGCCTCGCGAGCCCATCCGGGGTTCTCCACAGATTCCCTCGCCGGGACTCTGAGCTGCGGCCACACCCTGCCATTCTTGACCAGCATCCAGTCATGGCGAAAATTCAATGAAGCTCCAAGAATGGATATGGGTACAAAATCCCCCTCCTCGCTGGCGAAGAATATGAGGTCGCCTAGAGTATCTTCCGACGAGAGGATGAGGAGGCAGTAGAAGTGCCCAAACAGCTCCACGGAGGGTGCCACACCGACGAAGGCCTTACATCAGTATGCGAAGGCGGCAAGGAGTGTCCCGCTCCATGGATGAAGGTTGAGCAGTTGGATGCAGTAGTGCTCTAGGACGGCGAGGAGAAAGGGCGAGAAAGGGGGACGAGCCCGATGGTGATGGAGTGAATGAAGACAACATCGGTAGTAGGGTGCCACCCGTATTCCCCACAACCGAGGCACCAGGCCCGTGAAGAGCCTCGCTCGTTAGAGTGGGTGTCCATGAGCTTCTCGACCTTTTGCATCCCCTTTGTGTTGAGAACGGTTGCTCGGAGCATGGCCCCGTGTTCAACACAGGGAGTCTCGTTGTGGAAGCAGCGGCGCGGGTTCTCTTGGGGGCCATCTTGAAGACTACTTGGGGGAGCAGCGAGAAGGTCGGCGGCAGAGGAGATGATGTGTTCTGGCTTTTCCAAGGTTCGGGGTTTTATGGGTGGTGTGAACCCCAACACATCTGAATAGGAGAGATTGTTCTGGCATCGAGTGGGTGCCACGCCCTGCGTAGGCACGTGGAAGATGCAGGCGACATCTTCGGGGAACTGCCCATAGACGCGAACGATCATGGGCCCGATGTCAGAAGATCCCTCGACTTCCACACCCTTTCGTCAAATGCCTGCAAGCCAAGCGACCGGGGGATATTATCGGACTATTGGTGCTGAGGGTACCTTGTCCCGTGGAGGCACCGGACACACCGGTCATACCCTGGTGGGGCTCGCGAGGAGTGCGACTCTCGCGAGGGCATAGAGATAACACGGAGCATGTGATGCCTCCAAGGTAGACCGCGCCATCCACCAAGGCAGCCGAGCAGAGGCCTCGCGAGGGAGTGACTTCGCGACTGAGAGTACGACACGCTAGGATATGTGCCAACGGGCAGTCTATGCAAGGACTGGTCCGCCTCGGGAAAGCAAGATAATGATCTCCCCCTTTGGTTCAAAGGAGGGAGGAGATGACGCAAGGACATGGCAGTGCGTGACGTTCTACTTTTGCACAAAGAAGCCAGGGTGGATCCGTGGTATAGTAAGGAAACCATCCACTACATCGGCACGATAGCTGGCGGGTGGTAACAAGAGGACAAGTCAAGCCCAAGACTTCAGCGCAGGAATGTGGTCTCCCTATATAGGGGAACCTTCTCCTACCTTAGAACATGTCGATCCCCCGCGATCTAAACCCTATACATTAAACCTCCATTATTCCCTTGTGAAGCAAGCAAGACATACAACAAAGCAAGAGTAGGGGCTTTACCTCCTCACGAGGGTCCTGAACTTGGGTAAAAAAAACCCGTGTCATCTCTCTGTCGTGTTCTTGCTCCGCCATCGCCACCATTGCCGAGGCTCCTTGCGAACGCGTGTTCAGCCCCCTCTCGAACCTAGTTCCTTCACGGGACAAATCTCTGACAGTATCTTAATGGCATTGCTACACCAATGCAAAATAAATATCATCTTGAGTTGAATCCCAATGGTAAAGATGTGGATCAAAAGGTATACCTAGTACATGATCCGCTCTATCTTTTACCTTTGTGCATCTAGACCCGATATTGTGTTGACTTTAGGGGTGAGTGCAAGGTATCAAGCGTCTCCTAAAGGAAGCACCTTGGTGGCGGTCAAGAGAATCTTAAGATATTTGGTTCATTCACCTAATTTTTTCTTATGGTATCCCAAGGGATCTAATTTCTCTCTATGTGGATACATAGATTTTGATTGGGCTGGTGGCAAGGATGATAGGCGATCACTTCTGGAGCTTGTCAATTTTTGTGAAGATCCTTGGTATGTTGGTCTTCAAAGAAACAAAATTGTATATCTCTCTCCACCGCCGAAGCTGAATATGTGGCTGCTGCAAGTGCGTGCACTCGGCTATCATGGATGAGTCAAACTTTCAAGGAATACGGTGTCAATTGTGAAAAGTGCATCTTTTGTTGATTATGAAAGTGCAATTAAAATAGCTTACAATCCAGTGAAACATACAAGAACAAATCATATTGATATTCACAATCACTTTATTCGGGATTATGTTGCTCGTGGTGATATTGACTTATATTTTGTGAGCACGAAGAATCAACTTGCTGATATTTTCACGAAGCCACTTGATGAAGCAAGATTTTGTTAGTTGAGGAATGAGGTAAATATTGTGGATTCAGTGATCTTGGCTTGATTACCCTTCCATACTAACCTATTTATCTTCCTTTATTTGGGGCATGGACATAGGGGGAGTGTGGTCCTAATTGATTGGGCTAACCCTCCACCCATAATGCCGAAAGTAAGACAAATCATTTCTCTTAATAACATTATGTGATATGTGTGCTTATTGATGAGTATTGGTCAAGAACCCAAGATATATCTTCGATGTTTCATACCATGCACTCCAACATGGCGGCTTCGGCCACCGCACTCTTCCTATAGAAGAGTTTATTCTTTGTGGATTTTATTGGATTTTCTTGCATATCTTGTGTTCTTAAAGAAAACACACCCAATATTGGCTTTTCCTTGATTTGACCTTTAAAATTTTGGGCGTGTAGTACCATCTTAGTTTTCCTATCTATACCTAAGCCTTTCTCTCTCCCTGATACATCTAATTGCACACAAGTCCTTTGTTATCGTTGCGAGGGTTTTGTTTGGGGTATGCTAGCCTAAATTCTGTGTTAACAGAAAAAATCTTTGTTATCCTTGCAACTGATGGTAACTCCCCCATTCTTATCTTTTGTATGGAAGTTGTGTTTTTGTTTTTGAAACTAGGTTTAGAGGTTGCCCCTTGTTCCATATGTATGTTAGAAATCATAGAATAGCAACCCCTATGCCCGGCCTATTGTCATACTATCAATCTGAGTTGTTCTAAATTTTTTCGCCTGGGCCGGATTATCTGGCCACGAAGGATTGCATATGCTTCAATTTGTCACGAATTATAGTGTGTTACATATTTGGCTTGTGGTTGTTTTTACTGTTTTTAGCAATCCTCCTGGACTTGTGTGTACTTATCTATTTTATATCTACCTCATTCACTTCACAGGTGGTTCTCATGATATTCCTCAGACGTATCAGCGTCATCATCATGGTCGGTATCTCAAGCAGAATGAAGAGGAAGTGTTCGTTGACGAAGTTGAGTTGCAAAGGCAGAAAAGATAGGCTAAAAGGATGGCTGAACATGTAAGGAACAAAAACAAGTCTCGGGTTGGTTACGAGAGGAAGAGCAAGGAGACTAGGGTCAACTACAAGGAGATGGACATTATTGAGTATGCATCCATCCGGCAGCATGATTTCAATGAGGAGGCTGATATTGATACACAACTTGGGGACTGCAAATTTTGGTGTTCTCATCACAAGAACATCTTTGACGACGTATACACCTCTTTGAAGATTCGTCCCATGTGCCCTATGGATATGACCGAGGGAAGCCATAAGCCTCAATTTATTGATGCACTCGCTGTGACTAAAAGGATGGGGCCGCATCAGCTCATGCCACTTCAGTGCTCCTATGATACCTCGCTGGTGAAGCAGTTCTTCTCCACTCTCGTAGTGTGTGGCGATGACCGTCGCACTATGAAGTGGATGACAGGCCACAATTATCTCCAAGATTATTTCTGCATACTCTCTCAAGTGCTTGGTTATCCCTTCAATGGTCGTGATCATGCTTGTCGGAATCGCATCATCACCCCCTACAAGCCCAACATGGACACTTTGCTCTCTCCCTGCTATGGACCTTCAATGATGTAGTTGGAAAGGTTCCAAGTCTCTTCCCACTCAATGCTTAGTTGGTTATCATTTTTCGTGATTCCATTTCTCTGAGTGTGGGGGGGTACAATGATAGTATCCATGGTCATCTCCTTCAGTTCCTTTCTTTTTCTCATGAATGTGCCTCTTCTAAAGACCGGACTATGAGTTACAGGTTGGATGTGATGGATTTCATCTTCCATGAGTTTACTGATGCTATGTACAACATACTTTCCATTCCATATGCTCCTTTCATGATGACGCTCGTCAAGCATATGCTTACCCATGAGGATTTCAGTGGGAAACTTGATGGTGAACACAAAGTTAAGAAGATCTATATCAAGTCTAGGAAGACCTCTCACCCATCTACAGCTCATTAGTCCCTTATGGGAGATGCTAGGGAGAATGGGAGAAGGACCCTATGCCATATATTTAAGTGAAGCAACTCAACTGGTTCCAGGGCAACATTTTGTGGATGGGAGTCAATAATCACAAGGGGCAGTACGACGCATACTGATAGCGTCATGACATGGCTCACACTCATCAGATATTCTTCACTATATCTCAAGGGAATTAGGCCTTCCTCCTCCATAGAATACTCCTACTCCATATGCTTAGTGGAACAAATCAGGTGTCAACTATGGTGAGATCGAGCGTCACTTGTTCCCTGACCCAGCAATGGCATCTACTTCGCCCGAGATAATGATGAGGACGAGGATGAGGAGTACGGTGATAATGAGGAACACAACGACAAGGACGAGGAGTGATCTCTCGGGACACTAGCATTGCTCTTTTCCCTTTTTGGTGTATCGATGCCAAAGGGGGAGAAGTAGTTCCATAAGGATGCTGAGGATTTGCACGGGTCGGGCACAAGCACATTTGCCATTTTATCATTTTCTTTATCCTTGCTTGTGCCCATTTAGGGTTGAACTTTTAAATTTGCAATGGTTTGTTTGTGTGAGACTGTGTGGTTTATCTTGCTACTATGGATATATCTTGATTGTATTTGGATTAATGTCTATGTAATTATGGATCTATCTCTATGGAATTCTAGAATTGTTATTATGGATGTATCACGAGATGATTGTTGTCGCAAGTCTCAATATGGGGTTTCTCAAATATGGTTATCATTATCTTATATTCCTAACTCATCATTTGATATTACTTTCCAATTCATGAAAAGTATTGTACCTATATGTGTGCATTTGTATTCAAATGCAAACATGTTATATTCACACATTTAGGGGGAGTCTTTTTATCCTTCGAATGATGGTGTTAGTAGGGCTATTTTTAAATCCCAGTATTGTCATCTAAAACCAAAAAGAGGGAGATTGAATGAACATTTAAGGATCCCTAGTGTTTTGTGTGTTAGATAACAATACCAAGGGTTATTTAATGTGTGGTTAGTGTTGCATATTATTGCTATTCAAAATGCAGCGAAACTAGTTTTCTGGGGGGCGGATTATCTTCCCCTTCCCCTTCGACAAATGGAGCCAAGAAACGTCTCCCAGAGAGGGGCCGTATTTTTTCCTCGAATTGTCCGTCGTCCAAGGCCGGTGCATTTTCTTGGGCCGTATAATCCTTCCCTCGGGAGGCCGAATAACCCCCCTCGCCCCCCCCTAGGATTTCTCCAAGTGCAGCCAAAGCGCGATTCCTAGAGAGGGGCACATTTTTGCCCCGGATTGTCCAGCCAGGGCCGGTGCATTTGCTCGACTCGGATAATCCGCCTCACCAGGGGGGCCAGACTATCCATCCCTAGAATTTTTTAAAATAGAGCCAAGGCACGGCCCTCAGAGAGGGTGCGGACATTTGGCCCGGATTCTCTGACTCTGGGCTGGATGTTTGTCCCGGCGGGATAATCCGGGCCCCACTTGGCCGGATAGTTCATCCCCAGATTGTTCCAATGTCTGGTTTTGATAGGGGTATAAATAACCCAATTCCTCATCCTGTCAGAAATCTTGATTCATTCGAAAAATTGCTATGATGTTCATCTGATTCCAATCCGAGATCTTCACACTTAACCACCCGAAGCTTCCGATCTTTGGGGAACCAAAGAAGGAGGATTCGGTCTTCAATTCCCCTCCATTCACTTGGAGGATTCTTCATCTAGTATTTCTTAAAAATATCTAGATATCCATTTCGGTTATTGATTAACTTGTTCTTGTGGCAGCTTGTTATCATCACGGGAGCCTCCAATTTAGTTGTGGATGTGTGCCTTGCTAGTTTTGTAAAGGAACCAGTTCCCACCTTGAAGGGTAACAAAGAGTGGAAAGGTGGATCAGGCCTTTGGTGGCCAGATCCATCGGAGAAAAGGTTGAGGTCTATTGTGGCATGATGGTCTTAATACCGCCCACCCCTCCAACGTAGACGTACTTCCCTTAACAAGGAAGGAACTGCGGTAAAAAATCCTATGTCTCCACGTGCTCCACTATGGTTACCTTGTTCCTCGCCTTTACTCGCTTCGTATATAGGTTTGCATATACAAAAATTCTCCATAGTTACATATCTAGATAATTTACCTTTGTGTCAAGCCTAAAATCTGATAAAGAATTAAAATTTGGAGTAGCACCTATTCACCCCCTCTAGGTTTCCATACGATCCATTTAAGTCTCCCCTTCACCTCCAGGGCTATCAAGCTCTAGTGACTGATATCCCGATTGAAATTCATCCACACTGACATGAGCATAGCCAGCTCGAATATGACGGCCATGGTAGGTCTCTCCCGGTGCACAAGGTAAAGCAAAGCCGACTGCCGCCTTCATCGATATGATCTTTAGTGACATATGTAGCTCACAACTTGTCTTCTCCTTGACTTCATCCACATGGTAGCAATCCATCATTGCACTATCCACCAACGGTGCATACCCCATCATCAATGCATCATTATCCCGACCTCCATGGAAGCCATGCTGCTTATCCGCTGAGATGAGCCGGTCATACAATCGAATGAAGGATATTGTTTTCGGCCTAGACTTATAAGTTAATCAATCAGCTCTTGTTGCCGCTCCAATATGGCCTGCAATTCCTCGTTATTTCTATCAAACTTAACCAACCGTTGATACATCATAAACGTATCTATAAGTTTTGATGTTCCATGCTTGTTTAGTATCAATTTTGCTTTTCTTTCTCTACACTTTGAGGTATTTTTATACATTTTCTGGGACTAACCTATTAACAAGATGCCGTAGTGCTAGTTGCCTGTTTTGTGCTATTTTTGGTTTCAGAAAAGCTAGTAAGGAAATATTCTCGGAATTGGACAGGACAAAAGCCAAAGTCAATATTTTACCGGAACGAACACGGAGTCCAGAGGAGAGATGGAGGGGCGCCGCAGGGCGGCCACACCCCCTAGGCGTGGGTCCAACCTAGGCCACGCTAGGGCAAGGTGTGGGCCCCCTGGTCGGCCTCCGCCTCGCCTCTCCGCCTATAAAAGCCCCACGATGCAGAAACCCTAAGCACCAGATCAGATCTCCATGAAATAGTCCGTAGCCGCCGCCACCATCATCCCTAGATCGGGGGGATCTGAAGCTCTTCCCGACACCCTACCGAAGGGGAGAGATCATCTCGGAGGCCTTCTTCATCACCATGTTAGCCTCTGGTATGATGCGTGAGTAGTTCACCCTTGGACTATGGGTCCATACAGTAGCTAGATGGTTGTTTCTCCTCCTTTGTGCTATCATGTTTAGTATTGTGAGCTATGTTCATGATCAAGATCATCTATTTGTAATCATACATGTTGTTTTTGCGGGGATCCTATGGATATTGAGATACTATGTCATATTGATTATTGATTCTATCATGTCTGTGTTGTTTGTGATCTTGCATGCTCTCCGTTGCTAGTAGCTATCTTGGCCAAGTAGATGCTAGTGACTCCAAGAGGGAGTATTTATGATCGATAGTAGGTTCATGCCTCTAGTAATCTAGGGAAGTGACAGGAATCTCTAAGGTTGTAGATGTGCTGTTGCTACTATGGATAAAACAACAATCTTTTGTTCATGGAACAATTGTATTGTCTTGGTATTGTCGAAGAGTACACCATGGAGGGGTCCTCACAATCCGTGTTTAGAGACGTGGGGTAAGGCGGAAGGTTGGCGTGTACGAGATAACACAACTTACCTAGGTTCAGATCCCACGACGGTGGCGGAATCCTAATCCTTCTATAAATCACTATAATAGCAATACACTGAGTTACAGGGATTGGTTCGCTGTGCGAGGTATGAGTTTTATCGTGCCCTGAATGCTCCCCCAGGTCCGACTTATATAGTCGCCAGATCCTAGGGTTACAGGTAAAGTCCTAGCCGGATAGGTTACGGTGTCCTACACGGTTCACAACTAGTCTAACGTGTCTTGCACTCCAAGGCTCCGGGTACGCTGGTGACTCCTCTGTAGCCTTCCTTTATCCGGCATGGTCTCCGTTCTAGATCCATCTAACTGGGCCGCCCAGCAGACCATAGGCCTTGCTACCAACAGTGGGCCACCCGGGTTATCCAGATTAGACATGAAATGGTGATACCCATTTAGCATATCCCCAATAGTAGCTCCCGGAGAACTCCGAGATCTTGCACCGTCTTGCCTCTTCAGATTGAATGCTCCGTCTAGATGAATGTCGGCAAATTGTCAAGAAATATCTTGTAGTCCTCCCAATAACCCTGCAATGCTCTCCGTCTTCAACATGTAGGTTGGAGAACTGCTTAATCTTCGATCGTACTCTTCTCGTAGCCAGACTGAATCCTTCCATGCCGAAATCTTCATATGGGATGGTTCACCTGACTATGTCAGTAGAGCGACGTAGACCATAGGTCAGTGACGCCTCGTAACTCACACATGCAGAGAACACAACCATAGACATTTTTCCCGTGCGAAGGATATGAACCGTTGGCGGCGGCGGTGGGAACGTGGCGAAATTTCCACGCACGCGCTATCCACGCATCAACCTTTCGATCAACTTGAACGAATCTTGATGCTGAGTACTATAAATTGTAACCTTGGTGACTTTTATCCTTTCACCGCATTTTTCCTCGCATCGTCTTCATCCTCCAGCAAACGCCTCCTCGTGATCTCTATGCGCACGAAGGAAAAAACCCTAGCTTTTCCAATCTCACTGTCAGTCTTCCTCTGCACCAATGGACAGCAGCAGCACTACACCGTCCATGGCGGCGTCGGGCGAGGCCGCAACCAAGCCGACAACCTCCATCCACGTGCCACCGGAAGGCGTGGTGGTGCCATGTACTACGGTGGTGGAAACCACCGGCAGCGACCATATTCCGGCGGGGCTGGAGCCATTGGAAGAAGAGGCTGAGTCCCACAAGGGAGAGTTGCGCGGCTCCGATATCACCAAGAGCGATATAAAGGAGATGCTCGCCGAGGGGTACCTCCCCGCGATGGAGGGGCTGGTCTAGCGAGCGGCGCAGGCCAGCGAGGTCATCCTTTCTCCCCAAGACAGAGAAAAGGTGTACCTCAAAGGCCAACTGGTGCGCGGCGTCTCCCTCCTAATTTTTGACTTCTTCATAGAGGTCCTTAGACACTACCGGGTTTAACCTTAGAACATGTCTCCGAATAGCATCCGTGCACTTAGCAACTCGTGGCGCTTTGTGAGGGTTACCTAGGAATAAAGCCTAGCTTAGATCTGTTTATATATTTCTTCACCGTCAAGAGGGAAGACAGAGTGAGCAAGGATGAGCTCAAAAGTTGTGGAACTATTAGTTTCAAGATCCGGCCTGGTCGGTGCTTCCTCGGCATCGTAGGCCACGTGTCCTGCAAGAACTGGCAGAGGACGTACTTCTACGGCCCGGATATCCCTCTGGCTGGCCGAGTAGGTACGTACCCAGACTTTGTCGATGGAGCCGCCGCTGAAGCCCCGACATGGAGATCCCACCGTCCCTCCGATGACGAAGCCTCCCGCACTGTAAGGCGGATCGAGTGGCTCATAGACACGGGTCTGACCGGGTTGGACCTAGCCATGTGCTGGTTCATCAGGCAGATTTAGCCTCTGTAGCACCGCGTGAAGATGGTGCATGGATATTCCACGGATAGGAAGTATAGCCTCCGCATCTGCGAGGACAACTTCGTGAGTGATTCCGTCAAGCTTCGCCTCAAGGACATCGTCAAGTTGAACGATAGGAAGCTTGGTTTCACCATCACCTACGACATTTTTGAGGGCGCCATGTGCCCAGAGGTACTTGTTTATTTTTCGCGTATGACATATAATCCAGTTCTTCCGTCTAGCCTTTACTGTTGCATCTAACACTTTGGGATTCACTTAACAGCTGAAGGAACTAGATGAAGCTAGCATGGCTGCCCAAGTCTACAACCCCAAGATGAAGGAAGTCACCGTCGTGTCCAACGACAATGTCCCATTGGCGCAAAAGTGGAAGATCTCCACCTCTGACACTGCCGACGGAGGCGAGAAGAAGAAGATGGAGGGTGGAGCCTCCAAGATATCCACCGCCTCCCTGGAGGCAGAGAAAATAAGAATGATTGGTATCCCGTTGACCAAAGAATCAACCGTTGTGTAAGATTCTTAACATCCGACATTGTCTCTTTCTTGTCTTGTTCCTGTACTTATACTCTTGCACGTTTCAGGAAGAAGGCCAGTATGAGTTTGAAGAAGACCTCCAAATCACCGAGGGATTCTAAAAACATCAAAGAAATATTTAGTCAGTCCTCTCCCGCCATTGCCCCTCCTACTCCAAGCGTCCAGCCTGCTACCGCGCCGACAAGCTCTCCAGCAAAGGTAACGTCTGAACCTTCTGCCATGGAAGTGGACCCAGGCATTGCCGTGGAACTTGTTGTCGGCGAGCAGGTGACACAAGAGAGCATATCATCTAAAGTGGTTGAAGCTTTGGCTAAGGATGTCATTGGTAGCGGTAGGGCGATGGTGGAAGGCGGAACTTTTGTCGTAGGCGGCGCCGTTGCACCCAAGATGCTAGCAGAGTTTCTGAAGATCATCTACTCGGTGCTTACACCGAGTAGCTCAGCTATGGCTTCTGGTGCAACGCCGACTTCTCCGACATGTGGTCTTGAGGAGATTCTCAAGCATGTGGATATCCTGCATGGAAATAGTCTTACTTTCAGGAAGATATTTGTCAAGAGCTCCACCAACCTCAAGATCATTGCACTTGTAATTTTTATATGCCTTTTGCATTTCATATGTAGTATACCACTGTAGCCCCCAAGGATTTAGACGGAAAACCATAGGTCTTTGTGTCTGAATGCTCTAAGAGTGACTAAGCTAGAAACTTCCCACCGTAGCCCCCAAGTATGTAGTTTGAATGAATTATTCTGACTATCTACTTTTAGAGTAGCATATGCAGTCTTTGTAAATTTTAATATTGTAGCCCCCAAGCCTATAGTTGAAACAGAATTAGTTTCGACTAGATGCTCGAAGTAGAATAAGTAACATTGATCGTTTTCGCAGAATGAGAATGCTCGGAGAGGTGTCGCCAACAACAAGTTCCAGAAGATGCGTGCTGACCTTGAAGCTGGAAAGGGTAAAATTGCCTTCTTGAAGGATCAAATCACCAAGAGCAAGAGTCTGTTTTTATTTTCAATTTTTCACTCAATCTTGGTCTTGCACCATTAACCTCCGACTACTCATTGTGTGCTCTGTCATTTCTCTGACATGCAGAAGCTATTGCCAAGGCGAAGTATATTGTCGAGCAATCCAAGCACATACAGCTGCTGGATAGTGAAAACAAAATCCTCAAGCAGGAGAGGGTTGAATCGCTGAAGATGCATGAAGATGCGATGAAGGCCATGCAGAAGTTTGCTAACACAGAGATCATCCGAATGAAAGAGGAAATTTTGATCCTCAAGGAGCAGAACAAAGCTTCCGTCAAGCAGAATACGCGCAACCTTGAGGCTTACAAGGTCCTCCGACAAGAACAGGACTCCATGGCGGAGTCGCTCCAACAAGCTGAGGCTAGAATTTTTGGTAAGCAATGTCCGTCTTGTACTTCTGTATGCCAGGCACTCTGAATTTTTTTTATGTTGAACTCATGTACTCCATTGCTTGGCCGAAAATGCAGCTCCTATTGGCTTGACCAATAATCCTCCTCCACCAAAGGAATGCATGGTTCTTGCCGGCAACTTCATCAGCACCGCCATCAAGCAAGTAAAAGAAATTTCCAAGCCCTTGAATATCAACATCAAGGAAGTGGATTCTGTCATGAAGTACTCGGAGATTTTGCGCCAAGCCCTGAGCCTATCATAAGCTAGAAAGCTTCATATACCCAAGTTGGTGCAACGATGTCGCTGGCTATGGTAAAGGCTCACTATGAAAATGCTGACATCGACACGGTGACCTCGGGTCTGCCCGACGTAGATGATGACAGCCAGAAGATCGATCACAAAGCTATCTAGTCATCGCCCGCCGGCTACGACACCAGGTTGCCGAGTTGGTAGATCCAAACACCTTTGTACCTCTTGAGATTATTGATGCCGACTAGCCCAGCTCCTCTGAGTCCCTCAAGACCACCGACTTCGTTGATGATCAGGATGACTCTCCTGCCACCACCGACGTTACCTAAAAGTCCCCTATGCCAGAGGAATGAAAAAACACTTATGTAATATTTGTTTCCTCTGGGTGTATGTATGCGGAAAAACTACAGTTTAACCTTAAGGCGAAAAACAATAGCTATATGTTTCCTGCTACTAAAGTACTAGTTATAGCATGTATATATTTTTTAAGCAAGTGTTGGCTTATCCATTACTCTGGTTTTTATGCTTGACTTTTCATGAGTCAGAAGACTCGTAGTCAGAACCATGCACTCAGGTGATGATGCCCAATGTCACCGTTAAGAACCTAAGCACAAAATCGCCGACTTCGAGTGCCAAAAGTCACTACTCCAGAATCCACATAGAAAGAACAAAGAACGTGTAGACCAAAAAACTTAAGCTAACGCCCGTAGGAGGAATTTTCACAAGTGCAACTGCAAAACTTGCGCATAAAGGTTTTATATGATCCAAAAATGAACACTAAAGGAGGTAAAAGACTCAAGCATATGAGTGAACCAAAGAGCTTTATTTCATTGATCATATAAGAGGTACACTGTAGATAAAAAATATGCTAAGTGTAAAAAGGACATAGCTGTGCTATGTTCCATGGCCGATCAAGCTCTGGGTAGTCATCATCCGGGTCAAGTCGCTTACGCTTATGATTCTCGTTTGGTCTATCCTCTAGTTCACGATTATCAACGAGGTAGCCAGACCCATTGAGTAGCACCTTTCTTATGATGAACGGTCCTTCCCATGGCTGAGATAATTTGTGTGACTTCTTCTACTTAAGTCGGAGCACTAGATCTCCCTCTTTAACCGAGCGATGCCGAACGCGATGACTATGGTAGCTGCATAGCTTCTGTTGGTAGATGGTGGATCGTAGGCGGCAACCCTTGGTGAATCATGAACGATGTCGGAAGGCAGGATGGCTTCTGTTCCATATACCATGAATTAAGGGGTGTAGCCGGTAGACCTGTTGGGTGTAGTTATCAAACTCCACAGAACAGATGGTAACTCCTCCGCCCAGGCTCCAGCTGCTCTATGTAGCAGTTCCTCTAGACGTGGCTTGATTCCCTACCGAATTAATCCATTGGCTCGCGCAACTTGCCCATTGGACTATGGATGTGCCGTAGATACCAAGTCAAGCCGGATGCCCTTCTCCCAACAATAAGATTCCACTTCTCCGAGTGACAAGTTGCTGCCATTGTCAGTGATAATGCTATGTGGGAGACCAAATCTCACCACTAGATCCCGGACAAACCTAAGGGCAGTTGCCCCGTCAAGCTTTCTAATGTGTTTAGCTTCTATCCATTCGGTGAATTTATCAACTGCTACTAGCATATGCGTAAACCCACATAGTGCCGTCTCTAATGGACCAACCATGTCTAGCCCCTAGACTGCAAACGGCCAAGTTATTGGTATTGCTTGCAATTATTGAGCTGGGACATGTGGTTGTCGGGCATAGTACTGGAATCCCATGCATGTCTCAACCAACTTGTCCGCGTCCGTCTTCGCGGTCAGCCAGTAGAATCCTTGCCGGAAGGCTTTGGATACCAACGATCGAGGAGCGGCGTGATGCCCGCAATCGCCGAGATGGATCTCACGAAGGATTTCAATACCTTCTTGCTGGGAAACACACTTTAGGTATACACTAGTGGTGCTTCTTTTATATAGTTTTCCATTGATTATGGTATAGCCCTTCGCTCGATGTAATATTTGCCAACTTTCTACTTCATCGACGGGGAAAGTTCCATGTATGAGATATCAATTAATGGTTTTGTCCAAGCTGGAGGGACCTTCGTTACTGTGTGAACAAATGAGTCAACTCTATCTGGATTAGATGGATTCGCTCCCTTCATGGATGGTGTTCGTAGATGCTCGAGAAAAACGCCAGTCGGAATTGGTTTGCACCCTGATCCAACCTTTGACAACAGATCAGACGCCTCATTGTCATCCCTCTTGACATACTTGACTTCGTAGCCTTCGAAGCACTTGGCTATCCCGTCTACTTCATCTCGATATGCCGCCATCATAGGGTTACGCGCGTTCCAGGTGGCTAGTGACATGGTTATACCCCACGGGTACACAACATTAGCATACCTAGTCCAGTCCGAAGGAAGGCCCACTGCAAGATATGCGGCCTGTGGAGATTCCGGGTGGCCCAGGCCCATGACGCCTTCGGATGCTTGGAGAACAAGGCTAGTGTAGATAGAAATTCAAAGGGCAAATCCTAATCTGTAACCGACTTGACCTACGCCTGGGACCTGCCTATCTATATAAAGGCTAGGAGGGCACGGCGAGGAGGGCACCTCTCACCGCATACACACCTCCACGCTAGATTGCATCTACGCACCCCTGTAATTTTTGGTTCCGCCGTAATCAAGAGCAGACAAGAAGGAGTGGGGTTTTACCTCCAGGGGCCTAAACCTAGGTAAACTTCGTGTCCCCATGTTGCTTTTTTTCTAACCGTTCCACGATCTCCAGCATCCCCACCTTCTCCAAAACCCAAGCTCATAACAATGGGAATTGACGAGATTAAACCTCGTCAATTGGCGCCGTCTATGGGAATCGGGGCGCTGATTGTGTAATCGTGATGGTCCCATCCGAAGCGATCTACAACTCCTCGGCGACGGAGAGCCACCTCCTCTTTGGCGGTTTCGACTTCACCGCCCACTCGCCAGCCACCATGAAGGATTGCGAGCCCGTAGGCGACATGCTCGAGATTCTGTTCGGGAGCTTCTGCTTCCAAGTAGGGCAGACCGACACTCTCCGCCTCCCAGAGCGGGTGCCACCACCATCCATCAGGCCCGCTTCGTGGGTCCCACCCATCGGCGTGCTACGCACGTCGACGCTAACAGATGAGTCCTATGATAGCAGCTGCTGCAACTCAAATCTGTGTAGCCCTCCATCAGACGAAGGAACCTACGGTTTTGGATCCGAAAGCTGCGGCAGCAACGATCCAATCTGCAGGCGATACCAATGCTCCGTGGTCATGCATGGCGAAACGGAAGGGCAACCAAATTCGACTGAACCCAACCCACCACCAAATCCACTGCCCAACTCGCAGGCTGGGAACAGAGGAAACGGAGGGCAGCCGCCCCTCCAGCCCAACGAGGGCGACGCTGCCGCCTATCAAAGGATCAACCTCAACGAGGACGGCTAGCGCCAGGCACGCGAAGCTGTGGTGGGCAACAAGATCCTACCTGTGAATTCTTCACGGGACCTACTAATGGCATACCACCTCCTCCTCATCGGCAATCACAACAGGCAGGTGAAGCTGCGGGAGGAGCTCGACAAACACAAGCAAGCAGCTTCGGAGTATAGCGCGCGGCGAGCTTCGCTCTCCGCCGTTGGTGGCTCCAGCTCGCACAGAAATCACGCCAACAAGCATCGCTCTCACACAGATAACATGGACCCCGCCGTGCGACGTGAGGTCACCAAAACCCTCAACACGTCCTTCATGGAGATGGACGTCAACGACACCGTCATACCGAAGACACCTCAGGCTGTGATCATGGCAGCCACCATGTACCTCGCGTCCCATCCACCTCCGGTGGGGGACCCGAAGAGTGCCATGCACAAGTCCTCACAAGCCGGACTCGGACTCGTCGGAGCTACGCTCCACGAAGAATCTCCTACGGAGCCGAAGAAAAAGGCTACGGTCAGATTCAACCATAGCCCCACACACTCATTCGATGAGGAAGAGGACGAGCACGATCTACCTCGATGACACAAGAGCCCAAGACGTAGCAGCCGCGATTAAGATGCTCGAAGTGACCTTTGCTCAGCGCAAGGTCGACAAGGCACGTGCCAAACGCGCCTGCTCAACCGAATCTGATGAAGATGATGACGGATAACTGTGTGGAGTTCGATGCTTCAGGAGATCTATTCGGCGCACGCGGATGACGAGGTTTAATATCGCCAATGCCCATTGTTATGAGCTTGGGTTTTGTAGAATGTGGGGATGCTGGAGATCGTGGAACGGTTAGCAAACAAGCAACGCATGAAGTTTACCTAGGTTCAGGCCCCCGGAGGGAAAGCCCTACTCCTGCTTGTCTGCTCTTGCTTATGGCGGAACCGAAAATTACAGGGGTGCACAGATGCAATCTGGCGTGGAGGTGTGTATGCAGTGTGAGGTGCCCTCCTCGTCGTGCCCTCCTAGCCTTTGTATAGATAGGCAGGTCCCGGGCATAGATCGAGTCGGTTACAGATTAGGGTTTTCCCTTTGAAATTCTATCTACACTAGCCTTGTTCTCCAAGCATCCGAAGGCGTCATGGGCCTGGGCCACCCGGAATCTCCGCAGGACGCATATCTTCTAGTGGGCCTTCCTTCGTGCTGGAATAGGTATGCTGATGTTGTGTACCCGTGGGGTATAACCATGTCACTAGCCACGTGCTAGGGAACCAAGTTGAAATCTCCACATTAAACTATGTGCTTGATGCCAATATCCTTGGCTACGCGAAGTCCATGAATGAGTGCTTCATATTCTGCCATGTTATTTGTAGCCTCAAAGTGGATCTGCAAAATGTAGTGTAGCTTTTACCCTGTTGGTGCCTGTAGCAGTACACCAGTCCCCGAGCCATTGAGTATCTTTGATCCGTCAAAGTGCATCACCCAGTATTCTGCCTCTGGTACAGGGGTAGAATCTGGCATCTCCGTCCAATTTGCAATGAAATCTGCCAAGACCTGTGATTTGATAGCGTCGCCTCTCTTATAGGTGATCTCGAAGGCGGCAAGCTCAATGCCCCACTTCGCAACCCTTCCTGTAGCATTTGTTATTGATGATGTCGAATAGTGGAGCCTTGCTCACAACTGTGATAGGGTTCTCCTGGAAATAGTGCCTTAGCTTCGGAGAAGGAAGGAACACTCCATAAGCTAGTTTTTGGTAGTGCGGGTAACGATGTTTGGACTCCTTCAAGACCTCGCTTACATAGTAAACTAGCTGTTGCACTCCGTAGTCATGCATTGGTTCTTTTTGCTCCACCATGACGACGATGCTGATTACCCGGTTGGTGCCACCATGTAGATCAACATAGGCTCCATAGGCTTGGGTGCTGCAAGCACGGGTGTAGAGGAAAGTATCTCCTTTAGCTTATTGAGTGCAGCATCTGCTTTGTCCGTCCATGTTAATTTGTCCACCTTCTTCAGCAACTTGTATAGTGGCATAGCCTTCTCTCCAAGTCGGGACAAACCGTCTTACTGCTGCAATGCAGCCTGCTAGCCGTTGGATGTCCTTCAAGCATGTCGGACGGTTTATGTTTAGGATCGCTTTCATTTTCTCCGAGTTGACCTCGATTCCACGCGGGGAAACAATGAAGCCCAACAATTTGCCGGCTGGAACCCTGAAGACGCACTTCTTAAGGTTAAGCATCATGTTGTATTTCCAGATCTTATCAAAGGTTTCTTTTAAGTCAGAGATTAAGACATTTGAATTTTTAGATATCACCGCTATATCGTCCACACAGGCGTCAACGTTTCGACCAATTTGATCGTGTAGGCAACGTTGCATAGTCCGCTGGTACGTAGCACCTGCGTTTTTCAGCCCAAAGGGAATCGTGACATAGCTAAACATGCTGTAAGGTGTGGTGAACGAAGTGGCCAATTGGTCCGACTTCCTCATCTTTATCTCGTGGTATCCTCAGTATGCATCGAGAAAACACAGAAGTTCTGAGCCAGCCATCGAGTCAATGACTTGGTCAATGCGAGGCAAAGCAAATGGATCTTTCAGGCATGCTTTGTTCAAGCTAGCGTAATCAACGCACATTCTTAATTCTTTGGTTACCTTTTTGGGTACAAGTACAGGATTGGCTACCCATCGGGTGTGAAGGACTTCTCAGATAAAACTAGCCTTAAGTAACCTAGCTATCTCTTTGCCTATGGCGCGTCTCCTCTCGTCTCCGAAGCGTCATAGATGTTGTTTCACCGTTTTGAATTTTGGATGAATATTCAAGCTATTATCGGCAAGTTCCCTAGGTACACCTTTCATGTCGGCAGGTTGCCAGGCAAAGATGTCCCAATTCTCACGGAGGAACTTGATGAGCGCACTTTCCTATTTAGGGTCCTGGTTCGTCCTAATGGCGGTGGTCTTGGAGGCTTCGCCTACCACCAGTTCCACCGGATTGGTCTCGATAGCGGCCCGGAAGGAGGGATCGGAATCAGAAATCTGATTCTTCAATGCCGGCCACTCCGTGGCATCGACCTTGCTCTGGATCTCCTTGAATTCTTCGCTGTAGAGAACAGCTTCTGCAAAGGCTGCTTCTCTAATTCTCGCGGTCCCTTGACTTTGTAAAGCTTCCGGATACGGTGATGACGTTGTTTGGTCCGGGTATCTTGAGCTTGTTGTAGACGAAGCATGGCTTGCCCATGAAGGCGTGGAAGATGTTGCGTCCGAATATGACGTGGTACACGCTCTTGAAGGGGACCACTTCAAAGGTCATGCGTTCTTGCCGGTAATTATTAACATCACTAGAAGAGACCAGAAGCGTGATTCACCCAAGGGAACGAGCCTCCCTACCAGGAACTACGCCATGGAACACGGTGCTGGTCCGCCTTAGGTTGGTCTCCGTCAAGTTCAACTTGGGCAGTGTATCCAGGTACATGATGTTGATGCTTCTTCCACTGTCCACCATGCATTTGGTAAACTTGTTGCCGTCAATCAAAGGGTTGATTACCATGGCGTACTGGTTCTCCGTCGGGATGAGGTCTGGGTGATCCTTCTTGTTCGAAGTGATTGGAATTTCCGACCAGCGTAGGTACTGGGGAACTGGGGGTAGGGTGGCCATCAGTATCCTTATCGAGGTTTTCTGTGCCTGGACAGTAGGGGTGCCAAGGAAAGTGTGGTAGACGGTAGCCTTCTTCTAGAAGGGGTTCTTGCCTTCTCCATCGGCCTTGTCGGCATGCTTGGGGTCGACATCCTCGTCCATGTCACTTGAATCCTTGGACTCCTCTTCCTTCTTGGTTCCTTTTCCCTTGCCTCACGGTTTATTCTTCCGGCTTCGCTTGTAGCCGGACTCCAAGTCCTCCTTGAGGTCATTGACAAACTTGCAATGGCGGTTGGTGTGAGTGGCTTTGACGTTGGCGTCGAGGTGTACAAGGCACAGAATATCACAGTACTCCTTGTACGTTTGGGGAATGCGAAGCAGGCATATTTGCAGCTATATTCCATCGTTATATCCTGCACAGGGGCAGTTTGGGTGGGCCTTGAATTTTTCCGATCTAAGCCGGCAAGCTCCAAAGAGAGATCCGACTTCGATCCTTCTGCGAAAGTGTCCTGCACGTAGGCGGTCCGTGCAGGCCTTGACGATCCTCCAACTTCTAGGGTACTAGTGCCCGAGTCGGTTTCGCCGATGAAGAGGTGGATGTTGCCGATTGGGACAATCGAGCAGCAGGTGGGGTTCGTCTTAGCCAGGAACCAGAACTCGTCGAGAGGGATGATCGGAACATTATCGGAGAAAATAACACGACTGATGGTTTCGCCGATTCCAGCGAAGAGCTTGGACCCCGCCCGTTATAGAGCCTGAAGCGCCTCTTGCCCCATGGTGGGCGCCAACTGTCGTGGTATTGCCGACGAGTACGCCATGGAGGCGTCCTCACAGTGCGTGTTTAGAGACGTGGGGTAAGGTGGAAGGCTGGTGGGTATGAGGTAACACATCTTACCTAGGTTCATATCCCACGATGATGGCGAAATCCTACTCATGTTATAAATCACTATAATGGCAATACGCCGAGTTAACAGGGATTGGTTCGCTGTGCAAGATATGAGTTGTATCATGATCTAAAGGCTCCCGCATGTACAATTTATATATTCGCCAGATCCTAGGGTTACAGGTAAAGTCCTAGCCGGAAAGGTTACAGAGTCCTACACGGTACACAACTAGTCTAACGTGTCTTGCACTCCAAGGCTCTGGGTACGCTGGTGACTCCTCCGTAGCCTTCCTTTATCCGGCATGGGCCTCCCTTCTGGATCCATCTAATTGGGTCGCCCAACAGTCCATAGGCCTTGCTACCAACGGTGGGCCACCCAGGTTATCTGGATTACAGAAATGCAATGGTGATACCCATTTATCATATGCCCAACATGTATTGTTTACTTTACACACATTCCGTAATGCAGTTATTCGTTCCTCATGCTACTCAACTTTAGTTACCGGTAAGTTCTTGTCATTGTAAATATATGTGTATCATAGAGAACCGCCAATGGGGTACCCCTTGCCACATGACACAGGAGCTATCCCATATCAAAATGACAAGGAAACAAACAGTGAGCATCTCAGTAATCCTTTTATTTACCATGGGAAAATGCTGATTTTTTCTCTTCTTTCCTCTTCTTCCTTTATTTTTCTATCTCTCTCTTTTTATAAGAAGAATGCTTCATAGATTGCTGACTATGGTGATGCTGCAAGTTTCCAACATGATTAGGCATGGATTAGGCTAGCGGCCTAAGCGTTTCTCTAACACATATACATAACTTCATGGACTTACAAGCTCCCCTTTTATTTCACAAAGCCGACATCCATAAACAAAAGATCATGATATCAACGGGGTACATATTTACAGGTGTTGAAAGCGTTCCCCGTGTCAGCACGGTTCTGCTAATCCCAACTTATAGGTGCAAGCCTTACAACATAGATGACACAATGGTTCAAGTTTATTAAAGGCAAGAAAATAAGGTGTGCCATCAAGTTCGTGAGAGCTTTACTAACTAGTTTTCACATAACAAAAGAATTTTTAATTTGAAAGGCAGATGAAACTCGAGAATTTACTTGAAATAGCAATAATGTTAATAGGTAGATATGGTGGACAAAAATGACAAGGATTTTGGTTCAAGGATTTGATGCACGAGAAGTATTCCTTCTTAGTACAGGTTTTTGGCTAGCAAGGATGGATAGCAAGCAAAAGAGTTGAAGGAAACAAGCAAACATACAAGTGATAAAGTCAAACATGCAATGTTCCTTGTAATAACAAAAGATCTTAACTAAAGAATACTAAGCTTATGAGCCAATCAAGAAAGAAAACGATATAAAATACCTGTAAGTGCTTTTATCTTTTCCTTTCAAACCTCAAAAAGTATTGCTACTGATTAGAGATCGGTTTTCCAAAACCCATTTAGATTTACTTGATGCTCACAAAGTGATACCAATACTAATCAACAAGATCAATCATATAAAAGAGATTGGAAACTAAAATAAGATGTGCAAAAAGTAAAAGATGAAACTTATCATTAATATTCCATAAAGGCACTCACACTAAGGGATACATAGATAACCAACTAAAGGAGAGATACTTACACAATGCAAACCATCCTATATGATAACTTCTCTATTAAAGATATGCATCTACTAAAAAGGTAAAAAGATGAAAGATAATGATGTGATATTGTGACACTCCCCCAAGCTTGGTACAAGAAAAGGGGATGCCAAAACCTGGTGATGAATTACTCCTTCGGTGTTGGTGGTGTTTTGTTCAGGGTGAGAAAACCCTCCAGCATCTTACGAAGCCTGTTATTCTCCTCTTGATGTATATCCACCTTCCTTCTTAGAACTTGTTACTTATCACAAAACTCATCAGTGGTTAGAATGGCTTCCACTGCCTCAGGGCAGGAACTAAAGTCTGGAATGGAGGTCATCATCCCCTACATATTATGAGAAAAAGCACATCTAGTGTTAATTGCCCCTACAAAAGTAGGTTTCCTTGCCCTTGATCCTGTGGCAGTTTGTCCCTTCATTCCTGCTGACATGTTCTTTACTTCCTCCTAGATGCACAAATCCATGTCTTCATGCCTAGCTACGATCCTTTCTTCCACGGGCTTCTTTCCCTTGTCGTTCGTGGAGACCATGATGCCTCTAAACTTGAGAATATTTCCTGACAGAAACAGATCGAAATGAGAACACGATATACGAACCTCAGGGGATCTGGGGGGTATATATTACTAAGTTTTACAACATAAGGAAGGTACTATGGGAAAACGGGACGGAGACGGACTCCGGGTTGATCACACCCCCTGTTGGCGCGGCCAGGCAGGGCCCGCGCCACTGGGAGGTGTCGCCCACCCGGGCTCTATTTCCTCCCCTGTTTCGACTCATTACCTTCCATATGGAATAAAAAATGCACAAAATATAAAGAGAAAAGTTTTTTGTGAACCTTTGATTTCTAGCACTTTTACCTATCCGTAAACGGACTCTGCAGATTCCTTCTCTCCATAACTTGAAAGTTCCTTTCATACTAAGCTTCACACAATATTTATTAGAAACATTAATGTATGCAAAAATAATAAACCTTTGGGTTCAAATTTCAACTAATATCCATAAAAAAAGCTACTATAGTAACTCCTTTCCAAAAGCCCAAAAAGAATTTGAAAGGAAGTCGATTTAAGAGGCAAATGCAAATGATGTCAGAAATCTGTCAAAACAGACCAGCAGGCAAAGATTGATTTTTTCGAAAATCTTATGTTGCTCAAATCAAAAAGTGCAAAACTAACGAATGTTGGATTACAACTTGGGTCACAAGTACATAAAATTACAGCTCCATCCGACATACTGACTTTCGCAAAATTTTACTATGAAGCACAAAAATCTGTCCTAGGACAGCAACTTTTCACAACTCCTGTACTTCTCAAAAGAGGTTGATCTGGACACAAAAACCAAACAAAAAGGATAAGGAGCAGTTATTATAGGGGTAATAACTTCCAAGACTCAAAGAAACAAAAATGGAAATAAAACTAAAATGGTTTGCCTCCCAAAAGCTCTTTCTTTATAGCCATTAAGATGGGCATGATAATTTTAATGATGCTCTCATAGGTGATATAAATTTCAAGTGAAAGAGAGCATAAAGAAGAGAATATCCAACACATTTGATTCTAACCCACTTCCTATGTGTAACACCCCAGCATTAGAGCTTACAAATAAGCTGAACACACATGTGTGCATTGCATTCATGCATAAGAAAATACGGAGAATTTTCACGCAAACTAAGAAAACACGAAGGGATCAGAGTTCCTCTCGTTTTGATGGTTTAGTTTAACACATCAGGGTCAGTACGAAGAATTTTGACATGACTTTTGCTGATTTTTTTATTTGAGGGAAACAAATTTGACTTTAATAAACAATTGATATAATTCAAGAGTATTTGAATTGAAAATTCAAAACATAACCAATTCAATAAATAAGAGAATACAATTGAGGATAATAAATATTATTATTACAAACAAAAAGTCTTATTGTTTTACAAATCTCAATTAATAAGATATATTACAAGAGTAATAAAAATTATAAAAAGAAAGAAAACTTAACTTTATTAAATAAGATACAAACCCTTACAAGTTTCAACTAACAAAAAGAAAAATGAACTTTATTACATTAATAAAAGAATACAATATTATTTACAATATTTAAGAATCAAATAAAGTTGTAAAAGAAAAAAAAAGGAAATTTTAAACTATATCTTCTTGTCTTGAAGATTTTCTTCATGTTCACTTTTATTCCTGCATAATAATGAGATAAAAAGAAAAGAAATAAAAGAATGGGTTAGTGTTAGTTGAACTCCCAATCTGGCAATGTGATGCATTGCTGAACACATCATTGAGTATTTCTAAAAAAGGGGCCAAAGAGTAGTATCTGTTCTTATTCTCGGAATATCGCCTCAGACTCGTGCATCACAGGCTGATGTAGGAGCCAGTTTCACCAAGGGCAAGTAAGAGGCAAAGAGGTAAAAATCACATTTTCACTTGATCTAATCCATTCGGGTGAGGCATGCACAGAGGCATCTCAATAGATGCTTACACACACATGCAGCATAGTATGTTGTCAACACCAAAACAACAAGGGAATCAAATAAGAGTGCACAGTTGTAGCAACCAGCTACCATTCCACCTCCACACTTCAGAGTACATTCCCCATTTTACCATCTTATCATCTTATCATCAACCCAAGAATACATAGATCATCCCACCAAAACCTCATCCAATCAATGGTTGCTTCAAGAATCCATCCAATAGCTAGGACAAGGAGGAGATTCAGATCAAGCCAACAATAAGGGAAAGGTTCAACACTAGCAATGACTCCAGAAGAAGTAGGCCATGATCTAATAGAGGAGCAAGCTGCAACAGTAATAATAGCTGATCAAGGGCAAGCCAAGCTCACTATCAACTCATCTACATCAGGCAACAAGGTAAATAAAAGTACCACCAGGTTATGTAGCATCTATTCTTAATAAGTTTGCACCATCAGGATCAGGGGTAGATAAGGGGAACAACATCCAATATAAATGATTACAACTACCCTTCAACTAGATTTTTATCTAGGAGGATTGGATGGAAAGATTCTCTCAGATTGAGATGCAAGTGGCATGTCTAGATCAACACTGAGTCAAAAGAGGAGGCAACAATAAAATCTGTTCTTCTAAATCCAATAATTTTCCTCAGCCTTTGCATCACTGGCAACCAACTGTCCATTTTTTTAAGTTAGATACTGCAGAAGTAGATCATGTCACTATGAACTGATATTGCACACTCTTTGGAGACACCACAATAGGGTTCTAAAGAAAAGCATAACCACCACTTTAGTTATCTACATGATTCTCCACTTAATATAATATTGCACATCAGTATCACTATAACCTACTAATGTGTACACTCCAAAGAGGCATCACAGTAATAGGCTCATAGCAATAAAAGCCATCGAAGTATACTCACAGAAGCAACTTAGGTTTTCAAACCATTAGAAGCTTTCTTAAATCATTTCTCTAGTTAAAATTAACTATAGATCATTTAATATTTTACTTCTGTCATCCTGGGCAGATAAAATTGCATCAAGTTGATTCCTGAGGATAAGAACTCAGATAACCCTAGGACAACATCATAATTTCATCTCTAATAAACTGCTAGTACTAACACATCTAGGAGCTGATTAATTAGTAGTACCATAGATATTAATATTTTCCTTAGAACATATGCAGAGGTAAGCATCATTGCAGTACTTCATAAGGAATGATCACAGTCATAAATGGACAAGTGTAGCAAGAGATTATGAGTAGGAAAAGCATGGTATCAACTACAAGAATCTGGCCATGATAATAGAACACAAATCCAAAGATAACCAATTTTTCCAACTATTCCAAATGTAATTGACCATATTCCTAGATATCATTAACCAGGAATAATCTATACATAGATTCACATATTATCAAACTATGTTGGTAAACCAGACTGCTCAGAATAGATTACAATTTCCCATAGTGTGTGACAGCCAACCATATCTATTTTACCACCAAATGAAAGGAACAAATAATATTACTCATCAAAGTGTGGTGCACTAGAAATCACTGCAACACCACCAATGCCAAACAAATTAACCAATCACCTAAATACAAATTTGACTAACATCATAGCCTAGTTCATGTCGAGGAATTCAACCAGCCACTATAATTCTACACCTAAACAAGTTCATCGGCTCGAAGGCCGGTCACATGAGTCTTACCTGACCGGATACATGTTTGAGGTAGTAGACAAGAAGGTCGATGCCGGGGTTGGAGATACTTGTCATCCCATCGATGTCGAAGAAATAAGCAGTCCCAACAACATCACCACTATCCACCATCATATTAAGGTTCCTAGGCAGCAGACTGAGGGCGCCGGGGTTGTGCCGCTGCACCGTCCCTCCGACATCAGAAATAAGATTAGTCCATAGCAAGCCCTAGCCATGGGAAGTAGAGGATAATCAGTAGCCTAGCACCATCCAAATATGGCCGAAAGAGACGCACCAGGGGCGCACACCAATGTCATAGGCGAGAAGGGGTTATAGGACAAGGTGAAATCGTCGCAAGAGAGCCGTAGGAAGTGGACCTCGAACTGGAGACATAGGCAGGAGCGGTGAAGCGAGCTAGGCCGCGTCGTCCCTGACGCCAACCAGCCAGAGGAGCGGGCTTGGGGGCCGCGTTGTGGGCACAAGCCGTAGTGGCTAGGGTTTCACGGGCGTGCGCGTCAGAGCTGAGCAAGGCCGACGAAGAGAGGAATCGAGAGAGGATAGGGAGGCAAGGCAGCACCAGCAAGCAGTGGCCGGTGAACGGTGGCTAATGGCGGTCGGGATAGCATCGACAGCGGCAGGCCCGTGCAGTAGCGTGAGGAGCAGGGGAATGAGAGGATGAGGCGTCGCATGAGGATACGACAGTGTGCGTCTATGGGTGTGTGTGGAGAGGGGTGGGCCGGGGGGTGAGGTGCCAAGCATGGTCTAGCTGGGCCAGGCCAGCCCATGTGCCCAACCAAATGACCCAGATTAAATAAGATAAGAAATAAAATAAAACAAAACAAAACAAATGGATTACCAAAATACCCTATAAATATTTTTAGCTCTAGAAAATTATAGAAAATCCTAACAGTAGATATAATATGTTTAAATCATCACGAAAATAAGATCTACCTAATAAAATTATAACTTTACTTGTTTAAAATAAATATAAAGAAAATAAATATTAACACAATTAAATCCTCAATAAAATATCATAAAATAAGGAAAATTCCTAAAAATGAATAAAAATCATTTATGTCTATAAAAATAAATCTACTATTTTATAAAAATACTAGCCTAATTTTTTATATATATAAAAATTAAAGTAATTATCAAAAACATTTAATACTTTATGGAATTTTATAAACATAAGAATAATACCTAAAAATAAATAAAAATCATTTTTAAGGTCTTGAATAAATTTATTACACTAGAAAAATATTGAGAAGTTTTTAATATTTTAAAGTAATAAATTCTTATCTATTATCTATTTTTAAAAAATTCTTAAAGAACATTTCTTAAGTAAGAAATAATTATATTTCTTCAGAAATATTAAAACCTTAAAAATTAAATTACTAAAGTTCTAAACCATAACTAAGGTTTATAATAAAACTTAAGTGTAAATTATTAACTTTATAATATATTTTTAAATCCTAAACTTAAACCAAAATTTAAAACCACAATCATTAAGATAATTTTATATATCATTCACTAATATGAAGAGGGAATGATGTTAACATCTAAATAATAATTAACATGACTTTAAAACTAACACATTAACAACATCATCCAAATTATACTTTCCTTGATAGTTGCATGTTATTTTAATAATAGCAAAACAAATTTAATCTAATCATTCACTTGAATGTAAAGTGAATAATTCCACACTTCAGTTATACTTATCATAAATTTAAAACTTGAGAATAATTAAAACATGCTACACTTTAAGTTTAATTACCCTTTTAAAGTTAACTTTAGTCTAAAAAAACTTATAAACATCATGCCTAATAAACCACTTATGTTTTTATAGTTAACTTTGGTCTATTTTAATTAAGTCATAAAACATCTCAAGTCAAAAGCAATCGATCGCATTCTACTAACCATAAAGATTGTTTAAACCTTGGAAATGAAATATTTTCTTCAAATGTTATTCTTTTTGCCACTTCAAGCAACAACTCTATGATAGTTCTTTCAAACCTTAATAATCACCAAATAACAACTAATTTAAATCTTAGATTACTATTGCACTCTACTTTTATATCTTGTATATCAAGACTTAAAATCTCTATAAATGCATTTCCGGCGAAGTAAAATTGGAAGATGAACCAACTCTTAAAGGAATCAACTAAGTTCACTTCACTCAAAGTATTGGGGATTCACTTTGGGAGTTTTCCAAAATGCATAGCATTACTTATGCACAAAAGCATATTGCTTCTTTAAAAATTAGTCCTTACGGACCAATGATGCTGATTTCAGATATTGGATCTTATATTGTCTCGAAGACCATCAGTGCATAATCTTGCAATCACAAAAGGCAATTTCACACTTGTTAATGTCCTTTGATTATTTTCTGGAAAGAATTTTGCAAATCCAGTGTTGTCATCACCTGCATTTCAAAAAGGTCAGAAAACACTATTTACCATGAGGTAATAACCTACGAAGAAAGTTTTGGTGGTAAAGGAACATATTACCTAGGACTTAACAACCAATATCGCTAGTGATTCTTGCGTCGTATATTACGCGTTAACCATGAGATTTGGAATGGGACAGAGAAGTCAGCTAGATCGACTCCCTTTCGCATGCCAACGGATGACTGGGCCGTTGTTGCAACACCTCTTGTAGAGGGTTGGCAGGTTATGGGTGGGATCCCTCAACATCCCACGGCTTAATGGTATCTATGAGGGTTGTACACCTTAGGCTGATAATGGAAACAAGTTTTATCCTAGGCTTGATGTGCAATCCGTCGGGTATGCGGGGTCGCATAGAAGGACAGTGATTGGCTTGGATCATCTAATGGGCCCCACACCATAGGAAGTGTGGACGGGAAAGGTCTCCCGGTTGTGCAACAAGGATTTGATCTCTCATGGGTAAAGTAATGCACCTCTACAGAGTGTAAAAATTGTATCTTGTTACTCCCTGTTCCGGGAAGGAGCTACGAACGCGGCGGGAAAGGAACTCCATGAAAGTTCTGGTAAACCCGTGAAGGCTGACGGACATAGCTTTTCAGAATAAAATCAACCTTTGAAGAAATGTTTACAAAAACTTGCATTGCCTACGACCTATGGTCTGTGGCTGTAGCTATAGTGCATCAAACACTCTTTTCTAGTGAACTTGTTGAGTACGCTCGTACTCAACGTATCTTGGTAACCCATGCTAGATTTTGAAGCCAATACAGACGACGTCTACATAAACTGATGCTCACGGAAATCTTCATCAACAGCTCAAGATCTTCAATGAAGTCAATAAAGTCAACATATACATCAATTGAAGTGAAGACGAAATTGCTGATTAGATAGGAATATAATCTCCAGCCATAGAACCTACTTCTATAGAGTATTGCACTAGCAGCAATGCAAGCCCAGTAGTTCAGATACTAGTCTTATAAGTACGATAGATTTCATTTGAATATTTCTAATTCTTCTTTGTAAGATGTTTATTTCTATCTCTTTAACCTAGAGTGTTATCTGGATCTAATGTAAAGAGTCGAGTTGTAACCTATAGTCATGTGTTGGACCTACTGTGTTTCTGCTGTACCACTCTAAGGGATGTAATACTAGTGAACGGTGTTTCATTGGTGTTATGTCAACGACTATAGTGTACTACATCATGCAGTGGTATGTTGGGTCACCGTACTATGCAATGTATTTTCATAAGAAAACAAATTATTGAAACAAAAGGCCACTATCATGGGAAGCCAAAACAAATGCAACTTCAAAGCTTTCAACATAAAGTAGGGAAACTTAATATTACTGAGAAATGAGATGCATAAAACCATGTTTCCCTCTCTCATAGTAACTTTCATTGCACTTTGAATAAAGTTGACAATATAACTGTCACAAGAAACAACTTTATCATCAGAATGAGCATACTTACAATCATCAAAAAGATGTCTAAGGTCATAAACTAGATCAATAGAAGCAAGTTTTTCAACCCTAAAATCCTCATTAGGCAAATTATTTTCATAAGGAGCTTTAGCAAATTTGGAAAAGTTAAACTCATAAGATTATCCATCAAACTTAGTTAAAACTTTCTCCTTCTTACAATCTATAATAGCTCCACAAGTGTTCAATAAATGTCTACCAAAAAAGAAAGGACAAGTTTTACTAGTTGCTGAACCAAGAACTAGAAAATATGGAGGATATTTAGTCTTACCACAAAGAACTTCCACATCTCTTACAATATCAATGGGACATATGTTTTATTTATTAGAAGGGTGAATAACCACATCAATGTCCTCAAGTTGATAAGGTCCAATTTCATGCATAATTTCTCTATAAATCTCATAAGGAATAACACTAGAACTAGCACCATTGTCACATAAACCATAATAGCAATGATCACCAATTCTAACAGAAAGCACATGGACACTAGCTTTACTAGGATGAGAGATAATATTACAAGCATCTTCACAAAAGATAATGTGCCCATCTTCCACATTTTTAGTGACAAGGTCTTTCACAATGGCTACTATAGGTTCAATATTTATTTGTTCATCAGGTCCCACAGTTTTATTTGTACTTTTGCTAACCACATTAGCTATAATAGAATATTCCTTGACCTTGGCAGGGAAAGGTATTTTCTCAATATTAGGTTCAGGTAAAATGTGATCAATAGTACAAACCTCGGTGTTTCTAACAGGAACATGATTAACAACATCTTTATAAGGTGCACGGTACTTGTTCCACTTCTTTTTGGGAATTCCAATATAAGAGGCAAAGGCCTTAAAAAAATTGGCAATACTTTGAGAATCTATACCTTACTTAGTACTAATATCATGAAAGTCATTAGTTTCCATAAAAGATTTAATGCATTCATAATCATAATTTATACCTAACTTTCTTCCTTTGTCATTCTCCCATGCTTCAGTATTCTCTTGAATACGGTCTATAAGATCCCATTTAGCTTCTTCTTTCATACGTGTAAATTATCCAGCACAAGAAGCATCTAGTAAATCTTTTTCATGAAGAGAAAGTCTTGCATACAAGTTATTGATAATTATATTATTAGGGAGTTCATTAATAGGACATTTAACCATTAGTAACTTCAATCTCCCCCAAGGTTGGGCTGTACTTTCGCCATCACGAGGCCAAAAGTTATATATTTGGTTCCTATCCTTATGAATCTCACTGGGAGGATAGAATTTAGAATAAAAGAGAGGTACAATTTCCTCCCATTCCATAGATTGTCCATTCTTCAGCAGCTTATACAATTCTTCAGCTCTTCCTTTCAATGATATAGAGAGTAACTTCTTCTTAACTTGTTCTGTTGTGATACCTGCACACTTAAACAATCTATATAATTCATGGATAAAAAGCAAGTGATCACCAGGATGGAAAGTTCCATCCCCAAAATAATAATTATCCATAGCACGATCAACAATTCGTGTAGGTATCTTAAAAGGATCTATCTCAACAAGTGGTGGTTCATCTACTACAATAGCAGTTCTAGTAGCTTTCCCAAATAGGAAACCAAGTGGGTCATCCACATTGGAAGCAAAGTAACAAACAGAAATAAAATGCAATACTCACAGTAGAAGTTTTCTTTACCAGTTCCACTCTTCAATAGCGCTTCACTCCCCGGCAACGACGCTAGAAAATAGTCTTGATGACCCACAAGTATAGGAGGTGTATCGTAGTACTTTCGATAAATAGGAGTGTCGATCCCAACGAGGAGTAGAAGGTGTTGACTAGTGGTTTGGAGCAGGAACTCTCTGTAAATACATAGCAAACGGATTTTTAGGGGTTTTCAATAATGCAAGGAAATAAAGTGCAAGTAAATAAAGACACCAGATAATTGTAGAAAGTGGCCGAATCCTTTCTGAGCAAAGGACAAGCCAATTGTAATACTTATGAGGACCAAATGTTCTCGAGGACACATGGAATATTCTCAAGTGCTTTCGCTTCACATAGTTTATTATTATTCTTTGGTTTGGTAAGTGTTGTGTGGGTGAACATGTGCTAATGTACCGACCTTACTTGGACTAATACATACTTGTGATTAAACCCTTTGCAAGAATCTGCAACTACAAGAAAGTAATAAAGATAAAAACCTAACCACAGCCTTAAACTCTGAGCTCCTACACTCCCTTGTGCAAAGGTTTCCTAACGGGGGTTCAGGTTTTTGTCACTCCGACAACCCCATAATTAGTAGTGAAATACACAATGCATTTCCCTAGGCCCATAAATGGTGATGTATCATGTAGTCGATGTTCAGATGACACCACTAGAAGAATAGCATGATACGTCCAATTTGCATCACCATTCTATATCATAATTTTCCTCTATTCATTGATATATGTCTTATTATGAGGTGTTACTTTTGCATTTTCCTCTGTTTTTTGCATGTTGGATGATTCTTGGAGGATGGACTGCCGCAGTCAGGTTCTGATGGAAAAAGAGATGTTTTGATGCAATTTCGCGAAGATCAGAAAAATACTAGAAAAATATTGGAAAATTATATTTTCCTAGAAGACGAAGGAAGCCAGAAGGGGAAGCATAACTGGGACACAGGGGGCCCACACCACCTAGGCACGGGTCCCCCCTAGGCCGCACCTAGGGAAGGTGTGGCCCACCTGCCCGGCCTCCGACTCCTCCCTCTCGCCTATATCTTCCTCACAGAACCCTAATACCAGAGGAGCGACCACAAAGAGATTTCCGCCGCCTCTGCGGGGCGGAAAACACCGAGGGAGAAAGAGCTCTCGGGCAGATAGATTTCTGCTGGGGAAATTCCTTCCTGGAGAGGGTAGATCATCACCATCAACACCATCATCAAGCTAGGCTTCATCAGGATCGTCATCATCAACATCATCCACACCATCATCTCCACTAGCACCATCATCACCACTCCATCCCGCTGTAACAATTGTGTTGGATCTTGCATTAGTTCTTAGGGAAAACTTTCCCGGTGTTGATTACTATTGTAGTTGATGCTTGTGAGTGGAACCATTGGATTATTATTTATTTTCAGATTGTTATTCATCACCATATCATCTTTGATCTTGATCCATATGATGTCTTGTGAGTAGTTTGTCTAGTTCTTGAGGACATGGGAGAAGTCATGTTGTTAGTAGTGGATTTGTGTTGAGTTATTATACAAAGGTTTAGTATTTAAGTTGTGGTGCTATTCTTCTAGTGGTGTCACGTGAATGTCGACTACATGATACTTCACCATTTGTGGGCCCAGGGGAATGTATTGTGTATTTGGATACTAATTGTGGGGTTGCCGGAGTGACAGAAACCTGAACCCCCATTATGACACCTTTGCACAAGGGAGTGTAGGATCTCAGAGTTTAAGGCTGTGGTTAGGTTTATATCTTAATTACTTTCTTGTAGTTGCAGATGCTTGCAGGGGGTTTAACCACAAGTATTATTAGTCCAAGTAAGGTTGGTACATTAGCACAGGTTCACCCACACAACACTTACAACACCAAAGAAGAGTACTTAGCTATATGAAGCGAAAGCACTTGACAGAATTCCCATGTGTCCTCGAGAACGTTTGGTCCTTATAAGTATTTCCACCGTCTTGTCCTTTGCTAAGAAAGGATTGGGCCACTTGCTGCAGTTGTTCGTTGTCTTTATTCATTGCACTTTGATTTGTTGATTTATCAAAAAATCCCTAAAAATCCGTTTGCTAAGTATCTATAGAGATTTCCTGCTCCATACCACTAGTCAACACCTTCTGGTCCTTGTTGGGATCGACAATCCTATTTATCGAAAGTACTACGATACACCCCCTATACTTGTGGGTCATCAAGACTATTTTCTGGAGCCGTTGTCGGGGAGTGAAGCGCTATTGAAGTATGGAACTGGTAAAGGAAACTTCTACTGTGAGTATTTATTTTTGTTTTTGTTTGTTTCTTTGTTTCCAGTATGGATAACCCACTTGGTTTTTTGTTTGGGAAAACTACTACCACTGTTAGGGTAGTAGATGAACCACCACCTGTTGAGATAGATCCTTTTAAGATACCTACAAGTATTGTTGATCGTGTTATGGATAATTATTATTTTGGGGATGGAATTGTCCATCCTGGTGATCATTTGCTTTTTATCCATGAATTATGCGTGTTGTTTAAGTGTGAAGGTATCACAACTGAACAGGTGAAGAAGAAGTTACTCTATATCCTTGAAAGGGAGAGCTGAAGAATGGTATGAGTTGCTGAAGAATGGGCAATCCATGGAATGGGAGGAGATGGCATCTCTCTTTTATTCTAAATTCTATCCTCCCAGTGAAATTCTTAAGGATAGAAATCTGATATATAACTTTTGGCCTCGTGATGGAGAGAGTACAGCTCAAGCATGGGGATATTGAAGTTACTAATGCTTAAATGTCCTATTCATCCCTATCAATATTATTCTCAATAATTTTTATGCTAGGCTTTCTCTTCATGATAAAGATTTACTAGATGCTTCTTATGCTAGATCATTCACACATATGAAGGACGAAGCTAAATGGGATCTCCTAGACCGTATTCAAGAGGAAGCTTGGGAGAATGACAAAGGAAGAAAGTCAGGTATAAACTATGATTATGAATGCATAAAATCTTTTATGGGAACTGACGACTTTCATGATATTAGCAATGAGTTTGGTCTTGATTCCCAAAGTATTGCCAATTGTTTTAAGGCCTTTCCCTCTTACATAGAAATTCCCAAGAAGAAGTGGCATAAGTACCATGCTCCTTATAAATATGTTGTTAGTCATGTTCCTGTTAGAAGTACTGAAGTTTGTACTACTAATCATATTGTGCCTGAATCATATGTTGAGAAAATGCCTTTCCCAGCTAAGGTAAAGGAGTATTCTATGATGATTAGTGCAGATAGCAAAAGTGCAAATAAAACTATTGAGCCCGATGAGCATTTAAATATTGAACCTGTGGTAGCTATTATGAAAGACCCTTTCACTAGAAATATAGAGGATGAGCACATTATCTTCTGTGAAGATGCTTCTAATATTATCTCTCATCCTAGTAAGGCTAGAAAAGCTAGTGTTCCTGTGCTTTCTATTAAAATTGGTGATCATTGATATTATGGTTTATGTGATATTGGTGCTAGTTCTAGTGTTATTCCTTATGAGCTTTACAGGGAAATTATGCATGAAATTGGTGCTTGTGAGCTTGAGGACATTGATGTGGTTATTCACCCTGCTAATAAGGAAACCATTTGCCCTATTGGTATTGTAAGAGATGTGGAGGTACTTTGTGGTAAGATTAAATATCCTGCTGATTTTCTAGTACTTAATTCAGCAGCTAGTACAACTTTCCCTATCATTTTTGGTAGACCTTTCTTGAACACTTGTAGAGCTATTATAGATTGTAAGAAGGAGAAAGTTTTAACTATGTTTGATGGAGATTCTTATGAGTTTAACTTTTCCAAATTTGTTAAAGCTCCTTGTGAAAACAACTTGCGTAATAAAGATTTCACGATGGAACAACTTGCTTCTATTGATCCTGTTTATGACCTTGGACCTCTTTTTGATGACTATAAGTATTATCATCATGATGATAAAGTTATTGACTGTGACAGTTATATTGTCAACTTTATTCAAAGTGCTACTAAAAGTTATTATGAGAGAGGGAAACATGGTTTTATGCATCTCAATAATGTTAAGTTTCCCCGTTTTATGTTGAAAGCTTTGATGTTGCATTTGTTTTGTCTTCCTATGCTAGTGGTTTTTGTTTCAAAAATTTGTTTTCTCATGATACCCCCATGCATAGGAACCGGGTTAGACTCAAATGTGTAGGTTATTTGCTTCTTGATGCCCTCTTTCACTCTAGATATATATATCCTATGTGAGCATCTTTGAAACTTTCAAGCCTAACTTAAAGGCTTTAAAGAAAAGTACTTGTTGGGAGATAACCCAAGAGTTTGGTTGAGTCTTGGAAGTTATTACCTCAGTAATAACCGCTCCTTATCCTTTCTATTTTGGTTTTTGTGTCACGTTCAACTACTTTTGAGAAGTAGAGGAGTTGTGAAAAGTGGCTGTCGTGGGACAGATTTTTGTGAAGAATTGTAAAAATTTGTGAGGGAGCTCAGTATGTCAGATGGAGCTGTATTTTTCTGTGTTTTTTTCCAAGTTGTTAGCCAACTTTCATTAGTTTTGAATTTTTTGATTTGAGAAACAAGAGGTTTTCGAAAAAATCATTCTTTACTTGCTGGTCTATTTTGACAGATTTATGCTATCATTTGCATTTGCCTCTTGCAGAAGCCTTTGTTTTGATGGATTTTAGTTGAAGTGTGAACCTAAAGATTTTTTTTTTCTTACACTAATGTTGCCATTGAGGTTTGTGTAATGCCTTGTGAGAAAAGAAATTTCCAGGAGAAGGAGAAAAGGAGTCTGTAGAGTTCGTCTTTGAATAGGTAAAAGTGGTGAAAACAGAAGGTTCGTTAAACCCCAATCTTTTTATATTTTTGATGTTTTTAATACATAAGGAAAGTTACGGGACAGAACAAAGGAGGAAACAGAGGCTGGGGTGGCCAAACCCACCCCAGGTGCGGGCCCCAGTTAGCCGCGCCTGGAGTGGGTGTGAGCCCCCCGAGCTTCGTCTCTGCCTCATTTTCGTATCAGCACCTTCCTTATGCTTTGAAACTTCGCAATATATAACCCTCGGATCCCCCGAGGTCTGTGAATCATGTTCTTGTTGTGTTTTCGTTTCAATCTGTTTCTGTCAGGAAGTCTTCTCAAGTTTAGAGCGCCATGGTCTCCGTCAACGACAAAGGCAAGAAGCCCGAGGAAGATGATCCTCAAAACCGCAAGAAGGAGGAGATTTTGGTAGGGGATGAAGAAGACATGGAGGAGGACAAGCATCCAGACACCCGCGCTACCGTCGCAAGCATTTTAGTGGTGGCAAAACCTACCAAGCTTTGGAGTTCAGCATGGATGTCTACAGGAGGGAAACCTCCACGTATTATCTACACTCCACGGTCATATCCTCCACGTACCAAGAGACCCTTCCATACTCTTATACATGAGCATCAATACCAACAGGTTCCCAAAGGGAACTTGCCCTTGATGTGGTATATGCCTCGTTCTAACCATGTAGGGGAGGAACACACAAAGAAGGAAGAGTGGGGCAATAATAGCAAGGACTGGGGCTCTCAGTCCGATATGATCATGAAATGCATTGAGAAAAATTCGGAGTTGATTCGTACTCTGACCTTCGAGATTGAGGATTTGAGGAAACTGATTGAGGAGCTTATCAAGAGAACACCATCACCACCGAAGGAGTAATTCATCATCAGGTTTGGCATCCCCTTGGCTTGCTCCAAGCATGGGGGAGTGCCGTGGTATCACCATCATTATCTTTTATCTTTTACCTTTTTAGTGGATTCATGTCTTTGGTAGAGAAGTTATCTTATAGGTTGGTTTGCATGTGGAAGTATCTCTCCTTTAGTTGATTATCTATGTATCCTTGGTGTGAGTGCCTTTATGGAATATTAATGAGAAGTTTCATCTTTTATGTTTTGCACTTCTTATTTTAGTTTGCAATATCTGTTATATGATTGATCTTGTTAATCAGTATTGGCATCACTTTGGGAGCATCAAGTAAATCTAAATTGGTTTTGGCAAACCGAGCTCTGGTCAGTAGCAACACTTTTTGAGGTTTGAAAGGAAAAGAGAAAAAAGCTTACAGGTATTTTGTATCATTTATTTTCTTTCTTGTTGGCTCATAATCTTATTATTCTTTATTTAAGATCTTTTGTGTCTTCAAGGAAGATTGCATGTTTGGCTTTATCACTCGTAGTTTTGCTTGTTTCTATCAACTCTTTTGCTTTCTACCCACCTTTGATAGCCAAAAACCTGTTTTGAGAAGGCATACTTCTTATGCATCCAATCCCTATTGGCTTTATTCCTGTTCCATAAAAATTCTCAAGCTTCATCTATCTTTCAAATTAAAAAGTATTTTGTTATGTGAAAACTAGTTAGTAAAGCTCTCACAAACTTGATGGCACATCTTATTTTCTTGCCCCTAATAGCCTTGAATAATTGTGTCATCGAAGTTGTATATGCTTGCATCTATACGTTGGAATTAGCAGAACCGTGCTATCACGGGGAACGCTTTCAACATTGCACATGTATGTTGTACACAGTTGATATCATGCTCTTTCCATGGAGTGATGTATGTGTGTTCAAGAAACACTTGGGCCGCTATCCTAAGCCATGCCTAATCATGGTGGAAACTTGCAGCATCACAATAATGAGAATTATGTGAAGCATACTCAATAAAAAGCTATGCACATAGTAAATAAAAAGATCACTGAGATGCTCATTGTCTGCTTGCCTTGTCATTTTGGTTATGGGATAGCTCATGTATCATGTGCAAGGGGTACCCCGTTGGCGGTTCTTTATGATACACATGTACTTACAATGACAAGAACTTACCGGTGACTAAAGTTGAGTAGCATGAGGAGCGGCCCTCGTACTCAAGGGACATGAGATTGGCAACTTATATTTAGTCAAGCATATACTCCATCCTTGTTCACTTTAACCTTAATCATCTCAAGATGCCTATGATAGGGGTAATGAGGGCTCAAAGCTAGTAAGTACCATAATCTTTTCGAAGCTCTTTATGACTTGAAATCCCTACTTCGCTCTATGAAGGGACCTTCTTCATATTTTCTAAGTTGAGTCAGTAAACCTACTTCCTCTCTATCTCCAGCAAGCATTTGATTTGTTGTGTTGCAAGCATTCATATGGTGATTTATTCACTCATGTTCTTTATCTTCCTTGTTTTCACAAAACTATTATCTATTTAGTATTACTTTGAAAGCCTTCATTGTGAAAAACCTTTTTGAACAAAGAGTGCTCCTGTTTTGAAGACTTCTACAAAAACCTTTTTGTGAAACTATTTGCCAGCTGTTCTCTGACCAAGAACAAGAGTTTGCCAATTCCAATTATGATTTATCTTTATGCATCTCTATTATGACTCCTGTACTTGGTGCAAGATAAGTTATATAATGGTGAGTTGCTTTCTTCTATGAGTCGTGTAATGGTAAGTGTGATGCTTCTTGTCCGTATTATTTTATCGACATTTCACTCCATAAACCTGTGGACATGTTGACTGAGCTTAGTTTTCGCTTGGGAAAAAGCGAAGGTCTAAGCTTGGGGGAGTTGATACATCCAATTTGCATCACCATTCTATATCATAGTTTCCCTCTAGTTATTGATATATGTCTTATTATGAGGTGTTACTTATGTCTTTTCCTCTATTTTTGCATGTTGGATGATTCTTGGAGGATGGACTGCTGGAGTCAGGTTTCTGATGGAAAAAGAGGTGTTATGATGCAATTTCCTTAAGATCAGAAAAATACCAGAAAAATATTGGAAAATTATATTTTCCTAGAAGACGAAGGAAGCCACAAGGGGAGGTGTAGCTGGGACATAGGGGGCCCACACCCCCCTAGGCGCGGGTCCCCCTTGGGTCGCGCCTAGGGCAGGTGTGGCCCACCTGGCCGGCCTCTGACTCCGCCCTCTCGCCTATATCTTCCTCATGGAACCCTAATACCAGAGGAGCGACCACAGAAAGATTTATGCCGCATCTGCAGGGCGGAAAACACCGAGGGAGAAAGAGCTCTCCGCAGACAGATTTCTGCTAGGGAAATTCATTCCCGGAGAGGGGAGATCGTCGCCATCAACACCATAATCAATCTAGGCTTCATCGGGATCATCATCATCATCCACACCATCATCTCCAATAGCACCAACATCACCACTCCATCCCGCTGTAACAATTGTGTTGGATCTTGCATTAGTTCTTAGGGTAAACTTTCCTGGTGTTGATTACTATTGTTGTTGATGCTTGTGAGTGGAACCATTGGATTATTGTTTATGCTCATATTGTTATTCATCACCATATCATCTTTGATCTTCATCCATATGATGTCTTATGAGTAGTTCGTCTAGTTCTTGAGGACATGGGAGAAGTCATATTGTTAGTAGTGGATTTCTGTTGAGTTATTATTCAATGGTTTAGTATTTAAGTTGTGGTGATATTCTTATAGTGGTGTCATGTGAACATCGACTACATGATACTTCACCATTTATGGGCCTAGGGGAATGTATTGTGTATTTGTCTACTAATTGTGGGGTTGCCGGAGTGAAAGAAACTTGAACCTCTGTTAGAACAACTTTGCACAAGGGAGTGTTGGATCTAAGAGTTTAAGGCTGTGGTTAGGTTTATATCTTATTTACTTTCCTGTAGTTGTGAATGCTTGCATGGGGTTTAACCACAAGTATGTATTAGTCCAAGTAAGGTTAGTACATTAGCACATGTTCACCCACACAACACTTACAACACCAAAGAAGAGTACTTAGCTATATGAAGCGAAAGCACTTGACAGAATTCCCATGTGTCCTCGAGAAAATTTGGTCCTTATAAGTATTTCCACCGGCTTGTCATTTTCTAAGAAAGGATTGGGACACTTGCTGCAGTTGTTCGTTGTCTTTATTACTTGCACTTTGTTTTGTTGCTTTATCAGAAAACCCCTAAAAATCCGTTTGCTAAGTATTTACAGAGATTTCCTGCTCTATACCACTAGTCAACACCTTCTGCTCCTCATTGGGATCGACACTCCTATTTATCGAAAGTACTACGATACACCCCCCTATACTTGTGGTTCATCATAGTACCACAACTTAAATACCAAATCATTAAATAATACCTCAACACAATTCCACTACTAACAACATGACTTCTCCCATGAATTCAAGAACTAAACGAATTACTCACGAGACATCATATGGACCAAGATCAGAGATGATATGATGCTGAATAACAGTCTGAACATAGACAATAATTCAATGGTTCCACTCACAAGCATCAACTACAAAAGTAATTAACACCGGGAATGTTTCCCCTAAGAACTATGCAAGATTCAACCCAATTGTTATAGCGGGATGGAGTGGTGATGATGGTGCTGGTGCAGATTGTGGTGTGGATGATGATACCGATGAAGTCTAGCTTGGCAACGGTGTTGATGGTGATGATCTCCCCTCTCCGGGAAGGAATTTCCCTGGTAGAAATCTGTCTGCCGAAGAGCTCTTTCTCTCTTTGTAGTTTCCGCCCCGCAGAGGCGGCAAAATGTTTCTGTGGTCACTCCCTGTGTATTAGGGTTTCGAGGAGAAGATATAGGTGCAAGGGCAGAGCAGGAGGTGGGCTAGGGTGGCCACACCCCCTGGTGGCACGACCTTGGGTGGCCCGCGCATGGGAGGGTGTGGGCCCCCTGTGGCCCATCTCAGCCTCCCCTTCTTGCATCCTTTGTCTTCTGGAAAAATATGATATTCCGTATATTTTCTGGTATTTTCCGGATCTTCGCGAAAATTGCATCTAAACACTGCTTTTTCCATCAGAATCCTGACTCCGGCAGTTCATCCTCCAAAATTCGTCCAACATGCAAAAATAGATGAAACAACATAAGTAACACCTCTTAATAGGAAATATATAAATGAATAACAGCTTATGATATAAAATAGTGATGCAAAATGGATGTATCATCCATACTTATCATTTCTTTCATTCCTAGCGTACCTTTTCCACTAAGTATCCCCTCATGCCGTTATTCGGGAACATCAATCGACTTATGGTCAGTAATAAAGTCAACATAAAACTCCATGACCTCCTTTGTTCCATAACCCTTGGAGATGCTTCCTTCTGACCTAGCACAGTTATGAACATATTTCTTTAAGACTCCCACGAACCTATCAAAGGGGAACATATTGTGTAGAAATACCTGATCGAGAATGGTAATCTCTTTGACTATGTGAACTAGGAGGGGCGTCATAATATTGAAGAAGGATGTTTGGAACACCAACTCGAACATGAAAAGACATTGTACCACATACTTCTGCAACCTTAATAGACTTTTTTGGATCGATTAACTTCTGAGAAATTGCATTGATGAATGCACATACTTCACAATGGGTAGTCTAACATTTTTTGGTAGAATCCCCCTCAATGCAACCGGAATAAATTGCGTCATAACCACACGACAGTCATTAGACTTTAGGTTTTGGAATTTTTTCTCTACCACATTTATTATTCCCTTTATATTTGACGAGAAGCTAAATGGGACCTTCATTCTTCTCAGGCATTCAAAAAAGATGTGGACCCCAGATTTACGATCTGAGAATCCCTGTTATGCCTACAATTCATGTTCCCATGATCTGTGATCCATGAGCATAATTGACAGGTATCATTGCCACATCCAAAAAATAACAATTACAATACTTATAAGGTTCCCATTATGGAGATTACAACACAAATAGCGGAAGTCTTCAGTGGTAGAGCCCATGTCATGCCTTAACCTATAGGAAACTGACTGGGAAATGGCCAAGCTTGCATAGACGTCAGCTTCTTCATCCTTCCTCGATCTTCTGGAATTTGGCCAAGTAAATAGCCAGGGACAATGTCAGTGAGTAATCCGAATGTACTCGCAAACCACCTTAAGTAAATAAGAATAAAAGGATATGCAATATGGATGAGGTAATAGGAGGGTTTCCTAAGAGGTTCTTTCATAAACTAGTTTCTCTTGTAGATATAGCATCTATAAGGTTTTGTTTGAAAACTTTTATAAAACCTTTTTGAAAAGTTTTTGGAAAGAACTAGGAGTGGGTCACCCTATTTCATCTCCATGGTCTTCAACTGGCTGGGTTCTCCTCTTCCTTCTCTGGTGTCCCTCGAACCACCAGGTTTTACAAAACACTTTAATTTCTGAAATCCGTTGTGAAAACAGAACCGACACCTCTCTATAGCAACCTTCCCAACCTTCGATGACCGAGGAATCGGCTATTCGAATAGATTTCACTCTGTAGAGGTTGTACACTTTACCAACAAGATTTGTTACATCCGCCGGTATCACCCTCTGTTAGCAATACTAAAGTATGCGGGTCTCGGATAATCAGATAGAACCTTCGGATTGTCCACTCCGACATGGGCCCTACCCTATGAGTTGTTCCTCTCAACACCAAGACGTCGGGATCCATGGCCCAACTGGAGTGCAACCCAACTCTTCATACCCGACACTTTCAATGAGAGGCTCATAGTATTGCCCGATCACTCACATGGGTGATCTTGCTTCCACTAGGTGACTGCCTTGCAGTTGACCCTTTTCATAAAGGAAGCCCAGAATTCGAGGTAGTTGATCCCTTATAAGTAGCTGTGCAGATACACATACCGAAGTGAACCAACTTTAGGTTAGGCCCCGTCCCACTTCGAGGTAATGTGGTTGCACGGGTCAATTTTTCAAGCAAAACTGTTGGGTAATGTGCCTTTTTGTAAAAAAAATTCCTCTGTCCTTTATCCCACCTTTTTGTATTTTTCAAACCTCTCTTGGTAGGTCTAACCTCACCAAGGTTTCTCATAAAACATTTCGTAAACATTTCCCCGGGGTCTTCCCATCCTATACTTTTGATTACGCTAAAACGGGGTCTCCAAAGAGGTTATGGCGTTATACCATCTACCATACTAGGGTCAAGTAGGTGTCGGCAAGGTAGTTGTACTTATTACTACAAAATAGGTAATGGTTTGGAGTAGCCAAACATTCCCACATATAAAACATACTAGTAAAACCATGGAATTTATAAAATCTAGTACATAAAACATGCATAAGTAAAATAATAGGACCAAGGTGTATGAGCAAGAAGGTAGCTTTCCTACTGAACCAGTGGGATGTCCCTGGGTTTCTTCTTATAAAACCATAATATCCAATAATAATAAGATGATCCTTCTTCTCATCGTGAACTCAATCGCAAGTAGCGTCGTCGAGGATCACACATGCAACAAAACAAGGGCACAATCAATACAGGGCATGCAAGCATCAATGTAATTCAGCAAGCAATCATACAGCACATTACATACTTCATAAGTTTTGATATATTGAGTTCATAGCAATTGGAATTACTTCACTTGCATTGGTGGATCTTTTTATATTCGTCAAACACCACTTATTTAAAGGGGTTTTGAACGAAGGTTTGGGTCTATATGATATGAATTATCAAACATTATGTCATCAGGTAGGTACTGAAATAGCAAAGCCATAAGAATTGTTTTTACTATTTTAGCACTTTTCATTAATTGGTTATGAATTTTCTAGTAGGATAAACTCTAGTTTAGGTGAATAAATCACCAGAAAATATATGTAACTACAAAAATTATTTACTTGGATGGTCCAATAGGATTTGATGGACTGATTCACTCAGAGTTGGAATCATCCCAAAATATTTACCAGAATGCCCCCAGGAAATTACCAAATAAAATTCTGGATGGTATTTGTCTTTTTAACCAGATTTAATTTAGCAGAAGCTTTTGATATGATTCCAAGGTCACATGCTAGGTATTTGGAATACCTTTCTGTAGAAATTGGAATCAACATTTTTGGATGTACAAAATTACTAAGGTGATTTTATTAGTGAATAATCTATGCATAGAACAGATTAATTCCTAATAAGTTAACAGTGGCTTGCAAAACTATGGTCTCCTGGGGTTTGATAGAAATTAGTATGCATGTCTATTATAAGTTGGAATTATGTTATTCCCACTTTTATTTTTTCCTGGAGAAATTCTTAAAGTCATAAGTAGCATGATTTTGTTATTTTTACTACAGACAAAATATGAAGACAAATAGGTTGGGTCCAGGGTGACAAGCAAGGTATAACATATACCTTTCCTCACAAGTTGGGTTCAGCTTATTCGGAGCTGTAAAACATACAGAAGATTTTTTTTAGTAAAACTGGTACATCTAAGTGGGGGATTTAATATAATAAATTTAAGCATTGTTTTGGTCCAATGGTTGTACTGCATGTTAGAGTAACCTTTAGAAACTCTACAATTTTTAGATCTAGGAAAGAGTTATTGGTTTCCATTTTTATTTCTCATTAAACTAAACTACCAAAAATAGATCTGATAAAACGGTAAAGGTTGGCTGAAAATAAAAATGAAAGGGGGCCAGATCTAATAGGGAAATGGGCCACATAGCCGGTTTCAGCCCACTGCGCCAGCATGACGTGCGGGAGGGGATTTTCGAAGGCCTGGGGGTGGGGCCAAGGCGTCAGTGAGCGCCAGCACTGATGTGGACATCCCTACTATTGATACAACCGTTGTACCTACAGCAACACACATACAAGGACCCATCACAAGATCTCGTGCCAAACAACTTAACTATCAGGTACTTTCGTTTCTTGGAACTATTCCTCACATACATGAGAATATGATGCTGCCTAAATCAGATGTATTTCTTATTCTTAGGAATGATGGACCAAGCATGGATGAGAGGGACAAGCATTGGAGCATGGCCATGCATGGAGATGGCAGCAAGCATGTGATGATCCAAGAGAAGGCCACGGATGAAGATTTCAGAACTTTGAGGCCTCCATAATTAAGAAAAAAGGCTTGGACGAAATATTCAAGATCAATACTTTACGAATTCGTCCATAGCTTAATATGGTGCTGCGACACCTTTAATTTGGGCCAGGCCCATGTAATTTTCGCAGGATTTTAAGTAGCCACTTTTTAGAGTCCGTATTTGAGGGGAAAAGGACTTTTAGGGTTGGATTCAGCCACCACTTCCATGGATGGCCGAAACCCCACCTTTTCGCCCTTAAATACTCCCCATAGCCGACCCCCTAGACTCGGATTTTGTTTAGACATTAAGTTAGCCATAGTCGCAACTTCGCCAAGGCTCGAGCGTCGCAGACGCCTCTTGTACTTCGCACCTATTCAGGATCCCAGCTCTTCAATAAAGCTTTCCCCTTAATCCGCAATATCTTGATTGCAATATTGGTTCTTACTTGTTCTCGATTTCAGGTAGGAATTAAGACCCTCGCTGGTCAGGCTGATCGTGTTCCCGTAGGATCGGTAACCTCCAGGAGATTGGCCTAGCGATTGCATTGGCGCTCGTGCTCGTACGTGTAGTCGGATCGTCAAGCCCGAACTCCACCAAATCGATTATCTTCATCTCATCGAAAGATCGGACACCTTTGCCCTATCAAGCACCGAAGCAATATGAGGGGATCTGGGTCATCCGCGTAAAGATGGATCGACGATGCGGATCCTTCTTCTTCCTCCAGACGCAGCCGACGATGGGGAAACCATAGGGTGGTTGGGAAGGCTTAGGGGAGCTAACCTGGGTGCCTACCGGCAGCGGGAGGGCGGCAGAGGAGACACGGTGCACGCAGGCGACTCCGGAGAGGGGCGGAAAGAGGGGTTTCCATGAAGTAGGAATGCTCGCGCGTCAGCGTCTGTTGAAGGCTCGGGAACTCACCGAAGGCGATGCTCGAGGTGTTCTTGCGCAAGAAAGAGGGCGGGATTAGATAGGGCTTGAGGAGGGGATCATGCCAGAACGAAAATAGGAGGGAGAGTTGGAGTATGGCGAGAACACCATCCATAGGATCCTCGCAGCTTCCCGAGCTCGAAAAGCTTGGTCCTGGGCGAAGGAGGGCAGGTGAGAAGGCGGGGAGCTAGGTGTTGGGGATATGCTAAATGGGTGTCACCATTGCATGTCTCTAATCTGGAACCGCCTCCGAAAATTTTTTCTGGCTATACTAGTTTTCGACCCCGGGGATCACTTTTCTCCATCGGCCGTTATAGCGATATTTTTTTGGCGCCGGTGCGCTTTCCCGAGCAAAATAAAAAAATTCGAATTTTTTTTTGGGGCTAACCTATTTTTAGACCCGTAGATCAGTTCTAGACACTCGCCATCATAGTGATTTTCTGCATCTCGGTTCGCTTTGCAGGGTGCCATATCATCATAAAGTGCTTGTTGTGTCGCGTCGTGACATCGTTGGTGATCTAGGCTCGCGTCTCTAGTATGGTCTAGCCTAGGACCAGCACAGTACCGTCGTTGAGCATTCTTTCAACTTTTGCATTGCTGTTTTGATAATTGCTAACCCCCCTTGCTAAGCCTTCCCAGAGCTCCACAGATATTCTCCACGTGCAGTGTCTCGACTCCTGGTAATCGCTTGGTTCAATCTCTGGACCCACTGATCCTCGCGGTTGCACATCGCCTTTTCCTGCTGTTTGGTAAGAACTTGTAAGAGCTTCGTATATTGCTTGACGGATTACGCGTGACTTCCACCATATTTCCGTACTATATACCTGTCCTTTTTAAGGACTAACCATGACAGATACTTCGCGGAACCCTTCCACAATGACGAACGAAGAACTACATGCCCACTTCTCCGCGCTCTTGGTCAGTCGCGCTGAAGACGTGGATACGCGCCTCGGGGAGTTTGACACCAAGCTCACCAACGCCGTGGACAAGATCGATGGACTCGAGAAATCCTTCAACGCCAATCTTGATGTTCGGTTCAAGGAGATTTTGAACCGATTGCCGCCAAGACTTCGGCCGCTACCGCTGGTGACGCCTCGAGACTTCGCCAGCTGCTGCTGCGACATTGGGGACAGACGACGGGTACTACTACAACCCCGACGACGACGATCTGTTTGACGAGGAGGTTGAACAACCTCCATAGGTTCCTGCTGGCCGTCCCCGACATTACTACCGCAACGCTTGACCACCGGTACGTGATGATGATCATGTTGCAAAGCTTAAATTAAATATTCCATCTTTTGAGGGTAAATATAATCCTGATGCATATCTTACATGGGAGATGGAAGTAGAACAAAGTTTTGCATGCTTAAAATATCCTGAGAATATGCGTGTTAGTGCTGCTACATGTGAATTTACTAAATTTTCTTCCCTTTGGTGGTCTGAGTATTGTCGTTTAAATCCTACTACTATTCCTAGTACTTGGACTGCTTTAAAAACTGCTATGCGTGTTCGTTTTGTACCTCCTACTTATCAACATGATTTACTAAAGAATCTGACACGTTTAGAGCAAGGGAAAAATTCTGTAGAAGAGTATTATCAGGAATTGCAAACGGGGATGGTTCGGTGTGGTCTTGTTGAATCTAATGAACAAATTCTTGCACGTTTCTTTGGTGGATTAAACAAGTACATTCAGCACATATTAGATTATAAGGAATATAATTCTATCACTCGTTTGTTTCATCTTGCTTGCAAAGCTGAACGTGAAGTGCAGGATCACCAAACACCATGGAGGAGGACTAATAATTCTGCAGGTCGCACATCCACTTGGACATCCCGACAATCAGCGCCTCCTCGTGATTTGCCACCAACTACTACCACCTCCAAGGCCACCACAAGATTTCCAGCTGCTCCTCCACCATCATCCAATGCTCCTGCTCGTAGTGCCTCTTCTATGGCTTCCACGGGTAAGACAAAGGATATACAATGCCGCAAGTGCTGGGGCTTTGGTCATATTGAGAGACAGTGCACAACACAACGTGTGATGATGGTGCGAGAAGATGGTCAATACGATTCAGCGAGTGACTTCGATGAAGATACACTAGCCCTTATTTCTGCTCGAGATGGAGACAATTCTGATGCTGATGAAGAGACAGAGGTAATGGGAGCTGAAGCTGCTGATCAATACAAGAGCTTAATTACACAACGTGTGTTGAGTGTGCAATTGAGAAAATCTGAGCAAGATCAACGCCACAACCTGTTCCAAACACGTGGTGTTGTCAAGGAAAGAGCTATACGGATCATCATTGATGGAGGGAGTTGTAATAATCTGGCCAGTGTTGACATGGTAGAGAAGCTTGCGCTTCCAACAAGACAACGCCCATTCATATTACATCCAATGGTTTGAGAGTTCTCGCAAGATCAAGGTAACAAGAACAGTACGCGTGCATTTTACTATTGGTACATATTCTGATTTTGTTGATTGTGATGTTGTACCTATGCAAACTTGTTCTTTGTTACTTGGTAGACCATGGCAATTTGATAGAGAATCTGTTCATAATGGCAAAACTAATCACTATTCTCTTATCCATGATGGAAAGAAAATTGGTCTAAAACCTATGACTCCCGAACAGATTTTAAAAGATGATCTTGCTAGAGCTAGTAGAGCTAAAACTGAGGAGAAAAGTAAAAGTGAGAATCAGATTGTTGCTGCAGATTTTATACCACCAAAGAACACTAAATCTGATTCTACACATGCTACTGAAATTCGTTTGAAGAGTCCATGTATGCTTGCAAATAGAATTGATATTGCTGAACTAGATGTAAACAATACTCAATGTTATGCAATTGTCTGCAAAGAGGTTTTGTTTTCATTTGAGGATATGCCTCCTTCTTTGCCACCCGCTATTGCTAACCTTTTGCAGTAATATGAGGACGTCTTTCCCGCTGAGTTGCCACCAGGACTACCTCCTATTAGAGGAATTGAGCACCAAATTGATCTAATTCCTGATGCCACGTTGCCCAACCGCGCGCCATATAGAACCAATCTAGAGGAGACAAAGGAGATACAACACCAAATTCAGGAACTACTCGACAGAGATCATATTCGTGAGTCCCTTAGCCCCTGTGTTGTTCCTATTATTTTGGTACCTAAGAAAGATGGTTCTTCGCGCATGTGTACTGATTAGAGCTATCAATAATATTACTATTCGATATCGTCATCCTATTCCACGTTTAGATGACATGCTTGATGAATTGAGTGGCTCTACCATGTTTTCTAAAGTTGATTTGCGTAGTGGTTACCACCAGATTCGTATGAAATTAGGAGATGAATGGAAAACAACATTTAAAACTAAGTTCGGTTTATATGAGTGGTTAGTAATGCCGTTTGGTTTAACTAATGCACCTAGCACTTTCATGAGATTAATGAACGAAGTTTTACGTGCTTTCATTGGACGTTTTGTGGTAGTCTACTTTGATGATATTCTGATTTATAGCAAATGTTTACAGGATCATTTGGACCATTTACATGTTGTTTTCAATGCTTTACGTGATGCAAGTTTGTTTGGTAACCTTGAGAAGTGCACCTTTTGCACCAATCGAGTTGCGTTTCTTGGCTATGTTGTTACATCACAGGGTATTGAAGTGGATCCATCCAAGATTGAAGCTATTGAGAATTGGCCGCAGCCCAAGACGGTCACACAAGTGAGGAGTTTTCTTGGCCTCGCTGGTTTTTATAGGCGCTTTGTCAAAGACTTTGGATCAATTGCCGTGCCGCTGAATGATCTTACCAAGAAGGATGTGCCCTTTGTTTGGGGCGATGCACAACAACAGGCCTTCGTCATATTGAAAGATAAGCTAACACATGCTCCCTTACTCCAACTTCCTGACTTTACTAAGACTTTTGAGCTTGAATGTGATGCTAGTGGAATTGGTTTGGGAGGGGTGTTATTACAAGAGGGAAAACCTGTTGCATATTTTAGCGAGAAATTGAGTGGGGCTAGTATGAACTATTCTACTTATGATAAAGAATTATATGCGTTGGTTCGGACATTAGAAACTTGGCAACATTATCTATGGCCTAAGGAATTTGTTATTCATTCTGATCATGAATCTTTGAAGCATATTCGTAGTCAAGCTAAGTTGAATCGTCGTCATGCAAAGTGGGTTGAATTTATTGAGTCTTTTCCTTATGTTATCAAACACAAAAAGGGTAAAGATAATATTATTGCCGATGCTTTGTCGCGCCGTTATGCTTTGTTATCTCAACTTGACTTCAAAATATTTGGATTGGAAACTATTAAGGAACAATATGTGCATGATGCTGAATTTGAAGATGTGTTGCAGAATTGTAGAGATGGTAGAACTTGGAACAAGTTCGTCTTCAATGATGGATTTGTGTTCCGTGCTAACAAACTATGCATTCCAGATAGTTCTGTTCGTCTTTTGTTGTTACAGGAGGCGCATGGAGGAGGATTGATGGGACACTTTGGTGTCAAGAAGACGGAGGATGTTCTTGCTGCACACTTCTTTAGGCCACGTATGCGTCGAGATTTTGAGAGATTTGCGGCACGCTGCACTACTTGTCAAAAAGCTAAGTCTTGCCTTAGTCCACATGGTTTATATATGCCTCTTCCTGTTCCTAGTGTTCCTTGGGAGGATATTTCTATGGACTTTGTTTTGGGATTGCCACGAACACAGAAGGGGAGGGATAGTATTTTTGTTGTTGTGGGTCGGTTTTCTAAGATTGCACACTTTATTCCTTGTCATAAAACGGATAATGCTGCGCATATTGCTGATTTATTCTTTCGTGAAATTGTTCGTTTGCATGGTGTGCCAAATACTATTGTCTCTGATCGTGATACTAAATTTCTTAGCCACTTTTGGAGATGTTTATGGGCTAAGTTGGGGACTAAATTGCTCTTTAGTACTACATGTCATCCCCAAACTGATGGTCAAACTGAAGTAGTAAATAGAACTTTGTCTACTATGTTGCGGGCTGTTTTAAAGAAGAACTTAAAATTGTGGGAAGAGTGTTTACCTCATATAGAATTTGCGTATAATAGTTCGTTGCATTCTACCACAAAGATGTGCCCATTTGAGATTGTGTATGGTTTTGTTCCTCGTGCACCTATTGATTTATTGCCTTTACCTTCTTCGGTGCAACATAATTTGGATGCTACACAACGCACTGAAATGATATTAAACTTGCATAATACTACTAAAGATAACATTGAACACATGAATGCTAAGTATAAACTTGCTGGGGATAAAGGGAGAAAGCATGTTGTGTTTGATGTTGGCGATCTTGTTTGGTTACATTTGCGTAAAGATCGTTTTCCTGATTTACGCAAGTCTAAGTTAATGCCACGTGCTGCTGGTCCCTTTAAGGTGTTAGAGAAAATAAATGATAATGCATATAAACTTGAGTTGCCTGCAGACTTTGGTACGGTTAGTCCTACGTTTAACATTGCAGATTTGAAGCCTTACTTTGGTGAGGAAGATGAGATTGCATCGAGGACGACTTCAATTCAAGAAGGGGAGCATGATGTGGACATCCCTACTATTGATACAACCGTTGTACCTACAGCCACACACATACAAGGACCCATCACAAGATCTCGTGCCAAACAACTTAACTATCAGGTACTTTCGTTTCTTGGAACTATTCCTCACATACATGAGAATATGATGCTGCCTAAATCAGATGTATTTCTTACTCTTAGGAATGATGGACCAAGCATGGATGAGAGGGACAAGCATTGGAGCATGGCCATGCATGGAGATGGCAGCAAGCATGTGATGATCCAAGAGAAGGCCACGGATGAAGATTTCAGAACTTTGAGGCCTCCATAATGAAGAAAGAAGGCTTGGACGAAATATTCAAGATCAATACTTTACGAATTCGTCCATAGCTTAATATGGTGCTGCGATACCTTTAATTTGGGCCAGGCCCATGTAATTTTCCCAGGATTTTAATTAGCCACTTTTTAGAGTCCGTATTTGAGGGGAAAAGGACTTTTAGGGTTGGATTCGGCCACCACTTCCATGGATGGCCGAAACCCCACCTTTTCGCCCTTAAATACTCCCCATAGCCGACCCCCTAGACTCGGATTTTGTTTAGACATTAAGTTAGCCATAGTCGCAACTTCGCCAAGGCTCGAGCGTCGCAGAGGCCTCTTGTACTTCGCACCTATTCAGGATCCCAGCTCTTCAATAAAGCTTTCCTCTTAATCCGCAATATCTTAATTGCAATATTGGTTCTTACTTGTTCTCGATTTCAGGTAGGAATTAAGACCCTCGCTGGTCAGGCTGATCGTGTTTCCGCAGGATCGGTAACCTCCAGGAGATTGGCCTAGCCATTGCATTGGCGCTCGTGCTCGCACTTGTAGTCGGATCGTCAAGCCCGAACTCCACCAAATCGATTATCTTCATCTCATCGAAAGATCGGAAACCTTTGCCCTATCAAGCACCGAAGCAGTATGAGGGGATCTAGGTCATCTGCGTAAAGATGGATCGACGACGCGGATCCTTCTTCTTCCTCCAGACGCAGCCGACGATGGGGAAACCATAGGGTGGTTGGGAAGGCTTAGGGGAGCTAACCTGGGTGCCTGCCGGCAGCGGGAAGGCGGCATAGGAGACACAGTGCACGCAGGCAACTCCGGAGAGGGCCGGAAAGGGGGGTTTCCATGATGTAGGGATGCTCGTGCGTCAGCGTCTGTTGAAGGCTCGGGAGCTCACCGAAGGCGATGCTCGAGGTGTTCTTGCGCAAGAAAGAGGGCGGGATTAGATAGGGCTTGAGGAGGGGATCATGCCAGAACGAAAATAGGAGGGAGAGTTGGAGTATGGCGAGAACACCATCCATAGGATCCTCGCAGCTTCCCGAGCTTGAAAAGCTTGGTCCTGGGCGAAGGAGGGCAGGTGAGAAGGTGGGGAGCTAGGTGTTGGGGATATGCTAAATGGGTGTCACCATTGCATGTCTCTAATCGGGATAACCCTAGTGGCCCACAATTGGTAGCAAGGCCTATGGCCTGCTGGGTGGCCCAGTTAGATGGATCCAGAAGGGAGGCCCATGCCTGATAAAGGAAGGCTACGATGGAGTCACCAGCGTACCCGGAGCCTTGGAGTACAAGACACGGAAGACTAGTTGTATATTGTGTAGGACTCTGTAACCTGTTCGGCTTGGACTTTCCCTGTAAACCTAGGATCGGGCAACTATATAAGCCAGACCTAAAGGACCTTTAGGGCAATCAGACAACACCTATCGCCCACAGTGAACCGATCCCTGTAACCCAGCGTATTGTCGTTATAGTGATTTATAGGAGGAGTAGGATTTCGCCACCGTCGTGGGATCTGAACCTGGGTAAGCTGTGTCACCTCGTACATGCCAACCATCCTCCTTACCCCACGTCTCTAAACACGCTCTATGAGGACCCATCCATGGCCTACTCGTCGATAATACCATGACAGTTGGCACCCACCATGGGGCAAGAGGCGCTCCAGGCTCTACAACAGGGGAGGTCCAAGCTCTTCGCGGGAATCGGCAAAAACATAGCCATTGGTACTGTTCTCTTCTTCGACAACGTTCTGATCGTCCCTCTCGACGAGTTCTGGATCCCGGCAAAAACAAACCCCACCCGCTTCTCGATCGTTCCAATCGGGGACATCCACCTCTTCATCGAAGAAACCGACTCGGGCACTAGTTACCTAGAAGCCGGAGGATCTTCAAAGCCCGTACGGACCGCCTACGGGCAGGATATATTCGCGGAAGGATCAAAGTCAGATCTCTCTCTAGAGTTTTCCGACTTAGATCAGAAAAATTCAACGCCCACCCAAACCGCCCTTGTGCAGGAGATAATGGTGGAAGATCGTTGCAAATCCACCGGCTTCAGCCGTGCGTCTGGAAAGCAGAGATTGCACTTAGTTGGCATGGTAACCATCTTCGATCTGGCGCGATGCATCAAGAGAGAGGGTGAAAACCCCCGAGATTACCTCGCTAGATGGCTACGGATACGGGATGATCTGGAACACTATCCTAGTGATGATGCTATCTATCACTTCATGGAAGGGCTGGACCATGGTACACTTCTCCGAAATACCCTAAAGCGGCAGAAGGCTGAACGTCTCCTCACTATCGAGGGCATGATTTGCACCGTCAACCGTTTTGCCGCTGCTGATGGAGTCGTCGTGGCACCACCCATCACCGTACCCGGCCTACCACCGCCACCGCCTCCAGCCAACAATCTGGCTGCCTCACCATCGTCCTTCGTCATCGAGGAAGCCCCTCACCCTCTGACACCATTGTCGATGCGCTCTACGCCAATATCAGCGTGGACTCGGAGGAGATGGAAATTAACCCGTAGGAACTCGACTCATCTATGAAAGAGATGGAGGAGGAGATCAAGCGTGAGGAGCAGGCCGACAAGACCGTCACATCCTGACAGGTGTTTGTCGCCATTGGGAGTGTGATGGAAGAAGAGTAAACCGGACAAGCTCTGCCTAAGCCGCTGGACAAGGGGAAGGGACCAGCCGATGTCGCCGATAATGATCGCGCAAAGGCCATGCCTCCTCTGGCTAAACCAGCGCAACATCCATAGGAACTCAACACCGGTCTGAGTAACGCCAACACCGCAAATGTGTCGCTACCAGCATCTACTCTGCGGCCGCCCAAGTCACTCCGGCAGATAGAGTGATGTACGGCAATTTGCTTGTCGAGCCTATGACTATGGACCATATACGGAAGGTAGTCCAACTAGATGAGAAGCGCCAGCAGCTACTGGAGGAAGCGCAGGACATCACGGAGCAAGGCGCAAAGATAGATCGAGATCTGGCCAAGGCGCAGAAATCGATTGAAGTAGCTAGAGCCATGGAGACCGAGTACTAGACTGCTCAAGCAGCAGAAGGCTAACAAAGCTTTGGCTCACGTTTTCAATAACCCTGGTGTACGGCGCAACTTGGGGTGGACCACCTCGAAGCCGGCACAATCCAATCCATACATTGATAGAGAAGGAATACAAGTAATGCCCACGCCTATCCTCAACTTGGCCTTTGCCAAGATCTTACTGGAGCAGGATAGATCGCCCGCAACTGTGGAATAGGTCTATGACCTTGTGGCCAAGGATGTCAAACAGTAGGAAAAGGCCACCTCTCAGAGTCTTGAGTCTGATCCAGCATATTGCTAGTCTAGCAATCCTAAACGGCCAAGGAGAGATCTCCTCACGATGTCGGGTCTCAGATGGGTTCATCAGAACATAGACGGAGGGACGCACGCAACTGGAAGGACGCTATCCACATATCCTCCAACCACAGAGGCTAGGCTCACCCTCGTCGCCCATCTCCACCGCCTCGGTCCCCCCGATTTTTAGGGGTTCGTAGCATGGAAATCAAAGAAATTCTACCGCATGCGCACAAACAAGCCAAGATCTATCTACTAGATTGTAGCAACGAGTCGGTTAGAGTACTCACCCTCGAAGATTCCAAAGCAGTTAACAAGAGCAGATTCTCGTAGATGATGTATCCATACACTTGTCGATCTCAAGATCGCGTAGACGATCCTTCCGGCGCTGCGTTTCGGCGGTGCTTCCATAGCCGGTCACACATTCGGTACTCGATGAACACCTTCCTCTCCCTTGTTCCAGCAGGCAGCGGAGGTTGTAGTTCTTCCCTCGCAATTCCGGCAGCATGACGGCATGGTGTCAGAAGTAGAGGGAAGATCCCGCAGGGCTTCGCCTAAGCCGGTGTGGGTTATGGTGAATCTAGGGTTTCCAGCGATCTAGGTATAGAAGGCCGGAGAGGAGGAGGAGATGTCGGCGGTGGCTAGGGCGACGGCGACGGGCCAGCGGCAGCGTGCGGCACGGCTTGGAGGTGGGGAGGGCTGGTTGTGGTGCTTTGGTGCTGTCCCTCCCCTCTATTTATGAGAGTGAGGGCATCTTGGGAGAGGGTAGTTTGAATCCTTCCCCAAACCCAAGTTGGAGAGAAAGAAGGACTCTTTCCTTTTTCCACTAGGAAACTGATGTTCCAGTTTGACTTTTCAAACCTCCCTTTTGACTTTCAATTTAGATCTTTATTTCTCTCTCGCAAATGCCCAACCAAGTGACCTAGGACATGATCCAATCATTCCACTTAACCATGACACATTCATGATCCATTCCCCTTTCGGTCCGGTGAACCTCCTAGACCCTTCTAGAACCTCTCCGATGAAAACATCGGAATCATTCCCGAACTCCGGAATCAGACTTTCCTCATATGATTCTTATTCTCCGGATCTCCTCGTGATATCCCGGATCCCATCCGAGACTCCGAACAACATTTGGTCTCCCTACTTACATTCCATATTTACTAAACAACATCGAATCCTTAAGTGTGTCTCCCTACGGTTCATGAATTATGCGGACATGATCGAGACACTTCTCCGATCAATAACCAATAGAGGAATCTGGAAATTCATATGGTTCCCATATATTTCTAGGATTACTTTGCGATCGAATGAACCACTTACATATGATACCAATTTCCCCTTGTCTCGCGATAGCTTACTTATCCGAGGTTTAATCGTCGGTATCTCCGCATACCTAGTTCAACCTCGTTACCGATAAGTACTCTTTTCTCATTCCCGTGATATGTGATCCCTTGTGAGCCAGTCACATGCTTGCAAGCTAATTGGATGATATTCCACCGAGAGGGCCTAGAGTATAACTATCCGCCATATGGATTTACAAATCCCACTCTTGATCCATGTGCCTCAACACATACTTTCCGAACACTCAATGACACCTTTATAGCCACCCAGTTACGATGTGGTGTTTGATGTCATCAAAGCATCCTTCCGGTGATGGTGATTAGCATGATCTCATGGTCGAAGGAATTAGGTTACTATGTATTCCTTCATCCATATCGCCTCTTGTGAAGCCTCTGAAGCAGCTATGTATTCCGATTCAGTTGAAGATCTCGCCACCACGCTTTCCTTTGCACTCCTCTAGCTAACTGCTGCACCATTCAAAGTAAATACGTATCCAGATTGAGATTTAGAATCATCCGGATCGGTGTTCCAACTAGCATCGGTGTAACCATTAACAACGAGCTGTTCATCACCTCCATAAGAAAGAACCATATCCTTAGTTCTTCTCAAGTACTTAAGGATGTTTTTGACTTCTGTCCAATGATCCACTCCTGGATCACATTGATATCTGCTGTCAAACTAACAACATATGTAATGTCGGGTCTAGTACATAGCATGGCATACATTAGAGATCCTATGGCTGCGGCATAGGGAGTTTTACTCATCCTTTCTCTATCTTCTGCCGTTGCTGGACTTTGAGTTTTACTCAAGGTCGTATTGGGCAACATGGCAAGAACACTTTCTTGCTATCTTCCATTACAAACCTCTTTAGAAATTTGTCCAAATATGTACTCTGTGACAATGATATTAGGCGTCTTGATCTATCTCTATAAATCTTTATGCCTAATATGTAAGCTGCTTCGCCAAGATCTTTCATTGAAAAACTATTATTCAAATAATCCTTGACACTATTAAGAAGCTCTACATCATTCCCAATCAATAATATGTCATCTACATATAGTATTAGGAATGCTACAGAGCTCCCACTCACTTTCTTGTAAATACAAGCTTCTCCATAAGTTTGTATAAAACCAAAGCTTTTGATTACCTTATCAAAATGTTGATTCCAACTCCGGGATGCTTGCTTCAATCCTTAAATGGACCGTTGAAGTTTGCATACCTTGTTAGCATCTTTAGGATCGAAAAAACCTTTGGGTTGTACCATATACAACTCTTCATCAATGTCTCCATTGAGGAATGTCGTTTTGACATCCATCTGCCATATCTCATAATCATAATATTCAGCAATTGCTAACAAAATCCTCACAGATTTTAGCTTCGCTACCGGTGAGAAAGTCTCATCGTAGTCAACTCCTTGAATTTGTCGAAACCCTTTTGTGACAAGTCGAGCTTTATAGACAGTAACATTACCATCAGCATCTGTTTTCTTCTTGAAAATCCATTTGTTCTCAACAGCCTTCCGGCCATCTGGTAAGTCCACCAAAGTCTATACTTCGTTTTCTTACATGGATCCAATCTTGGATTTCATGTCTTCTTGCCATTTATTGGAATCCAGGCTCATCATCGCTTCCTCATATGTCGCAGGGTCATCGGTGTTGTCCACCAACATGACACTCATAACGGGATCATACCAATCAGGAGTGGTACGAGTTCTCGTTGACCTACGAGGTTCCGTAGTAACTTCAATCGAAGTTTCATGATCAACATCATTAGCTTCCTCTCTTATTGGTGTAGGCGCCACAGGAACTACTTCCAGTGCTGCACTACTCTCAATCTCGAGAGAAGGTTCGACAACCTCGTCGAGTTCTACTTTCCTTCTAGTCACTTCTTTCGAGAGAAACTTCTTCTCTAGAAAGGATCCATTCTTGGCAACGAAGATTTTGCCCTCGGATCTATGATAGAAGGTATACCCAATAGTTTCCTTCGGGTATCCTATAAAGACGCATTTTTCCGCTTTGGGTTCAAGCTTTTCAGGCTGTAACTTCTTTACATAAGCTTCGAAACCCCAAACTTTAAGGAAAGACAATTTAGGTTTCTTCCCAAACCATAATTCATATGGTGTAGTTTCAACGGATTTACATGGTGCCCTATGTAAAGTGAATGCGGTTGTTTCTAATGCATAACCCCAAAATGATAGCGGTAAATTTGTAAGTGACATCATAGAACGAACCATATCTAAGAGAGTTCTATTACGACGTTCGGACACACCATTACGTTGTGGTGTTCCCAACGGTGTCAATTGTGAAAGTATTCCGCATTTCTTCAAATGCTCGCCAAACTCGTAACTTAGATACCCACCTCCACGATCAGATCGTAGAAATTTAATCTTCTTGTTACGTTGATTCTCAACCTAACTTTGAAATTCGTTAAACTTCTCGAAAGTTTCGGACTTCTGGTTCATGAAATAGATATACCCATATCTACTCAAGTCATTCGTGAAGGTAAGAACATAATGATAACCACCGCGCGATGCTACACTCATTGGGCCACACACATCGGTATGTATGATTTCCAATAAGTCCATAGCTTGCTCCATCATACCAGAAAATAGAGTCTTAGTCATTTTACCCATCAGACATGCTTCGCATCTTTCAAGTGATTCGAAATCAAGTGATTCAAGAAGTCCATCGGAATGGAGTTTCTTCATACGCTTCACTCCAATATGACCAAGACGACAGTGCCACATATAGGTTGAGTTATCGCTCAATTTCAAAAGTTTAGCTTCAATGTTATTAATATGTGTATTACTATAATCGAGATTCAACAAAAATAGACCATCTATCAAAGGTGCATGTGCATAAAACATATTACTCATATAAATCGAACAACCATTATTCTCGAACTTAAACAAGTAACTGTCTCGCAATAAACATGCTCCGGATATAATGTTCATGCTCAACACAGACACCAAATAACAATTATTTAAGTATAAAACTAATCCCGATGGTAGATGAAGAGTTAGCATGCTGACCGCGATCACATCAACCTTTGATCCATTTCCAACACGCATCGTCACCTCGTTCTTCGCTAGTTTCCGTCTATTCTGCAACACTTGTTTCGAGTTACAAATACGAGCAACCGATCTAGTATCAAATACCCATGCACAATTACGAGTACTAGTGAGCTACACATTAATAACATGTATATCGGATATACCTTTCTTCTTGATGTTGCCGTTCTTCAAATCCGCCAAGAACTTTGGGGAATTCCGCTTCCAGTGACCTTCTCCCTTGCAGTAAAAGCACTCAGTATCAGGCTTAGGCCCAGCCTTGGTATTCTTCGCCGGAGCGATAACTTTCTTACCGCCCTTCTTAAAGTTTCCCTTTTTCTTAGACTTGCCTTGGTTCTTGAATTTGGTGGTCTTATTGACCATCAACACTTGGTGCTCTTTCTTGATCTCCACTTCCGCAGATTTTAACATGAAGAAGAGTCGGGCAATGACTTGTCCATGTTTTCCATATTATAGTTCATCACAAAGTTCTTGTAACTTGGTGGTAGTGATTGGAGGACACGGTGAATCCCCGAAGCGTTAGGAATCACTATACCCAGGGTTTGAAGCTTGCTTGCATGCCAAGACATCTTAAGCACGTGCTCACTAATGGAGCTGCCCTCTTCCATATTGCAGTTAAAGAACTTTTCAGAAGCCTCATAACTCTCAACTGTCGCGTGAGCCTCAAATATCATTTTGAGTTCACGAACAATATCATGTGGGTCATGGTTCTCAAACCTTTTCTGAAGCTCTGATTCCAAACCATACAAGATAGCACACTAAATTGTGGAGTACTGATTCTTCCGAGTGAGGAAAACATTCTTCACATCATCGGTAGCATCAGCTGCAGGTGGGTCACCCAGCGGTGCATCCAGCAAATAGGTCAAATTACCAGCATTGAGGACAATCCTCAAGTTGTGGAGCCAATACACGAAGTTGCTTCCATTGTTTTTCAACTTTTCTTTCTCTAGGAACGCATTAAAATTATTGGTAGGGGCCGCCATTGATCTACAAGATATTTGCAATAGTTTAGACTAAGTTTATGACAAATTGAGTTCTAATTAGTAGTTAAATTAATCTAGGTGAACTCCCACTCAAAACAATATCCCTCACATTGTTTTAGTGATCACACGAACCAAATCCACCACATCAAAAACGATCATCACGAGAGTTGATGCAGCATCAATGGCGAACAATCAACATGTTCATCATATCTACTATATGACTCATGCTTTACCTTTTGGTGATCCGTGTTCCGAGACCATGTCTGTACATGCTAGGCTCGTCAAGATCAAACCTTAGCTTCCGCATGAGCAAATCTAGCTTGCTCCCGTTGTATACACTCACAGAATCTAACACACCCGATCATCACATGGTGCTTCGAAACAATGAGCTTTAGCAACGGTGCTTACTAAGGATGAACACTTTATAACTTGAAATTTTGTGAGAGGGATCATCTTATAATGCTACCGTCGTGAACTAAACAATACAAGATGCATAAAAGGATTAACATCACATGCAATTCATAATATGTGATATGATATGGCCTTTCTTCTTATGCTTCCGATCTCCATCTTCAAGCACGAACATGATCTCCATCATCACCGGGATTGCGTCAAGAATGGTGTCGCTCCATGGTTGTCGTCCACCAACATCAACTATTATAACTACTTTGAATAATAGACACACAGGTCTTAACGAAATTAAAAGACAACCATATGGCTCCTGCCAGTTGCCGACTTACAATAAGGAACATTGCATACATCATATATAATCACAATCATGGCCATATCACATCACAACACACCCCTGCAAAACAAAGTTAGATGCCTCTAATTTTCTTTGCATATTTTATGTGGTTTGGGGCTTTCAGTAAGTGTCGTTCTAACTTATGAACAAGAACCACAACGTTGATGCTTGAACTATCAAGTGCCCGTTGTAAATTGAAACTATACTATGATGCGAGAGACAGACACCCACAAAGCCACTTATGCAATACAAGTTGCATGTTAAGCGTGGAGCAAGTCTCATGAACGATGTCATGTAAGGTTAGCCCAGGCCGCTTCATCCCATCATACCGCAAGATGCAAAGTACACAAAAATCAATTGATAATAAAAGCACCACCACCCACAATGACCATTATGTTCTACTCGTGCAACATATCTACATATAGACACGGCTCTAATACCACTGTAGGGGTCCGTAGCATTGAAAACAAAATAATTCTACCGCATGCACACAAAAAATCCAAGATCTATCTACTAGATTGTAGCAACGAGTCGATTAGAGTACTCGCCCTCGAAGATTCCAAAGCGGTTAACAAGAGCGGATAATGTAGTCGTACACTTGCCGATCTCAAGATCGCGTAGACGATCCTTCCGGCTCTACGTTCCGGCAGCGCTTCCGTAGTCGGTCACACGTTCGGTACTCGATAAAGACCTTCCTCTCCCTTGTTCTAGCAGGCAGCGGAGGTTGTAGTTCTCCCCTCGCGATTCCGGAAGCACGACGGCGTGGTGTCGGAAATAGAGGGAAGATGCCGCAGGGCTTCCCCTAAGCCGATGCGGGTTATGGTGGATCTAGGGTTTCCGACGATCTAGGTTTAGAAGGCCAGAGATGAGGAGGAGATGTCGGTGGCGGCTAGGGCGACGGCGCAAGGCGTTGGCGGCGCGCGGCGGCTTGGAGTTGGGAGGGCTGGTTGTGGTGCTTTGGGGCAGCCCCTCCGCTCTATTTATGAGAGGGAGGGCAGCTTGGGAGAGGGGAGTTTGAATCCTTCCCCAAACCCAAGTTGGAGAGAAAGAAGGACTCTTTCCTTTTTCCACTAGGAAACCATTGTTCCAGTTTGAATTTTCAAACCTCCCTTTTGACTTCCAATTTAGAGCTTTATTTCTCTCTCGCAAATGCCCAACCAAGTGACCTAGGACATGATCCAATCATTCCACTTAACCATGACACATTCATGATCCATTCCCCTTCCGGTCCGGTGAACCTTCTAGACCCTTATAGAACCTCTCCAATGAAAACATCGGAATCATTCCCAAACTCCGGAATTGGACTTCCCTTATATGAATCTTATTCTCCGGACCATTCCGGATCTCCTCGTGATATCCCGGACCCCACCCGAGACTCCGAGAAGCATTCGGTCTCCCTACTTACATTCCATATCTACTAAACAACATCGAATCCTTAAGTGTGTCTCCCTACGGTTGGTGAATTATGTGGATGTAACACCCCAGTTTTAGCTAATGTATAATTAGGGTTTTGATTGCGCATTCATAAGCATCATGCCTTAAAATGTGCATTGAAGAAAATAATAAAACCCTAAACCTTAACCTTTTTACCCTCTTTGAAACAATACAAATGGTTGGAATATTTTCAAAACTATCAAAATGTTTGGAGCCCCAAATTGGTATAAAGGGCCCCTGAATATTTGTAATGATTTCAAAACCCTCTAGTATTTTCAAACTATTCAAAACTGAAAAGGATTTGAAATACAAATAGAAAACATAAAACTAAATGGAAAAATGGTTTTTACAAGAAAATATTGAGCAAACCAGCCAGCCAGGCCGCCCCAGTTTCCTTCCCTCTCTCCTCTCCCCTCTGTTTGTCGCTCGTGCAGCTGCAGCAGACCCAGCAACAGCCCATGCCAGCCCAAGCGTGGCCGATACCCCTTCGCCCCTGCTTGTCGTCGTCTGCCTCCAGACAGGCAGGGAGCTGCCTGTCGGCGCCGGCGCCGTCGATCTCGCCGCCTACTCCTCGTTGTCTATCGCTCCCTAGGGGAGGATAAGATCATCACGCCGACACCCCGCTCATCCTCATCCACTTCCCCTCTCTCTCCTGACCTCTCTCTTCTCTCCCGCATGCGAGCGTCTGAAACCCTAGCCTCGGGCTCCGCCGCTCGCCGCTGTTCCGCATTGCCCCAAGGCCAGCCGAGCACGCCAGCACCTCAGTCTCATCCTTCTGCTCCTTACTATCCAAGCCATGGAAGCACGCGCGCCCTCAATTGAAGGAATCGAGCCGTTCTTCCTCGCCACCGACGCTGTTCGTCGTTGCCATTACCACCGCTTCCGAGCTCCCCCGTCCTTGTGGAGGTTACTCACGCGTCGAGGGTGAGCCTCTGGTCCTCCAGGACCCCTCCGTTTTCCCTCTCTCACTTTGGTTCGATCATACGTTGTGCGCTGCCGCTCGCCGCCGTCGGGCACGGTCAAAGCCACGCCTCTGGCAACCAAAACACAGCGGCGCTGCCCCTAGAAGGTTTGCCCTGCCGTGCTCGATCGAACGCACTCATTCGCGGGAGCTGGCATGGCCTCTGTCGTCTCTGGTGACCACCGCCTGAGGGTGGACGTCGTGCTGACATCACGCTCGCGTCAGGGTGATGTGGCCCACGGGTCCATTGACCTTTGACCGCCTAGGTGGTAGTGACGTGGCCCCTGGCCCACAGCCAGCCACAACGGCTAGGCCCAATAGAAGTGTAAAAAGAATTTCATCCCCCTGCTGACGTCATAGTGATGTCGTAAAGCTAATAAAAGGTTTTAAATAATTCCAGAAATTGGTTTAAATATTGGAAATTAAATAACTAATTCATTATAAGTCAAATACAAATAATATATAAAATTGTTTAGAAAATTGAGATCTATCTATCTAACCTATAATCATGCATTGTTCAACAATTTACATTGCAAGTTTAATTAGAGAACATAGTAACCCCTCACATGTGATTCCAGAGTTTCTCCGAACTAGGGTTTATATCCCTCGGAACCCCGATTAAATGGTCGAGCATGCTTTAGGGTTCTAATTCAATACAATTTAACTTGTCATATCATCATTCTTGTTTGAGCATTGCATCGATGCCATTGTTGATTGTTTCCCTCTCTTTCCGGTGTTTGGTTCTTCCCGGTAGAATAGGATATCGAGATCGAGATCGAAAACTGAGGTCAACACCATCGAAGATCGAAGATCAAAGAACAATACTTGACTAACTGTAACCAAGTCAAGTACAAGGCTTCCGAAGATCTATTTATCTGCTATCAACGGGCAAAGGCAAGCATAGCCCCACCATGATATAATCCTATGATTTCGAAAGCATTTCAATTCCTGCCATGATGCATACGATTCTACTGTGGTCTTCTATCGATAGATAGAGTATCCTATTTGTTTCATTACTCCCTTTGAACTTATATTACCTGATCCACTACTCCTAGCATAACTAGGTTTGGCTTGTGTGCACTACTAAAGCTTATATCTGTGTCTTGCTTAGCCATGCATAGTTGTTAGAACTGGTCCATCCAGATGATGTATCAGATGCAGATAATCTAGTATGACGGGAGAAAGTGATGAGACGAGATCAGAGGTGATATGAGTTAAACATGCTAAGGCTTGTATGGGAGGCCACGGTGGGATGTGGTTTTTCTAGTCCCACGCTCGCCACCACTAGGACCCTTCTTGCCTTTGTAACCGAGACGAGCGTATAACCACACGGGGCCTGGAAAACCTCATGAGTGACTAACTTGCCTAGTAGATTCCGTGAGTCACATAATTCGGGCATTCCATTCGACATACGCATTGAAAACGTTTTCGAAAGAGGAGGTGAAGGAGGAGCATTCATACAGGTAGGGAAGCGTGGAACGGGTTGCTTGGGGTCGATGGAGCCCCTGGTAAACCAACCTCGCCTCACATCGTTAAGTACCGGCTTGAGTTTGACCATTCTGACAGGAACCATACTTATTGCGTGACTCATGGTCTCGGCGAAAGCAAGGTAAAGGTCATGTCTAACGACCCTCTACCGGCCTTCGAAGGAAGTGGGCTTATCTAGTGGCATTAAGAGAAGGTTAGTATGTGTGGGTAAAGTTGTACACCCCTGCATGGTTAAATCTTTTTAGAAAGCCGTGTTCACAGTTATGAACGACTTGGCGACCGGACTCAAGATCATAGATTACTTTAACCACTATAAAACTTGTTGATCAACGTGTTCAAGGACGCTTCCTCATGGGTATGAGGTGGTGATCCTAGTTTAGGTGATGATGTTTTGATGGATATCAAAAGATGATGATCAATACCTTGGATATGTCACTCTCTTATCCTCTTTTAAAATACTCCGATTAGACGAGCTCCTTCTCTCTCTTGTTTTATAAACAAAGATGGCTTCATGCAAAACAACTCCACCAGCCATACGTCTTGCGGAGTACACCATGTACTCACCCTTGATTTTTTTATACTTTTGGCAGAGTAAGTGCTCCCCTGAAGACGAGTTCCATACTACATCGACACCGTCGAGTAGCTTGGGGTTCCCGGCCGGCAGCCTGGAATCTATGGGCTGGGATGTCATCATTATGCTTCAGGCCTCTTACGCCATTTGTTAAGTTTGCTATACTAAATAGCATAATTTGCCTTTCGTTGTTTGATGTTTGTGGTCAGTGGCCTCTGCTTGTAATATTTTGGCTCTTCGCTTAGTTATGAGCTTTCTGTAATAATTTTTGTGTCGTAGGGCCACTACTGTGTTATCGATTCTTCACTGGATATCCTCGAGCTCAAGGTTAAGCTTATGTCAAACAGAGGTCTGGGATTTGTTTAGCCCTGATCCCAGGGGTGTCACAGGTTTTGGTATCAGAGAAGTACCGTGATATGGGGTGGCCCGATCTTCTCAGCAAGCACTTATCGATGATGATGGTGGATGAAAGATAACTAGCCTGTAGCTATGAACTCTCCTGCTCGAACACTGATGCCAATGCAACTGATCTCGAACCCTGTGGGATATTCACAACACCACGCTCTTGTGCACGCAGCCGTCGACCACGAACGGTAGTTTGCAATCTACTAATTCCCAATGGAACAACAGATCACACTCAATTGCAGTAGATAATTTGATCAAAGGGTAATTCCAGAGGTTCTTGGTAAGAAACAACTCCAAAATAGTTTTAACGTGGTCTGACTCGAAAGAAATGGTACCCCCATCTATTTAAGAGAGAGGGGGCGGATAGGATAAGATTCCAAGACGCAACTAAGATACATGCCGACCCAGGTGGGACAGCTCTCTAGGAGCACAGGCATGTTTCTCAAATGTGCAACATATTGGGCCTAAAGCGTCTTGGCGAGGACTCTCTGCCATGGCAGGATTTCAGCCACTTTTTGTGCCACGGCAGCCTGCCGTGGCAGGATTTTGCATTGTTTCTCTACCGCGGCAGAGACTCAGCCAGGTGTTGATCCCTTCCTTTGTATCTCCTTTCGCTTCCTCCCTCTCCTCCCTCGCGCTTGCTTCATTGATCAACACACCTTGCTCCATGTGCTTCACCTCCTTGCTCCGTGCTATACCTTCTTCTCCAATGTACCTGATCATATAATAACACAAAGACTTAGGCAATATAAAATTCTCATTAAGTAAAATAGCAGGCTCATTAAGAAACAAATTCACCTGTTGTTCTAGTAGCTTAGCACGAGCTCTTGTAATTGGTCCAATTATAATCTCATTGGACTTATCCTTGTTAGTAGCAGCTGGAACATCATCAGTAGTAACTGGGGTAGGTGTAAGTATAGGGATGTCCTCATCATACCGACCGTAGAAAAACCTTGCTATTGGTCGATGTTGAGTCTAGTGCTTATGAAAACTATCTTAAAAGTTGAAAAGTATTTGCGAAAACTCTAGTATGCTTCTTTTACTCCTTATCCAGTTTCGCTCTAACTCTGGGTTATCTTATCTTGTTTTGACTTTAAAAAGTTTTGATATCTGATCTAGTCTTTCAAAGCTTAGGTGCCTTTCGGCCATGCCGTTTCACAACCAGTTGACCTAGTGTTGAGTTCTATAGAGTTGTGTGTGTTGTGAATTCCTTGTTCCATTTGCTCTGTTTCTTCTGTGAGATTCCTTTCCATCATGATCTCCCTATCCTTTGGACCCACAATATTATATTGTTGGATCCACAGTGTTCTTCTCTAGGCTTCGAGGTTTCCTTTCGCCTCGTGTGCCTAATTTTTATTTGTTTGGGTACTTCAGAAGTTGTGTCTTCTTTTGGAAGCTACCTCATCGTTACTAACTTGTAGTGTACGCTATGTCACTCAAGTAGTAGTTACTCCTTTATCAGGTTTTAACCCTTGGACTTGAACCTAAGATTCCCAATTGTGCTGGATTCCGGTGTTCTGAATCTTGTACATGAAGCTGATCTTTAATCCAAGATCCATCCCTTTGAACCCTGTCGATAATGTTTATACATTACCTCAGGATGGATGGTACTACAATTCTATCCTTCACGCTTGTGGCCTTTGTCACGATTGTGTTGTGACAATTAAGGACTTCCCCTGACAAATGCTATGGAAGATGTTCCTTAATGGAACCAAACAGATCACGACAAGAGTACTCATCGAGAGTCTCGCATCTATACTCGTGACTCTGCCACACCTTACCCCTTCTCTGCATTGGTTTTAGGAAGATTGTTGATTTATGCATCCACATCTCGGGATTCTATCCTGAGCATATTATTTTTTCCCTTGTTGTTTTCCGACCTTTGTCTACCAGTTGGTAGAAAAGTAGTAACTTGCATTGGTGTCTTCTGATGCAAGATACTCTTGTGGTCCGTCATGACAAACTATTTCGGGATGTCAGGAGAAACAAACTCCAGTACCTCTTCATATCTAGGACCAGGTCAAAGTGTTGTAACCTGCAGATCAAGAGGCATTGATAGCTTCTATGTATTCCACCTTAAAGTGTCACACTCTTTTATACTAAGAGGTTGTGCTAAGTTTCATGACCCCTTAATGCAGTGATGCTCTTACACATATTTACCCACCCTTCCTCGAGCTTTCGCGCTCGTGATGATGCGTGTGTGTGTGTAAAAATGTGGCCATCTGAGATTCTTAGCAATTATTATTGTTTTGAACTCTAAGGACTTTTGTGTCATCCTTAGCGCGATTGCTTAACCCCATCAATAAGTGAAGAATGGTCATGTTACCAAGTTCATTATTCTCGTGCACTCTCTTCGGTCAAATAGTTAGGCTTGTGTCGAAACTCTGAGACTATGTCTTCTTGCCTTACCAAGAAAGTTTCCTCTCGAACTAAGTGACATATCGGTGGCTCGTGATATTATAGATGTCTACTAGAAGTATTGCCATGTTGCCACATGATCGTGTTGTCAAGTTCTTGAGCAAGCAGGTTCTCTGAGATGCACCTTTCTCCAAGGATCCATACTGGATACTCCTGAACTAGTTGGTTGAGCTTAAACAACAACTTGGAGAGTTGTAAGACAAAAGTTTTATCCGACTTTGTTCCTTCTTAAAGGGTTGTATAGTTTTGTTCATGTTGAAGAAAGATAGTATTTCCTTTGTGGATATGTTGTCTTCCCCACATTTGATTTGATTTGGGTTATCGTCAAATCAAACTCAGTTCCAAGGATTATCTTGATGATGTTTCTTCATGTGACGTTTCACTTGAGTACATCTTCATGTCCTTTGGTCTGACCAATATTGTTGACTTATTCAAGCAACATATGAGTACATTTTCTTGGAGTGTCTCGATAAGTTTGTTGTTGAGCCCATCAATGACATCCTTATTTTCTCCATGCTAGATTAGATTCATATGGAACATTGGGCATTAATGTTGGAAACTTTCGAGAACCGTCTTCGAGCCATCTCGAATTATGTGTTCTGGATGTTAGAAGTAACCCTCTCTGATTCACGTGCAAATGTTGAAAGATGTCGCCGTGGATTTGATAAGAGTTCTCTCTCCTTCCTTACAGACATATGTGTGTTTTATTGTCAGTACTTTATGTGTATGCAGTTGTCTTTCGACAAGTTGCTAATACATGAGTCTAGCAATCTAGGTTAGTCTTTTGGAGCTTGACACTGTAGTCAGTGTTTTGAGAATCTAGTGACTTTACCTTTGTGTAAACATTGCAAACTTTATATTCGGACATGCTGAGTCTAAAGTGTCATTCCACCTAACCAAAGCTGAATCTCAAGCAGCAATGATGGTTGGTGTTCTTCAAGGTTTTGACATAGGTCTCTTTGTAAATCTGGTAAGATTGATGTAATGATTGACACACTTAGCCGGAAAGACCTTTTGTTATATTCTCTTGATTCAGCAATAATAACCACTCTTCATGAGGCTTATTCTATAATTTATTATAGGAGTTGTGCTTATGGTTTCCTTTCTATTCGAAGTCCGACCCTTACTTGATGCTTCGTGTCTCGAACATCAAGGAGAACATTTAAAGTAGTGTTGCTAAATGTCTCTCGGTCGATCCTCCAGACTTTTTATGATTGTCAAGCACTTCGCTGTGCCAAGTAATCAAAATCTAAGAATGAAGTTTCTTTCTTCCGTGATATCAGGAATCTTCCTACCTATTGATCTGGTGGTGTAAAGTGATATCATAATCCTTGGCAAAGATTTCGATAAACCTGGATGAGTAAAGAGTTTTCTTCATTTTCTTAACCATGTTTTAAGAGTGACTATGATTTTGGTAATCAAAAGTTTCTCTATATGCATGTTCCTTGTGACTCTTATGAGTCCTCTCCACCAAAACACCTTTCATGTCCTGGCCTTCTGTTTAATGAAAGAGTGACCCTTCTATGTCAAAAGTAGTTCAACAGCTTGGTTTTGTTGGTCCATATCTCTGGACCTGAAATCTCTACTAAATCCGTTTAGTAGAGGTTTCCTCCTGAAGTCTATGGTCATATTCTTTCTATTGGAACCCTCCCTTCTCAGAAGCTTAAACTCTTCTGTAGCTCCATGTTCTCAATCCTTATGAAGACCATCTATCTAACAACTTGAAACCATCTCCTCTTGTTTCCTCTGTTACCTTGACGTGTTTCATGTTCGTCATCTCAGAGTTGTTTCTGAACACTCCAGCCATGAGTTGACCATGAGATACTCTATTTGTTGTTCAGTGTGTTTCCCTCTTATCTTTAGAGTGACCATGTTTCTTTCTCTCTTTGTCTCTCTTCCTACCTTTGGAATCTCGGGTCGAGATTCTCGTAAGGGGGATAGAGCTGTAACACCCCAGTTTTAGCTAATGTATAATTAGGGCTTTGATTGCGCATTCATAAGAATCATTCCTTAAAATGTGCATTGAAGAAAATAATAAAACCCTAAACCCTAACCTTTTTACCCTCTTTGAAACAATTCAAATGGTTGGAATATTTTGAAAACTATTAAAATGTTTGGAGCCCCAAATTGGTATAAAGGGCCCTTGAATATTTGTAATGATTTCAAAACCCTCTGGTATTTTCAAACTGTTCAAAACTGAAAAGGATTTGAAATACAAATAGAAAACAGAAAACTAAATGGAAAAATGGTTTTTATGGAAAAAATGAGCAAACCAGCAAGCCAGGCTAGCCCAGTTTCCTTCCCTCTCTCCTCTCCCCTCTCAGATGTCACTTTCATGAAGTGAAGAGCCCAAAGATGCCCATGCCAGCCCAAGCGCCTTGCACTTTGCCCCTGCCTGTCGTCATCTTCCTCCAGACAGGCAGGGAGCTGCCTGTCGTCGCCGGCGCCGTCGATCTCGCCACCTGCTCCCCGCCGTCCATCTCTCCTTGGGGGAGGATAAGATCATCACGCCGACGCCTCACTCATCCTCATCCACTTCCCCTCTCTCTCTCTTGACCTCTCTCTTCTCTCCCGTGTGCGAGCGTCTGAAACCCTAGCCTCGGGTTCCTCCGCTTGCCGCTGTTTCGCACCGCCCTAAGGCCAGCCGAGCATGCCAGCATCTCTGCCTCATCCTCCTGGTCCTTACTAGCCAAGCCATGGAAGAACGCGCGCCCTCAATCGAAGGTATCGAGCCGTTCTTCCTCACCACCGACGCCGTTCGTCGTCGCCATTACCGCTGCTTCCTAGCTCCCCCGTCCTCGCCGAGGTTACTCACGCGTCGAGGGTGATCCTCTGGTCCTCCAGGACCCCTCCGTTTTCCTCTCTCGCTTCAGTTCGCTCTTGCGTCGCGGGACACCACTCGCCGCCGTCGGGCACCGTCAAATCCACGCCTCCGGCAACCAAAAACACAGCGGCGCCGCCCCTAGAAGGTTTGCCCTGTCGCGCTCGTTCGAATGCACCCATCCGCGCGAGTTGGCGTGGCCTCTGTCGTTGCCGGCGACCACCGCCTGAGGGTGGACGTCGTGCTGACGTCACGCTCGTGTCAGGGTGACATGGCCCACGGGTCCGCGGACCTTTGACCGCCTAGGTGGCAGTGCCGTGGCCCCTGGCCCATAGTCAGCCACAGTGGCTAGGCCCAGTATGCCCTCATTGATGTCATAGTGATGCCGTAAATCTAATAAAAGGTTTTAAATAATTCCAAAAATTGGTTTAAATCTTGGAAATTCAATAACTAATTCATTATAAGTCAGAAAAATACAAATAATATATCAAATTGTTTAGAAAATTGAGATCTATCTATCTAACCTATAATCATGCATTGTTCAACAATTTAAATTGCAAGTTTAATTAGAGAACATAGTAACCCCTCACAGGTGATTTCGGAGTTTCTCCGAACTAGGGTTTATACCCCTCGGAACCCCGATTAAATGGTCGAGCATGGTTTAGGGTTCTAATTCAATACAATTTAACTTGTCATATCATCATTCTTGTTTGAGAATTGCATCGATGCCATTGTTGATTGTTTCCCTCTCTTTCCGATGTTTGGTTCTTCCCGGTAGAATACGATATTGAGATCGAGATCGATGACCAAGGTCAACACCATCGAAGATCGAAGATTGAAGAACAATACTTGACTAACTGTAACCAAGTCAACTACAAGGCTTCTGAAGATCTATTTATCTGCTATCAACGGGCAAAGGCAAGCATAGCACCACCATGATATAATCCTATGATTTCGAAAGCATTTCAATTCCTGCCATGATGCATACGATTCTACTGTGGTGTTTTATCGATAGATAGAGTATCCTATCTGTTTCATTACTCCCTTCGAACTTATATTACCTGATCCACTGCTCCTAGCATAACTAGGTTTGGCTTGTGTGCACTGCTAAAGCTTATATCTGTGTCCTGCTTATCCATGCATAGTTGTTAGTAATGGTCCATCCAGATAATGTATCAGATGCAGATAATCAGAGGTGATATGAGTTAAACATGCTAAGGCTTGTATGGGAGGCCACGGTGGGATGTGGTTTTTCTAGTCCCATGCTCGCCACCACTAGGACCCGATTTCTTGCATTTGGAACCAAGACGAGCATACAACCACACGGGGCCTAGAAAACCTCATGAGTGACTAACTTGCCTAGTAGATTCCATGAGTCACATAGTTCGGGTGTTCCATTCGACATACGCATGGAAAATGTTTTCGAAAGAGGGGGTGAAGGAGGTCCATTCATACAGGTAGGGAAGCGTGGACCGGGTTGCTTGGGGTCGATGGAGCCCCTGGTAAACCAACCTCACCTAACATCTTTAAGTACCGGCTTCGGGATTTGACCCTCTACGGCGGAACCATACTTATTGTGTGACTCATGGTCTCGGAGAAAGCAAGGTAAAGGTCGTGCCTAACCACCATCTACCGGCCTTCCAAGGAAGAGGGCTTATCTAGTGGCATTAAGATAAGGTTAGTATGTGTGGGTAAAGTTGTACACCCCTGCAAGGTTAAATCTTTTCAAAAAGCCGTGTTCACGGTTATGAACGACTTGGCGACTGGACTCGAGATCATAGATAACTTTAACCACTATAAAACTTGTTGATCAATGTGTGCTTAAGGATGCTTCCTCATGGGTACGAGGGGGTGATCCTAGTTCAAGTGATGATGTTTTGATGGATATCAAAAGATGATATCAATACCTTGGAGATGTCACTCTCTTATCCCCTTTTAAAATACTCTGATTAGACGAGATCCTTCTCTCTCTTGTTTTATAAATAAAGATGGCTTCATGCAAAACAACTCCACCAGCCATAAGTCTTGTGGAGTACACCCCGTACTCAACCTTGCTTTGTTGATACTTGTGACAGAGTAAGTACTCCCCTAAAGACGAGTTCCGTACTACATTGACACTGACGAGTAGCTTGGGGTTCCCGGCCGGCAGCCTGGAATCTATGGGCTGGGACGTCATCATTATGCTTCAGTCCTCTTAGGCCATTTGTTAAGTTTGCTATACTTAATAGCATTATTTGCCTTCCATTGTTTGATGTTTGTGGTCAGTGACCTCTTCTTGTAATATTTTGGCTCTTCGCTCAGTTATGAGCTTGCTATAATAATTTTTGTGTCGTAGGGTCACTGATGTGTTATCGATTCTTCACTGGATATCCTCGAGATCAAGGTTAAGCTTATGTCAGACAGAGGTCTGGGATTTGTTTAGCCCTGATCCCGGGGGTGTCACAGCGGACATGATCGAGACACTTCTTCGATCAATAACCAATAGAGGAATTTGGAAATTCATATGGTTCCCACATATTTCTACGATTACTTTGCGATCGAATGAACCACTTACATACGATACCAATTTCCCTTTGTCTCGCGATAGCTTACTTATCCGAGGTTTGATCGTCGGTATCTCTACATCCCTTGTTCAACGTCGTTACCGATAAGTACTCTTTTCTTGTTCTTGTGATATGTGATCCCTTGTGAGCCAGTCATATGCTTGCAAGCTAATTGGATGACATTCCACCGAGAGGGCCTAGAGTATATCTATCCGTCATATGTATGGACAAATACCACTCTTGATCCATGTGCCTCAATACATACTTTTCGAACGCTCAATGCCACCTTTATAGCCACCCAGTTACGGTGTGGTGTTTGATGTCATCAAAGCATCCTTCCGGTGATGGTGATTAGCATGATCTCATGGTCGAAGGAATTAGGTTACTATGTATCAGAAAGCTTATAGCAAATGAACTATTCAAATGACTTGGTCTTTATGCTACTCTTATCTATAGGAGTATGGCCATCACACCATTCTCCTAATGATATGATCTTGTTGTTAATAACATCTCAATGTTCAGGATCGAGAAACCACGATCATCTATTAACCAACAATCTATTATTATAAAGAGGCTTTACGAGGGACTCTAATTTAGTTTACAAATCACACAAGTATTAATGTTTCCAGTTAATACTATTATAGCATAAATGTAAACATTTATCATAAACACAAAGATATAATAATAACCACTTTTATTATTGCCTCTAGGGCATATCGCCAACAGATATCACGAAGACCCAAAGGCTCACCACTGTGTGAGAATGCCTCCTCCTAGACGCCCCCAGGGTGGCATCATCAGTCGTGACAATGTGGAGAAGCCTCGGCATGGCGGGGAGAGCAGTGGCAACAACAGACACAAGAGCAGGTTGCGCCATGATGCTCCGCGTCCGACAAGCAACCTTGACAGACGCGAGGAGTCACAGGAGGGGATTAGCAAGAAGGCCAACCCACCTCCGCCTCTATAACCACCAAGCATCCACCATGGTAGAGGAGGGCCGCGTCGTTCACCCAGCCCCTCCCCTGATGGCAAGAAGCAGAAAGAAAACATGGAGCCATATGATGCGCGTTCAGACTTGGACAAGATTCTAGAGGCCCGGGAACGATAGTACCTGGGACCACATTGCTTTGGACCTATAATAAGGACCGCAACTTACCTCAAGGGTTTCCGGATTGACGGTACTGCCAAGGTAGCTATGTGGTTGTAGGATTACGGTAACATAGTCGAGATCGCTGGGGGAAACCCCAATGTTGCCGTGAAGTACCTCCCACTGATGTTGACGGGAACGGCCTGCCAACGGATCGATGACTTGCCGGAGAAGTCCATATGCAATTGGTTGGACATCCAAGAATCATTCACCAAGAACTTTCAGGGTACGTACAAATGTCACTGCACTTTTTGTGATCTACATCGGTGCATCCAGGAGAAGGACGAGACATCTCGAGCCTACCTCTCTCGCTCGCTGGATATGAAGAATTCCTGCATAGGAGTGCATGATCAGACCGCTATGGCCTCCTACATTGATGTCTTGGAAAAGGGTACTTTGCTCCGACATAAGCTGAAGTGCCTGCAGGACAATCACAAGCTAGATCTCAATCAGATGATCTCTTTGGCTAGTGAGTTCGCGGCTGCCGACGATGATACTCGCGGCTCCTTGCCGGCAATTTCCATTCCAACCCAAGCTAAGAGGACCAACAACACTAAGTGGAAGAGTCCTCCAGAAGAAAACCCAACCTCCAACATGGTCACAATGATGTTTGCAGGAAGGGGTGATGGTAGACAGCACGGCCGAGGCCGGGGGGCTGGTCATGGGCAGCAGCGCGATAGTGAAACTATCCCAGCAGTGCCCGCGTTCCCCAAACATACGAGGATTACCGTGATATGTCGTGCCTCATACACCTCGATGCCAACGGTAAATACACCCACACCAACCGCCATTGTAAGTTCGTTAATGATCTTAAAGAATACCTGGAGTCTGGCTACAAACGAAGCCAGAAGAATCGACCACGAGGCAAGGGAAAAGGGAAGAAGAAGGAAGAGGAGTCAAAGGATTCAAGTGACATGGATGAGGACGTTGACCCCAAGAACGTCGATATGGGCAATGGCAAGGGCAAGAACCCTTTGAGAATAAGGCCCCCGTATACCACACTTTCCTTGGCACCCGAACTTTCCGGGCACAAAAGACCTCTGTAAGGATTCTAATGGCCACCCTACCCCTAGTTCCCCAGTACCTGGGCTGGTTGGAAGTTCCAATCACATGGGACAGGAAGGAACTTCCCGACCTCGTTCCAACGGAGAACCAATATGCCATGGTCATCAACCCCTTGATTGACGGCAACGAGTTCACCAAGTGCATGGTGGATAGCGGACGAAGCATCAATATTATGTACCTAGATACACTTCACAATATGAACTTAACAGAGACCAACCTAAGGCGGACCAACACCATGTTCCATGGCGTCGTTCGTGGCTGGGAAGCTCGGTCCCTTGGGTGCACCACGCTTCTGTTTGCTTTTGGCGATGTTAATAATTACCACCAAGAACGTATGACCTTTGAAGTGATCCCCTTCAATAGCGTGTACCACGTCATATTCGGATGCGGCATCTTCCACTCCTTCATGGCCAAGCCATGCTTCGTCTCAACAAGCTTAAGATACCCGGACCAAACGGTGTCATCATCGTATTAGGAAGCTTTTCAAAGTCTTGGGACTGCGAGATTGGTGAACCAGCCTTTGCAGAAGTTGTCCTCTATAGCGAAGAACTCAAGGAGATCCAGAGCAAGGTCGACGCCTCGGAGATTCCGCCATCGAAGAAGCATATTTCTGACTCCGATCCCGCCTTCAAGGCCACCATCGAGACCAAGTCGATGGAACTTGTGGTAGGCGATGCCTCTAAGGTCACCACCATTGGGACGAACCTGGATCCCAAATAGTTTAGCACGCTCGTCGATTTACTCCATGGGAATAGGGACATCTTTGCCTGGAAACATGCCGACATTAAAGGCGTATGTCGTGGTATTTCCGACGAGTACGCCATGGAGGGGTCCTCACAGTACGTGTTTAGAGACGTGGGGTAAGGCGGACGGTTGACGGGTACAAGGTAACACAGCTTACCCAGGTTCAGATCCCACAACGGTGGCGGAATCCTACTCCTGCTATAATCACTATAAGGGCGATACGCCGAGTTACAGGGATTGGTTCGCTGTGCAAGGTGCGTCGTAGTCGACACTAGGTTGTCTGAAGTTGTGCCCTAAAGGCTCCCATAGGCCCGACTTATATAGTCGCCAGGTCCTAGGGTTACAGGGAAAAGTCCTAGCCGGACAGGTTATAGAGTCCTACACCGTCTATTACTAGTCTTGTGTATCTTGCACTCCAAGGCTCCGGGTACGCTGGTGACTCCACCGTAGCCTTCCTTTATCCGGCATGGGCCTCCCTTCTAGATCCATCTAACTGGGCCTCCCAGCAGGCCATAGGCCATGCTACCAACTATGGGCCACCCGGGTTATCTGGATAAGTGACATGCTATGAGGATATCCATATAGCATATCACCAACAGTAGCCCCCGGAGAACTCCGAGATCTTGCGTCGTCTTACCTTTTCAGATGAATGCTCCGTCTAGTTGGATGTCAGCAAATCGTCAAGCAATATCTTTTAGTCCTCCCAAAGAACCCTGCAAAACTTTCTCCATCTTCAACTTGTAAGCCGGAGAAATGCTGAATCTTCCATCGTACACTTCCGTAGTCGGATTAGATCCGGCTATATCGGAATCTTCGATGTGACGGCTCATCTACCCATGTGACGTCGTAGGCTTAGGTCAGCAACGCCTCATAACTCACACATGCAGAGAACGCAATCATGTCCGATTTTCCCGCACGAGCGATATGAACCGTTGGTGGCGACAGTTGGAGACATGGAAAAATATCCGCGCATGTTCGCGAACACGTCGTCTACGCGGCAACCGTCTGATGAAGCTGCATGAATCTTGACGCCGAGGATGATAAATAGTAACACGTGGGTAAATTTCCACTTTTTACCTCATTCTCCTTGCATCATCTTCTTCCTCCATCCACGTGTCTCCTCGAGCTCTCCGCGAGAACTCTCGAAAAAACCCTAGCTCCAATCTGCACCAGTCGCACCCAATCCTCACTCCATGGCTAGCAGTAGCACTTCTGCATCAATGGCGGCATCGAGCAAAGCCGTGGCGAAGCCGGCGAGCTCCGTCGTCGTGCCCCCAAAAGGTTTGGTCATCCGTGCGTCGGTGGTGATCGAGTCCACCGGTAGCGACCTAAATTTGGCGGCGCTAAAGCCACTGGAGGAGGAACTAGACTCGCACAAGGGCGACTGGCGCGGCTCGGATATCACAGACCGTGATATCCAAGAGATGATCGCTGAAGGCTACGTCCCCGCGACGGAGAGACTTGCCTGGCGGGCGGCGCCGGCCGGCGAGGTGAAACCTTCTCCCCAAGCCGGAGAAAAGGTGTACCTAAAAGCTCAACTGGTACGCGGCGTCTCCCTGCCCATCTCCAACTTCTTCCTCTCCGCCTTGAACCATTATAGGGTCCAGCCCCAGAACCTTTCCCCCAATAGTATCTTAATGCTTAGCAACTACGCGGCACTTTGCGAGGGATATCTAGGGATAAAGCCTAGGTTAGACCTTTTTGTGTACTTCTTCACCCTCAAACGTGAAGCCGGACACAACAAGGAAGAGCTTAGGAACTGTGGCACCATAAGCTTCAAGATTCGACCTGGTCGGCGGTTCCCCGACATCATCGGCCACGAGTCCTACAAGAATTGGCAACGGACGTACTTTTACGGCCCAGTCATCCCTCTGGTTGGCCGACAAGTTACGTACCCGGACTTCGTTGACGGAGCCGCCGCTGAAGCCTCGTCATGGAGATCCCAAGCCTCTCGGTCCATAAGGTGGATCGAGTGGTTCGTAGAGACGGGTCTGACCAGCTTGGACCTAGCCATGTGCTGGTTCATCAGGCGAATCCAACCTCTCCATCACCGCGCAAAGCTCATGCACGAGTATACCAGCGACAAAAGGGATAGTCTTCGCATCTCTGTGGACAACTTCTCGAGCGACTCCGTCAAGCTCCGCCTTAAGGACATCGTCATGGTGAAGGATAAGAAGCGTGGCTTCACCATCATCTACGACATGTTTTTAGACGGCAAGTCCCAAAGGTAGGTATTTATTTTCCGTGTACGACATATGCTCCAGTTCTTCCGTCTTTCAAATACCATCTTATCTAACACGGTGATTTCTCACTTAACAGCTTAGCGATCTAGAGGAGAGCAACTTGGCTGCCCAAATCTACGATCCAAAGATGAAGTCACTGTCGTGTCCGACGACGAGGTTCCGTTGGCGTGGAAGCGGAAGAGCTCCACCTCTGCTGCTGCCGACGGCGGCAAGAAGAAGAAGACGGAGGGTGGAGCCTCCAAGAAGACTACCGCCGCCCTGGAGGTGGAAAAGAGAAAAGTTACCGGGATCCCCTTTGACAAAGCACCCCCACTTGTGTAAGCTTCTCATTTTACGACATTGTCTATTTATCTGTCTTGCTCCTGTACATATGAAATTCACACGTTTCAGGAAGAAAGCCACGACCAACCTCAAGAATACCTCCAAAACATCGGGGGCTTCTCGAAATATCAAGGACATGCTGCATCGCGACACCTCCACCGCCATCGCCCCTGCTACTCCTGCCGTCAAGCCCTCGTCTGCTCTGACAAGCTCACAAGCTAAGGAGGCATCAGGCCCTTCCGCCATGGAAGTGGATTCTGGCGCCTCTACCGAACTCGTTGTTGTCGGCGAGCAGGCAATGCAGGAGAGCACCGCTCAACAAATGGCTGAAGCTCCGGCAAAGGATGCCATCGGTGGCGGCAAGGCGGTGGTGGAAGCTGCTACTTATGCCGTTGGCGGCGCCCTCGCACCCAAGAAAACCATAATCTATCCAAAGATAGTCTATCCGGTACTTACACCGGGTAGCACTGCTTTGGTTCCTGGTGTGGCGCCGACATCTCCGACGTGCGGTCTAGAGGAGCTCCATACGTAGCAAAATCTTGCAAGGAAATAGCGAATCCTTTGCCAAGCTACTGGCCGAGAGTGCTACGAACCTCAAGATCATCGCACTTGTAAGTTTTCTTTGCCTTTTGCATTTCATATGAGTATCCCACTGTAGCCCCTGAGGATGTAGACGGAAAACCATAGGTTTTGCTTCTATATGCTCTAAGAGTGACTAAGTTAGAAAACCTCTCACTGTAGCCCCCAAGCATTTAGATGGAATGTATTATTCCGACTAGATGCTTTAAGAGTAGCATACGTAGTGTTTATAAATTTCAGTACTGTAGCCCCAAGCCTCTAGTTGTAACTGAATTAGTTCCGACTAGATGCTTAAAGAAAAGCTAAGCAGATATCCGAGTTAAAAACTTTATACTGTATCCCCCAAGCTTCTAATCGAGAAATGAATTAGTTACGACTAGATGCTTAAAGTAGAGCTAAGCATATTGCTAAGTTAAAAACTCTCGCTATTGCCCCCGAGCGTCTAGGTGGAAAATTTCCGACTACATGCTCCAAGTAGACTAAACAATGGTTAACCTTGTCCTTTTTTCCATAGAACGAGAATGCTCGGAGGGGAATGGCAAATGACCAGTACAAGAAGATGCGCGCTGAACTTGAAGCTGAAAACGGTAAAACTGCCTTCTTGAAGGAACAAATCACCAAGAGAGAGCGTCTGTTTTCTAATGCGCATTCCGACTTGGTTTTGTGCCTATATTCTCCGAGTACTCACTGTGTACTTTTCTTTCTCCAAAATGTAGAAACCATCGCCAAGGCCAAGAATATTGTCGAGCAATCCACGCACATTCAAGAGCTGGATAGCGAAAACAATATTCTTAAGCAGGAGAGGAAGGAGATGCTGAAAATGCATGAGGAGTCGATGAAGGCCTTGCAGAACTCCGCCACCGAGGAAATCAACCGCTTGAAGGAGGAGATCGTGATCTTAAAAGATCAGAAGTGAGCTGCCGATGAGCAGAATCACCGCCATAGCGAGGCGTACAAGCTCCTCCAACAAGAGAAACAATCCTTGGCGGACACCCTTTGGCAAGCTGAGGCCAGCATCTTCATTAATTTTTCTCTGTCTTGGATTTCTGCAGTCTGGATACTTTGATTTATTGAACTCATGCGCTCCTTGTCGGAATTTTCAGCTCCAATGGGTTTAACCCGATCACGTCCTCTGGCCAAGGATTGCATGGTTCTTGCCGGCAACTTCATCAACACCGCCATCACCCAAGCCAAGGAGATTGCCAAGCCCCTCCAGATACACATCAAGGCATCGAACTCCATGGCGAAGTACTCGGAGATTCTACGCCGAGCCCCCGAGCATATCACAAGCTGGAAAGCTTCGTGCGCACGGGCTGGCGCGAGGATGGCGCTTTCAATGGTGAAGGCACACTACCAAGGTGCCGACATCGACACGATGACCTATGGCATCCCCGACGTCGACGATGATGGTAAAGAGATTAATCACGAAGCCATCTTGTCGTCACTCGCAGGCTATGACACCAGAGTTGCCGAGTTGGTGGACATCGACATCTTCGTGCCCATGAACACCATCGACAACGGCAACCAAGATTCTTCTGAGTCCCACCACAGCGCCTACTTCGAGGGTGGCTCTCCGACTGGTGACAACACTGCGTCTAAATCTCCTGCGCCAAAGGAATGAAGAATAACTTTGTATTATTTGTTTCACCTTTGGTGCATGTGCGGACAAAACTTATTGATGTAACTTAAGGCAGAAAACAATAATTGTTATTTCCTGCTACTTAAGAACTAGTTTCCAGCATGTATATATTTTTTAAGAAAGTGTTGGCTTATCCATTACTTTGGTTTTTATGCTTGACCTTTCGTGAGTCGGAAGACTCGTTGTCGGAACCATGCGCTCAAGTGATGACGCCCAATGTAACCGTCAATAACCTAAGCACAAAATCGCTGACAATAAGTGCCGAAAGTCACTACTCCAGAATCCATATAAAAACGACAAAGAACATGTAGACCGGAAAACTTAAGCTAACGCCCGTAGGCGGAATTTTCACAAGTGCAAACGCAAGGCTTGTGCATAAAGGTTTTACATGATCAAAAAATGAACACTAAAGGAGGTAAAAGACTCAGAAATATGAGTGAACCAGAGAGCTTTATTTCATTGATCATATAAGAGGTACACAGTTAGATAAAAATGCTAAGTGTAAAAAGGACGTAGTTGTGCTATGTTTCATGGCCGATCAAGCTCCGGGTAGTCATCATCCGGGTCATGCCGCTTACGCTTATGATCCTCGTTGGGTCTATCCTTCAGTTCACGATTGTCAACGACGTAGTAAGACCCATTGAGCAGCGCCTTGCTTATGATGAACGGTCCTTCCCATGGCGAGGATAATTTGTGTGACTTCTTCTGCTTAAGTCAGAGCACCAAATCCCCCTCTTTAATCGAGTGATGCCGAACGCGGCAACTATGGTAGTTGTGTAGATTCTGCTGGTAGATGGCGGATCTTTGGCATGCCAAAACATGCTCCTCCTTGAGAAGGTCCACATCTAGGCGTCTGGATTCTTCATTGTCATCTTCGTCGTAGGCGGCAACTCTTGGTGCATCGTGAAGTATGTCAGAAGGCAGGATGGCTTCTTCTCCATATACCATGAAGTAAGGGGTGTAGCTGGTGGATCTGTTGGGTGTAGTTCATAAACTCCACAGCACAGATGGCAACTCTTCCGCCCAGGCTCCAGCTGCTCTATGTAGCAGTGCCTCAAGACGTGGCTTGATTCCCTGTAGAATTAATCCATTGGCTCGCTCAACCTGACCATTGTATTGTGGGTGTGCCACAGATGCAAGGTCAAGTCGGATGCCTTTCTCCCAGCAATAAGCCTCCACTTCTCCGAGTGATAAATTGCTGCCGATGTCGGTGATAATGCTGTGTGGGATACCAAATCCCACCACTAGATCTCGGACAAACCTGAGGGCAGTTGCCCCATCAACCTTTCTAATGGGTTTAGCTTCTATCCATTTAGTGAATTTGTCAACTGCTACAAGCAGATGCATAAACCCACAAGGTGCCATCTGTAACGGTCCCACCATGTCCAGCCCCTAGACTGCAAACAGCCATGTTATTGGTATTGTTCGCAGTTCTTCAGCAGGAACATGTGGTTGTTGGTCATAATACTGGCATCCCATGCATGTCTCAACCAGCTTGTTGGCGTCGCCTTGCGATCGACCAAGAGAATCCTTGCCGGAAGGCTTCCGCGACCAACGATCGAGGAGCGGCGTGATGCCCGCAATCTCCGAGATGGATTTCACATAGGATTTCCATACCTTCTAGCTGGGAAACACACTTTAGGTATACACCAGTAGTGCTCCTTTTGTAGAGTTGCCCATTAATTATGGTATAACCCTTTGCTCGTCGTACTATTTGACGTCTTTCGACTTTGTCGTCGGGCAAAGTTCCGTGTTTGAGATATTCCATGAACGGTTTTGTCCAAGCCGGAGGGACCTTAGTCACCATGTTGATGAAAGAGTCATCTCTATCCGGGTTGTCGATGTCGGCTCACTTCACAGATGGTGTGCGTAGATGCTCTAGGAAAACTCCTGGCAGAATTTGCTTGCGCCTGATCCAAGTTTAGACAGTAGATCAGCCGCCTCGTTTTTCTCCCTAGGCACATACTTGACTTCGTAGCCCAAGAAGCTCTTGGCTATCTTGTCCACTTCGTCTCGATATGCCGCCATCATAGGGTTCCGCGCATTCCAGGTGCTAGCCACCTGCTGGGCAACCAAGTCGGAATCTTCACAGCAAACTATGCGCTTGATGCCAAAATCCTTGGCTACGCGTAGTTCGTGAATGAGTGCTTCATACTCTGCCATGTTGTTTGTAGCCTCGAAGTGGATTTGCAGAACGTAGTGTAGCTTGTCTCCTATTGGTGAATGTAGCAATACACCAGCCCCCGAGCCGTTGAGCAGCTTTGATCCGTCAAAGTGCATCACCCAATACTCTGGTTCCGGCAACGGAGTAGCATCTGGCATCTCCGTCCAATCTGCAACAAAATCCGCCAAGTCTTGTGACTTGATAGCGTCGCTTCTCTTGTAGGTGATCTCGAAGGCGGCAAGTTCAATGCCCCACTTCGCGACCCTTCCTGTAGCGTCGTTGTTATTGATAATGTCGGACAGTGGAGTCTTGCTCACCACTGTGATTGGGTGCTCCTGAAAGTAATGCTTCAGCTTCCGAGAACACTATAAGGAATCTGGCTATATATGACCCTCTATTTTCGTCACAAAATCGTCTCAATAGTCCGTTTATGACGATTCTATGACGATTTTGAGATCGTCAAAAGCTGGGCGTCGCAAATGAACTATAACGACGATTTTAGTGAAATCGTCATAACCGTCTATGACGATATTGGATCGTCATAACTGTTATGACGATCCGATATCGTCATGGGAAAACTGACATGGCCAGGTCAGATCCCACGTGGCCAGTCCGACGTGGCACGAAATCAGCCCAGTCCATACCTGCTGTTTATATGGGTCAAGCCTAACAACTTGGTCAATTAATTTTTGCATCAATTCAGTTGATTTGTTGGGCCAAGCCCAAGAAGTTGGCCTTCTCTATTTTCATGGCCTTTTCCTTTAAAGGTTCGTTTCTTTTTTATTTTCAACCATTTTAAAATTATGCCGAGGCCTTTTTACAGCCCATCTAGCATTTATTTCATTTCAGACAAACAACAGTAAACATCAAATATTTACTTATGGATAGGCCAAATAACATTAATTTTTATGAATGATGACCAAATTTAGATCAATATTACACTCAGGACATATTTGACATCACCCAAGAATATAAAACAGCTACAAATCGTACACTAGTATATTACAACCGTGGAAAACTGCAAGTATGTACATCTCGAGCCACTTGCTACATGAACTGTACAATCATGTGAGCAAAACCCGCATCAGTCTTCTGCCTTCTTTGAACTTAGTCTGGATCTCATGTAAGATGACACCACAATATATCTGGTAGCAGTAATAGAACACGTGAGATAATAACAGTAAAGTATCTAATAGTAAGTTATGCAAAGAACAAATGGGAATGTTTCTGGACATCAAATAAAGCACTATCCTAGCCCACATAAACAATACATTACTTTATTTTCAGTTGCAACAGGGTTTCAAATGTTTACAACATGAAAAATAGACCTTTTCTATGTTACTAAATAGATCAGTCCCTAACTATACCTACAACTGCTTATCAGAAATGTTCTCTCTAGATTTCACAATCTCTATTACATTGGTAATTGTGTTAATTCAATAGTGAATATAATTCCATCGCAACACAAATAGCGAAGGTTCTTTGCCTAATAACTCTAGTATAAAAAAAATTAGAAACTACAACAGTAGTTTCCATGTGTTCAAAAAAGAACAGCCAATGTCATCCCAAAAAAGAAAACATGCCAATACCACATATATTGTAACAACAAGAACAAGAATGTTGCCGAAGAGAAAAACATCAGTAGGTGTAACTACAGACTACTAAGGAAATAACAGAAACATTAATGAATTGGAATAAAAAATGTACGAATGCCCGATTTTCTACTATACACGTTACCGCTATGCAATCAATAGAACAAATATTTAATCGGATTTCAGAGGCCACACAGGGCAATGGCATTTCAGATCTTGTCGAGACCACACCGAGCGGATGGATCAAACAGATCACATCTCGCTCTGCCAAGGCATACACACAAACAGCCAAGGGAAGGGTGGGGAAACTCACCAGTTCGACGAGGTGGTCACGGGATCTGTACTGCGAAAGGGGGGTTGTTTCAAAAGTGTCTAGCATCTTCTGGTGCGACTAGTTTCCTTCTGCTTTGAACTGACCTAGCAATTCCATAAAATAACATAAATAAAAAAGGCTGGGATAGATATGGTAAAGCGGTATGATTACCTATGTAAAAGATTGGCTTTAATGAAACCATGACTCAATGAGCAAGACAGCCAAAAACTATGTGACACATATCATGTCATATAACATAGATCAAATCGACATACCACTGCTATGATAATAACAAGATCATCCCAAGACTATGATCTTCTACTGATAAGTTCTTCAGTGGCAATTTGATATAAATGAAATAAGGAACATATTTGAGTATTCTCAAGTTGATATTTTACTTGTTATTTGCAGTAGCATGTACCAGCTGATGAATTTCTACAACAATATACAGTTCTACACTGATGTTTTACAATCTAAACAAGCAGCAACCTCTCCCTATTCAAGTAAAGGGAGGATCTCAGTGCAGTTCATATATGATGCAAAGCTAGCTAAGGATTTCCAAGCAGTCCTAAAAAGATTTCAGAAAACTAAACTGTCAGCGGTAGATAGAGAAGCTGCATGTGCACCGTTTATCGGCCAGGTATAGGAATATTCATGCTCCAATTAACTAATAGTAATGAGCTAGAATGTTCAGAACTGGAACTGGTTGTGGGCAAATATTGCAGCTATAAAGGAAAAAAATAGCTGCAATAGAATCAACACAATTGGAGGCAGAAGAGATATTTATACTAGGAACTCTACAAAATATATTCAGACCATATCTTCAACATCACAAAGGAACTCTACAAAATATGAGGACCACGTGTGCAGAATCACAGAGTAGAAACAAAGTTATTTCTAGTTTCTGAACATTTTATAATTCGATTATGCAATGGAACCTAGATATTTCAGACTTGCTACTTTCCCCGAACCATTTGTAGTCTGATCTACCAAGTAGAATCTAAGCATTTCAGCAAAGATGCAATGCATGAAAAATACTCCAAGTAGAAGTTCTAGAGCCCCTCCATGTCATTCTGACTATCGATTGAGGTGTCGTCCTTATAGTTAAGAAGCAATGGAATTGATAAGTTTAAGCCTTTATTTAAAAGGTAAGTCTACTGACACTATTATGCAGGTAAAAGATGAAAAACAGCAGCACCCAAATAGTAGCACAACACTGAGCATGTCGATGCAGCAGTCGCCGATCTTGCCGCTAGAGAGGTGAACGAGGTGAAGGCGGAGGTGATCTTGGGAAAACTGATGTTCACTTCGTCCTCCATGATCTGCTATTATCCATTGAGCAATGCAACCGAGACCTCAGCCACTGCCGCATCCTCCCAGTCCGTTGTCCGGTACTCGCCCCTCATTGCTCCTCCATTATGATTATAACCTGAAAAACACAAGAGATGACAGGACACATACAAGTCAAGTACTCAGTGGAATAGACAAGTTTCAGAGTAGTGCGAGTAGACTGATTGGGCATCGAAAGCATTGAGGAAGATCATTTTTCAACACTAATATTCATTTTCTCATATACAAAATAGTTCCAGGACTGAACCAAATTCTAGCCTTTCAGGTGTGCTTCATCTACAGCTAACATCAAAAACAAAATAACAACTGAGGATTCCAAGCACTTCATATAACTCTAGTACTTATATGGTTCTCAATTGCTTAGCAAACTTACAACCCGACAAACGAAATCCAGGACCACAACACTCTACATAGGGCAACGTGTGACCTACTGAAGTTCCTAAGACCCTGATGATCTGGAATTAACAAAAGACCAAATATGCTAAGATAGAAATTTCCCATAATACTACTACTGCTATACTTGCAAAGAGAATTAAATTAAAACACCATATGACAGGCCTTTCCATTCTTAGCAGGTTAGGTCATTAGAACAGAGCATCTCCATACTTCACAAAACCATTTTAATACTTCACAAAATGCAGCTATGTATTGGATACAACAAAGGTGAAAAAATTCTTTTGGCAATATAAAATAAGCCATTTCCCAATGCTCTTAAAAATGAAACTTAGTAGGATTGGCATACATATTGACTCAAGGTTTTCAAAAATATAAGTTGATGCATTACTCTAGCATAACCAAAATAGAAGCATCACTTTATTGTTCCATATTATACAGTGCCTAACATATTATGAGATATATCATTTGATGTAACTCTATGCAATATCTAGGATAAATTTTATCCTAGATTTTCCATGGCTAAACAATGTTGTAAGAGCACCTTGATGTTTGAAACCATCGGTAGAAGGCCACTCAAGGAAACTAACGTGTATATGCAACAACATAGAGGAGGTTATCCACAATATATATATATTATTACTGTAACAAATGTCCCCATCAATGCATAAAAACAGGGTCATCAATATTAGATTTATATAATAGATAATAAGGCATACAATAAATATATATTTGCACGACATAAATAGAGTGAACAGCAGAAAACGTAAGTAATTTGAAGCATAGACAATGTAGCTCACATTTACCCAACATAAACACATAAGTGACCAAAACCAAGTGAGCTTTCTCTTCTCATCATTCTACTTTTTGCAGAGAAACAAGGCATCAAAATGAATTGAAACAGTGAAAAGCAATAGAGACCATTTGCTTAATAGTACCACATGGTACACATGGGCCGGCTAATAACTAGGTGTCAAAATCAAGAGCTATGAAGTGTACATTCTGTGCTTCTCAATATACTTACAAATAAACTAGGGTGCGGTAGTTCAGAATGCACTTGGAGCATCCGACAGGCATATATCAGTTGAGCATGTAACTTTCACAATCAAATATAACTAAGGGTGCAACACCCTGAGCCTATAGCAATGTATTGCCAAAACAATACCTGAGTTTATCATTAGACACGACCAAGCAAAGTCATGAGACCAGATAATATATACATTGAGTTGTTCGCCATGGGAAAGGTGATCTTGTCAATGAGCACCAGGAAACAGCAAATGTAATGATGGGAATCATGTCGTCAGGAAATTTGGGCTACTGTGTAACAACCCTATAGAGGAGGAAAACAAAAACCAGTTCCGGTTAGTATCATAGCATGCAAAAATATAGTATTACTATTGTGTGTTATTGATGAAGATTATTGTCACTAGCAAATAAATCACAAAATGTTCTGACAACAGAAATAAAAATAGCAAAGTACTTGCTCAACGAATGTGACTAGAACAGAATAATGTGTGCCACGGAACTCATAGGGTATCAACTATCTTCAGCTAATCTAGAGAGTAGAGTCTTCTCTAACCAAATATACAAAGATCTATTTGTATCAAATCAAGTCAAGTAATAGGAATTTTAACAACAGTACTAAACAAATATCTCGAGTTGATGAGTTGTTCTAGCATAACTAAATAATAAAACTCCCTCACCGCTCCATTTTTATCTTTGATAAAAATTACTAAATAGGATCTAGGGCTGCATACCCATCTTACTACCAGGTAGCAATAAATACTAGCGAAAGCACATTAGATCTAGCAAATTTTATTTCAGTAACATCAAAAGGAGGTGCGTTTGTTGGTCACCTGGTAGAGGTAGTGGCAGAACCGAAGTGGTAGAAGGGCTGCGGTGGTGAGGTCGTAAACTTGTTTGCCTGCAACTTCCATGGCGAGTCCACAAAAAGCTGGGACGCGACTCCAATGTTATCAAGGATCAGCGTGATGAGGACCTAGCAGGATCCTCTGGCCACAACCAGTTGTCGTCATAGAGGGGAAGGAGGACGTCGTCGGGAAGATCAAGATCCTGTAAGACTCCGTCGGCTAGGTGAAGAGGAGGGCTCGGTGTAGAGGAGAGCGGTGAGCCTTGGATCTAGAGACGGCGGTGACATCCCCATCGACCGCTTTGTCTCCATCGACGGCGGCATCCACATCGCTGCTTGTTGGGTTCTGCTGCTCTGCGTGTGCGAGAGGTGGAGGCTATGGGGCGGATGGTGTGATCCGGGTTTGGTCTAGGAGATTGCCTAGATGGCTCCGGCGGGTGATATGGTGGCATGAGCATGATGGCTGCGGTAGGTGAGGGGGTGGCTGTGGCAGAAAATCTATGGTGGCTGCGGTAGTAAATCTATGGTGGCGGCGGCGGAGAGAAGAAAATAAGGGGCGGCGGAGAGAAGAAAAGAAGGGCAGCGGCGGAGAGAAGAAAAGAAGGGGTGGCGGAGAGAATAGAAATCTAGGGTTCGACCGCGCGCCTATGATATTTCGTTTCCCGGTTTCATTTGCGTGACTGGGCGCCAGGTATGGAAATATTCCCGCGTTAACACGCGATGAAGGGGTGCCAGGTCATCGATACACGACAACTTCCTAGGCATCACTATCTCAACCATTCATTATGTTGATATCCAACGACTGGTATTGTCCTCTCTTACATCTTGTTGGTTATGACGATTTCACTTATTGAAACTTTGACGTTTTTTAACCAAATCGTCTTAATTATTCAGGGTTTTTGCTCTCCCAAATGGCTTACGACCATATGGTACGAAATTGTCATAACTCTATGACGATTTTATCCACGGTCACTATCAGAAGGTCATAGATTGACACATTTCTGGTAGTGGAAGCAAGGAATACTCCATAAGCTATCTTCAGGTAGTACGGGTAACGCTGCTTGGACTCCGTCAAGACCTCGTTCACATAGTAAACTGGTCGTTGAACTCCGTGCTCATAGCCTGGTTCCTTCCGCTCTACCACGACGACGATGTTGATTACCCGGTTGGTTGCCGCCATGTAGATTAACAGGGGCTCTCTAGGTTCGGGTGCTGCAAGGATCGGCGCTGAGGAAAGAATCTCCTTGAGCTGCTTCAATGCTGCATCTGCTTCGTCTGTCCATGTAAATTTGTCCGCCTTCTTCAGCAACTTGTACAGCGGCAGGGCCTTCTCTCCAAGTCGGCTGACGAACCGACTAACTGCTGCAACACAACCTTTTAGTCGTTGAATGTCCTTTAGGCATGTTGGATGGTTTATGTTTAAGATGTTCTTGATTTTCTCCGGGTTGACCTCGATTCCACGCTGGGAAACGATGAGTCCCAACAATTTGCCGGCTGGAACCCTGAAGACGCACTTATTAGGGTTAAGCATCATGTTGTATTTCCGGAGATTATCAAAGGTTTCTTTTAAGTTGGAGATTAAGTCATTTGACTTTTTAGACATCACCGCGATATCGTCCACATAGGCATGAATGTTGCGACCAATTTGTTCGTGGAGGCAACGTTGCATTGTCCGCTGGTACGTGGCACCTGCGTTTTTCAGCCCAAAGGGCATTGTGACATAGCAAAACGTGATGTATGGGGTTGTGTACGAAGTGGCCAATTGGTCTGACTTCCTCATCTTGATCTGGTGGTATCCTGAGTATGCATCAAGAAAACACAAAAGTTCTGAGCCAGCCATCGAGTCAATGACTTGGTCAATGAGAGGCAAAGCAAAAGGATCTTTGGGACATGCTTTGTTCAAGCCGGTGTAATCAACGCACATTCATAATTCATTGGTTCCCTTTTTGGGGCCAAGTACAGGATTGGACATCCATCGGGTGTGAAGGACTTCTCGGATAAATCTAGCTTTAAGTAACCTAGCTATCTCTTTGCCAATGGCGCGTCTCTTCTCATCTCCAAAGCGTCGCAGAGGTTGTTTCACTGGTTTGCATTTTGGATAAATGTTTAAGCTGTGCTCGGCAAGTTCCCTAGGTACGCCTTTCATGTCGGCAGGTTGTCAGGCAAAGATGTCCCTATTCTCACGGAGGAACTCGACGAGCGCGCTTTCGTATTTGGGATCCAGGTTCGTACCAATGGCGGTGACCTTGGAGGCATTGCCTACCACAAGTTCTACCGACTTGGTATCGATGGCGGCCTTGAACGCAGGAGCGGAGTCGGAGATCTGCTTCTTCGACGCGGGCATCTCTGAGTCATCGACCTTGCTCTGGATCTCTTTGAATTCTTCGATGTAGAGGACAGCTTCTGCAATGGCTGCTTCATTGATCTCGCGGTCCCTTGCCTTGGTAAAGCTTCTGGATACGGTGATGACACCGTTTGGTCCGGGTATCTTGAGTTTGTTGTAGACGAAGCATGGCTTGGCCATGAACGTGTGGAATATGTCGCGGCCGAATATGACGTGGTACACGCTCTTGAAGGGGACCACCTCGAAGGTCATGCGCTCTTGGCGGTAATTATTAACATCGCCAAAGGCAACCTGAAGTGTAATGCACCCAAGGGACCAAGCCTCCCAACCAGGAACTACGCCGTGGAAGATGGTGTTGGTCCGCCTTAGGTTTTCCTCCGTCAAGTTCATCTTCTGCAGTGTATCCAGGTACATGATGTTGATGCTGCTTCCACTATCCACCATACACTTGGTGAACTCCATGCCGTCAATCAAGGGGTTGATGACCATGGCGTACTGGTTCTCCATGGGTATAAGGTCTGGGTGGTTTGTCCTGTCCCAAGTTATTGGAACCTCCGACCAGCGCAGGTACTGGGGAACTGGGGGGAGAGCGGCCATCAAGATCCTCAGAGAGGTCTTCTGTTGTCGGACGGTGGGGGTTCCAAGGAAAGTGTGGTAAACTGGATACTTCTTTGCGAAGGGGTTCTTTCCCTTGTCGTCGCTCTTGGCGGCGTGCTTGGGGTCAACGTCTTCGTCCATGTCACTTGAATCCTTGGACTCCTTCTCATTCTTCTTCCCCTTGCCCTTGCCTCGTGGTCTGTTCTTCCGACTTCGCTTGTAGCCGGACTCTGGGTCTTCCTTGAGGTCGTTGAAGAACTTACAGTGTCGATTGGTATGGGTGGCCTTGCTGTTGGCGTCGAGGTGTACGAGGCACGGCATATCGTGGTACTCCTCGTAGGTTTGGGGAACGCGGAGTGGCGCCGAGGTAGTTTCACTTCCTTGTTGCTGCCCACGACCAGCTCCCCTTCCTCGGCCACGTTGTCCGCCTTCTCCTCGTCCTGCAAAAGTCATAGCGACATGTCGGTAGATTGCTTTTCTTCTGGAGTGATTTTCCGCTTTGTACAGCTGTTCCTCCGAGCTTGAGTTGGAACGGCTGTTGCCAGCAAGGAGCCGCGAGCATCGTCGTCGGCAGCGGCGAACTCACTAGCCAACTGAATCATCTGGTTCAAGTCAAGCTGGTGATTGTCCTGCAAGTGCTTTAGCTTATGTCGGAGCAACGTGCCCCTTTCCAACCCGTCGATGAAGGCGGCCATGGCGGTCTGAGCGTGCACTCCTGTGCAGGAATTCTTCATGTCCAGCCAGCAAGAGAGGTAGGCGCGAGATGTCTCATCTTTCTCTTGCACGCACCGCTGTAGATCTCCCACAGTGCAGGGACGCTTGTATGTACCCTCAAAGTTCTTGGTGAACGCTTCTTGCATGTCCAGCCAGTTGTAGATAGATTTCTCCGGCAAGTCGTCGATCCATTGACGGGCCGTTCCCGCCAACATTAATGGGAGGTACTTGACGGCGACGTTGGGGTTGCCTCCGGCAATCTCCACTGCGTTGCTGTAGTCCTGCAACCACTGAGTTGATAAATTCACCAGATGGATAGAAGCTAAACCCATTAGAAAGCTTGATGGGGCAACGTCCCTTAGGTTTGTCCGAGATATAGTGGTGAGATTTTGTCTCCCACATAGCATCATCACCGACAATGGCAGCAACTTGTCACTCAGAGAAGTGGAAGCTTATTGTTGGGAGAAGGGCATCCGACTTGACCTAGAATTTGTGGCACACCCACAATCCAATGGGAAAGTCGAGGGAGCCAATGGATTAATTCTATAGGGATAAAGCCACGTCTAGAAGCACCGCTACATAGAGAAGCTGGAGCCTAGGCGGAGGAGTTGCCATCTGTTTTGTGGAGTCTACGAACTACTCCCAACAGATCCACTGGCTACACCTCTTACTTCATGGTAAATGGAGCAGAAGTAATTCTACCCTCCTACATCCTCCACGATTCACCAAGAGTTACCGCATGTGATGACGATGACACGGAAGAATCCAGGCGCCTAGATGTAGACCTTCTCGAGGAAGAGCACATATTGTCGTGCCAAAGGTCCTCCATCTACCATAGTCGCCGTGTTCGGCCTCGCTTGTTTAAAGAGGGGGATCTGGTGCTCCGACTTAAGCAGAGAAGTCAAACAAATTATCCCCGCCATGGGCAGGACCATTCATCATCAGCAAGGCTCTACTCAATGGTTCCTATTACCTTGTTGACAACCATGAACTAGAGGATATGCCAAACGAGGATCATAAGCGTAAGCGACATGACCCAAATGATGACTACCCGGAGCTTGATCGGCCATGGAACATAGCACAGCTACGTCCTTTCTACACTTAGCATATTTTACTATCTACTGTGTATCTCTTATATGATCAATGAAATAAAGATCTTTGGTTCACTCATATATTTGAGTCTTTTACCTCCTTTAGTGTTCATTTTTGGATCATGTAAAATGTTTATGCGCAAGTTTTGCATTTGCACTTGTGAAATTCCGCCTATGGGCGTTAGCTTAAGTTTTCTGGTCTACACGTTCTTTGTTGTTTTTATGTGGATTCTGGAGTAGTGACTTTCAACACTCAAAGTTGGCGATTTTGTGCTTAGGTTTTTGACGGTGCCATTGGGTATCATCACCCGAGCGCATAGTTCTGACTAAGGTTCTTCCGACTCACGAAAAGTCAAGCATAAAAACCAGAGTAATGGATAAGCCAGCACTTGCTTAAAAAATATATACATGATAGAATTAGTTCTTAAGCAGCTAGAAGCTTATAATCATAGTTTTCCGCCTTAAGTTAACAATATTGTTTTTCACTTCTCTGGTCTAGGAGACTTCAAGGTCGCATCATCGGCTACAGGAGAGCCATCTTTCCCATCAACAATGTCAGCAGTTTTAAGGGACTCGGAGGACCTAGTCTCGTCGACGTCAATTACCTCAAGAGGACCGAAAGTATTCGCATCGACCAGTTGGGCAACTATGGTATCGTAGCCGGGGAGCGAAGCATAGATAGCATCGTGATCGATCTTCTGTCCATCTTCGTCCATGTGCAGAAACCCAGAGGTCACCGTGGCAATGTCGGCATCTTCATAGTGGGCCTTGACCATGGATATAGCCATCCTAGCGCTAGCCCGGGTACATGAAGCTTTCTAGCTTATGATACACTCGGGGGCGCGGCGAAGGAACTTCGAGTACTTCATTACAGAGTCCACTGCCTTAATGTTGATGTCCAAGGGCTTGCCAATCTCTTTGGACTGGTGATTGTGATACTGATGAAGTTGTCGGCAAGAAACATGCATTCCTTTGGTGGTGGAGCATTATTGGTCAAACTAATAGGAGCTACATTTCCGGCCAAAATTTTTGTGTACATGAGTTCATGACAATAAAGATCAAAGTACCTGGTTTATAGAAGTACAAGAAGGAGAATGCTCACCAAAGATGGTGTCTTCAGCTTGCTAAAGAATTTCCACCATGGAGTCCCGTTCCTGTCGGAGGGTCTTGTACGCCTCAAGGTTGCGAGTATTCTCCTTGTAGGTAGCTTTGTTCTGCTCCTTGAGGATCGTAATCTCCTCCTTAAGGCGGCTAATCTATGTGTCTGCAGATTCTTGCATGGCAGCCATAGCCTTTTCATGCATCTTCAGTGAGTCGGCCCTCTCCTGCTTCAGGATCTTGTTTTCGCTATCTAGCTCTTGTATGTTCTTGGATTGCTCAATAATGTCCTTGGCCTTGGTAAACCTTCTGCAAGTCGGATAAATGATAGAGCACAATGAGTAGTCAGAAGATAATGACACAAGAACAAGATGAGCGTTAAACTGAAAACAAAACAAACTCTTGCCATTGGTGATCTGTTCCTTCAAGATGGCGGTTTTACTCTTTTCAGCTTCAAGGTCCTTGTGCATCTTGTGGAACTTGTTGTTGGCGGAAACCCTCCGAGTATTCTCATTCTGCAAACAACAAAGCTCCTTAGTCTACTTGGAGTACCTTGCCGGATAAGTATCCGCCGAGAGGCTCGGGGGCTATAGTGCGAGTTTTTTACGCAAAGCTATGCTTAGTCTTTCTTTAAGAATCTAGTCGGATCTAATTCTGTTTCAACTAGAAGCTTGGGGGCTACAATATCAAAATCTACAAACACTACGTATGCTACTCTAAAAGTATCTAGTCAGAATAATTCATTCAAACTAAATACTTGGGGGTAAAGTACAAAGTTTCTTGCTTAGTCACTCTTAGAGCATTCAGACCCAAAGACCTATGGTTTTCCGTATAAATCCTAGGGGGCTAAAGTGGGATACTACCTATGAAATACAAAAGGCATACAAAACTTACAAGTGCGATGATCTTGAGGTTGCTGGCGCTATCGGCAACAACTTGCCAAAGGCACATGTGTTAACTCAGACAATCTCCACCTGCTTGAACAGCTCCTCAAGACCGCATGAAGGAGAAGTCGGTGCAGCACTAGGAGCGAGAGCTGAGCTACTCGGTGTAAGCACCAGATAGACGATCTTGGGAAGCTCAGTTGGGGTCTTGGGCGCAACAGTTCCACCTTCCACCACTAACTCCTTAACACTACTAGTGGCATCCTTAGATGGAGCTTCGTCCACTTTGGAAGAGGTTCTCTCTTGCGTCGCCTGTTCGCCGGCAACGTGGACCTCCTCAATAGCATCTGGGCCATCCTGAGAAGGAGTATTATCCACTTCCATGACGGAAGGTTCAAATGTTACCTTTGCTGGAGAACCAACGGGTGCGGTAGAAGTTTGGATGCTAGGAGTAAGAGGAGCGATGCTGGGGGACGCTTGGACAAACATCTCTTTAATGTTTTTAGAAGCCCCCAACGTTTTGGAGGTATTCTTCAAACTCAAACTAGCTCTTGTCCTGAAATGTGCAAAAGTATAAGTACAGGAATAAGATGAGCAAAAATACGATGTCGGATGAAGATAATCTTACACAATATTCGGTGCCTTGGTCAAAGGGATACCAGTTAATCTTCTTTTCTCTGCCTCCAAGGAGGCGGTGGATCTCTTAGAGGCTCCACCCTCCGTCTTCTTTTCTTGCCTCTGTCGGTAGCGTTAGAGGTGGAGCCCTTCCGCTTTCGCACCAACCAGACTTCGTCGTCGGACACGACAGTGACTTCCTTCATTTCGGGGTCATAGACTTGGGAAGCCATGCAGGTCTCCTCCAAGTCCCCCAGCAGTTAAGAGAATCCTAAGTGTTAGATGTGAAGGTATGTGCAAGACTGGAGAACTAGAGTATATGTCATACACGAAAAATAAATTAGTACCTTTGGGCACTTATCGCCCTCGAACATGTCATAGGTGATGGTGAAGCCACGCTTCTGATCCTTCACATTGATTATGTCCTTGAGAAGAAGCTTGACGGAGTGACTGGAGAAGTTTTCCTCGTAAATCTGGAGGCTATGTTTCCTATCCTTGTTGTACTGGTGCATAAGCTTCACGTGGTGCTGTAGAGGTTGGATCCGCCTGACGAACCATCACATGGATAGGTCCAAGCCAGTCAGACCCATCTCTACGAACCAGTCTGTCCACCTTATGACGTGAGAGGCTTCGTCATCGGAGGGGAGGAGGGCTTGTGATCTCCATGTCGGGGCTTCAGCGGCGGCCCCGTCAACAAAGTCCGGGTACGACGCTTCTCGGCCAGCCACAGGGATATTTGAGCCATAGAAGTACGTCCATTGCCAGTTCTAGCAGGACTCGTGTCCCATGATGTCGGGGAATCGCCGGCCAGGCTAGATCTTCAAGCTAATTGTTCCACAATTTTCTGAGCTCCTCCTTACTCACCCCGGCTTCCCTCTTCATAGTGAAGAGATAGATGAACAGATCTAACCTAGGCCTAATTCCTAGGTAACCCTCGCATAACACCACGTAATTGCTAAGTGCGAGGATACTATTGGGACAAAGGTCTGAGGTTGAACCCAGAAGTGTCTGACGACTTGGATGAATGAGTCGGAAATTGGGAGGGAGACGCAACGCACAAACTAGGCCTTGAGGTATACCTTTTCTCCCGCTTGGGTAGAAAGAGTGACCTCGTCAGCCGGCGCCGCCTGCCAACCCAGGCCCTCCGTCGTAGGGAGGACCCTTTAGTGAGCATCTCCTTGAGGTCTCTCTCAGAGATGTCTGACCCACGCCATTCTCCCTTGTGGGAGTAAGCTTCCTCCTCCAACGGTTCTAGCGCCGCTGGAATTTGGTCACCGCCGGTCGACTCGACCACCGCACTGCACAGCACCACCATGCCTCTAGTGGGACTTGGATAGAGCCAGATGCCTTGGCTGTAGCTTCGCCGGACGCCGCCATCAATGGTGCGCTGCTACTGCTAGCCATTGGAGTGGATGGAGGTGGTTGGAGATTGGAAAAGGATTAGGCTTTTCCTTTGTGTGCACGAAGAGCTCGAGGAGAGGTTTGGTCGGAGGAAGACGATAAAATTCCACCGCAGTTAAAATATATAGTACTTGGTGGCAAGATTCGTGCAAGTTGATCCAACGGTTCATGTGTGAGCGTGCACGGAAATTTCGCCATGTTCCCGTCGCGACGGCCAACGTTTCGTATACTTCACGCGGGGAAAACGTCTATGATTACGTTCTTTGCATGTGTGAGTTACGAGGCATCGCTATACTATTGTCCACGACATCTTGATGACATGTGCATATGAGTGGTCCCATCTGAAGATTCTGGCATGGGCGGATCTTGTCCAGCTACGAGAAGAGTACGATGGAAATCTCAGTGATCGCAAGGAATCAAAGACTTACAAATCAAAGACCGAGAGTATCGCAAGGTTCTTGGGAGAACTACAAGATATTTCTTGATAATTTACCGATATTCATCTAGACGGAGGATTCAACTCGAAGAGGGAAGATGGCACAAGATCTCGGAGTTCTCCGGGGGCTACTGTGGGGATATGCTAAATGGGTGTCACCATTGCATGTCTCTAATCTGGATAACCGGGTGGCCCACAGTTGGTAGCAAGGCCTATGGCCTATTGGGAGGCCCAGTTAGATGAATCCAGAAGGTAGGCCCATGCCGGATAAAGGAAGGATATGGTGGAGTACCCAGCGTACCCAGAGCATTGGAGTACAAGACACGCAAGACTAGTTGTATACTGTGTAGGACTATGTAACCTGTTCAGCTAGTATTTTTCCAATAACCCTATGATCTGGCAACTATATAAGCCGGACCTAGAGGAACCTTTAGGGCAATCAGACAACACCTATTGCACACAGCGAACTGATCCCTGTAACCCGGCGTATTTGAAGGGAATATGCCTGAGAGGCAATAATAAAGTGGTTATTATCGTATTCCTTATTTATGATAAATGTTTATTTTGCATGCCATAATTGTATTAATACAGAAACGTTAATACATGTGTGTTTAATAAACAAAACGGAAGTTCCTAGTTATGCCTCTCTTATGAACTAGCTCGTTGATTAACAAGATGATCAAAGGTTTCCTGATCATGGACATTGGATGTTGTTAATAACGAGGTCACAACATTATTGGAATGGTGTGATGGACATTCATCCGAAGTATAGAATTACAATCAAAGTCATTGAGTTTATATTACTATAACAACTTACGAAGTGATCCTAATCCTTAGACCATGAGATCATGTAAATCACTAGCACTGGAAGAGTTTCTTGATAACATCAAACGTCACACCGTAACTGGATGATTATAAAGATGGGTTCAGAACTACTAAAGTGTTATGTTGAGGCCCATGGATCGAGAATGGAATTTGTTCATCCCGATGACGGATAGATATGCTATGGGCCCTCTAGGTGATATCACATTGATTAGCTTGCAAGCAAGTGATTTGATCACAAGAATGTTATATCACGGGAACAAGAAAAGAGTGTCAGTAACGAGATCAAACTAGGTATGGAGATACCGATGATCGAATCTCGGACTTATAATATATCGTGAAACAAAAGGATTAAGATACTAGCGTAAAAGGTTCCGACGATCACAAGAAAGTCATCGTTGAATGTGTGGGAGTCAGTATGGGTCTCTAGATCCCGCTTATGATTATTGATCGGAGAAGGGTCTCGATCATGTCCGCATTATTCGCGAACCGTAGGGTGGCACACTTAAGATACACCGACATCCAATTGGATCAAAAGTTTCATGCCTGAAAGAATAACAAGCGCAGGAATTTATTTCGCTAGATACCGAAACAGGTTTTCGGGTGAAATTGCAGAAAGTGTTTTTGCATGTGAAATGAAATACTAGCAAGGGGTTATATGAGAATGTTTGTCATTAAAGTAATTGACAAAATTCTGAATAAATAAAAGGAGTTTTATTTAATGAGAGTTTGCATTAAATTTGGTGGAAATTTAATGGGAATTTGAGTGGGTTTTTGAGTGGAGGAAATTGAAAGGATTTTGTGTGAGTGGAGTGTCCACCCACATGAATGAAAGGAGGGGAGGGGGCAGCCCCATGGCTGGGCGCATGGCCCCTTGGGTGCCCCCCTCTCCCTATAAAAGGAGCCCCCCTCCCTCCCTCTCTCTCCCCCTCTAGTATTTATCCTCCATGGTATCGGACTAGCGAGATACATGTTCCTGGTGGCTTTTCAGCAAGAAAGAGTTGTGCTTCCGTTGCATCGCTGGAGCGAGGAGGCGGAGGTTGCTCGGTGCCTCGTACGTGTGTGCGAGCACGGATGCGCCGCTGTTTTGCGGCTCTAGGACTTCCTCTCGATCTTGAGATCGGCAAGAGATCGTCTACATCAACCACGAGTTTGAACTCGTTAAGCTTTGTCGGTCTTAAAGGGTATGTTCTCTACCAGTTGCTTGTATCTAGTAGATAGATCTTGGTACATAGTTGTTCCCATCGTAGGAAAAATTTTGTTTTCTATGCTGCAAACCATACAGTGGTATTAGAGCCGGATCTATGCGTAAATGCTTTGTACGGGTAGTACACATATGAGTATGTGTGCGATGATGATCATTTTATTACTTCTTAGTTGTATTTTGGATATTGGTGGCATAGTGGAATGAATCGGCCCGGACACACTTTACATGTCCTCGCACATCAGACTTGTTCCACGCTTGACATGCAACTAGTTTTGCATAAGTGGCTAGCTGGTGTCTGTCTCTCCTACTATAGTCAATATCTAATTTGCAATGAGTTGTCAACAATTTGGTTATCCTCATTGTGGTTCATGTTCGTAGGTAAGAACGGTTCTATCTTCGAAAGCCCTAAGCCGCATAAAACTTGCAATGGATAAATTAGAGGCGTCTAGTTTAGATTGTTGTTGGGCTAGTGTTATGATATGGTGATGTTGTAAGTAGAAGTATGATATGATACTCTTACAACACACATAACATGTAAGTTCCATAGACCTTAGCCTTACACATAGAGTTATGATAGTGATCATACCACGATGCACATGATAGAGATCAAGTGCGGGAACCATATCATTTCACTTATAAACATGTGATGTTTGTTGCATCTTATATTGCTTGTTTGGCGTTTTATTAGCATAATAAGATGATCCCTCATTTAGATATCAAGATAAAAAAATGTGTTCTTCCTTAAGTATGCACCGATTATGTTTCGTCGCTCCAAGACATCACGTGATGATCGGGTGTTCTTGGATCCATAATCATATTTCGGGTGTAAAACAGTTACACACGAGAATACTAAGGTTCTTACTTGGCGAGCCTAGCATGTATAGACATGACCGCGGAACACGGACCAAAATGTTAAGCATGAGTCATATGAAAGATATGATGCCCATTTGATGCTCGCCTTTGAAGCTACACCGACTCACCTGATGATCGAACATGGTGTAGTGGATTCGGTTCATGTAATCACCAAAACGACACGAGGGATGTTGTTTTTGAGTGGGAGTTAATTTCTAATTTGGATTAGAAGAACTCAATTTATCATAAATTAAATCAAAGTGAATTTTCATAATTTTTTGTAGTCCTTGGCATTCATTCACCACCTTATCCTTAGTCGTATTGAGATAATAGAATTATAGAATTCTGGATATTTACTTTACGAACTGGTATCGTATTGTGTTCAGTGTCAATCTAGAGTTTAAAGTCCTATTGCAAACTTTCAGCAAACTCTGTTTACTCCGTGAAATTTAATAATTAGTATTAAATTGAGAGTAATAGTTCCAGTGTTAGTATCTTAAGTATCATGTTTTGCCTCCATGATTCTTGATTGTTTTAATATCAATTTTATCTAGGAGCTGAAAAAATTGTTTCATAAACCATCATGTGTGGCAGATATAACGATACCTGAAACAATGTTTTGGTTGCAATATGATAGAGTATAATATATGTTCTCATTTGGATGAGAATTTGCAAAGTTTGGAGATGTTAGACATCCTAATCATCCAAAAGGGTTTTGGAAAGTAATGTTATACTCAGGATTCGCCTTTATAAGCTATAGTAGCTTGATCATGAAAGTCGTCATGATAAGGATGACTATAAGACGTATGTAAAGTGTTTACTGCACTAAAAGATTACTAAACAATGGATTTCAAAAGAACGCCGATCATTTGATGATGGTGATCTACTTCAAAGTGCGAGTCCAAAGGTATTATTATTTGAATATACACACTTTGGACTATGTGTCATGTATATGGCGCCACTTTTGATGTTGATAGATTCTTTTAAAAGGAAAAGGAAATTCTAAAAGAGAATCTATAAAATATATTTGGTAGAAAAGGAAAGATTGGAAATATCCAATTTACGTATATAGATGATATACATGTTATGGTTGTATTCTTTGCTTGTATTCAAGTAACCATTCAAGACTTTCTCGATGCTACTATAGCATGGGACCTATCCTATGAGTTGTTCCTCTCAACACCGGGACGTCGGGATCCACATACCAACCGGAGTGCTCCCAACTCCTCTAGAGCTGGCAGTTTCAATGAGAGGCTAATAGTATCGCCCGGCCACTCACATGGGTGGTACTGTTTCCTCTAGGTGACTGCCTAGCAGTTGACCCTTTCTATAAAGGAAGCTTGGAATTATAGGGAGATGATCCCTTATAATTAGTTGTTAGGATTCCCACACCATACTAGCAAACTTCAAATCTAGCCCTATTCCCATTCCAGAGTAATGTGGTTCCATGGGTTAATTTTTCTGGAAAAACTACAAAGAACCAGGTGCCTTTTTTGTAAACCCTTTGTATTTTTCAAACCTCTCTTGGTAGGTCTAACCTCACCAAAGTTTTCTCATAAAACATTTCGTAAACAGTTTCCCGGGGTCTTCCCATCCTATACTTTTGCTTAGGCTAAAACGGGGTCTCCAAAGGGGTTATGGTGTTATACCATCTACCATACTAGGGTCAAGTATGTGTCGGAAAGGGATTTGTACTTATTAGTACCAAAAGGGTAATGGTTTGGAGGAGCCAAACATTTACACGTATAAAACATACTAGTAAAACCATGCAATTTATAAAAGCTAGTACATAAAACATGCATAAGTAAAATAATAGGACCAAGGCGTGTGAGCAAGATGGTTGCTTGCCTGTGACCTGCGGGATGTCCCTAGTCTTCTTCTTAGAAAAACATAATATCCAATAATAATAATAAGATGATCCCTTCTTCTCGTCGTGAACTAAATCGCAACTATCGTCGTGGAGGGTCACACATGCAAGCAAACAAGGGTACAATCAACACAGGGCATACAAGAATAAATGTAATTCAGCAAGCAATCATACAACACATTACCTACTTTAGTAGGTTTTGATATATTGAGTTCATAGCAATTGGAATTACTTTACTTGCATTGGTGGATTTTTTTGTATTTGTCAAGGGGTTTTGAACTAATGTTTGGGTCTGTATGATATGAATGTGGAAACATTATGTCATCAGGTAGGTACTGAAATATCAAAGCAATAGGAATTGTTTTTACTATTTTAGCAGTTTCTTTAATTAGTTATGAATTTTCTAGTAGGATAAACTCAAGTTTCGGTGAATAAATCACCAGAAAATATATAAACTCCAAAAAAATTTCCTTGGATGGTCTAGTAGAATTTGATGGACTGATTCACTCAGAGTTGGAATCATCCCTAAATATTTACTAGAATGCGCCCAGGAAATTACCAAAGACAGTTCTGGATGGTATTTGTCCTTTTAAGCAAAGTTAATTTACAGAAGCTTTTGATATTATTCCAAGGAAACAAGCTAGGTATTTGGAATACCTTTCTGCACAAATTGGAATCAACATTTTTGTATGTAAAAAATTATTATGGTGATTTTATTAGTGAATAATCTATGCACAGAACATGTTAATTCCTAATAAGTTAACAGGGGCTTGGAAAAATGTGATAGAACTAGGTATGCATGTCTATTAGGAGTTGGAATTATGTTAGTACCACTTTTAGTTTTTCCTGGGGAAATTCTTAAATTCATAAGTAGCATGTTTTTGTTATTTTTTACTAAAGACAAACTAGGAAGCCAAGTATGTTGGGTCCAGGGTGACATGCAAGGTATAACATATACCTTTCCTCACAAGCTGGGTTCATCTTATTTGGAGCTGTAAAACTTACAGAAGAATTTTATTAGTAAAAAGGTACATCTAAGTGGGGGATTTAATATAATTAATTTAAACATTATTTTGGTCCAATGGTTGTCATGCATGTTAGAGGTAACCTTTATAAATTCTACAATTATTAGATCTGGGCAAGAACTATTGGTTTCCATTTTTATTTCTAATTAGACTAAACTACCAAAAATAGATCTGGAAAAAAGGGTAAAGGTTGGTTGAAAATAAAAATGAAAGGGGCCGGATCTAAAAGGGAAATGGGCCACTGAGCCAGTTTCAGCCCACTGCGCTGGCGTCACACATGGGATGGGATTTTGAAAGTCCTGGGGGTGGGGCCCAGGCATCAGTGAGCGCTAGCGCCGAAGCGGTGTAAGGGGATCTGGGCCGTCCATGTAAAGATGGATCCATGGTGTGGATCTGTTTTCTTCCTCCAGACATGCCCAAAGATGAGGAACCCCTAGGGTAGTCAGGAAGGCTCCAGTGAGCTCACTCGGGTGCTTGCCGGCAGCGAGGAGTTGGCGGACGACACGCAGTGCAAGCAGGGGACTCTGGAGAGGGGCGGAAAGAGCGGTTTCCATGAAGGAGGGCTGCTCGAGCGTCAACGTCTGCTGAGGGCTTGGGAGCTCACCGAAGGTGACGCTTGAGGGGTTCCTTCACAAGAAAGAGGGCGGGGTTAGATAGGGTTTGAGGAGGGGATCATCCCCAGAATGAAAACATGAGGGATAGGTAGAGTATGGAGAGCACACCATCCCTAGAATCCTCGGAGCTTCCTGAGATCGAAAAGCTTGTTCCTGGGCGAAGGAGGGCAGGGGAGAATGTGGGGACCTAGGGAAGGGTAGATTAGGAGTTGGGGATCAAATTGAGGACACATGCAGAGGGGGGAGAAGAAGGAGGGAGTGAGCCATGCTCATTTCTTCGATAATGGCAGAGAGGCCATTTCCTCCTTCTCTTGGGCAAGCCAGGGAAGGGGAGAGAGAAGGGGCTCGTGGGGCAGGTGAGTGGGGAGGATAGGGGGAAAATAAGCTAGGGGGAGGGCTAGCTTGGCTGTTTTCCTTATAAACCAAAGAGAGAAGGTCCATGGTGGAACAAGTCCATGGGGAGCAAGAGGTAGGGTTAAACCAAGGGCTGGCCTTGTTATGGACTTGAGGAGAGGAGGGATGGGTGGTTTCTGGCCTGGTTTTAGGACAGGGAGAGGGAGTGGTGGCAAGATATTAAAGAGGGGAAAGACTAGATATTATTTGTGTGTCTCCTCCTTGTTACAAGAACTAAAGGGCAAGGGGATAGGGTGCTACAGTGGTGCTATAGTGGAGCACAACCAGAAGAGAGGTAGGGTGCTATGTAAGCTTGTTGGATCAGGTGGGTGATGGTTTTTGTTTAGTTTAGGTCAAGCTTTGATGGTCCTGTATAGTTTGATCACATGGGTTCTTGTGAAGGAGTTTGAAGAAATTGTATTAGGAAAGGTGGGTAAATTGTACTGGTAGATGAATATGGTCAAATCATGATCGTAAGAATTATTTGTGATTTTTCATGTGATTGAAATTCCATTTAATCTCATTTATTCAAAAAGTGCAGAAATTACCTATAGAAGCTAATGTGATATTTTTACATTAGGCAGGGTGGGATTTTTGTAGTAGATGGTCCTAAATACCATATCACACATTGGGTAATTTTATTGGAATTTATTTGTGAGAAAAAATATTTTTAAGGTATTATTTCTTGTTTCTGCCATTTAAGAAAAAGGGGAATAAGAAATAATAAAGCATCTCTAAAATATTTATTTTTGAGATGGGAAGATAGGATATTATATATAGGCATCAAATGTGCCTTGAGTTTATAAAGTAATTTGGAGAAAAACAAACTTGTCTTTCTATAGAAGATTTTGAGGATTTAGCAAATTAAGGAAATTAAATAGTTTTAGATTCCAAATAATTATGGGAATTATTTGGAAAATTCTTATATCCATGGTGGATGATGTAAAATTGATGTATATATCATAACCAACCTTGGGTATTGCCAAAACATATGGATTTTGGAATAGAACAAGGATTTAGAGGATCTAGGGTTTTGTTATTTTCATACCACCTAAACAGGGTTGGAGTAGTGAGCTCTGAGCTCACCTTGGTACAGGGGATATATGGATAGTTAGAACAAGTTATACAGATGAGCATGGTCCCAAGAGTTGGTATTGGTTGTATTTGTGGTGGTCTAGAAGTGATGGAAAACTTTGTTGAAAACAAGGTTGCCATAGCTGATGAGTCATGATGCCTCATAACCATGTGGGTTTAAGAAGCACAAATATCCAATGGAAACAAGTTAAGGATAGAGTGATAGACCATATTTAGTATCTCACAACTATGCAAAGAGTTGTTCAAGGAGAGGTAGCACATGGATGTGAGTTTCTGTCAAAGTAGGAAAGATGATAAGATTTGGAGAAAAGAGTATTATCTTGACTACAAAACCATCATGGATGACTAGGAACCATAATGGTTTATCCAAGGGTAAGTGTGGGATTTAGTAGTACAAATTATGTAATACAGGATGGTTCAAGTACATTCTCAAGAATGCAAACATATTGGAGTTGGTGAAGTTCTAAAGATTGAATCTAGTTAAAAATTCCATACTTGGCCAAATCTAGAAGTGATGGTTCGACTAGTATCAAAGAGGGAAATATTTGTAAGGGATGCAATGGTTTATTCTTATCATCAAGGGGATGATATTGAAGGATAGTTTATGCAAAGGGGATCCATGCTTGTATTTGGTCTTTGTCTCTTTGATGAGTTGAATGCTAATACAAGGGATTAATTAAGAGGTGATCTGGTGAAGGGGATTAGGGGGTCACCTGAGTGACTTAAGATGGATCCAGATTTGGATGATTTATTGAAGATTGATGATCACATAAATATATTGGGGTCCTAAGGGATGAGCTATAGGATTAGCTCACTCTATTTCCTAAGAACACATGACAATCAGCAGATCAAGGCAGATCATTGGTCGGCAGATCAAGGCAATTCATCTAGTCAAACTTATCAACTACTGGGGTTACCATCATGCCTAGATTGAGGTAGGGATGGGTACTTTGAAATGTTTGTTCTCTTGAAGGAAGGTAATAGTATCTTGGTATTCCTACCAAGAGTGGCATAAAAAGGTTTTAGTAAAGGTTTCTGTAAAACCTAGAGGTAAGAGTAGTTGAAGTTCTGTCTTGATGGCATAAGGAGATTATATATGTAGGTATCCATAGTTTTGTGAAATAGAAAATAATAAATTATTTGGTTTTATCAAAGTCATCTTGGCTCAGGTTTGAAGTGCCAAAACATTTGAGAATATGAAAGAGGAACCAGGACATCTCTTCTGAAAAATAGTTTTTGTTATCTAGTGTGGAGGTAAGGAGTATATTATCTAATACACAATCAGTTGCATGCACACAAGCAAACAAGCAACAAGCATTGAAACACTTAAGAATAAAAAAGTTTTTGTTCCCCCTGATTTTTGCCTTTTGGAAAAAAGATCAGGGTTGCTGAAATTGGGATGTTACAAAATATTTCCTTCTCTTATTTGGTTACATCATAGCTGGCATGACCTTGAATCTTCTCTGGATGCATGACGTATTGTTCTTTCATACATTGTTGGTCCTATCGTGCTTCCGGTGTATCTTCTGACTTCCCATACAAGCCTAGTAAGCCTAGTAGCCACGCAAACATTCTTTGCCAGGTGCATCACATTGATTGCAGAGCGTACCTCTAGGACTTTCCAATATGGTAGCTTCCAAAATGTAGATTTCTTCTTCCACATGTGTGCGTGTCTGCTAGCGTCATTCGAAATAGTTTTTCTGCCAGGACCCTTTCCAAAGATTACTTCTAAATCCTTGAAAATATAAAATACATCATCACCAGTATGGCGGATAGGCTTCTTCCGGTGATCTGCCTCACCATAGAAATGATAACCTCTTTTACTTTAAAGATGCTTTGGCGGAAGAAAACAACGATTCCCCGGGTAGACATTTTTCTTATATTTATCCAAATATATACTTTTAGTCACATTTAAACAGTGTGTGCTTGTATTGTATCCCTTGTTTGTCTGTCCTAAAGGTTACTAAGAGCAGTCCAATGACTGATGGTTATGAACAACAACGCTCCTAGGTCAAGTTCTTCCCGGTTTTTCTCATTCCACACACATACACCTTGTCTGTGCCACAACGGTAAAATTTCTTCAACTAATGGCCTTAGTACACATATATGTCGTTGTTCGGTTGCTTCGAGCCTTGGATAAGCACTGGCATCATAATGAACTTCTGCTTCATGCATAACCAAGGAGAACGGTTATATAAATAGAGTCATGGGCTAGGTGCTATGACTGCAGCTTAGCTCCCCAAAAGGATTCATGTCGTATATACTTAAACCAAACCATAAGTTCCTCGCGTCACCTACAAACGTCAGGAACTCTGTCTCAAATTTTCTCCACTTCGACACATCGGCGGGGTGTCTCAACATCACGTCTTTCTTACGGTCTTCCATGTGCCATCGCAAGAACTTGGCATGCTCTTTTTTCTGAACAAATGTTTCAACAATGGTATTATAGGAGCATACCACATCAGGTTGGAAGTAACCCTCTTCCTGGGGCGCTCTCCCTCAACACCACCAGGGTCATCTCATATGATCTTATACCGCAATGAAGTGCATACCGGGCATGCATCCAAATTCCCGTACTCCTTACTATACTAGAGGATGCGGTCATTAGGGCATACATCTATCTTTTGCACATCTAATCCTAGAGGGCAGACAACCTTGTTTGCTTCGTACGTACTGACAGAAAATTTGTTATCCTTTGGAAGAAGATTCTTCATTATTTTCATCAAATTTTCAAATCCCTTGTCAGTCACACCATTCTCTGCCTTTCATAGATTTTTATGGCCATCTTCGCAATTTGGGTACAATATTTTTTGTGATCCTGTAATATCTACTCGAACTTCAACCAGTCCTTTTCACTTTCACGGTCTCTCTTTGCATCAGCATTGCCTGACCAAGATCATCAGCGCGCTCATCTGATGCCCGTTCTTCAGCTTCTTCTTCTTCATTTTCTTCTATTTTAGTACCACATTATTCAGGAAACATAGGATAGCTGTCATCATTCTCTTCTTCTTTGTTGTGTTCCATCATAACCCATCTTTCTCAATGCTTGGTCCTACAATTGTAGCCGGACATGGAACCAGACTGAAATAGGTGGCCGTGAAGGATTTTTTAGGAAGAGTTATCCTTTTGATTCCGACAGACACCACATGGACAATATATAAAACCATTCCTCTTGTTTGCCTCAGCCACATCGAGAAAAGAACACACACCTTTAATGAACTCGCTAGAGCGTCGGTCAGTGTACATCCATGGGAGGCTTCTCTGCATTATATAAGTATATCAAAGGCAATCACGATGTTAAAATCAGTCCCGGTCTGAATTTATATGCACACAATAATACTTTGGCTCCGGATGCGACGCCATACTACGTACTAAAACTATGCACTGATTTAAAAAAATTTGTTCCATCTTAGTCTCGGTTGGAGATACCAACAGGCACTGAAGGGGATGCGGCAGGCTGGGGACATCGCGGGCATGTTTAATCCCGGATGGTGTCTCCAATCGGTACTTAATATGGACCTTTAATCCCGGTTGGAGATACCAACCACGACTAAACGTTTAGATTTATTTAATCATGGCTGGCGACATTATTTGGTGCGTGGCGGCACTATGTCATGTGTGAGTGTTGACACTATGTCGTGAGTGGCGGCACTATGCCATGAGTGGCGAGATTATTCGTTGGGTGGTGGCAATATGTTAGGGGTGAGTTTTGATACTATGTTGTGGCTCTTAATCTATAAATAGGCAAGATGCATCCTTGTGAAGTTATAAACTGCAAGATGGTGTGAGAGGGACACCACTATGGTAGAGCTTTTCGAAGATGTCTTAGGATCCTGTCCTGAGACATTTTCGAGAAGGTCGCCATAGAGGCAGTCCCATAGATGTAATATTTGTTAGCTCCCGGGCGTATTGATCTACCTAGAGAAGTTATAAACTACAGTATGGTGCGATAAGGACACCACTACGGCGGAACTTCTCGAAGATGTCTTAGGATTTCGTCCTCAGACATCTTCAAGGAGCTCGCCATAGAGGCACTCCCATATATTGGTCTCGACGAGCTTCTCGAAGATGTATTGAACTAGTGTGTCTTCTTATGAAGCTTTTTAATTAACCATATTTTTGTTACAATTTTGTGATTATGATTGTATATTATGGTACATATATATGTCTATGCATAATGATGATGTTATTTTGTTTATATCCATCTAGAATTTGAAGATGCAGTGGTTACAAATCACTCTACCTTTAGAGCATGAAATGATCTAAACTAGCAATTACATATGAAAGGATGGAGTTGCTTACCAAAGTAATAGAGAATCGACCAAATTAATACAAGTTCGTCACATTAAAACCAAAGTGAAGTAGTGAACAAATGTTATTATTGCAAAAATTACTCCCAATATAAACCCAAAAATCCCTCAACTTCTAGAGCATGAAATGAGCTAAACGACCAATGAAAGATGAAAGGATGAAGTTGCTAAGCTTTTAGAATGCTTGGGTAGATGGGACGCACCCAAGCTCAGGGAGAAAATGGGATAAACTCGAGCTCAGGGAGGAAATAGAGAGGAGAAACAGCTTAAAAACAGAGTATGGCTCGGGAAGGAAGATAGATAATATAACACCATATTAGTCCCGGTTGGAGAAACTAACCGAAACTAAAGATCTATTTTTAGTTCCAACCATCTTTAGTCCCGGTTGGAGACACCAACTGAAACTAAAGGGGCTAGTCCTGGTTGGTGTTTCCAACCGGGACTGAAGATCCCGTTTGATCCAGGACTAGAGGTGGTTGTACCATGCGGCAGTTTCTAGCCATTGAAAAAAGTGCATTAGTTCTGGGCCTAAACACGACTAGAGCTAATGCTGCGGACGAAAGGTTTATTTTCTAACATAGACATATTTACATGTAAATGTATGTATCTATACCTAATAATAAAAAATACAACGTTTCTGTCCACGGTCTGTTTTAGACACTTTTACCCTCCCACCAAAACTCATATTACGCACCCCGCCATATAAACGTTATTTTTTCTCACCTCACACCGACCGACTGACCGACAGTCCCTAATACCCTCCACCTTCACCTCCACCTGCCGCCACCTCGGACCTCCTCCATCATGAACACGGAAGCGCGCCAGACCCCGGTCCTCCACCTTTGTACCCGCCTCCCCTTAATCCCAGAAAAGAACCCTCCCTTTTTGTTTTCTCCTCTGCCCGACTACATCCTTCAATCTGTTTTGAGGTCGGTGGACGGAACCGGAAGGGAGGTGCCAACGCCTGATTGTTGGGGAATTGGTGGAGGAGACAGGGTCCGAGCCCCGCCTTGCGCGGAAGCGACAGAAATGGATGACGGCGGCCGGAGCGACATGTGGTGGCATGGGCGTCCTCGGGTGGGAGAATGGAGATCAAGAAATAGGTGGTCATTGAAGACCTATAGGGGATCGGAGGCGCATGGGCGCACTGGAGGCGGGGACGCGAGCTTCGAGAACGCTGTTGAGGACGACGCAGGACGACCCAAGCAACGCGCGCTGCTGACGGTGATGTGTCCGTCCTGGTCGGTGCCGAAGTGTAGGGTCGCGACAAGGAAGTGGAACAAGGAGGCTCCAGAGAGGTAACTCGCAGGGTGGAGGCGAGGCAGGACCCTACGCGCGAGGGCGCGGCTGCTGGCGATGCAACGGAGGGGACATGGCGAGGAAGATGTCGGCAGGCGGCCTAGAGGCTGAGAGCAGCGTGCGACTTGTAGAGCTCGAGGATGGCGGGATCAAGTGAGGCTCGAGCACAGGGGTGTCTTAGGGAGAAGAACCGCATGAGCGGATCGAGCTCAAGGGCGAGGTCCGAGGTCGGCGGTGTCCGGCAAGGTGACGAAGTAGGCGCGTCCGCGGATGGTGGAGCCATGGACGAGCTTGGAGCGGGAGTCGACGCAACTCCACAACAACGACTTGGCTAACGCAACTCTACAGTGTGCACTTACGCCATCTTCTACCGCTGAAGGTTAAAAAGGTTGTTGCTCTGTCTTTTTTTTCTTCCGGCTTGGCGAGCTGGCGAGGATTTGTGTTCGTACTGCACTGCACTAGATTGGTTTGATTACTACTCTGTATAATGCAGCGATGGAATCTGATTTCAGCTATTTTTTTTTCTCAATCTATGTTTCGGCAAGAGAGGATTCTACCTGTAGAGACGGAGCCCAATTGCCCCAGTGGGACGCTGAAATTTGTGTGCATATATTCATGTCTTTGCGGCAGAAATCAAGGACCTTGATGAAGTCTAAATGATACGTGTTGTTGTCTGGCTTAGATGTTTTTTTTCTTTTTATCTTGCGCAGTTCTTCAGTTTTATTATTTTCTTTTGTCGTTGGTTTCGGTCAGTGGCCTGTACCGTGAGCTGGTACGGAGTTACCTAGAGTCCATTTCAAGGTGCGAAGTTTCACACAATGCTGCCTTCTGCTAATTAAATTGGTGCTTGTGATTTTGTCAAAAAAAAAATAGCTCGGTGGTCTGTGTCTCTGTTTTCTGCTAATTAAATTTCTCTACTTCTGATTTTTTCAAACACATTTAGCTATGTGCTTTGTGACTGAATTTGGTTTTAGAATTTAGATGAACCAAGTACCTATAAGTCACAAAAATTCAAAGAACTTTTTACATGCATATCATAAGTGTGGGAAAAATAAACACATAATATTTAACAGAAATAAAATTACAAACTTATGGGTATGTGGACTGTCGTGTCATATTGATTGGCAGTTACAAAAAAGATTACTTATATATCGGGTGAAATATGTAGTGTGGGATTTAGAGAGTCCACCATATCGGTGCGGACCAAAGAGGGTTTTTTTTAGAGAGCTGTAGAAGTAGACATAAAAATTTCTGGAGACCAAAGAGATTTTTTTAGAGAGCTGTACAAGTAGGCATAAAAATTTCTGCTGCTATGTTAGAGGGGAAATGGGGAAAGACCAAATTAAAACTAGGGTTACGGTGGTCCCTTGATTTTCATAAAAAATTTGAATCATACTAATGTTTTCAGTTCAAAAATTTTGGACTGTGAGACAGCATCTAAATATATTTAATTTTAAACAACCCGTGGTACGCACGAACAAATTTACTAGTTTACTAGTAATAATGAAGAACGCAAGGTTTCTGTCCATCCTCCGTCTTCTGGACTTTTTTTTCCTTCTGATTTGCAAAGAATTACCCACCATGCCATCCTAAGTCAGAAGTAGGTGTCGTTCGTTTTTTCTTTTCTTCGTCCTTTCTGCAGCTGGGCGGTGGAGAGGGCACGCCGACAACGCCATCGTTAGGGATGTCGGCTCGGGATGCGGTGGTTGGGGCCCATCGGCTTCCCAATCCAAATCCCAAGGTGACGAAGATGCGGTGGTTGGGGTCGGCCGGCTGCCAGTTCGGTAGAAGCTCTAGGCCAGGCATGCAGCGGGAGGAACGGAACCTCCCTCTGCCGATCCCCCAACCCCTAGATCTAGGCCATCCGACGACTCAGACCCCATTTCCGATTATGGCTCTGCCCGACGGCCACGCCATAACCTCTATCCCATGGTTGAGACCCCGTTTCAGATGACGGCTCCACCCGACGCCCACGCCACGGCCTCGCCAGAACCGATGAACACTGAGGCAAACATGGTCATGCCGGTCACGGAAAGGTCCCCTCTTGAGGTTCCCTGTCCCGTCTTCCGAGTACATGTCGGCTCCTCCCACCGGATCCTGACGGCCTGACACGGATCTGACGCACGGGATGGGTGGGCATGGCGCCCATGCCGGTCAATTTTTTCTCGGCGTTCCACGCCTGTCGAGATCTTCATTGTGTTCGTTGCCGTCTTCGTTATTGTATGGGTCGTATTCAAGTAAGCTATCCGATTGATTGTATGGGTTGTATTCAAGGGCTAATATTCTTCTCCGATTGATTAATTGGTGTGAAGGTGCGGCGCGAGCTACAAAATCGAGGTGGTGTCCGATAAGTTCGATGGAAAGCGGCTGCTGGAATGGCACCAGATGGTTAACACCGAGCTGGCGCCGCACATGGCCGAGATCCACGACGTCTCCATCAAGAAGGCGCTCACCTCGGCCCAGGCCCAGCCCCAGCCAGCTGTTGCCCCCGATGACAAGGCGATGCTTGTTTGCTCGCTCCAAGTCCAAGCACATCGTCTCCGTTTGAATAATGTACTATTAGCAAATGCATTTGCATGATCAGAACTTGATGCTATATGTACTTCTTAATTGATTAGATTTCATTTCGCCCGATTACTGTGTGTGCTTGTTGTAATCTGTTTCTATTTAAGACCGCGCTGCGAAAGTCGCTAAATTCTGTCATACAGCGCGCGGTGTGCTAAATCTGATGGCGTTTATCGCTGCAAGTTGGTTGAATTGTTGTTTGTTACTTGCTGTTCAGATGATACGCATTGTTTTCTCTCCTTGAAGCCTACATGATACTACAACACGCACGCTGAAACTGGTAGTAACATGGGATTGGATCCCGCGAGCGTGAAACCTGGCATTCGGCTATGCACGGCTGGGGAATTTGTGCATTCGGCTCCAAGCATCACAAAGTCCACTAAGTGTTTAAGTGTTCGTTGACATAAATTTTGGCATTGGTTGATTGAGAGTGGTATTGTTTCCTGATTATTGACTGGAATTAAACTGGCTTAATTGTACTCAAATATAGCTGCACATGCGGACATCAAGGGAGCTCGAGGTGATCTAAGCATAGGGAGATTGTTGTAACTATGATGCTTATTTAGTTATTTGCTCGAGGGTGTGGAGACATTATGTCACCGCTTATGTTTAAGGGCATTTTGTTAGAGGCATTCTCGTAAAGTGCCTGAAAAATATATTTTTAGAGACATTTTAAAATACTGTCTACAAAAACTTTTTCTTTATGGGCACTTTCATAAAACGCCTGTAAAAATAAAAAAAATCTGGCACTTTCTAAAAATGCCTGCAAAAATATGATTATTTGAGGCACTTTCGAAAGTGCCTGAAAAAATACATACACATTTAAAAAGAAACTTTGTATATATTGTATCCTTATCGCGTCGGTATATACTTATATTCTTACCGCGTCGCTGCCGTCCGTGGCATCGCCGCTCAACCTCACCTCCGCCTCCACCCCCGCCCCTCACATCTCATCCGCGCCCCCGACTCTACCGTCACCGCGTGCCTTGTCTTCCGCCCCTCTCCCCTCACATCCACAGCATGCCGCCGCCACCGCTTTCCTCATCTTCCACCCCTGCTCCCTTATCGCCTCCCCTCCTCCGAATCCGGCAGAGGCGTCACCAATAGACGAGATTTAATCTCGTCAATGCCCATTGTTATGAGCTTGGGTTTTGGAGAAGGTGGGGATGCTGGAGATCACGGAACGGTTAGCAAACAAGAAACGTGGGGACACGAAGTTTACCCAGGTTCAGGCCCCGGAGGGAAAACCCTACTCCTGCTTGTCTGCTCTTGATTGCGGCGAAACCGAAAGGTACAAGGGCGCACAGATGCAATCTGGCGTGGAGGTGTGTATGCGGTGAGAGGTACCCTCCTCTTCGTGCCCTCCTAGCCTTTATATAGATAGGCAGGTCCCGGACATAGGTCGAGTCGGTTACAGATTAGGGTTTGCCCTTTGAAATTCTATCTACTCTAGTCTTGTTCTCCAACCATCCGAAGGCATCATGGGCTTGGGCCACCCAAAACCTCCGCAGGCCGCGTATCTTGAAGTGGGCCTTCCCTTGGGCTGGACTAGGTATGCTAATGTTGTGTACCCATGGGGTATAACCATGTCACCAGTGGTCCTCGCCCTCCTACGCGCTGGTTGGTCATGGTGCTCTAGGCATGTCCGTGGTGGCAATCGTCGACGAGAACCCCACCCTCGAGACCTCGATGGCCGTCGAGGTTGTCGACGACATCTGCACCATGGGCATCAACGATGGAGCATTGTCTGGGCCTCTACTATGTCCACCACAACCTCGCCCCCCGCAACAGCAACCACCATCGTGGCCGAAGCCTAACTCGCCCTCTCCCCCTGCAATGCCGCGAAGGCTAATCGCACGCCCTCTCGTGAGCACCCTTGCCTGACTGCTCGTCCTCCTCCTCTGCTCCCACCATCTGCTCGATGGAATGTGGCACCGACCAGAGAGACAAGCTTGCTCGGTTCGATCCACCCATGTGGTCCTGTGACAAATGCATGCAGATTCTAAGCTGAGATGGAGTGGGTGGTTCTGCAAGCGGGACATGCCGACAACTGGGTGTACAAAGTAGAGGGCGTGACGAATCTCATCCTCAGCAACACGCCTACACCGGCTCGTCCCCTTCCATGGTATGCTCTTCTCTAACAAGGGCCTTTGTGCTGTGCTTGTTGGGTACTTTAGCTTCCATGTATTGTAACTTTCTGGACTGCACAGATGGAAGCGATCTGATGTCCCTATCAAATAATTTATTTGGTCCTTTGTCTTTGTCGCTACTCAGTTTTTTATCCATTTGTAACTAGGAAGCAGAAATTCTATCTATCAACACATTCTACCTTGGTATGGCACATTCAATGGAAATATGCTCTGATGATCTCCTAATTGACAAGGCACAACGAGAACCAAATTTTTTGGTCTTCTTATGTTCTGGGCATTTTTTGTGGTACAATTTATATTCAACCTAATCGTTTATATTCAACCTAATCATGTTCTTTATAGTGATATTTTCTTACAATTATATTATAAATTTTTCTACAATTTTTAGAAATTGTGTTCTTCTAGAAGCTTGACTCTATGAATAAACAATGTAATGTTTTTGTAGTGCAGGTTCATCTCCCTGTATGTAATAGTGCAGCAGCCTAACAACATTCAGGTTCCTAGCTTCCTGATCAAGCTAATCTCACTTTTCTTATGTGCAGCTTAGAATCTAGATTAACATCTTCCTATTTGAGTAGAACTAGATAGGACTTGCTACTTCATATAATCCATGTCCCTCGATGTACTTTACTCCGTAGAATTTTTTCCCTGAACTAATGTAACAATTTCTGGAGTTACAAATTAATGGCCTTGAACTAACATGTTAGTTCTATGGTTGTATCCAAGCTACCAAGGTGACTGTTCCTAGATTCCCTAGCTAATTGATCCGGGGATGTGCTAATTACGGTATGTATTATGCACAATTCATTTTCTCCTCAATTTATGTTTAAAACTGTTCTCTACATAAGTTGATATAAATCAGTGATATCCAAAGTAAGTCAAAGCAAGATATCAAAAGAGTTATTTTCGATTCTCTTCTCCTGCTGTACATGTCCATAGCTTGTGAGGTATAATAGTTCGTTTCTTCACAATTGATGTCAAACTAAGTTTGTCTTGAGGCTACCTTCTCTTTTTTCTTGAAAGTTAGGATCATCTGACATTGTAAGATCATCTAATTACTAATTGTCGTATCAACAAGTTGTTGTGGATGTGCTGGCAGTTGGATTTATACATAATGGTCATGGTGTTAACTTTGTGGTATTTATCAATCGTTCTACACTTAGTTCGAGCATATTCCCTTGCTGTGACACCTACATATTCCGGAATTATGCATCATGTTGATTCATATGTGATGCTTTGTGGCCTGTCTTTCTGGTCCATATGTGCTAGGATAGTTTCTAATTTAATATGAAATGCTTCTATTGCAGAATTTTGGAGATTAGCATTCATTGAAGATGGCTACAAGTTGATCATTGTTCCTGTCATAAGTTAATTGAGTTCTTTAGGCTGTGTCATTGCATAGTTTAAAAGTTGCTGAATTCTATAATAAATTGTACCTGTAAAGTGATGCAACTTGAAAGATATTTTGTATGATTTAAATTCCATACTATGTTTGCTTTAGAATCATAAGTTGTTCATGAGTATTATATATGAAATGTAAAAAGCGTGCAATGTGAGCCTGAATACATGTATAGGGCCTACAATTTATTACAGGAATTATTGTATAGTACCTAAAAATATTTTCAAGGCATTTTCAAAAATGCCTAAAATTATATTTTGAGGCACTTTGTAAAGTGCCAACAAAAATTATTAGAGGCATTACTCAATAGCGCCTTAAATTATAGTATAAGGCAGTTTTTGAAATACCTCAAAAAAATAAATCTAGTGCCTTAAAAGATCTATTATTCGAGGCAGTTTTAGAAAATGCCTTAAGTGATTTTCCCTACCCTATTTGATGCTGCATTTTTTTAATGCCTTCAAAGATTTTTAATGGCACTATTGGTATTTTTTAAGGAACTTTTGTGTGCCTCAAAGAATTAACCATGCTGCAGTGAGAAGAGGGAGGCTTGGCTGCTATGAAGGAGGTTGATGCCATTTTATGTTAGTATTCAGAGGCAAGCTAGAACTGCATTACTTTGTTTTTAGGAAAAAGATCCGAGGCAGCATCAGTCAGCCATTTTACACCAAATGAGATAATGTACAATTTGTATTTATTAGCTTTTCGAATTATGCTGTTGGTTGACTATTTATATTACGTTCCGTGTTTGCACCAACAATTGTAGTGTAAATGGAGGTTCAAAGCGAGAAGTTTTTTAAGAGGAAGAATTCAAAAAAAGTAAAGTAAAGTAAAGTGGTGGACCATCACCGAAGAATAACAAGGGTAGCTGTGGGAAGAACGGCCTGTTCGATCGCACCAAGGAACAAGGGAGGACTCCAGCCCTTGCAGGAAGCCTCAAAATTGTCAAGAATGGTTAGTCGTTCCATGCATTTCAGTCAAAAATCTGCTTACAAAGATGCATGTCCAGCTTCAAAGAAACATAAGCTTGTGGAATCGTTTTCCTTGATAGGAAGAAGTAGTACATAGCTGATAGCAACAACAGGCTCGAGTTCTGATCACCACAAACGAATGAAAATGGAATTGCTAATACACCCTTTGTCGTGCAAAATAAACATTAGGTATAGATGTATCACTCATCCTTGCTCCAGATAGTAGGTTAAATAAAAATGACAATCACAATAAAGTATAAAATAAAATAGTTAAAAATTAAGAAGGAAATAGCGAACAAAGACCAGTGTTACAGTCCAATCAACTTTGGGGCAAATTTTGGGTCCTGGCGAAATTTTCCAGTCAAAAGTTTTTTTAAACCCTGGTGTAACGCACGGGCATTTGTGCTAGTTAATTATAATAATTAAATTTATGTCATGTCTTGAAGGTTAATGAGTCCACTATTTGATTATCTGTATATATGTTGTCATTGTGCACTCGTAAGCAAGCTGCCCCAATCCATTAACCGCACGAGGATTAATCGATGAAGAGAGGCTGTGACAGAGATGTGGTATGCATGTGGCATAGAACAATATTTGATGCTCGATGGCGTGAGAAGATGAGCCCAGACCTAAATTATACTTGTGGGGACTAGCTTTAAGTGATTCCCACAACCCCTTCCATATATCTCTCAAACCCTTTGCAGGAAAGGGGCCCTTACCATGATGGGGAAGCTCCTCCTCCAGCGTCAACAAAATATTGTAATGTGGAAAAGTTATCTATGTTATGCTAGACTATGCAAGGAAGGTATTATGTGGGGGTTGTATATTCTCTCTACCCACAATCATGCATGCAGATCCATCGCTCCTCAAGGCGATGATGCCCCCCTTCCATCCTAGAATGTCCACACATATATCATGGATTATGGATAGTAAATAATATGTGTGAGCATGCTCTTCTGCGTGCCAGTGTGCGGTGCGTGCAGGGATTCATGTGTGATATTTCACTGGAAATAGTTGATAGTAGTAACAATTAAGTGGATTAGTGCAACATTGATACTCCAACCACGGATCTTTGTGATTACTGCGTAAATCCCCGTCCATGCATGCATGTCGATCTGTCACTCTGGTTAAAACGTTGCGGAAGCAGCTCCCACTCGTTCGCCCATCTAGACACCAGCATCTCTTACATTTCACCATGCCGCGCGCGTGTACGTGTCCTGGAATCAAATCTTCTTCGCCTGTCGGAAGGACGATATAGATCCACGATTTCCATCGTTTTATCTTTGGTTTCCCCCCCCCCCCCCCCCCCCCACTCCATAATTTAAAACTTCAAACCAGCAGCCACTTCACGCTTGATCTCGACTGCGCTCTCATTTCCCCCAGTGCCATATGCATTGGATTCCTTGGATTCTGTTGGCACTCGTTTTAGAATCGTAGATAATCAAGGAAAATAGCGAGAGAGACGCACTAGAAAAGTTCCACTACGAGAAATATTAATTATCATAAAAAGGAACCATATCAAGTGAAGCCATAAGCAGGCTTAATAGCCGATTATGCTAGTGTTTAAAGAAGATTCACAGACTAATATATGGAGGCTTCAACTATGATTACTTCAAGATGACTTTAAATGAAAAAGTTCCAAACACGAAAGTTGCGTGTCTCATCGAAACAAGCAACTTTGTTTTTTGAATCATCCCGATCTAAGTTAGTATATAAAAGTTAGATCCAAAATACTATCAAAGACTGAATTAGCGCGGTCGGAACCGGGGGTCGCCGACAGACTATGTCTCACCTTTAGCGTGGACAATGGTCCAAAATTCGTCGCAAAATCGCTAGATTGACTTATCTTCTTACGACCAATATTGATCAGTCAAGATCAACTCGGATAAAAAAGGGCAAAACATGAAAGTTCTTCGTTTTGTCGAGGCGAACAACTTTTTTTTTGGAGCCATCTTCAGCCGAGCAAGTATACGAACTCCAGATTCAAAATACTATCAAACAGAAGGACCATCAACATCAGGTTGCATGGAAAAGTGGCCAACATAAATTTTTTTCGTATTTTCGAGAAAAAACATTTTTTACGACATTTTGATCTGATCCCGTTTGCTATCTCAAAACTAGTCCGAAAGAGATAAGTTTTTGACCAAATAATTACGCAAATTTCGGGTTTGTTTGTTCGAGTTGGACCCTAACTAGGGTTTTGGATGTAAATCCAACCTCCTTTCTTGCACGAAAAGTTCAGATGATCCTTATATACACGAGAGGTGTTGGCCGATTGAACCAACACCAATGAACAAACACATCTACTACTTTTTTCGTGTGCATCTACTTTTATCCCTCTCCCTTTGTATCTTACTTATCGTTCTTCGTCTTTCTTAAAGATTGGAGGTTGGGAATCCACGAGGTCCTAGGGGCGGTTAGGCCGACCTAGGGCAGCCCATAGCCGCCGCGCCCCCTGACGGGGTCCCTCCTGGGCGAGCGGGGTTTCGGGTATCAAAAGCACCCGCCGGACTGTCTTGCGTATCGCGCTTCCGCCGAGCCTCCATCGACGCGTGCTGTCGCGCAACGCACTCGGCGCCGAGGGTACACGATGATGTTTTGGCGAATCCGCTGGGGAATCCTCTAGGGACGAAGCTTCGAACGGTCTCCAGCTCGTTCTTGCTACGAAGAGAGCGTCATCAAGAGGCTACAATCTACAACGGTATCATGAATCCTCAACCTTCCTACGTAGATGAAGATTACTCTTATGTTGATGTTGCCCTAGTTTTGATATGTGTACTATATCGGCTAGCCCTAGTTTTTACTATGTGCAAACCCGGATGCAAAATAACCTACATGCTTCAACTTATCATAGTAACTTGCAACATGTAAATTCGAATTCTCATGCATCGACAACCCTAGAAATTCATATGCCGATGAACAACATGATAAATTCTGTTAATCCGCATGAAACACGTGATTTTAGAAATTTCAATGGCATGCAACCAAGTGTTTCATCTTTATATTCATTGACAAATAACTTGCAATCTTTAGGTTCACCTTACATGTTGATGAATAGGGAAATTGGAAATGCTACAATTATTTATTTTCCCAATTACTCTCAATCATCATATGCTACACCTTATGTTAGTAATCTTTCAGCACCGTATGCAATTAGTGGTATTCATAATTCGGCTCCACACCTTTACAATGGTTATAGCCGAATAAGTGGAAAGTCAGTAGGAGCTAATGTGCCTTCATCTAGTACTGTAGCGTATGATACGTCCCTGCACAATTGCAATTTTTTGGTGACACCTCATTGCCGAAAGATAAAAAGTATTGGGGGGAATTCTTATGGAGGAAAAAATGACTGGAAGAAAAAACTTGCAGCTGAGTTCAAAAATCTCAATTCTTTTCACCGAGAACTAGAAGAGTGGCCCCATGATCTTGCTACAATAGAAGCTTATGAGTCATACAACAAGAAGCGTGAAGAGGAGTGCAAGGCAAAAAATATCAGGTTTTCCCCTTCTCAATTGCTAAGTTTCGGCAACAATACATTGCTGAAAGAAACTAAAAGCATTGGGAGGCAATCATGTGTTGCTAAGGTTAACGCTGATAATTTCATTACGTTTGATGATTTAGCGGAGGAACATCTCCATTTATTTGAGGCACTCAAGAAGAAGCATGATGAGGAGTTTGATGCTCTTGAAAAGAAGCTCATGAAGCGTATAAGAAAAACTTGAAGAGAAAGAACTGCATCAGTTTCTTGCAAGTCTTAAAAAGGACCATCAAGACAATACTACTCAAGTTGAAGGAATCAATTCATCTCCTCCATGCAACAATCAAGTTGAACCCTCTGCTACAACAAGGCAAAACTTAGAAGCTTTGCAATCTAACAAAATTCAGGAACAAAACATCAATGATTCGTCTAGTATGGCTAATTCGGCTATTAAAAAAGTTGAATTAGGAAATACATGTGTTGAATCTACCAAATCAGAAGAAGCAAGCTTCGTTTATCAAGAGCATGGCCAGATTAGCAAAACTATCGTCCTTGACTTTTCTAGATGTAAAGGAGCTTATATTTTGCCCTATAAATTTTGTGCCAAAGAAGTTTGTGAACATCAACAACAACAATATATAGTCGAACAATGTTCGGTTGACGAAGAGCATCAAAATTAAAAGGAACAAAATCTAGAAAAAAAAGAAGACAATGCGCTGGAGAATTATCTAGAGGCCGAGCAAGATATTGTTCAGGACATCCCGCCATCATATGCTTCCAACGTCTTCAAAGAGGTACATTTAGCAAATAATTTACTTATATTCCGATTTGGTCAAGACTTTATTATTGATATATTTGTTAGCAAAATTCTCATAAGCTATTAAAGACCAATCGAGAGAGGTAATTTATTTGTTAGAAATATAATTTTTATAGAACATATCGATCAACACATTGTGCCCTTTAGACAGACCGATAGTAACAAACTTTTACAACCGAATTTTTCCCCATCGTTTCATTTTCATTTTATATCTACATGGGTAGCTTTGTTTATTTCATACTTGGCTAACATTTGGTCTCAAGTGAGACATATTTGTTTTATTCTTTTTGGTTTCAAAAACCTAAAGCCAAGGTTATTGTCTCTTGGGAAAGCCGATGATAGTACAACTGTGTATTCAAACACATCGGAAAAGCATTGCAAAACACAATGCATAGCCGAATTGGGTGGTGTAAATTCTAAACAATTCGGTTGCTCAATTCCAAAGCCGTTCTCACAATAAGATCGGTTAAAATATCAAAGGTGTACCTATAGTTTAAGTATGTGTGATCAAATCTTTGATATGTTTTTGAAAATCGATTATGTTAGAATTCTTGATCACCATGTTGAGCCATCATTACAAGGACGAATGTATTGCAAGTTGCATGATTCGTTCGAGCATAGTATAGAGAGTTGCAACATGTTTCATAAAATAGTACAATCGGCTGTTAATAAGGGACAATTGAAATTTGCTGAAACACAAATTGATGAACAATCTATTTTTATTGGTCTTAATGGCCAAAAGATATTGCATCGGCTACCTCTGGTCGATTCATATAATGATGAGCAGGTACCCAAGGAAGATGATGAGATCAAGCTTTCAAGCAAACAAATTGTTGAAGAGCATATTGCAAATGTTCTTAAAGGCGAGAGTTCCATTGAAGCTACAATGAAGACATCAAGTACTGGGGGGCAACAACAAAACTCAAAGATCGATGTGTGCAAAACTCAAAAAGACAAAGGCCACAATAAGAACAAGGGTAGCAAAACAAAAGTCACTTTCGCATAGATGCTGGAAAAATATAAAAAGGAGACTAAAGCAAATAGTTCTTATCAGCCAAGTAGTGCAAAAGCATCAAGATCACCCCCAAGGCAAGATTCTAAAGACAGGGATTGGCGAATGGAGAAATTCAATGCAACAAATTCATATCCTCCTTTTGGGCCACCAATGCCAATGTCATGGATACCTATGCTAATTTTTATTCATATCCATCATGGGAAAGGTATGATTCATGGGCACATTATCTATCTAATTCTAAATCATCTCACCCAAATTATGCAGCTCTAAGAAGGTCAATTGATCAGCAGTCACATGTCAAAGACTGTTTCAATAGAAGAATCGGTTTGGAGTTCATGGGTAAAGAAAGAAGTGGTCAAGCAAGTAGAGCGAATAAAAAAATATGGACGTAAGTGTGTTGTTTTAGACTTGACTCCAAATAATGAAAAGCCAGCGGAATTGACATTGGATACTAAGGGAAAGGTAGTCAAGCTAGTAACTTTCAAAGTTCCAATCGTTGAGTCCAAAAAAGCCAAGCTGAAAGTGCCCAAGATTAAAAAAGTCATGCCATTGTGTGAAATAAAACCACAGTCGAGATGCCCACTCGTCCTATCACATTGGCAAGAGAGAAATATATATTGGCTTATTGCCGAGGAGCTGAAGAAAAGAAACATGGCATGGGTTCCCAAATGAAACCATCAAGGCAAGGAATATGTGCAAGATCCTATCATAAGAAGGGCAGCAAGAGCGAAGAACAAAAAGAATAAAGACACCAAGCGATCAGGCCAAAGAATTCGTTATCACTATCAAAAACTTTGGCTAGCACATCATCCATATTATTCTACTTCACCATTAATACCTATGCGATGGAATTCATCCCCAGGTATTATTGGTTACCCACCATGGTTTTATTTTGATCCTTGGATGCATCCTAATTCTATACATCATGAAAATGTATTGCCAAATCATTATTCGTTTGATTAGTTGCCATGTTTTTTGCTAATCCAAGAGGACGAATATTTTAAGTTCATAATCAGATTTGTTGTTTTGTTTACTTCAGCTATACATACTTTGGCGGATGGATTATGCAAGCCTATTGGGGCAAAGATATATGGCCGATATTTATTCTATCGCCTTGAGATCATTATCCGATCATGGCCGATGTGGTTTTCTAACATTGTCCTTAGTGTTACTTGAGACCGATACAAGGTATGCATTCATTAGCAATTTTTCTTATGCTTATGTGTTGATAATTTGTCTTATAAATCTTTGAAATCTATGAAATTCCAAATTGTCTTTAATTTCATTACTGGGCATAGATGATGAGCATGATATTGATATTGATCTTGTCTCTATAGTACCATGGGAATTACATTTTGACTGTTTACTTTTAAAATCAATATCCAGTGCATTGGTATTGTTTATTTATTTCTTTATGGTACTGTTTTATGAAGTCTTATGCCCCTTAGAATATCTTGCACAAAGAATCAGGCCGAATATGCAGCTTTGGTGTTCGTGCTAGAAATTTTTATTGATATAGGTGCTACACATATTAAGGCTTCTAAAATTCGTTGTGAGTAGTGTAACAATGTCCATGGTTTACAAAGTTTCGACAAATCACTTGTTATTTATCTTTATACATGTCTATATGTGACTTTCGCCTTGGATTGATTTATCGTTGCTCATATATATAGACATGAAAAATTAAGAGAAAATGAGTTAGCTCAATAAACATTCGGCTACCATGTTATTCATGATATATTTCATATTACAGAAGAGCCAATGCTTTATTTCGTCAACATAGATAAGGACGGATTAAAGACTGCCGCTTTGGCATGAAAGATATAGTGTAGGTGAAGATGAAGAACAAAGGAAATCCATTATTTATTACATGAAAATCTGAACTAAAGGGACATGACAGTTCCGGTGTTCTTCAGACACTCTTTAAGGTAATGATCTTTATTGCCCAACGGTTGGTGATATTCTTCTTAAGCACTTGGATGAAGACCAGAAGAGGATCATTGTGGGAATTGTTCAAATAAATTGTGATACTCACCGGTCTTCAAAATGAAGTGATTGATCTCAAATTATTTTAAGAAATTATACTCAATTGGTAACAAGCTTGGACATAAAATAGTTGATATATATTTATCGTCCGTTGCAGATATGACGGGTATAGAGTTATCGCCCTAAGACAACCAGTGGCTGATGGAGTGTTGACATCGTCCTTAGACTAAAAGTGAGGCAAGTTATTTTCTGGCACACAAGCTCTGCTAGAAAACAGGGGGCATGTGTTGGCACTAGTTTTAGGATAGCAGATAATCAAGGAAAATAGCGAGAGATACGCACTCGGAAAGGTCCACTATGACGAATATTAATCATCATCAAAAAGGCACCATATCAAGTCAAGCCATGAGCATGCTTAATAGCCGATTATGTTAGTTTTTAAAGAAGATTCAGAGACTAATATATGGATGCTTCAACTATGAATCCTTCAATATGACTTTAAATGAAAAAGTTCCAAACACGAAAGTTATGCGTCTCATCGAACAAAGCAACTTTGATTTTGTAATCATATCAATCCGAGTTAGTATGCAACGGTTAGAGGCAAAATACTATCAAATACGGAATTATCACGACCGGGAACGAGGGTCGCCAGACCACAGACTATGTCTCATGGACAAAAGTCTAAAATTCGTCTCAAAATCGCTAGATTGACTTGTCTGTTTACGACCAATATTGATCAGTCAAGATTAACTTAGATGAGAAAATGCAAAACATGAAAGTTCTTCAGTTTTTCGAGTCGAACAACTGTTCTTTTGCAACCGTCTTTAGACGAGCAAGTATACAACTTACAGATTCAAGATACAACCAAACATATCTAAAATCGTTCGGTCAAAATCCAAGTTTGATATGAAAATAAAAGTATAAGACCATCAACATTGGGTTACATGGAAAAGTGGCCAACATAAAAGTTCTTCGTATTTTCGAGACGAAGAACTTTGTTTTTTACGACATTTTGATCTGAGCCAGTTTGCTATCTCAAAACTGGTCCGGAAGATACAAGCGAGTTTTTGACCGTACAGTTATGCAAATTTCGGGTTTGCTTGTTTGAGTTAGACCCCAACTAGGGCTTTGGACATGAATCCAACCCTATTTTTTGCACGGTAAGTCCAGCTGCTCGTTATATACACGAGGGGTGACGGCCGATTGAACCAACACCAATCGAACAAACACATCTACTATTTTTTCGTGTTCATCTACTTTTATCCCTCTCTCTTTGTATCTTACTTATCGTTATTTGTCGTTCTTCAAGATTGGAGGCTGCGAATCCACGAGATCCTAGGGGCGGTCAGGACGAACTAGAGCATCCCATAGCCGCCGCGCCGCCCTGACGGGGTCCCTCCCGGGCGAGCGGGGTTTCGGGTCTCAAAAGCTCCCACCGGACTATCTTGCGTACTACGCTTCCGGCGAGCCTCCCTCGGCGCGTGCTGCCGTGCATCGCGCTCGGCGCCGAGGTTACACGGTGACATCTTCGTGTGCGAATAGATTTATTTGTCGTCCTTAGACCGTATTAAAAGATCTTGATATGGGTAAGAATGGATAACTAAAGTGAGTTGTTGATGCCGGATTGGACATTATTTTATAAGGATAGGATTCTAAAGTTGTGTTTGTATATATTGGACGTGTCGCTAATTTTGCAAGAAATTTTATTGTCGATCAAGTATATGTGTGGGTGCCCTGCCGCCGGTGTGCAAGCTTCTTAAAGGGAAGAGGACCATATCCTCCAAAGTGCAGAAATGAATTGTTTCATTTAGAATATCCGAGGATTTGGTGGGTGTGACAGGAGGCGTCATCTTGCCAAGTTCTTGAGGCAAGCCAAAATTGACATCATAGGGTTACAGGAAATGCTGAAGCCTGATTTCTCGGATCAGGAGTTGATTTCCCTAGTGGATGGGCTTCCTTTTTTGTGGCATTGGGTTCCGGGCTGTGGACCACTCTAGTGGTATCCTAATCGAAGATAATTTTGAAACATTTGAAGTGAGCGAAATTGACTCCGGCAATCACTTTGCGAGCCTGATGTGCACTATCGCAACAACGGTTTCAAATGGGAGATGGTGGCAGTGTATGGGCCTGCTAATCTATCTTCTAGTTTTCTGCTAGAACTTCAATAGAAGGTTTCTTCTGCGATGGTTCCGGTTGTTGTTGTAGGCGATTTCAATCTCACTCGTGTCCCCCAAGATAACAACAATGGTAACTTCAATAGTGTGCTGGGAGAGCAATTCAACGACTGCATTGCTGACTTGGCTCTTAAGGAGATTCGCAGGCAGGGGGCTCGCTTCACATGGACTAACAATTAACTTCACCCTACTAGGAGTGTCTTGGACCATGTTTTGGTTTCGGTTGAATGGGAGGATAAGTTCCCGCTCTGCTCCGTGAAAGCTGATCTCCATTTGGGCTCTGACAACTGTCCCCTGGTCCTGTCATCGCGAGAAGGGGTTCTCCTGACGACGAGAACATTTTATTTTCAGAAGCATTGGTTGCAATTTCCTGGGTTGGTAATCAATCAGTGGCGGAGGCGCTTAAGTCTCCCCCTCGTACCTATGGGCCTATCTGCGATCAGGTTGACTTATGGCAGCATTGTGTCCGCTCTTTGAGATCCTATCTTTTTGGCTAGAGTATTAATTTGGAATGTGCTCTGAGGAAAAAGACGACTGACCTGACCAATTCCATTATGGCGCTTAATTCGCGGGCGGATCTTGTCCTTCTAATAAAGCTAGAGTGGAGCTCTCGGTACGCAATGGAACATGATCTTCTTTTCATCCTCAGGTGTGACGAGTCCTACTGGCGTTAGTGGGCCCGCATTCAGTGGACTCTATAGGGCGATGCCAACACGAAGTACTTCCATTCTATGGTGAATGGAGGAAAAAGGAGGTGTTGCATTTAGACTCTGAAAGCTGGTGACTTGTTGCTGACTGATCCTATTCATATCAAACATCACATATACTATTTCTACCAACAATTGCTTGCCTCGCGTGAGGAGGGGGGCCTCCATGGGTTCCAACATTTGGCATCTTTGCCAGATCTCTGACTTGGAGAATGATGGTTTTATTTCCCCTGTTTCTATAGATAAGATGGAGGATGCAGTGAATGCCATTAAGTATGATATAGCTCCAGGGCCAGATGGGATCCCTGATTTCTTCTAAAAGCAATTTTGTCCCTTTGTTAGACACCAAGTTTTTCTGCTACTGGACTCTTTTACTCGTGGCCTAATCTCCCTCAACCAGCTCATCGTTGAAGTTCTCTCTCTGATTCCTCAGGTGCAGGGGGCTAATATGATTACTCAATACAGGTCGATAGCTCTCATCAACTTGATATTTAAGTTTTTGGCTAAGACGCTTGCCACTAGGCTGGCCCCTGTTGCCCAAACTTCCATTCACTCCAACCAATTTGCGTTCATTCGGGGCATAAGTACTCTTGATGGTATTGTGGTTCTTCATGAGATCCTCGATGAAGCCAAAGTCTCCAAAGAACAGTTCTTTGTCTTAAAGATCGATTTTGATAAGGCTTATGACAGAGTGCACTGGGATTTCTTGGAAGAGGTCTTGCATAGGAAAGGATTCAATCTGTTGTGGGTCAGTTGGGTTATGCAGCTGGTTAGAGGGGGATAGACGGCGGTTAACATCAACGGGGAACGTGGTCCTTTCTTCCGTAATCCCAGAGGTGTCCGCCAAGGGGACCCTCTGTCCCCTACTCTATTCAACTATGTGGTCGAGGCCTTTTCCACCATGCGAAATGGAGCATGTGAGGATGGCCACATCCATGGGGTTGCCTCTCACTTGGTCGACTGAGGCCAGTCCTATCTTCAGTATGCGGATGACACCTTGCTCCTCATCCGCAATTACCCTCTAGATATTCTGAATCTCAAATTCATTCTGCTTTGCTTTCACAAGATTTCTGGGCTCAAGGTGAATTTTTCTAAGTCAGAGGTCTTTGTGATCAATGCCGATGAAGAAGAGCAGCTTAATACAGCCTTCATGCTCAATTGCAAGCTTGGTGTTCTGCCTATGGCCTATCTTGGTTGCGGAGGTTTTCAATAGTGTTTTGGGCCAGCCGGCTTTCTGCCGCACCTTTTGTCCTTCTGAAACCGCCGAGTGGCGGCAATTGCAAGATGATTGGCTTGCGACCTCGCTCAATGAGGATGAAGATAGGTTATCCTGGCTTTTAGAGACTTCTGGTGTGTTCTCGACTGGGTAATGGTATAAAGCTCTTCATGAAGAGTGCTCGGTCTTCAGGTTTAAAGATTTCTAGAAAGTGAGAATTCCGCTGAAAATTAAGCATTTCCTTTGGCTTCTGGCTAGAGCCCGGCTTCCAAGTGGTGATCAAGGTCAGAAGCGGCATGGCCTAGGAGATGGCCTATGTCCCCTCTATCGGCAACCTGAAAACCAGGAGCATATTCTGTTCTCTTGTTGTTTGGCTAAGCTTTTTTGGGCCTATTTTTGTGAAATTCTTGGCTATTCGTGGGCTCCTGGTTCTTTTTCTCAGTTCTTTGCATTGATCCCAGGGATCTTCGGAATCTCCAGGCACATGTTGTGGACCTCCTTTGCTTCTCTATCTTGGTCTTTGTGGACCATTAGAAATAAATCCCTTATAGAAGGGGTGTTTATTAATTCCTCTATCGATGGTCTGTTTAAACTGGTGGTTTTCTTGCAGCTGTGGTCTCCTTTCTGTCGCAACTCAGAGCAGCAGGCGATGGTATCCTTGATTGAGGCCATTATACTCAAGATCTCGGAGTTGTGAGCTGTGCTGGAAGAGTAGATGGACAGTGCCTTCGCCTTAGCCTTCTCCTTAGGCTTCACATCCTGCCTCCCTTAGTTCTCCTTGTGTTAAGCTATGCTCTTGCCACTTTGTGTTGAGTTGTGGTCAAACTTGTGCTTGTACTAGTGTTATCCTGGCTTGGCTAGCTGATGTGGTGTATTGTGTAAAACCTTTTCCTTGGTCCTCCAGGATTTATCTATAAAGCCGGGTCACGTGCCTTATTTCTAAAAAAACGCAAAACCCTATAATCTGTTTGTACCAGGTGAAAAATTTCTAGATTTTCATCCCGAGACACTTTACATGTGTATATATAGCTACAGAAGAAGTTGAATTGTTTTCAACTATCAATCAAACTAAAGTTTTTTATCGATTATGGTTAAGAGATTTTTTTGTTAGGTGGTTAAGAGAAATTGATTACATGCATTAGTCGTGTGTCTAACTCTGACTCACAAATATGTTACATATCCATTTTTGTATTTTTGAAATAAATATATAGATAGTAACATAAGATAATAAAAAATATCGAACACTCGTACAAAACCAATATAATAACGCCCCTCATAAAACATAGGACGTGTATCGGAGAAGGTAAAAAACAACTGCGATGAAGTACACATTAGTGACGGTCACATATGGATGACCATTACCAACATGGGCATGCTACATGGGCCACAAATATCCAATAGGCCCATTTCTTTGTGGCCCTAAAAACAAACTATGTAACAATGTCGATCGTTGTTAATGTGACCACCATATTTTTCGGAGATTTGTCCCATGAAGGAACTATGGTCCAAACATCCCTTGGTTCAAGAGGTGGCTGAACACGTGTCCCCAAGGAACCTCGGAGACGGTGGCGACGGCGGAGCAAGAACCACGACAGAGATATGACACAGGTTTTTTTTACCCAGGTTTGATACACTCATGAGGAGGTAAAGCCCCTTCTCCTGCTTTGTTGTATTGCTTGATTGTCTTCACGAGGGTACAATGGAGGTTGGATATCTAGGGTTTAGATCCCCTCTAAGGTAGGAAAAGGGTCCCTTATATAGGGCGGCGTCGGGCATCCTCCCCAGCCATTGGGCGGGAAGGGCGTCCACTCTACCGCTCCCCGAGATCCCGGTATAGGAGGATACTTTCTATAGACTTGGTCCAGCTGGCTGTGCTCCTCTTCGTCCTCCTAGCTTAGGTCATCTCTAGAGCCCCGAAGGGCCCACCTTTTGACCGGCCTCCTCTGTAGGTTCCGCACTCCGCTTAAGGGGTCGTCTCAAGGGTCGCCGCACTAGCTTCTTAGGGAGAAGATCGCTTAGGCTTGTACCTATCCCAATAAGCCCCTCGAGGAGGAGACCTTAGGCTCTGTACGTTCAATTTCTTCCCGTAAGTCCCTCTGAGAGGCAACCGTAGGTTCCGCATGGTTTTCGCTCTTCCTTCATGTGCGGTGTGAGGATCATCAAGCACCGGGAACCATGGGTGAGGTGACTTATCGCTGAAGCTAGTTCGCAAGTTTAGTGATCAACACCTTAGGCCTCGATGTTGACCAAGGGTGTCTCTAGTGATAGACACTGTTCCTAGCCCCCATGCACGTGGTCCATGAGGGGAAAGAGGACCACAGAAAAACCGAAAATGCAAAAAAGGAAATCATTGGCAAAGCAACGGGAAACAAGGAAATCATTCTTGAGTCTGCACAATGTCCAGGGGGAGGGGTTATTTGTTACTGCTGCTACCGTGAGTGGAGCTCACTGGTAGACCTTGCGAAGGTGCTGGATGTTCCAGGCCTTGGGGATCAGGACTCCTTTTTCTGTCTCTAGCCGGACTACACCAGGCCTCGCGATGTGCACCACTCGGAAGGGGCCATCCCACATTGGAGAGAGCTTGTGGAGACCCTCGCGTGAGCCCCTTGCGGGATAGGATGCGGCGAAGGACAGGGTCCTCGACCTCCAAGGTACACGCCCGTACATTGCGATAGTCGTACGGACACAGCGTTTGTTGGTACCTGGCCGCTCCCACGTTGGCCTTTTGTCGGGCTTCTTCAATGAGGAGGATGTCATCGTGACATAGATCTTCTTGCGCAGCTTCGTTGAAGGTGAGCACCCATGGGGAGCCGTGCTTGAGCTCAACAGGGATGACTGCCTCTGTGTCGTAGACGAGGAAGAATGGGGTGTCACTACTAGAGAAAAGCTTATGCGAGGCGCACCTAAAAGCTTATGCGAGGCGCATATCATATGCGCCTCTACCTTTGAGCCTCGGCTATTTTTTATGAAGATATGATATCGCCTTATATTCACATATCGAGGCGATATCGATATGCGCCTCCTATATATTATAGGAGGCGCATATCGATATGCGCCTCGCATATGTGAATTATAAGAGGCGCATATCGATATGCGTCTCGCATATGTGAAGTATAGGAGGCTCATATCATATGTTCCTCGCGTATGTTTCACAATGCGCCTCGTATATTATAGTATATGCGCCTCCTATAGTGTCCTATATGCGCCTCCCGTAATATTTTCGAAATTCAAGTTTTACAGACCACTATAAATAATAATATACAGATATTCAAATATATAATATAGTCTAGAATACAGTATAAAGAGCACAGAATTTTTCAGAAACTTGCAATTTGCCAAAACATAATAGAACCAACATGAATATAATACATTACACATCAATCATGACATACAAGTTCATACATCAAGTGTTTGTGCCACAAGTTCACACCTCCGAGTACAAGTTCACAATCACACTACAACTCCAACGACGTAGCTCTACCTAGATGAAGTAGAACACATAACCTACCATGAAGAGCAACAAGGTGGTGATCACGAGGAAGTTCCTCCACTTCTTCCTTCCATGCCTCCTCCACTTCTCTTCCGCCACCTCTCTACTCTCATAGCCTTGGTAGTTGTTGCCCGAGAAGTTTTTCACTTGCTTCTGGCAGTCTTTCCACTCCTCGTATACACTTAGAACCCGACCGATGTACACGACATAACACTTCTTCGCCATCTCCTACACATAATAAAGATGATATTACTTATGTCAGTGGAAAGCAATAGCTAGCAGTTCACAAGATAGAATCATGCATATATATGGCTGCAACAAAATGTAAGAAATCACGTTCTAATCATCGGCATTTCGAAGAAAGACCAAAAAAAAGCAAACCAAGAATGACTTGAATTAGTACCTCATACTTAGGTTGGGCACGGAAATAATAATGCTCGTTGTTCGATCTTGTGTGTCAAGTAGAATATATATGCCCAAATTACTAGTCTACTTGGCACACTAGATCCGCCATAACATGTTCTAATCATCGACATTTCGAAGAAAGACAAAGAAAGCAAACCACAAGATGTAGGGAAGCAATGACAAATGAAAAGCAACAAGCACTTAAAATAGTTCGTAACACAAATAACTAGCTAGTGTCTCTCACAATCAAGTTCAACGGTTGACGAAACATATTCTAGAGGTTTTGCCAACAACCTAAGACAACCAACGGTACCGAGCAACTCGAATTAAATCGCCACCACACTGTCAGCAGTCATCCACCGAGGGGAGTGGCATGGACCACCAGGGTCTACTGAATCAGGCAGACAACGATAGTCCACCTCTGCCTTCCGATGTAAACGAAGCAAAGCGCTACGATGATGATTGCAGGTTGTTGGGACTGAAATCTACCTGAACCGCCGATTTCCCTCGTCGGCCAGGAGCCCAGGACAGACAGCACAGCAAACCAACTGATGGATGCATGGTCGTGGTGGTACTAGGGGTACGCAAACTGAAAGTAATTAAGGAGATACGCTCGCGGGGAGGCCAGGTCCCAGCAGAGTTAATGTGGAGGGAGAGTAAATGAGGAACGGTTTGGCGCACACACACGCACACGAAGGGAAAGGTCGATTTGCAGAGGGGAACCGACCCTGGGCATGAAGAATTAAATGGCGAATTTGTAGTGATGTTTGCGGCTAATCTTTGAGGTCCGAGGAGGAAGGGAGAGAGGTTCCTGCTTTTTCTTAAGCCGATAGAAAAACAGTCATCGGTAAAAATCCATTTAGCAGAACAAACAGGGTAGCAGATTATCCTTCACTGTGCAAGAAAAAACAGAGAAAATCCCCCAAGAAAGCGCATTTATTGGGCAAACAACATGTTTTGAAGAGCAAAACATGTTTTTCACAGCAAGGAGCAAGCAAGAAGTGAGTATGTACAGTAGTACTGGTGGATCCGATCAGTGTGCCTTTGGAGATAGACATGGACGACGGACAAGGGGAGGAGGGAAAGGAAAAGCAATGGGAAGTCTTGTCGGCGCAAGAGAACCAACGCAACGCAGGAACAGGGAACGAGTAGGAGGAGGTGAAGGAAGGAGGACGCACAGGGCCTGGACGGTGAAGGATGCGTTGTCGCATACGACGCCCCGCTAGGCGCAGTGGTCTTAGCCGCCGTCCCAGTCGGCGAGTGCGTTGGCGGTGTTGCCGAAGCCGGCCTTGACCGCCATCAGCGCCTGCCCGTCGTCTCCACCTTCCGCCGCCGAGGCCGCTGCCCCGAGGACCACCAGCATCAGCGCCGCTGCCGGCCACCTCCATGATGGCGCCATTCGGGAGCGGCGCCTTGGGAGTGTGCCGAAGCGGCCGCCTTCCTTCCCTTTCCCCCCTCGGCGCTGCCTCGGCGCTCGCTGGGGGAGCAAGAACGGGCAACGGAGGAGGGGGAGAGGAGCGCCACGAGGAGAGGCCGCCCATGAGATGTGAGATGGGTGAGATGTGAGAAAGGTCGTGTACTAGCTGTGTGTTTTGATCTATACCGGATTATGCGAGGCACATATCGCAAAGTGCGCCTCGTATAATATTACGCGAGGCGCATCTGGACTAAATGCGCCTCGTATAATATGCAATCCTAGACAAATAGGGCAGTGCGCAAGTTTCTGTAAACAAATACACAGCAGCCTAGTGGTAACATGCCTTGTCCTATTTCATTGGCCACCCAGGTTCGCATCCTAAGGTTAACAATTTTTTGGAAATTTTTTTAAAGTCCATTTTTCATGTAAAAGCATTGTCCAAACACAATATGAACTATAAAATATACTAGAAATATTTTAAATATTCAAATATTGCTAAAACAACAAAAGTGAGTATTCTCAATGAATGTGTCTTGTCGATACATAATATTCTCAATGCAATATTATTATAACACACACATAATGAAAATTAAGAATGTTTTGATACATAATAGAGTGAGTGGGGTGGTAGTTGGCTCCATGTGCATAAAGCTGGAAAAAAGTGGTGTCAAGTTATGCGAGACGCATATTGCACAATATACGCCTCCTATAATATAGGAGGCGCATATTGTGCAATATGCGCCTCGCATATGCGGCCACCTACCTCCGCCCGGGCCCGTAGGAGTTACTTGAGGCGGATATGACCATATGCGCCTCGCATATTATCAAATATAGGAGGCGCATATAACCATATGCGCCTCGCATATTCGTGCACCTACCAACACGCGGGCCCACACAGATTATGCGAGGCGCATTCTGCCCATATGCGCCTTGCCTATCTAATATATAAGAGGCGCATATGACTGGAATGCGCCTCGCATAATATGGGGCTGCTAGATTTAGTCCGTACAGGGATTATAGGAGGTGCATTCTTATCATATGTGCCTCGCCTATTTTTATACTAGAGGCGCATGGAGAAGGAGTGTGCCTCGCCTATTTTATAGGAGGCGCATATGATCTAAATGTGCCTCGCATAAACATGTCTCCTATAGCCTTTTCTCTAGTAGTGTGTTGCCGGTGGTCTTAGTCGCAGTGGTGCGAATGGACCACAGTACCCTGGGGAGAGCCTCAACCCAACTGCGCCCACACTCCTTGAGCTTGCGACGGAAACTCTTAGTCTTGAATCCCCTCAAGACCCCCGCATTCGCGTGCTCGGCCTATCCGTTGCTGCAAGGATGAGCAACTAATGCATAGCAGATCTTGGTGTCGATTCCCTCGCAATAGGATTTGAACGCGCCGCTGGTGAACTGGCTGCCGTTGTCGGTAATGATGCTTCTATGTACCCCAAAGTGGCAGACCAGGCATTGGATGAACTTTACCGCAGACCACGCTGAGATGATTCTGACTGGTTCCAGCACTGCCCATTTGGTGAACTTGTCTATTGCGATGTAGAGGTACCGGTAGCCCTGGGCGCTCGTGGGAAAGGCCCCAAGATGTCCAGCCCCTAGACCACGAAGGGCATGAGAGCGGGATGGTTTGGAGTTGCTGCGCCGGCTGGTGTATTTGCTTGGTGTGGAACTGACAAGCCTTGCACGAGTTTACCAGCTCCATGGCATCTGTGAGTGCCGTGAGCCAGTAGAAGCCGCTGCAGAAAGCTTTCCCAGCGAGGGTGCATGCCAAGGCATGATGGCCGCATTCCCCGAGGTGGATATCGGCTAGAAGCTCACGTCCCTCGTGGTCGGAGATGCACCACAAGGCCACACCGTTAGGGCGGGGACAATGGAGGTCTTCGTCCACCATGCAATATTTCATTGCACGACGAACACGGCTCTCTGCCATGTTGTCATTATCGCGGAGGATGTCATGCTGGAGGTAGCTCTTAAGCTCGATTATCCAATCTGTATCCTAAGTGGTGGTTGCTAGGATTAGCCTGTTACCGTAGGGCGGACCAGAATCCAGGGCCCCTGATGAGGCGGGGGAGGAAGCTCCTTGGGATGGGCCTTTTCCTTCAGAGGCGGGGCGGCTGAAGGCTCAAACAACCTCTCCTCGAAGACCTCAGGCCTCTGTGGCTCCTGACAGGACGCGTGCTTGGTGATCTCGTCCACCTCCTGGTTATCCCCCTAGGGATGTGTAGCGAGTCCATGCTCAGGAAGTACTTCTCGAGCCTCCACACCTCCCCGAGGTATGCCGCCATGTGCTCATCCTTGGGGCTGTAGCTCTTGTTGGAAAAGTTAACCAGGAGCAGGTGAAGGATCACGGATGCCGCCTAGAGGGGGGTGAATAGGCAGTTAAAAACTTTTATGAGATGGGCTTAACAAAGGCAGAACAAAACTAGTGTTTTCTTTTGTCAAGCTCAAAGCATGTATATACTAAGGTTCACCTATGTGTACAAACAACTTATGCTAAGCAAGACAATCAACAAAGTGATAGTAAGATAGAATACTTCAAGCACGAAGGCTATCACAATGTAAAGTTCATAAGTAAAGAGCTTGGGTATAGAGATAACCGAGGCAAGCGGGGACGACGATATTTTACCGAGTTCCTTCCTACAAGGAAGTACGTCTCATTGGAGGGGTGGGCAGTACTAAAACCACCAATGCCACAAGAGGCCTCACCCTATTATCCCGAGCACCCGCCGCACAGCAAGCACCCGATACACTATGGGACACTTGAGCGTGGTCACTAAACCCGAACAAGATTAGGGCAATCTCCACAACTTAATTGGAGCCTCCCAATAATCACCACCAAGGCCACTAGCTTGAGGATAGCTCCATAATTTAATTGGAGGCCCCAAGAACACACCACAAAGGCCACACACTATCTAGGGCTTCAAGAACCCAAGAGGGACAAGCTTCTTGATTTTCACCAACCAAATCCTCTGAGGGAAACTCAAACTTATGCACCTAATTCAACGGAAAGAACACAAGTGCTCAAATACTTTTCTCTCAAATTTGATCAAAGCTACAAAATCTTATGGGTAATAAGAGAGCAAGAACATATAGGAGAAACACCAAATTACTCCAAGATGTAGAGCAAGAACTTTTCTCCTCTCTCTTTCCCTCAAGAATATGCAAGAAACATGGGAGGATTAGAGAGAAAGGGAAAGATCTTCAAGGTCAACAATGGAGGAGAGAGAATGGGAAGAAGCAACCAGCCCCTTGGGGGAGAAGGGGGCCTTTTATAGCCTCCCCATGAAATATAGTTGTTGCTGGGCACTTAAACCGGATTATTCGGGGTCTAAACCCTGGAGTCTCCTACCTAGATCATCCAGGTCGAGGAGAGACAGAGATGCAAGCTCCTGGTGTCTGTTCAGAGACTTTTCGGGTCAGAAATTCCACCATGGCCAGAGATTCCTCTCCCCCGACACCGGAGTCTCCGCCCCCTAAAAACTGACAGAAATATTAACACGAAAAAGACCATAACTTTTGTATCCAGACTCTGATTTTGATGATCTTGGGCTCGTTTCGAAGAGGACAGTAAGATCTACAAGATTATGCAGGGAACCATCGTAGTACATCAAGGTAGGATAAAACCAAATGATGAAGGGTTTAACCTATCTATAAAATACAAACCGATAACACCTCTAACATCGAAAACACAATAGAGAACTAGAGGTAGTTATGAAGATTACCACAAGCTGTAGAACCTCACATGGATAAGATCCAAATAATAACCAAAAAGGATGATTCAAAGTATGCAAAGGTTTGAGATCTCTCCAAAAGATATGATCGAGTTACTCACTCGAGAGCCTCTCTTGGTAGTATGGCTATCTATCCTAAATCCGGTCTCCCAACTAACAACAAGAGACCAGAAAAAGGGAAAACCTATCAAGATTATACCTTTTCCTTGAGCATTCCACTTGAGCTTGACATAGACAATCTTGTTCTTCTAAAGAGAGGCTTGTAACTTTCTCGCCCATACACCACAAGGATACCTCTTCTTTGACCTTGTCTTCATCGATCCATTATCACAGAGGATGGAAAGCATCAAACATGATATTTTATAGAGAAGGCGCATTTTGAGATTGCTGCTCATTTCTTCCAACTCCATTTGGATGATATCTTGAAGAAACACATGAGGAACTCCATTTTCTCCTTGAAGACATACTTGATATTCTTTTCTTCAATCGTCTTCTTCATTTCTTCTACCTGGAAGCTAACACATGCTCCAAGCGATGCCAATGGACATTTCCTACAAGTGCAACTTAATACATGCATTAGTCCATAGAGGTTGTCATTAATTACCAAAACCACACGTGGGGGCCCACATGCTCTTTCAATCTCCCCCATTTTGGTAATTTATGACAATCCCTTTGAGAGGGTTTATATAAGGAACTTTAATGAATAAATGGTAAGACTAATAAATACTACACAAGTGTATGATATTGGTACCACCACCATATATAGAGAAAACTCCCCCACAATTCTATGCATGTGTGATGAACTTGAATTTCATCGCATATATTGCCAATCATTATCATTGGTGGAGTTTCCTATATATATACCACATGCTAAGAAACAACAAAGATGCAAGAGCATAAAAGACAAATGCTTAAGAACAACCTCAAAGCATAAACCAACTTCCCTTAAACCGTCTAAAACTTCTCCCCCACTGGCATCGATTGCCGAAATGGGTGACAAGTTTTAAAAGGCTGAAATACTCATATTCCTCCAAAGGTGTGCGTTCACACATATCCAATGATGAATACTTGGGAGGAAGTAGAACTATATTGAGAACCCAAAGGTTGCTAAAGAAATACAACAAACAAAGCATCAACAAATGACGCAAGCAATCACAAGATCCAAAGAACCAATTGAAAACAAAAATGAGAACAAATGGAAACAACAAGTTATTATGATACGAGAAAAAGAGTGTTTAAATGAAAATAGAGAAATTCATATTCTGATACATAAGAATTATATAAGAATCGAAATAGTCTTTTATTTTCTTTTTTAAAAAGAAAAAAAGATTTCATTGAAGTAATAAAACTATTCCAATTTGAATAGTAGTTGAGAAAGAATCGCAATAAATGCAAAGACGGAACGTCTTGTATACGGTATTGAAGGAGTTGCACCAAGATTTCCAAATGAATAGGATAGGGTATTCTATATGTGAAATAGAATCCAAATGCAAAAATTTGTCTTCTAAAAAGGGAAATATTGAATGAATAGAGCATAAATTCTGAAACTTTGGTATTTCTTTTTCTTTTGGACAAGATAATTCTCGTAGCCAACAAACATGCAATCCTCACTCCCCCATAAGCATTCAAAACACATCAAAAGAGAAAGAAGACACATGTGCATTCTTAATTGAATTAGAGAAGTTCCTCAAAGATTATGCACCAATTATAGTAAATTCTATTTGAAAACGAAGTGCACAAGCAATAAATCCTCACTCCTCCAACTCATTTAACGATCCAAGGAATGAGAGATCAAATAAATGCTTAAATTAAATAGAGAAGCTCCCCAAGATTTGTGCACACTTTAGAATAGTTTTATTTGAATACAACATGTACAAATATGGAATACACACTCCCCCATAAACATTTAAGAAGGTGAGCAAGAAGGAAAATAATCTTTATTAAATGAATTAGAGGAGCTCCCCGAGGATTATGCACCAATTATTATAATTACATTTGGGAGCAAGGTGCATAATCATGGAATCCTCACTCATCCAAATTCATTTAATAATACAAGGCATGAGAGAACAAATATGATTGCCTGAAGATGTAAACACAAGAGACAAGCACTCATTGGCAAATAAATTTGGAAACCACTTAAGCATCAAAAAGAAATAGAAAGGCAGTCTCCAAGGAATAAAAATCTCAACTAAAATTATCTTCTCTTATGTGTACGAGTTTATAAGTCGAATACATCACAAAGACATATACCCACAAGGAAACAAGCACACACAAAGAAGATATACAATATAGCACATGAAAAGAAAAATGAAGCCATAAAATATTTCAATAAGATTTTTGCTTAAAAGCATGGCCAAAGGAACAATTTTATCTTATTGTTCATTAATGAGCTTCAAACACCAACACACTACATACATTACAAGTAACACCAAGGGAAAAGGAGATAGTTGGAATAGATGGAGAAAGGCTGGTGGGGATATACTTTCCGGGTATACCCACAGGACTCACTAACCAGGGTGGCCCACTAACGGGTTAGAGCTTTTCTTCATGGGCGGCCTAGTCAGAGAAAGAGGAGGAGCCACTTCCAGCTACGACAAGGCCCAAAAGAGTTACCGACTTAGGCCTCTAGTATTACTGGTAGTCCAAGCTGTATCTAGTTACCGACTCTGTAACATAGCCGAATAGGTCTCTCCTGTAACCCTAGGTCCCAGTGACTATATAAACCGCCCATATGGGAGCCTTTGGGGCACAACACAAACCAGATCATAGATCAACCACAACCTACTCGCACAGGCAAACCTCTCTTGTAATCAATTGTAACATCCGGCTCTCACCGATATATTACTGGGTTGCTAGCAGGAGTAGGATCTGATCACCACAGTCGGATCTAAACCTGGGTAAACTTGTGCTCACCATTCCCGGAACATCCGACGTCTCACAGCCCATCTTATCAACGCCGTCAGGACCCCCTATGGTGTACTTGTCGACAATCCGATGACAGTTGGCGCCCACCATGGGGCGGGTGACTTTTGGAGCTTCGTTCCATGCGGAATCTGCGTGTGCAGGAATCGGCTAAACAATCGCTATGGGTCGCGTGGTCTATGCCAGTGATGTCCCTCTCGTTATTCTCGACGAGACATGGATTCCGGCTAGCAAGCCCGTGACAACCTACACAATCATGTCTATCAACAAGATCGATATCTACCTCGGTTTCGCTGAACCAACCCAACCCACCCTTGAGGTGTTGACCATGGAGGAAGAACAATCCGGATCTGCTCTGTCCGTAGAGGCGGAAGACTTCAAGATCCCGGAAAAACCTGAACCCACCCATCCCGCTCCTGTATTGGAAGAAGTGGTGGAAGAAAATTACGGATCTGATCTCCCCATTGATATCGGATACACAGACGAGCAGTATATTCGCTTCGGATCTAGTACTACCAATGTCGGAGCAGAAAACACACTCTTGAGGCATAGCATAAAAAAGATGACGAAATGCACCTACATCGTTTACGAAGCAATCATCAATATCAACAAAATCTTGGGATGACAGAGGCGGAAACCCAGCTGGGCCGCTACCTTCAGAACATGAAAAAGAAGAACGACTGCTTCGTATACCACGTGAGCTCTGGATCAAACTCTGTCGATGATGGAGTCAGAAAAGATTCAGTTCTCGATGCAATCGAAGAAAACGTTGACTTACCTGGTTCCCCTTAGGAGTCAATAACGTCGCAGGAACTTCGAGACTTTGAGAGGGAGATGGAAGCATATAAAGAAGAATACGCCTCTAAATCAGCGCAAGGTGAGCCGGTGACCCCTGTTAGTCCGTACGATAGAATGGATGAATACTACACCTCGCAAGCTGACATGGACACCGGAGAATCGTCCGAGGTCCAGAAACCAACCTCTACGGAAAGTACTTACGGAAGTTTTTCTCCCGGTACCGGAACGAAAGCCGTCTTTGCCACCGGTACGCACGTTAAGACTATTGGGCGGTCAAAGAATAAGAAGAACAAGAATCCCACACTAGAAGAGCCGAACGTCGAGGAAACCAACGAAGGAAAAGTTGATTAAGAGATCGAGATGGAGAATCAGGATGGGGATCCGATTAATCCCACACCGATGGACCCTCTTGTGGATGGGCACGTTATCACCAAGGGTGCACGTGAAATTTAGGGAGATGCTCTCACGATACCAATCCCAACTTCTTCGAATCTCACTAGTGATCCACTAGAGAAAAGGGCTGAGGACCTACAAAAGCACCACTTGTTTTTACTCGAGGAAGCTGCGCGCATCGTCGAGCTCAAACAGCAGTTAGATAGTGATCCTGCCAAATACAGTAAGATTTGAAGCGACTACCAAACAAGACAATGGGAGGTCTTGTTCTTGCTAATAGGAATCCGGATATCCACAGAGATTTATTCGACGGAAAATCAGGAAAGAAGATCCGAGTCTACAACACGCCGTTAGAAAATGTCGGGGCTACTCGGGCTATCCTCGCCAATAATCTATCTCCAAAGCAGGTTCGGCAATGTGTTTTGTTGCTGGACAAAGGATTGAAATAGCAGAAGACGGCCACATCATTCAGTGGCAAGATGGCCTCAAAGTTAGAATTTTGCCACACTGGCGCCGACCAAAGCGCTGATGAAAGACCCCGCATGGATACATATCAAATGGTCATCATCGCAGGCTCACACGCGACTGGTCTAGAGTCATTTCGGCTTCGTCAAAGGATGCCATCAGGACAATGGTGCCTCATCAGGGCCATCGTCGGAGAACAGCTTCCACGGAGAAGACCCGGAAGTGCGTTGCCAGCGAGAACATGATCTGCAAAGAATGCCACCCCCAAGCCGTCCGGCTGGTAACGGCGGGCAAAGAAATGATCTGGACCGTCCCGAAACTAGTAGGTATGGGGCCCGAAGAAACCAAACTCAGAGTTAGCATAATGACGATCCACCACCACCGCGTAACCCAACCTGCAACAATACACCAGGGCCACCATCACCTCCAGATAGCAACTATGAAGGATCTCATTGTAGCCATGGAAGCCGTATAGGCGGGGGCAACAATGGTCAGAGGAGAAGCAGAAATCTGACTCCGTCGTGTAGAATACGCGAGCCTCCAAGGCGCAGAGCTCTCTCACCAAACGACGCTTTCCATCGCATTGAATCAAACATAGAGGCGTGGCGGTCGAGGAAGAGGATGTGTACATGGGACCCAAGTGCTTTGGACCACGCATCCTTCGAACCAAGTTTCCGGTTGATTTTGGTATCGCCAAACACATCCAACCCTACGATGGCGCAACTCGGCCAGATACTTGGCTTCAAGATTTTTTCTGGGATTGCTGCATCGCCAATGGAGGAAACAGCCTGGTCACAGTCCGATATCTCCCGCTTATGCGGAGGAAGATGGCTTGATCATGGCTCAGTGAACTGCTAGAGAATTCAATTCATAACTGGTATGATATGAAAAGTGCGTTCTTTTCAAATTTCGAGGGAACATACAGGAGGCCCTGCATAGTTGGAGACTTGCAGCGTTGCACTCAAAGACCCGGAGAAACCTGCCGAAAATACCTCGGACGCTGGATCGACACGAAAAACTCCTGCGAGGGATTAAATGAGCAAACTATGATTGAAGCTTTCATTGCAGGACTCCCAGTCGGACTTTTGTGTCACAGGCTGAAGCATGACCACGTCACAGATTTGGGAGAGATGATCGAAATGGCGAGCAAATATGCCGACGCCAATGATGATTCAAAAGGACTGCTAAATATTTTGGCCAATCCAAATGGGGCCAAGCAGTAGAAGCAACAAACTTAGAAGCGCAAGGACACCTCGGAAGATAAACCGGCTCCGGACAACGTAGCATTTAACCCAACATTCGGATCCAGAGGACAAGGAGGGCGCGAAGGCGGCCGGGGACGAGGCCACGAAACTTCCTGAATCCAGGGAAGAGGAGATCACCAACCCGGAAGAACCTATACCTAGGCTGACATTGCCAAGAATCCCTGTGCCCACCAACTGGATAGTAATGGAGGATCTACCCACACAAATGCCGAGTTTCGTTTTAATGACGCTATCAAAAAAGATGAATCCGCTGGCTACAGGGCCAAGCGACGAAAAGGAAAGAAAAATTATGAGAAAGGCAAGGAACCCAAGGAAGACTCCAATATGGAAGAAGCGGACACCGCACAGCCCAAGTCGGAAGGAAAGAAGGATTATCCCACAAATAAAGACACATAAGTCTACTTCCTTGGGACTCAGTTGGCTAAGGTTAAAAAGGCGGTTCTCCGTGAGTTCAATGCCACGGTTCCGGCTGTCCCCTAATTCCTCGATTGGTCGGATGTAACCATAACCTTTGACCGCTCAGATCACCCGAGGATGACACATCATCGGGGAAAGTACCCTCTGGTCGTCAATCCTCTTATTGATGGCTATGAGTTCTCTAAAACTCTCATGGACGGTGGTAGCAGCATTAACATCCTCTACATTGAAACGCTCCACCGCATTGATACGTTGGAAACATACCTATAATTTTTGATGCTCCATGCTTCTTTAGTATCTACTTTGCTTTACTTGTCTACACTTTGAGGTGCTTTTTACATGTTTTCTGGTACTAACCTATTAACAAGTTGCAACAGTGCCAGATGCCTATTTTCTGCTGTTTTTGGTTTCAGAAAAGTTAGTAAATAAATATTCTCAGAATTGGACGGGACAAACGTCAAAGTATATTACTTTCCGTGGGGAATAAGAAGTCCATAGGAGAGCCGGAGGGGCTGTCCAGGGGGGCCAGACCCACCCCAGGCGTGGGGTTAGGTGGACCCACGCATGGCCAGGGTTTGGCGGCTCTAGTCGCCTCCCGGACTCACCCCTTCGCCTATAAGAAGCCCCCGATGCAGAAACTCTCAGTACCCGATGAGAAATCCATGAAACCGTCTGTAGCCGCCGCCACCATCGTCCCTAGATCGGGAGGGATCTGAAGTTCTTCCCGGCACCCTTCCGGAGGGGAGATCATCCCGGAGGCCTTCTCTCCGGTATGATTTGTGTGTAGTTTCACCTTGGACTATGGGTCCATGTAGTAGCTAGATGGTTGTATCTCATCCTTTGTGCTTTCATGTATAGATCTTGTGAGCTCCGTTCATGATCAAGATCTAATCTATTTGTAATCATGCATGTTGTGTTTGCGGGGATCCGATGGATATTGAGATTATTATGTTGGTTTGATTAATGGTTTTATCTTTATGATTCTATCATGTTTGTGTTGTTTGTGATCATGGATGCTCTCCGTTGCTAGTGGTTATCTTGGCCAAGTAGTTGCTAGTGACTCCAAGAGGGAGTATTTATGCTCGATAGTGGGTTCATGCCTCTAGCTTCCAAGGGAAGTGATAGAAATCTGTTCGGTTATAGATGTGTTGTTGCTACTAGGGAGAAAACAATGGTCTCTTGTTCATGGAACATGTGGACTGTTTACCTTACACACTTTGCTTAAAGCAGTTGTCTGTTGCTTGCAACTTAATACTGGAGGGGGTTGGATGATAACCTGAAGGTGGACTTCTAGTCATAGATGCAGTTGGATTACGGTCTATGTATATTTTTGTATTGCCCAATCAACCTCATAGGATCTTTCTAGCTAGTAATTGCATTGTTATGCCTTGCTTAGTTCCTGTCAATTGCCCCGCTGTAATTTGTTTACCCTTCATGCCATGTTGTTTATCTAAGGAGAGGACCTCTAGTGAACTATGGACCCCGGTCCAATCTTTACCATTGATACATCTTCCACTGTTACATGTTTACTTGCTGCAAACCATTACCTTCCACAACATACGTTCAATCCTTTGTTACAGCAAACCGGTGAGATTCACAACCTCACTGATTCGTTGGGGCAAAGTCTTGAGTTTGTGTTGTGCAGGTCTCCATGTTACCAGCAACACCTGTGTGACGTTTCGTTCCTCCTACTAGTTCGATAACCTCGGTTTCTTACTGAGGGAAACTTGCTGCTGTGCTGCTTCATACCTTGCTCTTGGGGTTTCCAACAAAGCGTTCCGCGACAAGTATTGGGCGCCATCAAGCTAATTTCTGGCGCCGTTGCCGGGGAGGCTAAGGACGTCTTCACCTAGGGGAGTCCTTGACTTCCTTTCTCTTTACTTTGTTTTTAGTTTTCTTTGTTTCTTTTGCTTGGTTTTGTTTGCCTCTTTTCAAAGAAACCCAAAAAAATTAGTCCAGTTTGGTTTGCTTGCTTTATTCAAAAACATAAAAAAATTATTCCCTTGCTCTAGCTCACCATGTTGTTCCCCAAGTTCTCTCTGAAAAATCTTGCAATAGGTAGTGGCTCCATAATTGGGAAACATAATATTGAAGAATTCTTTAATTATGTTAGCAAGCATCAGGATATTGAGGATAAATCTATAGCTGAACTTGCTCCTAATTATGAGATTTCTGCAGCTTCTTTAGTTCATATGTTGGAGGCTAGGTTTGTTAGCCTTAACCCCTTCATGCAATTCTTATTCCTAAAACTAAAAGAAGAGAAGAATGTTGAAAAAAGGGAATTCATCCTTGAAACTTTATCAAATGAATTCCATGATGTTGCTAGGGAGGCCAAAGAGGTTTTTGAATGTTTCAATATGCTAGGTTCAAGTGTAGATGTTGTGGGTATTTCTGATAAAACTAAGCGTGGATAGGAATTCAATATACCCATACCCTATAAGCTTGTTGGAATGCATGAAGCCTTTGAAAATAACTTCGATTGGATTGCCCCTGAAAATATTTTTGATGAAGGTAGTAGACCAAAGAGAGATGAGAAAGGATCCTCCAAAACCCATTTGGATGAGATACCTTTCATAGTTGAAGAATTTGCAAGTATGAATGTTAATGCTTCCTCATTTGAAAATACTCGATTCTTCTTGCTTCTTGTGCCTAACTTAAAGGCGTTAAAGAAAAGTACTTGTTGGGAGATAATCCAAGAGTTTCCCTGAGTCTTGGAAGTTACTACTACTGTAATGACCTCTCCTTATATTTTTTTGTTTGCTTATTGTGCCAAGAATGACCTCTAATAAGAGGGAACTAAGATTTGGGGAGTTGCTGTCCCAAAACAGATTTCTATCCTCCACCAAATTTTTTTTTGAGGAGGCTCTGTAACTCGGATTGAGCTCACAATTTACAAATAAATCCCCCAGTATGTTGGCTAACTTTCGTTAGTTCAACACTTTTTGATTTGAGCAACAGAAGATGTTCGAACAAATTCGTTTCTACCTACTGGTCTGTTCTGACAGATTTCTGCCATTATTTGCATTTGCTTCTTATTGATTCCTTTCTGAGCTCTCTTCGGGTAAATTGAGTTTCTTTGAAAGAGTTACTTCAGTAGCTTGTGTTTTTAATGAAAAGCCGTTCTGTTCCAAAGCTTTGCCAGTGGTCTAATATCTTTTGAATAAGCTAATGTTGCTAATGAAGATTGTGCGAAGTTTTGTATGAGGGAAAAATTTCAGGTGTGGAGAAAGAATGATGCAACGAGATGAAGAATGGAAAAAAGCTCAAGCTTGGGGATGCCACCATGGTGTCACCCCAAGAAATATCCAAGAGGTACAAGCGTAAAAGCTTGGGGATGCCCAAGGCATCCCCTTCTTCATCAATAAAAAGCTCAGGTCTGTCTAGACACTTCACTTTTATTGTTTCATGCATAGTTGTGTTGTTCTTGTAGCGTCTTAGTTTAAGTTTTCTTTGCTTAGTTTGTTTAGTTTTATTTAGTAGTTTGGACCCCCATTCTCACTGTGTTTGTTTTGCAAATAAGTTTGCTTGGTGTTTGGAAAGGAGTAGTAAGTTCTTGCTTGAAGTGCAAGAGGAGCTTGCATTGACTGTGACTTAGACTTTAGCATGACATGCTAGGTGTTGTTTTAGCATTATGCTTAGTGATTATTGCTGTAGCATGTCTTGTTCCAAAAAATTGGGATTTCTTAGTGTTCCTTGAAGAAATTATGCGTTGTTTTAGCATGCAAAAGCATAGTATTATGGTATTCTCCTTTGATGTTTTGCTTGGGTTGACTTGGCACATGCTCACACCATGTTATGACTATGACAAGTCACCATTAGCCTCTATGATCATTTAGTCCTTGACTTGTAGTACCACTCTTTGCTTTGATTAGTTTGCTTTGTTGCATTGCATAATTATGGCCATTATTGCTCTCTTAGTTGGTTGCTCCCAGTCTTTTGCTAGCCTCCACTTGTATGAGTAAGTTCTACTCATGCCTCCAACTCCCAAAAAAACCAAGTTATTCCAAAGTGTCCACTATAAAAACTCCTATGCATGGTGTGTTACACCATTCCAAGTATATTCTTGTTTTCAACTATCTTCCAATTAAAAAATATTTTGTTATGTGAAAACTTAGTGATTAAAGCCCTCACGAACTTGATGGCACATTTTATTCTTTGCCCCTAATAAACTTGAACCATTGAGGCAACTTTGTTGTATATGCTTGCACTTATAAGTTGGAATTAGCAGAACCGTGCTGTCATGGGGAATGTTTTCAACATTGCACTTGTACTTTTTGTACTCCATTGATATCATGCTCTTTTGTCTATGGATGTTACCGGTGTGAAATGAAGTGGGAACTTCTAAGTCCATGGAGTTTGTATTCTGTGTTAGAGAAACGCCTGGGCCACTAGCCTAAGCCATGCCTAATCATGGTGGAAACTTGCAGCATCACCATAGTGACATCTATGAAGCATTCTTCTTATAAAAAAGACAGACACATTGAGAAAAGAGGAAAGAGATAAAAAAGCACCATATTCCCATGGTACATAAGAAGAATTACCGAGATGCTCATTGTCTGCTTGCCTTGTCATTTTGGTTATGGGAAAGCTCATGTACCATGTGCAAGGGGTACTCCGTTGGCAGTTCTCAATGATATACAAATACTTACAGTGACAAGAACTTACCTGGACCCAAAGTTGAGTATGCATGAGGTGTGGCCCTCGTATTTAAGGGGCATGAGATTGCCAACTTATACTTCGTCAAGCATATACTCCAGCTTTGCCACTTTAACCTTAACCACTTCAAGATGCTTATGATAGGGGCAATGAGGGCTGAAAGCTAACTAGTACCATAATTTTTGGAAGATCTTTTTGAAACTTGTAATCCCTTCTTACTTTACAAAAAGGCCTTTCTTCCACCATTATTGGAGTCTCCACCTTCTACCTTTAGGCACCATTAAGAGAGCATAGTTGTCATTCTGTGTACAGTGTTCCAAAGCTTATTAATTGATGCATACTGTGTTATTACTTGCTCTTGTGCAATTTGTTTCTAGTCACCCTTGTGAACTTTGCAGGTGTCCTATGCATTATATTGCTACTCTATGAGGGACAAGCTGATTGCCACTATGCTATGTTTTCTGCATGTGAAACAAACAAACGTTTTTCAATGCATATTATTCATGATCTTTGTTTGTAGCTTTCCATGTTGCATGCATAATTACTATGTCCTATTGTTATAACTCCATCTTTCATGCACATGTTTATAGTTCTTTGATCCCAGCTTTCAATGCTTGCAAATGGTTGGATCTTTATTGTGAGGGTGCATGTCACCTAAAAAATTATTCTTTTATCACTTACCTACTCGAGGACGAGCAGGAGTTAAGCTTGGGGATGTTGATACGTTGGAAACGTATCTATAATTTTTGATGCTCCATGCTTGTTTAGTATCTACTTTGCTTTACTTGTCTACACTTTGAGGTGCTTTTTACATGTTTTCTGGTACTAACTTATTAACAAGTTGCAACAGTGCCAGATGCCTGTTTTCTGTTGTTTTTGGTTTCAGAAAAGTTAGTAAATAAATATTCTCGGAATTGGACGGGACATACGTCAAAGTCAATTACTTTCTGTGGGGAAGAAGAAGTCCAGAGGAGAGCCGGAGGGGCTGGACAGGGGGGCCAGACCCAACCCAGGCGCGGGGTCAGGTGGACCCGCGCCTGGCTAGGGTTTGGCGTCCCTGGTCACTTCCGGGACTCGCCCCTTCACCTATAAGAAGCCCCCGATGTAGAAACTCTCAGTACCCGATGAGAAATCCACGAAACCATCTGTAGCCGCCGCCACCATCGTCCCTAGATCGGAGGGATCTGAGTTCTTCTCGGCACCCTACCGGAGGGGAGATCATCCCGGAGGCCTTCTCTTCGGTATGATTTATGAGTAGTTCCACCTTGGACTATGGGTCCATGTAGTAGCTATATGGTTGTATCTCCTCCTTTGTGCTTTCATGTATAGATCTTGTGAGCTCCGTTCATGATCAAGATCTAATCTATTTGTAAGCATGCATGTTGTGTTTGCGGGGATCCGATGGTTATTGAGATTATTATGATGGTTTGATTAATGGTTTTATCTTTATGATTCTATCATGTCTTTGTTGTTTGTGATCTTGCATGCTCTCTGTTGCTAGTGGTTATCTTGGCCAAGTAGTTTCTAGTGACTCCAAGAGGGAGTATTTATGCTCAATAGTGGGTTCATGCCTCTAGTTTCCAAGGGAAGTGACAGAAATCTCTTCGGTTGTAGATGTGTTGTTGCTACTAGGGAGAAAACAACGGTCTCTTGTTCATGGAACATGTGGACTGTTTACCTTACACACTTTGCTTAAAGCAGTTGTCTGTTGTTTGCAACTTAATACTGGAGGGGGTTCGGATGATAACCTGAAGGTGGACTTCTAGTCATAGATGCAGTTGGATTACGGTCTATGTATAGTTTTGTATTGCCCAATCAACCTCATAGGATCTTTCTAGCTAGTAATTGCATTGTTATGCCTTGCTCAGTTCCTGTCAATTGCCCCGTTGTAATTTGTTTACCCTTCATGCCATGTTGTTTATCTAAGGAGAGCACCTCTAGTGAACTAAGGACCCCGGTCCAATCTTCACCATTGATACATCTTCCACTGTTACCTGTTTACTTGCTGCAAATCATTACCTTCCACACCATACGTTCAATCCTTTGTTACAGCAAACCGGTGAGCTTGACAACCTCACTGATTCGTTGGGGCAAAGTCATGAGTTTGTGTTGTGCAGGTCTCCACGTTGCCAGCAACACCTATGTGACGTTTCCTTCCTCCTACTGGTTCGATAACCTCGGTTTCTTACTGAGGGAAACTTGCTGTTGTGCTGCTTCATACCTTGCTCCTGGGGTTTCCAACGAAGCGTTCCACGACAAGTATTGGGCTCCATCACGCATGAAGATCCACGAGAAACAGTTGATTTACATCAGTGTAACTTTTCATGGCATTGTACTAGCGAGACATGTGGATTCTCTGGTTGAGATCACACTGGACGTGACATTTGGAATCCGAGACAATTATCGGATCGTGCCAGTCTCTTTCGAGGTGGTACCGTTCAAAAGTGCTTACCAAGCAATCTTCGGGCGTCCGGCTTACTGGGCGTTCATGGCTCGTCCCTGTTGCATTTACAACATGATAAGACTTCCAGGTCCAAAGGGCATCATCACCATCCGGGGAAATCCGAAGAAGGCGCGAGAGTGTGACGTAGGATCAGCTACCTTTTCCGAAGCTATGTTGCATGCCTAGGAGTACCGGGAGATCAAGAAGACCATCGATCCATCCGAGATGGCCGCTACGAAGAACGAGGTGCTAAAGCCAAGCATGTAGTTCAAGGCGTCGAAAGATACGAAGAAGACTTCGCTGAAGGAAGACGATCCCTCCAAGATGTCGAACGTAGGGGTAGGCTTAGACCGCGCATAGGAAAGTGTGCTCATCGAGTTACTCAAAGCTAATAGTGATATCTTCACATGGCATCCTTCTGACATGATCGGAGTACCTAGGGAACTTGCCGAGCACTCTCTTAATGTGTACCCTGACGCTAAACCCATCAAACAGTCCTTACAACGGTTTGGTGATGAAAAGCACAAAGTTATAGCCAAAGAATTAGCCCGACTATAATTAGACGGATTTATCACAGAGGTCATCCACACTGAATGGATGGCAAATCCTATACTCGTCCCTAAAAAGGACACCACTGATTTAAGGATTTGCATTGACTACTCTGCCTTGAACAAGGCTTATCAAAAAGATCTGTTCCCACTGCCTAGAATTGATCACATTATCGACTCAACGGCAGGGTCTGAATTACTCTACTTCTTAGATGCATATTCCGAATATCACGAAATACCGATGAAAGAATCAGATCAAGTAAAGATGTCTTTTGTCACACCTTTCGTGTTAGACCCCACCATTTAAGGTAAAAGCCCCTGTGATTGCAATGCTAGTCCCTGGATCGAATTGCTAGCATCCTCAGTTTAAGATGAAGTACACAAATACAAAGGTCTTTATTACATCGTAATATCTAGAGATACATAGTCCTTACAACTCATTATCCCAAGGCTAATAGATAGAGTTCACAATACTTAACAAAATAAATAAAGTCTTTAGCTTCATGTGCCACGGGCAAACATGTTGAGTGTACACTCATAACCCTAGTCTCCAGCAGAGTAACCTGCAACATCATAAGTTATAGCCACAGAGGGTCAATACATTTGGAATTGTATTGGCAAGTGATACCATTGTAGTATAGTAACATCTAATAACTATAGGAATTTGTCTAATTGTAGTTCAGGCTGGCTTTGTTCAAAATAAGGTTTTTCTTATAAGTTGAAAAACACTAAGTTTTTTTTGACAAAAACACCCAAGGAACCACCAATAGACATTGGTGAACCTTTATCCTTGTTCAACCATGAGTTTTAACTTAGAGAAATTGGGATGAGGAGATCCTTGATCATTTCAATGTCTTTGGTGCTCAAAATGTCCGTTACCGGGGACACGGCTAACTACTTAGGTTTTACCCTCTCGAGAGGTGGTGTGCATTCCCCACAAGACCCGACATGCATCGAGACGATACTTTTTAGAAGCACTCCCTTAGACCACCATCGACGTGTTCCATCCTATCAAACCTACCACCAACTTTCCATCTGGCTAAGTTCTTGCAACCTAGTTGGTCAAGGCAGAGCCCATATGCCATGTGGTTGCACTAGAAGCTTCTCAACACTGAATATCTCAAATCCCTTTTTTCCTGGGTGGCCATCCACAAGTTTGATACACAAGGTAAACCATAGACATGGGCCTTGTGTAACCACTCAACACAAACCATTCTTCCCATTCCACCCAGGTGATTCATTCACATAGTTGTTTCATTAATCAAAAACATAGTCATAGACTTTGCATAATATCATAGCATGAATATTCCACCCTTGTTTTCTACAAGCTAGGCTCAGCATGCTAACATAACAAGTCTCTTAACTTAGGAAAATTTTACTAAGACAATATCTATAGGATTTTCCCTGGCATGGCATATACTTAGAAAATCTCCATGCAAATCCTACTCGAAATATCACTAATGCATAGTTAAATTAGTAGGACAAAAAGATTAAGCATCACTTGCCTTGGTAGTTGGGGGGAATAGGAACAATCCTCACAATCACAATCACCATAATCACCAAAAACTACACATAAAATCATAACACCAAATTCACATTCAATATACAAACAAAAATACATATGAATGCATGCAAATGCAATGGAATGATTTTGCACACTAACAGGTCAAACTAAACAGTACTGAACACAAATTAAACTTTCTAAAGTATAAATAAACCAAAATTTAGTTTAAAATAATTTTATAAACATTTTATATATGCAAATTAAGCCTACAAATGTTTTTGTAAAAAATCCTAAGTTTACAGAAGAAAATGGCCAAACCAAGGCCATTGTTGTGTAGGGTTAATTTTTCTGAATCTATTGATATATAATTTGTAATTTTTGGACAAACAACTCAAAATTTATTGAATTTACAAGTTTGAACAACTAACAAATCAATTCTTGTTTCTTTAAAACAAAACACAGACACGCGGCGCAATCCTATTGGCCTGTATCACTTCACGCGGATCACACGCGTGTGCCGTCAGATCTCAGTTAGATCGCACGGTCCAGATCCCACGATACCCCTTCACACTCTCTTCTAATCCTAGCCGCTGGATCTAGATCCAGCGGATCTGAGTGCCTTGGCCAGCAACGGGTGGTGCAAATGGCGAGCGTGGTGGCGGCGCGTCTAACGACGGTGCTCCAGTGAGGCCAGGGGGTGAGGGGGTGTCTTAGGGGGTTACCACAGTCGCGGTGACAAGGTGAAGGCAGTGGTAGTCGCTGGCGAAGGAGGGGTGCACTGGCGCGACCGATCGCTCAACGGAGTTGAGTTCACCGTCGGGTGCTCGCAGTCGATGACGAGGCGATCCTACCGAGTTCAAAGGACAAGCAAAAAATATTAGCGCGTGCGTGCGAGGGTAGCGGTTGCGACGGTGCAAACCAGAGGTGAGGGCGGGGTCAAAGCTCACTATAATTGCTCGTCGAAGCTCGTCGGAGCTGCGCCGATGCGAGGAGGAATATGCAGAGCCTGGCGGCGCTCAAGGCTTGAAGTGTGGGGGGAAAATGGAGCAGAGGCCGAGGGGATTATGTAGCCGGGGCGAGGGAGGGAGTCACGCTTGCATTTACTCGCAATCAAGCACGAATTCATCGTCTTTGAGTTGGGGGAAACGGCTGCGGCGAGGTGGTCGTCGCGCGTAGTCTAGGGACGAAGAGATGAGGTGGCAGTGGGGCCTAGTGGTCAGCGGGAGGGGGTTTTCACGTGTGGGTGAGAAATGCGGGGGAGATAGGAAACCCGGGTGGGCTTGCTGGGCCAAAAGGGTGCCGCTCGTTTTATTTTTTTCTTCTTAACCTTTTTCTTTTCTGTTTTGATTTTCCAAATAGGTTTTGAATAACCAAATCAAATATGATTGAATTCAAATTTTCACCAGATTTTTATATTGTGATCCTAGTGTCCAAAAGTGTGTCAAATACATACAAACACTCAAAAACCTTTTTGGGTTTGAAAATAAAACAAAACCATGCCCCATATATATATTAAAAGGGGTTTAAATATGGTTTCATTTAGGGTTTTGTTTTGAAATTTTTTACGCAAAGTAATAATGCTATGATGATATGAATGCAATAATACGATTTTGCATTTGATGAAATTTGGGATGTTACAAATCTAATCCCCTTAAGATGAATCTCGCCCTCGAGATTCGTATTGGCTAGCAAATAGGTGAGGGTGATATTTCCGAAGGTCATCTTCTCTTTCCCAAGTTTCTTCTTCCTCGGTATGATGATTCCACTTTACTTTGTCGAATTTGATAGTCTTAGTACGCGTGACTCTGTATGCTATCTCAAGAATCTTGATAGGTTTCTCTTCGTAAGTGAGATTACTTTCCAACTGTACCTCCTCCAATGGTATAGTGTACTTCAATGAAGTTTCTTCCATCCCTGGATGACACTTCTTCAACTAGCTCATGTGAAACACATTGTGAACTGCTGACAGTGATTCAGGCAATTCATTCTCATAAGCCACTTCTCCTTTGTGGCTAACAATCTTGAATGGTCCAACATATCTAGGTGCCAATTTCCCTTTGAGTCCAAATCTCTTCACACCACGAAGTGGTGAGACTCTAAGATAAGCTCTATCACCTACCTCATAGGTGACTTCTCTATGCTTTGGACCTGCATAGCTCTTTTGTTGGGATTGGGCTATCTTCAATTTGTCCTTTACTATTCTGACTTTCTCTTCAGCTTCCTTGATCAGTTCTGGTTCGAACAAATTTCTTTCTCCTACTCCACTCCATAGTAATGGCATAGTACACTTCCTTCCATAAAGGAATTCAAATGGAGCCATCTCTATGCTCGATTGATAGCTATTATTGTAAGATAATTCTGCACAAGCTCTCAACATATCTTCCAAAATCTTATTGGACCTTTCTGTCTGTCCATCAGTCTGAGGGTGAAAAGTTGTGCCGAACTCTAGTCTTGTTCCCAATGATTCATGTAGTTATCGCCAAAAATGCAAAGTGAATTGAGTTCCTTTATCAGACACAATACTCTTAGGTACTCCATGCAGGCATACAATGCTATTCGTATAGATCTTAGCCAGTTTAGCACTTGTATAGGTGGTTGGGGTATGAAATGAGCCACTTTAGTTAGGCGATCCACAACCATCCATATAGAATCGTATCCGGACCTAGTCCATGGCAATCCGGTGATAAAATCCATACCAATCTTATCCCACTTCAAATCAGGTATAGGTAGTGGTTGCAATAACCCTGCCAGTTTCCGATGTTCCGCCTTCACTCTACTACACACGTCACACAAAGCAATGTGTTCCGCGATATCCTTCTTGAGATTGTTCCACCAAAATCTTTCCTTCACATCCATGTACATCTTGGTGTTACCTGGATGAATGGAATATGGTGAATTGTGTGCTTCTTGTAGAATCAATTTCCGAAGCTCCGGATCTTGTGGAATGCAGATACGCTGATGCAGCCCAATACATGGAATTCACCATTGGTCCACACCATGCTACATCAACCATGCCCACAAAGGTGAATTCATTCCATATCTCACCCTATTTTGGTTATTATGTGAATGGGATCCTACCTGAGACAAGTGCCAATGCTATGACCAGGCCCATGACCATGACGCCAACGGGAGACAACGAGAAGACCCCAGGAACCAAGACCCCCAAGAAAGAGGCATGGAAGAGAAGGAGGAAGAGGACTTCCGGCGCCAGGCCCGGCGCCACTTGAATCCACGGCGGAACTTTCGGCAACCAGCCCGGCGAACCGGAGCCTCCACCGGAACTTCCGGCGCACAAACCGGTGAACCGTTCCTCCCGCCAAAACCACTCTCTATAAGCCCTTCCAGCTGACGACCAAGAAAACCGGTCACCGCCGGAAATGTCGGCCAACTCCGGCGGCGCTGGACTTATCGCCGAAACTGCCAGTCTGTGTGTTGTAAAGGGTTTGATGCCCAGAATATTCCCTCCCACCTACCCCTTCGCCCCTAGTACTATAAATAGCCCCTTGTGGCTCAGATCTAGTTGGAGTTGATGATGAATGAAGGCTTGTGCCTAACCCTAGATTTGAACCCCTCTCTATAGTTAATCTATGAGTTGTACAAGGCCTTGGAGTTCGGTGTTCGTCTCCAAGTCGTCAAGACCCTCCTCAAGTGTTTGGTCTCTCCTCATCAAGGATTCTAGTAGTGCTAGGTCTCTCCCCTTTGGGATTCTACTTGGTTGCTACTCTCCTTGATTTGGATTCTACCATCGGCTTGCCGATCTCTCCTTTGTTGATTCTACCTAACGGTCTCTCGCCGAGGATTCTATTGGATTGGTTGTTCGAACCAACGGGATCAAATCGAATCGGGTTGTGTTTGCGTGCGTTTCTATCTTTATCTTATGTTTGTGTTGTGTTCATCGTGTTCATCGGGTTCCCCCTCACTCCCCGCCTCAAATCCGTGAAGATCGGCCACCCTAGGGTCAATCCCACAAGGGATCCCATATCAACTGTTATCAGCAGCTTTTGGTTGCCATGGATTTGACTTCGTTTACCCATATCCACCATAAATTCGAAAATACCAAAAATATTGCCCAATTTGCTTTTGCATCGATCTCTCAATTTGGTGAGTTTTTCGTGGTTTTGGTCCACAGATCTGTTGCTTTGGGTGTCGATCTACCTTCCTTGCCCTATCCCCGAGCCCAAATTCCACTAATTTTTGACAAATTCCTCAATTTGACTTTTGGAAGTTCGTCATGAACCAATTTCGGTGAGCACCTCGGCGAACCGGTTCTATCACCGAAAATTCCGGCGCGAATTCTGGCGACACCGAAGTCACAACCGGAATTTCTGGTGCCAGCACCGGTCCGCCAGCTGTTTTGCCGAAAAACTATTAGGCACCAAATTTTGACCGTTTTACTTTTTGTGTTTTGTTCGTGTTTCGCGTGCGTGTCACAACAACTAACTTCAAGCTTCCACAACAATTTTACATACGCACTCTTCGACATTGCGACACCCGAACACCTTCCCCAACACCGGTCGCAAGTCATCAACAATACCAAAGGTATAACTTGCACCACCCTTGTATAGCCTTCCTTCCTTTGTGTGATACCTAATCTATGAGAGTAGCTCATTTTGTGTTTGCCGAAGCATTGTGCGCTTGCTCTTGCGAAGTGATAGTGCATAGGCAATAGCAAAAGGTGACTCCATATCATAGAAAGAAAAGAGATATAAAAAAACAAAAAAAACAAAATAAAAAGAAAGATACCAATACAAAAGAGAGTCCAAATCTTCTAAGCAAGAGTGCGAGTTAGAGCAAGGCAAGCGTGCAAATCCGTTGCTTCTCAATCTTGTTGCAAACGAGCTATCGTCTCTCCTTGTGTTGGCACAGCACCGAGCTTAGTCATCGTTAGGACATTTTGTGCTCCTTTTCATACTCGTGTTAACCCCATTTTTCTCCACGTGTGTGTTTTTCCCGTGTTTTTGTAGATCATATCCTTTTTGATTTTGATCTTTGGTCCATTACCACTTTTGACAATAACCTTTTCGTTTGGTTGTTCCATTTGCTATCCACCTTTTCTAACCTACCACCATAATCCTTTGTGTGTGTGTGTGTCTTGTGTACTCGCTATTCGCTTTTCTCTCGGCAAGAACAATCTTTCCAATCTTTGACTCCGGTGAGACAAGGTAGAAATTTCCATTCCACCAATCTCACCCTATCTATCAAGTGTGTTTGAGCAACATGTCTAGGGCAAGTGGATCTAGTGGAGATAGCAATTTCAACAACCAAGATGGCTTTGCCACGCGCCACAACTTATGGGCGCAACGCCAAGAATTCAACACTCGATTTGAGTGACTTGAGCACCGTCTTGATGATACTTTTCGAGAATTTGAGTACCATGAGCGGCAACGTCAAGAGGAGCACCATGCTCAATTCCAATCTCTTCACCAAGCTATTGCCAACCTTGGCAACCGACACGGTCATCGTTCAAGCTCGTCAAGTTCCTCCCGCACGCACTCCTCAAGTCGACATGGCAAGTCTTCAAGGTCACACTCCCGCCGCGGAGAACCCCACCACCATAATGGGGACTAACAAGCTCGCCATCGTCACCCTCAAGCGGTGGACCCAAATGCTCCTCATCCTCAAAAACAATGCCAAGAGCATGGTCCACCACCACACCAAGCAATCATCGGCGTGCACCAACCTAGGGAACGCCATGATTAAGCGAACCACAATGATAGGCGTTGTCATCCTCCTCATGACCACCATGTGCAACTTCAACACAATCAAGCACTAGCATGGGATACAAGCGATGATGATGAGGATGCATGCCAAGGTCGACGCAACAACCGGCATGCACAACACCACCACCGATACCATCAAGCTATGAATGTCAATGATGTCGACAAACGAAAAAGAAGAGACTTCGAGCATCATCAAGCTCATCCACCACAACAACCTCAAGTCAATCAAGAGCATCCTCCTTCGCCTCCAAGCCCTCCAAGTGACGCAAGTATGCACCAAGAACGTCGCAACAACCATCATGAGCATGATGATGGCAAGTTTGGAAAGCTCAAGTTCGTTATGCCCAAGTTCAAAGGAGAAGAAAATGCCGATGCATACCTTGAATGGTAGCTCAAAGTTGACAAGATATTTTGAGTCCAAAACTTTTCCAAAGAGAAGAAAGTGGAAATGGCATCTCTTGAGTTTGAGGATTACGCCAATGTTTGGTGGGAAGACTACCAAAGCAATCGTGAGAAGCAAGAAGAACCACCAGTCACCACTTGGACCGAGATGAAGAATGTGATGTATGCAAGATTTGTCCCTGAGCATTATCGCCAAGACCTCTTCGACAAGCTACAAAACTTGAAGCAAGGCACAAATATAATTGAAGAGTTCTATAAGGAGATGGAGATGACTATGATGAGAGCCGATGTGAAGGATCTCGAAGAGCAAACAGTAGCACGGTTCCTCAACAGTTTGAACCGCCCAATACGCAAAATAGTCGACTTCCAACCTTACAATACTTTCATCAACCTTCTTCACCAAGCAACCAAGGCCGAACGCCACTTCCAAAAGGAACATGCTTATGATAAGCAAAGGGCGTACTTCGCTTCAATCAACTCGAATACCCCCTCCAAGCCAACAAACCAAGCACCAACCTCCTCCAAGCAGTCCAAGACACCTATGGCATCCTCCTCCAACACAACAACGGATAATCAAGTAGTTTTCTACAAGTGTGGAGGAAAGGGCCACAAGTCTTACGAGTGCATCAACACAAGAGTCATGCTAACGGATGAGAACGGCGCAACATACTCCGTGAGCAAAGATGAATTTGAAGCTTTGACTCAAGCCAATATCACAAAGGATGCGCAATGCAAGATGAGGACACGCTTAGATGTGAACATGATCCAAGCCCCTCACTTGTCATTGCCCAAGTCTTGACGACCAACTCCATCCCTAGAGAGGACCAACGCCTCAACATCTTCCAAACCCGAGCCAGAATTGATGGCAAGTCTATAAAAGTTATCATTGATGGAGGAAGTTGTCACAACCTTGCGAGCATCGATCTTTGTGAGAAACTCAAGTTACCATACATGGAGCACCCTTGTCCCTATCATGTCAAGTGGCTTGATGACAATGGCACCATTAAAATCAAACACAAGGTCAATGTCTCCTTCAAGACTGGTCCATATCAAGACACCGTCGAGTGTGATGTCGTGCCTATGACCGTGTGTCACATGATCCTTGGAAGACCATGGCAATACGACAAGGGCGCACTACATGATGGTACCTCCAACCAATACTCCTTTAAGTGGAATGACAAGACGTTTGTGCTACAACCTATGACGCCAAGCCAAATTATCACTTCCAACATGACGTCGTTGCCCAAGATAAAACAAGCTAAGGACCCTTGTGAGATGAGTGGTGAGAGAGTGATCCACCAACACGTGAGTGAGTGCTACAAGCCTCAAATGAGTGGAAAAATCATGAGTGCCACGTCGCATGCCACCACACGTGAGAAGAGTGATTTGAGTGTGACCAATACTACCAATCCATCATACAACTCTTTCTCCTTGTTTTCGGTTTTGCAGGATACACAACCTCACCCACCACCTACAAGGAACACGCTACCAGATCTCCAACCACACCTTGATGACAAGATCAACTTCAAGATCTTCAACCAATTTGAACAAGGCTACGACACCGGAGATCCAACAACATACAAGCTCAAGACCATGTGCACACCTCTCTCCCTATATGATGATGGAACTTTGTCGAGGACGACTCGTTTTGAAGCGGGGGGGGGGGGGGATGATGTAGCCCAATACATGGCATTCACAATTGGTCCACACCATGCTACATCAACCATGCCCACAAAGGTGAATTCATTCCATATCTCACCCTCTTTTGGTTATTATGTGAATGGGATCCTACCTGACACAAGTGCCAATGCTATGACCAGGCCCATGACCATGACGCCAACGGGAGATGACGAGAAGACCCCAGGAACCAAGACCCCCAAGCAAGAGGCATGGAAGACAAGGAGGAAGAGGACTTCCGGTGCCAGGCCCGCGCCAACGGAATCCACGCCGGAACTTTCGGCAACCAGCCCGGCGAACTGGAGCCTCCACCAGATCTTCCAGTGCACAAACCGGCGAACTGGCCCTCTCGTCGAAACCACTCTCTATAATCCCTTCCGGCAGACGACCGAGAAAACCGGTCATCGCCGGAAATGTCGGCGCAAACTCCGGCGGCGCCAGACTTATTGTCGAAACTGCCAGTCTGCGTGCTGTAAAGGGTTTGATGCCCATAATATTCCCTCCCACCAACCCCTTCGCCCCTAGTACTATAAATAGCCCCCTTGTGGCTCAGATCTAGTTGGAGTTGATGATGAATGAAGGCTTGTGCCTAACCCTAGATGGGAACCCCTCTCTATAGTTAATCTATGAGTTGTACAAGGCCTTGGAGTTCGGTGTTCGTCTCCAAGTCGTCAAGACCCTCCTCAAGTGTTTGGTCTCTCCTCATCAAGGATTCTAGTAGTGCTAGGTCTCTCCCCTTTGGGATTCTACTTGGTTGGTACTCTCTCCTTGATTTGGATTCTACCATCCGCTTGCCGATATCTCCTTTGGTGATTCTACCTAACGGTCTCTCGCCGAGGATTCTATTGTATTGCTTGTTCGAACCAACAGGAGCAAATCGAATCGGGTTGTGTTTGCGTGCGTTTGTATCTTTACCTTACGTTTGTGTTGCGTTCATCGGGTTCCCCCTCACTCCCCGCCTCAAATCCATGAAGATCGGGCCACCCTAGGGTCAATCCCACAAGATATCCCATATCATACGCTTCACATACCATAATGTACCTTGTTCATCTTCATGGAATCCTTTAGCCTTTCCTTTACTAATTTTACCTTTAATCTCCTCTATTTCCTTGTCCAACTTTTGGGTTTCTTTAATCTTGTCCAACAATGTTGCTTGAACTTACAAGGACATGAGATATCCTTCAGGCACTATCTCCAAACTTATCTCTTTGAATTGGGCACACAAATCATCTGGCAATTCTCCTTTAGTAGGACCATTCACCTAAACTTTACGGCTTAAAGCATCCGCTACAGCATTTGCTTTATCGGGATGGTATTGAAAACTCAAATCGTAATCCTTGATAAGTTCTAGCCACCTTCTTTGTCTCATGTTGAGCTATTTCTGGGTGAAAATATATTTGAAACTCTTGTGATCTATGAACACTTCACAACATTTTCCCAACAGATAATGTCTCCATGTTTTGAGTGCATGGACAATAGAGGCTAACTCTAAGTCATGAGTAGGATAATTCACTTCATGAGTTTTGAGTTGTCTCGAGGCATAAGCCACAACTTTTCCTTCTTGCATCAAAAGTCCACCCAATCCTTGGTGAGAAGCATCACAATAAACTTGGAAGTCTTTCTCCAAATCTGGCAGACATAAGACTGATGCTGACACTAGTCTCTTCTTCAATTCTTGGAAACTGATTTCACACCCTTCAGTCCAATAATACATTTTCTCTTTCTTAAGTAACTCCGTCATTGGATTGGCCACTTTTGAGAAATTTTTGATAAACCTTCTATAGTATCCTGCCAAGCCTAGGAAACTGCGAACTTCCTTAACAGACTTGGGTGATTCCAACTCAGTTACAGCTGACACCTTTGCGGAATCGACAACTATACCATCTCCAGATACAATGTGTCCCAGAAATCCCACTTCATTCAACCAAAATTCATACTTACTGAACTTGGCATACAACTTGTGCTCCCTGTGTTTCTCAAGTATCAAACACAAATGTTCTTCATGCTCTCCTTTGCTCTTGGAATAGATCAATATGTCATCGATGAATACAACAACAAACTTGTCAAGAAACTCCATGAACACCTTGTTCATCATGTTCATGGAATAAGCTGGTGCATTGGTCAATCCAAAAGGCATCACGGTATACTCATACAATCCATACCTAGTGGTGCAGTCTTAGGTATGTCTTATTCTCTAATCTTTAGCTAAAAGTAGCCTGATCAGAGATCAATTTTTGAGAACACTCGGGCTCCTTCTAGATGATCAAATAAATTGTTGATTCTAGGTAAAGGATACTTGTTCTTTATAGTCACCTCATTGAGTGAACGATAATCTATGCATAGCCTTTGACTTCTATCCTTCTTCTCAATAAACAGAACTGGTGCACCCCAAGATGAAGAACTTGGTTGTATAAATCCTTTCCGCAACTGTTCTCCAAGTTGTTTCTTGAGTTCTTTCAACTCATCAACTGACATCTTGTAGGGTCTCTTTGATATTGGTCCAGATCCTGGCAGTAAGTCAATCAAAAACTCCACATCTCTATCTGGTGGCATTCCTGTTAATTCCTCCGGAAACACATCCGGATACTCCTTCACAACTGGTACATTATCTATGCTAACCTCCTTAAGAGAATTTAACTTACTCCCTTTGGATTCAAAGTTAGACTTGAACTTAATCTGTTTCTTATCCGGGGTTGTGAGTGTAACAGTACGATTGGCACAATCTATTACTCCTTCATACTTATTCATCCAATCCTTGCCCAAAATTACATCCAATCCTTGGGAATCTAGGATTATCAGACTATTTGGAAACTTGTATTTTCCAAACTCTATTACTAGATCATGACATCCAAAATTTATTATCATCTCTGCACCTGGAGAGCTTACTTAATAGGACATCCAATAGTTTCAGTGGGAAGTCTATTTTTGTCTACAAATGCTCTTGATATGAATGAATGCGATGTGCCGGTATAAAAAAGAACAAGTGCTAGAAAAGAATTAAGCTTGAACTTACTAGCCATAGCATCAGACTCCTCATAAATTTCTTACACATTGATGTGGTTCAGTTGACCCTTCTGACAAGGGTTTGGCTTGTTGGCTCCATCAGCCTTCTTTTCTGGGCATTCATTTGCATAGTGCCCAGTTTTCTTGCACTTGAAGCACTGAACCTGACTGATGTCCCTTTTAGCAGGTTGGCTTCCATTGCCATTTCCACTATGGTTACTCTTGTGTCCACTCTTGTGGTTCTTATATCCACCATTGTCATGACTATGGTGGTTCTTGTTATCATGCTGACGGTTACTTTTGTGGTGGCTGTAATATTTCTCGTGTTTGTGGGATCCAGAACCTACACTATCTTCATCATGGAAACGCCTGTGAGACGATCCCGAACCATGCTTATCAAAGTGGTGTTTCCTCTTCCTACTCTACACCTGCTTCATCTTGCTTTCCAAGATGGTAGCTTTGTCACACAGTGATTGATAAGTTGGAACATATGCAATGGATAGCTGCATGCACATCTCATCATTCAGCCCTTCAAGGAATTTTTCCTTCCTCTTAGCATCAGTGTCAACATCATCCGGTGCATAGCATGCCAGATTGTTGAACTCCTCAATATATTCTGCCACACTGCGGTGGCATTGCTTAAGGTTGTGAAATTCCTTCTTCTTCAAACCCATCACTCCTGAAGAGATATGAGCAGTGCGGAAACCATCCTCAAATATTGCCCAAGTCAAATCCTCAATAGGAGTGGTGATTTGGAAGTTATCCCACCATGTAGCTGTTGGTCCTTCAAGAAGATGTGATGCAAATATGACCTTTTCCTCATCAGTGCAACCCACAGTGACTAAGTCCTTGTTCACAGAACATAGCCAATCATTTTCTACCATAGGATCAGTGGTTCCAGAAAACTTTGCAGGCCTTAATCTCAGAAACCTTGTAAGCATATCAAAGGCTGGTGGGTTGTTTTGATTGTTGTTGTTGTTGTTGTTGTTGTTGTTGTTGTTGTTGTTGTTGTTATTCTGGTTCTGATTCTGATTCACCATAAACTGGGTCATCATTTGCATCAACTGAGACTGGGCTGTCATCAGCTGTTGCATCTCATTTCTATTGTTGTTATTGTTGTTAGTGTTGGTATTGGCACGACGGGGAGGCATATGTGGTTTCAATAAGGATAAGTAATGAGATACAACCCATAGATGCTAACATGCACAATACATCACATAGTAAACAATCACAAATAAACAAGCACAAGATGAACCTAGAGTTAAACAATGTGACAAGTTTTGGAAAAGTAAAAACATTAGCAAAGTCATCCACATGTTGGATGATCAATGCGAATCGATAAATAAAAAGATGAAAGATAGATAGGTAGCCAAGTAGTCAACACTACTCCACCATGTCGACCTCCTCGTCTACAAGAGAAAGTCTTGCTGCCTCCATTGCTGCCTTGTACTCCTCCACGCTGGTGTTCAAGGCATCGACCTTCGCCCGAAGGGCTCTCTTCTGCGAGCGCAGCCTCTCTATCACTCCCTGCTGTGTCTCTAGCTCAATATCCTTAAGCTCTATCCCGGCCTTCATCTCATCTTCTTGTTCCTATCCTACACACTCTTTTCCTGGTTCTTGAACCTCTTGTCTTGCTTCTCGAACCTAGCCTCCATCTCCTTGATGCTCTCATCCTGCTCCGCGAAGGCCTTGTCCTTCCCCCTCAATTGAACCTGTAGCTCGTCATTGCTAAGCATGACGTTGGTCCTATCAGTATCGAGGTGTCTAAGAAGGCTCTCTAGGTCCTGAAGATAGAGACGCATTGGCTCAATAGTCTCCCTAGTGGCATCGTCATACACTACAGCCTCTTCCTCATCGTCACGTCTCCCAAATGGGTGGAAGTAGAGGCCTGTGAGCTTGGCGGAGTGGCATCCACAAAGGCATCCAAGTAGCTCCTTCATGGCGACGTCGAGTCCCTTCTCCTTGTCATCATGCATAATCTTGAAGGCAATCTCCTTGGTAGGTGGCTCCGACGGGCGTCCTGGCTGGGAGAATTTGAATCCCCATAAGTCCTTCCTCTCAAACTTCTAGAGCTGAAGTCCCTTAATTCTAGGTAGGGGAAGACCAAGCACACTGACAAGCTACACGATACGGGATCCAAAACAAGTTCCATTGAACTACTCGGCGGTGGTGAGAACAAAGCTAGGCATCTATTGCATAGGATAGAGAAAAATTAGAAACAACACAAGTAAAGAGAAAAACATAAGATAGTGAAACAAAAGCCAAAAGCATACATTCAACAATAAAACACACAAGTCATAGCATAAAATAACCTATCACAATCACTAAGGTTCAAACATAACTTAGACAAAAAAATTCCGTACCACATAGGTTGGTATGATCAAAATTATTAACGCGAGAAAACGACAAGTGTGGTGGTCCAACTATTGGAATACGTCACAATTCTCACTCATATGCTAAGTATATGATATCTTCCCTTAGTCGTTTTATGGAGGTCTCTAAGTCTTGGGTATACTTCTTCTCCTCTCTAAGGTCATTTTGAGTGTTGAGCATTCTACACTTGAGTCTTTCACCAGGTTCCTTGATGGCATTCCATGTTGCATTTCTTGCGGAGTCAAAGAATGACGTGTGCATTCTGAGTTGGTGACCATGCAGAATCTCGACTCTTTTTAGTTATCCTCCTTGTTTTTGTACAAGTGGAGTTGTACCCACCAATACTCTTCTCCTTCATACATCATGGGGAATCCTTTGTACACTGCTGCACCATGTATCCCCATGGTAATCATAAGGTTCTTGAGTGCCTTTAGAAACTCCGTCTCACACTCTAAGGTCATGGTCATGAGTGGTCCCTTTTGACAGCTTCATTGATGGCGGCCATCTACAAATAGAGATGAGAAAGAAGATTAGGAGAGGTTTACAAGAATAAAAGAGACAAGTGTGGAATTTGCAAGAGTTGAATTTTTCCTAGTGGTTTCCTTAGTATAATCCATCTTAGGTTCATAATCCTATAGGGAACACAGTGCTCTAATACCATCTATTAGACCCCACCATTTAAGGTAAAGGCCCCTGTGATTGCAATGCTATTCCCTAGATCGAATTGCTAGCATCCAAAGTTTAAGATGAAGTACATAGATACAAAGGTCTTTATTACATCTTAATATCATACATAGTCCTTACAACTCATTAGCCCAAGGCTAATACATAGAGTTCACAATACTTAACAAAATAAATAAAGTCTTCATCTTCATGTGCCACAGGCAAACATGTTGAGTGTAGACTCATAACCCTAGTCTCCATTAGAGTAACCTGCAACATCATAAGTTACTGTTGGAATTATGCCCAAGAGGCAATAATAAAGATGTTATTATTATAATTCTTGTTCATGATAAAGTTTATATTCCATGCTAGAATTGTATTAAGCAGAAACTTTAATACCTGTGTGGTTTGTGAACAACACCGTGTCCCTAGTATGCCTCTATGGACTAGCCCATTGATTAATGATGGTTAAGGTTTCCTAACCATAGACATGAGTTGTCAATTAATAATGAGATCATATCATTAGGAGAATGATATGATGGACATACCCAAACTAAGCGAAGCAATTAGATCGTGTCATCGTGTTCATCTTTGCGAAGCTTTTCTTATGTCAAATATTGTATTCCTTAGACCATGAGATAATACAACTCCCTAGTATTGGAAGAAAGCTTTGAGGTCATCAAACGTCATCCTATGAGAGGGTGATCATAAAGGCGTCTCTCAGGTAATCGGAAAGTACCTGTTGGGTTGTATGTATCGAGATGGGATTTGTCCCTCCCAAGTCGGAGAGATATACTTTGGGCCCACTCGGTTATCGATATCAACACCGCTTGCAAGCATGTGATTAAGGAGTTAATCACAAAGTGATATCGGATTACGGAATGAGTAAAGTACTTGCTGTGAACGAGATTGAACTAGGTATGACGGTACCGACGATCAAATCTCGGGCAAGTAAAATATCGTGAGACGAAGGGAATACATATATGGGATTGATTGAATCCTGGCATCGTGGTTCATCCTATATGATCATCGATGAATGTGTGAGAGTCAATATGGGTTTCCAGACCTCGCTGTTGATTATTGATATAAGATCATGTCTGCATATTCTCGAACCCGAAGGGTCACACACTTAACGTGTCTTGACGCTAGGATAGAGAGGATAATTGGTTTATGAGTTTTTGTTCGGAGTCTCGGATGGGATCCGGGACATCACGAGAGGTTCCGGAATGGTCCGGAGAATAAGATTCATATAAGGCAATGCAGTTTTTGGAGTTCGGAATTGTTTCGGGTTAATCGGTATTGTACCGGAAGCTTCTAGAACCTTCCGGAAGGGGACCAACGTAGCCCCACCTGCCGGGAGGGGGCATGGGCCTATGAGGGAGTGCCCTGGCCGCATTGGGCTAGGGGCACAAGGCCCCATAGGGACCAGCCGGCCAACCTAGGGCAAAACCCTAGGAGAGCTTCTAGAAGGGGGGAACTTGCCCCCCACTCCTCCCTCCTTGGCCGCCGGCCCTAGGGTTTGGGGGAGGGGCAAGGGCTGTCCGCCCACCCCTCTATATAAAGAGGGCTGGGGGCGCACCCCCTCCCACACCTCCTCCTCAAGCCCTAGCTGCCCTGCTGCCCTCCTCTCTCTCCCTCCCGACTGCGTGTAGGCGAAGCCCTGCTACAGAAACTCTCCACCACTTGCACCGCGCCGTCGCGTTGTAGATCCAATCCGTCTCTCCACCATACTTGCTGGACCGAGGAAGGAGGAGACGTCAAGGTGCCTCACACGTTCATCTCTCGGAGGCATCGCCACTTGCGGTGTTAGATCGGATCGGATCGCGAGGAGGAGAAGCGAGTACGACTACATCACCCACGTTCCGTCGAACGTTCCGTTGTGCGAATCTTCAAGGGTATGAAGATCTCATCTATTCCCCCTCGTTGTTTGCATCTCCTAGATTAGATCTTGGCTTTCCCGTTCGCATCCGTAGAATTTTTTTGGTTTACTATGCTGCGAAACCCTTCAGTTACATCCGTAGAGGGTCAATACATTTGGAATTGTATCGGCAAGTGATACCATTGTAGTATAGTAACATCTAAGAACTATATGAATTTGGCTAGTTCAAGCTGGCTTTGCTCAAAATAAGGTTTTTCTTATAAGTTGAAAAACACTAAGTTTTTGTTTGACAAAAACACCCAAGGAACCACTAATAGACATTGGTAAACCTTTACCCTTGTTCAACCACGAGTTTTAACTTAGATAAATTGGGATGAGGAGATCCTTGATCATTTCAATGTCTTTGATGCTCAAAATGTCCATTACCAGGGACACGACTAAGTACTTAGGTTTTACCCTCTCGAGAGGTGGTGCACTTTCCCCACAAGACCCGACATGCATCGAGACGAGAATTTTCATAAGCATTCCCTTAGACCACCATGGACGCGTTCCATCCTATCAAACCTACCACCAACTGTCCATCTGGCTAAGTTCTTGCAACCTAGTTGGTCAAGGCAGATCCCATATGCCATGTGGTTGCACTAGAAGCTTCTCAACACTAAATGTCTCAAATCCATTTGTTCCTGGGTGGCCATACACAAGTGTGATACACAAGGTAAACCATATACATGGGCCTTGTGTAACCACTCAACACAAACCATTCTTCCCATTCCACCCAGGTGATTCATTCACATAGTTGTTTTATTAATCAAAAACATAGTCATAGATTTTGCATAATATTATATCATAAATATTCCACCCTTGTTTTCTACTAGCTAGGCTAAGCATGATAACATAACAAGTCTCTTAACTTAGGAAAATTTTACTAAGACAATATCTATTGGATTTCCATGGCATGGCATATACTTAGAAAATCTCCATGCAAATCCTACTCAAAATATCACTAATGCATCACTTGCCTTGGTAGTTGTGGGAATAGGAACAATCCTCACCATCACAATCACTAAAATCACCAAAATCTACACATAAAATCATAACACCAAATTCACATTCAATATACAAACAAAAATACATATGAATGCATGCAAATGCAATGGAATGATTTTTGACACTAAACAAGTCAAACTGAACATTACTGAACACAAAGTAAACTTTATAAAGTCTAAATGAACAAAAATTTACTTTAAAATAATTTTCTAAACATTTTATATATTCAAATTTAGCCTACAAATCTTTCTGTACAAAATCCTAATTTTATAGAGGCAAAAAGCAAGGCCATTGTTGTGTAGGGTTCATTTTTCTGAATCCATTGATATATAATTTGTAATTTTTGGACAAACAGATCAAAAGTTATTGAATTTACAAGCTTGAACAACTAACAAATCAATTCTATTTTTTTTAAAACACAGACACGCAGCGCAATCCTATTGGCCCGTACCGCTTCGCGGAGATCACGCGCGTGTGCCATCAAATCTCAGTTAGATTGCACGGTCCAGATCACACGATACCCCTTCACTCTCTCTTCTAATCCTAGCTGATGGATCTAGATGCAGCGGATGTGTTTGCCAGCAACGGGCGGCGCAAATGGCGAGCGCGGAAGCGGTGCATCTGACAACGGCGCTCCAGCAAGGCCAGGGGGTGAGCGGGTGTCTTAGGGGGTTACCAGAGTCACGGCGACAAGGTGAACGCAGTGGTAGTCGCTGGCGAAGGAGGGGTGCACTGGCATGGCCCCGTCGAGTGCTCGCAGTCGATGACGAGGCCGAGCCTACAAAGTGTCAAAGGAAAAGCAAAAAGCATTAGCGCGTGCGCGCAAGGGTAGCGATTGCAACGGTGCAAACCAGCGGTGAGGGCGGGGTCGAAGCTCACCGTAATTGCTCGTCGAAGCTCATCGGAGCTGCGGTGATGCAAGGAGGAATATGCAGAGCCTGGCAGGCTCAGGGCTTGTGGTGTGGGGGAAAATGGAGCGGTAGCCGAAGGGATTATGTAGCCGGGGCGAGGGAGGGAGTCATGCTCACAGTTACTCGCAATCAAGCAAGAAATCATCGGCTTTGATTTGGGGGAAACGGCTGCGGCAAGGTGGTCGTTGCACGCAGTCTGGGGACAAAGAGATGAGGTGGCAGTGGGGCCTAGTGGTCAGCGGGAGGGGGCTTGCGTGCGTGGGTGAGAAATGCGGGGGAGAGAGGAAACCCGGGAGGGATTGCTAGGCCAAAAGGGTGCCGCTCGTTTTATTTTTTTCTTCTTCAACTTTGTCTTTTCTGTTTTGATTTTCCAAATAGGTTTTGAATAACCATGTCACATCCCAAAATTTTCCTAATTTTGTAATGTGAAAAATAAAGAAACAAAATAATTAATTGTTGAAATTTAGGGTGAAAAGAAACTTTTTATTTCTAAATGGAAACATTAAAACCCAACATGAACAAACTTTGAATAACTGCAAAGATCTAGGCCATTATGTATCAACTTGTCCATAGAAGATACGTGAAGAACGCAACCTTGTCACATGTTACAATTGTGGTAACCAACGAAATTATGCAAGCAATTGTATAGAAAAGATGAAGTACAAGACAAACAAGCCTATGAAGGATTTCAGCCTTGTCACATGTTTCAAGTGTGGAAACAAAGGACACTATGAAGATGTCTGTCCAGAGAAGTTTCATCAAGATCCCAAGCAAGCCAAGATGTAATCTAGTTGAAAACTTTTAAGGGTGGTAGTACCCTTGTTGCCTTGAGCCAACTTGTAACCTCTAGCCTTCCCAAATCTCGGGACGAGATTTCTTTCAAGGGTGGTAGCCTATCACTTCCCAAAAATTTCCAAATTTTGTAATGTGAAAAATAAATAAACAAAATAATTAATTGTTGAAATTTAGGATGAAAAGAAACTTTTTATTTCTAAATGGAAACATTAAAACCCAACTTGAACAAACTTTGAATAAAATTTGAATCCAACTATATTCAAAACAAGTGAAATGCATTCTTCATAAATGTATCTTGAAATTTAAACACTTGGAAAATAAACCAAAACTCTAAAACCCTAATGGAAGAAAAAAAATTCCAAGATACCTCAAAGACTATGGATTTGGTCCATACAAAACTTTGTCAACAAACATTTATAAATGATCAACAATGATAAATAAAATATTTTAAAACCATAGAAAATGGTTTCACTTAAATTGGAGTCATAGATAAAATCTTATGAAGTTAATAAGATAAAGAAATTAAATTTTGAAAGCTAATAAAACTCCTATCAAAAATCCATACCAATTTGTGATCAAATTAATCCTAAAGGGATTTAAAAGGATAAACAAATATTAAATAAGACTTTACAAATTGGAATCACCCAGTTTGGATCTTTAAATAAAAAGATATGGATTTTATAAGATAAAGAAAGAAATAATAAATAAGGAGTATTTTAAAAAACAAAACTAAATCTTGGCCAAATCCATAAGCAAATGGAATAAAGATAATCCAAATAAAATAAAGGAATAAAGAGTATTCAAATAAAATAAAATGGCCTTAACCAAATTCTATTCCAATTGATTAAAGATAAAATCCCTAATAAGAAATGATTAATTAAATCATGGGAAAATAATAATTGGAATTTACCCAAGTGGAATAAAATTTATTTAATTAACTTAAATGGAATCAAAGAAATCATCTATATAAAATTGATGGGATTAAAACCATATTCGATTTCATTGGAATGAAGACAAATGTTCAATTTAAATGGTTAATAAACATATTAAAAAGGTTTGGTGAAAAATTGGAATTCAAACAAAAATTGGAAAATAAAATTAAATCTTATTTAATAAAGGAAAGTGCCTATTTTAAATAAAATATAAACCATAAATAAATAAAGGTATTATTCCTTAAAAGGACTTTAAATACATGTTTGAAACATATTAAAAACTTACTGAAAAGTTTGGAAGGTTTTAAATTCAAATGGTTGTTTGAAATGTTTAAACAAATTCAAAACAGAAATGAAAATGAAAAAAAGAAAAAGATTCAGAATAAAAAAATGGAAACCAGCCAGACCAGGCCCAGCAAGCCCAGTCCAGACCAGTAGCAGCCCACTTCCTGCTCGAAGCCCCACTGCTCCGTCGAAGCTTTTCTCCAATTCCGGCGAGGCACCATTGCCCCTTTCCTCCCAGATCCCACGAGTGCACTCCCCATCGCCCCCTGAATCTCCCAGTATCCTTGGCTTGCCCGCTCTTGACCCACAACATCGGCAACGACCAAGACACGACGTCGCCGTCCACTGCCTCGACTCCGGCGAGTTCCCCCGATGAGTATTGACCGCCCCTCTCCTCCTCGTGGACACCCTCATGCTCGCCTCACTCTTGTGAATCTAACGGTGTCCTCCACTAGTCTTAGCGCATCCTCCATCCTCACCTTCGATGACGACGACAACTACGGCGAGCAATAGCCAGCAGCATCGTGCGCCCCTGTCGCTGAAATGACCATGTCGAGCTTCTCCAACCTCCCGTGAACCTGGTGAGCCATCTCTCCTCCTTCCTTGTTTCCTGCTCCTCCAGAACCTCCATAAGAAGAGCCGCACCACCGCTCGTCGCTAGATTATGCCTCCAGTCTTTGGTCAGGGCACTACAGCCGTTTGATTTAGATCCTGTGGCCATGATAGAACAACTTAACAAAGGGGTATCCTTTGATCTGTGCCGCACGATCTGTTTAAAATCTAACGCTCCACATTGCCTGATCCGAACGAATCGGTATAGACCAATCAGAACACACCACGTGGCTCAGAGTTTGTTTTAAAACCAGAAACTTTTCTATTAGATATGTGAATTTGTAAATTGCATAACTTTAAATCTACACGTCCAAATTTTGCAAATTTTATATCAATGGAATCAGCAAAACAAGTACTTTCCAACCATGCACTTTTTTTAATGAATTGCTTCTGTAAACTTAGTTGTTTCTGCAGAAACATGTGTAGGCATGTTTTGAATATAAAATTCATTCTAAAATTATTTTTGTGATAAAATCTGTGGTAAATAGTTTGTTTTGAACCTACTGACCATAGAAACCAACTTGTGGATTTAAAAAAACATAAATGTGAAACTAAAGAATAAAATCTTTGAATAAAAGCATTTCTAGCTAATTAAAAATGTTGAATATGTTTTTAAAATGCTTTTTGAGTAAAACCTTTGGAAAATGATTTGAAATAAACTCTCTGACCCTTAAAACCAAGTTTTTAGAATGAAAAATATATTTGGTGAACTCTATAAAATTAGTACTTTGTTTAAATGCATTTCCAACAAAATAAAATAATGCTTTGATTTAAAAATGGTTTATAGGTAAAACCTTTTGCAAATGGGTTTAATAATAAACACTTGACCATAAAAAACTAACATTTATGTTTAAAAATGTATTTTTCAAACACTAGAAAATAATACTTGTTTTAAATCATTTCTAGCAAAACAAGAATGATTTAAATGACCATTTTCACTAACTTAATATCAAATGGTTTTGCCACATTTATTGACCTTGACACTTTTATAAATGACAAATATGTGTTTAAAAATGTTTATAACCTATTAGAAACCACTTTTCCAAATAAAACAATCTTTGGCATGCTTGCATGCATTTCTTTGTTTTTATTATTCTATGTGATGAATTCCTTGAATGGTAGATTGAATATTTGCTTACTTGATTGAATTGTAGTCGAATTTGAAGAGTGTGACTATTGAAAGATCAAGTAGTGAACTTATAATTCTCTACCAAAAAGGCAAGTGGTGCTTCATACTTCTGTCCCAGTATTTTGACTATGCATTAGAAATTTTTTGTATAGGGCTTGCATGAATATTTTGCTAAGTATCTATATGCTATGCTTGGGAAATCCTAGTAGTTGTAGAATTGTTAGAATTTTCACTAAGTTAAGATACTTGGTATTGCCATTCTTAGCCTAGCTAGTAGCAACCAAGGGTGAAATATATACATGCTATGGAAAAATATTGTTAAGTCTTTGACTTATGTTTTTTCTTAATAAAACAACTAAGTGAATGAAACACCTGGGTGGAATGGTAATTGCTTGGTGGTTTTTGGTTGAGTGGTTACACAAGGACCATTTCTATGGTTTACCTTGTGTATCTCACTTGTGGATTGCCACCCAATAACAAAGGGATTTGAGATGCCATATGTTAAGAAGCTTCTAGTGCAACCACATGGCATTATGGGCTCCGCCTGGATCATATAGGTTACAATAACTTAGCCATTTGGACAGTTGGTGCTAGTGGGATTATAGGTTGGAACACGTCCATTTGGTCTAAGGGAAGGCTTCGGAAAGGTCCTGTCTTGGTGAAAATCAAGTCTTGTGGGGAAAGTGCACCACCTCTGCAGAAGGAAGAAACTAAGTACTTAGCGGTGTCCACGGTAATGGACAACTTGAGCATCAAGACATGGAAGCTATCAAGAATCTCCTCATCCCAATTTCTAAGTTAAAAACTTGTGGTTGAACAAGGGTTAAAGGATCACCAATTTCTATTGGGGGATGCCTTGGGTGATTTTGCCAAACAAAAACTTAGTGTTTTCAAATGATAAGGAAAAATCTATTTTGAGCAAAGCAAGCCTAAGCTCCACTTAGCCAAATGCATATAGATGATAGATACCACTATTCTACCATAGCATCACTTGCCAATACAATTCAAATGTATTGACCCTTGTGGTTGTACCTTATTATGTTGCAGGTTTGTTTGATGTTAGTGAAGTGTGTTGATTAGGATTAAAAGTCTACAACCAACATGATTGCCTATGGCACTTTGAAGATGAAGGACTCCATGCTATAGTTATTTCTGCTGCATTGTAATGAGATAGCCAAATGAGCTATGTAAGATGTAATGAATTATTTTATTCCTGGTTATAAAGTTGTATTATGATCTTTGTTTCTTGATATTAAATCTTAAATGTGGATGCTAGCTATTGATCCAGGGAATAGCACTGTAAACATAGGGATCTCTACTTTTATAAAGGTGGGATTTCTACAGACACTGGTGCAAACAGCCCTATAGGTCCCGGTTGGTACGGGGCTTTAGTCCCGGTTGCCCAACCGGGACGGGGCAATCGGGACTAAAGCTCTAACCTTTAGTCCCGGTTGCCCCACCAACCGGGACTAAAGGGTGCACACGTGGCAGCGGCAGAGGGCGAGGGGGGGTGGAGCATTAGCCTCAGTTCATAACACGAACCGGGACTAATAACCTTCTACGCATGGCAGAGATTTGCATTTCTCGCCATGGCGAAGAATTCATTTTGGCACATTTTGTTGCCGCGGCAGCATTTTCGCCACTTTTTGTGCCGCGGCAGAGAATTCATTTAGGTTGTTTTATTGTTTATTTAGTGATTTGCACTTATCAATGAAGGAACCTTATATTACATCATGAATATCATGACAATATTACATTCAATACACGGATCGAGTTCATGCACTACATACAAAAGTTGCTATTCGATGCTACCGGCCAATTCCTTCAAAGTTGCTATTTTTACAATCCCTGTCTATACACAGCCGAGTAGTATTTCCCTTTTGGTTCTAGGACTTCTGCATCCAAGAATCCCGCCAATTCCTCCTGAATTGCTCGTACGCGATCCTTTGGCAGAAGACCGTCCCGTAGACGTTCGATCTGATTTAAAAAAGGAGTCAGCCTATATGAATGAAACTAAACACAATTTGATTGTAATTAAAAACTATAGAAATTGTTTACATACGTGGAGTTGCTCCAAATTTCTTCTCTTCTCACCGCACGTCTGCCGGATGAACTCATAAACATAGTATCCACATAGATTGTTACCTGGTCCCTGCGTCAGGCACTTTACGAGAACAGAGTTTAATCAAAATAATAATCAAGCATGATAATAACTGTATCAAAACTAGAATCAAAGAGATGCGCGGATATAGCTAGTGGTGCTTACATCTAGTGCTTCAAATGTAAGCTCCTCTTTCCAAACACCCCTAGCCTTGTTGGTGAACCGTTTCCAAGCGGCAAGCGAGAAAACGAATAAAATAAGTTATTAAGTACTTGATATCATAAAATTTACGAACGTTGCCGATATAGTGTCGTAATGATTAGAATTACCGCTGGAGAAGTATCTGCATGTCCTTCCACGTCTCAAGGGGTTTATGTTTAGAGTCCATGACTAGTACATGCCCTTTGTCAAGTTGAATGATTAACAGAATATAGTGGAAGCTGCAAATGCATAACTAATCAATTATATACTTAACATCGAGTAAGCGAAATAGAAAGTGTATACAAGACAATAACACTCACTCGAAGTTGTAAGGAAATAGTATTTCCCTTTTGGTTTCTTGAAACCTTAACGCGTGTACTATATTATCCTCCGTATCCTGGGGGCTTATTTTGAGATTAGCTTCATGAACCCAATATGGGTCAATAAAGCCAATGTCATAGATTTGTCCTCTAATGCATTCGAGAATCTTCAATCTGCATATTACAGTATGATTATATACATGCAATAAACAAAATAATATAGCTGAAGACTAAATTAATTACAGAATTATTACTTACAGACAATAGGCACTGATGATCGATTTGTCCAAGGCGTCTTGATTGAATAATTGAAATAGTTCATCAAATTCAATGGATATCATGTCATCCTTTTCTTTCCCATGATGCTTTTTTGTAACCCTCAGCACTATCCAGTTAGCCCCGGCCCTTGTGGCATGCATGTACCAGTTATGCAATCTTCGCATTTTTGTTGGAAGATTGTTTACCTCCTCAGGTTTGACGAGAGGTTTGCCGTACTGGTATTTGTATGCTACTTCACTCACGGGGAAGAACTCTAACTGGGATAAGTACTAGGAAATACTCATACCTTGAGCAGCGGCAGCTTCTCCGTATTGTGCAACTACCTCTGGATCATACTACTCTTTGGCCCCATATTTGCTCGACCCCACATTGGTTTGGGAAATCACCTTGAGAGGGGCGCAAGTCTGTTTTGCATGTTCTCCGAGCTGGGCAACAGATTTCTCGCTTGCATCGATCTTGCTCTTGAGGCTTTTTGTGCCGCATGTGACTTGAGAATAGAACGCTCATAGTCTGATGACAGCTTTGGCTCGGGTTGATGAAGAGTCTTTAGCATTTTCAACACTTTGGCTTTTTCTTCTTTGGTGCTGGGGAACACTAGCTCTTTTGGCCGCAGCTTAGCAAAAAACGCTGTCGTTTCCGCATCAATGATCGCCGCAGTCTCCTCTTCAGTACAGTCATAAGCTCTCTTGGGAGGAACCTTTGGTACTTTTGGAAGAGGCTCTTGTTTACGTTTCGGCGATCGCTTACCACGAGGCACAGTAGCGGTACGCTTACGCTTTTGACCCTTAGGCGTCGGCGATGTCTCCCGCGGCGATGGCTGCGCTGGAGATTGGTGAGGCGACGGAGTCGGGTGAGGCGACGAAGACGGCTGCCGTGGCGGCGACGACCTCGCTGGAGACGGGTGAGGCGGTGGCAAAGATGGCCTTGGCGTGTGATTTCGAAGCACGATACATTCCTTCGGCCATAGAATGGTGACGTTTTTTGTGTCTCCCAGCACAGTCACATCCCCTTCACCTGCAGGGTAGTGAAGATCCAAAACTTCAAAGGTGGGCATGATTTCATCCACGCCGACAACAGCGTAGCCCTCTGGAACCGGACGACAATGGTAAGTTGGTGTGGGTCCAATTGGTAAGGCATAGCCGACCGCCACCTTCATTGATATGTTCACAACTTTGACATGTAGCTCGCAGTGTGTCATCTCTGTGATATCATCCATTGGGTAGCCAATAGGAGCCATCGTCGGTGCATCATCGTCATCGCCATTGTCATCACCCGGGACCTCGGTGGAAACCACACTGCTTTTTCAATTATTCGATAGGCCGGTAGCATCGAATGTAGTGTGCTGCTGAGATGGGCCGGTAGTACTTTGCTCTTTAAGTGCGTTAATTTCATCTTGTTGTTGCTTTAATCGTTCTTCAATTAAACGCATTCGCTCTTTCTGACTATTTGCTTCAACTTCCACCCTGTCCTTTCTCCTCTGACGGCTTCTATCAGGATATTTCTTCCTCTCTTCGGGAAACCCAGTCCTCCATGGTTGGGAGCCTCTTGTGCCTCGTGTTCGTCCATCATGTTCCTTATTTCCAAGGGCGAGTGTGAGCTCATCATTCTCTCTATCGGGAATAAAGTCCCCATCTTTAACAGCCTGTACTGCTTTTCTCATCCTCTCGATTGGCAAGGGGTCTTCTTTATGTCGTATGTTATATATACACCTCCCTTCCGAGTCCAACGTGCCCCCATACCCGTAAAACCAATTCCTTGCACGTTCTACCCAATCGTCTGTCTCTAGGGTGATCTTTTTAGCACGCAGTTCATTCTCAAGTTTCTCCCACTTAGGAATGCCAGCCCTGTAGCCACCTTGCCCCATAGTATGGTGATACTTCTTGTTAGCAGCATTCAGCTTATTCGTTTCAGACATTTTCTTAGCTTTTTCTGATTTCTTGTATTCCACAAACTCAGCCCAGAATGGTTTTATCTTCTCAAACTGAATATTCTTGAAATCGGGAGTCTTCTTTTTCACGACATAGTCAAGGTGCAATCTTTTCTTCCAGTTGGTGAAACACTGGGCCATCTTCTTCAAAGCCCACTCCCTGACCTTAGCCTCCATGGCTCTCCCATGTTGTAAGGCGTCCTCAACTGGATCCTCCGCATTTGGATCCAGCTCTATCTTCGGTAGTTTGAAATTAACCATGAGCCTCTTCCACAGTAAATCTTTGGCGTGGTTAGGGACAAATAAACATGTTCCCTCTTCATCCGCATTAGCAGGCCTATTCCAAATTCTAATGGTGATCGGGATTAAGTCCCTAACGATTACTCTGCATTGTGCCACAAATTTGGTTGCGATAACTTCGGGAGCCGTCGGTTTGCCGTCTTCAGCGACATCTTCGATCCTGAACCTCTCATGGTCTTGCAACTTTTTGGTTGGGCCTCGTCTGCTCTTTTCAGTAGATTCCTTCGATCCGGAGGGCTAAAAGAAGAAAGATCGTCGTTACTATTTCTATATAGATAGCAGATGATTAATTAATGAATTGATTTATATTACATGCACCTCGCCGAAGCGTCTTCCGATTACACAAGGCATCGCCTTCTCCCTCATGAAGGCAACACCTTCAACCTCAAACAAGTTGTCTATTCCGGTAAAAAGAGGATCACCCTCACCGGAGTTGTTCAGAAACGTTGATACGTCTAAATTATCTTCCCCACGGATCACACCTTGGATCAACTCTTCCTTTTCTTCGTCTCTGACATGTGGGTCCATATTTTCTGCATAGGTGGAAAAACGAATAAGTCAAAGCGGCTAAAGGAGAAAGTTAAGTACGGTGTTGAGAGATATAAACCCTAATTCAGAGAAACCCTAATATATACATACACAATAATAAAAATGAAGAGAAACCCTAAACCCTAAACCTAGCTACAAAAAGGAAACCGTGTAGTAGATAGGTAACTCTAGCTAAAATCAACTAAAATCAATGGAAACAATCAACACATGGCATCGATGCAATGCTCAAGCAATGATGATGATATGACAAGTTAATGTGCATTGGAATGTAACCCTAAAGCATGCTCGACAAGTTAATCGGGGTTCCGAGGGGCGCAAACCCTAACTCAAGGAACTCCGGAATCACCTGTTAGGGTTACTAGGGTGTTCTAATTAAACTTGTCATTTAAGTTGTTGAACAATGCATGATTATAGCATAGATAGATAGTTCTCATTTTTCTGAACATTTTGGTATATTATTTGTATTTTTCTGAATTACAGATTAAAAGTTATTGAATTTACAAGTTTTATTCAAATTCTGAAATTATTAAATCAAATGTTTAAACTTTTTGCACCATAGTAACAACTAGCCATAGTGGCTGAGAGGGGCCCGGAGCAAGCAAAGGGGTACCAGGGTCATCTGTCACGAGAGAAGGAGCTAGCCCTAGAGGCTGACTGGTGGGACCAGGGCCACGCGGATGCCACCTAGACGCCACGTTGGGCTCGCCGGAGACACGTCAGACGGCGATGGTAGGCAGCGGAGGAGAGCAAGCGGGGCTGCGGGACTTGGCGTGCTGGAATCAGCGCATCCAGGCGGACTCAAAATTGGCGGCGCCGCCCTCTGTTGGTTGCCGGAGCAGGTGGTACAACGACGGCCGACGGCGGCGAACGGGATCTAACGGCGCAGGCATGAACTACAGCGAGAGGGGAAGGAAGGAGGCATCCAGAAGGTTCGCTTACTCACCCTGAGCGCGTGAGGTTGGTCGGAGAGAGCGCAGGAGGTCGAGGTTGAGCGGATCGACGCCGGTGAGCACGGTCGGGGTCGAGGAAGACGGAGTCATGGCGGACGGCAGCGCCTGCAGACAGAGGCGGTGTCAAGGATGGAACGCGGCTGGGCGGCCACGGGCGGCTTGGGCGGCGGCAGCGGCAGGCGGGGCGGTTGTGCACATGTCGGTGAAGCAGAGAAGTGAGATGGGGAAGGGAAGAAGAGGAGGAGGGGCGTTAGTTATAACCAAAGGACCTTTAGTCCCGGTTGGTGGCTCCAACCGGGACTAAAGGGTTATACGTCCCGGTTGGAGCCACCAACCGGGACGTATACTCCAATTTTCAGCAGCTGAAGGGGCGCGCGCAGGGGGGTCTTTAGTCCCGGTTGGTGGCTCCAACCGGGACATATTCCCCTGTTTTCAAAAAATTTCAGGTATTTTCTTTCTATTCCCGCCTTATTTTTTATTTTGGGGTTTAAATTTGTATTGTTTTTAAATGATAATTAATGTGGAATTTACAAAAACTTTAAACATAAAAAGTGATTGGATTTGAATAAATAATTCAAAACCATTTTCTGTTTTAAAAAATAATTAATGTAACCATTTAAAATATGAACCATTTACAATTAAAAATGAATTAACTTATATTTTTTAATATCAATTTGGAATTTAGAAAAACTTTAAACATAAGAAGTGTATGGATTTGAATAAATAATCCAAAACCATTTTATATTTTTAAAAAATAATTAATGTAACCTTTTAAAATGAATTAACTGATATTTTTGAATATTAATTTGGAATTTAGAAAAACTTTAAACATAAAAAGTGTTTGGATTTGAATAAATAATTCAAAACCATTTTCTGTTTAAAAAAATAATTAATGTAACCATTTAAAATATGAACCATTTACAATTAAAAATGAATTAACTTATATTTTTAATATCAATTTGGAATTTAGAAAAACTTTAAACATAAAAAGTGTATGGATTTGAATAAATAATCCAAAACCATTTTCTATTGTTAAAAAATAATTAATGTAACCTTTTAAAATGAATTAACTTATATTTTTGAATATTAATTTGGAATTTAGAAAAAATTTAAACATAAAAAGTGTTTGGATTTGAATAAATAATTCAAAACCATTTTCTGTTTTAAAAAATAATTAATGTAACCATTTAAAATATGAACCATTTACAATTTAAAATGAATTAACTTATATTTTTTTAATATCAATTTGGAATTTAGAAAAACTTTAAACATAAAAAATTTTTGGATTTGAATAAGTAATTCAAAACCATTTTTTGTTTTTAATGGGCGGAAAAAAAGGACGGAAAATAATGGGCGGAAAGAAAATTTGATTAGGATAGAACTAGAATTAAAGTACATAACGCAACTAACACAAAGTTACATAGAAGAACTGAAAATTAAGATACATGGCCAGATTAAGCCACAATCGGCCGAACTTGTTTTGCAATGTTGGAATAATTCAGTCATGCTCCTGCCTACACCTGTAATACTCGCCACTGTAGTCGTCATACTGGTCATAGAGGCACTCCCTAATATGTGAAATTAGTTAGCTCCGAGGCGTATTGATCTAGTTAGTGAAGTTACAAGCTGCAAGATGGTTTTCGAGAGCGAGGACACCATCATGGCCAGCCAGGAGATGCCGACGGAGCCCAGTCCTCCGGTATCTCCAAGAAACTGGTCATAGAGGCACTCCCTAATATGTGAAATTAGTTAGCTCCGAGGCGCATTGATCTAGTTAGAGAAGTTACAAGCTGCAAGATGGTTTTCGAGAGCAGGGACACCACTACGACCAGTTTCAGGGAGATGCCGCCGGATCCCAGTTAGCTCTTTGTTTCTGAACATGCATTTCAACCTTGGTATTATAGGAGCATACCACATAACCTTAGCAGGAACCCTCTTCCGGAGGGGCTCTCCCTCAACATCACCAGGGTCATCTCGTCTGATCTTATACCGCAACGCATTGCATACCGGGCATTTATCTAAATTCTCATACTCCTTACCGCGGTAGAGGATGCAGTCATAATGCATGCATGTATCTTTTGCACATCTAATCCTAGAGGACAGAGAGTCTTCTTTGCCTCGTAGGTACTCTCGGGAAGTTCGTTATGTTTTGGAAACTTCGGCTTCATTATTTTCAGCATCTTTTCACATGAGGAGTCAGTTAGACCACACTCTGCCTTCCATTGCAACAATTCCAGTGTGGTACCAAGCTTTGTACTGCCATCTTCACAATTTGGGTACAACAATTTCTTGTGATCTTCTAACATGCCCTCTAACTTCAACTTCTCATTTTCTGTTTCACAGTCTCGCTTTGCATCAGAAATGACCCTACCAAGTTCATCAGCCGGCTCATCTGATGCCCGTTCTTCACCTCTTTCCTCTCCATTGTCTTCCATTGTAGTATCACTGTATTCAGGAAACATATGATGATAGTTGTTATCATCATCTTCTTCTTCACCATCTTCCATCATAACCCCTCTTTCCCCGTGCTTGGTCCAGCAATTATAGTTGGGCATGAAACCTTTCATAATCAGGTGGCCGCGAATGATTTTCGAGGAAGAGTACTCCTTGTTGTTCCGACATTGAACACATGGACAACGTATAAATCCATTCTCTTTGTTTGCCGTAGCCACATCGATAAATTTATCCACGCCTTTGATATACCTGCCACGCTACGGTCACCGTACATCCATTCCCACCGCTCATCTGCATCATATAAGTAAGTTTATCAAAAAAAGGACATCATAAATAGTGAAATAACCAATTCACACCGACACATGAATTGTATCAATGACCTAGAAAAGATAAGATTGCTAACCTCGATCGAGGGAAATAAAGAGGAGAAAGCTCAAGTGCGTCTCGGACACCTTCTATATTGTTGTTCTATGAGAAATTCAACGGGATTATTCACTCAAACATTTCATCAAACACCTTCAATGCATGCATGAGAAAAACGCACACCCCTCACACCTTCCACCATTGAAAAAACAGAGTGGAGGCAGAGGGGCTGGATGCATTTATAGAGGCGGGGGTCTTTAGTCCGGTTGAGCCAAAGAACGGACTAAAGGTGCGTGCCACGCCATGTGGCTATGGCCAAACCTTTAGTCCCAGTTGGTGGCTCCAACCGGGACGTATTCCCCCTTACCAACCGGGACGCATGCCCCCTTGCCCCGTGCCCGCTCCAACCGGGATGCGTGCCAGCATTAGTCCCGGTTGGTGGCGCAACCGGGACAAATGCTCTGAGGGGTCGCGAACGGATAGCCCTTTTTCCACTAGTGAGATGGTATCAGAGCATTGTGTTGCCTGTAGGATTGTAACCCTAGGATTGGACAAAACCCCTTAGGAAAATAGGAGTTGTGTTTGTTCCAAAACTTATTTACAAACAATCTTGTAAACTATTTCCTCAACCTTTTTGGTTTTTGATTCTACATCACTTCTATTTCAACTTGATGGACAAAACCTCAACCATGAGCAAAGACTTCAACATGAGCAAAGGACTTCACCAACTCCAATGACTTAAACTACAACATCACCAATGACTTCAAACTTAGTTTCATCAAGGACTTCAACCTAGACATCACTAAAGACTACAAGTGAGACAAGAAATATTACTCAAGATTTGAAGACTAAGGAAACACAACTTAGAAGGAATCATCATCACCTTTGAAGATTTGTGACCAAGATGCAAGAATTCTTCTAAGGAAACAATGATCTTGTTCAAGAAGAAACAACTAAGAAGAATGGAATGATCTCAAGAAAAACCATATAGTTGGACCACCATACTAGTGATTAGATAAAACCCACCAACTTATGTGGTGTAGCAAAAATATTTTGTTGCCTAAAATGTGCTTGAACTTTGTTGTTTGAGTGAAATGTTTTGTTGTGATTATTTGCACATTGCTTATGTGATTTGTGATGTGTGTGAATAGACTTCTTCCTTAGAAATCTTTTGCCTATTCTAATCCCAATCCAACCCAAACAGATGACTACTCCAAGAAAGTCCAACATCAAGAATGGTGAAAACAACAATCAAGAGATGCACATGAGAGAACAACTACTAGTAAACCAAACCTATTTGAATCAGATGACAACTCAGTTTCTAGCCAACAATAATGAGTTAGACCCAACCTTGCAAAAGTTTTTGGAAAATCAATCTCAATAATTGCAAGGGATGACCACTCACATGATCAACATGAAAGACAACCTTTACCAAGGAGTCTGTGACAACAATGATGTAAAGGATGATATTATAGAAGGAACTCAAGCTTGCAATATTTTTGGAGACATGGATCACAATTCCAAAGAACATGGAGATCAATGCCCCAATTGTGAAGAGAAACATCCAACTAAACAATGCCCCACATCTCAAGTGACTTGTTTCCTATGTGAAAGAAATAATCATGTCCCTCTCCAATGCCCCATCTATTCTATAGTTCAACAAAGTAAACAAGGTGGAGTGCATCAAAAGTTTGGAAACCCCCATGAGGAAACACCTTCTACCAAGAAGGATCAAGACAAACTAAAATCTCAGCTTGCACCTCCATGCACTATGACTCACATTGATGGACAAAAGAGGAAACATATGTATTATCCAAGGAAACTTAAGGAAACAAGGAGACTTTCCCACCTTTGAGGTGAGATATGAAGAGCATGAACGAGAGGAACTCATAGCTTTGGAGAAACCCAAGAAGAAGAAGAACCAAGGAAATAAACAAGAGACAATGATACCAAAGAAGAATAAGGAAATTAGCCAAGTGTGGTGCAATAACTGCAAAGATCTAGGCCATTATGTATCAACTTGTCCACGGAAGATACGTGAAGAACTCAACCTTGTCACATGTTACAATTGTGGTAACCAAGGACATTATGCAAGCAATTGTCCAGAAAATATGAAGTACAAGACAAACAAGCCTATGAAGGATTTTAGCCTTGTCACATGTTTCAAGTGTGGAAACAAAGGACACTATGCAGATGTCTGTCTAGAGAAGTTTCATCAAGATCCCAAGCAAGCCAAGATGTAATCTAGTTGAAAACTTTTAAGGGTGGTAGTACCCTAGTTTCCTTGAGTCAACTTGTAACCTCTAGCCTTCCCAAATCTCGGGAAGAGATTTCTTTTAAGGGTGGTAGCCTGTCACATCCCAAAATTTTCCAAATTTTGTAATGTGAAAAATAAATAAACAAAATAATTAATTGTTGAAATTTAGGGTGAAAAGAAACTTTTTATTTCTAAATGGAAACATTAAAACCCAACTTGAACAAACTTTGAATAAAATTTGAATCCAACTAAATTCAAAACAAGTGAAATGCATTCTTCATAAATGCATCTTGAAATTTAAACACTTGGAAAATAAACCAAAACTCTAAAACCCTAATGGAAGAAAAACATTTCCAAGATACCTCAAAGACTATGGATTTGGTCCATATAAAAATTTGTCAACAAACATTTATAAATGATCAAGAATGATAAATAAAATATTATAAAACCATAGAAAATGGTTTCACTAAAATTGGAGCCATAGCTAAAATCTTATGAAGTTAATAAGATAAAGAAATTAAAATTTCAAAGCTAATAAAAATCCTATCTAAAATCCATACCAAATTGTGATCAAATTAATCCTAAAGGGATTTAAAAGGATAAAAAATTATTAAATAAGATTTTACAAATTGTAATCACCTAATTTGGATCTTTAAATAAAAAGATATGGATTTTATAAGATAAAGAAAGAAATAATAAATAAGGAGTATTTAGAAAAACCAAACTAAATATTGGCCAAATCCATAAGCAAATGGAATAAAGATAATCCAAATAAAATAAAGGAATAAAGAATATTCAAATAAAATAAAATGGCCTTAACCAAATTCTATTCCAATTAATTAAAGACAAAATCCCTAATAAGAAATGATTAATTAAATCATGGGAAAATAATAATTGGAATTTACCCAAGTGAAATAAAAGTTATTTAATTAACTTAAATGGAACCAAAGAAATCATCTAAATAAAATTTATGGGATTAAAACCATATTTGATTTCATTGGAATGAAGACAAATGCTCAATTTAAATGGTTAATAAACATATTAAAATATTTTAAATGATTCAAAGTAAATTATTTAACACCCCATTTGAATAAATAAACCTACTGAAAAGGTTTGGTGAAAAATTGGATTTCAAACAAAAATTAGAAAATAAAATTATATCTTATTTAATAAAGGAAAGTGCCCATTTTAAATAAAATATAAACCAGAAATAAATAAAGGAATTATTCCTAAAAAGGACTTTAAATACATGTTTAAAACATATTAAAAACTTACTAAAAAGTTTGGAAGGTTTTAAATTCAAATGGTTGTTTGAAATGTTTAAACAAATTCAAAACAGAAATGAAAACGAAAAAAAGAAAAAGATTCAGAATAAAAAATGGAAACCAGCCAGACCAGGCCTAGCAAGCCGAGGCCAGGCCAGCAGCAGCCCACTTCTTCCCTCCCCGAAACGTTTCTTTTCTACTCAGAAATACACCCTCAACCTCACTGACGCTCGGGACCCACGCCACGTCATCTCGTCGTTTCCACCCGCCCACTGACCTCGCGCCCGTTCCCCTCTGTCGTCTCTGGCAGTTGATGGTGTGCTTGAATTCAAGTAAACACTGCAGTAATCGCCCCCTATGACCACGCACGTTTAAACGCCTCCCTCTTCCCCCTCTTTTCCCTCAGTCGACGCATCCCAGGAGCCCCTAGGCTGCGCAAATTTCCTGCTCGAAGCCCCACTGATCTGGCGAAGCTTTTCTCCAATTTCGGCCAGGCACCATTGCCCCTTGCCTCCCAGATCCCATGAGCGCACTCCCCATCGCCCCCTTGAACCTCCCAGTATCCTTGGCTTGCCCGCGCTTGACCCACAACATCGGCAACGACCAAGACACGACGTCGCCGTCCACTGCCTCGACTCCGGCGAGTTCCCCCGGTGAGTACTGACCGCCCCTCTCCTCCTCGTGGACACTCTCATGCTCGCCTCACCCTTGTGAATCTAACGGTGTCCTCCTCTTGTCTTAGCGCATCCTCCATCCTCGCCTTCGACAACGACAGCAAGCGCCAGACGCTGACGACAACTACGGCGAGCAATATCCAGCAGCATCATGCGCCCCTGTCGCTGAAATGACCACGTCAAGCTTCTCCAGCCTCCTGTGAACCTGGTGAGCCATTTCTCCTCCTCCCTTGCTTCCTGCTCCTCTAGAACCGCCGTAAGCATAGCCGCTCCGCCGGTCGTCGCTAGATTGCGCCGCCAGTCTTTGGTCAGGGCACTGCAGCCGTTCGATTTAGATCTTGTGGCCACGATAGAACAACTTAACGAAGGGGTTTCCTTTGATCTTTGCCGCATGATCTATTTCAAATCTAACGCTCCACATTTCCTGATCTGAACGAATCGGTATAGACCAATCAGAACACACCACGTGGCTTAGAGTTTGTTTTAAAACGAGAAACTTTTCTATTAGATATGTGAATTCATAAATTGCAAAACTTTAAATATACACGTCCAAATTTTAAAAAATTTATATCAATGGAATCAGCAAAACAAGTACTTTCCAACCATGCACTTTGTTTAATGAATTGCTTCTGTAAACTACTTGTTTTTGCAGAAACTTGTGTAGGCATGTTTTGAATATAAAATTCATTCTAAAATTATTTTTGTGATAAAATCTTTGGTAAATAGTTTGTTTTGAACCTACTGACCATAGAAACCAACTTGTGGATTTTAAAAAAACATATTTTGTGAAACTAAAGAATAAATCTTTGAATAAAAGCATTTCTAGCTAAATAAAAATGGTGAATATGTTTTAAAAATGCTTTTTGAGTAAAACCTTTGGATAATGATTTGAAATAAACTCTATGACCCTAAAAACCAAGTTTTTGGAATTAAAAATATATTTGGTGAACTCTATAAAAATTATTACTTTGTTTAAATGCATTTCCAACAAAATAAAATAATGCTTTGATTTAAAAATGGTTTATAGGTAAAACCTTTTGCAAATGGTTTTAATAATAAACACTTGACCATAAAACACTAACATTTGTGTTTAAAAATGTATTTTTCAAACACTAGAAAATAATACTTGATTTAAATCATTTCTAGCAAAACAAGAATGATTTAAATTGCCATTTTCACTAACTTAATATCAAATGGTTTTTCCACATTTATAAATGACCTTGCCACTTTTATAAATGACAAATATGTGTTTTAAAATGTTTATAACCTATTAGAAACCACTTTTCCAAATAAAACAATCTTTGGCATGCTTGCATGCATTGCTTTGTTATTATTATTCTATGTGATGAATTGCTTGAATGGTAGATTGAATATTTGCTTGCTTGATTGAATTGTAGTGGAATTTGAAGAGTGTGACTATTGCAAGATCAAGGAGTGAACTTATAATTCTCTACCAAAAAGGCAAGTGGTGCTTCATACTTTTGTCCCAGTATTTTGACTATGCATTAGAAATATTTTGTATAGGGCTTGCATGAATATTTTTGCTAAGTATCTATATGCTATGCTTGGGAAATCCTAGTAGTTGTAGAATTGTTATAATTTTCTCTAAGTTAAGATACTTGCTATTGCCATACTTAGCCTAGCTATTAGCAACAAAGGGTGAAATATATACATGCTATGGAAAAATATTGTTAAGTCGTTGACTTATGTTTTTGCTTAATAAAACAACTAATTGAATGAAACACCTAGGTGGAATGGTAATTGCTTGGTGGTTTTTGGTTGAGTGGTTACACAAGGACCATTTTTATGGTTTACCTTGTGTATCTCACTTGTGGATTGCCACCCAGGAACAAAGGGATTTGAGATGCCATATGTTAAGAAGCTTCTAGTGCAACCACATGGCATTATGGGCTCTGCCTGGATCATATAGGTTGCAATAACTTAGACATTTGGACAGTTGGTGGTAGTGGGATGATAGGTTGGAACGCATCCATTTGGTCTAAGGGAAGGCTTCCGAAAGGTCATGTCTTGGTGAAAATCAAGTCTTGTGGGGAAAGTGCACCACCTCTGCAGAAGGAAGAAACTAAGTACTTAGTCGTGTCCCCGGTAATGGACAACTTGAGCATCAAGACATGGAAGCTATCAAGAATATCCTCATCCCAATTTCTAATTTAAAAACTTGTGGTTGAACAAGGGTTAAAGGATCACCAATTTCTATTGGGGGATGCCTTGAGTGATTTTGCCAAACAAAAACTTAGTGTTTTCAAATGACAAGGAAAAAATATATTTTGAGCAAAGCAAGCCTAAGCTTCACTTAGCCAAATGCATATAGATGATAGATACCACTATTCTACCATAGTATCACTTGCTAATACAATTCAAATATATTGACCCTTGTGGCTGTAACTTATTATGTTGCAGGTTTGTTTGATGTTAGTGAAGTGTGTTGATTAGGATTACAAGTCTACAGCCAACATGATTGCCTATGGCACTTTGAAGATGAAGGACTCCATGCTATAGTTATTTCTGCTGCATTGTAATGAGATAGCCAAATGAGCTATGTAAGATGTAATGAATTATTTTATTCCTGGTTATAAAGTTGTATTATGACCTTTGTTTCTTGATAGTATATCTTAACTGTAGATGCTAGCTATTGATCCAGGTACCAGCATTGTAAACACAGGGATCTCTACTTTTATAAAGGTGGGATCTCTACAAACCAAAACAAATCTGCTTGAATTCAAATTTTCACTAGATTTTTGTACTGTGATCCTAGTGTCCAAAAGTGTGTCAAAAACACACAAACACTCAAAAACCTTTTTGGGTTTGAAAATAAAACAAAACCATGCCCCATATATATATTAAAAAGGGGGTTAAACATGGTTTCATTAGGGTTTTGTTTTGTAATTTTTTATGCAAAGTAATAATGATATGATGATATGAATGCAATAATATGATTTTGCATTTGGTGAAATTTTGGATATTACATTTCAGAACCTTTTGCTACAAAACTATGCCTTTCAGCTTAAAGAACGCAGGAGCAACATATTAGCGCACAATGCAGCGTTGCCTTTGAAATAGGACACGACGTCCATGTATATGTAGACGATATAGCAGTAATGTCCAAAAAGAAGGAAAAACTTATTTCCGACTTGAAGGAAACATTTGCTAGTCTACGGAAATTCAACATAATGCAAAATCTAAAGAAGTGTTTCTTTGGAATTCTAGCCGGAAAATTGTTAGGTTTCATCGTGTCTGAAAGAGGCATAGAGGTGAGCCTAGAAAAAATTAAGTCTATACTCAACATTACCAGGCCGACTCGCTTGAAGGATGTAGAACGCCTCACTGGTTGCATCGCAGCTGTAAGCCGGTTCGTCAGCCAGCTCGGAGAAATAGCCGCACCTTTATACAAACTATTGAAGAAACCCGACAAATTTGTCTGGACCTAGGAAGCCGACGCTGCCCTACAAAGTTTTATGGATCGACTTTCAAACCCACCAGTTCTCGTGGCACCAGAGGCTTAGGATCCTATTGAAAGAGCATTTCCTATCCCAAGTGTTTTTGGTGTTTATGACAACACACATATCAGACTAATTATTTGCCAAGTGTACCACAGGTTGTATCAAGAAATCCTTGGCTCATTCCTCCCAAAAAGGGGTTTTGCAGAGTACCGTCTGTACCGGAATTTGCTACTAGGCATGGCAGAGGGTTTGGGCAAACTTCCCAAAACCTTCTGCCAGGCTAGGTACCAAAAAGCGGTAGTACCGCATTTTACTACCTAGCGCGGCAGAAGGTTTTGGCAAGTTGCCAAAATCTACTACCCTCCTAGGTACCAAAATGCGGTAGTATCGCATTTTAGTACCTAGCGTGGCAGAAGCTTTTTGCAAGTTGCCAAAAGCTACTGCCCACCTAGGTACCAAAAGGCGGTAGTACCACATTTTAGTACCTAGCACGGTAGAAGCTTTTTGCAAGTTACCAAAAGCTACTACCCGCCTAGGTAACAAAATGCGGTAGTACCGCATTTTAGTACCTAGCGTGGTAGAAGGTTTTGGCAAGTTGCCAAAACCTACTGTCCGCCTAGGTACCAAAATGCGGTTCTACCGCATTTTAGTACCTAGCATGGCAGAGGGTTTTTGGCAAGTTGAAAATGCCATCGCTTCCCCTGCATTAATATGCGGCACTATCAAGACGTGTCCAGTAGTATCGCTACCAGGCGATACTACCGCTATGTGGTAGTACTACAACTTGGTACCGTTGGGGGTTTGGGGCCTGCGTGCCTTGGTTACACATCTCCGGTACCAGGCCCGGTAGTACCGGTGTTTTCTGGTACTACCGCTACAATAAATGCACAACGGTCAGATCTGCTCAGAAGCTATAAATACCCCTCCGCCTACCTTAGGACAAAGTGCTCGTTGCATTGAAGACTACCACCTCCATTTGAGCCACCAAATTGCCAAGATCTCTTCACTCCACCATCCAAAGTCTTTGATATTTGGAGAATCTAAGGAGGAGGCCTTGATCTACTACTTCACTAAAAGAGATCTTCATTTCCCCCTCATTCACTTGAGGGCCCCCATTGCTCTAGTGTTTTCTTTGGAAACCCTAGTTCTAGATTTGGTTCTTACAAGCTTGTCTTTGATTGTCTCGACAGTTTGCTTGTATTTGGGATCCTCCAATTAAGTTGTCGATGTGTGCCCCGAAACTTGTTGTAAAGGTGTTGGCTTCCACCTCGAAGGTTGCGGATATAGTGGAAGGTGGATCGATCCCGTTGGGGTGAGATTCATCAGAGAACAAGGGAGGTCTCTCGTGGCGTTGGTGGTTTGAAACCACCCCCTCTCCAAACGTAGACGTACTTCCCCTCAAAAGGAAGGAACTATGGGCAACAAATCCTTGTGTCTCCGTGTCCACCACTTTGGTTACTTCTATCATTTACCGCACATTACTTACTTGTTATTGCTTAGTGTTGTGTTTGCTAGTGCTAGTTTGTCATATAGGTAAATTCACCTTAGTTACATTATTTAGAGAATTTACCTTTCTTGTCGAACCTTAATTTGAAAAATAAGAAAATTTGAAGTAGCACCTATTCACCCCCCCTCTAGGTGCCCATACGATCCTTTCAATTGGTATCAAAGCCTCGGCTCTTTATTCGGGATTTACCGCCTAAGAGCATATGGGTAGAAAAGTAGGGGAAGGTGATGGTGAGTCTATCTACTCGGTGACCATGGATGATCTCAATAACTTGGAAACAAGATTGAGCTCCACCTTGGGCCACGAGATCAAACAATTGCAAAAGTTACTTGAGCAACTTGTTAAAGATAAAGATGACTCATCATCCCATTCTCCTCAAGAGGATCCTCCATCTGTGGTACCTAAGGGTAATGCTCCGGTATCACCCAAGGGTATGGCAGTGGGGGGTAAACAAGACAACACAATTCCTCCACACAAAATGATGGTGGGAAAGGTGAGCACCGTGATTCATGGTACTCTCCTGACCCTCCAATCCCTCACCCTCATGTAAACAATAGAGGTAACCCACCTAAGCTTGAAGCATCTACTACTTTTGATCAATGGCAATCTCTAATGAAAACTCATGTGTGCAGCTCTTGCATTGAACTTTGGAACATCATCGAACAAGGACTCTATATTGGGGATCCAAACAACTTGACAAGAAGATAATTTTTCAATAGTCAACTCAATGCCACCGCTTTGCACATAATTTAACAAGGATTGGGTACAAAGGATTACCCACACATTGAGAACCTCAGCATCGCCAAGGAAGCTTGGGATGCTCTCACGGTGTTGTTTGTTGGTAATGAGAGCATGAGGAGGAACCGGTATGATGCACTAAGCAATGAAGCCGAAGGCTTCTACATGAAGGAAGGTGAAAATCATGAAGACATGTACCGTAGGCTCAAGACCACCACCGCTGCTTTTAGAAATGCGGGTGCCTCACATGTGGATGATGCTTGGATAAAAAGGAAATATGTGAGTGCACTCATGCCCTTTGAGCCCACCGACTTGAAGAGCCTACAAGGAAGACACAACTACCATCTCATGACCTCCAATGAAGTTATGCAAGAGATGGCCTCGTTCAAGGTTGCCACCAAGAATGCCAAAGATGCCCGTGCTCGAGCCCTTGGTATGAGCAATGTTGTCAACGTTGCTTTGAAGGACAAAGTTGTGGAACATGGGGATGAAGATGATAGTGATGAAGGCCTCTCCATGGACCACCCCGATGATGTCAAGATTGCTCATAGTCAATATATGGCCTTCTATGCAAAGAACTTTTGGAAGAACCCCGTCAAGGCCAAGATGGAAATGCAACGAAGAAGCAACCCAAATGGGAAAAGAGAAAATACCACTAAATTGAGAACTTGCTTCAATTCTGGTGACCACTATCACTTTGTGGCAAGTTGCCACTATGATAACAAAGAAGATCATGGGGGTAAGCTTGTATTGAAGAAAAATCCCAAAGCTCCTTACAAGAAACCCTTCGTCAAGAAGAGTCCCACCAACAAGAAGTCAGGTGAAATTGTTTTGATCACTCATGAAGAGTTCTCCTCTGACAATGAAGATGATGAAGATGAGGAAGAAGAAACATCAAGTGGTGTGGCTGCTCTAGCCACTACTTCTACTCCAACACTCTCACTCTTCGATTCTCCAAATGAGAATGCTCCCAACAAGAACGTCACTTGCCTTATGGCAAGAGGAACGGAAGTATCCTCATCATCTCACTCCACCCCCTTAGCTAATGATGAAATTGATGATGAGATGTCTCTTGACGTAAAAAGGGAATTAATTGATTTTGATGAGTTTGTGACTAACTTACAAGGGGAGGCCAAGACACATTTTGGGAACATCTTAGATCAACTTTCCCACACACAAGAGCTTCTAGATGTAATATGTAAACTTGCGCATGAACACATCATTGAACTAGAAGCCCTAAATAATGCTCTAGAAGAAGAACAAGAAACTAGAATGTCTCTTGAACTAAAACTTGAAGGGCTTGATGAGGCAAATGATGTAATTGTTAATAGAGTCATCAAGGAACGTGATCATGCTATTGCTAAATATAAAAAGGCTAAAAGGGATAAGATTGAGTTTGGTGTGGTTCATAAAAAACTTGCCGAGGAATTTAGTTCACTTGACAAGGCTCACAAGGCATTGGAAAGTGAACTCTTGTCTCTCACAAAGTCCTATGAAATGCTTCAAACTCAATTGACCAATATTCCTTCACCTAGTAATTTCATTCCTTCTAGTAGTACAACTATTCTTGAAGAAAATGCTAGGTTGAAGGGGGAGCTAGCCAAGGCCACATTTCCACAAGGAAACAAGTCCATTGATGACCTTTTGAGTAAGCAAAGGCCTAGTGGTGAGAAAGGGGCATTTGCTTTGTCTCCAAAGCAAAGAAGAAGAACGACAAGAAGAAGAAGGCCAAGCCCGCACAAGAGAAAAACAAGACCATTGTGGATAGTAAGACCACAAGTGGTAAAACTATGTCTCATGATGACTTTGCAAGAAGTGCTAACCCTCACTATGTTCTAATGCGTGATTATTATGGTGATGTGTATGCACAATATGTTGGCCCATATGATGGTTATATTGCTTGGTCTATTTGGGTCCCCAAGACCCTTGTTGCTAACAAAAGAGGACCCATTGAAAAATGGGTACCTAAAAATTAGCTTGATCTTTTGTAGACATATGCTTCTGGAGGGTCAAAGTGGGTGCTTGATAGTGGTTGCACAAGTCATATGACCGGAAGCTCGTCTATTATGAAGGACTTAAAGACAAATGATGATCAAATAACCATGACATATGCCGACAAGTCAAAGTCTAAGGTAATGGGTTTCGGCAAGGTAGTGGTTGCTCACGATATTACACTCGTGAACGTCATGCTTGTTGAGACCCTTGGATACAATTTACTTCCAGTCCGTGCTCTTGGAAAGATGGGCTTTGCCATCTTTATTAATGATGATATTGTGGTCCTCATGTGGAGCAAGTCTCTCAAGGTCGATTTTTTTGGTTACGTCGAACATGACTTGTATGTGGTGGACTTTTCGGGGCAAACCGCTGCAAGTGTGATGTGCTTATTCAGAAAGGCCGATGTGGGTTGGTTATGGGATCGTCGACTAGCCCATGTCAATATGACAACTTTGCAAAGTCTCCACAAGGAGGGCCATATTGTTGGACTAAAATAAAATGTTTCCTTTGCCAAAGATCGTGTTTGCAGTGCTTGTGTTCTAGGAAAAATGCATGATGCTCCCCACAAGCCAAAGAAACGCATCAAGTCAACCAAGATCTTGGAGCTCCTTCATGTGGACCTATTTTTTCCTCCTTCTCATTCAAGTCTTGGTGGGAAGAAATATTGTTTGGTGATTGTTGATGACTTTTCAAGATACTCATGGGTATATTTCTTCAAGTTAAATAGTTAGACCCAAAAGACCTTCATCGACTTCATCAACATGGTTCAACGTCAATACAACCTTCCCGTGTTGATTATAATAAGTGACAACGGCATCGAGTTCAAGAACTACACCTTGAATGATTTCCTTAGTGATGGGGATAAAACACCAATATTCCGCTGCATATACCCCTTAACAAAATGGTGTGGGCGAGAGGAAGAACCGGACTCTTATTGAGATGGATAGGACCATGTTGGAAGAGTTTAAATCTCCATACAACTTTTGGGCCGAAGCCATCTCCACCGCTTGCCATGCATCAAACCGGCTCTATCTCCGCAAATAAATCAACAAGACTCCATATGAAATACTTACCGGTAACAAGCCCAACATATCTTACTTCCGGTTGTTCGGTTGTAAGTGTTTCTATCTCATAAAAGGTGTTCGTTTGTCCAAATTCGAGTCTAAAGCATTAGAGGTTATTTTTGTTGGCTATGGTCTCGAATCTCACACTTATAGAATCTATGATAAGCTCTCATGAGCCGTCATAGAATCTTGTAGTGTGACCTTCGAAGAATATGATGTCCCTAAGGGGGGCGTGTTGATGCTTGTGATGCAGATGATGAAATGCCTCAGGATGTCATAGGAAGAATGGGTGTGCGATATATCCTCCCCGTTGAGGAACCCCTTATGGCGGATAGAGAAGAACTATGCTCTACTCAAGTGGAGCCCTCATCTTCACAACATCAACAATCTCCATCCACTGAAGTGGGCAATGACCCAAGCCAAAGACAAACTATGGACCTTCAACATGTTGATCAAGGTGACTGCTCTAGTGAAGAGGATCTTGATTCATTCTCCAGGATGTCAAGTGGTGCCAAGTCAATTACTCAAGGAAGATCCATACAAACTGCCTTGAGACAAGCTCAAATTGATGCTAGAAGAATGTCTGATCAAGACCAAGGTCAATCCATGCCTCTTAATGAAGAGAATGATTCCGATGATGATCAAGGTCAAGTTGATGGTCAAGACGAGGACCAAAATGATGAAGAGGGTCCTCCAAGAAACAACAAGGAGATCCACGCTTGCCGTGAAGCTAGAAAGGAGAGAATGTTGCAATTAAGAGATCACTCTCTACAAAATGTGGTTGGTGACCTAAGAAAAGGCATTTCCACAAGAGCACAATTGAAGAGGTTCAGTGAGCACCAAGCACACATCTCCATGATTTAACCAAAGAAAGTGTGGGAAGCTCTTGAAGATTCGGAAGCTATGCACAAAGATCTCAACAACTTTGAGAGAAACAAAGTATGGAATTTAGTTGAGAAGCCAAAGGATTGCTGCAATGTTATCGGCACAAAGTAGATATTCAAGAACAAGCAATATGAGCATGGAATTATAGTAAGGAACAAGGCAAGATTGGTTGCACAAGGGTTCTCTCAAATTGAAGGCATTGATTATGAAGAGACATATGCACCCGTGGCTCGCCTTGAGTCCATCTGTATCCTCCTTGCTTATGCGGCACATTATAACTTTAAGTTGCAACAAATGGATGTAGAAATTCCATTTCTTAATGGTCCATTAAATGAGTTGGTATATGTAAAGCAACCCCCAGGATTTGAGGATCCCAACTTCCCAAACCATGTCTACAAACTTGATAAGGCGCTCTATGGGCTCAAGCAAGCCCCACGCACGTGGTATGAGCACCTTAGAGAGTTGTTTTTTGGCCATGGATTTGAGGTTGGGAAAATCGATCCCACTCTTTTCACTAAGAAGGTCAATGGGGAGCTTTTTGTATGCCAAATATATGTTGATGATATTATCTTTGGCTCATCTAACAAAGATTTTAATGATGAATTCTCAAAGCTTATGACTAGTAGGTTCCGGATGTCTATGATGGGGGAGTTGAGAGTATTTCTTGGTTTTGAGATCAAGAAAGTTAGAGGAGGGACATTCTTCAACCAAGCCAAGTATACTCAAGATATTCTCAAGAGATTCAATATGCAAGATTTAAATGGAGCTCCTACTCCCATGGCTACAAAGACTCATCTAGAACAAAATCCAAATGGTAAAGATGTGGATCAAAAGGTATACTGGTCAATGATTGGTTCTTTGATTTAACTTTGTGCATCTGGACCCGATATTGTGTTGAGTGTAGGTGTGTGTGCAAGATATCAAGCGGCTCCTAAAGAAAGCCATTTAATGGTGGTCAAGAGAATCTTTTGATATTTAGTTCATACCCCATTTTATGGTCTTTGGTATCCTCGAGGGTCAAAATTTCATCTTTGTGGATACACGGATTCGGATTGGGCAAGTGATAAGGATGATAGAAAATCAACATCCGGGGCTTGCCAATTACTTGGTAGGTCCTTGGTATGTTGGTATTCTAAGAGGCAAAATTGTATATCTCTTTCCACCGCTGAAGCCGAGTATGTGGCAGCTGCTAGTGCTTGCACCCAATTTCTATGGATGAGGCAGACTTCAAAGGAATACGGTGTCCATTGTGACAAAGTGCCTCTTCTATGTGACAATTAAAGTGCTATCAAGATTGCCTACAACCCGGTGGATCACACAAGGACAAAGCATATTGAGATTCTCCATCACTTCATTAGAGATCATGTTGCTCGAGGTGATATTGATCTATCATATGTGTCAACCAAATACCAACTTGCCGACATTTTCACCGAAGCCACTTTATGAAGCAAGGTTTTGCTATTTGAGGAATGAACTAAATATCATAGATTCAAGGAGCTTGACTTAATTATCTTGCATTCTCACCTATGACTTGACCCGTATTTGGTTTAGGTGTAGGCATGGATACAGGGGGAGTGCGGTCCTAATTGATTAGACTATCCCTACCCCCATTATGCCCAAAGCAATCAAAATCATTCCTCTTAATATCATTTTGTGATATGTAAGCTTAAATGATGAGTTTTGGTAATGGACCCAAGATATATCTTCGTGGTGCCAAGCCAAGTATACTCAAATATGGTGGCCTAGGCCACCGCCCTCTCTCATTCGAGAGGTTGGTTCTTATTCATGTTTATCATTCTCGCGTAGGGTTTGTTCTTACGGTCATGCACTCTCATTTGGCTCTTCATATGTTTTTCCCCATTTTTAGAGTGCATATATCCATATCAGTGTGACTCTCTTAACCCCAGCCTTTCTTATCCTTCGACAAAACTCATCTACTCTACACAAGAACCTTCCACTTTATACCTAGATCTCTGTTCTGGTGGTTATGGTACTACCGGTCCAAATACGCGGTACTACCGTCAAACGGTACTGCCGTGAAAAACTAGCGGCACTACCGCCCAGGGGTCAGTTTCTAGGTCGTTTCTGGAAACTTCCCAGGTGCGGTACTGTCGGTCGTTTTCCGCGGTACTACCGGGTCACGGCACTACCATTTGTACACGTGGTAGTACCGCCTAGCGGTACTGCCGCTCGTACGCCCGGTACTACCGCTCGGCGTCTTGGTTAAGGGTGGAGATGTGGGGGGCACCTCTTAGTGCCTCATTGTTCCCCCATCTCCACTCCTAACCACCGCTACCGCCGGAGCAGAGAACGCCACCGGAGCCCCGCCCCCTCCTCCTTTCCCCGGATCCACACTGGAACCGGCCTCCTCGCGGGCTCCTCCTCATTCCCCACCGCCATGGACACCGGTACTACCACTCTTCTCTTCTTCTCACATGTTTTCTCCATTGAATCTAGGGCTACTTTAATTCTTGGTCAAAACAAGTGTTTTTGAGGTTGTACCATGTGCACGTTACCTGATATTACTCCTTGTTTGATGGCATTATCATTTTGTATAAATTTTTCTGCCCGTCCATGTATCGATAATACCAGATCTGCACTATGGTCGCATGACCGGTACTACCAGAAATATTTTCCGGTACTACCGTTGTGCGGTACTACCGCTCGTGAGATCCGGTACTACCGCCCATTACTGATAGCAAAATTTCCTCTAAAACTTGAATTTTGTCGTCTGTTTGTCGAGGGTTCTTGTGTCCTTACCCGATAGCTATCTTCCTCATTCTTTCAAAGGTACAAGGTGTTCCCGGGGTTCACACAAATTCTCCAAAGCTCATCATGAGATCGAGGACTATGGGTCAGAGTCCGAGCCTGAGACAGAGTCAGAAGAAGAGATAATGCCTCAACCTAGCACCCGTCTGAAGCTGAAAACCACACGTGGCCGATGTGGAGGGGGAATTAAGCAAAGTGCTGGCCGTGGTAAGGCTCCTCCTCCCCCTCCTCCCGCGAGTCATGGCAAGAGTAAAAGTTTCGGGCCATCTGGGCCAAAGCTATTGTCTAATTTGTCTGAGGTTGAGTTTCATGCATTGAGGTCTGCCAATCCATATGCTGTTGCTCGCTCTCATGCTCAGAAAAATAGCCTCTTTTATACGTATTTCCAAGAGCGTGTATTCCATGAGATACTCATGAAGGATGAAAAGCTTGTGGTCCCTCAGAAGTGGATTGAAATGAATCATGTGAAGAAGAACCGGCAATACTTCGGTGAAGCCCTTGACATTTGCACAAACATTGGCTTGCTTTCCATTATGCATTTCCGGTGCAACTATGACCCAATGCTCATTACTCTGTTCACTTTTCCAAGGATCAGTCTCGGAATATCACCTGGATGACTGAGGGCGTTGTCAAGCAAGCAACCTTGGCTGAGTTTGCGCCTATCCTTGGGTACGAGGACCGTGGAAAGGACACTCCTGTTGTCTTTCGTTGTCACAACAATGATCGCCCCATGAAGAAGGATGTTCTTGCTCCACTGTACATCCGGGGGCGCGGTATTCCTGGGAAGATCAAGGGGCTTCTCCCCACATATGACATCTTGCACCGTATATTCTGTGAGACCATTACCCCCTGAGCTGGAAATGTTGATGAGATGCATGCATTCATGGTGGATCTCATGATCACCACCTTTCACCACCGTGATTCCAGCCAACCAATGGATGTGATGGATGTTATTTGGAATGAGATGGTCTGTGCCACCTACACTTGGAGGGTGTCTCATTTTGCTCCCTATATCATGGTTCTCATTCTTAGCAAGTGCCCATCGATTTCCCATGACGTTACTTCTCAACGCCTTGTTACTCACCGGCACAAGAATCTGTTGATCAAGTCCCATCCCAAACCTCGCAATGCGGATGGTCAACTTGTTGATGAGGATGGGAACCCACTTGAGGAGGGCTCCGGTGATGACGATGATGCCTAGGATGCTGACTTTGTGATCTCTTGCCGCAAGCATGCTCAACCATCTTGGGCCAAGAGGATTGAGGCTAATCTCAATAAAGTATTTTGCTTCCAAGTTGACAATCAGAAACGCATGTATGAGGCTCATGTCTATGCCAAGAAATCATGTGCTTGTTAGAAGGAATTGATGGAGGCTCAAGGTTTGACCGTATCCAAGGGCTCCGAGAACAACATCACCCTTGAAGACCAATGGATCTCTGAGCACAGCCACTAGGATGATGATGCCACCTCCTCCTTCCGTGCCCCACCGACTCATGATGATGCCTGGGATGCCTAGGATGATGATGAAAAGTGATATCCGGGACGTTAGTGTTGCTCTTGCCCCTTTTTGGTGTCTTGATGCCAAAGGGGGAGAAGATGCACATTAGGCATGCTAGATTTGCGTCGCGGAAAAGTCACAAGCTCGTTCTTGCCATTGATTTTTTTACTCGCTTGTGAACTTTATTTGTTTGCCTCTTAGTATGTGTGAATCTTGTGAACTAACTATTTGTGCTATGTATGTTGAGACTATGGTGTTATCGTATGGATCCATCATTTGTGTGGTATGGATATTCTTATATGGATCCATCTTATGTGGCGTGTGTGATGACATTATCTATTCTATATCAATATTTATCGTCACACATTATTATGCAAAGGTATGTGCTCTAAGTGTGACTTCACCCTCCCAGGTAGCTTGTAAAATGGAAGGGGGCTTGATTCTACTTATCTAGGGGGAGCCCCATCTCCATTTTTTTTGAAACCTTGTTTATCATCACAATATTATCATCAAAATGTGAGTTGTCATCAAACACCAAAAAGGGGGAGATTGAAAGAGCATTTCCTATCCCAAGTGATTTTTGTGTTTATGACAACACACATATCGGACTAATTATTTGCCAAGTGTACCACAGGTTGTATCAAGAAATCCTTGGCTCATTCCTCCTAGAAAGGGGTTTTGCAGAGTACCGGTTGTACCGGAATTTTCTACTAGGCATGACAGAGGGTTTGGGCAAACTGCCCAAAACCTTCTGCCAGGCTAGGTACCAAAAAGCGGTAGTACCACATTTTACTACCTAGCGCGGCACAAGGTTTTGGCAAATGGCCAAAAGCTACTGCCCTCCTAGGTACCAAAATGCGGTAGTACCACATTTTAGTACCTAGCGTGGCAGAAGCTTTTTGCAAGTTGCCAAAAGCTAATGCCCGCCTAGGTACCAAAAGGCGGTAGTACCGCATTTTAGTACCTAGCGCGGCAGAAGCTTTTTGCAAGTTACCAAAAGCTACCGCCCGCCTAGGTACCAAAATGCGGTAGTATGGCATTTTAGTACCTAGCACAGCAGAAGGTTTTGGCAAGTTGCCAAAAGCTACTGCCCGCCTAGGTACCAAAATGCGGTAGTACCGCATTTACCGCATTTTGGTACATAGCGTGGCAGAGGGTTTTTGGCAAGTTGAAAATGCCACTGCCTCCCCCCGGTACCAATATGCGGAACTACCGCACGTGTCCGGTAGTACCGCGCCCCAAGGGCAGTACTACCGCTGTGCGGTAGTACCACAACTTGGTACCGTTGGGGGTTTGGGGCCTACGTGCCTTGGTTACATATATCCGGTACCAGGCCCGGTAGTACCGGTGTTTTCCGGTACTACCGCTTGAAGTTTCGGTACTACCACTGCAATAAATGCACAATGGTCAGATCTACTCAGAAGCTATAAATACCCCTCCACCTACCTTGGGACAAAGTGCTCGTTGCATTGAAGACTACCACCTCCATTTGAGCCACCAAATCGCCAAGATCTCTTCACTCCACCATCCAAAGTCTTTGATCTTTGGAGAATTGAAGGAGGAAGCCTTGATCTACTACTTCACCAAAAGAGATCTTCATTTCCCCCTCATTCATTTGAGGTCCCCCATTGCTCTATTCCTTTAGAAACCCTAGTTCTAGATTTGGTTCTTACAAGCTTGTCTTTGACTGTCTTAACAACTTGCTTGTATTTGGGAGCCTCCAATTAAGTTGTGGATGTGTGCCCCGAACTTGATGTAAAGGTGTCGGCTTCCACCTTGAAGGTTGTCGATATAGTGGAAGGTGGATCGATCCCGTTGGGGTGAGATTCATCGGAGAACAAGGGAGGCCTCTAGTGGTGTTGGTGGTTTGAAACCACCGCTCTCCAAACGTAGACGTACTTCCCCTTAAAAGGAAGGAACTATGGGAAACAGATCCTTGTGTCTCCGCGTCCACCACATTGGTTACTTCTATCCTTTACCGCACTTTACTTACTTGTTCTTGCTTAGTGTTGTGTTTGCTAGTGCTAGTTTGTCATATATGTAAATTCACCTTAGTTGCATTATCTAGAGAATTTACCTTTCTTGTCGAACCTTAATTTGAAAAGGAAGAAAATTTGAAGTAGCACCTATTCACCCCCGCCCTCTAGGTGCCCATACGATCCTTTCACCTATGTTATTTTACATTGCAGCAACCAACAAGTTCATAAGCGGTGTAACAACAGTGGAGCACGAGGAAGAAGGACATGAGCATAAGGTGCATCGTCCAACTTACTACCTAAGTGGGGTTCTAACAGAGTCAAAACAACAGTATCCACATCATCAAAAGCTAGCCTATGGAGTGCTCTTTGCGTCCAGAAAGCTACAACACTACTTTCAAGAGCACAAGATCACAGTGGTGAGTACTGCTCCCCTAAGAGATATAATCAATAATCGCGAGTGCCATAGGACGTGTCACAAAGTGGGGAATAGAGATTGTTGCTTTCGACATTGAGTACAAGACATGTACAACAATCGAGTCCCAAATACATGCCAATTTTATTGCTGATTAGACGGACACAACAGAAAATACAAGTCCTGCAAAGTCGGAAATTTTGGACCCTCCATTTTGACGGATCAAAAGCACGAGGAGGCTCGAGGTCTGGCGTGGCGCTCAAGTCACCCCAAGGAGATAAGTTGTTCTATGTGTTACAAATACATTTTACGACAACCAATAATATTGCCGAATATGAAGCATTATTACATGGAATACGCATGGCCAAAAAATTTGGTGTAACAAGACTCATGTGTTACGGAGACTCGGATTTAGTTGCTCAGCAAGTATCTGATATCTGCAACGCAAACAAGCACATGGCATCCTACAAAGCTATCGAGGATGAATTATCTAAATCTTTCGTGGGTTTTGAGGTTCAACACATCCCTCGAGCAGAAAATGAGGAAGCAGATGCTTTATCAAGGATAGGCGTTGTGCGGAAACAAGTCTCGGATGGCACTTTTTTAGAGAATTTAAAGGTCCCTTCCATCACTAGGGTTGATGAGGACTATCCGATGAAATCCGACTCACCTTTAATAGCAGTTCTAGCTATAATTCCTGAAGGGAATATGCCCTTAGAGGAAATAATAAAGTTGTTATTATGTATATTCCAAGTATATGATAGATGTTTATTTTGCATGCTATAATTGTATTAATACAGAAACGTTAATACATGTGTGTTTAATAAACAAATGGAAAGTTCCTAGTTATGCCTCTCTTATAAACTAGCTCATTGAGTAACAAGATGATCAAGGTTTCCTGATCATGGACATTGGATGTTGTTTATAACGAGGTCACAACATTATTGGAATGGTTTGATGAACATTCATCCGAAGTATAGCATTACAATCAAAGTCATTGTGTTTATATTGCTATAAAATCATACGAAGTAATCCTAATCCTTAGACCATGAGATCATGCCAATCACTAACACTAGAAGAGTATCTTGACAACATCAAACGTCACACCGTAATAGGGTGATTATGAAGATGGGTTCAGTGCTATGAAGGTGTTATGTTGAGGCCCATGGATCAAGAGTGGAATTTTTTCATCCTGATGATAGATAGATAGATATACTGTAGGCCCTCTTGGTGATATCACATTAGTTAGCTTGCAAACAAGTGATTTGATCACTACAATGTTATATCACGGGAATGAGAAAAGAGTACATGTTGGTAATGAGATCAAACTAGGTATGGAGATACCGATGATCGAATCTCGGACATGTAATATATCGCGAGACAAAGGTATTAAGATTATAGCATAAAAGGTTCTCATGATCACAAGAAGTCATCGTTGAATATGTGGGAGGCATTATGGATCTCCAGGTCCCGCTTCTGATTATTGATCAGAGAGGGTCTCGATCATGTCCGCATTATTCTCAAACCGTAGGGTGACACAATTAAGAGACACCGATACCATTTGGAACAAATAGTTTCTTGTCGAAAAGATTTACAAAGCGCAGGAATTTATTTCACTAGTCACTGGAATTGTTTCGGGTGTAATTGCTGAAAGTGTTTCTGCATGTGAAATAGAATAATAGCAAGGGGTTTTATGTGAATGTTTGTCAATTAAATTAATTGAAAAAATTCTGAATAAATAAATAAAGGAGTTTTATTTAAAGAGAGACTACATTAAATTTGGTGAAAATTTAATGGAATATGAGTGGGATTTTCAGTGGAGAAGTGAGGGGTCATCTTTATGTGAGTGGAGCTACCTCCACATGAATGAAGGAGGGGAGGGGGCACCCTCCATATTGCATCGACCATGGGGAGGGGTTGTCCCCCTCCTACAAAAGGACCCCCTCTCCTCCTCTCATACTCACACCTCCTCGTGAAGGATCTCTCTCCCCCACTAGTTTATTTCCCATGGTCTCGGACTAGCGAGATACATGTTCCCGGTGGCTTTTCGGCAAGAAAGATTTGTTGCTTCCGCTGCATCGCTGGAGCGAGGAGGCAGAGGTTGTTTGGTGGCTTGGACGTGTGTGCGAGCATGGATGTGCTGATGATTTGCGGCGCTGGACTTCTTCTTGATCTTGAGATCGGCAAGCGTTCGTCTACATCATCCATGAGTACAACCTTGTTAAACTTTGTCGGTCAACAAGGGTATGTTATCTATGGATGTATATTCACCCGTTGATTATATCTAGTAGATAGATCTTGGTACATAGTTGTTCCCATCGTAGGACATTTTTTGTTTTCTATGTTGCGAACCCTACAGTGGTATCAGAGCAGGATCTATGCGTAGATGCTTTGCACGGGTAGTACAAATATGAGTATGTGGGCGATGATGATCATGTCATTGCTTCTTGGTTGTACTTTGGATATTGGTGGCATAGTGGGATGAAGCGGCCCGGACAAACTTTACATGTCCTCGCACATGAGACCTATTCCATGCCTGACATGCAACTAGTTTTGCATAAGTGGCTAGAGGGTGTCTGTCTCTCCTACTATAGTCAATATCTAATTTACAACGAGTTGTTAATAATTGGGTCATCCTCGTTGTTGTTCCATGTTTGTAGGTAAGAAAGGTTCTATCTTCGAAATCCCTAAGCCACGTAAATCTTGCAATGGATAAATTAGATGCGTCTAGTTTAGATTGTTGATGGGATAGTGTCATCATATGGTAATGTTGTAAGTAAATGTATAATCGATACTTGTACAACACAACTAACATGTATGTTCCATAGACCTTGGCCTTACACACAAAGGAATGATAGAGATCATACCACGATGCACATGATGATGATCAAATGCAAGAACCATATCATTTCACTTTTCACATATGATGTTTGTTGCATCTTATATTGCTTGATTGGTGTTTTATTAGCATAATAATATGATCCCTCATTTAGATATCACGATAAAAATGTGTTCTCCCTTAAGTATGCACTGATTATATTTTGCCCCTTCAAGACATGACGTGATGATCGAGTGCTCTTGAATCCACGATCATATTTCGGGTGTAAGACAATTTTACACGCGCAGATCCTAAGGTTCTTACTTAGCGAGCCTAGCATGTACAGACATGGCCTCGGAACACGGACCGAAAGGTTAAGCATGAGTCATATGTAGATATGATGCCCATATAGATGCTCGCCTTTGAAGCTACACCGACTCACGTGATGATCGGACTTCGTGTAGTGGATTTGGTTCATGTAATCACCAAAAAGGCACGAGGGATGTCGTTTTTAGTGGGAGTTCATTCTTAATTTGGATTAGCTGAACTCGATCAATCATAAACTTAGTCTAAACTTTACAAATTCTGTTGTAGATGGCACCACCTGCTTTTAATTTTAATTTCTTCATGGAACAAAGAGAAACTTGAGACGAATGGTAGCAAATTTACCGACTAAGCCATGAATTTTAGGATTCTCCTATCTATTGCACAAAAGAAATATGTGCTATAAGCGCCGCTAGATGATGCCCCCGACGAGGAAAACGATGCCTATCGGACTCGTCAGGAGGACCACAACTTAGTTCATTGCGGCATACTGTATGGGGTAGAGCCAGAACTTCGAAAGAATTTCGAAAACGGCAATGCTTTGATACAATGGGTGAGTTGGAAATGATTATCGACACCCATGCTGCTGTAGAGAGTTATAATGCATCAGAAAAGTTCTTTAACTTCATGATGGAAGAGAACATCTCCGTTAGTGAGCACATACTCAAAATTTCTGGGTACGCCAATAAGCTTGTGTCCTTGGGAATATCGATTCCCATTGACTTAGGAATACATCGTGTTCTCCGATACCTTCCACCTAGCTACAAGAGCTTCGTGATGAACTATAACATGCAGGGCATGAAGAAGTCTCTCCCCGAGCTTCTGTCAATGCTTAAGACTGCGGAGGTGGAGATCAAGAAAGACATCAAGTGTTGATGATCAATAAGACCATCGGTTTCAAGAAAGACAAGAAGGGTAAACAAAAGGGAAAGAAGGGCAGAAAATCAGTTGCCGTACCTAAAAAGGAATCCTGAGTTGGCCCTAAGTCTGGTACCGAGTGCTATTATTGCAATATGACTGGCCATTGGAAGGGCAACTTCCCCAAGTATTTGGCAGACAAGAAGTCCAGAAAGGCAAACAAAGGTATATCTGATATACATGTTATTGATGTGTACTTGACTAGTACTCGCAGTAGCACCTGGGTATTTGATACCGGATCGGTTGCTAATATTTGTAACTCGAATCAGGGGCTGCGGAACAAGCGACCGCTTGCAAGGGGTGACGTCGAGATGTGTGTCGGCAATGGATCAAGTGTTGATGTGATCGCCGTCGGAATGCAACCTCTCCACTTACCGTCGGGATTAGTTATAAACCTAAATAATTGTTATTTGGTTCCTTCTTTGAGCATGAACATTGTATCCGGATCATGTTTTATGCATAGCGGTTATTCATTTAAATCAAAAAACAATGGTTGTTCGATTTAATGATTATTTATGGTCATGCACCTATGATGAATGGTTTATTTTTGTTGGATCTCGATAATAGTGTTACACATATTCATAATGTTGATGCTAAAAGGATTAAACTTAATGATGATATATCCACATATATGTGGCACTGCCATGTAGGTCATATTGGCATTAAACGCATGAAGAAGCTCCATTCAGATGGACTTTTGGAATCACTTGATTTGGAATCATTTGATACATGTGAGCCATGCCTTATGGTCAAGATGACTAGAACGCTGTTTTCCGGTTCAATGGAACCGGTGACAGATTTATTGGAAATCATACACTCTGATGTGTGTGGTCCAATGAGTGTGTCGACGCGAGGTGGATATCGTTATTTTGTTACTTTCATAGATGATTTGAGTAGATACGATTATATCTACTTGTTCAAACATAAGTCTGAAACCTGTGAAAAGTTCAAGGAATTTTAGAATGAAGTGGAAAATCATTGTAATAGAAAGATCAAATTTATACGTCTGATCGTGGAGGTGAGTATCTAAGTTACGAGTTTAGGACACATATGAAAGAGTGTGGAATAGTTTCACAACTCACACCTGCCGGAACACCACAGCAAAATTTTGTGTCAGAACATCATAATCGTACTTTACTAGATATGGTTCGATCTATGATGTCTCTGACTGACTTGCCACTGTCATTTTGGGGTTATGCACTAGAAACTGCTGCATTAATTTTAAATCGGGCACCATCTAAATCCGTTGAAAAGACATCATATGAATTGTGGTTTGGAAACAAACCTATGCTGTCATTTCTTAAAGTTTGGGGATACGATGTTTATGTGAAGAAACTTCAGCCAGATAAAATCGAACCCAAAGCAAAAAAATGCATATTCATAGGATACCCTAAGGAAACTACTGGGTATTCCTTCTATCACAGATTTGAGGGCAAGGTTTTCGTTGCCAAGAATGGATTCTTTCTATAGAAAGAGCTTCTCGCGAAAGGTGTGTGTAGCCGGAAGGTAGAACTCGAAGAGGTTCTTGAACCTTCTCTTCATAATAAGGCGATTAGCGCAACACCGGAAGCTATTCCGGAGTTGACTTCACCAAATGAAGAGGGAACTAATGATAACAATCAAGAAGCTCCAAAAGAGAATACTACCGAACCTCGCAGGTCTAGCAGAATGCGTGCAGTTCTAGAACTGTATGGAAATCCTGTTATGAATTTCATGGTAGATGAAATAGATGACCCTGCGACGTATGAAGAAACGATGATGACCCCGGATTCCAACAAATGGCTACAAGCCATGGAATCCCAGATGGAATCCATGTACGAAAACCAGGTTTGGACCTTTGTGGACTTACCTCACGACCGAAAGGCCGTGGAGAACAAATGGGTTTTCAGAAGGAAAACTGGTCTTATGGTAACATAATCGTCTATAAAGCTCGACTTGTCGTAAAAGGGTTTCGACAGATTCAAAGAGTTGACTATGATGAGACATTCTCTCCCGTAGCGCTGCTAAAGTCAGTTAGGATTATGTTAGAAATTGGTACATATTTCGACTATGAGATATGGCAGATGGATGTAAAAACTGCGTTCCTCAATGGCAACATTGAAGAAGAGTTGTATATGATGCAACCAAAGGGTTTTGTTGATACTAAGGATGCTGACAAGGTATGCAAGCTTCAGTGATCCATCTATGGACTAAAGCAAGCATCCCGGAGTTGGAATCTCCGCTTTGATGAGGTGATCAAATAGTTTGGACTTATCCAAACTTATGGAGAGGCTTGTATTTATAAGAAAGTGAGTAGTAGCAATGTTGCATTTCTGATATTATATGTGGATGCCATATTACCGATTGAAAATGATGTAGATCTTTTAAACAGTGTTAAAAGTTATCTAAATAGCAAATTTTCAATGAAGGACCTAGGTGAAGCATCATACATATTAGGCATAAAGATCTATAGAGATAGATCAAGGCGCCTGATAGGGCTATCACAAAGTACATACCTTGATAAGATTTTAAAGAAGTTTAAAATGGACAAAAGTAAGAAAGGGTTCTTACCTATGTTGGAAGCCAAGACATTGAGTAAGACTCAAAGTCTGGATACGGCGGAAGAAAGAGAGATAATGGACAGAGTCCCTTATGCTTCAGCCATAGGCTCTATAATGTACACCATTCTATGTACAAGACCGGATGTGGCACATGCTATTAGCTTGACTACTAGATACCAATCTGATCTAGGATCGGAACACTGGATAGCGGTCTAGAATATCCTTAAGTACTTAAGAAGAACTAAGGAAATGTTTCTCGTATACCAAGGTGAATAAGAGCTTGTCGCTAAGTGTTATGTCGATGCTAGCTTCGACACCAATCTGGATGACTCTAAGTCTCAATCCGGATACGTATTTATCATGAATGGTGGAGCAGTTAGTTGGAGGAGTTCCAAACAACCCGTGGTGGCGGGATCAACAACGCAGGCCAAATATGTTGCTGCTTCGGAAGTGGCTCGGGAAGCAGTTTGGATGAAGGAGTTCATAATCGAACTAGGTGTGGTTTCTAGCGCATTGGACCCAATGCTGATGTGTTGTGACAACAATGGAGCCATAGACAATGCCAAAGAACCAAGGTCTCACAAGAATTCCAAGCATATTAAGCGCTGGTTTCACTCCATCCGCGAGCATGTCAAGGATGGAGATATAAAGATTTGTAAAGTACACACGGATCTCAATGTAGCAGATCCGTTGACTAAAACTCCCCTAGAGCAAAACATGATTAACACCAGAACTCCATGGGTGTTAGATTTATCACTATGTAACTATATTATTGTCTAGTGCAAGTGGGAGACTGAAGGGAATATGCCCTGAGAGGCAATAATAAAGTTGTTATTATGTATATTCCAAGTATATGATAGATGTTTATTTTGCATGCTATAATTGTATTAATATGGAAACATTAATACATGTGTGTTTAATAAACAAATGGAAAGTTCCTAGTCATGCCTCTCTTATAAACTAGCTCGTTGATTAACAAGATGATCAAGGTTTCCTAATCAGGGACATTGGATGTTGTTAATAACGAGGTCACAACATTATTGGAATGGTGTGATGAACATTCATCTGAAGTATAGAATTACGATCAAAGTCATTTTGTTTATATTACTATAACATCATATGAAGTAATCCTAATCCTTAGACCATGAGATCATGTCAATCACTAACACTAGAAGAGTATCTTGATAACATCAAACATCACACCATAGCAGGGTGATTATAAAGATGGGTTCAATGCTATGAAGGTGTTATGTTGAGGCCCATGGATCAAGAGTGGAATTTGTCCATCCTGATGACAGATAGATATACTTTGTTCCCTCTCGGTGATATCACATTAGTTAGCTTGCAAGCAAGTGATTTGATCACTAAAATGTTATATCACGGGAACAAGAAAAGAGTACATGTCGGTAACGAGATAAAACTAGGTATGGAGATACCGATGATCTAATCTCGGAAATGTAATATATCGCGAGACAAAGGGATTAAGATTCTAGCATCAAAGTTTCTCACAATCACAAGAAGTCATTGTTGAATTTGTGTGAGTTAGTATGGATCTCTAGGTCCCGCTTCTGATTATTAATCAGAGAGGGGTCTCGATCATGTCCGCACTATTCGCAAAAGGTAGGGTGACACACTTAAGAGGAATCGACACCATTTGGAACAAATAGTTTCTTGTCGAGAAGATTTACAAAGCGCAGGAATTTATTTCACTAGACACCAGAATTGTTTTGGGTGAAATTGTTGAAATTGTTTCTGCATGTGAAATAGAATACTAGCAAGGGGTTTTATGTGAATGTTTGTCCATTAAAGTAATTGAAAAATTTCTGAATAAATAAATAAAAGGAGTTTTATTTAAAGAGAGATTACATTAAATTTGGTAGAAATTTAATGGAACACGAGTGGGATTTTGAGTGGAGAAGTGAGGGGTCATCTTTATGTGAGTGGAGCTCCCTCCACATGAATGAATGAATGAGGGGAGGGGGAACCCTCCATTGTGCACCGTCCATGGGGAGGGGATGCACCCTCCTCCTATAAAAGGACCCCCTCTGCCCCTCTCATACTCACACCTCCTCGTGAATGATATCTCTCCCCCTCTAGTTTATTCCCCATGGTCTCGGACTAGCGAGATACATGTTCTTGGTGGATTTTTGGCAAGAAAGAGTTTTTGTTTCCGCTGCATCACGGGAGCGATGGGACGAAGGTTGCTCGGTGGCTTGGACGTGTGTGCGAGCACGGATGCGCTGCTAATTTGCGGCGCTGGACTTCTTCTCGATCTTGAGATCGCAAGCTTTCGTTTGGGTGCCAGTAGTGACAATAACCTCCTTGACCTTGCGTTTCTTGGAAGCGGAGGCAGTAACTTCTTGCACCTCATCATCCTCTGTCGCCTCCGGATCATTTGAAATATATCCCTCTAGTGGAGCTAACTTAGACTCGGGGAGTTTCTTTAGCTAGTAAAGTCGAAAAGCATCGGTAAAAATATAGTCAGAGGAAAAGACAGAAAAGAATGACAAAATGCAAATGCATAGTCGAAATATTTACCGGAGTCGGAGGACGGTCAGCCGTAAACATCTTCAGGGAGACATCCGAAACTTTTCTTTCCACTCTCTCCTAGATAAAAAATCGAGCCTTGTAGTCCTTCATAGGAATATGATTCGGGCTGACCCTCAGGATATCCTTCCAGTCTCTGGTGACCGTGTGCATGAGGCAATCTCCATGATACTGCAGAGGCTGGCCAGTAGTGGATCAAGTTGGATCCACTGAGGCCCTTGTGCTTCATAAGGAACTCAATCCGCCTATTTGCAAGGATAAAGATATCCGAAATTTTCGGCGCCTCCGCGTCCCATGATTCCTGGTGGGGAGCGGCACCGTCGACGAAGGCTGGAAGACCTTCCACCTTTTCAGGGGCCGGAATATCCTTATTCTAGAAGAAGGTTCCGGTCCAACGTTTAACTAACTCACTAGCATTAATTCTAGGATAGACTCGGTTTATCCTAAGGACTAAGCTAAGTGTACTGGTTTTGGAAGGAACACCGGCACTGATCAAGTTCTTCCGGCTACCATAGTAGTACCGAAAAAGGGTGAGACTTGTCCTAACGACAAGAAACCCCTCGCTGAGAGCTGCATGAGAGCTAAGCTTGAACAAGGAGTTGGGGGAGATTGTGAAGTTGCACAGCATAGTATTGAAGGACCTCGATGAAGAAGTCTGATGGTGGGAGACTAAGGCCGCGGTCGACGTGCATGCCGAGAGCACTCGTTCGCCGTCGTGCGGTGTGGGAGTGGTGTCTCCAGCGGCGCTCCGCCATGCGCCGGCGACGAGGTAAACCTCATCCTCCATGACCTTAAGCTCGGTGTTGTCCATGACCTTAATTGTTGTTTACTTAACGAGCGTTCATCTATCATTAGTTAGGTGGATGTTGTAGCGTGTCTCTATAGAACTGCTAGGCTCTACTTTCGCTGCAATTGCGTCACCCTCAGGTTGTTCCCTTTAGATGCATAAAGACTTGCTGAGCCCCTAGGGTCTCACATGATAAATATTTGGTTCAGATGAACAGGTTTCCCACAGGAAGGCTACTGGGTTGAAGAGACCGATGATGGAGGGAACGACCGTCAGGTGTAGATTTTCTAGGGAATGGAGATCTTGAGATAATATGGGCGGGATGTGCTTATTTTCAGGGCGTCTTATGCTGATTTTCTTCTTATCCGTACTCGGATCTTGTCTTCCGCTTCCGCTTGATACTCTGATGTATGCTATTTGAGGATGTATCCTAAACTATTAGAACTATCTAGTAATTTGAATCTTGTCGTATGGCGTTGGATATTTCTATTTCTGTTAGATGGTCTGGCTCTGATGTACTCTTGTATGTCGCTAGCATACACAATTGTGTATGTTATGTTTTCGCATGCCTATCAACTATGCCGCTCGTACTTGTTCTGATGTTCTTGCAAAGTGGATGGGGTGTTGGCCGGTACCGTGCCCTGTTCCACTCAGACGGAACCTACCCGTGGGTGCCCCTGGGCCTCCTCGGTAGGACACCTCATGCACTTTGGGTTCATTCCAGGCTTGTTACTTAGAGCATAGTGTCCGAGGTATTATATCTGGTATTAGAGCCATACCACCCTTCAGGGTCTCAGCCAAGATGGTCATTGTTAGTCTAGAAAATATTTTTGGTAGTTATGTATATTAGAGAAAAACTAAACATGAGAGTAGGATTGCTTCCTTTTTTATTCTTACCCACCCACCCACCCTTTTTCTGGTAAGAAAGTGTACCGTTTATCAATCCTCTTCTAAAATTCAAAGTAGGATTCTCGTGTTTTGGGTTTTCGTAGTACCATAGGATGTGTGTTGTTAAATTGTTTTGTCTATCTGTTGCATCCAATTTGTTATCGTAATCTACCTTTGGTTATCAACTACCGGTACATTCCATACCGACAGACTTTTATGAACCGACGGGATCTATCTGACTCTTTGTAAGCCGATGCGATCTGTCTTACTCCTTGTTACCGACGTGATCTAGTTAGGGGTGTTCGATATGTAAGTATATTTTCACGTGATGTGGAATTGCTAACTTTCATATGTTAAGTGATTATTCGCACTTAAGTGATACTATTGTCGGATTTGGGTCGCACGAGTTTTCCTATTCATGTATGGGGTAATGCTTCGAGTGCGGGATGGAGTCATGACCATACCACTACTCTTAGCATTCGCTCACTTTGCATTGAATTGGTGGATTAATGTGATTTTACTATGCTCGATGAAATATTACAATGCTGAAAATTGCGGAATTTTTTCTTTGGTTGATTCGTGTTTCCACTCCTTTTAGTCATGTGCGATATGTTAACAATCTCTTAGGTGCTATGAACTTTGTTTGATATTTTAATATCATCTTAGTAAATTGTATCCTTTAATCATGGTTAATTCCATTTTAGTACTGTTCTGGATTACTAAACATTCTCCATTATGGTACTAATGTAAGCTCTTGCATCTGTAACAGGATGGCGCCTCCGCTGCGTAAAAATGTGGAAGAAGAAGCTCCGGGATTACCAGAGTTGGGTGCTGCTCTTGTCAGCATTGCTACTACACTGGGGGCAATGCAGCAGAACCAGCTGAGGTTCGAAGAAAGCGTCAGGAGGAACGAGTTTTCTCCACCTCCTCCGCCTCCTCCGCCTCCACAACGTGGCACCCTAAAGGACTTACTAAAGTTCAACCCTCGGCAGTTTGAGATGACAGTCAAGCCACTCGATGCGGATGATTGGCTCCATGAGACCACAAAGCTGCTGGATATCGCTGATGTGACTGAGCAGGACAGGGTCAAGTGTGCTACTCACTTGATGCGTGGAGAGGTCGCACTTTGGTGGGAGAACTAGTTGAGGTCAAGCCCGCCTGGTTTCAGCCATCTTGGGAGCAATTCTCTAATGCCTTCAAGGAATAGTACCTACCTGAGATTGTGATGGAAAGTATGAAGGAGGTGTTTCTCAACCTGAAGCAGGGCAACGACAACATCAACACATATATCAGGAACTTCACTAAGCTCTCTCGCTATGGAGGCGATGAAGTGTCTGATGACAAAAAGAGGCAGAAGAGGTTCCGTCAAGGTCTCAAGCCTTTGATCAAGTATGCTTTGACCCATGCAAACACCAGTTCTCTGCTCAAGCTTCAACAAGCAGCTCTCCAAGAGGAGTCGAGCAAACAGGCTTATGAAGAATCCAAAAAGCATGGCCGTGATGTTGGGTCTTCCTCTAGGGTCGCTCCTTCCAAGAGCCGCGTGTGGGTTCCTGCTACCACACCGTCGCTCCCCACTCCTCCAAGACCGCCAAGTTTCGCTCCAAGGCCACCACACTCTTACAACACCGCATATGGGGCTACAACAACAACTACCCTAGGGCGTCGCATGGTGGTTACTCGGCTCCATGCCCAAGTGGCGCTTGCTTCACCTGTGGGAACTTTGGGCATCAACAGTGGAATTTCCCAATGAACAACAAAAAGTCTCTTCCTCCACCCCCGCCAAGACCTGCTTCGACTACTTGTTTGGTTCGGGCACCTGCTCCACGGGCTATCGACATCAACACTAAGCCCGGGGTAGCTGTCACCCGAGTCAATAACGTAAACCTCGTTCAAGCTGAACATGCTCCTGGAGCCGTATTGGGTACGCTTCCCGTCAACTCGGTATCTGCACGAGTACTGTTTGATACTGGGACATCACATTCATTTGTGTCTCACAAGTTTGCAAATGAGAATGAATTGTCCATCGATCCTCTAGCAAAAATTTTAATGGTTCTTTCTCGTGGGGCAACAATGGCTTCTTCCAAGATAAGTCGTGATAACCACATTCAGATTGGTGGCTCTTCTTTCACAGCCTCTTTGATTGTGTTGGGAAACTCTGATATTGATGTCATCTTGGGCATGGATTGGCTAAGTGCAAATGGAGCCGTGATCGATTGCACTGATTACTCGGTTTCCTTAAAGATTCCTGAAGGCCACATTGTCTATTCTCCAAGGCAAACTCCTGCTCTCCAGCTCTATTCCATGGGTGTTGAGAACATGGATGTTATGGATACTCTCCAAAGTGTACCGGTGGTCCGTGAGTTCCTGGATGTTTTTCATGAAGAGCTACCAAGTATGCCTCCTGATCATGAGGTTGAATTTGTGATTGAACTAGAGCCTGGAACCGCTCCTATTTCCAAGAGGCCTTATAAAATGGGACCTAATGAGCTAGCTGAACTCAAGCGACAACTCGATGAGCAAGAAAAGTTTGGGTTTATCCAACACATCACTTCCTCTTGGGGTAGCCCAATAATCTTTGTCAAGAAGGGAGACCTGACTGATCGACTTTGTGTTGACTACCGGGCTCTCAATGCAAAAACAATCAAGAACAAATACCCTCTGCCTCGAATCAACGATCTCTTTGATCAGCTAGCCGGAGTTGTGGTGTTCTCTAAGCTCGATTTGAGAAGTGGATATCATCAGATCAAGATTCGCAAAGAAGATATTCCTAAAACGGTGTTCACTACACGTTATGGCATGTATGAGTACACGGTCATGTCCTTTGGTCTCACCAATGCACCTGCTACATTCTCTAGGCTCTTGAACTCGGTCTTCATGGAGTACCTCGACAAGTTCGTGGTGGTTTATCTTGATGATATTCTTGTCTATTCGAAGTCTCAAGAGGAACATGCTGAACACCTCCGTTGCGTCCTCACCAAGATTCGCGAGAACCTCCTGTATGAAAAGTTCTCCAAGTGCGAGTTTTGGCTACCGAAAGTCACCTACCTGGGCATGTCATCTCTGCAGAAGGCATTTCTGTCAACCCGAAAACTGTTTAGACTATAGTGGAGTGGCTTCCTGCGAAAAATGTGAAAGCAGTCTGCAGCTTCCTCGAATTGGCGAGTTATTGTCGTTGATTCGTCCAAAACTTCTCCAAGATTGCCAAGCCTCTTACCGATCTCCTCAAGAAATGCAAGAAATACCTTTGGACACCGGCGTGCCAAACAAGCTTTCAAACTCTCAAGGAAAAACTCACCTCCACTCATGTCTTGATTCCTCCAGATACATCTAAGCCCTTTCAGATCTTGTGTGATGCTTCACTCCAAGGGCTTGTTGTCGTTCTCATGCAAGATAAGCAAGTCGTTGCATGTGGTTCTAGTCAATTGAAAACTCATGAAGTCAACAATCCTACTCATGATCTGGAACTTGCAGATGTTGTCTTTGCCTTGAAGTTATGGAGGCATTACCTTCTTGCAACAAATCTGAGATTTTCTCGGATCACAAAAGCCTCAAATATATATTCACTCAGCCGGATCTTAACCTTTGGCAAAGAAGATGGATTGAAACAATCGACGACTTCGATCTCACAATCAACTATACTCCAGGCAAAGCAAATGTCATGGCTGATGCCTTGAGCCGTAAAGCTTATGTGAACAATCTCAAGGTGAAGAAGTATGAGCCTCAACTGTGTGAGGAATTCAACCAGCTCAACCTCGGCCTTGTTCCTAGAGGCTACCTTGCAACCTTGGTAGCTACTCCTTCCTTGCAAGAAAAGATCCGTTCTTCTCAACTGGAGGATCCCTTCTGTAAACAGTATGCAATAAAATCCTAGAATCCAAAGTATGAAGCATACCACCTCGACGATCAAGGCACCTTGTTCTATGATCATAGGATGGTTGTTCCTGAACTTCCAGGCTTGAGGGAAGAGGTTCTGAAAGAAGCTCATGATTCTGTTCTTTCCATCTACCCCGGCAGCACAAAGATATACATGGACTTGAAAACACAGTACTGGTGGCCAGGAATGAAAAATGACTGCGCCAAGTATGTCTCTGAGTGTGAAGTCTTCCGCAAAGTGAAAGTTGTCCATCAAAAACCATATGGTCTTCTTCAGCCTTTGAAGCCTCCAGAATGGAAATGGGAGAAAGTAGAGATGGACTTCATCACTGGTTTTCCGAGGTCTCAGAAAGGCAACAATGCTATCTTTGTTGTCATCGACAAGCTTTCAAAGGTTGCCCACTTCTTTCCGGTTAAAGAGACTATTTCTGCTAGTCAATTGGCCAAGCTCTATATCAACAGGATTGTCTCGCTCTATGATGTTCCTCTAGAAATCAGCTCAGATCATGGGAATATCTTCACTTCCAAGTTCTGGGAAAGCTTCCAACAAGGCTTGGGCACAAAGCTAAACTTCAGCACGGCATATCACCCTCAGTCTCAAGGGAAAGTGGAAAGAATAAATTAAATTATGGAAGATATGCTTCACACTTGTGTCATTTCTTTCGGCATGAAGTGGGAGGAATGCCTTCCATATGCTGAATTCTCCTACAACAATATCTTCTAGAAAAGTATCAAGATGGCACCCTTTGAGGTTCTCTATGGCCGCAAGTGTCGTACTCCTATTGGTTGGTCAGGTGCAAGTGAAAGGAATTTCTTTGGCCCTGACATCGTCACCCAAGCAGAAGAAAAAGTTCTTATCGTTCTTGAGAACTTAAAAGTTGCCCAGAGTCGGAAGAAGAGCTACTATGACAAGAAACACGTGTCTATGGAATATGTTCCTGGTGATTTGGTTTACCTTCGTGTCACTCCCATGAGAGGCACGCACCGGTTTGGTATCCAGGGCAAGCTTGCTCCACGATACATCGGTCCTTTCAAAATTCGTGGAAGAAGAGGAGAAGTGGCTTATGCACTTGAGCTTCCTGAAAAACTCAAGGTGCACAATGTCTTTCACGTCTCTCATCTCAAGAAGTGCTTCAAAGACCCCGACAAGACCATGGATCACGAACTCATCGACCTCCAAGAAGACCTCTCTTATAAAGAACACCCCATGAAAATTCTTGAAATCGCAGAACGAAAGACTCGCAACAAGTCTATAAAATTCTGCAAGGTGTAATGGTCGCACCATTCTGTTGATGTAGCAACCTGGGAGCATGAGGATGACCTCCATTCCGAGTATTCTACCTTGTTCCAGTCTTAGTCTTCCGAGAATCTCAGTGCGAGATTCTTCTTTAGTGGGGGAGAGTTGTAGCATCCCATCTGTCTAACATCTTTAATGCTACATGGTTCCTAATAAAATGCTACTTCCTACATATTACTCTTGCATTGCATCATCAATATATCATGCTCATGTCACCATGCCACATTGCATTTGAGCATCATATAAAACCCCTTTTGTTGGTTCTTCTCCCTTATGCATTCATATTGCATTACTTGTATTTGCCTCTTGATATATTGTGTTTGGTTCTTGATATCTTGCTTAACGCCCAAATTGAATTGGCGTCATATCTTTTATTAACTCCACAACTTTTCCTTGCCACCACCTTACAATTCCACCATCCTAATGATATATGAGCCTTTGCAATTATATTTGGTATTTACATCTAGCTCATATGTGTTAGGGTGGATCCACTTCTTTCTACATGCTTCCATATATGGTACATGTTGTTTTCACAATATTGGATATGGGAAGCCACATGGCCACCTTTGCATGCTATGTGAGTAGTTTTCTCTTTCAAGCTTCTATATGGTTTATAATTGAATGGAAGCCCATTATGAATATAATTGTGACTCTATATTTATTAGTGGATCATACACACTAGTTGGTCACTTTAAATTCATTCATTCTTTATTCCATATTTACCATGTGGGGAAGAAAGCTCATCTTTACTTTTTGCATGGGCCTTATTCATTTTGAATGCATGCAAACTTGTCCATCTTCCTCCTATTCCTGTAGCTTTTGAATTTTGGTGAAAGCTTGTTGTTTTGGATTCAATAAGTGTTTCATTTCCATCCAAGCCTAAATAGATCATCCATACCTAACTACCCTTGTTTGAGTTAGTTTTATTTTCTTGTTGTTCCCTTTTTGAAAGCTTTTTCAAAGGCTTGCTTTCTAAATAAATAAAACAACTAAATAGGGAGAAAAGAAAGAAAACTACCTGAGCCTAAACTAACCCAGCCCAGGCCAAAACACCTGGGACCGTACCCCTTCGACACCATCCTATTCACCGTCTTCCTATCGCGACCCCCCTCTTTATGTTGTTCTGACGGGAAGCAGGTAGGCGTCTGCCTGCCGTCATCCTCGTTATCCAGCTGCACGACAAGGGCGCGAGCGCCTCCCTTCTTATTTCCCATGCCGCACAGACCCTCCCTGGAACCCTATTTTTTCGTCCTCTTCTTCCCAACACCAGGGCCGATCTTGAAATTTTAGTGGCCCGGGGCAAAACTAAAATTTAGGGCCCCTTGCTATTTTTTTATATACACATATGAAATGATGAAGAATAAATACTTCAAGTATACCCATTTGCAATATTCATATAAAAATGACAATGTTTACATATTACCTTTACAATTTCTCCGTGTATTCCTAGAAGATAATTCAGTAACAGTGGAATCAATATCAGTCTCATCCAAAAACTTCTTCTCGATGCCGGATCATAAATATCCACACTAATTAGTTCTAAATCAACCCTCGAAGATTTTGTAGGAGATGAATCATATGCGATATCATGATCACTTACATTGTTATTACCCACATTGATGTTACCGTTCTCCTCTGTACCGATATCATACTCTAGATCAACATTACTCTATTCCTCAACAAGAACTAGTGGTAACTCAACTGGATTCCTCAAAGTGCTCGTGTTATCCTTTAAAAATTTATGAAGGGATCCTCTCTATGAGCCAATCAACTTCTGTTCTTCCTTTCTCTTTTTTCATTTCTTAGCACCGGAATCAGATGCCATAACCAATCAACAAAACTAAAAATATAAAGAATAACTACTAAATAAAACAAAAATTAGGGGCAACTTTAGACTACAAAAGACTGGGAGTGGGATCAAAAATTCAGAATTTGGACATGCAGACGCTAAACGGCCAAGGCGAGACGAGAGGCAGGCCGCAGGCAGAGGGCGAGGGTGCGAGGCTATAGGCGACCATTGGACGATGGCTTGATGCTTGCCCCGTATGGGCCTTCCTAGGATCGAGAGCACAACGTCGAGTCAAGGTGGAGACAGAAACTGGCATGCAGCCTGCCTTCTTACGATACGATAAAAGAGATCGATAGCTGATCTCATGTTATGTACGTGCTGCCGTGATGGACTCCAAATCAGAAATGTATGTGTGTCTCTAGCAAAGTAGAGACCTAATCTAGAACAATAAAAAACTCGAAAATTCTATTTTTTTAATATTTATTATAGCCTATATATGAAGCACTGTGGAGGGCCTTCAAAATTTTGGGCCCGGGGCGGCCACCCCTCCGGTCCCCCCCCCCCCACCCACACAAGGCTGGCCCTACCCAACACCCCGCCGCCGCCATGTCCGAACGAGCGGTAGCTCCAGCCCCCGCTTGATATGTGATGTGTGCTACCGTCGTCCTCGCTCGCGTATCCCAGGTACCGAGCGACCCTCCTTGTCTGTAATTCGGCTCTGTTTTTCTCCCTGTCTCTGGAACCCGTCGATGACCACCGCTGCCTGTAGAGTTCTGACGCAGGCGACCCATCCCCGGCGCTCTTTCGGCGACCTCGCGACCCCGCGTCACCGGGAATTGGCTCTCGAAGGTCCCCGCTACCTCCGCCTCGCCGTCCCCCTCGCTAACCCTTGGTGAGCTTCCTTTCCAGCCTCGCCTGCGCCATGTTCATAGAAGAAGCGCCACCGTCCAGTTCAGTTAGTTGTAGCGCTGCATGCCACCAGGTCGCGTTGTCTAACCGTTTTTCTTCAGTCTGAACCCCAGCTCCCCTCCTGTTCGACGGTGAATCACGGCGATCCTAGGAACTCTGCGAGGAATCTTCCTGAACCATAGTTGTAGCTCTATCCATCCTCTCCGTTTTTTATTTTTACGACACTCCAAAATATGTCCCGACGAGCTCGTCATCATCTCGCCAAGCACTGCTCGACGACCTGCATTTCCTGTCAGGTTCCAATCAATTTTGGTTGTGCTTTCCATCTCTGTCCACCGCAATATTCCGGCCGCTGAAGCCCTCCTCTGTAGAAATTACCTTAATTAAACTTGTTCATCTTTGTCTCCTCTACATCTTTGGTTTTCACGGAATCGCAAAATTGTCTCCCGTTTGCTCGAAATCGACGCCCAAAACTCGTTTCAGCTGGCTGTTTTCGCGAATTCAAAATTCAGTCTTCAGCACCTAGCGAACGTGATCCTGTCATTTTGCATGGAGCCGCTTCCCCTTTACAAAACTCCACCCGCAGTCCCTAGATCGGCCAGGTGTCACCCAACTGCTGTTTGAGCATGATGTGGACCCACAGACAACCCTGTCCCCACTTATCAGTCATAGTGGGTATAACTCCTGCGGGTGAGAAAAAAACTCTGGCCGAACCCAAATTCAAAGTCACGATTCATATTCTGTTCAAACTTTGACCTGTTAATAACTTATGAAATATTCCGAATTTGAATATAACTCCAACATGAAAAGTTCTCGGTTTTCAAATGCGAATTCAGTGGCATACTCAAAACTTTACAAATCTAATTCAAACTAGCCCAACCTTTGACTTTGACCCCTCTTTAATAATTTGACTTTAATAATAATTTAAATCTATAAATGCAAATAATACAATAATATATGTTTTGGATCAGAAAAATGTGAGGATTGTGATTATGCAATTTATAATAACATTTGAGGATTTTAAAAATTTCAAATTAATAAATATTGATAAATGCATTTTTCTAATAAATTCGTAACTTTAAATCCGTAACCCCGAATTGGACAAATGATATGTCTAAATCGATTAGCTCGACGAGCCCGTTCGAACTATGCACTCCATGATATGAATTGAAGCATGCATTATATAAATATTGTAAAACCAGAACTGTTTATGGGAGTAAAACATGCCTAAATAAATTAACAAAGTGCTTTATTATTGTTTTCTCACCTCACCCATGCCATGCTATGTTATACCATATAAATTGTGCATCATATCATCATGGTATACCTTGTTTGATTATGCATATGATTTATATGATTGTGCAATGTATTTATTTCGGCCCCTTGTGTGTTTGGTTTTTATCCGGATAAACGTCGAGCAAGGATCTTACCAGGAGACTCAGGGGTTTTATCCGGAGCCATCTTATTCTCCAACTGAACTGCCAGGCAAGTATTTCCCCATGCTTGCACTACATATAGTACCTATTGCATCTATCTTATTCTTGCATCATGTGTTGTGATCCGAATAAAATTGAATTCTAAGTATTGCATAGCCTCTTACTTTTGAACCCCACCGAAGCGTGTTCCCTCCATCCTATGAGCCATTACTATAGGAGTTGTTCGAGCCATGCAAGTCGTAGAAATACATGTGTAGGGTTTGTGAGTGTCTTTGCGGAATGAGGTACCTAACAACTGAATTGAGTAGTAATGGGATAACTAAAGAAAGAGGCGCCGGTGGGCAATAGCTGAGATTTGTTTTTTATCCGCCCACTTGTGTCCCGTAGGACCCCGAGTACTTGATTATTGTTCCTTGAATATCGCGTTGTCCGCATGTGGGACCATAAATCCCCTTAACCCTAGCTTGAGTCATACTTAATTTCTTGGGGCCACAAAGTAGTTTGGGGCTTTATTACTATCCTATACTTATTCCATGCTTTACTGCATCATTTACTATTGCGCATGGAGCGCCTGTACTGTTTAGGTAAGCGGAGTGTTTTCGCAGTATCGACAAGCCAAGTCACACTTTCTGGTTACCAGTTGTTTACAACCATTGATGCAAACCCCTCGGTCTGTCGTGGAGCCGACTAACTTCATAGCGGGTAGCTTAGTGGGGTGGCCCCCTGAAATCAAATATGAATCTTGCGAATGTTCTGTCATGATGCCTTGTTGGGTTTTCATTTGGTTTTTCCGAGGTTGATCGTGCGTGTGTTGCTATTTGTGCACCCCTGCAGGGTAAATCTTTCTGAAAGTCGTGTCTGCGGTTATGGACGACTTGGAGCACAGTTTCTCGATCATAGACAAGCATAACTAAAGTACCGCTTTTAAATTGACTAAAAACTTGTCTAGTAATAGTGAAATACTCATGGAATGATTAATAATACTGCCAACGGCTAGGATGTTCTTTCGCCTTCTCGTTCGGGAACGAGGAGGTGGTGGAGCGAGATTTATTTATGTTGATGTTTATCTGTTGGGTAATTAACTGTTGTTTATTTAACGAGCGTCTGTCTATCTATGGTTAGGCGGATGTTGTAGCGTGTCTTTAGAGAACTGCTAGGCTTTACTTTCGCTGCAATTGCGTCACCCTCAGTTTGTTCCCTTTAGATGGATAAAGACTTGCTGAGCCCCCTAGGGTCTTACACGATAAATATTTGGTTCAAATGGACAGGTTTACCCACATGAAGGCTACTGGGTTGAAGAGACCGATGATGGAGGCCACGACCGTCAGGTGTAGAGTTTGTGTGGAATGGAGATCTTGAGATCACATGGTCGGGATGTGCTTATTTTCAGGGCGTCTTACACCGATTTTCTTCTTATCCATACACCGCTTTCGCTTGATACTCTCATATATGCTATTTGAGGATGTATCCTAAACTATTAGAACTATCTAGTAATTTGAATCTTGCCGTATGGCGTTGGATATTTTTATTTCTTTTAGATGGTCTGGCTCTGATGTACTCTTGTATGTCGCTAGCATACACAATTGTGTATGTTATGTTTTCGCATGCCTATCGACTACGCCGCTCGTACTTGTCCCGATGTTCTTGCAAAGTGGATGGGGTATTGGCCGGTACCATGCCCTGTTCTGCTCAGATGGAACCTACCCGTGGGTGGCCCCGGTCCTCCTCGGTAGGACACCTCATGCACTTTGGGTTCATTCCAGGCCTGTTACTTAGAGCGTAGTGTCCGAGGTATTACAAAAATTTAAACTACTTATCTTTACTATTAAATTAGAGTTGGTGGCTCACTTTGACCATCAAACATTGGACAAATCTGAACCATCCAACATCACTATTAAATACTAAACACATCTGAGCAATCAGTCAGCCATGGAGCCACAATTAAGGAAGTTTAGGAAAACGTCACTCAATCACCATACGGTCTTGACACCAATCAATGAGGATTACATGGAAACCAACCACGGTAATTAAATAAAAAAATCTCTAAAAAAGTCAAGTCCGAGCTTCACCTAGGCAGGATTTTGGTCTCACCTTGGTCTCGCTCCATACTAGATCCAAGAGAAATCAGAATGCAATCCCCCTTTATCCATTAACATCTAAGCAAATTATCCATAAAAAATATGTTCTCTCCTGAAATATCCCGATTCTCCATTTACTCCTCCCGAAAATAAATTTACAGTACGAGATTTGTTCACCCGTGACTAGTACTTGATCAGATGCCGGAAGGTCTTCTTCATGGTCTTCACAGAGAGAAACGGTTGGTGACAAAGACAAGTGAGGTGAACACCAATAACTGCATGTCAAGCCCACCTAAGCGGATCAACTAACAAGTGTCACTACTCAATGCATGATCGGAGACAACGTGACATTTGAGAAGCTGGTTGGTCTCCTACAGGTCTGGTCTGTTGCACGAGAGGATAAGCTAGGCCGGCGGCATGGATCATAGCAGATGGTAACATCCCTTGTTATTTCACCATCTTCTATATGAGATGTCATTTTTTATAAGACACTTAACTATCAGCAATTTATTATGTCTCTATAAATTAATTATCTTTTCATAGAGCTTTTTCATACTAAGACATATTATTTTGTTTTGTTTTTTAGGTCATATGCAGATTTCTTGCAAGTAAAAAAGCATTGTCCGTTGTCATGATTAGAATGCAAGTGGTCCATGTTAATTGTTTTGTCCGTTTAAATGTATAGAACTAACATTGGTCAAGAGGTTTAGCAATCTCACCCACTTCCTATGACCGCTTGAATACTTTAAATTGTATTAATTAATGTACTTTGGAAAAGTAAGGTTTTTTCATCGATGGTTTCCTTCTAAAACTTATTTTTAGATATGTAACTAAATGACCTCTTATAACATATTTTAGGACTAGATTATATGAAATCGAACTCGGAGCTTCAGCGGTCACTGCGATCATGGTGGTACATCCTTCATCCCACCAAGTACCACTCTTATACATTGATTTCCATTCACTTAGACTCATTAACGTAGGTATGACGTATGTTAATCAAGCCAAAAGTATGAATAAATCCTTTTAATTGTTGCTTATTTTATTTATTCATATTTTTTGTGTGTAATGTGTTTTTGGCGGCGTCAACTTGAAAGGAGGTATTGCGACATGATCAAAATGTGTTTCCCCCTATGTACAGATACATATGAGATATGTTTTGGAGGCAGAGCAGACCAAAAAAGGAGACCAACCATCACCACCATTGTAGGATGAGGGTAGCGAGCAGGGGCAGAGCCAGGATTTGACCATAGAGGGGGCGAGGAAGGCAATGGCCACAAAATGTTGAAGTTTTTTTTTGATATCGCCGACATAGTAATATAACACACTATAACACGATATATGATATCTCCAATATATCACCATTATGAAAATCTAAAATTTGACTAATTGTTTGTGTTTTCTTCATTTTTGAAGAGTATTGTTTTAGAAAACTAAATTGTACTTTCAGTGCTTCTCTTGATTTTGTCCTTCAAATCAATGGAAGTATACAAACCAATAAAATTTCTATCTAATCTAACAAAAACTAACCGTTGGTATGTATGAATTGAATTGTAGTAGTAATAGTAATAGACAATATACCTTAGACATTATATGTGGTGAGGCAGTATCAGCGACTACAGGCCGCCTGGTGAGGCAGTATCAACGACTACGTGCCGGTCGTGGTCAGCAACTCGGCAGACATTGCAATACACAACGAAGTAGCTAGCACCTAGGCGGGAAGCCGTCTTCTGGTCTGATTTCCTGTCACGGTGGCGCTTGTTGGCGGCCAGCGGTCAGCGGTGGTAGGCAGCGGTCCTAGCAACACCGTGATGTAGTCAAAGAGAATTTTATGGTTGGATCGATCTACTAATTCCCAGTTGATTTAAACTGTGTTGCCAGGTCCATAGCTGACTTTTGATCCATGAAAACAAGGCCGGAGCGACTTTTGAGCTGGAAAACAAGGACATATGGGGAAATGGGCTACAAGGCTTTGTTTCGCTCTGCAATATCTGAATGAATTATGCATGGGCTAATTGGGCTAATTAAGTAATATGTGTTTATCGTTGGCCATTAGCACGTTTATATGATGTATATTAGTACCAGAAGCTATTGTATAACGTCGAGGGGGTGATCCATTAGGGGGGGTCTACCCCCTGCTCACCCCCATTGTCTCCGCCCCTGGTAGCGAGGAGCTTTGAAGGGTGGACATGGTGGACGAGGTAGAGAGCAAAATAAATATGTCCGCGTTCATTGTTTTGTTGTGGTGAGAAAATAAATATATTATGTGTTCTATGCAATTTTAAAAATAGAATAAGCCATGAACAAATATTTTACTTGTTTTCCATGGTATTAGTCTAACCACGACCTTTTGCACTAATTTAGTGTGAGGAGCTCAGAATATCACTCCATTGGATTAATTGTATGATTTTATTCTCACACATAGTTATGTCATCCTCTTAACATCTCCTTGTCATTTTCTGTATTGCTAAATGTGGGTGAAAACATTTACCATTGCATTCTATCAATCAAAGAATCGTCAAAATTAGGACAAGCTAATGAAGAATTATGGAGCATCATCTCAAAGTGAAATAGGATGACGACACACATGGAAGGAGGGACAAGGGGGAGACTCGGGTGCACTATTATAAGGTACATGATGATGATTTTGTGATGTAGACAAAAATTGTGAGCATGTTTTTTCTTCTAAAAAGCACATTGTAGTATTATGACTTTGCGCAAACTTTGACAATTATGCTTGATGTCCAAAATCCTAAAGTTACATGTTCGATATGATTAGTATGAAACCATTAGAATATTTATGTCACCGTTGCAATGTACGGGCACTCACCTAGTTACAATAATAAAAGTTTATTACAACACATCATTAAACAAGAGTTGCATTCTAAAAATTACAGAATGTTGGTATCCTACATAATAGATTGGTCCATGGAAATTCGCTTCAATGTATCACATGCCCTATTCTTCAACATTTCAGCTACAGATCTAAGAGCAGCTACACCCTTTCTTTCTGCAAGCAACACAGCCTTCGTATATATATCACCTGCAAGAGTTGTACTAGGTGGACTGGTAAATAAGGTGTTTGCTTTATAAATACAATAAGAGGATGAATCAGAAGAGGGATCAGAACTTTCAGTCCTGCCTTTCGAAGACTCCTGCTTCGTTTTAACTGCAACCTATATAATAAGGTGAAAGGGGTTAAAACAAAGAAGTAATATTATATAAATTAGAGATCATTTAAGAGCAAGCATACTAGATGTAGGTAAGAAATTTACTAGGCTTGCGTCTAAGAAAATAAAATATGCTCCACCTTTTAAACTAGATAGGGGACTCACTCGTCCGATTAGAAACAAACAATAAAGCCATGGGTCTTGTACTAGACCCAGAGTCCACAAAAACATGCTAGACTCTACCTCACTAATGAAAAAGACTTTAGACACCACAAATCTCCAACGCTGCACATACCGGGCATCCACTATGTATGAATAAACCACAGCATAAGCCAAAAAGTGAAACTTAATAGCTACTATCTATATACATAGTGGATCTTGTCCACAAGCCAAAAATCTTAGGGGTGACGCATAAAATTTAAGTAAGTATGAACTTACAGTAGCTTGTTCATGCTGACAGTCGCTCCTTCTCAAGCGGGTTCGACTCCTGGTCAATCTGCGAGTAGTATCTGAGTCCAGCAGGTGCAACTCTGGTTCTTGTACTCCATTGTCCTTTATCTACATTAAGTCATAATATTTAAAACTGAGTTAGCTGGTTTTGAAGGATGAAAGCACTTGGAAAACACCAAAAAGACAACATTAAAAATGACTAGATGTATGATTCAAACTAGCTAGCTGGTTTGGATGGATGAAAGCAGTTGAAAACACCAAAAAGATAATATTAAAAATGACGAGATGGAAATTTTCGGAACTAAGCATTCACAGATAGAAAACACAACAAAACATGAATGGAAATGTCATGGCAGGTTTTCTGGTAGAGTGACTTATTAACATAATATGCATACATGCAATATAACTTATTAACATGACAAGAAACTGGCCTGAGTAACCCACAGAAATCTCGCACTTCAGACTTGCTTGGCGCTAGATTGTCAGTGTTGGATCCTTTATGAGATGTTCCCATGACCCATTCGAGAGTTCGGAAAGAATAGCATCTATGATTTAGTGTTGCAGGAATACACCGATAGTGTGAGAAAGTAAGAAAGAAAATAATAGCGACAAGCTTATGATGTGTATAAGAACTACCATATGTGGGTGCAAATGAAATGGCAATAGAATCCAGGATATTGAACAACATTATAACCCTTTCATAGCTTATGAGTACCAAAGAAATAGAAAACAAGCAAGAGAAATTACTGCCGTGCAGCGAGGGCGGGTGGGACGCGCATGACGGCGGTGGTGTGGCATTGGCTGGGCATTGTGAGGTGGATCCGGTCCGTTGGGCGGTGAATATGTTCCCGAGTGGAAGAGAGCATTGGCGTGAAGATGTTCCTGAGTGGGTCCACAAAGTTAGTGTAAGGCCGGAGGGGGCAGGCAGGTAAATACACTTATTGAAGAAGGGCATGGAACCAGGTCGATGGGATGATGCATGTGGGAGAACGCAAAATTACCACCTATGTCCCTCTATTATTACATTGCTCCTCGGGTTTTTGTTTCCGGAGCAAGGATAGAAGATGAATTTTCATTCTAAAAAAGGTGAAGTATGTTTGGGGCTGGATGTTTGAATGGATGGGCGGGTTATTTCGGCGCTCTCTCGAAATTTTCTGAAGATTCTAAGGTACGCTACTCCCACTCCCACTTGCGGTATGATGTCCCCGTCGGATATACCCAGACGGATGTATGCTTTCGAGCATTTAATGAGTTGATAGACATCTGCCGTCTTTGAAACAAGATGACTGTAACATCCCAATTGTCTAACAATTGTAATGCTACTTGGTCTAGTAATATAATGGCTACTTCAATTATATAATTGTTGCATCATCATTATATCATGCTCATGTCATCATGCCTCCTTGCATTTGAGCATCATATAAAACCCTTATCCATTTGGTTCTTATCTCATATGCATTATTAATTGTATTTACCTCTTGATATTGTAGTTGCTTCTTGATATATTGTTTAAATTCCCAAGTTGAGTTGGGGGCATATCTCTTATTAACTCCACCACCTTTCTTTCACCACCTTATAATTCCACCATCCAACTAAATGTGAGCTTTGCACTTTATTTGGGTTTTGCCTCTAGCGCATGTGGGTTGGGATGGATCCAATTCTTTTCCACATGCTCTCATCTTGGCATCATGATGTTTTCACATTAGTGATATATGAGAGCCACATGGCCACCTTTGCATGCCTTGTGGGTGGAACCCTTTTTCCTAGCTTCCATATGGATTATTATGGGTTTATGCTCATGATGGGATAATTAGGGGACTATTAAGCATCTAGTGGTATATACACACTAGCAAGTCCCAATTTTACCCAAACATGGCCATCTCCAACTACTCCACATGGGGCATCCTTTCATTTCTTTTGCTTGGCTTTATTCCACCTTTGGGAATGCAAATGAACAATGCCATGTTTAATATTATTGTTTTCACAAGAATCAACATGGTATTAAATATTTTGCATGGGCCATGCAAGTGCCACCTTTTCTAGTATTTGGTTTTCATTTGAATCTTGAGTGGATCACCATTTCTCTCTCTCTCTATCTCTATCCTTTCTTTGACTTGATCTATTTTGATCTTGCTTAAGCCCTAGCTTCACATCCCTCTCTTTTTCTTGACTTGATCTTGTTGGAGCTTGTCTAGAGCATGCTTGATCTTGTCATAAAGGACCACTCCATCTATCTCTCTCTCTAAACCCTAAACCATCACCTACCCATCTAACCATACCCCATCCTCTCTAACCATACCCCCCATCTAAGCTAAACCCTAAACCTACCTCCCTCTCTCTCGGCCTCTCTCTCTCACCTAGCTTGGCCCCACCGGCCACCCTCTCTTCCTGGCCACCTCACCCCTGCCCTAGCTACCCTCATACCAAACCTAACCGAGCCTAGCTCACCCGAGGCTCCCCCAAAACCCTAACCCGAGCCTACCCTCTCTCCCTCTCTTCTCTCCCTGCCTTGTGGCCCCCTAGCCCGAGCCTGCCCCTGCCTCCTTGGCCTCGCCCTCTGGTCCCACCTGGAAGCCCCCCATGCACCTGTCCTGGCCGACCCAAGCACGTGAGGAGGGGAGGAGAGAAAGGTGGCACCGAGGCCACCTTTTCCCATCTACCCCATCTCCCCATGGCACCCCTCTCCCCCTCTGCTTTACCACCACCTCACGGTCCTCCTGCATCTCCGGATCTGGCCGAGGCGCCCTGCCCGCTCCCCTCTCTTCTCCATCGCCGCCAGCTAACCATCGCCGGCCACCGTCGGCTTCGGCGTCCACCTGTAGTACGAGGAGGCGGGCGTGGTGTTGTGGTCGTCGAGGAAGGACAGGAGATCCCCGGCGTCGCCTCTGTACACAGCAGCGAGGAGGAGGAGCCCCAGGCCGCTGAACATAGACACGCTCCGACGTGAAACCCTAGCTCCGGTCCGTCTGCGTCATCGCCGTCTCCCTGCGCCCCAGGCCGATCCGACCACGTCAACCAACTCTCGGTGAGCTCCCAACCCCCAGACATCCTCGTCATCGCGGCCTTGCCCTGGTCGCGCCGGACAATCCGACGAACGGCCTCTGTGCACCGGCGTCGCGCACGTTTCTCCTCGCCATAGCGTCGCGTAAGCCCCATCTAGGCCCCGTCCGCCTCCCAGACACTAACCCTAGCCCACCGCAGCGGCTGCCGCCTCCGCGTGCGCACGCCAGATCCCCGGATCGAATCCCTCGTGCGTCATGCGTCGCGAGCACGATCTGTCCTCTTCCGCTGGAGAAGAGGAACAAGATGCACGCACTTTTGCCGATAACCCCTCGCTGCTTATGTAACCCGCGGTCCAGCCTAGCCCATCTGTCTGTCTCGGTGAAGTTTTGCAGAAAAGCCCTTTGTTTTCTCTGGCCGTAACCCGCGCTCCAGCTCGGCCCGCCTGGCAGCCCCCACGACTGCTCACGACACGCTGGTCCAGGTGTGTCTGCCCCACATGTCATTCGCTTGAGCTAGATTAGGCCGCGGTGTAAAATGTTTTTTGTGCGCTGTGGAGTCCCAAATAGGCCCCACCCGATTGGCTGGGGTTAGCTGTTCTGAGTACAAAAAGACTTTCTGTATATCTGTTTTAATTCAAATCTTTTTCAAATTATTTCAAATTCAAATTTATTTCTGTTTTTAAATAACTTTTAAAATACAAACCCAATTAATACAAATAATATATGTTTTCAAATCAGAAAAATGTGAGGAATTCAAATCCTTCATCCAAAATATATTTTGAACATTTAAAATTGCAAGTTGATTAAAATTACAATAAAATGCCCTTTTTTCCTTAATTAATTAATAACTTTTGTTGTATAACTCCAAATTTAACAAATAATATGTCTAAAATGATTAGCTCGACGAGACCTTTCTGTTTATGCATTCCATCATCTGTTTTGAAGCATGCATCATATAAATATAATGGGTACAACAACTATTTTGAGGATAAAATGATGTGTTATTGTATTCCACACCTCACCCATGCCATGCTACTTTATTGCCATGCAAATTGTGCATCATTCATCATGGCATGATTGTTTGCTTGTCGCATTTAATTCATATGCTTGCGCACTTTATTTATGTTGGCCCTTGTTTGTTTGGTTCTTCTTGAATAGGTGGGATATACCAAGAGAACCAGAGTACCACCAGATCCTTCTCTCGCTTCAATCGAGTCGCCAGCAAGCACTACCACATGCTTGCATACATATAGTACCTATTGCCTCTTTCTTATTCTTGCATCATTGAGTCGCGATTGCATTAAATTGAATCCCAAGTATTGCATAGCCTTTACTTTTAAACCCCACCGAAGCTTGTTCCTCCATCCCATGAGCCATTACTACAGGAGTTGTTTGAGCCATGCGAGTCGTAGAACAGCATGTGTAGGGTATGTGAGTGTCTGATGGATAACGAGGTACCTAAACAACTTAACCTGAGTAGTAATGGGATAACTAATGAAAGTGGCATCGGTGAGCCATATTCGCTATTTGGTTTTTCAGGCTCACTTGTGTCCCGTAGGACCCCGAGTACTTGATTCCTGTTCCTTGAATATTCGCGCTATCCACATCCGGGAGGCTTATGAACCCCCCTGAGCCAGAGCTTGATTCATTCTTATTTCTTGGGGCCACAAACTAGTTTGAGGTTTTATTTACTATCCTGTACTTATGCCATGCTTTACTGCTTTAATTTAAATTGTGCGAGGTACTGCACACTGTACTGTTTAGGGCCGTGACCCGTTTTCGCTGTATCGACAAGCCCAGTCACACTTTCGGGTTCCCAGTCGTTTACAGCCGGCTCCACAAACCTTGAGGCCGTCTCGGAGTCAGCTAACTTCGTTGCGGGTAGCTCAATGGGGTGGCCCCCTGAAATATTTCTGAATCCTGTGATCGCTTTGTCGTGAATGCCTCGTTGGGTTTTGATTTGGTTTTTCCGAGGTTGATCGAGTGTGTGTTGCTATTTGTGCACCCCCTGTGGTAAAACTTTCAAAGCCGTGTCATGTTATGGACGACTTGGAGTTTCATGCTTCGATCATAGACAAGAATAACTAAAGTACCGCTTTTAATTTGACTAAGTACCCGACTAGTAAATAGTGCAACACTCATGGAATGGATAATAAACCTGCCAACGGACGGGGGGGGGGGGGGTTGTTCGTCTGCTTCCTCGTCGGTAAGCGAGGAGGAGGATGAATCTGTGGATATTACCGTTATAACTGTTATAACTGTTGTTATTAATTCACGGACATCCGTCTATCTCTGGTTAGGCGGATGGTTAGCGAGTATCTATAGAATTGTTAGGGTTTACCTTTTGCTGCAATTGCGTCACCCCAGGTTGTGTCCCCTTTAGAGGCATAAAGACTTGCCGAAACCCCTAGGGTCTCACACGATAAATTATTGGTTCGATGAACAGTACCTCGCAAGATGGATCTTGGGTGGAAGAGACGGACGTGGGCAACGATCATTCGTGTAGAGATTCCGAACGGGATCCGTGAGATCTGTGGGCGGGATCTGCTTATTTATGGGGCATCTTATGCCGATTTGCTTCTTATCCGTACTCGGATTTTGTCTTCCGCTTCCGCCTGATACTCTGATGTTTGATGTATGAGGAGATATCCTAAACTATTATATCTATCTAGGATATTTGGACCTTGCCGTATGGTGTTGCTATATTTCCTTTCTTTTTAGATGGAATGGCTCTGATGTACTATTGTATGGTGGCTTGCATACATACTCACTTGTGTATGTAGTTGATCCCTTCGCCGACACGCCGCCCGTTCTTGTCCCGATGTTTGGAAATGGTTGGGATGGCCGAAAGGTCTACCTGTGAGTGGCATTTGGGCCCCACCGTACTATTTCAACCAATTCTGCTCATCCAGGCTTGTAACTAGGAGCGTAATTCACCGAGGTAGTTACAATTGGTATCAGAGCCATCCCACCCTTCAGGGTCTCAGCCAAATGGTCGTTGTCTGTCTAGCAAATATTTTTTTGGTAGTTATGTATACTAGGGAAAAACAAAACGTGAGAGTAGGACTGCTTCCACTTTTCTTCTTACCCACCCACCCACCCTTTTCTGGTAAGGAAGTGTAACGTTTTCAATCCTCTTCTTAAATTCAAACTAGGATTCACGTGTTCTGGGTTTCCGTAGTACCATAGGTTGTGTGTGTGTATGTGTAGTTCTTTGTCTATCTATTGCATCCAAGTTGTTATCACCATCTGCCTTTGGTTATCAACTGTTGGTACATTCCATACCGACAGGCTTTTGCAAACCGACGCGATCTATCTGATTCGTTGTATACCGATGCGATCTGTCTTACTCTTTGTTATCCGATGTTATCTTGTTTGTGGTGTTCGTTTCCGTAGTTGCTAATCTTTAGGTTCGTCGTGAGAAGAAGGTGTTGGGATATGTGTTCTGCTTACTCATGTGCGGAGTAATGATTTGAGTGCGGGATGGAGTCGCGACCATACCACTACTCTTATCATTCGCTCTTGTATATTGAATTGGTAGAGTCACTAATCTTGATTCGTTAAGTGATTTTGCGCATCTATTGGTATTTTAATGCCGAAATTTGTGGAAAAATTTTCTTTGACATATTTGTGTACCACACTCCTTTTCAGTCGTGTGTGATATGCTTAATATCTTCCAGGTGCTTTGAACTTCGTTGATATTTTAATATCATCTTAGTAAATTGTAACCTTTAACCTTGATTAATTCCATCTTGGTACTATTTTGGATTATTATTATTCTCCATTATAGTACTGACTTGTGTTTTATATCAATCACAGGATGGCACCACAACGCCGTTCTGAGGAGGACATACAACCTGAACTGGGGGCAGCGTTGTCAAGCATCGCCAATGCCTTGGCAGCAATGCAGCAGAACCAACAGCGTTTCGAAGAAAGTGTCAGGAGGAATGAGTTTGTTCCGCTACCTCCACCTCCCAAGCGAGGAGACATCAAAAGCTTCCTGAAGTTCAACCCACGCCAGTTTGATGTTTCTGATCAACCACTTGATGCTGATGATTGGATGCGTGAGATGTCAAGGTTGCTGATGACTGCTGATGTTCCTGAGCAAGAATGGGTAAAGTGTGCCACTCACCTTCTGAGGGGAGATGCAGCTCTCTGGTGGGAGAATTACCTGAAGGCAAACTGACCGGGTTTTCAGCCTACTTGGGGACAGTTCACTGGAGCTTTCAAAGAGCAGATGTCACGAAATTGTCATGGAGAGGATGAAGGAAGTGTTTCTCAACCTCAAGCGTGGCAATGACAATGTCAACACCTACATCAGAACTTCATGAACCTTTCTCGTTATGGTGGCGATGAGATCTCGATGACAAGAAGAAGCAAAAGAGGTTCGTGCAAGGGCTCAATGCATCGATTAAGTATGCAATCACACATGCAAGGCTTGGCGTTTTTCCGGAACTTCAGCATACAGCTGCAGAAGAGGCAAGTAGGCAAGTGTTTGAGGAGTCAAAGAAACACTGCCGTGATGCAGCAAGCTCTTCAGCTATGTCAGCTCCTTCTAAGCGTCGTGTCTTGGTTCCTAACACCCCACCGTCGCTCCCGGCTCCACCAAGACCTTCAAGCTATGCGGCAAGGCCACCAAACTTCCTCACTGCTGCTCCTGGGGCTACAACCACCACTACCCTCGAGCGCTGGGCGGAGTCCCCTGCTACGTTGCTCCACGCCCACCAGTGCTTGTTACACGGTGGAAACTCCGCATCAAAGCTGGAACTGTCCGATGAAGAACAAGGCTCTTCCTCCACCACCTCCAAGACCTGGCAAGCCCTCCTTTGGTTCGTGCACCACCACCTCGGGCTCTCAACATCAACACCAAGCCCAAGCCCGGTTCATCTGTTTCTAAATCAGGTCAACGCCAAGCTGAGCATACACCGAGTTGTGATGGGTATGCTTCCGTTAACTCAGTTCTCGCAAGAGTTTTGTTTGATTCGTGCTTTGCATTCTTTTGTTTCGCATAAGTTTGCGCGTGAGCAAGATCTGGTTAAGGTTCCTTTATCACATCGTCTGGTGGTACAATCTCTGGTTCAAACATGAGGGTCGCTCATATCAGCCATGGCAATCAAATTGAGATTGGTGGCTCTTCGCTCTCGGCGTCCTTAATTGTTCTGGGCAATCGACATTGATGTCATCTTGGGCATGGATTGGTTGACAGAATGCAGCTGTGATTGATTGTGCTGAACGCCGGTTTCTCAAGATTCCTCAAGGCCATATAGTCTATTCTCCAAGTCCGACTCGCTATCCAGCTTTTCTTTGGCGGCTCAATGTTGATGCTATGGAAGCTATTCAGAGTGTTCCGGTGGTCCGTGAGTTCCAGATGTCTTTCCCAAGAGTTGCTGTATGCCTCCGGATCGTGAGGTTGAGTTTGTTATTGAGCTTGAACCTGGTACCGCCTCCTATCTCCAAGCTGCCTTATAAAATGGGTCCCGCTGAGTTGGCTGAACTCAAACGACAGCTTGATGAACAAGAGAAGTTGGGTTTCATTCAGCATAGTACTTCTTCTTGGGGTAGCCCTACCCTCTTTGTGAAGAAGCGAGACCAGACTGATAGACTTTGTGTTGACTATCGGGCTCTAATGCTAAAACCATCAAGAATAAATATCCCCTTCCGCGGATTAATGATCTCTTTGATCAGCTAGCTGGAGCTGTGGTATTCTCTAAGCTTGACTTGAGAAGTGGTTATCACCAAATCAAGATTCGCAAGGAAGATGTTCCTAAAACAGCTTTCACCACCCGCTATGGCCTGTATGAGTACACGGTCATGTCTTTCGGTCTCACCAACGCACCTGCCACCTTCTCCAGGCTCATGAACTCGGTTTTCATGGAGTATCTCGACAAGTTCGTTGTGGTTTACCTGGATGACATCCTAGTCTATTCTAAGTCAAAGGAAGAACATGAAGAACACCTTCGATGTGTCCTAAACAAGCTTCGTGAGAACCGCTTATATGCAAAGTTCTCCAAGTGCGAGTTTTGGCTGCCTCAAGTAACCTATCTTGGTCACGTCATCTCTGCCAAGGGCATTGCAGTCAATCCGGAAACTGTGAAGTCAATTGTTGAATGGCTTCCTCCTGTTAATGTCAAAGAAGTGCGGAGTTTCCTTGGTTTGGCTAGTTATTGCCGTCGCTTCGTTCAGAACTTTTCGAAGATAGCGAAGCCTCTTACTGATATCCTCAAGAAACGCAAGAAATACCTTTGGACTCCTGCATGTCAAGCAAGCTTTGAGACAGTCAAAGAGAAGCTCACTTCCACACCAGTCTTGGTTCCTCCGGATACATCCAAGCCGTTCCAGATATTCTGTGACGCCTCTTTGCAAGGATTGGGTGCGGTCCTTATGCAAGAAAAACAAGTTGTTGCTTATGCCTCTCGCCAGTTGAAGACGCATGAGATCAACTATCCTACACATGACCTCGAGCTCGCAGCAGTTGTCTTTGCTTTGAAAGTATGGAGGCACTACTTGCTTGGCAAACTGCTAGAAATCTTTTCTGATCACAAGAGTTTGAAGTATATCTTCACTCAGCCTGATCTCAACCTTCGGCAGAGGAGATGGATTGAAGCAATCAATGATTTTGATTTGACCATCAACTACACTCCGGGCAAAGCTAATGTCATGGCAGATGCTCTCCGCAAAGCTGATGTCAACAACCTCATGATGGAAGAACAAGCCTCTCTTGTGCGAGGAATTCCGTCAGCTCAACCTTGAAATTGTGGAACAAGGGTATCTCCTGAACCTTCTGGCGACTCCTCTCTTGGAAGAAAAGGTTCGCTCCTTTCAGCTTGGTGATCCGTACACCAGGAAGATCATCTCTAGGCTTCAGCTTCCGAAGTATGAGTCCTTCCACGTCGATGATCAAGGCACGCTTTTCTTTGAACACCGGATGTTTGTTCCGAACTACCCGGGTTTGAGAGAGCAAGTTCTCAAGGAGGCGCATGATTCTGTTCTTTCTATCCACCCTGGCAGCACAAAGATGTACATGGACTTGAAAACACAATATTGGTGGCCGGGTTTGAAAAGATATTGTGCCAAGTATGTCTCGGAGTGTGATGTCTGCCGCAGAGTGAAAGCTGTTCATCAGAAACCTTCCGGTCTTCTACAGCCATTGAAACCCCCGGAATGGAAATGGGAGAAAGTGGAGATGGACTTCATCACTGGTTTTCCAAGGTCGCAGAAGGGCAACAATGCAATCTTTGTTGTCATTGACAGGCTTTCTAAAGTGGCTCACTTCTTCCCCGTCAAGGAAACCATTTCTGCAATTCAGTTGGCTGAGCTCTATATCAATGTAATTGTCTCTCTGTATGGGGTTCCGCTTGAGATCAGTCTGCACTGTGGAAGTATCTTCACTTCCAAGTTCGGGAGAGTTTCCAAAATGCTTTGGGAACAAAGTTGAACTTCAGCACTTACCACCCTCAGTCGCAAGGACAAGTTGAAAGGATCAATCAGATTCTGGAGGATATGCTTCATGCTTGCGTCATCTCTTTTGGCATGAAGTGGGAAGAATGTCTTCCTTATGCTGAATTCTCTTACAACAACAGCTTCCAGAAAAGTCTAAAGATGGCACCATTTGAGGCTCTCTATGGTCGCAAATGCAGAACTCCGATTGGTTGGTCGGGTGCAGGAGAAAGAATATTGTTTGGCCCTGACATTGTAACTCAAGCGGAGGAGAAGGTTCATATCATTCTTGAAAATCTGAGGATTGCTCAAAGTCGCCAGAAGAGCAATTATGACAGAAAGCACACGGACATGGAGTATGTCCCTGGTGATCTCGTTTACCTTCGTGTCACTCCCATGAGAGGCACGCACCATTTTGGTATCAAAGGAAAACTGGCTCCTAGATACATCGGTCCTTTCAAAATTCGTGGAAGAAGAGGAGAAGTTGCTTATGCTCTTGAGCTCCAGGAAAAACTCAAAGTCCATGATGTTTTCCACATCTCTCAACTCAAGAAGTGCTTCAAGGACCCCGGCAGGACCGTGGACCATGAGCTTATCAATCTCCAAGAAGACCTGTCTTATCAAGAACACCCCACAAAAATCCTTGAAGTCACAGAAAGAAGGACTCGCAACAAGTCCATCAAGTTCTGCAAGGTGCAGTGGTCGCACCATTCCGTTGATGAAGCCACTTGGGAACGTGAAGATGAGCTCCGTGTCAAGTATCCTACCCTCTTTGTGTCTTCTTCGTCATCCTAGAATCTCGGGGCGAGATTCCTGTTTAGTGGGGGAGAGTTGTAGCATCCCAATTGTCTAACAATTGTAATGCTACATGGTCTAGTAATGTAATGGCTACTTCAAATATATAATTGTTGCATCATCATTATATCATGCTCATGTCATCATGCCTCCTTGCATTTGAGCATCATATAAAACCCTTTTCCATTTGGTTCTTATCTCATATGCATTATTAATTGTATTTGCCTCTTGATATTGTAGTTGCTTCTTGATATATTGTTTAAATGCCCAAGTTGAGTTGGGGGCATATCTCTTATTAACTCCACCACCTTTCTTTCACCACCTTATAATTCCACCATCCAACTAAATGTGAGCTTTGCACTTTATTTGGGTTTTGCCTCTAGCTCGTGTGGTTTGGGATGGATCCAATTCTTTTCCACATGCTCTCATCTTGGCATCATGATGTTTTCACATTAGTGATATATGAGAGCCACATGGCCACCTTTGCATGCCTTGTGGGTGGAACCCTTTTTCCTAGCTTCCATATGGATTATTATGGGTTTATGCTCATGATGGGATAATTAGGGGACTATTAAGCATCTAGTGGTATATACACACTAGCAAGTCCCAATTTTACCCAAACATGGCCATCTCCAACTACTCCACATGGGGCATCCTTTCATTTCTTTTGCTTGGCTTTATTCCACCTTTGGGAATGCAAATGAACAATGCCATGTTTAATATTATTGTTTTCACAAGAATCAACATGGTATTAAATATTTTGCATGGGCCATGCAAGTGCCACCTTTTCTAGTACTTGGTTTTTATTTGAATCTTGAGTGGATCACCATTTCTCTCTCTCTCTATCTCTATCCTTTCTTTGGCTTGATCTATTTTGATCTTGCTTAAACCCTAGCTTCACATCCCTCTCTTTTTCTTGACTTGATATTGTTGGAGCTTGTCTAGAGCATGCTTGATCTTGTCATAAAGGACCACTCCATCTATCTCTCTCTCTAAACCCTAAACCATCACCTACCCATCTAACCATACCCCATCCTCTCTAACCATACCCCCCATCTAAGCTAAACCCTAAACCTACCTCCCTCTCTCTCGGCCTCTCTCTCTCACCTAGCTTGGCCCCACCGGCCACCCTCTCTTCCTGGCCACCTCACCCCTGCCCTAGCTACCCTCATACCAAACCCTAACCGATCCTAGCTCACCCGAGGCTCCCCCAAAACCCTAACCCGAGCCTACCCTCTCTCCCTCTCTTATCTCCCAGCCTTGTGGCCCCCTAGCCCGAGCCTGCCCCTGCCTCCTTGGCCTCGCCTCCTGTCCCACCCGAAGCCCCCATGCACTGTCTGGCCGCCGACCCAAGCACGTGAGGAGGGGAGGAGAGAAAGGTGGCACCGAGGCCACCTTTTCCCATCTACCCCATCTCCCCACGGCACCCCTCTCCCCCTCTGCTTTACCACCACCTCACGGTCCTCCTGCATCTCCAGATCCGCCGAGGCGCCCTGCCCGCCTCCCTCTTCTCCATCGCCACTAACCATCGCCGCCACCGCTTCAAGGCCCACCTGTAACGAGGAGGCGGGCGTGGTGTTGTGGTCGTCGAGGAAGGACATGAGATCCCGCGCCGCCTGCAGCAAAGCAACGAGGAGGAGGAGCCTCAGCTGAACACCGACGCCCCGACGTGAAAACCCTAGCTCCGGTCCGTCGCTATCGCTGCCTCTCGCCCCAGGCCGATCTGACCACGCCAACCAACTCTCGGTGAGATACCCAACCCCCAGACATCCTCTCGCCATCGCTGCCTTGCCTGGTCACACGGGACAATCCGACGAACGGCCTCATGCGCGGGCGTCACAGACGCTTTCTCCTCGCCATAGCGTCGTGTAAGCCCCATCTAGGCCCGCCCGCCTCCCCTGGACACTAACCCTAGCCACCGCAGCGGCTGCCGCCTCACAAGACGCCAGATCCCCGGATCGAATCCCCGCGTCGCGTCCGCGCGTGCGAGCACCGATCTGTCCTATGCTTGCGGAGAAGAGGAACAGTACGGCCGCACTTTTTGCCGATAACCTCACATTTTATGTGCGTAACCCATGTCCAGCCTGGCCCATCTGTCTGTCTCGGTGAAGTTTTGCAGAAAAAGCCCTCTGTTTTCTCTCCGTCAACCCGCGCTCCAGCTCGATCACTGGCAGCCTCAAGGCGATGGCTCGCTGACTGGTCAGGTGCCTGTGCCCCACATGTCATTCGCTTGAGCTAGATTAGGCCGTGGTGTAAAATGTTTTCTGTGCGCTGTGGAGTCCCAGTCAGCACTGGCCCCACCCGTCAGTGGCTGGGGTTAGCTGTTCCTGAGTACAAAAAGACTTTCTGTATATCTGTTTTAATTCAAATCTTTTTCAAATTATTTCAAATTCAAATTTATTTGCTTTTAAATAACTTTTAAAATACAAACCCAATTAATACAAATAATATATGTTTTCAAATCAGAAAAATGTGAGGAATTCAAATCCTTCATCCAAAATATATTTTGAACATTTAAAATTGCAAGTTGATTAAAATTACAATAAAATGCCCTTTTTGCCTTAATTAATTAATAACTTTTGTTGTATAACTCCAAATTTAACAAATAATATGTCTAAAATGATTAGCTCGACGAGACCTTTCTGTTTATGCATTCCATCATCTGTTTTGAAGCATGCATCATATAAATATAATGGGTACAGCAACTATTTTGAGGATAAAATGGGGCCAAAACTCAATAAAATGATGTGTTATTGTATTCCACACCTCACCCATGCCATGCTACTTTATTCCCATGCAAATTGTGCATCATTCATCATGGCATGATTGTTTGCTTGTCGCATTTAATTCATATGCTTGCGCACTTTATTTATGTTGGCCCTTGTTTGTTTGGTTCTTCTTCGAATAGACGCTGAGCAGGGGATATACCAAGAGAACCAGGAGTACCACCCAGATCCTTCTCTCGCTTCAACTGAGCTGCCAGGCAAGCACTACCACATGCTTGCATACATATAGTACTTATTGCCTATTTCTTATTCTTGCATCATTGAGTCGCGATTGCATTAAATTGAATCCCAAGTATTGCATATCCTTTACTTTTAAACCCCACCGAAGCTTGTTCCTCCATCCCATGAGCCATTACTACAGGGGTTGTTTGAGCCATGCGAGTCGTAGAACAACATGTGTAGGGTATGTGAGTGTCTGATGGATAATGAGGTACCTAAACAACTTAACCTGAGTAGTAATGGGATAACTAATGAAAGTGGCATCGGTGAGCCATATTCGCTATTTGGTTTTTCAGGCTCACTTGTGTCCCGTAGGACCCCGAGTACTTGATTCATGTTCCTTGAATATTCGCGCTATCCACATCCGGGAGGCTTATGAACCCCCTGAGCCAGAGCTTGATTCATTCTTATTTCTTGGGGCCACAAACTAGTTTGAGGTTTTATTTACTATCCTGTACTTATGCCATGCTTTACTGCTTTAATTTAAATTGTGCGAGGTACTGCACACTGTACTGTTTAGGGCCGTGACCCGTTTTCGCTGTATCGACAAGCCCAGTCACACTTTCGGGTTCCCGATGCTTACCGGCTCCCACAAACCTTGAGGCCGTCTCGGAGTCAGCTAACTTTGTTGCGGGTAGCTCAATGGGGTGGCCCCCTGAAATATTTCTGAATCCTGTGATCGCTTTGTCATGAATGCCTCGTTGGGTTTTGATTTGGTTTTTCTGAGGTTGATCGAGTGTGTGTTGCTATTTGTGCACCCCTGCAGGGTAAAACTTTCTGAAAGCCGTGTCCGCGGTTATGGACGACTTGGAGCACAGTTTCTCGATCTTAGACAAGAATAACTAAAGTACCGCTTTTAATTTGACTAAGTACCCGACTAGTAAATAGTGCAACACTCATGGAATGGATAATAAACCTGCCAACGGACGGGGGGGGGTTGTTCGTCCGCTTCCTCGTCGGTAAGCGAGGAGGAGGATGGATCTGTGGATATTACCGTTATAATCATATAATCCTGTTATTAATTCACGGACATCCGTCTATCTCTGGTTAGGCGGATGGTTAGCGAGTATCTACAGAATTGTTAGGGTTTACCTTTTGCTGCAATTGCGTCACCCCAGGTTGTGTCCACTTTAGAGGCATAAAGACTTGCTGAGTACCCCTAGGGTCTCACACGATAAATTATTGGTTCAGATGAACAGGTACCCTCGCAAGATGGATACTGGGTGGAAGAGACGGACGACGTGGGAAACGATCATTCGGTGTAGAGATTCCGGGAACGGGGATCCGTGAGATCTGTGGGCGGGATCTGCTTATTTATGGGGCATCTTATGCCGATTTGCTTCTTATCCGTACTCGGATTTTGTCTTCCACTTCCGCCTGATACTCTGATGTTTGATGTATGAGGAGATATCCTAAACTATTATATCTATCTAGGATATTTGGACCTTGCCGTATGGCGTTGCTATATTTCCTTTCTTTTTAGATGGAATGGCTCTGATGTACTATTGTATGGTGGCTTGCATACATACTCACTTGTGTATGTAGTTGATCCCTTCGCCTGCCGATTACGCCGCCCGTTCTTGTCCCGATGTTTGGAAATGGTTGGGACGGCCGAAAGGTCTACATGTGAGTGGCATTTGGGCCCCACCGTACTATTTCAACCATTTCTGCTCATCCAGGCTTGTAACTAGGAGCGTAATTCACCGAGGTAGTTACAATGACCAAGGTCACAACCGTAGTTGCTTTGTTTGACCTGCACAACCATAGTTGATGGTACCGTGTCCATGTCTTGTACTCCGTATAGTGGATGCATCTTGGCCAATCAAGCTTTGCTTACAAAGGGAAAATCCAATTTTGTTTTTCCAAGTGACAACATTGTTTTTGGTTGTGAAGCAACTTCAAAGATTATGGATCATTATGAAATCGTGCCAATTGTCACACAAAGTACCATGTTTAATGGATAAACCCTATCAATCTTACTGGCTAGATTTTTGCGATAAATTGACAATATGGCAGTTTCCTAAAAGCATGTAAATTTTGGTAACATGGTCTAGAGAAATGATGGAGAAGACTCTAGAACGATGGAGAAGTGTGTTCTGAGGTTTGTGCATAGTATTTATTGTGCTAAAAACTATCAATAGTATCTTCTAGCATCAGATGCTAATAGAATGGAAAAGAAGATACGACTGCTAGCAATATTGGGATTCCCGAGTCTTGATCCAACGGTCAATATTCAAAGTGGTAAGATGAGATAATATATGGCCCAAAATGCCACCTTCCATAATTTCACACAAATTACCGATTTAACCAAGAATTCATGAGTTTCATGAATTTTCAAGCTTCCGTGTTGATTTTGCCATTTTAACTAGTTCATCTCGGTTTAGCCAAAATTGGTCAATTTTGATCTAGGTTCACTGGCAGGGGGCCACATATATGGTGGTATAGGGTTCATAGTAGAGAAAACAAAAAATTTCCTATGATGGGAACAACTATGTACCAAGATCTATCTACTAGATTCAAACAACGGGCGGATGTATATCTGTAGAGAACATACCCTTCAAGACCGACAAAGCTTAATGAGTTAAACTCGTGGTTGATGTAGACGATCTTTTGCCGATCTCAAGATCGAGAGGAAGTCCTAGCGCCACAAATCAGCAGCGCATCCGTGCTCGCACACACGTACAAGACACCGAGCAACCTCCGCCTCCTCGCTCCAGCAATGCAACGGAAGCACAACTCTTTCTTGCTGAATAGCCACGAGGAACATGTATCTCGCTAGTCCGAGACCATGGGGGATAAATTCTAGAGGGGAGAGAGATCCTTCACGAGGAGGTGTGAGTGAGAAGTGAGGAGGGGGTGCCTTTTCTAGGAGAGGGGGCGAAACCCCAAGGGGGTGGCCGGCGCATGGGGCTACCCCCTTGCTCTCCCATCATTCATGTGGGTGGACACTCCACTCACAAAAATCCTTTCAATTCCCTCCACTCAAATTCCCATTAAATTTCCACCAAATTTAATGCAAACTCTCATTAAATAAAACTCCTTTTATTTATTCAGAATTTTGTCAATTGCTTTAATGACAGACATTCACATATAACCCCTTGCTATTATTTCATTTCACATGCAAAAACACTTTCGTAAGTTGTTATAGTAACATAAACTCAATGACTTTGATCGTAATGCTATACTTCGGATGATTATTCATCACACCATTACACTAATGTTGTGACCTCGTTATTAACAACATCCAATGTCTATGATAAGGAAAATTTGATCATCTTGTTAATCAATGTGCTAGTTTATGAGAGAGGCATAACTAGGAACTTTCTGTTTGTTTATTAAACACACATGTATTAATGTTTCTGTATTAATACAATTATAGCATTCAAAATAAACATCTATCATATACTTGTAATACACATAATAAACACTTTAGTATTGCCTCTCAGGGCATATTCCCTTCAGTCTCCCACTTGCACTAGAGACAATAATCTAGTTACATAGTGATGAATCTAACACCCATGGAGTTATGGTGTTGATCATGTTTTTCTCTAGGGAGAGTTTTAGTCAATGGATCTGCTACATTGAGATTCGTATGTACTTTACAAGTCTTTATATCTCCATCCTTGACATGTTCACGGATGGAGTGAAACCGGCGCTTAATATACTTGGAATACTTATGAGAACTTGGTTCTTTGGCATTGGCAATGGCACCATTGTTGTCACAATAGATCACCATTGGGTCCAACGCGCTTGCAACCACACCTAGTTCGGATATGAACTCCTTCATCCAAACTTCTTCCTGAGCCGCTTCCGAAGCAGCAACATATTCGGCCTCCGTTGTTGATCACGCCACCACGGGTTGTTTGGAACTCCTCCAACTAACTGCTCCACCATTCATGAGAAATACGTATCCGGATTGAGACTTAGAGTCATCTGGATTAGTGTCAAAGCTAGCATCGACATAACACTTAGCGACGAGCTCTTCTTCACCTCCGTATACAAGAAACATATCCTTAGTTTCCGCAAGTACTTGAGGTTATTCTTGACCGCTACCCAGTGTTCTGAACCTGGATCTAATTGGTACCTACTAGTCAAACTAATAGCATGTGCCACAACCGGTCTTGTACATAGCATGGCGTACATTATAGATTCTATGGCTGAAGCATAGGGGACTTTGTCCATTATCTATCTTTCTTCTGCCGTAGCCGGACTTTGAGTCTTACTCAATGTCTTGCCTTGCAACATAGGTAAGAACCCCTTCTTACTTTCGTCCATTTTAAACTTCTTTAAAATCTTATCAAGGTATGTACTTTGTGATAGCCCTATTAGGCGCCTAGATCTATCTCTACAGATCTTTATGCCTAGTATGTATGACGCTTCACCTAGGTCCTTCATTGAAAATTTGTTGTTTAGATAACTTTTAACACTGTTAAAAGATCTGTATCATTTCCGGTCAATAATATGTCTCCACATATAATATCAGAAATGCCACATTGCTCCCACTCACTTTCTTGTAAATACAAGCTTCTCCATAAGTTTGGACAAATCCAAACTCTTTTATCACCTCATCAAAGCGGAGATTCCAACTTCGTGATGCTTGCTTTAGTCCATAGATGGATCGATGAAGCTTGCACACCTTGTTAGCATCCTTAGGATCGACAAAACCCTTTGGTTGTATCATATACAACTCTTCTCAAATATTACCATTGAGGAATGCGGTTTTGACATCCATCTGCCATATCTCATAATCAAAATATGCAGCAATTGCTAACATAATCTAACTGATTTTAGCATTGCTACGGGAGAGAATGTCTCATCGTAGTCAACTCCTTGAATTTTTTGAAACACCTTTGCGACAATTCGAGCTTTATAGACGGTCACATTACCATCAGCATCAGTTTTCCTTTTGAAAATCTATTTATTCTCCATGACCTTTCGGTCGTGAGGTAAGTCCACCAAGTTCCAAATTTGATTTTCATATATGGATTCCATCTCGGATTTCATAGCTTCTAACCATTTGTTGGAATCCGGGCTCATCATCGCTTCTTCATACGTCTCAGGGTCATCATTTTCATCAACCATGAAATTCATGACAGGGTTTCCGTACAGCTCGGGAGTTGCACGCGTCCTGCTAGACCTGCGAGGTTTGGCAGTACTCTCTTTTGGAGTTTCATGATCATTATCATTAGTTCCTTCTTCAACTGGTGAATCCAACGCTGCGCTACTCGCCATACTTTGAAGAGAAGGTTCAATAACCTCTTTGAGTTCTATCTTCCGACTACTCACACCTTTCGCGAGAAACTCTTTCTCTAGAAAGGATCCATTCTTGGCAACAAAAACCTTGCCCTCGGATCTCTGATAGAAGGAATACCCAATTGTTTCATTAGGGTATCCTATAAAGACGCATTTTTCCGCTTTGGGTTCGAGTTTATCCGGTTGAAGTTTCTACACATAAACATCGCATCCCCAAACTTTAAGAAATGATAGCTTAGGTTTGTTTCCAAACCATAATTCATACGGTGTCTTTTCAACGGTTTTAGATGGTGCCCAATTTAAAGTGAATGCAGCAGTTTCTAGTGCATAACCCCAAAATGACAACGGCAAGTCCGTCAGAGACACCATAGATCGAACCATATCCAATAAAGTACGATTACAACTTTCCGATACACCATTTCACTGTGGTGTTCCGGCAGGTGTGAGTGGTGAAATAATTCCACTTTCATGTGAGTGCTAAACTCGTAACTTAGATACTCACCTCCACGGTCGGACCGTAGAAATTTGATCTTTCTATTACGATGATTTTCCACTTCATTTTGAAATTCCTTGAACTTTTCAAAGGTTTCAGACTTGTGTTTCATCAAGTAGATATAACCGTATCTACTCAAATCATCCGTGAAAGTAACAAAATAACGATATCCACCTCGCGCCAACACACTCATTGGACCACATACATCAGAATGTATGATTTCCAATAAATCTGTCGCCCGTTCCATTGAACCGGAAAACGGCATTCTAGTCATCTGGCCATAAGGCATGGCTCACATGTATCAAATGATTCAAAATCAAGTGATTCCAAAAGTCCATCCGAATGGAGTTTCTTCATGCATTTAATGCCAATATGACCTAGAAGGCAGTGCCACATATATGCAGATATATCATCATTAAGTTCAATTCTTTTAGCATCAACATTATGAATATGTGCATCACTATTATCGAGATCCAACAGAAATAAACCATTCATCATCGGTGCATGACCATAAAATATTTCATTCATATAAATAGAACAACCATTGTTCTCGGATTTAAATGAATAACCACTTTGCATCAAACACGATCCAGATACAATGTTCATGCTCAGTGCAGGCACCAGATAACAATTATTCAAGTTTATTACTAATCCCGATGGTAAGTGGAGAGGTAGCGTTCCGATGGCGATCACATCAACACTTGATCCATTGCCGACACACATATTAACCTCACCCCTTGCTAGCCGTCGCTTGTTCCGCAGCCCCTGATTCGAGTTACAAATATTAGTAACTGAACTGGTATCAAATACCCAGTTGCTACTGCGAGTACTAGTCAAGTACACATCAATAACATGTATATCATATATACCTTTGTTTGCCTTGCCGACCTTCTTGTGTGCCAAATACTTGGGGCAGTTGCGCTTCTCGTGGCCAGTCCCTTTACAATAATATCACTCGGTATCAGACTTAGGTCCAACTTGGGGTTTCTTTTTAGGCACGGCAACCGACTTGCAGCCCTTACTTCCCTTCCATTTTCCCTTCTTGTCTTTCTTGAAACCAGTGTTATTATTGATCATCAACACTTGATGTTCCTTCTTGATCTCCACTTTTGCAGTTTTAAGCATTGACAGAAGCTCGGGGAGAGACTTCTTCATGCCTTGCATATTATAGTTCATCACGAGGCTCTTATAGCTAGGTGGCAGACACTACAGAACACGATGGATGCCTAAGTCAATGGGAATCGATAGTCCCAAGGACACAAGCTTATTGGCATAACCCGACATCTTGATTACATGCTCACTTATGGAGCTGTGCTCTTCCATCATGTAGCTAAATAACTTTTCTGAAGCATTTTAGCTCCCTACAGTAGCATGTGTGTGGAAAATTATTTTCAACTCACCCATTGTATCAAATGCATTGCTGTTTTTGAAGCTCTTTCGAAGTTCTGGCTCTAGCCATACAATATGTCGCAATGAACTAAGTTGTGGTCCTCCTGACGAGTCTGATAGACATTCTTCTCCTCGTCAGGGGCATCATCAAAAGGTGGGGGGGGGGCTAGCGGCGCTTCTAGCACATATTGCTTTTGTGAAGCAGAGAGGAGAATCCTCAAATTCATGGCCCATTCGATAAAGTTGCTACCGTTCGTTGCAAGCTTCTCTTTCTCCAGGAACACATTGAAATTAAAAGCAGGTGGTGCCATCTACAACCAAATTTGTAAAGTTTAGACTAAGTTTATGATAGATTGAGTTCAACTAATCCACATTGCGAATGAACTCCTACTCAAAATGACATCCCTCGTGCCTTTTTGGTGATTACATGAACCAAATCCACTACACCAAATCCAATCATCACGTGAGTCGGTGTAGCTTCAAAGGCGAGCATCAAATGGGCATCATATCTACCATATGACTCATGCTTAACCTTTCGGTCCGTGTTCCGAGGCCATGTCTGTACATGCTAGGCTCGCCAAGTGAGAACCTTAGTATTCACGTATGTAACTGTCTTACACCCGTAATATGGTCGTGGATCCAAGAACACCTGATCATCACGTGATGTCTTGGAGCGACGAAACATAATCGGTGCATACTTAAGGAAGAACACATTCTTATCTTGATATTTAAATGAGGGATCATCTTATTATGCTAATAAAACGCCAAACAAGCAATATAAGATGCAATCAAACATCCCATGTTTGTAAGTGAAATGATATGGTTCCCGCATATGATCTCTCTCATGTGCTCCTTGGTATGATCACTATCATACCTCTATGTGTAAGGCCAAGGTCTATGGAACTTACAAATTATGTGTGTTGTAAGAGTATCATATCATACTTCTACTTACAACATCACCATATCATAACACTAGCCCAGCAACAATCTAAACTAGACGCCTCTAATTTATCCATTGCAAGTTTAACGTGGCTTAGGGCTTTCCAAGATAGAACCGTTCATATATACAAACATGAACCACAACAAGGATAACCAAACTGTTGACAACTTGTTGCAAATTAGATATTGACTATAGTAGGAGAGACAGACACCCTCTATCCACTTATGCAAAACTAGTTGCATGTCAAGCGTGGAACATGTCTCATGTGCGAGGACATGTAAAGTTTGTCCGGGCCGCTTCATCCCACTATGCCACCAATATCCAAAATACGAAGCAATAACATGATCATCATCGCCCACATACTCATATGTGTACTACCTGTGTAAAGCATCTACGCATAGATCTGGCTCTGATACCACTGTAGGGTTCACAGCATAGAAAACAAAAAATTTCCTACGATGGGAACAACTATGTACCAAGATCTATCTACTAGATACAAACAATGGGCGGATGTATATCCGTAGAGAACATACCCTTAAAGACCGACAAAGATTAACGAGTTAAACTCGTGGTTGATGTAGACGATCTCTTGTCGATCTAAAGATCGAGAGGAAGTCCTAGCACCGCAAATCAGCAACGCATCCGTGCTCACACACACGTACAAGACACCGAGCAACCTCTGCCTCCTCGCTCCAGCGATCCAGCGGAAGCACAACTCTTTCTTGCGGAATAAACACCGGGAACATGTATCTCGCTAGTACGAGACCATGGGGGATAAATTCTAGAGGGGGAGAGAGATCCTTCACGAGGAGGTGTGAGTGAGAAGTGAGGAGGGGGTGCCTTTTACAGGAGAGGGGGAACCCCAAGGGGGTGGCCGGTGCATGGGGGCTGCCCCCTTGCCCTCCCCTCATTCATGTGGGTGGACACTCCACTCACAAAAATCCTTTCAATTCCCTCCACTCAAAATCCCATTAAGTTTCCACCAAATTTAATGCAAACTCTCATTAAATAAAACTCCTTTTATTTTTTCAGAATTTTGTCAATTAATTTAATGACAAACATTCACATATAACTCCTTGCTGGTATTTCATTTCAAATGCAAAAACACTTTCTGCAATTTCACCCGAAAACCTGTTCCGGTATCTAGTGAAATAAATTTTTGTGCTTGTTATTCTTTCCGGCATGAAACTTTTGCTCCATCTGGATGTGGGTTTCTCTTAAGTGTGCCACCCTACGGTTCTCAAATAATACGGACATGATCAAGACCCTTCTCCGATCAATAATCAGAAGCGGGATCTGGAGACCCATACTGACTACCACACATTCAACGATGACTTTCTTATGATCGTCGGAACCTTTTTACGCTAGTATCTTAATCCCTTTGTTTCACGATATATTACATGTCCGAGATTCGATCATTAGTATCTCCATACCTAGTTTTATCTCGTTAATGACATGCACTCTTTTCTCGTTCCCGTGATATAACATTCTAGTGATCAAATCACTTGCTTGCAAGCTAACCAATGTGATATCATTGAGAGGGCCTAGAGTATATCTATACATCATCGGGATAAACAAATTCCACTCTCGATCCATGGGCCTCAACATAACACTTTAGTAGTTCTGAATCCATCTTTATAATCACCTAGTTACGGTGTGACGTTTGATGTTATCAAGAAACTCTTCTGGTGTTAGTGATTGACATGATCTCATGGTCTAAGGATTAGGATCACTTTGTAAGTTGTTATAGCAATATAAACTCAATGACTTTGATCGTAATGCTGTACTTCGGATGATTGTTAATCACACCATTACACTAATGTTGTGACCTCGTTATTAACAACATCCTATGTCTATGATTAGGAAACTTTGATCATCTTGTTAATCAACGAGCTAGTTTATGAGAGAGGCATAACTAGGAACTTTCTGTTTGTTTATTAAACACACATGTATTAATATTTCCGTATTAATACAATTATAGCATGCAAAATAAACATCTATCATATACTTGGAATACACATAATAAACACTTTATTATTGCCTCTCAGGGCATATTCCCTTCAGGTGGTGCCTAAAGCAAGGTAGGTCAGAATTTTCAAAGTTATCCCTCCCCACCCCTTCGCGCTGTGTTAACATCCACCCTCCGCCGCCTATGCCTTCACCTCCTTGGAAGCCCACAAAATAGACGCGCTCACCGGCGCTCCTCATCTCACCACCGTGCACCCGAAGAAGCTTTCCCTACCCGTCAATGTTCTTGAGACGCACTAGTGGTCACGTGTATCCCACGGTAGTCCTTCAATCTCTAGATCGATCTGGTTGGCAATTTATTTCCAATTCACCAGATCTGCCTCCTCAAATATGTAGTTTAATTTGTCCTCGGTCTACATGGTCATAGTTGATTCTAGGCTTGATCTATGTTCTTAAGTACCTTCGCTGATTATTGCTATCGATATGTTTGCTGAAATGCATGGGCATATATAGTTTATGTACTCCGTCTATTTGTTTCCAACGTATGTCATAATTAAACATATGGAGATATTTGGGATGTAGGTTTCTCCATTAGGCACGCCTAAACATATCTTTGGTGTTGTACGATTTATTGAGTTTGTTAGATCTCACTGTGATAACTCAGAAGTACATTGCCCCTGCCGCTTATGCGTGAATTAGAGGGTTCTGCCTTTCAGTATAGTGGAACAACATATTTATATATTTGGCCAAGCATATGAACCGGGGTAAGAACATCTTTATCATCTAGATAAAGTAGGAGAAGCAGATGTTGATCATCTAGATAAATTAACAAAGGCACCTCCTGAGTATCTAGATCAACTTGTAAAAGGGGAGGAGAGAAAAAGCACAAGCTGCATGAAACAGGTTTCATTTCAGGTACTTACTGATACGTTGGAAAAGTATCTATAATTTTTGATGCTCCATGCTTGTTTAGTATCTACTTTGCTTTACTTGTCCACACTTTGAGGTGCTTTTTACATGTTTTCTGGTACTAACCTATTAATAAGTTGCAACAGCGCCAGATGCCTGTTTTCTGCTGTTTTTGGTTTCAGAAAAGTTAGTAAAGAAATATTCTTGGAATTGGACGGGACGAAGGACAAAGTCAATAACTTTCCGTGGGGAACAAGAAGTCCCGAGGGGAGCCCAGAAGGCCAACCAGGGGACCAGACCCACCCTAGGCGCGGGTGGGCCCTAGCCCGCGCTTGGCTAGGGTTTGGGCACCTTAGCCTCCTCCCGGTCTCGCCCCTACGCCTATAAGAAGCCCCCGATGCAGAAACCATAAGTACCTGATCAGAAATCCATAAAACCGTCTATAGCCGCTGCCACCATCGTCCCTAGATCGAGAGGGGATGTTTCTTCCCGGCACCCTGCCGGAGGGGAGATCATCCCGGAGGCCTTCTCTCCGATATGATTTGTGAGTAGTTACACCTTGGACTATGGGTCCATGTAGTAGCTAGATGGTTGTATCTCCTCCTTTGTGCTTTCATGTATAGATCTTGTGAGCTCCGTTCATGATCAAGATCTAATCTATTTGTAATCATGCATGCTGTGTTTGCGGGGATCCGATGGATATTGTAGCATCCCAATTGTCTAACAATTGTAATGCTACTTGGTCTAGTAATATATATGCTACTTCCTACATATAATTGTTGCATCATAATTATATCATTCTCATGTCATCATGCCACCTTGCATTTGAGCATCATATAAAACCCTTTTTGTTTTGGTTCTTCTCTCATATGCATTGTTAATTGTATTTGCCTCTTGATATTGTATTTGGTTATTGATATATTGTTTAATGCCCAAGTTGAGTTGGGGGCATATCTTTTATTCCACTCCATCACCTTCTCTGTCACCACCTTATAATTCCACCATTCCCCTATATGTGAGCTTTGCATTTATTTGGGTTTACCTCTAGCTCATGTGGGTTGGGATGGCTCCTCCTACAATTCCACATGCTCCCATATATGCACCATGTTGTTTTCACATTATTGGTATATGAGAGCCACATGTCCACCTTTGCATGCTATGTGAGTGGAACCCCTTGTCAAGCTTTCATATGGTTTAAATATGAAGATAAGCTCATGTAGGAATACCATTGTGGTTCATGTTGGCTAGTGGCACATACACACAAGCTTGGCCACCTTATATTCATGCATGATCTTTTATTTAATCCATGTGGTAAACAAGCTCTCTTTTCTTTTGTTGGGCCTTATTCCAATTTGGGAAGCTTGCTTATACAAATGCCATGATATAATCTAGTGGTTTTCACTACTAGAGGGGGCATTTATTATTTATGCATGGCCCATGCAAGAACCACCACATTCTAGTCTTTTGGTTTTTACTTGAATCTTTGAGTGGATCATCCCCCATATCTCTACCCCTCTTTTGCTTGATCTTGTTTGGATCATGCCAAACCCTACACCCATCTCCATCCATCCCATCACCTCTTTATCTCACCCATATCTCTTCTTTTAAATAAAACTCTTATGCATGATCATATGAGGCTTATTCTTTTCTTTCTCCCTTTTCTCTCATAGCCTAGTTCTTCTAACCCTAATCTCTCTTACCCCTCTATCTTTTCTATCTCCAAACCCTAACCTCTCTCTCTAAACCCTCACTACTTTTTTATCTCATCCTCCCTTTTGTCTAGCTCTTGTTTGATCTTGGTTTGTCTTGTTTGATCTTGTCAAAGAAAACCACTCCACCTAGCCCCTCTCTCTCTTTCTCTCTCTACCATGAGCACCATCTAACCTAACCCGAGCCCCCTCTCTAGCTAACCCTAGTTCCCACCCTCTCTCTCGGCCTCTCTCCTCTCTCACCTAGCTGGCCCCACCTGGCCACCCTGGCCCCACCTAGCTACCTAACCCCCAGACCGAAGCCTACCCCAACCCTAAAGCCCTAACCCGAGCCACCCCCATTCCTCTACCCTAGCTAAACCCGAGCCTCCCCCTCTCCTTTCTCCCTGCCACCAAGGGGCACCCGAGCCAGTCCCCTCCTCCACCTCGTCCTAGCCCCACCTGGAGCTGCCTGCCTGTCCTCCCCATGTCCAGCACGTGAGGAAGGAGGGAAAGGTGACCACCCGAGCCACCTTTTTCCCACCCCGAACCCCACGGCATTCCCTCCTACCCCCGTCCTTATCTTCACCCCTCTCGCCTCTGCCGTGTCCCAGTGCCCCTCCCCTGGCCCTGCGCCAACCCTTTTCTCCCAGCTCCCCTTGCTCCACTTCTTCTCCAACGCCGGCCGCCACTCTCGGCTTCTTCTTCCACCTGCAGATCAAGGAGGCGGACGTGGTGTCGTGGTTGCCGGGGAAGGCCAGCAGGGACTACCGCATCACCCCCGTACACGCCAGCAAGGAGGAGCCGATCCCTGCGTTGCTGATCACGACCACCACCGAAAACCCTAGATCCGCTGCCTCTGCGCCGCTGCTGCCTGCCCGTCACACGATCCGAGGCCTCCGACGAGTCCGCGGTGAGCCCCCGTTTTCCCCCGACACCTTCCTTTTCGCCGTCGTTTCCTGTACGCACCGGTCACTCCGACGAACACCCTCTGTGCGCCGTCGTCGCGGTCGGTTCTCCTCGCCGTGACGTCGCAGAAGCATATCTAGCCGCGCGACCCTCTCCTACCAGCAACCCCCGCCGAGCCGCTTTGGTCGCTGTCGCCTGCGCGCGAGAGATCGGTCGCGAGTTCGATCCCCTCTGCGTCGTGCACGCTGCCGCCGACAGATTCGTCAGAGACGCGGTAGAAGAAAAACAGTGGCCGTGGCCCTTTTTCGCATACCCCCCTACCTTTTTGCGCGCTCAACCCGCGGTCCAGCCGGTCCCACCTGTCATCCGCGGTAGTGTTTTTACAAAAGTACACCCGTAAGACCTTGCCCTCAACCGCGGTCCCTGTCCGTGCCGCGTGTCACCCGCCCGTTCACCCGCTGGTATGTGGGCTCAGGTCCGCCGCCAGTCCACCTCCGATCACCATGGCTCGCTTCAAGCGGTGAGAAAGTCCGTTGCACGCCTTTAACCAAGTCAGCATCGGCCCCCGTCGATGGCTCAGGCTAAGTTTCGCTGAGTGTAAAAGGTTTTCCTGTTTCTCTGTTTAATAAAAACAAATTTTAGTAAATGCTTAAATACAAATTCAAATCTGTTTTAAAATAACTTTTAATTTTCAAATCCAAATAATACAAATAATATATGTTTTGAAATCAGAAAAAATGTGAGGAATTCAAATATGGCCTTCAAAATATATTTTGAACACTTTAATTTTCAAGTTGATTAAAATTACAACTAAAATGCCCTTTTTCCTTAATTAATTAATAACTTTAGTTTTATAACTCCAAATTTGACAAATGATATGTCTAAAATGATTAGCTCGACGAGACCTTTCTGTTTATGCATTCCATGTTCTGAATTGCAGCATGCATCGATATAAATATAAAGCATACAACAACTTAATTGAGTATAAAATATGATTAAAACTCAATAAAATGCTTATTTCTTGTATTCCACACCTCACCCATGCCAGGCTACCTTATTGCCATGCAAATTGTGCATCATTCATCATGGCATGATTGTTTGCTTGTCGCATTTTATTCATATGCTTGTGCACTTTATTTATGTTGGCCCTTGTTTGTTTGGTTCTTCTTGAATAGACGACGGGGATATATCAAGAAACCCAGGAGCACTATCAGATCCTTCTCTCGCTTCAACTGAGCTGCCAGGCAAGCACTACCACATGCTTGCATACATACAGTACCTATGGCCTCTATCTTATTCTTGCATCATTGAGTCGCGTTTGCATTAAATTGAATCCCAAGTACTGCATAGCCTTTACTTTTAAACCCCACCGAAGCTTGTTCCTCCATCCCATGAGCCATTACTACAGGAGTTGTTTGAGCCATGCGGGTCGTAGAACAGCATGTGCAGGGTATGTGAGTGTCTGATGGATAACGAGGTACCTAAACAACTTAACCTGCGTAGTAATGTGATAACTAATGAAAGTGGCATAGGTGAGCAATATCTGCTATTTGGTTTTTCGTGCTCACTTGTGTCCCGTAGGACCCCGAGTACTTGATTCCTGTTCCTTGAATATTCGCGCTATCCACATCCTGGAGGCCTATGGACCCTCCCTGAGCCAGAGCTTGATTCATTCTTATTTCTTGGGGCCACAAAGTAGTTTGGGGCTTTATTACTATCCTGTACTTATGCCATGCTTTACTGCTTTATTTAAGATTGTGCGAGGAATGCACCTGTACTGTTTAGGAAAGCGGAGTGTTTTCGCGGTATCGACAAGCCCAGTCACACTTTCGGGTTCCCAGTCGTTTACAGCCACTGACGCAAACCTTGAGTCCGTTTCGGAGTCGGCTAACTTCGTTGCGGGTAGCTTAATGGGGTGGCCCCCTGAAATAATTCTGAATCCTGTGATCGCTTTGTCGTGACTGCCTCGGGTTTTGATTTGGTTTTTCTGAGGTTGATCGAGTGTGTGTTGCTATTTGTGCACCCCTGCAGGGTAAAACTTTCTGAAAGCCGTGTCCGCGGTTATGGACGACTTGGAGCACAGTTTCTTGATCATAGACAACTATAACTAAAGTACCGCTTTTAATTTGACTAAGTACCTGTCTAGTAAATAGTGCAACACTCATGGAATGGATAATAAAACTGCCAATGGATGGGGGGGTTGTTCGTCCGCTTCCTCGTTGGTAAGCGAGGAGGAGGATGGATCTGTTAATATTGCCGTTATAACTGTTGTTATTAATTCACGGACATCCGTCTATCTGTGGTTAGGCGGATGGTTAGCGAGTATCTATAGAATTGATAGGTATTATCTTTTGCTGCAATTGCGTCACCCCAGGTTGTGTCCCCTTTAGAGGCATAAAGACTTCTTTGAGTACCCTAGGGTCTCACGATAAATTGTTTGATTCGGATGAACAGAAAACTCGCAAGATGGATCTTGGGCGGAGAGGAGACGATGTGGGCAACGATCATTCGGTGTAGAGATTCCGGGAACGGGGATCCGTGAGATCTGTGGGCAGGATGTGTTTATTTATGGGGCATCTTATGCCGATTTGCTTCTTATCCGTACTCGGATCTTGTTTTCTGCTTCCGCCTGATACTCTCATGTTTGATGTATGAGGAGATATCCTAAACTATTATATCTATCTAGGATATTTGGGTCTTGCCGTATGGCGTTGCAATATTTCTATTTCTTTTAGATGGAATGGCTCTGAGAACTATTGTATGGTGGCTTGCATACATACTCATTTGTGTATGTAGTTGATCCCTTCGCCTGCCGATTACGCCGCTCGTTCTTGTCCCGATGTTTGGAAATGGTTAGGACGGCCGAAAGGTCTACCTATGAGTGGCATTTGGGCCCCACCGTACTATTTTAACCATTTCCGCTCGTCCAGGCTTGTAACTAGGAGCGTAATTTACCGAGGTAGTTACAATTGGTATCAGAGCCATCCCGCCCTTCAGGGTCTCAGCCAAATGGTCGTTGTCAGTCTAGCAAATATTTTGGTAGCTATGTATACTAGGGAAAAACAAAACGCGAGAGTAGGACTGCTTCCACTTTTCTTCTTACCCACCCACCACCCTTTTCTGGTAAGGAAGTGTAACGTTTTCAATCCTCTTCTTAAAATTCAAACTAGGATTCACGTGTTCTGGGTTTCCGTAGTACCATAGAAAGTGTGTGTGTGTGTGTGTAATTCCTTGTCTATCTGTTGCATCCAATTTGTTATCACGATCTTCCTTTGGTTATCAACTGTTGGTATATTCCATACCGACAGGCTTTTGAAAACCAGCGCGATCTATCTGACTCCTTGTTAACCGGTGCCATCTTCTTAAGGGTGTCCTTCCTTCTAGCAACTCCACATTCTGTGAAACCATCAGTTGCTAATCTCTACCTGATAAGTGATTTTGTGCATCTATTGGTATTTTAATACCGAAAAAATGCGGAAAAATTTTCTTTGATACATCTGTGTTTCCACACTCCTTTCCAGTCGTGTGTGAAACATTATGTATCTCCCTTTTATCAGAATGTCCATGCTAACTCATTCTTTTGTCACCGGCGCTTAATCCTGAAGTTTCATTTCATCTCCAATTCTCGTGGGCTAATTACATAACATGTGTCGATCCGATGCTGGTGATTGTAATTTGGTTCTCGACATAGCTATATGACACTTATCATGAGTGGAATATGGAAAATGCAATCACCACTATCCTCCAAATGGTGACGGTTATCTCCTATGATTTTGAGTACACCGTGATCATATCTATGCATATTCAAGCATCTTTGGCAATCCGGAGTTTCCCAAGGCACTACGGCGGTCTATCATCGGTCCATCATGCTGCACATCTTTTTGAACTCCATATCTGCAAAATTCTCTTTGAGACGAGGGAATTGCACCTTTTCGTCTCTGGTAGCTTTGCTTGAGGTATGAGCTATCATCGGTTCTTATCCAAGATCTCTTTATCTTTGTAACCGGTGATCCGATCGACAATGTGAACCAGGTGGCATTTCCTGTTCTCTTCCGAAGGACCAGATAATCTATTCTACCAGTGCATCTTTCCAACATGAATCCTTACTCGTAACGTTGATCTTTCAAAGAGCGTTGAGCTCAGAAAGCGTTTCGAGCATTTGTTCGTTTCTCCCGCCTCTTGAACTTGATATTCTGGGAATATCTTGTTAATCCATGGTGGTATATGTTGATAATATGCTTGCCTATTCGATATCAATGGAAGAACATGGAAGATCATCTGTGTCCCTTTCTCTCAAGCTTCGTGAGCACTGCCTGTGTGCAAAGTCTCAAAGTGGAAATTATGGCTTCTTGAAGTCACCTATCTCGACCACGTCCTTCTGCTAAATACATTACTTCAATTCTGGAATCAGCAAGTTCATTGTTATTCCATCTTCCATCTCAATCAAATCCGGAGTTGTTCCTTGTTGGCAAGTTATCATCGTCGTTCCGCTAAAGTTTTTCCTTAAGATTGCTAAATCTCTCTCAATCTTTTCAAGAAGAACATGGAGTTCTCTCACCTCAGTCTCGTCAAGTAATCTCTTGAAACCCTCTCGTTCTATCGTCTATGCTCAATCCACCAGAGACCATGAAGACTTTTCAGATCTTTTGTAATCCTTCTGTTCAAGTTGGTGCTATTTTTCTGTAGCTGTGGAATCTTGCAGTTGTTCTCCGTAATCTTCCTTCATATCTTTCCGGTGGCTTGGTACTTCAGACATGACGACAACATCATCATCTTTATCTATCTATGAATCCGGCGAATTGTTTGCATCTATCTTTGTTTTCTTACGGAGTTCTATGAGCTCTTCTTATCAATACCTTCAGTCTGTTTCGGTAGTTGGGTTGCATGGTTTTCTTATTCATGTGCAGAGTAATGCTTTGAGTGCGGGATGGAGTAGCTACCATACCACTACTCTTATCATTCGCTCTTGTACATTGAATTGGTGAATTAATGTGATTTCACTCATTCCACGGAAGTTAGAAGTGGCCTTTATCCCTTGATACTTTTACTTCCGTTCTTGCTTCTCCGGAGTGCTCTCTCGAAGAAAGTAATCAATAATCTCTTGTTGGTGGACTGTCTATTCTAGAGGGAGCATGTAACTACCTCGGTGAATTACGCTCCTAGTTACAAGCCTGGATGAGCAGAAATGGTTGAAATAGTACGGTGGGGCCGAAATGCCACTCACAGGTAGACCTTTCGGCCGTCCCAACCATTTCCAAACATCGGGACAAGAACGGGCGGCGTAATCGGCAGGCGAAGGGATCAACTACATACACAAATGAGTATGTATGCAAGCCACCATACAATAGTACATCAGAGCCATTCCATCTAAAAAGAAAGGAAATATAGCAACGCCATACGGCAAGATCCAAATATCCTAGATAGATATAATAGTTTAGGATATCTCCTCATACATCAAACATCAGAGTATCAAATGGAAGCGGAAGACAAAATCCGAGTACGGATAAGAAGCAAATCGGCATAAGATGCCCCATAAATAAGCAGATCCCGCCCACAGATCTCACGGATCCCCGTTCCCGGAATCTCTAAACCAAATGATCGTTGCCCACATCGTCCGTCTCTTCCACCCAGTATCCATCTTGCGAGGGTACCTGTCCATCTAAACCAATAATTTATCGTGTGAGACCCTAGGGGTACTCAGCAAGTCTTTATGCCTCTAAAGGGGACACAACCTGGGGTGACGCAATTGCAGCAAAAGATAATACCTAACAATTCTATAGATACTCGCTAACCATCCGCCTAACCAGAGATGAGCGGATGTCCGTGAATTAGTAACAACGATTATGACGGAATAATGGTAATATCCACGTATCCATCCTCCTCCTCGCCAGCGAGGAAGCGGAGGAACAACCGCCCCCATCTTGGCGTTTTATTATCCATTCCATGAGTGTTGCACTATTTACTAGTCGTACCTAGTCTAGTCAAATTAAAAGCGGTACTTTAGTTATGCTTGTCTATGATCGAGAAACTTCTCCAAGTCGCCCATAATCGCGGACAAGGCTTTGGAAAGTTTTACCTGCAGGGTGCACAAATAACACACTCGATATGCCTCGGAAAAACCAAATCAAAACCCAACGAGGCGATCACGACAAAGCAATTACAGGATTCAGAAATATTTGGGGCCACCCCATTAAGCTACCATGACGAAGTTGGCCGACTCAGACGGACTCAAGGTTTGCGCCAATGGCTGTGAACGATGGGAACCCGAAAATGTGGTGGGCTTGTCGACACCGCGAAAACACTCCGCTTCCCTAAAGAGATTATGCGATTACCTGCACAATTTAAATAAAGCAAGAAACATGGCATAAGTACAGATAGTAAATAAAACCTCAAACTAGTTTGTGGCCCCAAGAAATAAGAATGAATCAAGCTCGCTCGGGGTCCATAAGGCCTCCCGGATGTGGATAGCGAATATTCTTGGAACAGGAATCAAGTACTCGGGGTCTTACGGGACACAAGTGAGCATGAAAACCAAATAGCAGATATTGCTCACCGGTGCCACTTTCATTAGTTATCCCATTACTACTCAGGTTAAGTTGTTTAGGTACCTCGTTATCTATCAGACACTCACATACCCTACACATGCTGTTCTACGACTCGCATGGCTCAAACAACTCCTGTAGTAATGGCTCATGGGATGGAGGAACAAGCTTCGGTGGGGTTGAAAAGTAAAGGCTGTGCAATACTTGGGATTCAAATTAATGCAATCGCGACTCAATGATGCAAGAATAAGATAGAGGCAATAGGTACTATATGTATGCAAGCATGTGGTAGTGCTTGCCTGGCAGCTCAGTTGAAGCAAGGGATGGATCTGGGTAGTGCTCCTGGTTCTCTTGATATATCCCCTGCTCAGCGTATATTCGAAGAAGAACCAAACAAACAAGGGCCAACATAAATAAAGTGCACAAACATATGATTAAAGTGCATCAAGCAAACAATCATGCCATGATGAATGATGCACAATTTGCATGGCAATAAGGTAGCATGGCATGGGTGAGGTGGGGAATACAATATTAAAGCATTTTTTTTAGTTTTGGCCCCATTTTATCCTCATTTTAGTTGCTGTATAAAATATATTTATATGATGCATGCTTCAAATCAAACCATGGAATGCATAAAGGGAAAGGTCTCATCGAGCTAATCATTTTAGACATATTATTTGTTAAATTTGGAGTTATAAAACAAAAGTTATTACTTAATTAAAGTGGAAGAGCATTTTATTGTGATTTTAATCAACTTGCAAATTTTAATTGCTCAAAATATATTTTGGATGGAAGATTTGGATTCTTCACATTTTTCTGATTTGAAAACATATATTATATGTATTATTTGGAATTATATTTGAAAAGTTATTTAAAAACAGAATTAAATTTGAATTTGAAATAATTTGAAATAAGATTTTTATAAAACAGAATAGCAGAAAACCTTTGTTACCCAGACACTTCTAGCGTAGACGGTGATGTGGGGTCATGTCTTGTTGGGCAGCTCAAGGTATGAAAACTTCTGTCACCGCGAAGCTACCTAGCCTCTGAGGCCAGCGGGCCAAGGGCGACCTCGGGCCACACGCATGCGCCAACGTCGGACATGACACGTGGGCCGGCTGGGAGGGATCGGTTCGTGATGGACTGGGTTTTTCCGGGGGTGCTCGCGTAAAAACGCAACGACCGAGCAGGTGGGCTTTGGGGAGCGGTTTAAGCAGGAAAAAAGGCCGGTCGTCGAAAAAGCGTCGCCAACGCTGGTCTGACGCCGCACGCCGGTCTGCAGAGCACCGTGGAGCGGCCGGAGTTTCGACGACAAAGGCGGCTAAATGACGGCGTCACTCGCCTAGCCGCAAAAAGGAAAACTGGAGAGGGGTGTAGGGGCTACAACTTTCATTAAGCAAGCTCACACGGAACGGCATCTGCGGTAGCACACGGCAACGAACGAGCGGAAAAGCTGCTGCCATTGTTGTTGCTGTCAGCCTTGTTGCGCGGCGCCGGAGGCTGCTCGACGGAGCGTCCGGCGCACCTGGGCCGCTAGGAGGGGAACGGGCATGTCAAGGGGGTTGAGAGGCTCACCAGGAGCTCGTCGGTGTGGTCGCTGGAGCCGGAGATGGAGCGGATCTGGCGGCGGGCTCACGGACAGCTTGCTCGGTTCCTTCTCGGCATGGTGGCGACGGCGACGATCCGGCAAGGTACAGGCACGGCGGCAGGTTCAGGTCGACGGTGAGGTAGCAGGGAAGGGTCCTGGTACTGCGGGTTCGCCTTGGGGAGCTTCGGACCGACGAGGCCAGGAGGTAGGCGGGTCTAGGGTTTGGTTCGGCATGGGAGGGCCATGGCCAAGGCCAGGATGTGGTGGGGAGGAAGGAGAGAGGTCTGGCTTCGTCCAGATGGGATCTGAGAGGAGGGGGTGGTTGGGGTAGAGGGTAGGAGGAGCACATGGGGGTGGTGGCTTTGCCAAAAGGTGAGGAGGAGGAGATCGGGTAGGGTTTGGTCTCAAGTTAGGTTGAAAGGGGTGTGGTTTAGAGAGGGGGTAGATGGCATGGTCTCGGTCTCGGTTGGGTTAGGTGGTCAAACTATGGTTTGGTAGCTAGGCTAGAGAGGAGGCCGAGAGAGAGGGTAGACTTAGGGTTTAGGTCTAGATGGGGTATGGTGTTGGATGGGGGTATGGTAGAGTTTAGGCTAGATATGATCCACATGACCATACATGGGTGTAGGTGAAAAGGAGATGAAGATGTGGTAAAGAGAGAGAGAGATGAGGTAGGGTGGTGATGGTGGATGGAGATGATGATGAGGTGTAAGCAAGATCAAAATAGATCAAGCCCAAAAGAAGGGATAGAGATAGAGATGATCCTCTCAAGATTCAAATAAAAACCAAATACTAGAAAAGGGTACTTGCATGGCCCATGCAAAATATTTATTGCCATGTGGGTTCTTGTGAAAACAATATTATCACATGGCATTATTATTATGCATTCCCAAAATTGGAATAAAAGCCAAGCAAAAGAATTAAAAGGATGCCCCATGTGGAATAGATGGAGATGACCATTTTTGAAATACCATGGGACTTGCTAGTGTGTATATGCCACTAGGTAGTTAATAAGCCCACAAAATATCCCAACAAGATGATAACCCCAAAACAACACATATGGGAGCTAGAAATAGGGCTCCACCCACAAGGCATGCAAAGGTGGCCATGTGGCTCTCATATATCAATAATGTGAAAACAAAATGATGCCAAAATGAGAGCATGTGGAAGAGAATAATGGACCCATCCCAACCCACATGAGCTAGAGGTAAATTCAAATAAAGTGCAAAGCTCATATCTAGTTGGATGGTGGAATTATAAGGTGGTGAAAGAAAAGGTGGTGGAGTTAATAAAAGATATGCCCCCAACTCAACTTGGGCATTTAACAATATATCAAGAACCAAATACAATGTCAAGAGGAAAATACAATGAATAATGCATATGAGATAAGAACCAAATGGAAAAGGGGTTTTATATGATGCTCAAATGCAAGGTGGCATGAGGACATGAGCATGATATAATGATGATGCAACTAATTAGATATGTAGGAAGTAGCATCTATATAGACTAGGCTAGTAGCATTGCAATTGTTAGACAATTGGGATGCTACAACTCTCCCCCACTAAACAAGAATCTCGCCCCGAGATTCCTAGGAAAAAGAAAACAACACAAGGAGAGACGGGTGTTCGAACGAGGGTGACCCTCACGTTCCCAAGATGATGAAGAACGGAATGGTGCGACCACTACACCTTGCAAAACTTGCTAGAATTGTTGCGAGTCTTGCGTTTTGCTTGAGAACAACGGGTTAGAAGAGATGAAAGATTGTCGTGAGACAAGAAGGATAGGATGGACATAGCTCCGGTTTTCTCAAGAAACATGATAAAATAAAAAGAACCACTTGTGAAAGAAAGGACAAGATGATGTATCCTGGATAAAGAAAGACACCGTTAAGATTAAAGATTTACTGATACTAGAGAGGATGGATCTTCCCTTGATATCAACAGAAAGATTTAGCTATACATCGTCGGGTTAGATTCTTGTTGCGCCAGTAAGGACCAAAGGATCACGCAATTGAGGTGTGCGGATATAACTTCCAGAGACGAATGTGAAGGTAGGTCACGGTGGAATCCCGAGAAGCAAAGAATATGGAGGATCTGGAGTTTATTGTATAGATACTTATTGCTTTCTTTAGCCTTGAGGCTAACGCAATAGATTTGCGGCTGATGGCATCAACCATAATTGGCTTTACCATAGAAAAGAAATGATGAAACAAAGAGAGAGATAGTTTCCTTTCATCTTGTTTGGGGATGTAGAGCACCGGTAGAATGACGAGGACAGAAAAGATTTTGCGTTTGTTTCCACCAGATACTTGAAGATTTTGCTCCGTATAGAATAGACAGACCACCAACAAGAGATTATTGATTACTTTCTTCGAGAGAGCACTCCGGAACAACAAGGACGGAAGTAAAAGTATCAAGGGATAAAGGCCACTTCTAACTTCCGTGGAATGAGTGAAATCACATTAATTCACCTATTCATTGTACAAGAGCGAATGATAAGAGTAGTGGTATGGTAGCTACTCCATCCCGCACTCAAAGCATTACTCCGCACATGAACAAGAAACCATGCAACCCAACTACCGAAACAAACTGAAGGTATTGACAAGAAGAGCTCATGGAACTCCGTAAGGAAACAAAGATTGATGCAAACGATTCACCGGATCCAAGATAGATAAGGGTGATGATGTTGTCGTCATGTCGGAAGTACCAAGCCACCGGAAAGATAAGAAGGAAGATCATGGAGACACTGCACGATTCCACAGATAAAGAAAAAGATAGCACCACTTGCACATAAGGGTAACAAAGGATCTGAAAAATCTTCATGGCCTCCGGTGGATTGAGCATAGACGATAGAGCGAGAGGGTTTCAAGAGATTACTTAACGAGAACGAGGTGAAAGAACTCCATGTTCTTCTTGAAATGATTGAGAAAGATTTAGCAGTCTTGAGGATAAACTTTAGCGGAACGACGATGATAACTTGCCAACAAGGAACAACTCCGGATTGGTTGAAGATGGAAGATGGAATTAACAATGAACTTGTTGATTCCAGAATTGAAGAAATCTATTTAGCAGAAGGACGTGGCCGAGATAGGTGACTTCAAAAAGTCAGAACTCTCACTTTGAGACTTTGCACACAGGCATTGCTCACGAAGCTTGAGAGAAAGAGACACAGATGATCCTCCATGTCCTTCCATTGATATGGAATAGGCAAATATATTATCAACATATACCACCATGGACTAACAGGATATTCCCAGAATATCAAGTTCAAGAGACGGTAGAAACGAACGAATGCTCGAAACACTTTCTGAGCTCAACGCTCTTAGAAAGATCAATATTAAGTGCAAGGTTCGTGTTGAAGAAGATGCACTGGAAGAATAGATTATCTGGTCCTTCGGGAGAAAAAGAGATGTCACCTGGTTCACATTGTCGATCGGATCACCGGTTACAAAGATAGAGAGATCTTGGATAAAGAAACGATGATATAGCTTTGCTTATGGTATGAGCTATCAGAGACGAAAAAGATGTGCAGATATGGAGTTGAAAAAGATGTGCAGCATGATGGACAGATGATAGACCGCCGTAGTGCTTTGAGAAACTCCGGATTGCCAAAGATGCTTGCGGAGAACCAAATTACAATCACCCGCATCGGATCGACACATGTTATGTAATTAGCCCCAGAGAATTGGAGATGATAAAAACTCCAGGATTAAGCGTTGGTGACAAAAGAATGAGTTGGCATGGACATGCTGATAAAAAAGAGAGATAGATAATGTTTCACACACGACTGAAAAGGGGTGTGGAAGCACAGATGTATCAAGAAAAATTTTCCGCATTTTTCGGCATTAAAATACCAATAGTTGCACAAAATCACTTAGCAGATAGAGATTAGCAACAGATGCTTGCACAGAAAGAGGAGTTGCTAGAAGGAAGAACACCCTTAAGAAGATGGCACCGGTTAACAAGGAGTCAAATGGATCGCACCGGTTTTCAAAAGCACATCAATACGGAATGTACCAACAGTTGATAACCAAAAGGCGATAAAGATAACATGTGGATGCAGATAGACAAGGAATTACACACACACACACACACACTTTCTATGGTACTACGGAAACCCGAGCAGCGTGAATCCTAGTTTGAATTTTAAGAAGAGGATTGAAAGCGTTACACTTCCTTACCGTAAAAGGGTGGGTGGATGGAAGAAGAAAAATGGAAGCAGTCCTACTCTCACGCGTTTTGTTTTTCCTAGTATACATAACTACCAAAAATATTTGCTAGATGACAATGACCATTTGGCTGAGACCACGAAGGCGGGATGGCTCGATACCAATTGTAACTACCTCGGTGAATTATGCTCCTAGTTACAAGCACGGATGAGCAGAAATGGTTGAAATAGTATGGTGGGACCCAAATGCCACTCACAGGTAGACCTTTCGGCCGTCCCAACCATTTCCAAACATCGGGACAAGAACGGGCGGCGTAATCGGCAGGCGAAGGGATCAACTACATACACAAATGAGTATGTATGCAAGCCACCCTACAATAGTACATCAGAGCCATTCCATCTAAAAGAAAGGAATATAGCATACATACGGCAAGATCCAAATATCCTAGATAGATATAATAGTTTAGGATATCTCCTCATACATCAAACATCAGAGTATCAAACGGAAGCGGAAGACAAAATCCGAGTACGGATAAGAAGCAAATCGGCATAAGATGCCCCATAAATAAGCAGATCCCGCCCACAGATCTCACGGATCCCCGTTCCCGGAATCTCTAAACCAAATGATCGTTGCCCACATCGTCCGTATCTTCCACCCAGTATCCATCTTGCGAGGGTACCTGTCCATCTAAACCAATAATTTATCGTGTGAGACCCTAGGGGTACTCAGCAAGTCTTTATGCCTCTAAAGGGGACACAACCTGGGGTGACGCAATTGCAGCAAAAGATAATACCTAACAATTCTATAGATACTCGCTAACCATCCGCCTAACCAGAGATAGACGGATGTCCGTGAATTAGTAACAACAGTTATGACGGGAATAATGGTAATATCCACAGATCCATCCTCCTCCTCGCTTACCGACGAGGAAGCGGAGGAACAACCGCCCCCCCATCCGTTGGCAGTTTTATTATCCATTCCATGAGTGTTGCACTATTTACTAGTCAGGTACCTAGTCTAGTCAAATTAAAAGCGGTACTTTAGTTATGCTTGTCTATGATCGAGAAACTGTGCTCCAAGTCGTCCATAACATGACAAGGCTTTGAAAAGTTTTACCTAGGGTGCACAAATAGCAACACACACTCGATATGCCTCGGAAAAACCAAATCAAAACCCAACGAGGCAGTCACGACAAAGCAATTACAGGATTCAGAAATATTTCAGGGGGCCACCCCATTAAGCTACCCGCGACGAAGTTGGCCGACTCCGAGACGGACTCAAGGTTTGCGCCAATGGCTGTGAACGACTGGGAACCCGAAAATGTGACTGGGCTTGTCGACACCGCGAAAACACTCCGCTTCCCTAAGCGATGCGATTATGCGATACCTCGCACAATTTAAATAAAGCAGTAAAACATGGCATAAGTACAGGATAGTAAATAAAACCTCAAACTAGTTTGTGGCCCCAAAAAATAAGAATGAATCAAGCTCTGGCTCAGGGGGGTCCATAAGGCCTCCCGGATGTGGATAGCGCGAATATTCTTGGAACATGAATCAAGTACTCGGGGTCTTACGGGACACAAGTGAGCATGAAAACCAAATAGCAGATATTGCTCACCGGTGCCACTTTCATTAGTTATCCCATTACTACTCAGGTTAAGTTGTTTAGGTACCTCGTTATCCATCAGACACTCACATACCCTACACATGCTGTTCTCATCGCATGGCTCAAACAACTCCTGTAGTAATGGCTCATGGGATGGAGGAACAAGCTTTGGGGTTGAAAAGTAAAGGCATGCAATACTTGGGATTCAAATTAATGCAATCATGACTCAATGATGCAAGAATAAGATAGAGGCAATAGGTACTATATGTATGCAAGCATGTGGTAGTGCTTGCACTGGCAGCTCGATTGAAGCAAAGGATGGATCTGGTAGTGCTCACGGTTCTCTTGATATATCCCACCTTTCGGTCATTCAAGAAGAACCAAACAAACAAGGGCCAACATAAATAAAGTGCACAAGCATATGATTAAAGTGCATCAAGCAAACAATCATGCCATGATGAATGATGCACAATTTGCATGGCAATAAGGCAGCATGGCATGGGTGAGGTGGGGAATACAATATTAAAGCATTTTATTTAGTTTTGGCCCCATTTTATCCTCATTTTAGTTGCTGTATACAATATATTTATATGATGCATTCTTCAAATCAAACCATGGAATGCATAAATGGAAAGGTCTCATCGAGCTAATCATTTTAGACATATTATTTGTTAAATTTGGAGTTATAAAACAAAAGTTATTAATTAATTAAAGTGGAAGAGCATTTTATTGTGATTTTAATCAACTTGCAAATTTTAATTGCTCAAAATATATTTTGGATGGAAGATTTGGATTCTTCACATTTTTCTGATTTGAAAACATATATTATATGTATTATTTGGAATTATATTTGAAAAGTTATTTAAAAACAGAATTAAATTTGAATTTGAAATAATTTGAAATAAGATTTGTATAAAACAGAATAGCAGAAAACCTTTGTTACCCAGACACTTCTAGCCAGAGACGGTGACAGGTGGGGTCATGTCTTGGACTGGCAGCTCAATGAGAAAACTTCATCACCATGAAGCTACCTAGCCTGAGATCGACAGCGGGCAGGGCGACCTCGGGGCCACAGCGGCAACCAACGCGTCTTTGGACACGTGGGCAAGCAAGCCGGGGGGAGGGATCGGTTCGTGATGGACTGGGTTTTTCCGGGGGTGCTCGCGCAAAAACGCAACGAGACTGACAGGTGGGCTTCGGGGAGCGCGGTTTTAGGCGGGAAAAAGGCCAGGGTCGTTTCTGAAAAAGCATCGCCGACGCTGGTCTGACGCCGCACGCCGGTCTGCAGAGCACCGTGGAGCGGCCGGAGTTTCGACGATGATGGCGGCTAAACGACGGCGTCACTCGCCTAGCCGCAAAAAGGAAAACTGGAGAGGGGTGTAGGGGCTACAACTTTCGTTAAGCAAGCTCACACGGAAACGGTCTACAGCGCGCGGGGCACGACGACGAACAGAGGCGGAAAAGCTGCTACCGCTGTTGCTGTCTGTCAACACGCGACGCACGGCGGCGCCCGGAGGCTGCTCGACGGAGCGTCCGGCGCACCTGGGCCGCTAGTAGGGGAACGGGCATGTCAAGGGGGTTGAGAGGCTCACCAGGAGCTCGTCGGTGTGGTCGCTGGAGCCGGAGGTGGAGCGGATCTGGCGGCGGGCTCGCGGACAGCTTGCTCGGTTCCTTCTCGGCATGGTGGCGACGAAGACGATCCGGCGAGGTACAGGCACGGCGGCAGGTTCAGGTCGACGGTGAGGTAGCAGGGAAGGGTCCTGGTACTGCGGGTTCGCCTTGGGGAGCTTCGGACCGACGAGGCCAGGAGGTAGGCGGGTCTAGGGTTTGGTTCGGCATGGGAGGGCCATGGCCAAGGCGGATGTGGTGGGAGGAAGGAGAGGTCTGGCCGTCGGATGGGATCTGAGAGGAGGGGGTGGTTGGGGTAGAGAGGGTAGGGAGGAGCACATGGGGGTGGTGGCTTTGCCAAAAAGGTGAGGGAGGAGGAGATCGGGTAGGGTTTGGTCTCGGGTTAGGTTGAAAGGGGTGTGGTTTAGAGAGGGGGGGTAGATGGCATGGTCTCGGTCTCGGTTGGGTTAGGAGGTGGTCAAACTAGGGTTTGGTAGCTAGGCTAGAGAGAGGAGGCTGAGAGAGAGGGGGTAGACTTAGGGTTTAGGTCTAGATGGGGGAATGGTGTTGGATGGGGGTATGGTAGAGTTTAGGCTAGATATGATCCACATGACCATACATGGGTGTAGGTGAAAAGGAGATGAAGATGTGGTAAAGAGAGAGAGAGAGATGAGGTAGGGTGGTGATGGTGGATGGAGATGATGATGAGGTGTAAGCAAGATCAAAATAAATCAAGCCCAAAAGAAGGGATAGAGATAGAGATGATCCTCTCAAGATTCAAATAAAAACCAAATACTAGAAAAGGGTACTTGCATGGCCCATGCAAAATATTTATTGCCATGTGGGTTCTTGTGAAAACAATATTATCACATGGCATTATTATTATGCATTCCCAAAATTGGAATAAAAGCCAAGCAAAAGAATTAAAAGGATGCCCCATGTGGAATAGATGGAGATGACCATTTTTGAAATACCATGGGACTTGCTAGTGTGTATATGCCACTAGGTAGTTAATAAGCCCACAAAATATCCCAACAAGATGATAACCCCAAAACAACACATATGGGAGCTAGAAATAGGGCTCCACCCACAAGGCATGCAAAGGTGGCCATGTGGCTCTCATATATCAATAATGTGAAAACAAAATGATGCCAAAATGAGAGCATGTGGAAGAGAATAATGGACCCATCCCAACCCACATGAGCTAGAGGTAAATTCAAATAAAGTGCAAAGCTCATATCTAGTTGGATGGTGGAATTATAAGATGGTGAAAGAAAAGGTGGTGGAGTTAATAAAAGATATGCCCCCAACTCAACTTGGGCATTTAACAATATATCAAGAACCAAATACAATGTCAAGAGGAAAATACAATGAATAATGCATATGAGATAAGAACCAAATGGAAAAGGGGTTTTATATGATGCTCAAATGCAAGGTGGCATGATGACATGAGCATGATATAACGATGATGCAACTAATTAGATATGTAGGAAGTAGCATCTATATAGACTAGGCTAGTAGCATTGCAATTGTTAGACAATTGGGATGCTACAACTCTCCCCACTAAACAAGAATCTCGCCCCGAGATTCCTAGGAAAAAGAAAACAACACAAGGAGAGACGGGTGTTTGAACGAGGGTGACCCTCACGTTCCCAAGATGATGAAGAACGGAATGGTGCGATCACTACACCTTGCAAAACTTGCTAGACTTGTTGCGAGTCTTGCGTTTTGCTTGAGAACAACGGGTTAGAAGAGATGAAAGATTGTCGTGAGACAAGAAGGATAGGATGGACATAGCTCCGGTTTTCTCAAGAAACATGATAAAAGAAAAAGAACCACTTGTGAAAGAAAGGACAAGATGATGTATCCTGGATAAAGAAAGACACCGTTAAGATTAAAGATTTACTGATACTAGAGAGGATGGATCTTCCCTTGATATCAACAGAAAGATTTAGCTATACATCGTCGGGTTAGATTCTTGTTGCGCCAGTAAGGACCAAAGGATCACGCAATTGAGGTGCGCGGATATAACTTCCAGAGACGGATGTGAAGGTAGGTCACGGTGGAATCCCGAGAAGCAAAGAATATGGAGGATCTGGAGTTTATTGTATAGATACTTATTGCTTTCTTTAGCCTTGAGGCTAACGCAATAGATTTGCGGCTGATGGCATCAACCATAATTGGCTTTACCACAGAAAAGAAATGATGAAACAAAGAGAGAGATAGTTTCCTTTCATCTTGTTTGGGGATGTAGAGCACCGGTAGAATGACGAGGACAGAAAAGATTTTGCGTTTGTTTCCACCAGATACTTGAAAATTTTGCTCCGTATAGAATAGATAGACCACCAACAAGAGATTATTGATTACTTTCTTCGAGAGAGCACTCCGGAACAACAAGGACGGAAGTAAAAGTATCAAGGGATAAAGGCCACTTCTAACTTCCGTGGAATGAGTGAAATCACATTAATTCACCTATTCATTGTACAAGAGCGAATGATAAGAGTAGTGGTATGGTAGCTACTCCATCCCGCACTCAAAGCATTACTCCGCACATGAACAAGAAACCATGCAACCCAACTACCGAAACAAACTGAAGGTATTGACAAGAAGAGCTCATGGAACTCCGTAAGGAAACAAAGATTGATGCAAACGATTCACCGGATCCAAGATAGATAAGGGTGATGATGTTGTCGTCATGTCGGAAGTACCAAGCCACCGGAAAGATAAGAAGGAAGATCATGGAGACCTTTTGCGATTCCACAGATAAAGAAAAAGATAGCACCACTTGCACATAAGGGTAACAAAGGATCTGAAAAATCTTCATGGCCTCCGGTGGATTGAGCATAGACGATAGAGCGAGAGGGTTTCAAGAGATTACTTAACGAGAACGAGGTGAAAGAACTCCATGTTCTTCTTGAAATGATTGAGAAAGATTTAGCAGTCTTGAGGATAAACTTTAGCGGAACGACGATGATAACTTGCCAACAAGGAACAACTCCGGATTGGTTGAAGATGGAAGATGGAATTAACAATGAACTTGCTGATTCCAGAATTGAAGCGATCTATTTAGCAGAAGGACGTGGCCGAGATAGGTGACTTCAAAAAGTCAGAACTCTCACTTTGAGACTTTGCACACAGGCATTGCTCACGAAGCTTGAGAGAAAGAGACACAGATGATCCTCCATGTCCTTCCATTGATATGGAATAGGCAAGTATATTATCAACATATACCACCATGGACTAACAGGATATTCCCAGAATATCAAGTTCAAGAGACGGTAGAAACGAACGAATGCTCGAAACACTTTCTAAGCTCAACGCTCTGAGAAAGATCAATATTAAGTGCAAGGTTCGTGTTGAAGAAGATGCACTGGAAGAATAGATTATCTGGTCCTTCGGGAGAAAAAGAGATGTCACCTGGTTCACATTGTCGATCGGATCACCGGTTACAAAGATAGAGAGATCTTGGATAAAGAAACGATGATATAGCTTTGCTTATGGTATGAGCTATCAGAGACAAAAAAGATGTGCAGATATGGAGTTGAAAAAGATGTGCAGCATGATGGACAGATGATAGACCGCCGTAGTGCTTTGAGAAACTCCGGATTGCCAAAGATGCTTGCGGAGAACCAAATTACAATCACCCGCATCGGATCGACACATGTTATGTAATTAGCCCCAGAGAATTGGAGATGATAAAAACTCCAGGATTAAGCGTTGGTGACAAAAGAATGAGTTGGCATGGACATGCTGATAAAAAAGAGAGATAGATAATGTTTCACACACGACTGAAAAGGAGTGTGGAAGCACAGATGTATCAAGAAAAATTTTCCGCATTTTTCGGCATTAAAATACCAATAGATGCGCAAAATCACTTAGCAGATAGAGATTAGCAACAGATGCTTGCACAGAAAGAGGAGTTGCTAGAAGGAAGAACACCCTTAAGAAGATGGCACCGGTTAACAAGGAGTCAAATGGATCGCACCGGTTTTCAAAAGCCTGTCAATACGGAATGTACCAACAGTTGATAACCAAAAGGCAGATAAAGATAACATGTCGGATGCAACAGATAGACAAGGAATTACACACACACACACACACACACTTTCTATGGTACTACGGAAACCCAGAACGCGTGAATCCTAGTTTGAATTTTAAGAAGAGGATTGAAAACGTTACACTTCCTTACCAGAAAAGGGTGGGTGGATGGGTAAGAAGAAAAATGGAAGCAGTCCTACTCTCACGTTTTGTTTTTTCCTAGTATACATAACTACCAAAAATATTTGCTAGACAGACAACGACCATTTGGCTGAGACCCTGAAGGGCGGGATGGCTCTGATACCAATTGTAACTACCTCGGTGAATTACGCTCCTAGTTACAAGCCTGGATGAGCAGAAATGGTTGAAATAGTATGGTGGGGCCCAAATGCCACTCACAGGTAGACCTTTCGGCCGTCCCAACCATTTCCAAACATCAGGACAAGAACGGGCGTGTAATCGCAGGAAGGGATCAACTACATACACAAATGAGTATGTATGCAAGCCACCATACAATAGTACATCAGAGCCATTCCATCTAAAAAGAAAGGAAATATAGCATACATCGGCAAGATCCAAATATCCTAGATAGATATAATAGTTTAGGATATCTCCTCATACATCAAACATCGAGTATCAAACGCAGGCGGAAGACAAAATCCAAGTACGGATAAGAAGCAAATCGGCATAAGATGCCCCATAAAGCAGATCCATACAGATCTCACGGATCCCGTTCCCGGAATCTCTACACCGAATGATTGTTGCCCACATCGTCTCTTCCACCCAAGATCCATCTTGCGAGGTACATCCATCTGAACCAATAATTTATCGTGTGAGACCCTAGGGTACTCAAGAAGTCTTTATGCCTCTAAAGGGACACAACACAGGGTGACGCAATTGCAGCAAAAGATAATACCTAACAATTCTATAGATACTTCTAACCATCCGCCTAACCAGAGATAGACGGATGTCCGTGAATTAGTAACAACAGTTATGACGGAATAATGGTAATATCCACAGATCCATCCTCCTCCTCGCCAGCGAGGAAGCGGACGAACAACCCCCCATCCGTTGGCGTTTTATTATCCATTCCATGAGTGTTGCACTATTTACTAGTCGGTACCTAGTCTAGTCAAATTAAAAGCGGTACTTTAGTTATGCTTGTCTATGATCGAAACTGTGCTCCAAGTCGTCCATAACCGCGGACACGGCTTTGGAAAGTTTTACCCTGCAGGGTGCACAAATAACAACACACTCGATATGCCTCGGAAAACCAAATCAAAACCCAACGAGGCGATCACGACAAAGCAATTACAGGATTCAGAAATATTTCAGGGGCCACCCCATTAAGCTACCATGAAGTTGGCGAATCCGAGACGGACTCAAGGTTTGCGCCAATGGCTGTGAATGACCTGGAACCCGAAAATGTGACTGGCTTGTCGACACCGCGAAAACACTCCGCTTCCCTAACGACAAAAGATTACCTCGCACAATTTAAATAAAGCAGTAAAACATGGCATAAGTACAGGATAGTAAATAAAACCTCAAACTAGTTTGTGGCCCCAAGAAATAAGAATGAATCAAGCTCTAGCTCAGGGGGGTCCATAAGGCCTCCCGGATGTGGATAGCGCGAATATTCTTGGAACAGGAATCAAGTACTCGGGGTCTTACGGGACACAAGTGAGCATGAAAACCAAATAGCAGATATTGCTCACCGGTGCCACTTTCATTAGTTATCCCATTACTACTCAGGTTAAGTTGTTTAGGTACCTCGTTATCCATCAGACACTCACATACCCTACACATGCTGTTCTACGACTCGCATGGCTCAAACAACTCCTGTAGTAATGGCTCATGGGATGGAGGAACAAGCTTCGGTGGGGTTGAAAAGTAAAGGTTGTGCAATACTTGGGATTCAAATTAATGCAATCGCGACTCAATGATGCAAGAATAAGATAGAGGCAATAGGTACTATATGTATGCAAGCATGTGGTAGTGCTTGCCTGGCAGCTCAGTTGAAGCAAGGGATGGATCTGGGTAGTGCTCCTGGTTCTCTTGATATATCCCCTGCTCAGCGTATATTCGAAGAAGAACCAAACAAACAAGGGCCAACATAAATAAAGTGCACAAGCATATGATTAAAGTGCATCAAGCAAACAATCATGCCATGATGAATGATGCACAATTTGCATGGCAATAAGGTAGCATGGCATGGGTAAGGTGGGGAATACAATATTAAAGCATTTTATTTAGTTTTGGCCCCATTTTATCCTCATTTTAGTTGCTGTATACAATATATGTATATGATGCATGCTTCAAATCAAACCATGGAATGCATAAACGGAAAGGTCTCATCGAGCTAATCATTTTAGACATATTATTTGTTAAATTTGGAGTTATAAAACAAAAGTTATTAATTAATTAAAGTGGAAGAGCATTTTATGTGATTTTAATCAACTTGCAAATTTTAATTGCTCAAAATATATTTTGGATGGAAGATTTGGATTCTTCACATTTTTCTGATTTGAAAACATATATTATATGTATTATTTGGAATTATATTTGAAAAGTTATTTAAAAACAGAATTAAATTTGAATTTGAAATAATTTGAAATAAGATTTGTATAAAACAGAATAGCAGAAAACCTTTGTTACCCAGACACTTCTAGCCAGAGACGGTGACAGGTGGGGTCATGTCTTGATGGCCTTGAAAACTTCTGTCACCGCGAAGCTACCTAGCCTCTGAGACTGACAGGCGGGCCAGGACGACCTCGGGGCCACATCGCGTCGCGTCTGACCAACGTGTCTGACAAGCGCAGCGCCGGGAGAGGGGGATCGGTTCGTGATGGACTGGGTTTTTCCGGGGGTGCTCGCGCAAAAACACAACGAGACTGATAGGTGGGCTTCGGGGAGCGCGGTTTTAGGCGGGAAAAAGGCCAGGGTCGTTTCTGAAAAAGCGTCGCCGACGCTGGTCTGACGCCGCATGCTGGTCTGCAGAGCAACGTGGAGCGGCCGGAGTTTCGACGACGATGGCGGCTAAATGACGGCGTCACTCGCCTAGCCGCAAAAAGGAAAACTGGAGAGGGGTGTAGGGGCTACAACTTTTGTTAAGCAAGCTTACGGAAGCAGTCTGACTTACAAGGCACGACGACGAACGAGGCGGAAAAAGCTGCGGCCGTTCTTTGTCAACGCTGTGGCATGTGGCGCCCGGAGGCTGGTCGACGGAGCGTTCGGCGCACCTGGGCCGCTAGGAGGGGAACGGGCATGTCAAGGGGGTTGAGAGGCTCACCAGGAGCTCGTCGGTGTGGTCGCTGGAGCCAGAGGTGGAGCGGATCTGGCGGCGGGCTCGCGGACAGCTTGCTCGGTTCCTTCTCGGCATGGTGGCGATGGCGACGATCCGGCGAGGTACAGGCACGGCGGCAGGTTCAGGTCGACGGTGAGGTAGCAGGGAAGGGTCCTGGTACTGCGGGTTCGTCTTGGGGAGCTTCGTACCGACGAGGCCAGGATGTAGGCGGGTCTAGGGTTTGGTTCGGCATGGGAGGGCCATGGCCAAGGCCAGGATGTGGTGGGGAGGAAGGAGAGAGGTCTGGCTTCGTCCAGATGGGATCTGAGAGGAGGGGGTGGTTGGGGTAGAGAGGGTAGGGAGGAGCACATGGGGGTGGTGGCTTTGCCAAAAAGGTGAGGGAGGAGGAGATCGGGTAGGGTTTGGTCTCGGGTTAGGTTGAAAGGGGTGTGGTTTAGAGAGGGGGGGTAGATGGCATGGTCTCGGTCTCGGTTGGGTTAGGAGGTGGTCAAACTAGGGTTTGGTAGCTAGGCTAGAGAGAGGAGGCCGAGAGAGAGGGGGTAGACTTAGGGTTTAGGTCTAGATGGGGGTATGGTGTTGGATGGGGGTATGGTAGAGTTTAGGCTAGATATGATCCACATGACCATACATGGGTGTAGGTGAAAAGGAGATGAAGATGTGGTAAAGAGAGAGAGAGATGAGGTAGGGTGGTGATGGTGGATGGAGATGATGATGAGGTGTAAGCAAGATCAAAATAGATCAAGCCCAAAAGAAGGGATAGAGATAGAGATGATCCTCTCAAGATTCAAATAAAAACCAAATACTAGAAAAGGGTACTTGCATGGCCCATGCAAAATATTTATTGCCATGTGGGTTCTTGTGAAAACAATATTATCACATGGCATTATTATTATGCATTCCCAAAATTGGAATAAAAGCCAAGCAAAAGAATTAAAAGGATGCCCCATGTGGAATAGATGGAGATGACCATTTTTGAAATACCATGGGACTTGCTAGTGTGTATATGCCACTAGGTAGTTAATAAGCCCACAAAATATCCCAACAAGATGATAACCCCAAAACAACACATATGGGAGCTAGAAATAGGGCTCCACCCACAAGGCATGCAAAGGTGGCCATGTGGCTCTCATATATCAATAATGTGAAAACAAAATGATGCCAAAATGAGAGCATGTGGAAGAGAATAATGGACCCATCCCAACCCACATGAGCTAGAGGTAAATTCAAATAAAGTGCAAAGCTCATATCTAGTTGGATGGTGGAATTATAAGGTGGTGAAAGAAAAGGTGGTGGAGTTAATAAAAGATATGCCCCCAACTCAACTTGGGCATTTAACAATATATCAAGAACCAAATACAATGTCAAGAGGCAAATACAATGAATAATGCATATGAGATAAGAACCAAATGGAAAAGGGGTTTTATATGATGCTCAAATGCAAGGTGGCATGATGACATGAGCATGATATAATGATGATGCAACTAATTAGATATGTAGGAAGTAGCATCTATATAGACTAGGCTAGTAGCATTGCAATTGTTAGACAATTGGGATGCTACAGAGCAAATCATCAATTATCTGGTGGAAACATACGCAAACTCTTTTCTGTTCTCGTCATTCTACCGATGCTCGACATCCCCAAACAAGATGAAAGGAAACTATCTCTCTCTTTGTTTCATCAATTCTTTTTCTATGGTAAAGCCAATTATGGTTGATGCCATCAGCCGCAAATCTATTGCATTAGCCTCAAGGCTAAAGAAAGCAATAAGTATATCTACAATAAACTCCAGATCCTCCATATTCTTTGCGTCTCGGGATTCCACCATGATCTGGCTTCACATCCGTCTCTAGAAGTTATATCCGCGCACCTCAATTGCGTGATCCTTTGGGTCTTACCGGCGCAACAAGAATCTAATCCGACGGTGTCTAGCTAAATCTTTTTGTTGATATCAAGGGACTCTATTGTTTGAAGGCAATATTGTTTCCAAACTTCATTTCTCAAATCCAAGAGAAGATACGATGCTATTGTCATAGTGGTTCAAACCTCTCCAACCTAGCTCTTTTCTTCCGGTGAGACAAAGATTTCATCATCTCTAGTATCGGTAAATCTTTAATCTTAATGGTGTGTCTTTCTTTATCCATGATACATCATCTTGTCCTTTCTTTCACAAGTGGTTCTATTCTTTTATCATGTTTCTTGAGAAAACCGGAGCCATGTCCATCCTATCCTTCTTGTCCCACGATAATCCTTCAACTCTTCTAACCCGTTGTTTCTCAAGCAAAACGCAAGACTCGCAACAAGTCTAGCAAGTTTTGCAAGGTGTAGTGGTCGCACCATTCCGTTGTTCCTCAACTTGGGAACATGAGGGTCACCTTCGTTCCGAACACCCGCCTCTCCTTGTGTTGTTTTCTTTTTCCTAGGAATCTCGGGGCGAGATTCTTGTTTAGTGGGGGAGAGTTGTAGCATCCCAATTGTCTAACAATTGTAATGCTACTTGGTCTAGTAATATATATGCTACTTCCTACATATAATTGTTGCATCATAATTATATCATGCTCATGTCATCATGCCACCTTGCATTTGCGCATCATATAAAACCCTTTTTGTTTTGGTTCTTCTCTCATATGCATTGTTAATTGTATTTGCCTCTTGATATTGTATTTGGTTATTGATATATTGTTTAATGCCCAAGTTGAGTTGGGGGCATATCTTTTATTCCACTCCATCACCTTCTCTGTCACCACCTTATAATTCCACCATTCCCCTATATGTGATCTTTGCATTTATTTGGGTTTACCTCTAGCTCATGTGGGTTGGGATGGCTCCTCTTACAATTCCACATGCTCCCATATATTCACCATGTTGTTTTCACATTATTGGTATATGAGAGCCACATGGCCACCTTTGCATGCTATGTGAGTGGAACCCCTTGTCAAGCTTTCATATGGTTTAAATATGAAGATAAGCTCATGTAGGAATACCATTGTGGTTCATGTTGGCTAGTGGCACATACACACAAGCTTGGCCACCTTATATTCATGCATGATCTTTTATTTAATCCATGTGGTAAACAAGCTCTCTTTTCTTTTGTTGGGCCTTATTCCAATTTGGGAAGCTTGCTTATACAAATGCCATGAGATAATCTAGTGGTTTTCACTACTAGAGGGGGCATTTATTATTTATGCATGGCCCATGCAAGAACCACCACATTCTAGTCTTTTGGTTTTTACTTGAATCTTTGAGTGGATCATCCCCCATATCTCTACCCCTCTTTTGCTTGATCTTGTTTGGATCATGCCAAACCCTACACCCATCTCCATCCATCCCATCACCTCTTTATCTCACCCATATCTCTTCTTTTAAATAAAACTCTTATGCATGATCATATGAGGCTTATTCTTTTCTTTCTCTCTTTTCTCTCCTAGCCTAGTTCTTCTAACCCTAATCTCTCTTACCCCTCTCTCTTTTCTATCTCCAAACCCTAACCTCTCTCTCTAAACCCTCACCACTTTTTTATCTCATCCTCCCTTTTGTCTAGCTCTTGTTTGATCTTGGTTTGTCTTGCTTGATCTTGTCAAAGAATACCACTCCACCTAGCCCCTCTCTCTCTTTCTCTCTCTACCATGAGCACCATCTAACCTAACCCGAGCCCCCTCTCTAGCTAACCCTAGTTCCCACCCTCTCTCTCGGCCTCTCTCCTCTCTCACCTAGCTGGCCACCCTGGCCCCACCTAGCTACCTAACCCCCCAGGCCGAAGCCTACCCCAACCCTAAAGCCCTAACCCGAGCCACCCCCATTCCTCTACCCTAGCTAAACTCGAGCCTCCCCCTCTCCTTTCTCTCTGCCACCAAGGGGCACCCGAGCCAGTCCCCTCCTCCACCTCGTCCTAGCCCCACCTGCAGCTGCCTGCCTGTCCTCCCCATGTCCAGCACGTGAGGAAGGAGGGAAAGGTGACCACCCGAGCCACCTTTTTCCCACCCCGAACCCCACGGCATTCCCTCCAACCCCCGTCCATATCTTCACCCCTCTACCTCTGCGTGTCCCAGTGCCCTCCCCAACCCTTTTCTCCCAGCTCCCCTTGCTCCACTTCTTCTCCAACGCCGGCCGCCACTCTTGGCTTCTTCTTCCACCTACAGATCAAGGAGGCGGACGTGGTGTCGTGGTTCCCGGGGAAGGCCAGCAGGGACTACCGCATCACCCCCGTACACGCCAGCAAGGAGGAGCCGATCCTCAAGCTTGATCACGACGGCCACCATAAAACCCTAGATCCGCGGCCTGCAGCTGGCCGGCTTGCTGCCCCCCGTCATGATCCGAGGCCTCCGACGAGTCCGCAGTGAGCCCCCGTTTTCCCCTGACACCTTCCTTTTCGCCGTCGTTTCCTGTACGCGCCGGTCACTCCGACGAACACCCTCTGTGCGCCGGCGTCGCGGTCGGTTCTCCTCGCCGTGACGTCGCAGAAGCATATCTAGCCGCGCGACCCTCTCCTACCAGCAACCCCCGCCGAGCCGCTTTGGTCCCTGTCGCCTGCGCGTGAGAGATCGGTCGCGAGTTCGATCCCCTCTGCATCGTGCACGCTGCCGCCGACAGATTCATCAGAGACGCGGTAGAAGAAAAACAGTGGTCGTGCCCCTTTTTCGCATACCCCCTGCCTTTTTGCGTGCTCAACCCGCGGTCCAGCCGGTCCCACCTGTCATCCGCGGTAGTGTTTTTACAAAAGTACACCCGTAAGACCTTGCCCTCAACCGCGGTCCCTGTCCGTGCCGCGTGTCACCCGCCCGTTCACCCGCTGGTATGTGGGCCTGTGTCCGCGCCAGGTCCACCAGTCAGTCACCGCGGCTCGCTTCGGGTGTGGTGAGAAAAGTCCGCTATGCTACCGTTTACCCAAGTCAGCATCGGCCCCGCCGTCAGTGGCTCGGGCTAAGTTTCGCTGAGTGTAAAAGGTTTTCCTGTTTCTCTGTTTAATAAAAACAAATTTTAGGAAATGCTTAAATACAAATTCAAATCTGTTTTAAAATAACTTTTAATTTTCAAATCCAAATAATACAAATAATTTATGTTTTGAAATCAGAAAAAAAATGTGAGGAATTCAAATATGGCCTTCAAAATATATTTTGAACACTTTAATTTTCAAGTTGATTAAAATTACAACTAAAATGCCCTTTTTCCTTAATTAATTAATAACTTTAGTTTTATAACTCCGAATTTGACAAATGATATGTCTAAAATGATTAGCTCGACGAGACCTTTCTGTTTATGCATTCCATGTTCTGAATTGCAGCATGAATCATATAAATATAAAGCATACAGCAACTTAATTGAGTATAAAATATGATTAAAACTCAATAAAATGCTTATTTCTTGTATTCCACACCTCACCCATGCCAGGCTACCTTATTGCCATGCAAATTGTGCATCATTCATCATGGCATGATTGTTTGCTTGTCGCATTTTATTCATATGCTTGTGCACTTTATTTATGTTGGCCCTTGTTTGTTTGGTTCTTCTTCGAATAGACGACGAGGTGGGATATATCAAGAAACCCAGGAGCACTATCCAGATCCTTCTCTCGCTTCAACTGAGCTGCCAGGCAAGCACTACCACATGCTTGCATACATACAGTACCTATGGCCTCTATCTTATTCTTGCATCATTGAGTCGCGTTTGCATTAAATTGAATCCCAAGTACTGCATAGCCTTTACTTTTAAACCCCACTGAAGCTTGTTCCTCCATCCCATGAGCCATTACTACAGGAGTTGTTTGAGCCATGCGGGTCGTAGAACAGCATGTGCAGGGTATGTGAGTGTCTGATGGATAACGAGGTACCTAAACAACTTAACCTGCGTAGTAATGGGATAACTAATGAAAGTGGCATCAGTGAGCAATATCTGCTATTTGGTTTTTCATGCTCACTTGTGTCCCGTAGGACCCCGAGTACTTGATTCCTGTTCCTTGAATATTCGCTATCCACATCCGGGAGGCCTATGGACCCCCACGAGCGAGCTTGATTCATTCTTATTTCTTGGGGCCACAAAGTAGTTTGGGGCTTTATTACTATCCTACTTATGCCATGCTTTACTTTATTTAAGATTGTGCGAGGAATGCACCTGTCTTGTTTAGGAAAGCGGAGTGTTTTCGCGGTATCGACAAGCCCACACACTTTCGGTTCCCAATCGATCGTTACCACCGACGCAAACCTTGAGTCCGCTTTGGTCGGCTAACTTCGTTATGGTAGCTTAATGGGGTGGCCCTCAAATAATTCTGAATCGTGTGATCGCTTTGTCGTGATCGCCTCGTTGGGTTTTGATTTGGTTTTTCCGAGGTTGATCGAGTGTGTGTTGTTATTTGTGCACCCTCAGGTAAAACTTTCAAAGCCGTGTCCACGGTTATGGATGACTTGGAGCACAGTTCTCGATCATAGACAAGTATAACTAAAGTACCGCTTTTAATTTGACTAAGTACATCTAGTAAATAGTGCAACACTCATGGAATGGATAATAAAACTGCCAACGGATGGGGTTGTTCGTCCGCTTCCTCGTTGGTAAGCGAGGAGGAGGATGGATCTGTTAATATTGCCGTTATAACTGTTGTTATTAATTTACGGACATCCGTCTATCTGTGGTTAGGCGGATGGTTAGCGAGTATCTATAGAATTGATAGGTATTATCTTTTGCTGCAATTGCGTCACCCCAGGTTGTGTCCCCTTTAGAGGCATAAAGACTTGCTGAGTACCCCTAGGGTCTCACACGATAAATTGTTTGATTCAGATGAACAGGAAAACTCGCAAGATGGATACTGGGCGGAGGAGACGGACGATGTGGGCAACGATCATTCGGTGTAGAGATTCCGGGAACGGGGATCCGTGAGATCTGTGGGCGGGATGTGTTTATTTATGGGGCATCTTATGCCGATTTGCTTCTTATCCGTACTCGGATCTTGTTTTCCGCTTCCGCCTGATACTCTGATGTTTGATGTATGAGGAGATATCCTAAACTATTATATCTATCTAGGATATTTGGGTCTTGCCGTATGGCGTTGCAATATTTCTATTTCTTTTAGATGGAATGGCTCTGAGAACTATTGTATGGTGGCTTGCATACATACTCATTTGTGTATGTAGTTGATCCTTCACTTTGCCGATTCGCCGTTCTTGTCCTGATGTTTGGAAATGGTTAGGACGGCCGAAAGGTCTACCTGTGAGTGGCATTTGGGCCCCACCGTACTATTTTAACCATTTCCGCTCGTCCAGGCTTGTAACTAGGAGCGTAATTTACCGAGGTAGTTACAGATATTGAGATTATTATCTTGGTTTGATTAATGGTTTTATCTTTATGATTCTATCATGTCTGTGTTGTTTGTGATCTTGCATGCTCTCTGTTGGTAGTGATTATCTTGGCCAAGTAGTTGCTAGTGACTCCAAGAGGGAGTATTTATTCTCGATAGTGGGTTCATGCCTCTAGTTTCCAAGGGAAGTGACAGAAATCTCTTCGGTTGTAGATGTGCTGTTGCTACTAGGGAGAAAACAACAGTCTCTTGTTCATGGCACATGTGGACTGTTTACCTTACACATTTCGCTTAAATCAGTTGTTTGTTGCTTGCAACTTAATACTGGAGGGGGTTCGAATGATAACCTGAAGGTGGACTTCTAGTCATAAATTCAGTTGGATGACGGTCTATGTATATTGTTGTATTGCCCAATCAACTTCATAGGATCTTTTTGTCTAGTAATTGCATTGTTATGCCTTGCTCAGTTCATGTCAATTGCCCCGCTGTTTAATTTGTTTACCCTTCATGCCATGTTGTTTATCTAAGGAGAGCACCTCTAGTGAACTATGGATCCCAGTCCAATCTTTACCATTGATACATATTCCACTATTACTTGTTTACTTGCTGCAAACCATTACCTTCCACACCATATGTTTAATCCTTTGTTACAGCAAACCAGTGAGCTTGACAACCTCATTGATTCGTTGGGGCAAAGTCTTGAGTTTGTGTTGTGCAGGTCTCCACGTTGCCAGCAAACCTTTGAGACGTTTCCTTCCTCCTTCGGGTTCGATAACCTCGGTCTCTACTGAGGGAAACTTGTTGTTGTGCTCATCATACCTTGCTCTTGGGGTTCCAACGAAGTGTCCCACGTCATCACTGGGTGCACGCATCAAAGATTTCTAGCGCCGTTGCAGGGATCTATAGGACAACTTCAACCTCTTCCTCCCCGTCAGGCACCAGCGCATCAACAAGATTTCTGGCGCTGTTGCCGGAGAGGCTAAGGTCGTCTTCACAAGGTTTGAACTTCTCCTCAAGAAACTTGTTGGATTCTGCTGCTGGAGGTACTTTTATGGGACTCACCTTAGGTGCTGCAACAAAGCTCCTTGATAATATGATGGTTAACTACTATGAATGGCATGTTGAGAGAGCTCCACATGGTAAGAAGGTAAATTCTGTTGAGGAAACTTCCTCTTTGAGTGAAAAGATTGATGTTATTATGGCTATGCTTGTTAATGGGAAATCTCCTCTAGATCCTAGGCTCTTTGGATGCTCAAGAAGAGCAAGTTGATGTGAACTTCATTAAAAACAATAATTTCAACAACAATGCCTATAGGAATTTTTTATGCAAATGCAATATGAGCAAAACAAGATTTTCACTAAAACTATGGAGGAACAATCTATTATCTTGAAAAAAATTAGTCTTCAGCTTGAGAATCTGAATAGAGAAATTCCAAGTTTACAGTCAAAAATTTTGAGTGCTAAGAAAAATATATCCTCTTTGTCTAAAGCTCAAACGTCCTTGGTTAATAAAATGGATGCTAAACCTGAAACTATGGAAAACACCTTTGCTACTGCTCATGCCATACAAGTTACTATTGATGAAAATGTTAGGCTGTTAGCTCAACTTCAAGCTAGGTGGGAAAGGGAAGCTGAAATTGATAGAAACCATAGTATGTTCACTATCACCACTAAACCACAAGTAGCCCCTATTCCTCCTCCTCCTACGCCTACCACTAGTGATGCTAAGTTTGACTTTGATATTGATGGTTGCAATATTTCTGAAGTGACTATGTTCTTGCAAAAGCTTGCTAGAAGTCCTGATGCTAGTGATATGCACGTTGCCTTTACCAAACACATTACAAATGCTCTTGTTAACATCAAGGAAGAGAAGCTAAAACACAAAGCTTCTATTCCTAGGAAAGTAGAAGATAGTTGGGAATCTTGGTTCTAGTATCTCTATTATGCCTAGGAAGATTTATGAAATGCTTGATTTGCCACCTTTGGAAGATTGTTATTTGAATGTCCCACTCAATCATAATGCTAAGAAGAAACTCATGGGGAGTATTAATGACGTTCTCATTATGGTTAACAATGCTTATGTCCCTGTTGATTTCTATGTTTTGGATGTTGAATACAATGCTTCTTGTCCTATTACTTTGGGAAGACCTTTTCTTAGAATAGTTGGTGCCATCATTGATATGGAAGAAGGCACCATCAAATATCATTTTCCATTCAAAAAAGGTATTGAACACTTCCCTATGAGGAGAGAGAATTTGCTTTTTGCTCCTCCTTTGAAAGCAAGGTTTGATGTTAATGCTTCTTCATTCGAAAATACTTGATTCTTCTTGCTTCTTGTGCCTAACTTAAAGGCGTTAAAGAAAAGTACTTGTTGGGAGATAACCCAAGAGTTTCCTTGAGTCTTGGAAGTTATTACTACTGTAATGACCTCTCCTTATCCTTTTTGTTTGCTTTTTGTGCCAAGAATGACCTCTAATGAGAGGGAACTAAGATTTGGGGAGTTGCTGTCCCGAAACAGATTTCTTTCCTCCACCAAAAAATATTGTGAGGAGGCTCTCTAACTAGGATTGAGCTAAACATTTACGAATAAATCCCCCAGTATGTTGGCTAACTTTCATTAGTTCAACACGTTTTTATTTGAGCAACATAAGATGTTCGAAAAAATTCGTTTCTACCTGCTGGTCTATTTTGACAGATTTCTGCCATTATTTGCATTTGCTTCTTATTGATTCCTTTTTGAGCTCTCTTCAGGTAAATTGAGTTTCTTTGAAGGGGTTACTATAGTAGCTTGTGTTTTTGGTGAAAATCCTTGCTGTTCCAAAGCGTTGACAGTGGTCTAATATCTTTTGAATAAGCTAATATTGCTAATGAAGATTGTGTGAAGTTTTGTATGAAGGAAACATTTCAGGTGTAAAGAGAGAATGATGCAATGAGATGAAGAATGGATAAAAGATCAAGCTTGGGGATGCCACCATGGTTTCACCCCAAGAAATATCCAAGAGGTACAAGCGTCAAAGCTTGAGGATGCCCAAGGCATCCCCTTCTTCATCAATAAAAAGCTCAGGTCTGTCTAGACACTTCGTTTTTATTGTTTCATGCACAGTTGTGTTGTTCTTGGAGTGTCTTAGTTTTCGTTTGATTTTCTTAGTTTGATTTAGTAGTTTGGACCCCCGCTCTTGCTGTGTTGTTTTGCAAATAAGTTTGCTTGGTGTTTGGAAATGAGTAGTAAGTTCTTTCTTCAAGTGCAAGAGGAGCCTGCATTGACTATGACTTAGACTTTAGCATGACATGCTAGGTGTTGTTTTAGCATTATTCTTAGTGATTATTTCTGTAGAATGTATTTTTCCAAACAATTGGGATTGCTTAGTGTGCCTTGAAGAAATTATGCGTTGTTTTAGCATGCAAAAGTATAGTATTGTGGTATTCTCCTTTGATGTTTTTCTTGGATTGACTTGGCACATGCTCACACCATGTTATGACTATGACAAGTCACCACTAGCCTCTATGATCATTTAGTCCTTGACTTGTAGTACCACTCTTTGCTTTGATTAGTTTGCTTTGTTGCATTGCATAATTATTGCCATTATTGTTCTGTTAGTTGGTTGCTTCCAGTCTTTTGCTAGCCTCCACTTGTATGAGTAAGTTCTACTCATGCTTCCAGCTCCCAAGAAACTAAGTTTTTCCAAAGTGTCCACTATAAACTACTATGCATGGTGTGTTACACCATTCCAAAGTATATTCTTGTTTTCATCTATCTTCCAATTAAAAACTATTTTTTATGTGAAAACTTAGTGATTAAAGCCCTCACGAACTTGATGGCTCACTTTATTCTTTGCCCCTAATAAACTTGAACCATTGTGACAAGTTTGTTGTATATGCTTGCACTTATAAGTTGGAATTAGGAGAAATGTGCTGTCACGGGGAACATTTTTAACATTGCACTTGTACCTTGTTGTACTCAGTTGATATCATGTTCTTTTGTCTATGGATCTCACCGGTGTGAAATAAAGAGGGAACTTGTAAGTCCATGGAGGTTGTATCCTGTGTTAGAGAAACGCCTGGGCTGCTAGCCTAAGCCATGCCTGATCATGGTGGAAACTTGCAGCATCACCATAGTGACATCTATGAAGCATTCTTCTTATAAAAAAAGAGACACATTGAGAAAAGAGGAAAGAGAGAAAAAAGCACCATATTCCCATGGTACATAAGAAAAATTGCTAAGATGCTTGTTGCCTACTTGCCTTGTCATTTTGGTTATGGGAAAGCTCCTGTACCATGTGCAAGGGGTACCCCGTTGGCGGTTCTCAATGATATGAAAATACTTACAGTGACAAGAACTTACCTGGACCCAAAGTTTAGTATGCATGAGGTGTGTCCCTCGTATTCAAGGGGCATGAGATTGCCAACTTATACTTTGTCAAGCATATACTCTAGCTTTGCCACTTTAACCTTAACCACTTCAAGATGCTTATGATAGGGGCAATGAGGGCTGAAAGCTCGCAAGTACCATAATGTTTGGATTTTTTTTTGAAACTTGTAAGCCCTGCTTCCTTTACAAAAAGGACTTTCTTCCACCATTATTTGAGTCTCCACCTTCTACCTTTAGGCACCATTACGAGAGCATAGTTGTCATTCTATGTCCAGTGTTCCAAAGCTTATTAATTGATGCATATTGTGTTATTACTTGCTCTTGTGCTACTTGTTTCTAGTCACCCTTGTGAACTTTGCAGGTGTCATATGCATTATATTGCTACTCTATGAGGGACAAGCTGAATGCCACTATGTTATGTTTTGTGCATGTGAAACAAACAAATGTTTTTCAATGCATATTATTCATGATCTTTGTTTGTAGCTTGCCATGTTGCATGCATAGTTACTATGTCCTATTGTTAGAACTCCATCTTTCATGCACATGTTTAGAGTTCTTTGATCCCAGCTTTCAATGCTTGCAAATGGTTGGATCTTTATTGTGAGGGTGCATGTCACCTCAAAAATTATTCTGTTTATCACTTACCTACTCGAGGACGAACATGAGTTAAGCTTGGGTATGCTGATATGTTGGAAATGTATCTATAATTTTTGATGCTCCATGATTGTTTAGTATCTACTTTGCTTTACTTGTCCACACTTTGAGGTGCTTTTTACTTGTTTTCTAGTACTAACCTATTAACAAGTTGCAACAGTGTCAGATGCCTGTTTTATGCTGTTTTTGGTTTCAGAAAAGTTAGTAAAGAAATATTCTCAGAATTGGACGGGACGAAGGACAAAGTCAATAACTTTCTGTGGGGAATAAGAAGTCCAGAGGGGAGCCCGGAAGGCCAGCCAGGGGGCAGACCCACCCTAGGCGCGGGTGGGCCCTGGCCCATGCCTGGCTAGGGTTTGGGCACCCTGGCTGCCTCCCGGTCTCTCCCCTTCGCCTATAAGAAGCCCCTGATGCAGAAACCCTGAGTACCCGATCAGAAATCCACGAAACCGTCTGTAGCCGCCGCCACCATCGTCCCTAGATTGGGGGGGATCTGAAGTTCTTCCCGGCACCCTACCGGAGGGGAGATCATCCCGGAGGCCTTCTCTCTGGTATGATTTGTGAGTAGTTCCACCTTGGACTATGGTTCCATGTAGTAGATAGATGGTTGTATCTTCTCCTTTGTGCTTTCATGTATAGATCTTGTGAGCTCCGTTCATGATCAAGATCTAATCTTTTGTAATCATGCATGTTGTGTTTGTAGGGATCCGATGGATATTGAGATTATTATGTTGGTTTGATTAATGGTTTTATATTTCTTATTCTATCATGTCCGTGTTGTTTGTGATCTTGCATGCTCTCCGTTGCTAGTGGCTATCCTAGCCAAGTAGTTGCTAGTGACTCCAAGTGGGAGTATTTATGCTCGATAGTGGGTTCATGCCTCTAGTTTCCAAGGGAAGTGACAGAAATCTCTTCGGTTGTAGATGTGTTGTTGCTACTAGGAGAAAACAACGGTCTCTTGTTCATGGAACATGTGGACTGTTTACCTTACAAACTTTGCTTAAAGCAGTTGTCTGTTGCTTGCAACTTAATACTGGAGGGGGTTCGGATGATAACCTGAAGGTGGACTTCTAGTCATACATGCAATTGGATGACGGTCTATGTATATTGTTTTATTTCCCAATCAACTTCATAGGATCTTTTTGGCTAGTAATTGCATTGTTATTCCTTGCTCAGTTCCTGTCAATTGCCCCGCTGTAATTTGTTTACCCTTCATGCCATGTTGTTTATCTAAGGAGAGCATCTCTAGTGAACTATGGACCCCGGTCCAATCTTTACCATTGATACATCTACCACTGTTACTTGTTTACTTGCTGCAAACCATTACCTTCCACATCATACGTTTAATCCTTTGTTACAACAAACCGGTGCGCTTGACAACCTCACTGATTCATTGGGGCAAAGTCTTGAGTTTGTGTTGTGCAGGTCTCCACGTTGCCAGCATCACCTTTGAGACGTTTCCTTCCTCCTTCAGGTTCGATAACCTCGGTCTCTACTGAGGGAAACTTGCTGCTGTGCTCGTCATACCTTGCTCTTGGGGTTCCAACGAAGTGTCCCACGTCAGCACTGGGTGCACGCATCAAAGATTTCTGGCGCCGTTGCTGGGGATCTACAGGACAACTTCAACCTCTTCCTCCCTGTCAGGCACCAGCGCATCACTTACCTATGCCAGATGACAAGGTACTATATCCATAAAATGGCAAATTTTCAGGTTATGTGTCTTTGATGTTTCTCTTTAAATATATCTATTAATCTACTAATCGCAGAAGTAGACAACCGAATAGGACATTGATGGTAATGATGATGACCTATTCTACTTTTGGATGGAGTCGATGTAGGGATGCTGATCATAATAAGGGGTGTACTTTTGGTGCCGTATGTGTAGTCTCATGACCACTAGCCTAGGTGCAAAACTCTTGGGGTGCACCTAAGATTGCTCTAAATATATGTAGAGATATCCCATGATTGGTTCGCTAATGTCGTATTAGTGTATGATTTTTAGGCCTTTGTTAGCAGATATGTAATTGGAAACTATTCCGTACATTAGTAGAGTAGTATATATTTATGTTTGTGTGTCTTTCCTTCTTTTGAGGATTCCCAAGAGGCTTTCGAGGCATTGAGCTGGTGCCCTCTGCTAGAACAAACGCCGTCTTTTCCTCTGCCAGCCCTTCCCCTCCTCAAATGTAGATATTCAAAGTATATGTTGTCTGATCTATAATGTACTTTTTTTCTGATATTAATATATTAGCTCTTCCGTTAAAAAAAATTCTCCGTGACCCGAATCGGTTTGATTCGATACTGGACGATTTTAACGGTCCTGGGTGAGGAACACGGGACGATTTTCTCGGTCCTGGGAGAGGAACACAGGACAGCAAGGGGAAAAGGAGGAGGTTGGATAAGGGTCCCGCATAATTTATTATCCTACACCACGACGTGTTGAAAATTTTGCAAAAAACCCGGAAACCTCTGCTCGCCGCTCCCTTGACACTGTAGAAAAAGTGTAGTACTTCTGCCCCTACTACTAGTACTGTAGTGGTACTACTACTCCCTGTTCCCATCCTTTTCTCTTCCGACCAGCAACCTCCAATCGCTAGCTCCCATCACCAGGCAAGCAAGCAACTATCACCTAATCGGGATCTGTTCACCTAATCATGGTAATCGATTAGGCAATTGGGGTGGGGGTGGAGGTGGGGGTAGGTGGCATGGCGGGCGGGGTGACTGATTTCCTTTAGATTTGGTATCAGGGCATCGTCACTTGGTCGGGTTCCAAGTCGGTGTTCTGATTGGGGCATTTGGTCAGGGTTCAAGTCGGTGTTCTTCACTTTGTAACCTTTAATTGATACTAATGTGCAATGGATTTTGCGTCAGATTCTGCATGGAGAACTATGGATCCATGGCGCGCACCGCCACTATGGACAGTGATGGTCCCGTTAGTTCCCTTAAAAGTTGCCCAAACAAGATAATGGAGTAGCATATTCGTTGTGTTCTTCCATTATTTCCCATGTTGGAAGTGGTTGTCTACAACCTAGATGCATCCATGTGCTCAAAGTTATCTATGTCTGCATCCTATTTTTTTGGAAGCCTCTTTGATGCCATCTTGTTCTTTATTTACTATAGAACGGTGGTACATACCTGCGAACTTGTGGTGCTCTAGGTGCGGCAAACAGCATGATACCCCCACATGTCGAAGGATCCGGATAGTACCACTACTCACCAAACAAGCGCAAGCCCATAGCCCAGCTGGGACGTCCCAGATTAAAAGAGAAGGGTATTTTTTCTTAATCCACTTAGCATGGTGCGATCTGATTTAATTATTATCCGTTTTGGCGTCATGCGTGCTTATTAGATGTTCAGAAACATGTGTGATTATATTAAGTCTGACACTGAGTTTATGTGAATCCAGATCTGGATCTGTCTGATCGTCTCATAGACAGTCATATATATATATATATATGACTACTATGTACTGCATTGAACAGTTGGGCTCTGTTGCTATTTACTCAGATTGAAGGTGCTGCTGCGGAGGCTAAGACTGCTGTAGAGGCTAGTAGATTTCTCAAGCCCCCACCAAAAGCGGACATTGTCTACATGAGGAGGAAGTGCAAATACAGTACCTAGGTTGGCACTGAACTCTCTAAGAAGTGGGTATAATTTGGAAATCCACAATTTCACATGTTATGATTTTCCGTGTTATTGTTATCAGCTATACTTATATTTATGCCCATCAGAAGTTCACAAACATCAAAGTTGTTCACTTTTCAGGCAATGATTTTGTCTGATATTATTATATTTACATGATATTTACATAATTTAACCTTTCCACTTAATTTCATTCATTACCATGCACCAGCTGCTCAGCCCTTTCTTCTACCGTCCTCTTGTCAAGCTTGTGGATTGAAAGGGGGTGATGTATGCCCTTCCAAAGGCAGATGGAAGAAAAATGGTGCATGGCCAACCTTCTCGAACGGTACCCATGGTATTAGGTATGGATTCCAGGCAGTTTAGAACGACATGATGTAATATCTTGTATCTCACTTTTCTTGTTGTCGTCTTACTTGTTTATCATTTTTCTAATTAAGGTTGTCCCTTGTGTCGCTCACCCTATTATAAACAAGTTGTTTGGAAACAACAAGTTTCGAACTCTGTATACCGAGGACCCAAAAGGCTTGCGGCAACTATATGATGTGAATGTCTCACTGACAATGGACACCACTTATTTGGGTTGTCGGGGTTGGTCCAAGTATGTCCGTCAGAATGGTCTGAAGTAGGGGGACGAGGTAGCACTCGATTGTAGCAAGCCTGGGCAGATACTTGCAAGCCATCGTACACTTGTAGACCAAACTACTAAGAATAGAGGTACTACTAATTAATTTGCTTTTGTACTCATCACAACCATTGATGACTTTCTTGCGACTAACTGTTCTGCACCATTGTCTTCACAATCGTATGACTCTTACCACTTGTACAGTTCGCTTCCAGAAGGGTGCTAACACCAAGCTGCTGGCACCGGCATTGGCCCCTGTTCCTGCAATTGCACTGGTTGACCTAAGTAGGAGAAAGAATAGTGGTAGTAACTTAATTTGTTTGTATACTATGATGAGAAAGATTGGAGGTATTAGAAACTTAATTTGATTGTATACTCATCACAACCTCTGATCACTGTCTTGTGAGTAATTGTTGGAGTATAAGAGCCATTTTCTTGCACACATCTCACATGCCTATTCCATCCATGCAGTCAGCTTACCTACCCGTCAAAAGAAATCTAGCATCAAGATGCTGGGGCCGGCGCCGGCACCGGTTCTGGCTCTTGCACCATCCCCTCTTCAATTAACTGCATCGGCACCAAATTCTACACCAGCACCAGCCCCAGCACAGGTAGCGACACCATCTCCATCACCAGTCCCTGTTCCTGCACCACCCCAGCTATAGCACCAGCCCTAGCACAGGCACCGGCGCAAGCTCCTTGACAGATCGTATCCTACACATGTGTCATCTCAAGGTTGCACCGGATTATGTTTGTGAGTGGCGGCAGATAAACTGCTCTAGATGTCTTCTCAAGTTTCAGATGATTCAATTAATTACACTTATTAATTATGCGTCTATCTCTTGCTTTGACTCAGAAATTTCCTAAGAGTGCCACAAAGCAACTCGAGGACAGACGAAAGGGCACAATATTCTTCATGATGCAGAGCGAACGAGTGCTAGTCGAGGATCGTTACGCCATTAACTGGACCGATGGCCGCTTGGCAGCTACTTCTAGGTGGACCAACTTCCGGAAAGCTGCCAAACTTACCATTGGAAGAATGGTCAAGGTCGATGTATATAGCTGCCTTGAATGCAGCAGTATGGTAATGCAGTTCCTAGCTGTTTAGCTCTTTGGTCGCATGCTATCATAATTAATTATGTGGTTGAGGATAAAATATTCCAGCATGCATATGTATCTTCCAATGAGAGGCTGGCATGAGGGACCCACCAGCCAGTATAAACATCTGATACATCTCGCAATGTTGCCAAGTTTGAAACACCGAGGTGCGAGCATGAAAAAAGTCTAGCATGCACAAGTTTCTTCTAATGAGAGGCTAGCATGGGGACCCACCAACCTATAATTAATTATATGGTTGTCTTATCTCCACCCATTATATATGGGTGGTAAAACTGTGATAACCTTTTGCTGGATTGGAACTATGACTAGTATGTATTGGTATGGTATATTTGTATCTATATGACGGTTCCCTATATGACCAAGACCATCTATTATGACAATGATTGTGTTCCATCTTAATATGTGAGGAGGAGGTTGCACACAAAAGCAGAATTGATCGTCAGTTTTGCTTGTTCGAGTGATTTGAGCGTGTTTGGAGAAAAGGTCAAACTAATTGTTGGCATGGTTTTTAGAGATGAAGCAAGAACTGGTTCCCTCTATACTGATATTGAATTTTAGTGCATGTATTGCTGAATCAGTCATTTTGAAATGCTACTAAATTGGTCAAGTGCTGCCAAATATGAACTAGGAATCTGTTGATATTTTCTCTATCTAGTTCTATACTACTAAATCATTCAAATGCTACTGAATTTGTGAAAAGTTCTATCACTGCTGCTAGGTTTCTTGCACTAGAGTTTTTGCCGGTGTTTCATCAGAACCGTTGGTTGTGTTTTGGACAGTGATGAGAGGCAGAGAGGGTAAAGATACATCATGATTTCACCAAGTGAATTTAGTGGATACCAGTTTAGTTTTGGTGCACATGGTGTGTGTCTCTGGTTCTATAGATATTTTTACATGAATATATCTGTCAAAACAAAAGAATTATCGCCTTTTCCCACTTCGTCAGTGAGGTCTGGTTCCCTTTGTACTGCTATTGAATTTTAGTGTCTGTATTGCTGAATCGGTCATTTTGAAATGTTGTTGAATTGGTCAAGTGTTGCTAAATATGAACTAGGAATCTGCTGATATTTTCTCTATCTAGTTGTGTACTGCTGAATCATTTAAGTGCTACTGAATTTGTGAAAAGGTCTGTCGCTGCTGCTAGGCTACTTGCACTAGAGCTTTTGCATGTGTTTCATCAAAACCGTTGGTTGTGTTTTGGAGAGTGATGAGAGACAGAGAGGGTAAAGATACAACGTGATTTCACCAAGTGAAGTAAGTGGATAAAAGTGCAGTTTTGGTGCACGCGGTGTGTGTCTGTGGTTCTTTAGATATTTTTACATGAATATATCTCTCAAAACAAAAGAATTATCGCATTTTCCCACTTCATCAGTGCGGTCTGCTTCCCTTTGTACTGCTATTGAATTACAATGTATGTATTGCTGAATCAGTAATTTTGAAATGCTGCTGAATTGGTCAAGTACTACTGAATATGAACTTTGAATCTCTCTATTTTATCTGTCTTATCTATACTGCTGAATCATTCAAGTGCTACTGAATTTGTGAAAAGTTATGTTTCTGCGATGGGTTGTTTGCACTAGAGCTTTTTCTTGTGTTTCATCGAAACAGTTGGTTGTGTTTTGGACAGTGATGAGTGTGATTTCACCAAGTGAAGTCATTGGATACCAGTTCTGGCGCACGCGGTGTGTGACTCTAGTTCTTTTGATATTTTTATGTGAATATGTCTATCAAAATAATTATCGCTTTTCCCCCTCCATCGGTGAGGTCTTTGTTCTGAATCTGGAGGATCCACAGCAGAATACAGAGTTTACTAACTACGAGATGAAAGCTAGTATCTTTTGATATCCTTTTTGTAGTGGTAATGTACATGGTTATATGTGTGATGTCTTGAGTTCGAATCCTCTATGCTTGACAAATAATTTTTTGGGTTTACATTTTTTCTTTTAGCAATAGTGCTTTACAGAAAGGCTGACACAGCAGACCCACCAGCCTGCAGCGCCGCTCTTAATTTTCTTCTAGCAATATTTCTTTACAGAGAGGCTGACATGGCAAAACCACCAGCCTGCAGCGTCCCCCTTAATTTTTTTCTATTAAAATTTCTTTGCGGAGATGCTGACATGGAAAACCCACCAGCATGCAGCGTCCCTCTTAATTTTCTTCAGGCAATATTGCATTACGAAGATGCTGACATGGCGGACCCACCAGCCTACAGCGTCTCTCTTGATTTTCTTCTAGCAATATTTCTTTGGAGAGAGGCTAACATGGCTGACCCACCAACCTGTAGCGTCCCTCTTAATTTTTTCTAGCACTATTTCTTTACGGAGAGGCTGACATAGAGGACCCACCATCCTGCAGCGTCCCTGTTAATTTTCTTATAGCAAGTATTTCTTTACGGATATGCTGACATGGCGGACCCACCAGCCTGCAGCGTCTCTCTCAATGCGCGGGTTTGAAAAAAAGAAGTTAAGTACTTGTACAAAGAGGCTGACATCAGGGACCCACTAACCAGGACATACCAAAGATGTTGACATGTGAGCTCCAACATCAAGACCATACAGGGCTGCCACATCTAGCTAAGTTTCCAAGCTCAAAACAGTAGACGCAGCCGTCTATCATACACACGTTTCATTTACATAGACATTGGCATGTCATTTAAAAAAGATATTGACATGTGGGACCCACCAGCGAGACCTTATACACGTGGTGCCACATTGAGCAACGCTGCCAAGTTCCAACGAGGGAGGCGCGAGGATAAAATATTCCAGCATGCATATGTATCTTCCAATGAGAGGCTGGCATGAGGGACCCACCAGCCAGTATAAACATCTGATACATCTCGCAATGTTGCCAAGTTTGAAACACCGAGGTGCGAGCATGAAAAAAGTCTAGCATGCACAAGTTTCTTCTAATGAGAGGCTAGCATGGGGACCCACCAACCTATATAAATGGCTTCTTAAAGTGAACAAGATACAAGTATCGTAAGTAATACACCCTAAGTCTATCTACATTCTTAAAGTTACTTATAGTTACCAAGCTTTAAGTATAATGCTAAAAACTTTATTATATGCTTTATAGTTAACTTTGGTATTTTATAATTAAGTTATAAAGCATCTTAATACCAAACCAACCCAGTTAAAAACCCAGATAGATAAGTCTCAAATACTACTAATTTCATTATTCCAGTAAAGGCAATTCTTTCTGACTTAAAGACTATAACTAGAAAGAACACCTCATAAGATTAACTTAAAAGCTTAAATGCTTCTGCTTAGTTGAGTAAGATTTTCTTCAAAATTTATTCGTTTTGCCACTTCAATCAACATATGACAATTAATAGTAAACAACTTACTTTATACTTTACTTGTGTAATAAGATTGTTAATACTTAAATTCTTTATAAGTGACATTACTTGTGAAGTAAAACTTGAAGATAAACAATTAAAATGTAAGCAACCTTGAGTAGTATTCCATACTATGTATTTTGTTGTTGTATAAATATATGTTGTTTTCCACACACTCACAAGCCTTAATAAGAAGAACATGTATGAAACTTAATCTAAAAGGGCAACACATTCCAAGGAAACCCTTTCCAGTATCCAAACCCTAGAACAACATTATTCTCGGGATTCGCGTTTATCAACTTGCATTACATTACTTATGCATAAAAGCATCTTGCTTCTTTAAACATTAGTCCTTACCGGACCAATGATGCAGATTTCAACTATTGGATCTTATATTGTCTTGAAGACCGTGAGTGCATAATCTTGCAATCACAAAAGGCAAGTTCACACTTTCTCATGTCCTTTGATTATTTTCTGTAAAGTATGTTACAAATCTAGTGTTGTCATCACCTGCATTTGAAAAAAAAAATCAGAAAATACTATTTTCATAATAATGTGATTATAGGTTATTTACCATGAGGTAATAACCTACTATAAGAGTTCCGGTGGTAAAGGAACATATTATCTAGGACTTAACAACCAATGTCGCCAGTGATTCTTGTGCCGTATATTACGCGTTGACCATGAGATTTGGAATGGGACGAAGAAGTCAGCTGTATCTTTTCCCTCTCGCATGGAGCTAGATGTGCGGGTCGTGGTTGTTATCACTCATAGCGTGCATATTATTTATGGTAATTCATAGAGGATATGCAGCATATGGGTGGGAGCCCTCAACGTCCCACGATAGTTCCGACATTTGAACGGTCTGTACTGCCATTGCCGTAATTCAATAGGTGGGCTGGCGTACACCAAGGAGACATGCGGGGTCACGGAGAAGGCAGTGATTGGCTTGGATCTTAGTCTGGGTCTCACACCAAGGAAGTGTGAACGAACCTGCAATTCAGATGCGCAACAAAGCTAAGATCTCTCATGGGTAAAGTGACGCACCTCTTCAGAGTGTAAGAATTGTAACTTGTTACTCCTTGTTCCGGGAAGGAGCTACGAACACGGCGGGAAAGGAACTTTATGAAAGTTCTGGTAAACCCGTGAAGGCTGACGGACATAGCTTTTCAGAATAAAAGCAACCTTTGAAAAAATATTTACAAAAACTTGCATTGCCTATGACCTATGGTCTGTGGCTGTAGATATAGTGCATCAAACACTCCTTCTCTAGTGAACTTGCTCAATACGCTCGTACTCAACGTATCTTCTTAACCCTTGCTAGGTTCTAAAGCCAGTACAAACAATGTCTACATCAAATCATGCTCCGGGAATCATCATCAAAAGCTAAAGCTCTTCAATGAAGTCAAGAAAGTCAACATATACGTCAACTCAAGTGAAGACGAAGTTACTGAGTAGATAGGAATATAATCTCTAGCCATAGAACCTATCTCTATAGTGTATTGCAATAGCAGCAATGCCAGACCATTAGTTAAGATACTAGTCTTAATAGTATGATAGTTTTGGAGTTATTTATTTATAATTCTTCTTTGTAAGAAGTTTCATTCTCTCTCTTTAACCTAGAGTGTTCTCTGGATCTTGTGTAAAGAGTTGGGTTGTAACCTATAGTCATGTCTTGGACCTGCTATGTTTCTGTTGTACTACTCTGAGGGATGTAATACTAGTGAAAGGTGTTTCGTTGGTGTTATGTCAACGACTATAGTGTACTACATCATGTAGTGATATGCTGGGTCACCGCAGAATTCCTGCATGCATCTTTCATAGGTCTCTCTGGCGTTCTTGAGGCTAAAGGTCATGGCGATGTATCAGAATGCTCTGAATGTCCTTATGAAGGCCATTTTATCATCTTCCTCAACCGCCACCTTGATCTAGTTATACCAGAGTAGGCATCGAGGAAGCAGAGTGACTCGGAACTTGCGGTTGAGTCGATGATTTGGTCGATGCGGGGTAGCACTAACTTGTCTTTAGGGCAAGCGTTGTTGAAATTGGTGTATTAAATACACATTCTCCATGTGTTGTTCTATTTTACAACGAGGACTGGGTTTGCCATCCATTTGGAGTACTTGATTGGTTGGAGAAAGCCCAAGGCGAGTAGCCGTTGTACTTCTTCGGCTATTGCGTGGTGGAGCTCTTCGTTGAAGGGCCGCAACAACTTCTTGACCGGCCGCACTTTGGCGTCGACTTTTAGTTTGTGCTTAGCGAGTTCCCTCAGGACACCATGCGAAGATGTCTCGATTCTCATGGAGGAACTCTATGAGCTCTCCTTCCTATGCGAGAGTGAGGTTCGAGCCCACGGTCACTCGCTGCCTCGACACGATAGGGACGAGCTCGACCTGACGGGTGTGTGCGGAGGATTCAAACGCCGCAGGTGCGGAGTTTGGCATTATTGGCCTTTTTAGGATCGACGGGTCGTCATTATCGATCCCGCGCATATATTCGGCGAGTTTGTCTGCGTGGTTTGTTTCTTCGGCGATGACAGCGCCAGCGAGCTGGGCGCCATTGTCTTCGCATTCGGCGGCCATGTACGGGTCTCCAAGCACGGTGATTAGTCCATGGGGGGCGGGAGTTTCATCATGTTCAAGGCGTAGTATGGGGTCGCCATGAATTTGGCGAACGTCTGTCTCTCGAGTACGCAATGGTACGGGCTTTGGAAATTTACCAGCTCGAAGGTGATCCGCTTGGTGCGGAAGTTGGATGGTGCACCGAAGGTGACTGGTAACATCACCTTTCCAATCGGGTATGCCTTCCAACCCAGGACGATGTCGTGAATGTGGAAAGGGTGGATTCCACCATTGACTGCACGAGTTGCAGACGCCTGAACGTATCGAGGTACATGATGTTAATGGATCTGCCTCCATCCATGAGGGCCTTTGTAAGCCAGTAATCAACCACCTTTGTCTTGACTACCAGGGCGACTCGACCTAGGTACTCGATCATGGGTGCATGGTCTTCGCGGCTCCAAGTTATGCTATGTTCTGACCAATTTAACCAGCACAGAGCGCTATCTTGCTGCATCGTATTTAAGACAACGGTGCGGGCGAGTACCTTCTCGTGCCTGGTACTTGTACCGGTAAACGTATGGAGCGAGCCGACGGAATTTCTAAATGCTGCAGTGTCGTCGTTGTCCCGTGGCTGGTTGGTGTTCTGTCCCGCTTTGACCTGCTGCGCTTTCTCAATTTATTTCAGCGTGTAGCAGTCGGTGGTTTTGTGGGTGGTGGGTCGGCCTTCCCTGTTGTGGTAAACGCATGGTTGGTTTAGAAGAATAGCAGGGTCGAATTTTGGCTAGACTAAGGGACTGCCATGTTGTCTGCTCCATTCACGCCGGATTTTGGTGTGGTCGCATAAGTCGTGTCCGGCATTGGCGATGAATTTTGACCTGTCTTCAAGGCGTAGTTTGGTCGAAGGGCGCGTGTTGCCGTAGCGGAGGTTGCGGGCCTGTCCGCTGCTACGACCGCTCGTGCGGCGCCTGTCGCCCGACTCGTCATCGTTCTCTTGTATTGGATCTTCCTCCGAGTAACGCTTGGAGATCTCGAGGAGATTTGGTATGTTGTGAAGTGTTTGGGAGCCACTTGATCTTAGCGACCAGCGGCTCGTAACGTTACGTGTTTTTGAAGCACTGTGTAACACCCTTAGATCGGCCCTATGCAACTTCAGTGATTTCCACCAAACCCGCATAGAAACGATTCAAATGTGCCCACTAGGCACTTTCGTGCAGGTGGAAAACGAAGTAATATCATTACATAATACTCCTCAATGGAACCCACATAACAGATATATACAATAACAACTCAAAGAGTCAAGAATATAGATATACAGTATAAAGATTCAAATCACCTTGAAAACTATATAGCGTCCGAGTATGGACAAGACACAAATTTGGCTAAGAGCCCTAAAGAATAACAAATGGCATCCATAACCCTGCCCAGGCCAAGTCGGAAGGGTAACCCTGCTAACGACGTCGATCTCAAAACCTGCTTAAACAAAAGGGGTGTTGGAAAAGGGCAAAGGAAAAAGAGAGCGGTCACTACTGAGACCAGTACACGGGGAGTCTTAGAATTCGTCGGTCCTCTCCTACATAGGTATGGTGGACTGATGCGGCATCGAAGCATGCGCTAAACAACCTATAGAGACTCGAAATATCTGGCGGCTATTAGAGAGGGGTTAGAAAGACCTATTCAGATCAAACCTAATACTATCACCAAGCATACCAATCCTGGTATTTCCCCTCGAGACCAAACGATGAAGTCATATCGAGGAAACTCACACAGTTGACAATTTTATCATTCCATTAAAATTGTAGTAATTACTATTTAGATATAGATAGCATGAGTATCATGATATAATAAACAGTGGACACTTTTAGTTAACCATTTTATGGTAGTTGCGATATTTACTAGACAGATACACATAGCATGAGGCATCCCAATTCCAGCAGTTGTTGGTACTTTTATTTAGCCATTTCGTTGTAGTGAAGCTGATTACTAGTCATTTCAAACTCAAATTTATAGCACTACTTTAGTTATAGTTATCTATGATTGAGATATTGTGCTCTAAGTCATCCATAAACATCGACATGGCTTTCAGAAAGTTTTACCTTGCAGGGGACACAAATAGCAACATACACACATGATCAACCTCGGAAAAACCAAATGAAAACCAAACGAGACATCACGACAAAGCAATCACAAGATTCATATAATATTTTAGAGGGTCACCCAACCAAGCTACCTGCGACAAAGCTGGCTGGTTCCAAGACGGACCCATAGGTTTGTGCTAATGGCTATAAACGACTGGAAACGCAAAAGTGTGACTGACCTTGTTGATACCGCGAAAATATTCCACTTACCTAAACAATACAGTAGTAAACGCTCTCCACGAGCAACAGTAGTAAATAAAGCAGTAAACATGACATACACATGGCATTAGTACATGATAGTAATAAAACCCCAAACTAGTATATGTCCCCAAGAAATAAGAGATTATTCAAGCTCTCGCTCAGGGGATTCATTGTCCCACATGCGGATAGTGTAAATAGTCAAGAAACAGGTATCAAGTACTTGGGGTCCTATAAGACACAAGTGGGCGGTTAAAAATCAAATCACATCTATTGCCAAACGATGGTTCTGCATTAGTTATAACTCTTCCCAGCTTTTTAATATAAGTTGTAATTAAAGTCGTGATCATCTCCAACATAAAGCATATGGCAACCTTACAACAATTTTGGTACTTGAAGTCACTAAACAACACTTAAGCAAACGTCTACGACACGCAAGGCTGACTATCTTTCAAACAACAGGTAATAGGAGGTGTCTAGGTCTATATAGAGGCTTCAAGGGATTTCTCGGGTACAAAAACTAAAGCATCGCAACACAGATAGCAATAGATCAACAAGAGGAAATAAAAACTATAAATGTAAAATAGATAGAAAGGGTGAGAGTGCTCGCCTGAAAACACTGACAAAGGTTGATCTGTAGGTCGGATCGACACTCGCATCAACTCATCGGCCTAGTCCGTGAAGAAGAAAAGCACTAGAAAAAACACCAGATGCATATTCAATACTACGGCAAAAAATCAAGCATGATGCATGTATAATGCATGACATGGCAAATGTGCAATGCAATTAGGTAATATTAAGCGTAACCAGGGTCCCAACAATAAATAATTAGGTTTATGTTATTTAATTACCCCGCATTTTAAATGTTGTCTTAATAAGGCAAAATATAACACCGGTTCACTATACAAACTTAAATAAAGTCAATATAAGATTAGAAAAGCTCATATATGACCTCTATATTTAATTATGAAGTGAATCGGCAAAAGCTTCTAAACCCCATGATATGTATGAAGTAGGTACAATTCATGCACCAAGTTATATAGATGACATTTATAAAATAGGGTTTCAGTAAAAAGGGGTCACACATGATATTGGTGATAAGGGGTCACACATGATATTGGTGATCTTGGGGTTGGCCGAGGGTTCTGGATCGGTCTTTTAGGGTCTCGGCCGTCGGATCCGTGACGAAGTTCATGGCAGTTCCAGGAAAGAGGTTCCGGGCCTTCGGACTCCAGGATCATGCTTCGGGATACGTGAGGGAGAGCTCATGTGTTCGCCTTCGGTTGTCCGCGGCGATCTTGGATGGGCTCGGAGGGTCTTCGTGGCGGCACATAAACAGAGAAAAAGCCGAGACCATCAGGGCATCACAGGCATCGGTTCCCTAGTCTAGGTAGTACCACTGGCGATTCCTATCTCTTGTTTAGGTGGAGAACTTGAACAGCAAGGTAGCAGCACCACACCACTTTGTCCTTCTGCCCCTACGGTCAGTGAACGGCAGGGGGAAACGAAATCAAGGGGAAGGAGATGTCGTGGGCGCACGGCTCACGGGCGGCGTCAGTCGGAAGCAGCGCTGGCGATGGGGGTGTCGTGCTCGAGCGGCAGAATCAGCGGCTGGGCGACAGAGGTGGACGCGACGGTTCTGGGCGGCGGCTCGAGCTCAAACGCTGACGAGGAGAGGCGAAGCTGGGCGAGGCGCACAGGACGGCAGCGGATAGCGGGCACGCGAGGCTCGGCGATGGGAGGAAGGGCGATGGCCGGCGGCGGTAAGAGCTCGGGTCGGCGCGCGCAAAGGGGCGCCGACAAGGTGGAGGGCACGGGTCGCCGGGCAGAAGCTTGTGCGCTGGGGCGCTCGTAGGGTCGGGACTGCAGGGCTGGCTTTGCGGACGGGCGGCACAGGCCAGGGAGAGGAAGGCGCCGACGGTGCAGGGAGTAACCTGCAGGCAGCGGGGCCACGGTGGAGCGAGAAGGGGCGGCGATGGGGCGGTCGCTGGCGGGAGGTGTGGCAGGACGGTGGAGGCGATGCGCGGCGCTGCTGGTGGAAGGGAGGGAGGCTGCTGGTGGTAGGGAGGGAGGACGCGGCAGCCGAGAAGAAGGCGAGGAAGAGGAGCGACGGTGAGGTCGATGGAGGGAGCATCTGGCGGCGGGTATGGGGTGAGCGATGGGAGAAGACGGTGTCCGTGGTTGGTGGGGAGAGGTTCGCGGGGGAGAGACGTAGGCGGGGGAGGATCCCGATGCAGGGAGCGGGCAATGACGAGGTGGGACAGGGAGCGTGTCGGAGCGGAGGGCGGTTCCGGGTGGGTTTCCGATCGCGCCACGCGCACTGGATTCGGGTGCGTGCGGTGGTGTTTGAGTCGTGTTGGGTTTAGGGTAGTTCCAGGGCAGTGCTGGTGTGTGTGGTATATATATGTGGTTGGCGGCGGCAGGGAATAGGTGGGAGATCTGGGTGGATTTAGAGCTATGGTTTGAGGAATTTATTGTTAGGGTTTCATGTAGCTCTGGACCGGGTGGCCTCCAGTTGGGCTTTTGGGCCTGGCCGTTAGCTGTCTGGCGCCCCAAAACACATTTTATATTTTATTTTAAAACATTTTTGCAATTAGTTTTTATGTAAATAAAAGATCCGGACGGATCTAGAGTTTTGATTTGAAACCAGAGAGGAGAGTATCTAGAAAAAGAATAGGCTTTTCAGAAATAATTTTAGACAGACATAAGTATGATGACATGACGATGCTCAAATGTAAAGTGGCATAATGATATGAGCATGCAGTCATGATGATGCACAAAACAAATACACAACGATTTTCTGGTAGTGATTTTACTTGGGGTGCTACACAGTGGATATCTGTGTCTGGGTGGATGCCCGTGGCATAGATCACAGGTCTTTCCAGCGCAAGACCCAATGTCGGTTCGACTCGCTTGGCCCCTGGACGCATCGCTCCATGTCCTCGATTGTGGTCACGCATGAGTGGAAGTTCTCGAAGTTCTTGATGAAGGCTTCTCTCATTTTCTCCCACGAGTCGATGTTGTTTTCAAGTAGGGTGTTAATTCACTATCGAGTGGCACCTTCCATCATCAGGGGAAGGTATTGAGTTGCCAGTAGCTCGTTGTGGCCGGCGATTCCCATCGCCATAAGGTATGTGTCGATCCACACCTTGGGGTCGAGCGCGGTGTCATATTTTTCTATGTCCTGTGGCCCTCGAAAGTTTGAGGGATAGTTTTCGCCTCGGACCATTGGTCCGAAGCATGCAGGCCCGACTCGGCTGAGGCTGCAATGACTGGTGAATATGGAGATGGGGTTGGCGATCGCTAGTTGGATTTGTGCTGGTGTGGGAGGCAGGCAGCTATTTGCATTGGCCACCATTTTTTTGCCTGGGCGATAGGATGTCGCTGCCCTGTTGTTGGTGGACCAGCGGTAGACTTGTTCGGTCGAGTCACACCCTGCATTTTGCTGCATGAAGGCTTTGGCCAACAGAGCTTGCGCATAGTTGATCTGGATCACACCTTTACCCATAGGGTTTAGGTTGGCGACCGCCGCCTGACTCGCAATGACGCTGTCCATCGGAGTCGAGTAGATGGGGAAGTCGTTGGCGTCGTATTCCCATGGCGCGACTTCTATACGTGATTGGTTCATAGGGGGCGTGGCGGGGCGAAGGTGGGGCTCCATGCGTGGTTGACCCAGCTGGTGGGCGGCCATCTTCTTCGGGATTCGCATGGTCGCGGGCCTCGCGGTCGGGCGCTCATGTAGGATTGTTTTTGTCGTTGAAATTTAGGACCCTACCCGGAATTGAGAGTTGGAGTCGCCATGCCACTCGCTGCTAGTGGTAGGCCAAAAGTTGCTACGAGGTCTCTTGTTCGATGCAGAATTTCTCGCGCTCAGTTTTCTCCTTTTCCCTCGCCTTTTTTAGGGCCACACGATGTCGCTCAATCTCGTAGATAGTCGCGGTTGGAGGGAGGGGTTGGTGAAGGGGTGCACTGTAAGTTCGTTGTCGATCGCCATATAGATAGCATGATGGACGACACGGTAGGTCTCATCTGGGGACTCCGACCCCAAGTCATAGGTAGGGAATTGGAGGATCGTCGTCCTCGTACTCTCCTGCGTTGGAGACCTTCATGATGGAGCTGGCTTTCGCCGCGAGGGCAACAGATTCCACAGCCGGTCTTGGCATTGCTGAATCGGCATCATCGCGAGGGTGGAGTTGCTCTGGGCCAAGCCATCCTCCCTGAATCACAGTTGGATGCAAAGAGGGTGGTCGATTGGATCTTCTCCTCTGATAATGGATCGCTCGGAGGTGATTCGATGCCGGCGGTGGATCTAGCGGGATCCGCGGGGTCGATGGCGTTAGTGAAGTCGACGAAAAAGTCGGTGGAGCCAACATGCATGACCGGGTAGCTTCTGATAGTGGCGATTATGCGACCGACATCGGAGGATTAGTGAGTTCGAGTGAAGGGTCTCGCCTCAAATCTAAGGCTTGAATCACCAATCACCATGGTGGGTGCCACTTTTGTCGGAATGGTCACAGCAGTCTGTACTAGAGGTAGCGATTGAGTCGAAGAAGGGCAAGAGCGAGTCGCCATCTACGGATCCAGATTGGGCAAGACACAAGGTTTACTCAGGTTCGCCACCCGGGAGGGTAAATACCTACTTCCTGATTGTTCGTATTGTTGGTGAATGAGATTACAAGGGGGGGGGTCGCACTCGGAGTCGAGGTAGTGAGTTGCTTGGATGGTGGGGTAATGGCATAGGAGTACAAAGGGAACCCTAGGGAGGATTATATAGAGGTGCCTTACTAGGGTTTTATAGGATCTCAACCAAATCAGTAAACATTTTGGGGGTTTGACATAATCCGACTTGGCCTAGCTAAGGTCTTGGGCCTTCGCGTCCAATCACCGGTCTTCTCTAAAGCCACCTTTCAAGTCGCCATCATTGCTGGCTTGCTCGACATTGTCTTGGGCCAGTCGCTTCCTCCCCTTGTGGATACACCGATTGGTATATCCCCATCACCGTCCAAGCAACTACGTCAAAAGAATCTTACACTGTCCCCAGTTGTGCCCCCTCCAACTCCAACCAGCACCCAGAATTCAGCACCAGAGTGTAACATCCCAGCATTTAGGAACTAACAAAGGGTAGATTTAGGAATATGGAATGTTGCATGCATTCATTTGTGAAAACATGGGTAAATTTTTCGCCAAATAAAAACCTTAAGTGATCAATGTTTCTTTCATACTTTGAGATTAGGTTTAGTCTTAAAGGGTGATTGCTATAGACTTTGATATGATCTTTAAGGAATTATGTGTTTTAAAATGAATTTGAATTTTAAACTTGAGTGTTTGAATTATAATTCAAATAAATTAGGGATAAGTTTTGAATCTTAATTAAATTAAGAAATAAATATTACAACTTAAATTCTATCCAAAGAAAAACAATAATGAATATGAAACTTATTTCATATCATCAATATATAATCAAGTTACAAAATTATAACTTATTGAAATCATCCACACAATTCACAAAAGTAAATATATAAAGAATAAGAATATTCTTTATTAATAATAATGTAATTTTTATTACAGAAGAATAAAACGAAGATTACAAAATAATAAAAAGAAAACTACAAAAAAATATGAAGAAGATTACATTGGACTATTTACTAACTATTCTATAAAATAAAACCTAATGTAAAATCTTCATCTTTATATCTGTACCTGCAAAACAAACAGAATATATAGAGAGAAATAAAAGGTTAGAGTTTGTATTATTTTCTCTTAGACATGTCAGTGAAGTGCACTAGACAAATTCATCATTGAGAAATTTATAAAAAGGGGCAAGTTTCACCATTATGAAAGAATCCATCTTTCATAAATTTAAAGCCAGAAGTCAAATGACAGCCAAGAGGGGCAAATCCACCAGCCAGGTGAAAGTAACCAGATAATAGTAAGTTTCAAAATTCTGAACATATCCACAAGTGCACAGCAAGCACACAGGCAGGACACACACCAACATGCATGTGGTGTGTTGTCAACCTCACAGCACAGCCCTAAACTCACAAAACCACAAGCACAACCGTCAAGAGGCACTAGTGCATCTCTCCACTGTTTGCACACAAGAACAGCTAGCTTAGACAACAACTTACCAAGCACATCAGCCAAACCAAACCACCAAAGATCAACCAAACATCACCAGGATGGTGACATAAGGAGGAGGAAGGATCAGGTGGACAACAAGGCCAAGTCCAGGAGCTAGGAGGAGCAGGCTAGCTCAAGGTCAAGCATAGGAGTCTAGCAAAACCAAATCAAGATCATCACCAACTTACTCCACAGTCATCAGATTTTGTGGTGAGCATCATAAAACTCTCACATGATCTAATCATCTTATCTAGACAGAAGCATGTGTTGTTTTATGAACAAAACCTCAAAAAGCACCTAAGTTGGGTGAATCCATCATAGGGATTTTTAAACTCTAAAAGCAAACAACAAATTACCTGGATCCAGCCAGAGCTCAGAGGAACATCATTGCTATGGATTAGGCTATATATTACAATTCAAGCATAAATATATCTATGATCTATTTCTAGGCACATCCCTAAAGAAAGGGTAGAACCTTAGAAACTAATCCTTTGGATCCAGATCATGATCAAGCTCACTATCATTTTTCCAAGCTTTGATTCAAAAACAATAGCTGGTACCACTACCAGGACTATCTATATGAACCAATTAGATAAGGTCTGAATCCCTAAGCCTCAGACCAACATCATTGGTCTTAGGGAATTCAGAAAAGAACATTCCCATTTATCTTTCAAATCCAAGTTTGTCTTCAGCCTAAAACAACCCAATCAATGGGTTAGAATCAAACTTGTGCGCCATACCATGATGGTGTCACAAGAACAATCCATTATGAATCAGGATAGACATTAAATCATCATAAATTCAGACATTCAACTTACTAATCATTTTCCTGTTAACACAAGAATCATAACTAGGATATTCCTATGTTAAACTTCACTGTTTGAGATCATGATGGTCTCAAACCACATGTTAATTCCCAAGCCAACAACACTAAGACAGTGGTTTCATCCTATCATAATCATGACCATAAATCAAATAACAGTGGAAAGTTATCAAGTCATTGGCTTTACCAAGCATGTTTCCCAAGAAACTATATCATCTGAATCATATGCAATCCAAGCATAAAATCATCTAATAAGCCACCAGAAACATTATAGATCATCTTAAGCAACAAGCCTCAGGCCAATAACCACTTAACATGTTTACAATTCATCCAAACATGATCCAATTCATCCAGTATATGATCAACCCAGGATAAGAACCCTAATTGGATATGTCATCCTAATCAGAATCAGACAGTAGCCAGAGAGGACACTACCAACATCTAGCATCGGATCAGCAAGCACAGAGAGCACCAGGGGAGAGGAATCGAACTCACCGTAGGTCCTCGCTGAAGACTAGAAGAGGAAGCAGAGGGGCCGATGACCATGGCGGTACGGGGAGCACCCTAGAGGGGGCGCTCCAACCCGCACGGCGCCACGACAACAACCCTGATCACGCCTGGAGGTGCAGAGAATCACCTCGACACACAACGACCACGACAACACCTGGATCCATGCCAACCCCCAAACCCTAGGGTTCGGGACGGCATCAATCCATTGCAGGAGAGCCCCAGGCTCGAATCCAATTGGATAGAACGAACGGGCATCATCGACAACCCCCTGTTGCACCATGGCGGTGACCAGAACGGCCTACAGCGGTGGGAATTGCCGGTGGCGTCATCGCCGACCATAGGGTCAGGGCTAGAGGAGGAAAGGATGAACTCGAGGGAGAGAGAGGCAGTGAGGAGTGGGCCGAGTTGGGCCAGACCCTTCGGGGTGGTTCTTTTGTCCATGACTAATGGGCTACTAGGGCCCAATAAGTATAACTAGCCCAGAAATCTTTTCAGGCCTGTTTTAATAAAAAGGAAAAGACCAAAATACCCCTGGACTTAATTAAATCTTAGAAAAGAAAATAAAAGTCCAAAAATTATAAGTAAAATATTTTTGGATTCACAATAATCCACTCTATCCAAATAAAATAAGATATAAAATTTTGGACATTTAAATTTTTATAAGAATTTTGTAATTTATATATTACTTATGGAATTTTACAAAATTATTGAAAGATGATAAAAATAAATAAAATTCACTTTCATTATATATTAATATTATAGTATTTTTGAAAAATACTAAATAAATATTTAATAACAATTTTTAATGTATAATTGATAATTCCTAAAAGAATTATTAAATCAATAAAAGTCAAATAAAAAGGAAGTAAAATAAAATAATTCAATATATTCTATAAATATTAAAAAGTAATATTTATAAATGCTTTATTATTATGAAAAGGCACCTTATATAGGGAAAATGCATATAGAATTAAATAATGCATTACATTAGTTGCATAATCATTTTGCTTCTTTAAATATTGTCCTTACCGGGCAATAAGGATGTTTTTGTAGACATAGAAGCTCAAGGTCCAGTGCAAGCATCAGACTTCACTACCTTGCCATCACAAGGCAAGTTCATCACTTGCTCATGTCCTTTGAAGAGTCTTTATCAAAGTATTTGCAAATTTTGTGTTATCATATATGCTTTAAAAGAAAGAAAATATTATTTTCACAAATATAGAAATTATAGATATCATCCTAAGTGGTGATATAATGGAGAAATAGAACTTAGAGTTCTAATTGCAACAATGATGATCAAGTAGGGACTTAATAACCCCTGACATCAGTGATTCTAGCGCCGTATATTACGTGTTAGCCATGAGATTTGGAATGGGACAGAGAAGTCAGCTGTATCTTCTTCCTCTCGCATGAAGCCGGATGTGCAGGTCGTGGCTGTTATCCTTGAAGCGTGCATATTAATTGGTAATTCATAGAGGATATACAGCATATGGGTGGGAACCCTCATCGTCCCACGATAGTTCTAGCATCTAACTGTTTGTACAAACCATTGCCATAATTCATTACGTGGGCATGGTGTACACCAAGGAGGCATGCGGGGTCACGAAGGGGGCAGTGATTGGCTTGGACCAACTACTGGGCCCCACATCATGGAATTATGGACGGGAAAGTACGCCCGGTTGTGCAACAAGGAGTTCATCTCTCATGGGTAAAGTAACGCACTTCTGCAGAGTGTAAGAATTGTAACTTGTTACTCCCTGTTCCGGAAAGGAGCTACGAACACGGCAGGAAAGGAACTCCATGAAAGTTCTGGTCAACCTGTGAAGGCTGATGGTCATAGATTTTCATAATAAAATCAATCTTCGAAGAAAGATTTACAAAAATTGCATAGTGCCAATGATTTATAATCCAAGGTGGTAGTTAGAGCATCAAACTTCCCACCTTGCATATAATGAACTTGTTGGGTAACACTGTTACTCATTCTTTCCTTTGATCCCTTGCTTAGACTCTGAGGATCCCAAAGACGTGCCAATGTATGCAGCCGAATGCCAAGAAGATGTGTTCTATGAGGAACCTGATCTATCTGGAGGTGTTGAAGGAGTGGATTACGAAATCTGCTATGGTGTCGATGATGACGAGTCCAACTAAGTATTTCTAGGTAATAGTAACCAACGGAGCCGAGCAGCCTAAACTCTATAGAATAAGCTGTTGAGCTCAACTCCTAGACGGAGTTGTTACTTTTAAATTCCACTAAAACACTTTATATTTTGGTTTGTAAGTTGAATCTTTTGGAAGTCTTGAACTTCCGGTATTGTAATAATAATAATGTGTGTACTTTTGTAATATGGACCCGCAATGTTTGTGTTGTACCACTCTGAGGGATGTGATATTTACGGAACGGTGTTCTATGGATGTCATGTCAACGACTATAGTGTACTACACATGCAGTGGTATGCTGGGTCACCGCAGTTGGTATCAGAGCAAATTTCTTTGACCTTAGGTTGGAAACCTAGTAAAGGGTATTACCTGTAGGAAAATTTATCAACGATAAAGAATTCTCTAAAAGTAATATAATGGGTATTCAAATGAGAATATTCCGTTATATATTCTAGTGCGATAATTCTTTGTTATGATGCAATATGTCATTGGATACTAATCAAAAATTATTTTTCTAATATACATAGATATGGCACCAAAGTTTCCAAAACAGACTTTGGTAAGGAAAGAGGAGAATCTTGATGATTATCAAGGATCATTCATAGACCAACTTCGTCAACTTTTAAAGCTCTTTAGTTGTCCAACTAGAATTCCAGTGAACACTATCACTTACCTTGATGGTCGAATGTTATCCAAGTATCGTGTAGAGTATCCAACTTCCAGAGAAGCTTGGATTATTTCATGATCTACCTATAGGAGAAGGTAGGAGTCATTTAACAACATATCATGTTGCTGTTGTCGAGGCGATAGCTAATATTCGAGAGCAGAAAACCAAGGAGCTAGAAGGTAGCACATTCTCTGTGATACCTCATGATTCTATAGACTCAGAGCCTATACCGGATCATCTTACTTTGGTTAAGAAGCATCCTAAGTTAGCTTCCAAGTTTATGGATAGATACCGAACACTCGTTGCGTCTTTTTATAAGACCCATCAAGTGATTGTTGAAGACAAAAATGACATGTTAGAGGATCTAACTAATCCGGAAAGGAGGAAGCAGTTAGCATTCCATCTAGAGAAAGAAGCAAGTAGTAGTGCAACACCTATCTTTAAGGATATACCTATAGATCCTGAATCTTTTATACCATATCCTTATTCACAAAGACCTGAAACTATACATGATCCTACTATGGATATGCGGTATGCAGTACGACAGGGCTCAGAGGATGGTTCTGACTCAGAACTTCCTATTGAGAATTCGGATGGTTGGAGAATGGGTTCATATAATGGATCTCATGAACACCAGATGTCCACAGATCGTTCCGACAGGAATGTTGGACAATCTAGTTGGATGGGTGCAAGAATGAACCCTAATAATAGTAGTAGAGATACCATGTCAATAGATAATCAGGATGAAGAAGAAGATCCTGAGGAGAGAGTGTTTGAATCATCAACATCTTCTCAAAACCCAGGGAATATACATTATCTAGTGTTTAATTATCTTGCCCACGAGAGCACCTAGGAAGCAGCAGGATCTGCGTATCTTATTGACAACTCAAGAAATGAAGCTCAGGAGATGCAGGCTGGAGATAATGTGGAATATGTTTCTGAAGACTTTTCAGCTGAGCTGGAGGGAGTCAATGCGACCAGGTTGAGTAATGACTCAAGTCATGACACTTTACATACAGAGTATATTCCTTCTGGAAGGCCATATGTTCCACAAACTGTGCGACGAACAACACGTCATCACGGTTGGACATCAGGCATGTACGATGAGCCTAGTTACTACTATAAGGAGACAATTAGTTAGTAGTATCAAGTACCGTGTATTGTACCCCAAGTAATAAGGTACTTTTGTGATTATACCTATATGGTATATGTTGTAATGACTTTGTATCATTATGATATTATGTAAAATATGTGAAATGCATATTTGGATTTTATTTGGATCTTCATTGTGTGACTAGTTCTGTGCGTAAAGTCGAGCTCAGAACACATGTGCATGATGTAATTATGAGTATTCGCTTTATGTTGCAGGACTAGAGGGTCATGGATATGGGTGTAGGAATGGAAACTGAGCAGCAGCGGATGGAGCGAGAGGCCAAGGAAAAGGCCGATGCAGATGCATCAAACCAAGAAGCATTACCACCACCACCAATGAGGTCGTTAATGGAGCAGAATTTTATGCAATGCATGCAAATGATGCAAGAGACCCAGAACAAGTTCATGGAAGAGCTGCTGGGACGAGCAAATCAGAGGGCACCTGAAGGTGGAGGAGTGAGTCTATCTGATTTCCAGAATGCAAGACCGTTACCTTTCGCATCAGCTCCTGAACCAATGGATGCAGAAGACTGGCTAGCAGATACTGAAAGGAAGCTAGAAACTGTAGGTTGCAACGATGAGGAGAAATTGAGGTATGCAACTCATCCTCTGACTGTACCTGCAGCATCATGGTGGGAAAATCAGTTGGCCATGCAACAACCAGGAAGAGAGTTTACCTGGGAAGAGTTCAAGCAGAGATTCCATGAATATCATGTTCCGGAAAGTGTTATGGAGTTGAAGCGGAGATAATTTGAGGAGCTTCAGAAAGGATATACGAGTTTCATGAAGTACATCCGGGAGTTTAGTCAACTGTCTCGTTATGCTGAAGAGGATGTCAACACGGACGAGAAGCGGAAGAAGGGTTTCCTGCGTGGATTAAATCCATTTGTGAAGATGCAGCTAAGGTTAGCCAATAAGCAAACTTATCAGCAGTTGCTGGATGCAGCCATTACTTTTGAATATGACTACAAGAATGTCCAAGAGGATAGGAGGAAGAGAGCCAAGAAGGAAACCAAGAGAATTCAGGCAAGCAAACCTAAACCTAATCTGGAGTTCAAACCTAGGATAAGGAGTTATGGCAACAACAACAATAACAATAACTAGGGCAGTGGTGGAAACCAATCCAATCCGAGAAGGAATGTTATTTGTAACAATTGTGGAATTCCACGGCATTTCCAGAGGGAATGCAAAAAGCCTGTAGTGATCTGTTACGGTTGTGGTCAGAAGGGGCATATCAAGCCAGATTGTCCGAGCAAACCACCTAGAGGATGGCCTACCAAGGGAGGAGGACAAGCCAGTGGAGGAAATGGACAACCCAATAAAGGAGGAAATAATGGCAAGAACAACAATGGCAAGAGGAACCGACCTACTGGGAAACTGAATTGTGCAACTCTCGAGGAGGTGGATAATTCGGAGCATGCAGTGATAGGTACGCTCAATGTCCTTACCAATCCCGGCAAAGTTCTATTTGATACTGGTGCAACTACTTCATTCATTTCTGAAGAATTTTGTGATAAGTTCGGGATTAGAAGGGCAACGTTAGAAAGTCCTATGACCTTAGTTACGGCAGGAGGGAACGTGATTGTACGCCACATAAAACAAGATCAGATTATCTCAATCTATGGTTATACATATTTTGCAGACCTTTATGTGATTCCTTTGAAGGGAATTGCAGTAGTGCTGGGGATGGATTGGATGATGGAACACGGAGCTCAGATAAATTGTGAGGAGAAAACTGTCTCAATCAAAACTCCAAGTGGAGAAAGGATAGTTTACCAAGAAGATAAGCACAGTCATATCATGGTGGATCTGCAGTTGAATTCAGTGAAAGAAGTTAAATTGGAAGAGATTCCTATAGTTAATGAATTCCAAGATGTTTTTCCAACAGAGCTACCGGGAATGCCACCAGACCGGGAGATAGAATTCACCATTGATCTAATTCCGGGTACAACACCAATAGCTCAAGCACCATATAAAATGGGACCCAAAGAGTTGAAAGAACTCAAGGAGCAAATTGATGAGTTAGCTAGAAAAGGATTTATACAGGAAAGTGTATCTCCATGGGGAACACCAGTAATCTTTGTGGATAAGAGAGATGGTGGAAGACAGATGTGTGGTGATTATAGAAATCTGAACAACGTAACTATCAAGAATAAGTATCCGTTACCAAGAATTCAAGATTTGTTTGATCAAGTGAAAGGAGCTGGAGTATTTTCAAAGATCGATTTAAGATCTGGATACCATCAAATAAAAATCAAACCGGAAGATGTTCCAAAAATAGCATTTGTCTCAAGATATGGACACAATGAGTATCTGGTAGTACCATTTGGTTTGACCAATGCACCAGCAATATTCATGAATCTGATGAACAAGATCTTCATGCCATATTTGGACAAGTTTGTCATAGTCTTTATTGATGATATTCTGATATATTCCAAGGATAAGGAAGAGCATGCTGATCATTTAAGGATAGCATTGCAGACTTTAAGAGAACACAAACTCTATGCTAAGTTCAGTAAATGTGAATTTTGGCTTGATGAGGTCGAATTCCTCGGTCATGTGATCAGTAAGGATGGAATTGCTATGAATCCATCTAAAGTTCAGTCAGTACTAGAGTGGACTGCACCGACCAATGTGAAGCAAATTCGAGGTTTCTTAGGAATGGCTGGTTATTATCAGAGATTCATTGAAGGTTTCTCCAAAATAGCCAGACCAATGACCAAATTATTAAGGAATAATACACCATTCAAGTGGGATGATAAATGTGAAGCAAGTTTCCAAGAGTTGAAGACTAGATTAACCATAGCTTCAATCTTAGCAGTTCCTGAAACAGGGAAGGACTTCACCATATACTGTGATGCGTCTAAAGAAGGTTTGGGTTGTGTATTAATGCAAGATCAGAAAGTGATTGCTTATGGTTCAAGACAACTGAAACCACATGAAGTCAACTATCCAAATCATGATTTAGAGTTAGCAGCAGTAGTTTTTACACTGAAAGGATGGAGGCATTTTCTTTTTAGAGCCAGATGTGAGTTATACACTAACCATAAAAGTATCAAATATTTCTTCACTCAAAAGGAATTGAATATGAGACAGAAGCGTTGGTTGGAACTAATTAAGGATTATGATTTAACAATCAACTACACACCAAGGAAAGCAAATGTTGTAGCAGATGCTTTAAGCAGAAAGAGTGCAGATATTCAGCCGAGAAACATGGAGCTACCAAAAGATTTACAAATGGACTTGGAAAGGTTAGAGCTTCAATTTATCAGAACAGAGGTTCTTGGAGGATTAGCTACTATGCAGGTAGTTGCAGAGAATGACAGTGATCTTAAGCAAGAAAGTTTTAGACATCAAGAAGAAGATCCTTTTTATTGCTGAGGAAATTCGGAGGATATCTCAAGGGCAAAAATTAGTTTTTCGCCTTGGAGATTATGGGTCTTTATGGTTTCAAGACCGTCTTTGTGTTCCAGATGTGACCGACATTAGAATGTCATACTCAAAGAAGCACATGATACACCATATTCTATACATCCAGGGAGTACTAAGATGTATATGGATTTGAAAGAACTATTCTGGTGGAATAACATGAAAAGAGATATTGCTAATTATGTATCTGAATGCCATACTTGTCAAAGGGTGAAAGCTGAACATCAAAGTCTAGCAGGACCATTACAACCCTTAGAAATTCCTGAATGGAAATGGGAGGAAATAGGTATGGACTTCATTACAGGATTTCCTATGACACCAAAAAGGAAGGATATGATATGGGTAATTGTGGACAGACTCACTAAGAGTGCACATTTTATTCCGGTGAATCAAAAGGATAATGCCGAGAAGTTAGTTGAAGTATATGTCAAAGAGATAGTAAGTAAGCATGGAGTACCCAAAAAGATCGTAACTGATAGGGGATTAGTGTTTACTTCAACATTTTGGAAGCAATTGCATTAAGCACTTGGTTCAAAGTTAGATTTCAGCACGACATATCATCCTGAGACAGGAGGTCAAACTAAAAGAACAAACCAAATACTAGAAGACATGTTAAGGGCCTGTGCACTAGATTTTGGAGGAACATGGGAAGATCACCTACCATTGGTAGAATTTTCTTATAATAATAGTTATCAGAGTAGTCTGAAGGCAGCTCCATACCAAGTTTTTTATGGAAGAAAATGTAGATCACCAATATGTTGGTATGAGCACAGAAGCGAGAAAGAATTTGCTTGATTATATCAAGGAAAGACAAGACATCATTGATAAGATCAGGGATAGACTAAAAATAGCCCAGAGTAGGAAGAAAATTTATGCGGATCAAAGTCGAAGATCTTGGCATCCAGAAGTGGGAGATATGGTCTATTTGAAAGTAAGTCCAATGAAAGGGGTGAAAAGATTCGGAGTTAAAGGGAAATTGAGTCCAAGATATATCGGACCATTCAAGATACTGAGTCAAAACAGAACTATAGCTTATGCTTTAGAGTTACCATCAAGATTGGCACAAGTGCATAATGTTTTCCATGTGTCACAACTTCGTAAATGTTTAAAAGTTCCAGATGATGCAATCACACATCAAGAGATAGAACTACAAGCAGACCAGAATTATATTGAAAAGCCTTGTAAGATTCTGGAACAGTGGGAACATCACCCTGAAAGGGAAGCCACATGGGAGAAAGAAGAGGATTTAAGAAAAGCCTATCGAGAACTATTTAGGTACATCTCCACAAACTTCGGGACGAAGTTTAATTTAAGGGGGAAGTCTGTAACATCCCATCATTTAGGAACTAACGAAGGGTAGATTTAGGAATATGGAATGTTGCATCCATTCATTTATGAAAATGTGGGTAAACTTTTCGCCAAATAAAAACCTTAAGTGATCAATGTTTCTTTCATACTTTGAGATTAGGTTTAGTCTTAAAGGGTGATTGCTATAGACTTTGATATGATCTTTAAGGAATTATGTGTTTTAAAATGAATTTGAATTTTAAACTTGAGTGTTTGAATTATAATTCAAATAAATTAGGGATAAGTTTTGAATCTTAATTTAATTAAGAAATAAATATTACAACTTAAATTCTATCCAAAGAAAAACAACAATGAATATGAAACTTATTTCATATCATCAATATATAATCAAGTTACAAAATTATAACTTACTGAAATCATCCACACAATTCACAAAATTAAATATATAAAGAATAAGAATATTCTTTATTAATAATAATGTAATCTTTATTACAGAACAATAAAATGAAGATTACAAAATAATAAAAAGAAAATTACAAAAAAATATGAAGAAGATTACATTGGACTATTTACTAACTATTCTATAAAAGAAAACCTAATCTAAAATATTCATCTTTATATCTGTACCTGCAAAACAAAGAAAATATATATAGAGAAATAAAAGGTTAGAGTTAGTATTATTTTCTCTCAGATATGTCAGTGAAGTGCACTAGACAAATTCATCATTGAGAAATTTATAAAAAGGGGCAAGTTTCACCAATATGAAAGAATCCATCTTTCATAAATTTAACGCCAGGAGTCAAATGACAGCCAAGAGGGGCAAATCCACCAGCCAGGTGAAAGTAACCAGATAATAGTAAGTTTCAAAATTCTGAACATATCCACAAGTGCATAGCAAGCACACATGCAGGACACACACAAACATGCATGTGGTGTGTTGTCAACCTCACAACACAGCCCCAAACTCACAAAACCACAAGCACAACCGTGGAGAGGCACTAGTGCATCTCTCCACTGTTTGTTTACAAGAACAGCCAGCTTAGACAGCAACTTACCAAGCACATCATCCAAACCAAACCACCAAAGATCAACCAAACATCACCAGGATGGCAACATAAGGAGGGGGAAGGATCAGGTGGACAACAAGGCCAAGTCCAGGAGCTAGGAGGAGCAGGGTAGCTCAAGGTCAAGCACATGAGTCCAGCAAAACCAAATCAAGATCATCACCAACTTACTCCACAGTCATCAGATTTTGTGGTGAGCATCATAAAACTCTCACATGATCTAATCATCTTATCTAGACAGAAGCATGTGTTGTTTTATGAACAAAACCTCAGAAAGCACCCAAGTGGGGTGAATCCATCATAGGGATTTTCAAACTCTAAAAGCAAACAACAAAGTACCTAGATCCAGCCAGAGCTCAGAGCAACATCATTGCTCTGGATTAGGCTATATATTAAAATTCAAGCATAAATATATCTATGATCTATTTCTAGGCACATCCTTAAAGAAAGGGTAGAACCTTAGAAACTAATCCTTTGGATCCAGATCATGATCAAGATCACTAACATTTTTCCAAGCTTTGATTCAAAAACAATAGCTGGTACCACTACCAGGACTATCTATATGAACCAATTAGATAAGGTCTGAATCCCTAAGCCTCAGACCAACATCATTGGTCTTAGGGAATTGAGAAAAGAACATTCCCATTTATCTTTCAAATCCAAGTTTGTCTTAAGCCTAAAACAACCCAATCAATGGGTTAGAATCAAACTTGTGCACCTTACCATGATGGTGTCACAAGAACAATCCATTATGAATCAGGATAGACATTAAATCATCATAAATTTAGACAATCAACTTACTAATCATTTTCCTGTTAACACAGGAATCATAACTAGGATATTCCTATGTTAAACTTCACTGTTTGAGATCATGATGGTCTCAAACCACATGCTAATTCCCAAGCCAACAGCACTAAGACAGTGGTTTCATCCTATCATAATCATGACCATAAATCAAATAACAGTGGAAAGTTATCAAGTCATTGGCTTTACCAAGCATGTTTCCCAAGCAACTATATCATCTGAATCAGATGCAATCCAAGCATAAGATCATATAATAAGCCACCAGAAACATATAGATCATCTTAAGCAACAAGCCTCAGGCCAATAACCACTTAACATGTTTACAATTCATCCAAACATGATCCAATTCATCCAGTATATGATCAACCCAGGATAAGAATCCTAATTGGATATGTCATCCTAATCAGAATCAGACAGTAGCCAGAGAGGACACTACCAACATCTAGCATCGGATCAGCAAGCGCAGAGAGAACCAGGGGAGAGGAATCGAACTCACCGTAGGTGCTCGCTGAAGACTAGAAGAGGAAGTAGAGGGGCCGACGACCATGGCGCTACAGGGTGCACCCCAGAGGGGGCGCTCCAACCCGCATGGCGCCACGACAGCAACCCTGATCACGCCTGGAGGTGCAGAGCATCACCTCGACACACGATGACCACTACGACACCTGGATCCATGCCAACTCCCAAACCCTAGGGTTCGGGACGGCATCGATCCATTGCAAGAGAGCCCAGGCTCGAATCCAATTGGATAGAACGAATGGGCATCGTCGACAACCCCCTGTTGCACCACGACGGCGACCAGAACGGCCTACGGTGGTGGGAATCGCCGGTGGATGCATCGCCGGCCACATGGTCGGGGCCAGAGGAGGAGAGGATGAACTCGAGGGAGAGAGAGAGGCAGCGAGGAGTGGGGCGAGTTGGGCCAGACCCTTCGGGGTGGTTCTTTTGTCCATGACTAATGGGCTACTAGGGCCCAATAAGTATAACTAGCCCAGAAATCTTTCCAGGCCTGTTTTAATAAAAAAGAAAACACCAAAATACCCCTGGACTTAATTAAATCTTAGAAAATAAAATAAAAGTCCAAAAATTTTAAGTAAAATATTTTTGGATTCACAATAATCCACTCTATCCAAATAAAATAAGATATAAAATTTTGGACATTTAAATTTTTATAAGAATTTTGTAATTTATATATTACTTATGGAATTTTACAAAATTATTGAAAGATGATAAAAATAAATAAAAATCACTTTCATTATATATTAATATTATAGTGTTTTGAAAAATACTAAATAAATATTTAATAACAATTTTTAATGTATAATTGATAATTCCTAAAAGAATTATTAAATCAATAAAAGTCAAATAAAAAGGAAGTAAAATAAAATAATTCAATATATGCTATAAATATTAAAAAGTAATATTTATAAATGCTTTATTATTATTAAAAGGCACCTTATATAGGGAAAATGCATATAGAATTAAATAATGCATTACATTACTTGCATAATCATTTTGCTTCTTTAAATATTGTCCTTACCGGGCAATAATGATGTTTTTTTAGACATAGAAGCTCAAGGTCCAGTGCAAGCATCAGACTTCACTACCTTGCCATCACAAGGCAAGTTCATCACTTGATCATGTCCTTTGAAGAGTCTTTATCAAAGTATTTGCAAATTGTGTGTTATCATATATGCTATAAAAGAAAGAAAATATTATTTTCACAAATAAAGAAATTATAGATATCATCCTAAGTGGTGATATAATGGAGTAATAGAACCTAGAGTTCTAATTGCAACAATGATGATCAAGTAGGGACTTAATAACCCCTGACATCAGTGATTCTAGCGCCGTATATTACACGTTAGCCATGAGATTTGGAATGGGATAGAGAAGTCAACTGTATCTTCTTCCTATCGCATGAAGCCGGACATGCAGGTCGTGGCTGTTATCCTCGAAGCATGCATATTAATTGGTAATTCGTAGAGGATATGCAGCATATGGGTGGGAACCCTCATCGTCCCACGATAGTTCTGGCATCCAACGGTTTGTACAAACCATTGCTGTAATTCATTACGTGGGCATGGTGTACACCAAGGAGGCATGCGGGGTCGCGAAGGGGGCAGTGATTGGCTTGGACCAACTACTGGGCCCACCATCATGGAATTGTGGATGGGAAAGTACGCCCGGTTGTGCAACAAGGAGTTGATCTCTCATGGGTAAAGTAACGCACCTCTGCAGAGTGTAAGAATTGTAACTTGTTACTCCCTGTTCCGGGAAGGAGCTACGAACGCGGCATGAAAGGAACTCCATGAAAGTTCTGGTCAACCTGTGAAGGCTGATGGTCATAGATTTTCATAATAAAATCAATCTTTGAAGAAATTGCATAGTGCCAAGGATTTATAATCCGAGGTGGTAGTTAGAGCATAAAACTTCCCACCTTGCATATAATGAACTTGTTGGGTAACGCTGTTACTCATTCTTTCCTTTGATCCCTTGCTTAGACTCTGAGGATCCCGAAGACATGCCAATGTATGCAGCCGAATGCGAAGAAGATGTGTTCTACGAGGAACCTGATCTATCCGGAGGTGTTGAAGGAGTGTATTACGAAATCCGCTATGGTGTCGATGATAATGAGTCCAACTAAGTATTTCTAGTTAATAGTAACCAACGGAGCCGAGCAGCCTGAACTCTATAGAATAAGCTGTTGAGCTCAACTCCTAGACGAAGTTGTTACTTTTAAATTCTGCTGAAACACTTTATATTTTGGTTTGTAAGTTGAATCTTTTGGAAGTATTGAACTTCCGGTATTGTAATAATAATAATGTGTGTACTTTTGTAATATGGACTCGCAATGTTTTTGTTGTACCACTCTGAGGGATGTGATATTTACGGAACGGTGTTCTGTGGATGTCATGTCAACGATTATAGTGTACTACACATGCAGTGGTATGCTGGGTCACTGCACAGAGGCTCCTTCCTCTCCGTGCTATTGTTCCACCATTCATGACGATACCATGACCTCACAAGCCCTGGTTACTACTGGTAGCCAGGCATCTGACAAGGGTGTACCCACTAAAGGTAATGATCCCATGGTTATGTAGCAAGGAAGTCTAGATAAAATTGACGACTCTGTCTCTTCTGGCCTAAAGCAAAAATAGGAGGAGATTCTTAAGCTGGCACAAACCTGCCTTGAGAAGCGAGTGCTTACTCCAGAAGCAGCAAGCCAAGAGACGGAGGATGTCAAGCTGGAAAGTCTCCTAGACCAAATCCAGGTCTGGGAGCAGAAGGTCCAAGCTAGAGAGATCCCAGCGACAACTTATTGTCCTCTCTCCAATGTCGAGAAGGTCTTCCACAACATGAAGATCGGATTTGAGAAGCTTCACTTGGAGCACATTGTATGTTTTCCGACTATCATTTTTTAGTGTTTTATTATCATATCCTCTAGCCCAAAGCATAAAGCCGGATAAAGATCATAGCATAAGGTCCGAGTTGAATCTTATTGGATGCAAAAGAATGATATAGTGTAGCCCCCAAGGCTCGTGCTGTAATTTAACTTAGTTAAAGTTACATCCTGAGTCTTAGTAGCCGTATGATGGTATTCCTTCTTTAACTTACAGAAAGTTACATCTTACAACTAGGAAATTCTCAAGAATATATGCAACAAGCGCAAAGAAATCAAAGCTTTGCGACTTGAAAATTCCAAGTGGCATATCGAGAAGGATGAAGCGGAAGCTAAACATTTCCGTCTCTCAACCATAGTTATTTTCATAGTAATACTTCTTCCGACTTATATTTTGTCCTTTGCAGAATTGTTGTAGCAATCCAACAAGATGGTGGAGGAGGCTAAGAACTTTAAGGTCTGCCAGATGGGGAATACCAAAGTATGCGAGGAGCTAAAAAATCTTAAGGATGAACATAAGAAATTTGTTAACAACCTCCTTGAGTCGAGCAATATGGAGACCGAGAGGCTCTCAAAATTGGTGGCCCTCCGAGATAAACAACTTGAATATTTGAGGAAGGAATTTGATAGTTAGAAAGATCTTTCCCATGCCTCCAAAACAAAGCCGAGGAATCTTTGAGAGGAGCAATCCCGTGGAACCATTTTGTGTTAGGTAACTTTTCCAACCTTTTCGTTCCTCTATCATTTTTCAACGTTCCTTTGGTCAATTTTTTTATTTTTTGTTCTATCCTAGATCATCTGCATCTATCCGATTCTCCTACCCCCTACTCTCTTTCCGAGCATATCAAGTCAGTCAAAGATGTTCTATTCGCCTTTCGCCAGATTCTTGAAGAGGCTGGCGAGTCGGTGAAACTTTCTGACCTACATAATTTGCCAGTTCTCAAAATGAGAGATAGAGCGAAGGAAATTCCGAAGCATATCGAGGATTGGAAGATCTTGTATGCCCGGACTGCTGCACAGACTGCCCTCACTATGGTGATGATCCACCACATAGAGATGTAGATCTGGCATGTCACCAAGGGCATCGCCGACTAGGACGATGAGGGTAATTCGCAAGACATCAAGGCCATCCAAGAATCCTACACAGGTTATACTTGTCATGTGGCGGAGATGACGAATTATTCAATGCCATTCTTCTAGTCAGTCGTCGTGCCTCCCTCGCCTAATTGATGATTAAGAAACATCTGAGTCTCCCTAGCAAGTGGATGATGATATCGACTCCAGCGCTCCTAAGTCTCCACCACCACCACCTGAATCTGCAACATAAAAACATTTGATGCATTATCCTGAAACTTTCATATGGCTTTTAATGATGGCTCACCGCTAAGGGTGACAATATCAGCACTTTCTTTTGAGTTTCTATGTGTGCTAATATGTAAGAATTTATGCTTTACTACTTAGCACTTTGTAGATATTTGATGTGCGTGCTCAATTTTTTTTAAGCAATTTGTGTTTACACTTATCATTTTATCTGTCTCTCTGCCTTGTCCCTTTCATGAGCTGGCTAACGTTTAGCACGGAAACTTTGCCGAGTCAATGGAGCGCAATTCCTAAACCAGTTTAAAATCGGAAAAAAGCCGACTTCCAGTATCAATAATTCATTACTCGGAAAATGACTGCATCTAAGTAATCAAATAAAAAACCGAAGTATAAAAAAATTAGATTTACACCGTAAGGTAACATTTTTATATGTATTCAAAAATCATAACCAGAAAGAACATGAGCATAAGTACTTTCAAGCATCCTTGGATTTTTGAAATTGACATGCTCTTTTGGAACTAAGATGGTAAAAAATTTCTCAGAAAATATGTGTGGCAACCAATAATTTATTTCACTTTGAACATGTACATATGATTACAAACAAATATAATTAAGAATATAAAGGACGTAGCATTACAATTGTCCAAGGACGGTCTAATTCATTCGGGTCTGTGCTACCACCAACTCTCTTCCTCTTCCGAGTGTCAGGTCTTTCCTTGATTGGTCTCATATCAGTTAAATAATATGACCCGTTATGCATGACACGACTGATCAAAAAAGGTTCTTCCCAAATTAGGGAAAGTTTGTGCTTTCTCTTTTACACGAGTCGAACAACCAAATCACCCTTTCCAAAGGAACGATTTTGTACTCTTTGACTATGATACTTGCGTAACTTCTGCTGATAGGCTATAGACCTCTGCTCAGCAACGACACATACTTCTTCTATTATATCGAGATCATCTTGTCGAGAAACTTCTGCATCTTCTTTGATACACGCTTTTACTCTAGGAGACTGATGCATTAAATAACTCAGAAAATGCCTCTATGCCGTAGACCAAGAAGAAAGGAGTATATCCGGTTGACCTGTTAGGAGTTGTACGGAAGCTCCATATCACAGAAGGTAATTGTTCTGCCCAAGCCCCCGTAGCACGACGAAGTGGTTCCTCGAGACGAGGTTGGAGTCCTTGTAAAATGAGACGGTTTGCTCTTTTGACTTGTCCATTGGCTTGCAGATGTGCGACTGATGCAATATCTAGTCGGATACCTTGTTCCTCGCAGAATTTGGCTGACTCTCCTATAGAAAAGTTTCTCCCGTTGCTAGTAATGATATTGTGCAGAAATACGAATATAATAATCATGTCCTCGACGAACTTTCTGGTTGTGGCTCAATTGCAATTTGTTACGGGTTGAGCCTCAATCCACTTAGTACATTTATCCACCATCACTAGTAGGTGAGCAAATCCACATTTTTCCATTCGAAACGGTCCAACCATATCAAGCCCCAAACCGCAAATGACCATGTAATAGGGATTGTTCGCAGCTGATCAGCTGGAGAGTGTGCCTGACGGGCGTACTTTTGGTAGCCTTTGTATGTTTTGACCAGTTTCTCAGCATCCGCCTTAGCTGTGAGACACAAGAATATGTGTCAAAAAGCTTTTGCCACTAAGGATTTGTCTCCAGCGTGATGGCCGCATTCGCCTTCATGGATCTCTCGTAAGATTTCCATCCCTTCTTCTGAAGAAATGCAGCGCTAGAAACCCCCAGAAACACTGCTCTTATAGAGGTCACCATTAATTATTGTATAGGATTTTTTCTCGCCGGACAATCTGCTGGCCCAGAACTTCGTCTTCGGGTAATTTTCCATTAATCTGGAAATCCAGATAGGGTTATGTACATCTTGGAATTACAACTAGAACCGCTACTAAAGATGAGTCGTATTTCATCGGATAATTCTAATCAACTCCTGTGATAGAGTGAATTTTTAGGTGCTCTAAAATGCACCATCCGGAACTTGTTTCCGCGCAGAGCCTGTTCTTGATAGAGCTTCTGCTTCCTCATTTTCTTCTCGAGGGATGTGTTGAACCTCAAAGCCCTCGAACAATTTGGATAATTCATCCACAATAGCTTTGTACGCTCCCATGTGCTTATTTGCATTACAGATATTGGATACTTGCGGACCAACTAAATCAGAGTGTCCGTAACACATGAGTTGGGTTACACTAATGTTTTTTCCATACGTATTCCTTGTAACAGTGCTTCATACTTGGCAATATTATTGGTAGCCGTGAAGTGTATCTGTAACACATCGAACAAATTATCTCCTTGGCATGAGTTTAGCACCATGCCATCCCCCACGCCTCCTCGTGCTTTTGATCCGTCAAAATGTAGGATCCAAAATTCGGAGTCTGGAGGACTTGTGTTTTCTGCCGTCTCTGTCCAATCAGCGACAAAGTTGGCAAGTATTTGGGATTTGATTACTATTCGTGGCTTATACTCGGTGTCAAAAGCTGTAAGCTCTATTCCCCACTTTCCGACACATCCTGTGGCATCGCAATTGTTGATAATATCTTGCAAGGGAGAAGTACTCACCACTTTGATCTTGTGCTCTTGAAGAGAGCGTCGTAGCTTTTTGGCAGCAAAGAATACTCTATAGGGTAGCTTTTGGTAATGTGGATACCTTTGCTTTGACTCTGTCAGGGCCTCGCTTAGATAATAAGTTGGACGTTGCACCTTATGCTCATGATTTTCTTCCTCGGGATCCACTTATGTTACTACACTTATGACCTTGTTTGTCGCTGTGATGTAAAGTAATAAAGGCTCCTATGGCTCTGGTGCTGCGAGAACTGGCGGATTTGAAAGTATATCTTTCAAACTAAGTAGAGCAATGTCAGCCTATTTGGTTTAGACAAATTTGTCATTTTTCTTCAAGATCTTGTATAAAGTTGCGGCTTTTCTCTGAGATGGCTGACAAACCGGCTCATTGCTGCGATGCAACCAATGAGTTGTTGCACGTCCTTCAGGCGAGTCGGCCTGGTAATGTTTAGTATAGCCTTGATTTTGTCCTAGTTCACCTCTATGCCTCTTTCAGACATGATGAAACCGAACAGTTTTCTGGATGGTATTCCAAAGAAGAACTTCTTCGTATTTAGCATTATATTGAATTTTCGTAGGCTAGCAAATGTTTCCTCTAAGTTAGAAATAAGTGTTTCCTTCTTTTTTGACAACACTTCTATACCATCTACGTATACATGGACGTTCCGTCCGATTTGGTCGTTAAGGCAATGTTGCATAGTGCATTGATATGTTGTTCATGCATTCTTTAAGCCAAAAGGCATAGTATTGTAGTAGAAGGTTCCAAAAGGAGTGATGCAAGACGTATTTAATTGATCCGATTTTTCATTGGTATTTTGTTATATCCGAAATATGCTTCGAGAAAATAGAGTAATTCCGACCTTGCCGTGGAGTCGATAACTTGATCTATTCTTGCCAAAGGGAACAGATCTTTGGGACAAGCCTTGGTCAAGGAAGCATAATCAATGCACATCCTTAAATCAATAGTGTCCTTTTTAGGGACGAGTATAGGATTTTCCACCCATTCAGCATGGATGACCTCTGCGATAAATCCGGCTAATTCTAGTTAGGATAATTCCTTAGCTATAGGTTTGCGCTTTTTATCACCAAACTATCGTAAGGACTGTTTGACTGGTTTAGCATCTGGGTACACATTAAGAGAGTGCTCGGCAAGTTCCCTAGGTACTCCAGTCATATCAAAAGGTTGCCATACAAAGATATCTTTATTATCTTTGAGGAACTCAATGAGCGTGCTTTTCTATGCGAGGTCTAAGCCTACCCCTACGTTCGTCATCTTGGAGGGATCATCTTCCTTCAGCGAAATATTCTTCGTCTCTTCTGATTCCTTGAACTGCAGACTCGGCTTTAGCACCTCGTTCTTCGTAGTGGGCATATCAGACAGGTTCATGTTCTTCTTGATCTCCTGGTACTCTCGTGCAAAGGCGACATATCCTTCTTTGCAATATCATGCTTTTTTTGGGTTTCCCTGGATAGTGATGATATCGTTGGGACCCGGAAGTTTCATGATATTGTATATGTAGCAGGGACGGGCCATGAACACCGAGTAAGCCGGACGTCTGAATATGGAGTGGTAGGCACTTTTAAACGGTACCACCTCGAAGGAGAATGGCTCGGTCCGGTAGTTATCCAGAGTTTCGAATGTCACATCCAGTGTGATCTCACCCATGGAATCTGCCTGTATTCTTGGTACATTGCCATGAAACGTCACATTGTTGTGGTTTAACTAGCTTTCGTGTGTCTTCATGCGGCAGAGCGTTTCAATGTAGAGGATATTTATGTTGCTGCCACCGTCCATGAGAGTTTTAGGGAATTCATAGCCATCAATAAGAGGATTGACGACCAGAGGGTACTTTCCCAGACGATGTGTTTTCCTCGGGTGATCGCTTTGGTTGAAGGTGATGGTTACATCCGACCAATCAAAAAATTGGGGAACGGCTAGAACCATGGCGTTAAGCTCATGGAGAACCGCCTATCTGACCTTAGCCGGCTGAGTTCCAAGGAAACAGACGTATGTGTCTTTCTTTGTGGGATAATCCTTTTTCCATCCGACTTGGGCTATGCGGCATCCGCTTCTTCCATGTCGGAATCTTCCTTGGCCTCTTTGCTTTTCTCAGAATTTTTCTTTCCTTTGCGTCGCTTAGCCCTATAGCCAGCGGATTTGTCTCTCTTGATGTCGTCATTGAAATGACACTCAACATTGGTGTGGGTATATCTTCCATTCCCATCCGGGTGATGTACACAAGGGTTATTGGTAATGTTGGCCCAGGAATATGATTTTCTAGGCTGCTGGTCTCCTCTAACCTTGACTCGGGAAGTTCCATGGCCTCGTCCCCGGCCGCCTCCGCGCCCTCCTCATCTTCCGGGTCTGAATATCACGTTGACAGCTGCATTATCTAGAGATGGTTTATCTTCTAAGGTATTTTTGCGCTTATGAGTTTGTTGTTTCTACTGCTTGGACGCATGTTGATTGTCCAGAATATTCAGAAGTCCACCTGAATCATCATCGTCGCCAGTGTATTTTCTCGCTGTTTGTGACCTTCACTATCATCTCTCCCATGTCTGTGACATGGTCACACTTCAGTATGTGACGCAATAATCCGACTGGGAGTCCTGCGACGAAAGCTTCATCACAGTTTGCTCGTTTACTCCCCCATAGGAGTTCTTCTTGTCGATCCAGCGTCCGAGGTAATCCCAGCATGTTTCTCTTGGTCTTTGAGTGCAACACTGCAAGTCTCCGACTATGCAGGGCCTCCTGTATGTTCCCTCGAAGTTTGGAAACAACACACTTTGCATATCGTACCAGTTGTGAATCGAGTTCTCTGGTAGCTCATTGAGCCATGATCGAGCCATCTTCCGCAACATAAGTGGGAGATAGCAGACTGCGACCAAGCTATTTCCTCCTTTGGCATTGCAGCAAGCCTAGACAAAATCTTGAAGCCAAGTATTTGGCCGAGCTGCACCGTCCTAGGGTTTGATGTGTTAGGCGATTCCAAAATCAACCGGAAACTTTGTTTAACAGATACGTGGGACAAAGCATTTGGGTCTCACATACACGTCTTCCTCCTTGTACCGCCGTGCTTCTATGTTAGACTCGATGCGATGGTGAGCGTCGTTGGGCGAGGGAGACCTACACCTTGGTTTCTCGCCACTTCGCCGTGGCGGCGGAGTCAGATTCCTGCTTCTTCTTCTACCATTGCCGCCCCTGCCCCTGTGGCTCCCATGGCTGCGATGAGATCCTTCATGGTCACTGTTGGTGGGTGATGGCGGCTCTAGTGGGTTATTTTCGGCTGAGCGGTACGGTCCTGGAGCTTCGTTATGCTGGCTCCAAGGTTGGTTACGGCGGGCTCCATCTCTTCTTGTTTCAGGGCGATTCGGGTTATTCCTTCACTCGACGTTGTCGTTATTGTGACAAGGCTTAGCCGGGCGGCTAGGGGGTGGCATCCTTAGCCGGTCCTGTTCTTGCTGGTGGTGCAGCTCCGGGTCTTACCTATGGCGATTATTCTGCTGACGATGGGTTTGGTGAGGGACTAATGCCCTGATGGCATCTTGGGATGCGACTGGAATAACTCTCGATCAATCCTGCGTGTCCCTGTAATGATGACCGTTTGATCCGGTCCTTCAATTTTCTTCTTCCCGAGGAACAGGAAAAACACACTGATCCGTATCCCTACTGGATCTTTCATCAGTGTTTTGGCCTTCATCAGTGTGGAAAAATTCTGACTTTGACGCTAGCTTTGCACTGAATGATGCAGCCGTATTTTGCTATTGAAATCCTTTGTCGAGAAATGCTATGCACTGTTGGACATGTTCTGGAGACGGATTATTGGCGAGGATGGCACGAGCAGCTGCACCATTATCCACTATGGACATCCAGATTCTTATTTGCAAGAACCAGGCCACCTATTGTCTTGTTTGGTAGTCGCTTGAATTCTGACTGGAATTGGGAAGGATTGATGTCTATCTGCTGTCTAAGCTCGACGATCCGTGCAGCCTCCTCGAGCAAGAACAAGCGATTCTTTTCCTGGTCCTCAGCCCTTTTCTCCATATCCTCCGGAGAATGATTCGAAGTAGTTGGGATTGGTATCAAGAGTGCGTCTCCATAGATTTCACATGCACCCTTGGTGAAAACTTGTCCATCAACAGAAGGATCGATCGGTGTGGGATTAACCGGATCTCCGTCCTGGTTCTCCATCTCGATCTCTTTGTCAACTTCTTGATCGTTAGCTTCCTCTACCAGCTCTACCGGTGTCGAGTTTTTTGTTATTCTTCTTCTTTGACCGCTTAATAGCCTTTACGTACGTACCGGTGGCAAAGATGGCTTTTGGTATAGTACCAGGAGATAAGCTTCCATCGGTACTTTCCATCATGCTGGGCTTCTGGACCTCGGAAGAATCTCTGGTGTCCATGTCATCTTGCGAGGTGTAGTCTTTGTCCATGATGTCATGCGGAATCAGAGGGTTCTCTAGATCACCTTGCACTGGCTTGGTGGTGTACTCCTCTTTGTATGCTTCCATCTCCTTCTTGAAGTCTCGGAGTTCCTGCGACGTTAGTGATTCCTGAGGGGAAGCATGCAAGTCAATATTTTCTCAGATTGCATCAAGAACTGAATCGTTACCAGCTCCAGCAACGACAGATTCGGATCTAGAGCCAACATAGCATATGAAGCAATTCTTGTTTTTCTTCATGGACTCGAGGTAACGGAACAGTTGGGTTTCCTCTTTTGTAGCTTCAAAGCTCTCCTTGATGTGAGCGATTGCTTCATAGTCGATGTAGGGGCGCTTCGTCATCTGATTTATCCTATGCCTCAAGAGTGTTTTCTGCTCTAGCATCGGTAGAACAAAATATACTCCTCATCCGTGTACTCGATCTCAACACGGAGATCGGATTTGGATTTTTCTTCCACCAGTGCTTCCACTACTAGAGCAGGCTGGGTGGGCTTAGGGTTTCCCGGATCTTGAACTCTTCCGCCTCTGCAGACAGATTAGATCCAGATTTTTCTTCCACTGTGGTCATCAACTCAAGGGTGGGTTGGGCGGTATCATAAAAACCGAGATAGATATCGATCTCTCCAATTGGCATGATTGTGAGGGTCTTCACGGGTTCCTTAGCCGGAATACAAGTATCGTCAAGAAGAACGAGAGGGATGTCACTAGTGTAGACCATGCGACCGATGGTGATTGTTTGGCTGATGCTTGCACACATAGATTCTGCCTGGAACGAAGCTCCAAAGGTCACCAACCCCACGGTGGGAGAGAACTGTCATCGGATTGATGACAAGTAATCCTGTTTGCGGTGAGAAGATGGGGTGTGAGCCGTACAGTGTTCCGGGAGCGGTGAGCACAAGTTTACCCAGGTTCAGATTCGACTGAGCTGATCAGATCCTACTCCTATTAGCAACCCAGTAATATATCAGCGAGAGCCGGATGTGATAGCGGATTATAAGAGAGGTTCGCCGGTGCGAGTTGGTTGTGGTTGTTGTAGAGATTGTGCCCTAAAGGCTCCCTCAGGTCCGTCTTATAAAGGAGCCAGGACCTAGGGTTACATGAGAGACCTATCTAGCTACGTTATAGAGTTGGTAACTTAGTACAGTTTGGACTACAAGTAATACTATAGGCCTAAGTTGGTAAGTCTTCTGGGCCTTTTCATAGCCGAAATTGACTCCTCTTTCTCTGACTGGGCCATCCTTGAAGCAGATCTCTAACCCGCTGGTGGACCACCCTAGTCAGCGAGTCCTGTGGGTATGCCCGGAAAGTATATCCCCAACAGTCTCTGATAGACGTACCCAGTTCACCTCAAAGTTTTGGCGACAATTACATGAATATCTCGGAACCCAACTGGAGTTTAGTACTGCTGTCCACCCACAAACGGATGACCAAATAGAAAGGGTTACTCAGATCCTGGAGGATATGTTGAGGTCTTGCTCCCTAGACTATGGGTTTAGTTTGACAACTTGCCGTATGTGGAGTTCTCGTACAACAATAGTTATCAAACAAGTATCAAGATGGCTCCGTTTGAAGTTCTGTATGGCAGGAAGTGTAGAACTTCGCTATTATGGAGTGGACTTGGACAATGTAGTATGTTTGGATGTGAATTGATCAAGGGTGCTAAAGGAAGGTAAGCCATATTCTAGATAGGCTAAAGGTAGCCCAATCCATGCACAATATCTATGCCGATACCAAGCATAGAGATGTAACTTATGAAATAGGGGACCGAGCATATATCCGAGTTTTAGCATTGTGAGGAGTTAAGAGATTTGGAATCATGGGTAGGTTCGCACCTCGATTCATAGGTCCCTATAAGATTCTGGCTCATAGAGGAGAAGTTGCTTATAAGATGGAGTTACCTGAGGTACTAACTGTCCATGATGTGTTTCATGTGTCACAACTACAGAAATGTCATCCAGAAACGGTTGAGATTTAGTTGAAAAACAATCTCACATATGAGGAAAACCACATCAAGATCTTGGAAGCAGCCGAGAGAATTACTCATACCAAGACTATTAGGTTTTCTAAAGTACAATGGAATCAACATTCCGAGGAAGAAGACATGTGGGAACATGAGGATGATTTGTAGACAGAACACCCGCACCTATTTGCTAGCCAATCCAAATATCGAGGACGAGATTCTTCTTAAGGGGGTAGGTTTGTAACATCCTAGATTTTGTAATTCTAGATGTTACTAGAAGCAAGCATCATTGCATTTGCATCATGGCATCACACAATAAAATTGCATCAAAACCCTTTTCAACAAATCCTATTTTGATTTTCCATATGGTCATATAAAGACAAAAAGAAGGGGTTTATAAACCTAACCTTCTAAAACTAAGCAAAAGGGTTATTTTATGATCCTATGTTGATCATATTATTTTTACAAACTTTTGGATACCCAATACATTGAAATTGGTTAATGTATGCAAAGGATATTAAATGAAATGTAAAACAGAAATTAATAAAAGGTATAAACAAAAAACAAGTAACCTAACCAACCATCGGGCCAGCGATCCGGCACATGATCTACCTACCACGAACGCTAGCCAACGAGCAGCGCACACTACAGATGCCTAGATGAGCCTTCCCAAAGCGAGGATCAGTGTAGACATGCTAGTCAGACCCCTCCTCTGATTTTTTCTTTCCTTGCTCACGCTGACATGTGGGGCCTAGCTATCATCCCCGAGCCAGCGCTCACCCATGTTTGTCACGAAATCCTTAGGATAACCACGAATCCTAGGTAATTCGCGATCGAATCGGCCCGATCCTTACCCCTTCGACACGAAATCCCTCTGATATAAACCCAAGCACCTCGGGTCGAAGAGGTATCGGAGAGTAAAATTGCGCCGCGTGACACACGCGCAGTCAACACCCAGTAACCACCACGCAACCAGTTAGATAGCGACACGTGGACACCTGGTCGGCTTAGATTTTAGAAATTGTTTTATTAAATAGAATATTGTTTTAAACTTGTAAAATCCATAGTAATTTGAATACTTGGCAAAAACTTACAAATAATATCTCCATGGATTCATACAATTGTGTAGAAGACAGATCTGTAATAAAATTGCTAGTTTACTTCAGTATTATTTTTGTAGATTTTAAAATCAATTATGACTTTGTTTTAGTTGATTGTTGTCGCGTTAGTTTTGTAATTACAAGATCTACTCTTTAAAGTTGGAATATCTTGCTTAGGAGTTACATATATGTTCTGTGGGTTTGTCGAAGGTTAGATCCCCTTATGAGCATATCTAGGGTTTTAATAATCCAAAATAATTGAAACCTATGGGAAGTTGTTAGAAATGTCACAATCTAATAGAAAATAACCCCTAAATAATATTTGGTACAAATAAATATCATCCTTGCATATTACCATGTTGATGCATGCATCTTACTTTTGTGGCGTTGTTTTTGTGCAAGTTGTGATTAGATATATGTCTGTGCTTTGTTAGATTGTTCGGACTGCGCCAACGAGTATTAGAGTGATGTTTGCATCAAGGCAAGTTACACCTCTTGTTCATATATTGTCGCTGTTTTGGTTCTATGCATGTTTTGATCTTCAAATTTTGTATTATGCATGTGTAGGATGTTCTGGTAGAATTTCTTAGTATTTTTTTGCAAGTGATATGGTTTTTGTAGTATGCCATGAGTAGCTCTATATTTAGGATTTTACCCTACTAATAGGTCACCCCTGTTTTTGCTAAGTATTGCTTGCTATTCTATTTATATAAAGTACCGTTGGGGGGTTCGAAAGACAAGAAAATTTTCTAAGTATAAAGGCTCTCTTCAATAATCTTTTCTTCTCAAATCTACTTAAAAATAGAACTAAATTTTCTTCTGGGCGGAATGTTTGTTGGGCAACGAGTGGAATTTGGTGGAGGACGGCCGCCTAGGAATAAAAAAAGTCTGCCATGTTTTTGAATTCAGAAACTTCCAGTGCAACCACAATACATATGGGCTCTGTCTTGGCCTAGTACTTAGTGAGAAACCTCACATGGGTACCATCACTTGGAGGTCTATTGGCATGGGTGGATCCAGAAGGTAGAGGGGCTTGTAAAGAAAAGCCTCACTATGGTCTTGTTTGTAGAAGGACTTGATCGTGGATTGTGGGTAAAGTGCATAAAATCTTGAGAGTATTGCAATCTAATCGATCAGCCGAGTTCACAAAAAAGAACACATTGAGCATCTAAAGGATGGATCCTCTGAAGGATCTTCCCCTCTCTCTTTCCAAATTTAATTTTTTCTAAAACCCCATGGCCTGAGTAATATCGCTAATGTGTAGGTTTTGGGCACTTGTTGCGTAATATCCAAGTGTTAGGTTGTTCGGACACTTGGTGCATAATATCCTCATGTTCCACTCGACCCTATATTACTTAAAAATGCTTAAAAGTTAGGATAAAACTCTTTATATTTTCTTTTTACTTAGAGAAAATTGGCTTTATGCAAATGAACCCCAAATCCTACTCTATCCTTGCATGTAGAGTTAGTCTTATTCTTTCCTTAGTGTAATTTTCCAATACATTCAAAGTATTGATCCAACTTGTTGGCTGGAAGTTTCATGTGCAGAATCCAAAGATTGAAAGGTGCGTAGGGATCATGAGTCTACACTCAACTAGCCTAGGGCATTGATTGACTCAAGTTTATCTAGGTTTCCGCTGTTATTTGAGATAGCTATAAGCTATGAAAGATGTAATAAATTCATACTCTGGATTATTCATGTAATAATGACTTGTGTTTTACATAGTATTCATCGACTTTGAGTTATAGCCATTGATCTAGACAATAGCATATAAATCATAGGTCACAATAGTTTCTGTTTGTTTTAGCGAAATTTTTGGCGGCTGCCAGAAATTTTTGGTCTCCGCCGAATTGGGTTCCTGACTCCCATTTCGGCGACAACCATAAATTTCAGGCGTCCACCATAAATCTCAGGCGACACAGCCAGTGACACCGAACTTATCGCCAGAACATCCCTCCTATATATTATTCTCCCTTGTGCGCATGGGCATCACTTGGTTCTTTTCCTCTCTTCTTCCCCATGCTCCCAGCCGCCATGGCCACTTTTAGGAATGATTCCCTAGAGGATCACATTCTACCTAGTATTTGTAACCCGGAATCCGGCTTAGAACTAGTTGTATGTGACACTTCAATTGATGCAAGTGTGGAACCACATACTTATATCTAGCTCAAGCCACTTTGTCCTTAGTCATTTGAGGTTGGGAGGGAAACCCACTGCCGAGACTAATTTGTAAGTCGAAAGATAACAATGTTTCACGTGTCATGTCCATCGAGATGCTATTTGCCTTGCATTGGCTAGTCATAAGAGGTACGATAGCCAAATCGATCCAAAGGTTAGTCAGACGTGAGCACACCGTCATATGCTCCGACTGACATAGTGGAACCTTAGACCTAAGAGGATAACACGATCTGAGTTGTGGAAGAGCCGACTTTGACTCCATCTAACGCTCACCATAACTGGAAGTAATAAGGGTGGTCATGGGAGGACTTCGAAGTTGTCGAAGATTTGTCCCATGAAGGAACTAGGGCCTACGATCCCTTGGTTCGAGAGGGGGCCTAACATGTGTTCTCAAGGAGCCTTGACAACGGTGGTGACGGCGAAGCTCTAATCACGGCAGAGAGGGAATGCAGGGTTTTTTACCCAGGTTTGGGACCCTCGTGAGGAGGTAAAGCCCCTACTCCTGATTGTTTGTATTGCTTGCTTGGCTTCGTGAGGATACGGTTGAGGACAAATGTTTAGGGTTTATATCGCTAAGGATCGATCCCTTCTAAGGTAGGAGGTGGAGCCCTTATATAGGGTGGCGTCGGGCTTCTTCCCCAGCCTTTGGGCGGGAAGGGCGTCCACAGTGCCACCCGTCGAGGTACCCAATCTAGGAGTCTACTTGACATGGACTTGGTCCAGCTTGCTATGCTCCATCCCGCCCTCCTGTGAAGTGTAATTCCTAGATGTTGCTTGTCTTCATCCGGCGCTCTCTAATATTTCCCTTCTATCACCAAAATGGTAATAGAAGGTGTCGTCCACCGTGAGGCCAATCGTGCTTTCCCTGCAAAAAATGGGGTAGGCCGAGTCTTCTTTACCAAGGAAGCTAGCATCGCAGGGCGCGATACTTCTGTCGGGACTGTCCTGCCCCGGAGTTGCCCCGTGGTATCCGAGGCTCAAAGACGATGTGCAAAGTCGTGGCAAACTTGCCCCGGAGGCTCAATCCCCTCGCAAGAGTGGGGATCACCTTGGCACCCCGGTTGCTAGGGATCCGACAGTAGACCCTGGGCGCTTTACCTGCACGTGTCCTTATGTGGGATCTAAAGGGTAAGCGGCCTTGATGGTTAGCAGGCCCCCGTGCTCGTCTGGTCAACAAAGACTTGGCGCGCTTGAATCTCGGTCGTGAAGCCCAAATGATCGCGTATCCTTGTATGTGGATTCGAAGAGCACTGTTCCCGCTCCAGGGAGAAAATGACGCAAAACTACCACATTTGAGACGATCTTGTTAAAAATCTACCACCTTTGGGTTTTTTGACACATAAAAACCACTTTTGTGGTATGTGTGTGAAAGAAATCTCTAACTGGGCGTGTTTAGGCATCTAACAACATTTCTGGCAGGTGGGGCCCGTTGTCAGTGCTGGCTTGGCACGCACTTGACGGAGGGAGGCAACGGCCATGAAGCACGCGTCGAAGGGGGTCGTTAGGGCAGAGCGCTCCTTGTCGATTTCAACAGCTATCTCCAGCTCTGTTTCCCCACTCTTCCCCAGCCCGTCGCTGCTGTGTCGCTGCACCGCCACCGCGTCTTCCCCCCGTCACCGACCGTTGTTGCCATGGTTTCATGGAGCGATGGAGAAGAGTCGACGCAGTACCCGACCTCGTCTGACGATGTGAGTACTCTACACCTGTAGATCTCCTGCACCTGCGTTTTTCGATTTATAGTTGAATTAGATTTGGATTCAGGTGGTTCCTTCTCTAATTTCTACCACGTTTCAACATGTTAGAGTATGAACAACACCTACGATTCAGATTTTTGCGGTTTAGCCAACGATGGGGAGGATCCTGTGCTCTGCAAGTGTGGATTTGTGGATGCCAAGACCTAAAGTGGGAGCTATGAAACTACATACTAGGTCCGGCTAAGAGTTACCTCACCCATGCTCCTGGACCTTAAAAAGAAAAACCTAGCGGTATGTTCGTTTTTCCCTATGACCCTCTCCTGGTAAGGTCTATGGGGCGGCTCGTGAGGCCCTGTTACTCCGTTTGCCCGTCCAAGACCTAAAGTGTGAGATCTGAACTTACGGACTGGGTGCGGCTATGAGTTACCGCACCTAGGCACTTTGACCATAAAAAGAAAAAAATGTTTTAGCGACGGCTCATGAGGCCCTATTCCTCCGCAACCTGAGCTATCTCAAGACCTAAAGTGTCGAGCTTGAAACTCATAGACCAGGTCTGGCTATGATTCACCTCACCCACGGTTCCTGAAATTTATAAAACTCGTGTGAAACCCACAAAACCATTTACATGGGGCTGGCGGGAGGAGAACTTAGTCCTACAACTTTCTCATCGAGATGCTTACGAGGCAACCCTAGAGACACCCTTTCCAATGGTCAAAGTTCGCCGGACCTAAAGCAGGATCTCTGAACTTACAGGCCCAGTCGGTAGTAAGCTACCCCACCTACGGTTCTTAGCGCTTACAACTCTTCGCATAAGTGTCACTCAGGTCTCCAGCCGCATGCGTTCACACACTAAGGTCATCCCCTCGGGAGGCACCCCATAAAGGCGTGCGAGGCGAAGTACCTCCATGTTACAACCTCTACTTGTAGCACCCCGGGTAAAACAACTACTAGAAAATCGCATGTCTTGTCTCTATGTATCATCATGACATTTGCATGCATATTGGTTGTTTAAAAAAATCTTACTAAAAGCGTATTTTCTTTTCTAGATATTCCCCCTTTTGTTCAAACCAAAACCATCGGTCCGCCCGGATCTTTTATTTTGTCTAAACTATTTATCAAAATACTATTTAAAACAAACTAAATAAATAAAAACATATTTTAAAAAACTGGGAGGCAGACAACCCGCCAGGCCCGATGGACCGACCGGAGTCCACCTAGAACCCAACAAAATAAACCCTAGCCTCACCCTCATACCAAACCCTAACCCTATCCTGACCTACCCACCACCGCCACCCACACAAACATAACACACGCGCGTGCAAGCACACACCCAGCGACTGTTGGGGATATGCTATATGGGTATCATCATAGCATGTCTCTAAACCGGATAACCCGGGTGACCCACAATTGGTAGCAAGGCCCATGGCATGCTGGGCGGCCCAGTTAGATGGATCCAGAAGGGATTCCCATGCCGGATAAAGGAAGGCTACGGAGGAGTCACCGACGTATCCGTAGCCTTGGAGTGCCAGACACGTTAGACTCGTTGTATACTGTGTAGGACCCTGTAACCTGTCCGGCAAGGACTTTGCCTCTAACCCTAGGATCTAGCGACTATATAAGTCGGACCTGTGGGAGCCTTTAGGGAACAAGATTAGATAACACAACTCATATCGCGCACAGCGAACCGATCCCTCTAACTCGGCGTATTGCCATTATAGTGATTTATAGCAGGAGTAGGATCCCGCCACTATCGTGGGATCTGAACCTGGGTAAGCTGTGTTACCTCGTACCCGCCAACCTTCCGACTTACCCCACATCTCTAAACGTACTCTATGAGGACCCCTCCATGGCGTACTCGTCGGAAATACCATGACAGTTGGCGCCCATCGTGGGGCAAGAGGCGCTTCAGGATCTACAACGGGCGAGGTCCAAGCTCTTCGCGGGAATCGGCAAAACCATAGCCATTGGCCGTGTTATCTTCTCCGGCAATGTTCAAATCGTCCCTCCCAACGAGTTCTAGATCCCGGCAAAGACGAACCCCACCCGCTGCTCGATCGTCCCAATCAGGGACATCCACCTCTTCATCGGCAAAACCGACTCGGGCACTAGTTCCCTGGAAGTCGGAGGAGCGTCAAGACCCGCACGGACCGCCTACGGGCAGGACACGTTCGCGGAAGGATCAAAGTGGGATCTATCTTCGGAGTTTGCCGACATAGATAAAAAATTCAAGGCCCACCCAAACCGCCCCTGTGCAGGATATAACGGTGGAAAATCGCTGCAAGTCCAACGGCTTCGTCCATGCGTCTGGACAACAGAGATCCAAGTTCATCGGAGTGGTGACTATCTTTGATCTGGCGCGTTGCGTTCAGAGAGAAGGTGAAAAACCCCGTGATTACCTATCCAGGTGGCTCCGTATACGGGCCGACCTAGAGCATTACCCCAATGATGATGCCCTCTATAACTTTGTAGAAGGACAGGACCGTGGTATGCTTCTCCGGTATACGCTAAGGCGGAAGCAGGCCGCGGGTCTCCTCACTTTCGAGGGCATGGTTCACACCGTCAGCAACTACGTGGCAGCTGAGGAAGCAGCTCAAGCAGCACTTGTGATCCTAGCGGGAGCACCTCCGCCTCAGCCACCGCCACCACCGCCTCCGGTCGTCGTCGCTGCAGCCGCACCACCACCTCCAGACATCGTCGCTGCTATCGCACCACCACCACCCATCATCGAGGAAGCCCTGACACCCTCTGACTCAATTCTGGACGCGCTCAATGCCGAAATAAGCGCTGACTCGGAGGAGATAGATTTCAGCCCGGAGTAGTTAGACTCTGCTATGCAGGATATGGAGGAGGATTTCAAACGTGACGAGCAGGATGACAACACCGTCACGTCCCGAGAGGTGTTTTTCGCCATTGGGACCGTGAAGGATGAAGATCAACCCGGACAAGCTCCACCTAATAAAGCACTGGACAAGGGGAAGGGGCCACCTGTTGCTGCCGACAATGATCGTTCAAAGACCATGCCGGCTCCACCTAACTCAGTGCAGCAGCTGTAGGAACTCAACGTCGGTCCAAGTAGCAACAACACTGCAAACCCGTCGCCACCATCATCTACGTCTGCAGTCGTGCAATTCACTCCAGCTGATAGAGTGATGTACGGCAACCTGCTCGTGGAGCCCATGACTATGGCTCATATTCAGAACATAGTCCGGCTTGACGAGAAGCGCCAGCAGCTGCTGGAGGAAGCGCAGGCCATCGCGGAGCAAGGCGCAAAGCTGGATCGAGATCTGGCCAACGCACAGAAGTCAATAGAGAAATCTATAGCCATGGAGGCCGAGTACAAGACTCTGCTCAAGCAGTAGAAGGCTAAGAAAGCTCTGGCTTGCATCATCAATGATCCTGGTGTACGGAGAAACCTAGGATGGGCTCCCTCGAAGCCGCCAAAAGGAAAGCCATACATTGATAGCGAGGGCAGGCAGGTCATGCCCACTCCTATTGTCAATCTAACCGTCGCCAAGACCCTTCTAGAGCAGGATAGATCACCCGCAGCTATGGAACATGTCTATGACCATGTGGCAAAGGCGGTGAAACAGCAGGAAAATTCCACCTCTCAAAGGCTTGAGTCTGACCCAGCGTATTGCCAGTCTAGCAATCCGTAGAGATGGAGAGCGCAACCAAGGACAAAAGAGCAGGTTACGTCATGACCCTTCGTGTTCGACAAGCAACCGCGATAAGTGTGAGGCATCGCAGGAGGGTCACAGCAAGAAAGCTAACCCACCGCCACCTCCTCCCCCGTCGCCACCGAGCATCCACCATGGCGGAGGAGGCCCGCTTCATTCACACAGCCCATCCCCTGGCGGCAAGAAGAAAAGAACAAGCCCGGAGCCATACGATGCACGTTCACGCTTGGACAAGATTCACGAGGCCCGGGAAGGACAATACCTGGTACCACGTTGCTTTGGACCTGTAATATGGACCGCAACTTACCCCAAGGGTTTACGGATTGAAAAAAGACCATCAAGCCCTATGACGGCACCGCCAAACTAGCCACGTGGTTGCAGGATTACGGCAACACAGTGGATATCGCCGGGGGTAACCCCAATGTTGCCGTCAAGTACCTCCCACTAATGCTGGCGGGTATGGCCTGCCAATGGATTGATGACTTGCTAGAGAAGTCCATCTGCAACTGGTTGGACATGAAAGAAGCGTTCACCAAGAACTTTGAGGGTACCTATAAGCATCCCTGTACTGTTGGTGATCGACAGCAGTGCGTGCAGGAGAAAGACGAGTCATCTCGCGCCTACCTCTCTCACTGGCTGGATATGAAGAATTCCTGCACAGGAGTGCACGCTCAGACCGCCATGGCCACCTTCATTGATGGGTTGGAGAAAGGTACGTTGCTCCGACGTAAGTTGAAGCGCCTGCAGGACAATCACAGGCTCGATCTCAACCAGATGATCCAGCTAGCCAGTGAGTTTGCGGCTGCCGATGACGATGCTGGCGACTCCCTACCGGCAACGGCCGTTCCAACTCAAGCTAGGAGGAACAAAAGCACAAAGCGGAAGAACCCTCTAGAAGAAAAGCAAACCTCCGACATGGTCGCCATGACGTTTGTAGGACGTGGTGATGGTGGACAGCATGGCCGAGGACGGGGGGCTGGTCGTGGGAAGCAGCGAGGTAGTGAAACTACCCCGGCAGCGCTCCGCGTTCCCCAAACGTACGAGTAGTACCGTGATATGTTGTGCCTTGTACACCTCGAAGCCAACGGCAAAGCCACTCACACCAATCGCCATTGAAAGTTCGTCAACGATCTCAAGGAGGACCCGGAGTCCGGCTACAAGCGAAATCAGAAGAACAGACCGCGAGGCAAGGGAAAGGGGAAGAAGAAGGAAGAGGAGTCCAAGGATTCAAGTGACATGGACGAGGATGTGGATCCCAAGCACGCCGCCAAGAGCGATGGCATGGGCAAGAACCCCTTTGAGAAGAAGGCTGCCGTCTACCACACATTCCTTGGAACACCTACTGTCTGACAACAGAAAACCTCTATGAGGATACTAATGGCTACTCTACCCCCAGTTCCCCAGTACCTGAGCTGGTCAGAGATTCCAATCACTTGGGATGGGAAGGATCACCCCGACCTCATACCTACGGAGAACCAGTATGCCATGGTCATCAACCCCCTGATTGACGGCAACGAGTTCACCAAATGTATGGTGGATAGTGGAAGCAACATCAGCATCATGTACCTAGATACGCTTCACAATATGAAATTGACAGAGGCTAACCTAAGGTGGACCAGCACTGTGTTCCATGGCGTAGTTCCTGGCCGGGAGGCTCGGTCCCTTGGGTGCATTACTCTTCAGGTTGCTTTTGGTGATGTTAACAATTACCGCCAAGAACACATGACCTTCGAGGTGGTCCCCTTCAAGAGCGTATACCACGTCATCTTTGGACGCGACATCTTCCACGCCTTCATGGCCAAGCCATGCTTCGTCTATAACAAGCTCAAGATACCCGGACCAAACGACATCATCATCGTATCCGGAAGCTTTACCAAGGCAAGGGACTGCGAGATTGGAGAAGCAGCCTTTGCAGAAGCTGTCCTCTACAACTAAGAATTCAAGGAGATCCAGAGAAAGGTCGATGCCACGGAGATGCCAGCGTCGAAGAAGCAGATTTCTGACTCTGCCCCAGCCTTCAAGGCCGCCATCGAAACCAAGCCGGTGGAACTTGTGGTAGGCGATGCCTCCAAGACCACCGCCATTGGGACGAACCTGGACCCTAAATAGGAAAGCGCGCTCGTCGAGTTCCACCGTGAGAATAGGGACATCTTTTCCTGGCAAACTACCGACATGAAAGGTGTACCTAGGGAACTTGTCGAGCATAGCTTGAATATTGATCCAAAATGCAAACCGTTGAAACAACCTCTATGACGCTTCGCAGACAAGACGAGACACGCCATAGGCAAAGAGATAGCTAGGTTATTTAAGGCTAGTTTTATCTTAGAAGTCCTTCACACCCGATGGGTGGCTAATCCTGTACTTGTCCCTAAAAAAGGAACCAAAGAATTAAGAATGTGCGTTGATTATACCGGCTTGAACAAAGCATGTCCCAAAGATCCGTTTTCTTTGCCTCGCATTGACCAAGTCATTGACTCGACGGCTGGCTTGGAGCTTTTGCGTTTTCTCGATGCATACTCAGGATACCACCAGATAAAAATGAGAAGTCGGACCAATTGTCCACTTCATTCACCACACCTTATGACACGTTTTGCTATGTCACGATGCCCTTTGGGATGAAAAACGCAGGTGCTACATACCGGCAGACTATGAAGCATTGCCTTCACGATCAAATTGGTTGGAGCGTTCATGCCTATGTGGACGATATAGCCGTGATGTCTAAAAAGTCAAACGACTTAATCTCCGAGTTAAAGGAAACCTTTGATAATCTCCGGAAATACAACATGATGCTTAACCCAAAGAAGTGCGTCTTCGGGGTTCTAGCCGGAAAATTGTTGGGCTTCATCGTTTCGCAACATGGAATCGAGGTCAACCCAAAGAAGATTAAAGCCATCCTAAACATAAACTGTTCGACATGCCTGAAGGACATACAACGGCTAACAGGCTGCGTTGCAGCAGTAAGCTGGTTCGTCAGCCAACTTGGAGAGAAGGCTCTACTGCTGTACAAGTTGTTGAAGAAGGCAGACAAATTTATATGGACGGACGAAGCAGATGCAACACTAAAGAAGCTAAAGGAGATACTCTCCTCGGCACCTATACTTGCAGCACTCGAGCATATGGAGCCTATGTTGATCTACATGGCGACCACCAACCGGGTAATCAGCATCGTCGTCGTCATAGAGCGGAAAGAACCAGGGCATGAGTACGGAGTTCAACGGCCAGTTTACTATGTAAGCGAGGTCTTGATGGAGTGCAAGCAGCATTACCCGCACTACCGGAAGCTAGCTTATGGAGTGTTCCTTGCTTCTCGGAAGCTAAGGCACCATTTCCAGGAGCACGCTATCACAGTTGTGAGCAAAGCTCCACTGTCCAACATCATCAACAACAGTGACGCTATAGGATGGGTCGTAAAGTGGGGAATTGAACTTTCCGCCTTCGAGATCACCTACAAGACACGCGACGCTATCAAATCACAAGCCTTGGCAGATTTCATCGCGGATTGGGCGGAGATGCCAGATGCTACCCCTATACCAGAGCCAGAATACTGGGTGATGCACTTTGACAGGCCAAAGCTACTCAATGGCTCGAGGGCTGGTGTACTATTATAGTCACCAACATGGGAAAAGCTACACTACGTTCTGCAGATCCACTTCAAAGCTACAAACAACATGGCGGAGTATGAAGCACTCATTCACAGACTACGCGTAGCCAAGGATATTGGCATCAAGCGCATAGTTTGCTGTGGAGATTCCGACTTGGTTGCCTAGCAGGTGGCTGGCACCTAGAATGCGCAGAACCCTATGATGGCGGCATATCGAGATGAAGTGGACAAGATAGCCAAGAGCTTCTTAGGCTACGAGTTCAAGTATGTCCCAACGGAGGAAAATGAGGTGGCTAATCTACTATCAAAGCTTGGGTCAAGTCGCAAACAAATTCCGCCTGGCGTTTTTCTGGAGCATCTACGAACACCATCCGTGAAGGGAGCAGACCCCGAGAACCCGGATAGAGTCGACTCTTTCGTTCACACAATGACGAAGGTCCCTCCGGCTTGGACAAAAACGTTTATGGAATATCTCGTACACAGAACTTTGCCCATCGACGAGGTTGAAAGTCGGAAAATAGTACGTCGAGCAAAGGGCTATACCATAATCAATGGACAACTCTACAAAATAAGAACCACTGTTGTATACCTCAAGTGTGTTTCCTAGCAAGAAGGTATTGAACTCTTTCATGAGATCCATCTAGGAGATTGCGGGCATCACGCCGCTCCTCGATCGTTGGTCTCCAAAGCCTTCCGGCAAGGATTCTACTGGCTGACTGCGAAGGCGGACGCCGACAAGCTAGTTGAGACATGCATGGGATGCCAGTATTATGCCCGACAACCACATGTTCCAGCTGAAGAATTGCGAACAATACCAATAACTTGTTTGTTTGCAGTCTAGGGGCTAGACATGGTTGGTCCATTACAGACGGCACCATGTGGGTTTACGCATCTGCTAGTAGCAGTTGATAAATTCACTAAATGGATAGAATCTAAACCCATTAGAAAGCTTGATGGGGCAACTGCCCTTAGGTTTGTCCGGGATCTAGTGGTGAGATTTGGTCTCCCACATAGCATTATCACCGACAACGGCAGCAACTTGTCACTCGGAGAAGTGGAAGCTTATTGTTGGGAGAAGGGCATCCGACTTGACCTAGCATATGTGGTGCACCCACAGTCCAACGGTCAGGTTGAGCGAGCCAATGGATGAATTCTGCAGGGAATCAAGCCACGTATCGAGGCACCGCTACATAGAGCAACTGGAGCTTGGACGTCGGAATTACCATCTATTTTGTGGAGTTTATGAACTACACCCAACAGATCTACCGGCTTGTAACAACCCTAGTTTTATTAAATACTAATTAGGGTTTGATTGTGCATTCATGAGCATCATCATATTAAAATGCATTCAAGAAGACAATCACCTAAACCTTAACTCCCCTCTCTATTTGAAACATTCAATTGGTTTTGAAAATATTTGAAGAATACAAAATGTATGGAGCCCAATCAGTATCAAGGGTCCCCGAGTTCTTTTGATACATTTTACAAAACCCTAGTATTTTGAAACTATTCAAAACAGAGTTGAATTTGAAATATAATAGAAAGATTAAAAGAGAATTGGAAAAATCCTTTTATGGAAAAAATAGAACCAAGCCGCAGCCCAGCCTGCTCTTACTTCTCTCAACCTTTCCATAAGCCCACACGAAGCCCACCTCAGCCCATCTGCAGCCCGCCCTCGGCCCATACCGCTTCACTCCGAGTCCCTCGTCATCTTCCTCACTGAGCCAAGCACCTACGTGGCCACCACGATGCCGTCTGTCGACGGCCGCGCTATGATGCCCGCCGCCGCTGTTGGGCACGCGGATAAGATCGCCCGCGTCCTCCTCTCTATCCGCATACCCGTTTCACTCCTTCTCACCCTCTTTGTCGATTTTCCCCAAATCACCGAAACCCTAGTTTCGAGGTCCTCCTCCTCCCTGTCGTCTCTGTCCACCCCAAGGAACACTGAGATCACTGTTGGACTCCCCTCCACGCCCTCATTCTTCCTGTCAAGCCACGGAAGCTAGGACACCAGGAATCGGGCGAATCGAGCTTCCTTACCGCGACCAGTTGCTCGCCGGTCACCAATGATCCCGATGCCATTCGTGCTTGCCTTGCTTCCTTGACCCCTCTGCTAGATTCTCGGTGAGATCATGGTCCTCGTGGACCTATTCGTTGTCCCTCGCCCTCTGGTTCTCCTTGCCGTCGTCGACCTCTATCCGCGGACGCAGCACCTCGCCACTGGCCATCTCCGATGACCAAATCCAGGTGGCTCCACCACTATTAAGACCACCTCGATCCCCTCTTTCCAACGGACCTAGCCCCGTATCCCCTCATCGCCCCTAGCGCAGTGCCCGTTCTCAACCTGGGAGCAATGGTGTTGCTGACGTCATCAGGACATCAGGATGATGCCATATTCCTTTCTGTAATTGTTTTCTGTAATTGTTTTCTGTAAATAAGAAATCCCTGACATGTGGGCCCCTTCTATAATTCAAATAAATCATTTCAGAAATGTTTTCTGTTTAATAAAATGTATAAGTATTTCCAAAATGTAAATTATTTTATAATATTTTAAAAATGATTTAAAATGAATTAAAAATGGAGAAATTCATAACTAATTCATTTTAAATAAGAAAAATACAAATAATATATCAAAATGTTCAGAAAATAAGATCTGTCCAATAGCATTATAATCATGCATTGTTAAACAACTTTAATTGCAAGTTAATTAGAAAGACAAAATGAAACCTCTCATATGCATCCGGGGTTTCTCCGAATTAGGGTTCAGACCCCGTTTAAAATGACCAAGCATGTTTAGGGTTTCAATTTGAATAACTTTTAACTTGTCATATCATCATCCTTGATTGAGCATTGCATAAATGACATCTGTTGATTGTTTCTCTTTCTTTCTGGTATTTGGTTCTTCTCCGGTAGAATACGATATCAGAATCAAGATTGAGATCGAAGACCGAGATCACCACCGTCGAATCTCGAAGACCAATACTTGACCAACTATAATCAAGTCAAGTACCAGATGTCCGATGCCCTGGCTTCTGGAAATCAACTGGAAAAGGCAAGTGAAGCCCCACACATGATATAATCCTATGGTTTCAAAGTATTTACATTCTTGCCATGTGCATACGATTCTAAAGTCTTTCATCGATATATATAGTAATTCTATCTATTGCATGTTCCTTTTGTAGCCTATATTCCATGAGCCACTGCTCCTAGCATAACTAGGGTTTGGCTTGTGAAGCGTCGCTAGAGATGTTACATCTGTTGTGCTTAGCCATGCTTAGTTGTTATCGATGGTCCATCCAGTTGATGAATCAGAGCTGCGAATGTATGATAGGATGACGTGGTAAGATCAGAGATGAAAGTTAAACATGCTAAGGCTTGTATGGGGGGCCACGGCGGGTTGTGGTTTTTGTAGTCCCATACTTGCCACTACTAGGACATGAGTTCTTGCCTATGGTCCAAGACGAGCGTACAGCCACACGGGGGCCTGGAAACCCCCTCGACCAACTAACTTTCCTAGTAGATTCCATGAGTCACACAGTTCGGGATTTCCATTCGATATACGCATCTTGGTTGTTCTTGAATGGAGGTGAAGGAGGTGCATTCATACAGGTAGGTAAGCGTGGCAGGGAACAAGAGATGCCCGGCATCCGTAATCTTGAACCCTGTTTGTCGTGGTATTGTCGACGAGTACTCCATGGAGGGGTCCTCATAGTGCGTGTTTAGAGACGTGGGGTAAGGCGGACGGTTGACGGGTATGAGGTAACACAGCTTACCCAGGTTCAGATCCCACAACAGTGGCGGAATCCTACTCTGCTATAAATCACTATAAGGGCAATCCGCCGAGTTACAAAGATAGGTTCGCTATGCGAGGTTGTGTGTGTCGATCTATGATCGTATGAGATTGTGCCCTAAAGGCTCCCATAGGCCCGACTTATATAGTCACCAGGTCCTAGGGTTACAGGGAAAAGTCCTAGCCGGACAGGTTACAGAGTCCTACACTGTCTATTACTAGTCTTGTGTATCTTGTACTCCAAGGCTCCGGGTACGCTGGTGACTCCACCGTAGCCTTCCTTTATCCGGCATGGCCCTCCCTTCTGGATCCATCTAATGGGCACGCCAGTGGCCATAGGCCATGCTACCGACTATGGGCCACCCGGGTTAGCCGGATAAGAGACATGCTATAAGGATACCCATATAGCATATCCCCAACAGTAGCCCCCGGAGAACTCCGAGATCTTGCGCCGTATTGCCTCTTCACGTGGAATGCTCCGTCTAGATGGATGTCGGCAGATCGTCAAGCAACATCTTGTAGTCCTTCGAAAGAACCCTGCAAGGTTTTCTCCGTCTTCGATTTGTAAGTCGGAGAAATGCTGAATCTTCCATCGTACTCTTTTGTAGTCGGATTAAATCCGTCCATGCCGGAATCTTCGATGTGACGGCTCATCTACCCGTGTCAACTAGGACGACGTAGGCTTAGGTCAGCGACGCCTCGTAACTCACACATGCAGAGAACGCAATCAAATCCGATTTCCCCATGCGAGCGGTACGAACCGTTGGCGGCGGCGGTTTGGAGACGTGGCGAAATTTTCGCGCACGTTCGCGAACACGTCGTCTACACGGCAACCGTCTGATTATATGCACGAATCTTGATGCCTAGGATGATAAATAGTAACCGTGGGGCATCTTCCACTTTTTACCTCATTCTCCTCGCGTCATCGTCTTCTTCCTCCAGCCGCATGTCTCCTCGAGCTCTCCGCGAGAAACCTTGAAAACCCTAGCTTCCATCTGCGTCAATCACATCCGTCCATCACTCCATGGCGAGCAGCAGCACATCCCCATCCATGGAGGCGTCGAGCGAAGCCGCGACAAAGCCGGCGAGCTCCGTCGTCGTGCCCCCCAGAGGGCTTGGTCATCCCCGCATCGGCGGAGATCGAGTTCACCGGCGGCGACCACAATTTGGCGGCGCCGGAACCACTGGAGGAGGAACCAGATTCGCATAAGGGCGACTGGCGCGACTCGGACATCACTGACCGCGACATCCAGGAGATGGTCGCCGAAGGTTACCTCCCAGCGATGGAGGGGCTCGCCTGGCGGGCGGCGCCAGCCAGCGAGGTGACACCTTCTCCCCAAGCCGGAGAAAGGTGTACCTCAAGGCTCAGCTGGTACGCGGCGTTTCCTTGCCCATATCCCACTTCTTCCTCTCCGTCTTAAACCACTACAAGGTCCAGCCCCATAACCTCTCCCCCAATAGTATCCTAGTGCTTAGTAACTTCGCGGCACTTTGCGAGGGTTATCTAGGGATAAGGTCTAGGTTAGATTTGTTCGTGTACTTCTTCACCGTCAAACGTGAAGCCGGACATAGTAAGGAGTAGCTTAGGAACTGCGGCACCATAAGCTTCAAGATTCGACCTGGCCGGCGGTTCCCCGATATCATCGGCCACGAGTCCTCCAAGAACTAGCAGCGGACGTACTTTTACGGCCCCGACATTCCTTTTGCGGGCCGAGAAGTGACGTACCCGGACTTCGTGGATGGAGCCGCCGCTGAAGTTTCTACATGGAGATCCCATGCCTCCCTTCCCTCCGACCTCGATGCTTCTCGCGCAATAAGGCAGATCGAATGGTTCGTAGAGACGGGTTTGACCGGCTTGGACCTAGCCATGTGCTGGTTCATCAGGCGAATCCAACCTCTGGAGCACCGCGCGAAGTTCATGCACGAGTATACCAGTGATCGAAGGGATACCCTCCGGATCTCCGTGGATAACTTCTCGAGCGACTCCGTCAAGCTCCGCCTAAAGGACATCATCAAGGTGAAGGATAAGAAGCGTGGCTTCACCATCACCTATGACATGTTCGTAGAAGGCAAGTGCCGAAAGGTAGGTATTTATTTTCCGTGTACGACATATGCTCCAGTTTTTCCGTCTTGCCAATACCATCTTATCTAACACGGTGATTTCTCACTTAACAGCTTAGCGATCTAGATGAGGGCAACCTGGCTGCCCAAATCTACGATCCAAAGATGAAGGAAGTCACGGTCGTGTCCGACGACGATGTCCTGTTGGCGCGAAAGCGGAAGAGCTCCACCTCTGACGCTGCTGACGGAGGCAAGAAGAAGAAGACGGAGGGTGGAGCCTCCAAAAAGACTACCGCCACCCTGGATGCGGAAAAGAGAAAAGCCACCGGGATTTTTGCCAAAGCGTCCCGCCTAGTGTAAGCTTCTCATTCTCCAACATTGTCTATTTATCTGTCTTGTTCCTGTACTTATGCATTTTGCACGTCTCAGGAAGAAAGCCACGACCAGCCTCAAGAAGACCTCCAAAACATTGGGGTCTTCTAGAAATATCAAAGACATGTTGCAACGCGAAGCCTCTCCCGCCATCGCCCCTGCTACCCCTGCCGTCAAGCCCTCGTCTGCCCCGACAAGCTCACAAGCTAAGGAGGCACCATGCCCTTCCGCCATGGAAGTGGACTCTGGCCCCTCTACCGAACTTGCTTTTGTCGGTGAGCAGGCAACGCAGGAGAGCACTGCTCCACAAATGGCTGAAGCTCCGGCTAAGGATGCCATCGGTGGCGGCAAGAGTGGTGGTGGAAGCTGGTACCTTTGCCGAAGGCGGTGCCCATGCTCCCCAAAAACCCTTTGAGTTTCCGAAGATAGTTTACCCGGCGCTCACGCCGAGTAACACAACTCTGGTTCCTGGAGGAGTACCGTCATCTCCGACGTGCGGTCTTGAGGAGCTTCTCCGACAAGCGGATATCTTGCAAGGAAATATCATCTCCTTTGGCAAGCTGCTAGCCGAGAGCGCTACAAACCTCAAGATTATTGCACTTGTAAGTTTTACTTTGCCTTTTTGCATTTCATATGAGTATCCCACTGTAGCCCCCGAGAATGTAGACGGAAAACCATGGGTTTTGCATCTATATGCTCTAAGAATGACTAAGTTAGAAAAAACTCTCACTGTAGCCCTCAAGCATTTAGATGGAACAAACTATTCCGACTAGATGCTTTAAGAGTAGCATATGCAGTGTTTATAATTTTCAATACTGTAGCCCCCAAGCCTCTAGTTGTAACCGAATTAGTTCCGACTAGATGCTTAAAGAAAAGCTAAGCAGATTCCGAGTTAAAAACTTTATACTGTAGCCCCCAAGCTTCTAATCGAGAACTGAATTAGCTCCGACTAGATGCTTAAAGAAAAGCTAAGCATATTGCTATGTTAAAAAACTCTCGCTGTAGCCCCCGAGCGTCTAGGTGGTAAGATTCCGACTAGATGCCCCAAGTAGACTAAACAACGGTTTAACTTTTTTACTTTTTCCATAGAACGAGAATGCTCGGAGGGGCATGGCCAACGACAAGTACTAGAATATGCGCGCAGATCTTGAAGCCGAAAAGGGTAAAACTGCCATCTTGAAGGAATAGATCATCAAAAACAAGAGTCTGTTTTCTTTTTTGCGCATTTCGTCTTGATTTTGTGCCTTCATTCTCTGAGTACTTACTGTGTACTTTGTTTTCTCCGACTTTGCAGAACATGTTGCCAAGGCCAAGGATATTGTCGAGCAGTCCAAGCACATCCAGCAGCTGGACAGCGAGAACAAGATCCTTAAAAAGGAGAGAGAAGACATGCTAAAAATGCATCAAGAATCAATGAAGGCCTTGCAGGACTCCGCCGCCGAGGAAATAAACCGCTCGAAGGAGGAGATCGTGATCTTGAAAGATCAAAAGCATGCTGCCGATGAGCAGAATCACCGCCATGGCGAGGCGTACAAGCTCCTCCAACAAGAGAAACAATCCTTGGCGGACACCCTCTGGTAAGCTGAGGCCAGCATCTTTAGTAAGTTTCCTCCGCCTTGAATTTCTGTAGTCTGGATACTTTAAATTGTTGAACTCATGTGATCCTTGTCGGAATTTGCAGCTCCTATGGGTTTAACCAGATCGCCTCCTCCAGCCAAGGAATGCATGGTTCTTGCCGGCAACTTCATCAACACCGCTATCACCCAAGCCAAAGAGATTGCCAAGCCCCTCCAGATACACATCAAGGCCTCGGACTCCATGGCGAAGTACTCGGAAATTCTGCGCCGAGCCCCCGAGCGTATCACAAGCTGGAAAGCTTCATGTGCACGGGATGGCGCAAGGATGGCGCTGTCTATGGTGAAGGCACACTACGAAGATGCCGACATCGACACGGTGACCTCTGGTATCCCCGACGTTGACGATGACGGCAAAGAGATTGATCATGAAGCCATCGTGTCATCACTCGTGGGTTACGACACCAGAGTTGCCGAGTTGGTGGACATCGACGTCTTTGTGCCCATGAACACCATCAACAACGTCAACCAAGATTCCTCCGAGTCCCACCATAGTGCCGACGCTGAGGGTGATTCTCTGGCTGATGACGATGCTGCTTCCAAGTCTCCTGCACCAAAGGAATGAAAAACAACTTTGTAATATTTGTTTCATCTTTGGTGTATGCGCGGAAAAAACTTGATGTTGTAACTTAAGGCGGAAAACAATGGTTGTTATTTCCTACTACTTAAGAACTTAGTTTCCAGCATGTATATATTTTTTAAGCAAGTGCTGGCTTATCCATTACTTTGGTTTTTATGCTTGACCTTTCGTGAGTCGGAAGACTCGTTGTCGGAACCATGCGCTCAGGTGATGATGCCCAATGGCACCATCAATAACCTGAGCACAAAATCGCTGACAATAAGTGCCGAAAGTCACTACTCCAGTATCCACATAAAAACAACAAAGAACGTGTAGACCAAAAAACTTAAGCTAACGCTCGTAGGTGGAATTTTCACAAGTGCAAATGCAAAGCTTGTGCATAAAGGTTTTACATGATCCAAAAATGAACACTAAAGGAGGTAAAAGACTCAGAAATATGAGTGAACGAAAGAGCTTTATTTCATTGATCATATAAGAGGTACACAATTAGATAAAAATGCCAAGTGTAAAAAGGACGTAGTTGTGCTATGTTCCATGGCCGAGCAAGCTCCGGGTAGTCATCATCCGGGTCACGTCGCTTACGCTCCTTGTTGGGTCTATCCTTTAATTCACGATTGTCAACAAGTTAGTAAGACCCATTGAGCAGCGCCTTGCTTATGATGAACGGTCCTTCCCATGGCGGGGATAATTTGTGTAACTTCTTCTGCTTAAGTCGGAGCACCAAATACCCCTGTTTAAACGAGCGATGCCGAACACGGCGACTATGGTAGCTGTGTAGCTTCTGCTGGTAGATGGCGGATCTTTGGCATGCCAAAACGCGCTCCTCCTGGAGAAGGTCCACATCTAGGCGTCTGGATTCTTCAGCGTCATCCTCGTCGTAGGCGGCAACTCTTGGTGCATCATGGAGGATGTCGGAAGGCAAGATGGCTTCTGCTCCTTATACCATGAAGTAAGGGGTGTAGCCAGTGGATCTGTTGGGTGTAGTTCGTAAACTCCACAACACAGATGGCAATTCTTCCTCCCAGGCTCCAGCTGCTCTATGTAGCGGCGCCTCAAGACGTGGCTTGATTCCCTGCAGAATTAATCCATTGGCTCGCTCAACCTGACCATTGGATTGTGGGTGTGCCACAGATGCAAGGTCAAGTCGGATGCCTTTCTCCCAGCAATAAGCCTTCACTTCTCCGAGTGACAAGTTCCTTCCGTTGTCGGTGATAATGCTATGTGGGAGAGCAAATCTCACCACTAGATCCCAGACAAACCTGAGGGCAGTTGCCCCATCAACCTTTCTAATGGGTTTAGCTTCTATCCATTTGGTGAATTTGTCAATTGCTACAAGCAGATGCGTAAACCCACAAGGTGCCGTCTGTAACGGTCCACCATGTCCATCCCCCAGACCGCAAATGGTGTGTGCAGGTGCTCTACGAAAACTCCTGGAGGAATTCTCTTGCGCCCTGATCCTTGCTTAGAGAGTAGACCAGCCGCCTCGTTTTGTTCCCTAGGCACATACTTGACTTCGTAGCCCAAGAAGCTCTTGGCTATCTGGTCCACTTCGTCTCGATATGCCGCCATCATAGGGTTCCGTGCATTCTAGGTGCCAGCCACCTGCTGGGCAACCAAGTCAGAATCTCCACAGCAAACTATGCGCTTGATGCCAATATCCTTGGCTACACGTAGTCCGTGAATGAGTGCTTCATACTCAGCCATGTTGTTTGTAGCCTCGAAGTGGATCTGCAGAACGTAGTGTAGCTTGTCTCCTGTTGGTGACTGTAGCAATACACCAGCCCCCGAGCCATTGAGCAGCTTTGATCCGTCAAAGTGCATCACCCAGTACTCTGGTTCTGGAAACGGAGTAGCGTCTGGCATATCCGTCCAATATGCAAGAAAATCCGCCAAGGCTTGTGACTTGATAGCATCGCGTCTCTTGTAGGTGATCTCGAAGGCGGCAAGTTCAATGCCCCACTTCGCGACCCTTCCTGTAGCGTCGCTGTTATTGATAATGTCGGACAATGGAGTCTTGTTCACCACTATGATTAGGTGCTCCTGAAAGTAATGCCTCAGCTTCCGAGAAGCAAGGAATACTCCGTAAGCTATCATTTGGTAGTGCGTGTAACGTTGCTTGGAATCCTTCAATACCTCGCTCACATAGTAAACTGGTCGTGGAACTCCGTGCTCATAGCCTGGTTCCTTCCGCTCTACCACGACGACGATGCTAATAACCCGGTTGGTTGCCGCCATGTAAATTAATAGGGGCTCTCCAGGTTCGGGTGCTACAAGGATGGGCGCTGAGGAAAGAATCTCCTTGAGCTGCTTCAAAGCTGCATCTCCTTCGTCCGTCCACGTGAATTTGTCCGCCTTCTTCAGCAACTTGGACAACACAGAGCCTTCTCTCCAAGTCGGCTGACAAACCGACTAACTGCTGGAACACAACCAGTTAGTCGTTGAATGTCCTTTAGGCATGTCGGACGGTTTATGTTCAAGATGGCCTTGATTTTATTCGGGTTGACCTCGATTCCATGTTGGGAAATGATGAAGCCCAACAATTTGCCGGCTGGAACCCCGAAGACGCACTTCTTAGGGTTAAGCATCATGTTGTATTTCCAGAGATTATCAAAGGTTTCTTTTAAGTCGAAGATTAAGTCGTTTGACTTTTCAGACATCACCGCGATATCGTCCACATAGGCGTGAACGTTCTGACCAATTTGGTCGTGAAGGCAACGTTGCATTGTCCGCTGGTAGGTAGCACCTGCGTTTTTCAGCCCAAAGGGCATCGTGACATAGCAAAACGTGCTGTATGGGGTAGTGAACGAAGTGGCCAATTGGTCCGACTTCCTCATCTTGATCTGGTGGTATCCTAAGTATGCATCGATAAAACACAAAAGTTCCGAGCCAGCAGTCAAGTCAATGACTTGGTCAATGCGAGGGAAAGCAAACGGATCTTTGGGGCACGCTTTGTTCAAGCCGGTGTAATCAACGCACATTCTTAATTCATTGGTTCCCTTTTTGGGGACAAGTATAGGATTGGCCACCCATTGGGTGTGAAGGACTTCTCGGATAAATATAGCCTTAAGTAACCTAGCTATCTCTTTGCCAATGGCGCATCTCTTCTCATCTCCAAAGCGTCGTAGAGGTTGTTTCACTAGTTTGCATTTTGGATCAATGTTTAAGCTGTGCTCGGCAAGTTCCCTAGGTACACCTTTCATGTCGGCAGGTTGCCAAGCAAAGATGTCCTTATTCTCACGGAGGAACTCGACGAGCGCGCTTTCCTATTTGGGATCCAGGTTTGTCCCAATGGCGACGGTCTTGGAGGCATCGCCTACCACAAGTTCCACCGGCTTGGTTTTGATGGTGGCCTTGAATGCAGGAGCGGAGTCGGAGATCTTCTTCTTCGACGCAGGCATCTCTGAGTCATTAACCCTGCTCTGGATCTCTTTGAATTCTTCGCTGTAGAGGACAGGTTCTGCAATAGCTGCTTCATTAATCTCGCTGTCCCTTGCCTTGGTAAAGCTTCCGGATACGGTGATGACACCGTTTGGTCCTGGTATCTTGAGTTTGTTGTAGACGAAGCATGGCTTGGCCATGAATGTGTGGAATATGTCGCGGCCGAATATGACGTGGTACACGCTCTTGAAGGGGACTACCTTGAAGGTCATGCGCTCTTGGCGGTAATTATTAACATCGCCAAAGGCAACCTGAAGTGTAATGCACCCAAGGGACCGAGCCTCCCGACCAGGGACTACGCCATGGAAGATGGTGTTGGTCCGCCTTAGGTTTTCCTCCGTCAAGTTCACCTTATGCAGTGTATCCAGGTACATGATGTTGATGCTGCTTCCACTATCCACCATGCACTTGGTGAACTCCACACCGTTAATCAAGGGGTTGATGACCATGGCGTACTGGTTCTCCGTGGGCACATGGTCTGGGTGGTCCGTCCTGTCCCAAGTTATTGGAACTTCCGACCAGCGCAGGTACTGGGGGACTGGAGGGAGAGTGGCCATCAGGATCCTCAGAGAGGTCTTCTGTTGTCGGACGGTGGGGGTGCCAAGGAAAGTGTGGTAGACTGGAGCCTTCTTTGCGAAGGGGTTCTTGCCCTTGTCGTCGCTCTTGGTGGCGTGCTTGGGGTCAACGTCTTCGTCCATGTCACTTGAATCCTTGGGCTCCTCCTCCTTCTTCTTCCCTTTGCCCTTTCCTCGCGGTCTGTTCTTCCGACTTCGCTTGTAGCCGGACTCCGGGTCTTCCTTGAGGTCGTTGACGAACTTGCAGTGTCGATTGGTATGGGTGGCCTTGCCGTTGGCGTAGAGGTGTACGAGGCACGACATATCGCGGTACTCCTCGTAGGTTTGGCGAACGCGGAGCGGCGCCGAGGTGGTTTCACTTCCTCGTTGTTGCCCGCGGCCAGCTCCCCTTCCTTGGCCATGTTGTCCGCCTTCTCCTTGTCCTGCAAAAGTCATAGCGACCATGTCGGTAGATTGCTTTTCTTCTGGAGCGGTTTTCCGCTTTGTACTACTGTTCCTCCGAGCTTGGGTTGGAACGGCCATTGCCGGCAAAGAGCCACGAGCATCATCGTCGGCGGCTGCGAACTCACTAGCTAACTGAATCATCTGATTCAAGTCAAGATGGTGATTGTCCTTCAAGCGCTTCAGCTTATGTCGGAGCAACATGACCCTTTCCAACCCATCGATGAAGGAGGCCATGGCGGTCTGAGCGTGCACTCCTGCGCAGGAATTCTTCATATCTAGCCATCGGGAGAGGTAGGCGCGAGATGTCTCGTCTTTTTCTTGCACTCACCGCTATAGATCGCCCACAGTGCAGGGACGCTTGTATGTAACCTCAAAGTTCTTGGTGAACGTTTCTTGCATGTCCAGCCAGTTGTAGATAGATTTCTCCGGCAAGTCGTCGATCCATTGACGGGCCATGCCCGCCAACGTTAATGGGAGGTACTTGACAGCGACGTTGGGGTTGCCTCCGGCAATCTCCACCACGTTGTCATAGTCCCCCAACCATGTGGATGGCTTGGCGGTGCCGTCATAGGGCTTAATGGTATTGTCAATCCGGAAACCTTAGGGGTAAGTTGCGGACCGTATTGTAGGTCCAAAGAAACGTGGTCCCAGGTATGGTCCTTCCCGGGCCTCGTGGATCTTATCGATCCGCGAACGTGCATCGTATGGCTCCGGGTTCTTCTTCTTTTTGTCAACAGGGGATGGGCTGCATGAACGACGCGGGCGTCTTTCGCCATGGTGACTGCTTGGCGGCGACGGAGGCGGAGGTGGTGGTGGGTTAGCCTTCTTGCTGTTACCCTCCTGCGAAGCCTCTCTCACGGTTGCTTGTCGGACATGGAGGGTCATGGTGTGACCTGCTTTTGTATCCTTGGTGGCGCTCTTCATCATGACGGGTCTGCGCCGCATTGTCGTGGATGACGATGCCGCACTGATTTGGTGGGGGCATGATGCAGCCCGTCCTACGGACGCACCTCCATCCACAACACCTAGTCCTCCAAGTGGACCAATGACTCGCGCCCGAGCCAAGCTCCTACAAGCCAAGGTTAACTCGCTCCTTTCCTCATGTGATTTTGGTCTACCTTTGGATGGCTTGCTACTTCATGCAACTACGTTATGTATCCTCAGCTATGAAGCAACATCACCACACCAAGCCCCCAAGGAAGAAGGACCAGGAGAAGAAGCTGCTGGAGCTCTGTACACCAGAGTCTCTGGTGTAGACCGGAGTCTCCGGTCCCCTACACCGGAATCTCCGGACCTTCCTCCGGTCCGGCCCCAAGAACCCAGCCCGGGACAACCAGATGCCCCCTCCAGAGACGGGTCCGGAGATTGACCGGAGTCTCCGGACTGATCGACGCCAGGCATGTTAAGGCCTTTTGGGCCTGGCCCATGTAACCCCCATTTTCGCCCCAAACTTCCAGTTTTATTCCAGAACTACCCCTGTTTTAGTGGTTGGCCTATATAAAGCCCCACCCCTCATATGTAAACCCTAGACTTGGATAATAATAGATTGAGGACACCCCCTTTGAGGATCTTTCATCTATTGGTCTCATGCTCCTAACAAGGGGCACCCTATTATCCACAACCTCTTGGATCTTGCCTAGTGCGTTCAAGTTGTACAAGGCCTTGGGTTCTCGGTTTCTCGCCCCCAAGACGTCAAGATCTCACCAAGCACCTCGTCCCAAGTTGTTGGCCGTGGAGAGAGAGCTTCGCCCAACACCGATCCTAGGGATTATGTTGGACCGGTTGCCATCGGCGTGAGTTATCGGCGTGTATCGTGATTTGTGTGCGTGAGTTCATCGGGTTCTTAGTGTGCGTGTGTTCGTGGATTTCGTCTCCTCTTCCCCTTCCACCGCTTTCCCCTCGATTCCCGCAGAGATTCGTGAAAGATCGGGCCACCCCAAGGGGTTACCCCATAACATATTTGTATCAAGAGCAAGGTTGATCACGAATTTCCCCTCAATTTTTCTTCTATCCACCATAAATTCGAAAAATTCCCAAAAAACAGCCCCAATTTGCCTTTGGATCGATCTATCGTTTTGGAGTGTTATTTGTGGTTTTGATCCGACCAAATCTTGTCTAAGGTGTTGGTCCAGCTTTTGCCTGCGTTTCCCAGCCCAATTTTGGCCAAATTTTTGCGGATTTGAGGACTCTAGGCGTGAATTTCCGCTCAAGAACATGAGCAGATCTTCCACACCAGAGTCTCCGGCCTGTACACCGGAGTCTCTGGCCTACACCGGAGTCTCCGGCCCTGGACGCCAGTTTTGCTCTTTTTCCTCTTTTCTGCATTGGCTAATCTGTCCGTTTGTTGTTTGTGTTCCGTGTGCGTGTCAACAACTAACAGATAGCTTCCGCAACATCGCTGCACTCTTCGACACCACGGACCCCAAAATCTTCCCTGCTCCATCGACACAAGATCACCATCAACAACTAAGGTATAACTTGTGTCAACCCTTGTAGCCATATCTTCCTTTGTGTGTACCTATCCTATGAGAACAACTCATTTTGTGTTTGTATAAGCATTGTGCACTTGCCATTGGAAAGTGAGAGTGTGAGGGCAAATAAAAAAGTTAACATAGTAGTATAGCAAGGGAGAAAAAGAAAAAAATAATAAAAAAAAGAAGAAAAAGAAAAATAGAAAGATACATAGTCTCCCAATACAAAGAAAGCATCAAGCTTGTAAGCAAAAGAGAGAGGAAGAAGCGCGCCAAGGCAAGTGCACAAATCCGTTTCTTACCCTCTTTTGGAAAACGAGTTGTGGTCTCTTGTTGAGTTGGCACGACAACCGAGCGTAGTCTTCGTTAGGCCATTTCGTGCTCACTTTCATAGTCGTGCTAACCCCATTTTTCTCCACGTGTGTGTGTAGTCGTAGGTTCTCGTCACCTTTTGAGTTGACCATTTCCTTTTGACTTGAGTTTGTTGGATCTTCTCCACTTTTGACTATCCTCTGCGTTCGGTTGGTTCTTTGGCTTTCCCACAATCCTAACCATCCACCAAAAGCTTTTGAGAGTTGTAGCTTATTTGTGTGAGTTTCTTTGCCATTTCACTTTGCACGTTGTTCGCTCCTTTGTGTGGAAATTGGTTGGATATAATCCCCAAGGTGAGGTAAAAGGCTAACTCTACGCACCCTTATTCTCCATATACAACCCTTGTCGGCTTTGCATCATGGACATGAATGGCCAGCCGTCCCAACCACCACCACCTCCGGAGGACGACACACAATACATGACAAGATGGGACCATTGGAAGGTCCTAGGAGAATTCAACTACCGTTGTGAAGCCCTTGAGCGACGCCAAGATGAACAATTTAGCGAAGCCCGAGTGGAGTTCAAGAACATAGACAACCGCTTCGAAGAAGTCCGAGGCCAAATGCATGCCATGCAACACAACCTCGGTCATCAAAATGCAGCTCTTGGTCGTGCCCTCGCCTCAACGGATGAGAAGCTTCAACGCCTCATTGATGGGTTAGCAAGGCCACGCTCGCGAGATTCAAGCTCATCACGGCACTCCTCAAGTGAATCAAGTGCACCTCGCCGTCACGTTTCAAGGCACTGGGATGGACCCGTCCTTCAATCCATGAGCCCTTCTCAAGCGGTACCATCTCCTGACAGGCCGCAACGTCAATCTATGATGGTGACCTCTCCGCAAGACCTCCAAGACGTGAAGTGAACCGGCCACAACCAAGGGCACTTGTGATTCAACAAGAGCAACCTCACATGGACCACCAAGCCCATCGCCATCGACATGTTCTTTCAACACCAAGTGGAAGCTCATCAAATACAACCAAGCTTCCCTTCAAGCCAACACTTCCTCAAGGAAAACCGCCCCCAAGTGGCAAATACACAAGAGATGAACAACCATTCAATGGTGAGTGCTACAAGTGTGGCGGCAAAGGACACAAGTCGGCCGCATGTGGGAACAAGAAAGTTTTGTTCATCCATGACAACGGCGATGAAGAATACTTGAGTGAAGATGAGTTTGATGCAAGAGTCAAGGAAGCCATGGCAAGGCAACATTTGGAAGAGGACCAAGAACTACTTGTGTGTGAGCATGACGCAAGTCCATCGCTTGTGGTCACAAGGGTCTTAACTACTCAAGCCAATGAGAATTAAGACCAACGATCAAACATCTTCCAAACTCGTGCCGGTATCAATGGGAATTCCATCAAGGTTGTCATCGATGGGGGGAGTTGCCACAATCTTGCAAGCACGGAATTATGTGAGAAACTCAATCTCACCCTCCATCCTCATAAGCACCCCTACCATATTTAGTGGCTAAGTGACCAAGGGTCCGTCAAGATCAAGCACACCGTCTCAGTAATGTTCTCAATTGGACCATACAAAGACACGGTGGAATGTGACGTGGTCCCCATGACAGTTTGCCATATGTTGCTAGGAAGGCCGTGGCAATTTGACAAGCGTGCTTTGCATGATGGTCACTCAAACACTTATACCTTCAAATGGCTTGAAAAAACTTGTGTGTTGCAACCAATGAGTCCTAGCCAAATAATTGCGGACAATGCAAAGGCTTTAGCGAGGGCGCAATACACAAAAACACCTTGTGAGAAGAGTGGTGAGCGAGAGAACCACACTATAGTGAGTGAGTGCCACAAGCCAAACTCGAGTGGAAAAACTAAGAGTGTTCTTCTTGCCACCAAAAGTGAGATGAGAGAAGTGCGGAACAACCCATCCATATTGCACCATGTCCTTCTTTGCAAGGGACTAGCGCAAGGAACTAATGACTTGACAAATGTTCCTCCTTCTTTGATGGCTATTTTGCAGGAATTCCACGATGTATTTACCGAAGAGCTTCCTCATGGCCTACCTCCTCTTCGTGGAATCGAGCACCGCATCGACCTCATACCCGGCGCCCCACTCCCAAACCGCGCCGCGTATCGCACGAACCCGGAAGAGACGAAGGAGATAGAACGTCAAATCAACCAACTCGTCTCCAAAGGTTTGATCCAAGTAAGCACTATCCCAAGCACGGTCCCCGTGATTCTAGTTCCAAAAACGGATGATACGTTGCAGTTATGCATGGACTGCTGTCCAATCAATGCTATCACCATGCGTTATTGACATCCTATACCGCGTCTTGACGACATGCTTGATGAGTTATGTGGAGCCACTATATTTTCGAAAATTGATCTTCGTAGTGGTTACCATCAAATTCGCATGGCCGAAGGTGATGAGTGGAAAACCGCCTTCAAGACCAAGCTTGGTCTCTATGAATGGTTGGTTATGCCTTTTGGCTTATCAAATGCCCCATCTACCTTCATGCGCCTCATGAACCATATTTTGAGATCTCTCATTGGGAAGAGTGTCGTTGTTTACTTTGATGACATCCTTGTCTATAGAAAGTCACTAGAGGAGCATGTTACTCATGTTAAGGAGGTCCTTCAAATCCTTCGTCATGAAAAGCTTTATGCTAATCTCCCAAAGTGCACTTTTGCAAAAGACAAGCTCATTTTCCTTGGTTTTGTTGTGTCTTCTAATGGCATTGAAGTTGATGTCTCAAAAGTTAAGGACATACGAGATTGGCCCATACCCACCAATGTTAGTGAACTTCGTAGTTTTCATGGGTTGGCTGGCTTTTACCCTCGCTTTGTGAAAGACTTTTCGACCATTGCTTGCCCCCTCAACGAATTGACAAAGAAAAATGTCACGTTCGTTTGGGGAAAAGCACAACAAAAGGCTTTTGATGAGCTCAAAAAGAGGCTCACCGAAGCACCACTCCTTGCATTACCGGATTTCACAAAAACTTTTGAGATTGAATGTGACGCTAGTGGAATTGGCATTGGAGGCGTCCTTATGCAAAATGGACGTCCTATTGCATACCATAGTGAGAAACTCGATGGCGCACGCCTTAACTATCCCATTTATGACAAAGAGCTTTTTGCCTTGGTTCGTGTCCTTCAAGTGTGGCAACACTACCTTTGGCCCAAAGAATTTATCATCCATTCCGACCATGAGTCGTTGAAATATCTTAAGGGCCAAGCCAATTTGAGTAAAAGGCACGCCAAATGGGTTGAGTTTATGGAATCTTTTCCTTACATTGTCAAGTACGAGAATGGCAAAGAAAATGTGGTAGCGGACGCTTTGTCTCGCAAAAACACAAACCTTCTTACGCGACTTGAAGTAAATGTCTTGGGTCTTGATGACATCAAATCTTTGTACATGTCCGACCCTTTCTTTGGACCACTTTTTGCAAGATGTTCAATAGACAAAGGGATTGATGATTTCTATTTGCATAAGGGTTTTCTTTTCAAACAAAACAAGCTTTGCATTCCGAAGTCGTCTCTCCAAAATTTGCTTCTTCAAGAGTCCCATGATGGAGGCCTTATGGGTCACTTTGGCCGTGACAAGACATATGACATGCTATCCACTCACTACTTTTGGCCAAAGATGAAGCGCGACGTCAAATTCATGAGCTACTTCTGGAAAACTCTCATGGCCAAGCTCGGCATCAAGCTCCTCTTCTCGTCCGCCTCGCATCCTCAAACAGATGGACAAACCGAGGTCATCAATCGAAGCCTTGGCTCACTCCTACATGTGTTGATAAAGAAGAATCTTAAAGACTGGGAGGAATGTATCCCACACGCCGAGTTTGCCTACAACCGCGCCAAGCACTCCACCACCATGAGGAGCCCGTTCATGATCGTCTATGGCTTCGAGCCTCTCACCGCACTCGATATCCTTCCACTTCCGCTTCATGAACGTGCCAATATGGATGTGGTCAAATGCGCTCAAACAATGAAGAAACTCCATGAAGACACAAGAGCTACGATCGAGAAACAAGTCCTTCGCCAAGCATCAAGGCTAAACAAGAACAAGAAAGAGATGATCTTCGAAGAAGGCGACCTTGTGTGGATACACTTGAGTAAAGACCGCTTCCCCAAGGACCGCGACTCCAAACTCAAGCCAAGAGGTGATGGACCTTTCAAAGTACTAAAGAGAATCAACAACAACGCCTACATCATCGATATCCCAACATCCAAGTATCTTGTGAGCCCGACATTCAATGTCAAGGACCTATCACCCTACCATGGCGAAGATGAAGTTGAGAAGGTTGAAGAGTCGAGGACGACTCTTTCCCAAGGGGGGATCTGATGCAGCCCGTCCTATGGACGCACCTCCATCCACAACACCTAGTCCCCCAAGTGGACCAATGACTCGCGCCCGACCCAAGCTCCTACAAGCCAAGGTTAAGTCGCTCCTTTCCTCATGTGATTTTGGTCTACCTTTGGATGGCTTGCTACTTCATGCAACTACGTTATGTATCCTCAACTATGAAGCAATATCACCACACCAAGCCCCCAAGGAAGAAGGACCGGGAGAAGAAGCTGCTGGAGCTCTGTAGACCGGAGTCTCCGGTGTAGACCGGAGTCTCCGGTCCCCTACACCGGAATCTCCGGACCTTCCTCCCGTCCGGCCCCAAGAACCCAGCCCGGGACAGCCAGATGCCCCCTCCGGAGACGGGTCCGGAGATTGACCGGAGTCTCCGGCCCAGACCGGAGTCTCCGGACCCGACACCGGAGTCTCCAGACTGATCGATGCCAGGCATGTTAAGGCCTTTTGGGCCTGGCCCATGTAACCCCTAGTTTCGCCCCAAACTTCTAGTTTTATTCCAGAACTACCCCTGTTTTAGTGGTTGGCCTATATAAAGCCCCACCCCTCATATGTAAACCCTAGACTTGGATAATAATAGATTGAGGACACCCCCTTTGAGGATCTTTCATCTATTAGTCTCATGCTCCTACCAAGGGGCACCCTATTATCCACAACCTCTTGGATCTTGCGTAGTGCGTTCAAGTTGTACAAGGCCTTGGGTTCTCGGTTTCTCGCCCCCAAGACGTCAAGATCTCACCAAGCACCTCGTCCCCCGTTGTTGGCCGTGGAGATAGAGCTTCGCCCAACACCGATCATAGGGATTATGTTGGACCGGTTGCCACCGGTGTGAGTTATCGGCGTGTATTGTGATTTGTGTGCGTGAGTTCATCGGGTTCTTAGTGTGCGTGTGTTCGTGGATTTCGTCCCCTCTTCCCCTTCCACCGCTTTCCCCTCGATTCCCGTGGAGATTCGTGAAAGATCGGGCCACCCCAAGGGGTTACCCCATAACAGGGCATATCCATACGATGGTGAGCTTTGTAGTCTTCCTGATGTCGGGGGGATCGGGGCGGTGGCGATGGCGACGAGGTCGGGCTTTTTATCCATGGTCAGAGGATATGGGGATAACATCCTTCCTGTTGCGCGCATCCCTCCGTCTTTGTTCTGATGAACCCGTCCGGGACCCGACATCCTGAGGAGATCTGTCCCTTGGTGATTTGTACTGGCTAGATCGGAAGAGCGCTGGGTCAGACTCAAGCCTCTGAGAGGTGGCCTTTTCCTGCTGCTTTATCGCCTTGTCCACTAGGTCATAGACATGTTCTACTGCCTCAGGCGATCTATCCTGCTCCAGAAGGGTCTTGGCGACAGCGAGGTTAAGGAGTGGGGTGGGCATCACCTGCTTGCCTTCACTGTCAATGTATGGCTTGTCCTGTGCCGGCTTCTAGGGGGGCCATCCCAGGTTGCGTCGTACACCAGGATCGTTGATGACGCGAGCCGGAGCTTTGTTAGCCTTCTGCTGTTGTACCAAAGTCTTGTACTCGGCCTCCATTGCTCTAGCTTTCTCTATGGACTTCTGCGCGTTGACAAGATCTCGATCTAGTTTAGCGCCTTGCTCCGCGATGGCTTGCGCCTCCTCCAGCAGCTGCTGGCGCTTCTCGTCAAGATGGGTCACGTTCCGGATATGAGCAACGGTTAGTGGCTCGACAAGGAGATTGCCCTACATCACTCTATCAGCTGGAGTAACATGGGCTGCTGCCAACGTAGATGCTGGAGGTGGCAAGTTTGCGGTGTTATTGTTGCTCAGGCCGATGCCGAGTTCCTGCGGCTGTTGCACTGGGTTAGGCGGGGGAGGCATAACCTTTGCGTGATCATTGTCAGCAGCAATAAGTGGCCCCTTCCCCTTGTCCAGCGCTGTAGGCGGAACTTGTCCGGGCTGATCTTCATCCATCGCCGTCCCAATGGTGACGAACACCCCTCGAGACGTGACGGTGTTGTTGGCTTGCTCGTCGCGCGAGTACTCCTCCTCCATCTCCTGCATAGCAGAGTCTAGCTCTTCTGGACTGAAGTCTATCTCCTCTGAATCTGCACTGAAATCAGCATAAAGCGCGTCAATGACAGAGTCGGAGGGTGCCAGGACTTCCTCGATGACGGGTGGTGGAGGTGCAACGGCCTCGACGATGACTGGAGGTGGTGGTGCTGCTACGATGGTGGCGGCCGGAGGCGGTGGTGGTGGTGGCTAAATCGGAGGGGCTCCGTCAATGAGCGCAAGCGCTTTCTGAGCTGCCGCTTCGGCCTCCACGTAGTTTTTGATGGTGCTTACCATGCCTTCAAAGGTAAGGCGTCCTGACCCCTGCTGCCGTAGGAGAAGCGTGCCATGGTCCAGTCCTTCCACGAAGTGATAGATAGCATAATCATTGGGGCAGTGGGCCAGATCGGCTCGTATACAGAGCCACCTAGCCAGGTAGTCGCGGGGTTTTTCGCCCTCTCTCCAAACGCAGCACGCTAGATCGAAGATGGTAACCACGCCGACGAACTTGGATCTTTGTTGTCCAGACGCACGGACGAAGCCGGCGGATTTGCAGTGATCTTCCACCTTTATATCCTGCACAGGGGCGGTTTGGGTGGGTCTTGAATTTTTCCGATCTTTGCCGGCAAGCTCCGAGGAGAGATCCGACATCGATCCTTCCGCGAACGCATCCAGCCCGTAGGCGGTCCGTTCAGGTCTTGATGCTTTCCGATCTTTGTCGGCAAACTCCGAAGAGAGATCCGACATCGATCCTTCCGCGAACATATCCAGCCCATAGGCGGTCCGTACGGGTCTTGATGCTCCTCCGACTCCCAGGGAACTAGTGCCCGAGTCGGTTTCGCCGATGAAGAGATGGATGTCTCCGATAGGAACGATCTAACACCATGTAGGGTTCGTCTTCGCCGGGATCCAGAACTCATCCGGAGGGACGATCGGAATGTTGCCGGAGAAGAGAACGCGTCCGATGGATACGGTTTTGCCGATTCCCGCGAAGATCTTGGTCCTCGCCCGCTGAAGAGCCTGAAGCGCCTCTTTCCCCACGGTGGGCGCCAACTGTCGTGGTATTGCCGACGAGTACGCCATGGAGGGGTCCTCACAGTGCGTGTTTAGAGACATGGGGTAAGGCGGATGGTTGACGGGTACGAGGTAACACAGCTTACCCACGTTCAGATCCCACAACAGTGGTGGAATCCTACTCCTGCTATAAATCACTATAAGGGCAATACGCCGAGTTACAGAGATAGGTTTTCCGTGCGAGGTTGTGTGTGTCGATCTATGATCGTATGAGATTGTGCCCTAAAGGCTACCATAGGCCCGACTTATATAGTCACCAGGTCCTAGGGTTACAGGGAAAAGTCCTAGCCGGACTGGTTACAGAGTCCTACACTGTCTATTACTAGTCTTGTGTATCTTGTAATCCAAGGATCCGGGTACGCTGGTGACTCCACCATAGCCTTCCTTTATCCGGCATGGGCCTCCCTTCTGGATCCATCTAACTGGGCCGCCCAGCAGGCCATAGGCCATGCTACCGACTATGGGCCACCCGGGTTAGCCGGATAAGAGACATGCTATAAGGATACCCATATAGCATATACCCAACACTGTTCACATCATTAGGGACCGACTTCGGGACTCTACCCATTACGGCCTCATCTCCCTAGTGCTTGACTCATGGTGTCGGCGAAAGCAAGGTAAAGGCCGTGGTCAACCACTCTCTGTCGGCCTTCCAAGGAAGAGGGCTAATCTATAGTGGCATTAAGACTCGGTTGGTGCATGTGGGTAAAGTTGTACACCCCTGCAGGGTTAAATCTTTTCGAAAAGCCATGTCCACGGTTATGGACGAACTTGGAGACCAGATTCTAAGATCATAGAGAACTTTAAACTAATCGTAAAACTTGGCAAGTTGATCAACGTGTGCTTAAGGATGCTTCCTCATGGGTACGAGGGGGTGATCCTAGATAGGTTCAGATGATGATGATTCGGTGGATATCAAAAGATGATCAAAGCTAGTGATACCGCTCTCTTATCCCCTTTTAAAATATTCTGATTAGTCAAGATTCTTCTCCCTATTGTCTTACAAAACAAAGATGGCTTTATGCAAAATAACTCCACTAGCCATAAGTCTTGTAGAGTACACCCTGTACTCACCCTTGCTTAGTTGATACTTTTGCAGCAGAGTAAGTGTTACCATAGAAGACGAGTTCTTCACGACATCGACACCGACGAGTAGTTTGGAGTTCCTAGTTGGCAGTCTGGGATATACGGATTGGACGTTATCGTTATGCTTCATGCCTATTAGGCCATTTGTTAAGTTTGCTATACTTAATAGCATAATTTTCCTTTTGTTTTTGATGTTTGTGGTCAGTGACCTCTACTTGTAATATTTTGTTTTTTCGCTCAGTTATGAGCTTGCTGTAATAAGTTTTGTGTCGTAGGGTCACTGTTGTGTTACCGATTTTCTCTCTGTATGCTTTCGAGATTAGGTTAGGCTTATGTTCAGATGGAGGTCTAGAATTTGTCTAGCCTTAATCCTGGGGGTGTCACACGGCTTCACCCCTTATTTCATGGTATATGGAGCAGAAGCCATCCTGCCTTCCGACATCCTTCACGATTCACCAAAACTTGCTGCCTATGACGAAGATGACGCTGAAGAATCCAAGCGCCTAGATGTGGACCTTCTCGAGGAAGAGTACGTATTGGCATGCCCAAGATCCGCCATCTACCAGCAGAAGCTACACAGCTACCATAGTTGCCGTGTTCAGCATCGCTTGTTTAAAGAGGGGGATCTGGTGCTCCAACTTAAGCAGAAGAAGTCACACAAATTATCCCCGCCATGGGAAGGATTGTTCATCATAAGCAAGGCAGTTCTCAATGGGTATTACTACCTCGTTTACAATCATGAACTTGAGGATAGACCCAGCAATGATCATAAAAGTAAGCGACGTGACCCGGATGATGACTACCCGGAGCTTGATCGGCATGGAACATAGCACAACTACGTCCTTTTTACACTTAGCATATTTTTTATCTACTGTGTACCTCTTATATGATCAGTGAAATAAAGCTCTCTGGTTCACTCATATTCTTGAGTCTTTTACCTCCTCTAGTGTTCATTTCTGGATCATATAAAACCTTTATGCACAAGCTTTGCATTTGCACTTGTCAAAATTCCGCTTACGGGCGTTAGCTTAAGCTTTATAGTCTATACATTCTTTGTTGTTTTTATGTGGATACTGGAGTAATGACTTTCGGCACTTGAAGTCGGCGATTTTGTGCTTAGGTTTTGACGGTACCATTGGGCATCATCACTTGAGCTCATGGTTCTGACTACGAGTCTTCTGACTCATGAAAGTTCAAGCATAAAAACCAAAGTAATTGATAAGCCAGCACTTGCTTAAAAAATATTTACATGCTGGAACTAGTACTTGAGTAGCAGGAAATATACAGCTATTGTTTTTCCGCCTTAAGATTAACACAGTAATTTTTCCACATACACAAACCCAGAGTAAACAAATATTACATATTGTTTTTTCATTCCTGTGGCAGAGGAGACTTTGAGGCAGCATCATCGGCAGCAGGAGAGCCATCCTGGTCATCTTCAAAGTCAGTGGTCTTGAGAAACTCGGAGGAGCTGTGATGGTCGCCGTTAGTGATCTCAAGAGGCACAAAGACATTGTCATCGACCAACTCGGCGACCCTGGTGTCAAAACCCGCAAGCGATGCCCAGATAGACTTGTGGTCAATCTTCTGGACTTCATCGTCTATGTCAGGAAGGCCCGAGGTCACCGTGTCGATGTCGGCGTTCTCGTAGTGGGCCTTGACCATTGCCAGCGACATTCTTGCACCAGCCCAGGTACATGAAGCTTTCCAGCTAACGATACGCTCGGGGGCTTGGCAAAGAATCTCTGAGTAGTTCATGACAGAATCCATCGCCTTAATGTTAATGTTCAGGGGCTTGGCAATCTCTTTGCCATGCTTAACTGCAGTGCTGCTGAAGTTGCCCGCGAGAACCATGCATTCCTTTAGCAGAGGAGGCAAATTGGTTAAACCAATAGGAGCTGCATTTCCGACAAACAAAGGAGCACATGAGTTCAATAACACAAAAATTTCAGAGTACCTGGCTTCATAAGCACAATACGGAGATCGCTTACCAAAGATGCTCGCCTCCGCTTGCTGGAGTGTCTCTGCCATGGAGTCCCGTTCTTGTCAGAGAATCTTGTAAGCCTCAAGGCTGCGTTGATTCTGCTCATCGGCAGCTTTCTTCTGCTCCTTGAGTATTGCAATTTCCTCCTTTAAACGGTTCATCTCCGTGTTGGCGGACTCCTGCAAGGCCTTCATGGATTCCTCATGCATCTTCAGAGTGTCAGCCCTCTCCTGCTTAAGGATCTTGTTTTCGCTATCCAGCATCTCAATGTGCTTGGATTGCTCGACAATGTCCTTGGCCTTGGCGATGGTTTCTGCAAGTCGGAGAAAGAACAACACACAATGAGTAGTCAGAGAGTGATGGCACAAGACCAAGTTTGATTGCGAAGTTGAAAGGAAAAAACAGACTCTTGCTCTTGGTGATTTGTTCCTTCAAGAAGATAGTTTTACCCTTTTCAGCTTCCAGCTCAGAGCGCATCTTGTGGAACTTATAATTGGCGACGCCTCTCCGAGCATTCTCATTCTGTGGAAAGAAATTCAAAGATACTTAGTCTACTCGGAGCATCTAGCCGGATAATTACCACCTAGAGGCTTGGGGGCTACAGTGAGAGTTTTTAACTCAGCAATATGCTTAGTCTTTCTTTAAGCATCTAGTCGGAACTAATTCTGTTTCAACTAGAGGCTTGGGGGATACAGTATTGAAATTTACAAACACTGCGTATGCTACTCTAAAAATATCTAGTCGGAAAAATTCATTCAAACTAAATACTTGGGGGCAATAGTGAGAAGTTTTCTAGCTTAGTCACTCTTAGAGCATTCAGATGCAAATACCTATGGTTTTTCGTCTAAATCCTCGGGGGCTAAAGTGGGATACTACTTATGAAGTGCAAAAGGCAAAAAAAACTTACAAGTGCAATGATCTTGAGGTTGGTGGCGCTCTCGGCAAATATCTTGCTGAAGGAAAGGCTATTTCCTCGCAGGATATCCGCTTGCCTGAGAATCTCCTCAAGGACGCAAGTCGGAAAAGTTGGCGTTGCACCAGGAGCTAGAGTTGAACTACTCGGCGTAATCGCCGGGTAGACAATCTTCGGAAGCTTGGTTGACGTCCTGGGTGCAGTGGCGCCACCTTCGAAAGACGTTCCGCCTTCCACTATCGCCTTACCTCTACCAATGGCATCCTTAGCCGGAGCTTCAGCCATTTTGGACGCGGTACTTTCTTGTGTTGCCTGCTCACCGGCAACGGCAAGGTCTGCAGTGACACCTGGGTCCACCTCCATGGCGGAGGGGTCAAATGCCACCTTAGCTAGAGAGCTTGTCTGTGCGGCAACATGCTGGTCACTGGGAGTCGTAGGGGTGATGGCGGGAGACGCTTGGTGCAACATATCTCTAATGTTTTTAGAAGCCCCCGATGTTTTGGAGGACTTCTTCAAACTTAAACTGGCCTTCTTCCTGAAACATGCAAAAGTATAAGTAGAGGAATAAGACGAGCAATGGACAATGTCGGAGGATAAGAAGCTTACACAACGGTGGGTGCCTTGGTGAAAGGGATGCCGGTAATTATTCTTTTCTCTGCCTCCAGGGCGGCAGTGGACTTCTTGGAGGCTCCACCCTCCGTCTTTTTCTTCTTGCCTCCATCGGCAGCGTCAGAGGTGGAGCTCTTCCGCTTACGCGCCAACAGGACATCGTCGTCGGACATGACAGTGACTTCCTTCATCTTGGGGTCATAGATTTGGACAGCCATGCTATCCTCCTCTAAACTTTTAAGTTGTTAAGTGAAATCCTGAAGTGTTAGATGAAACGTTAATGGCTAGACAAAAGAACTGGAGTATATGTCATACACGGAAACTAAACAGGTACCTATGGGCACTTACCCTCCATGAACATGTCGTAGGTGATGGCGAAGCCACGCTTCCTGTCCTTCACCTTAATGATGTCCTTGATGCGGAGCTTGATGGAGTCACTCGAAAAGTTGTCCTCGGAGATGCGGATGTTATCCTTCCTATCCTTGGAATACTCGTGCATCAGCTTCGCGCGGTGCTGCAGAGGTTGGATCCGCCTGACAAACCAGCACATTCCCAGGTACAATCCGGTTAGACCCGTCTCTACGAACTACTCGATCCGCCTTATGGCGCGGGAAGCTTCATTGTCGGAAGGAAGGGTGGCCTAGGATCTCCATGTCGGCGCTTCAACGGCGTCCCCCTTTACAAAGTCCGGGTATGTTGCTTCTCGGCCGGCTAGAAGAATATCTGGGCTGTAGAAGTACGTCCGCTGCCAGTTCTTGCAGGACTCATGGCCTACAATATCGGGGAACCGCCGGCCAGGCTGGATCTTGAAGCTAATTGTTCTGCAGTATCCGAGCTCGTCCTTGGTCGCTCCGGCTTCCCTCTTGACGGTGAAAAATTAGATGAACAGATCTAACCTAGGCCTAATTCTTAGGTAGCCCTCACAAAGCACCGCGTAGTTGCTAAGCGTGAGGATGCTATTTGGAGAAAGGTTCCGAGGTTGAGCCCGGTAATGGCTAAGGACAGCAAGGAAGAAGTCGGAGATTGGGAGGGAGACGCTGCGTACCATTTGCGCTTTAGGGTACACCTTCTCTCTGGCTTGGGAAGGAGTGATCTCGCCGGCCGGCACCGCCCACCAGACAAGCCCCTCCGTCACGGGGAGGTATCCTTCATCGAGCAGCTCCTTGAGATCACCATCGGTGATATCGGAGCTTCTCCATTCTCCCTTGTGGGAGTCGCTTTCCTCTTCAAGTGGCTCCAGCCCTGCTGGAATATGGTCGTCGCTGGTGGTTTCCACCACCGCGGACCGCGGCACCACCACACCCTCTGGAGGCACGTGGACGGAGCCTGCCGGCTTGGCGGCAGCTTCGTTTGTCGCCGCCATGGAATGGGTGGAGCTGCTTCTTGCCATTGGAGTAGGAGAGAGGTGACTGGGAGATTGGGGAAGAACTAGGGTTTTTCCCGTACGCGCGGAGAGATCGAGGAGGTGTTCGCAGGAGGAAGAAGATGACACGGGGGAGAATGCAGTGAAAAGATAAAATCTACCACGGTTGTAATTTATAACCCCCGGCGTCAAGATTCGTGCAAAGTGATTGGATGGTTGCTACGTGGACAGCGCGTGCGTGGAAATTTCTCCATGTTCCCACCGCCTCCGCCAACGGTCCGTATCCTTCGCGCGGGGAAAACAGACATGATTGTGTTCTCTGCATGTGTGAGTTACGAGGCATCGCTAACCAATGGTCTATGTTGCTCTAGATGACATAGGCAGGTGAACCATCCCATCGGAAGATTCCGGCATGAATGGATCCAGTCCGGCTACGAGAAGAGTATAATGGAAGATTCAGCAGTTCTTCGACTTACAAATTGAAGACGGAGAGCATTGCAGGGTTCTTGGGAGGACTACAAGATATTGCTTGACGATTTGCCGACATTCATCTAGACAGAGCATCCAACCTGAAGAGGCAAGATGGCGCAAGATCTCGGAGTTCTCCGGGGGCTACTATTGGGGATATGCTATATGGGTATCATCATAGCATGTCTCTAATCCGGATAACCCGGGTGGCCCACAGTTGGTAGCAAGGCCCATGGCCTGCTGGGCGGCCCAGTTAGATGGATCTAGAAGGGAGGCCCATTCCGGATAAAGGAAGGATACGGAGTAGTCACCGACGTACCCGGAGCCTTGGAGTTCCAGACATGTTAGACTAGTTGTATACTGTGTAGGACTCTGTAACCTGTCCGGCAAGGACTTTGCCTGTAACCCTAGGATCTGGCGACTATATAAGTCGGACCTATGGGAGCCTTTAGGGCACAAGATTAGATAACACAACTCATATCGTGCATAGCGAACCGATCCCTGTAACTCGGCGTATTGCCATTATAGTGATTTATAGCAGGAGTAGGATCCCGCCACCGTCGTGGGATCTGAACCTGGGTAAGCTGTGTTACCTTGTACCCACCAAACTTCCGCCTTACCCCACGTCTCTAAACACGCTATGTGAGGACCCCTCCATGGCGTACTCGTCAGCAATACCATGACATCTACCGCTGGCCCAGCCCCATCTCTCACTGACACGGTATATGGACGCACGCACAGTGCCAAACGATACGCTAGACCCACGACAACCTCCCCACTCCTCATGTTCTTGGGCCCCACCCCATTTCCCTGTCCCGTGCCCGACCGCTAGATCATCTTCCTCCACCTTCCCGCGATTCCCATCCGCCGTCACCTCCCCGCCGCTCGAGCCACCCGTGGAGCTACTCCTCCCGCGGCCCACCTCGCCACCTTGCCGCATCGCCCTTCCCCTGTCCCTCTCCTCGACCACCCGTTCTCCTCCCTGGCAAGCCTTGAGCATTGGCCCTACCTAATCGCGGGCGCCTCCCCTGGCCGCCTCTCCCTTGACCACCCTCTCCGCCGCTGAGTTCTTTGTCACCCTGCTGTCGCCCTGCCGCCCGAGCCCGCTCCCTCGCAGCACAACACCGCGCAACCTCCTCTGCCCGCCGTGCGACTGCACTTCCGCATGCGCCATGACCGCTTCGAGCCAGGCTTCCTCTGCAAGCGCGCCAGTGCCATCGATAATCGCTCTTCACCGCCTCCCGTCCTTGACCCGGCAAGCAACCGCGTGCGAGCCGCCTCGGCTCCTCCCGCAGAGGCCCCTGCCGCCTCTCAACGTCAGGGCCTACACGCGCTCGCTGCCATCTGTGATGACCTCCTCTCTATGCAAGTGCATCTGTGTCAGCCTCGTCCCGAGCGCCGGTTGCCTACTGCTGTGGCTACCGTTCCCTGAAGACCGCTTCGGCTCGTCAAGATGCCTTCTTTTCTTGTTGTACATGTGTGTACCTTCTCCTGGTTGTTGTGTGCCCTCGGTGATGCTGCAGTATGATGTTGGAGCTGCTTAAGTCCAACCAGAGCACATCGCAACCTAAGTTAATTTTGACAAGATCTTCATCGCCACCGGAGAAACAAGCCTGAACCGCTTGGAACGCCAAGGCCTTCGACGCGGAACTCCGAGCCTCCTTCACCGAGCGACAAGTACTCCATGGATCTGATGATTCGAAGAGTCCTGAACCAATATCGCCGATCCTCATGTTTGATCCTATCCGAGACCCCTCCTATTTTATAAATGACATATATGTTGATGCATTTAAATTATCTATTCTCGCATCGCATCTTGTGGTTTGGGGACACTTTGTCGATTCACCTCATAACTAAATATGGAGACCATATGCGGGATTTTCTAGACTTATATTGGCTCCATTTAAATTTGTGTATCGAACCGATGCCATGTTTTGTCTTGTTAAGTCAACATTTAAATTGTGGCGTATCTAAATAACATGGACCTATTAATTAATTTTCGAGATCTCAGTTCTGCTTAATATTGCCTAATTGCATCGCATATTTTCCATGCCATGCATTATACATGCATCATGCCCGATCTTCTGCCGTAGTATTAACTAGTGCATCTAGTGTTTCTTCTAGTGCTTTGCTTCTTCACGAATTAAGCCGATGAGTTGATCCCAGTGTCGACCCAATCTTCGGATGATCCTTCGGCAGTGTTTCTTAGGCAAGCATTCTCCCCCTTTCTACCTATTTTACATTTATAGTATTTACTTCCTCCTGTTGATCTATTGTTATCTGTGTTGCGATGCTTTAGGTTCTGTACCCCTTTATATATCCTTGTATCCTTTATATTGCCTTGGACACCTCCTATTGCATGTTGATTGATAGATAGTCGGCCTTGTGAGTCGTAGTTGCTTGCTCAGGTGCTGCTTCCCATCATCAATGTTCCATCGTTGTTGTGTGGTTGGCACATGCTTAGTGGTGGAGATGATCATGACTTTAATTACCGTTTAATAACTAATATTGAAAGTAGGTGAATAATGAAGAGGCACCGGTGGGTAATAGACAATATTTGGTTTTTAACCGCCCACTTGTGTCCCGTAGGACCCCAAGTTCTTGACACATGTTCCGAGATCGAGAGCCCTAAGCATAGGTGGGGTGTGTGGGCACCCCCATTGATTTAGTACATGATTTCAAAGTAATGTACCGGGGGCCACAATCTAGTTTGGGGATTTATTACTATCCTATACTTATGCCATGCTTTATTTACTATTGCGCGTGGAGCACGTGTACTATTTTGGATCGCAGCACGATTTTGCGGTATCTACAAGCCCAGTCACACTTTTGGGTTCCTAGTCGTTTACAGCAGTTCTCGCAAACCCTGGGTCTGTCTCGAAGACCAGCCGACTTTGTTACGGGTAGCTTAGTGGAGTGGCCCCCATGTGCTTTATTTGGGTCTGGGTAACGTCGTGTATGAAACCCCGTCGACATACTATTGGGTGTATGTTTTGTGATCTTGTACCTACCTAATCTGACAACAAGGGTGTAGGTGCGTGTGGAAACTTTGGTGCACCCCTGCAGGGTTTAATCTTTTCGAAAAGCCGTGTCCACGGTTATGGACGACTTGGAGCAAAGTTCTCGATCATAGATAACTATAACTAAAGTTTACTGTTATAATTTGACTTGTATCTGATATGACTAGTAAGTTGGATAACCACCACAGAAAGAATGAATAAAACTGCCAACCCTATGAGTTTCCTTGGCAGGACTTCCTCGTTTGCTGTCGAGGGAGAAATACCAGGATGGGTATGTTAGATGGTAGTATCATCTTGGTTCCGAATAGGTCCTTCTTATCCCTCTCTGATAACCGACAGTTGTATCGAGTCTCTATAGGTTGTTTAGTGCATGCTGCGCTACCGTTTCAGTCCACCATACCTATGTAGGCAAGGACCGCCGAATTCTAAGACTCGCCGTGTACTGGCCTTAATACTAACCGCTCTCTTTTTCTTTTGCTCTTTGTCGGCCCCCCTTTTTGTTTAAGCAGGTTTTGGGTCATCGTCATTAGCAGGGTTACCCCTCCGGCTTGGCCTGGGCAGGGTTATGGACGCCATTAGTTATTCTGTAGGGCTCTTACCTCAATTTGCATCTTGTCCGTACTCGGATGTGTATCGTTTTCAAGGTGATTTGGATCTTTGTAATGTATATATGTATTCTTGACTCTTTGAGTTGTTGTTTTATATATTTGTTCTATGGGTTCCATCATGGACTATTGTGTAATGATAATACTTCGAATTCCACCCTCACGGAAGTTCCTAGTGGGCACCTTTGCATCGTTTCTATGCGGGTTTGGTGGGAAACGCTAAAATTTGCATAGGGACGATCCGATGGTGTTACACTACTCACGGCCTGAAAGATTCATCGTCGAATCACTTAGGCTACACCAGGTACTAGCCCTACAAAACTCTGTCGGGGACCTGTAGAACAGCTCCGGAGACAACTCCGGCCACGGCTCCATGCCTGGGAAGCCACGTTAGGGCTCGCTCTCCTTCGCTTGGAAGGTGCACAACATCTTCACCGCACGACCAAGGAACATCGTCGCTCAAGAGCCTCACGAGGCAGCGCCCGCATTTAAGAACATGGGTCCCTACGTAAGGGCGTGTGGTGGAATCTCTCCTCGAGAAGACTGCCCAAATCCTCGGCGATTGGCGAGCTATGGTGAACCTCCTGGGAAATCTATGGTCCAAAGGCTTATGCTATTCCCTACAAGAACACGGGGCTACCCTCCTGAGGCACTAAAGACCATGGCGGGCCTAATCAAGTGGAATTCACAATGCCACAGTCCGCCCCTTTGGCTGAAAGGAGCCCTGCCAGCAGTGCCTCACAAACATTATCTTCAGGAGCCACCTCCTCAAGTGCTGTCCCGGCAACATCGACTCACAAGGGCGTCTTCCCAGGAAAATTAGCGCTTCAGTAGACGCGTTCGATGTCTCATGAGGACCGTCATAGTGGGAAGAAGGCACGAGCTGCCACCACCAGCCTCGACAAGAAGGCACTACGCTGTGAACATGCAACGAACTCTAGGCACTACGCAAATGTGCAAAGGAAGGCGAACAAAATAATGATCCATAGCAAGAAGGTTAACCTAAGTTGTGATTACAATGCAAAAGGATCAAGAAGCACTACATCACTACTACCACATGGGCAGGGGGTATTGTCCCTCTACGGTGTCACGACGTTGTCGCCCCTCCACAAGCAGAGGTCTGCACCCCCTTGGTGGCGCCATGGTAGCTACACCTATCAGGCCGCACGAAGGACAGGGGGATAGGCCACCCGACCCAGCAAGGTGTCGAACACCATGATGGAGAAGTTACCCCCACCAAGTTAGTTGAACCACCACATGGAGCGATGTGGAAGCGGTCCTAGCCATCACAGAGGTACATCTCGTCAGGCGGGAGGGTCCCCACACTCACGCTCCACTTCTCGTGCCCGTAAGACTGCCGCAACTCTACCTCGTCTGGGAGGTCTCGCATGACCCCAAGGGCAAAGCATGAGGGGAGTCTCACCCGAGCGAACCAGTCGGAGTTCCTAAGGATGACGATGAAGTCGATCTCCCGAACAGGCTCAGGGTCGTCCTCGATCTTGATAACCACGGGGCAGGAGACTCTGCTTCAGCACGAGGGATGGCCCGGGCTCAGTACCGGACCCACTGTCCCATCCACCATGGCGACCTCGACTGCTTCAATGGGGGCGCCATCGCCTGGAAGAGGCTTCGCTGACGTCCACCTCCAGCTCCACAGGCACGGTCACGGAAAGGGCCGCATCGCGGCCACTGCGCCTTCCTAGTATGCTTCACCGGTGGGATTCCCTCCATCCCGGCCAGAGCTGGGAAAACATGTGTCTCGACTGGCATGTCCTCACTGGACACAACGAGGGGGAGGTCCAAGGATGCTATGGAAGGGACGAAGCTTTGGCACAAGATAACAAGGAAGGAAGGAGGGGAGCGGTGGCGTGGAATTGAAAAGATTCCGTCCCTTCCCCCCTAATTTAACTGTGCCAGTCGAAAAGACGCATCACTGCACCGAGCACACGGTATTAACCATCAGGCCCCATAGGTCGTTGTGTCATGGGAACAACTCTCGGAGCAGAAACATTGCACTCCAAACCTACAGACAAGCGCACGCGGCCGGTTGGGCTACACGACCGACATTCAAGCAGGTGAGGTCCCTGTTGAAAAGACGGGCGCAGGGGCCCCGTTCACCATCAGGGCCACTTGCCCTTTTGAGCCCACAAGGAGACATGTGCAGGACAAGTGCCCCCGGGATACTTTCGGAGCCCCGGCAACCGGGGTGCCATGTCCCCGCGATGAACAAGCCTCGTGCCATGGGAATCTTCACCCTCGTGAGGCGTCACGCCTCTAGAGGGAACCCAACCGAGCAGGCATCGTGAGGCACCCGCCTTGAGAAAGAATGAACCTCCAGAGGTAACGCTTCTAGATGGAGTCTGTCATGGCATCATGTTATGCCTCCAGGCCTCGGATACCTCACATTGTGTCCGGGGGTACAACAGTAACTTCACCAGAAGGAATACGAAATGCAACCCTGACAGGAAGCGAAGTGCTTCTATGGCACCGGCCGCCTCAGTAAAGAAGACTCAGTCCATCCTCCTTTCGTAGGGAAAAGCCATGTGAACTCATGGTGGAAGGCTCCCCAGTTGCCGTTTTGGTGAAAGAGAGAAAAAGCAGAGAGCTCCGAATGAAGATAAGCGACATCGATAAAGGACACTTTATAGGAGGACGGAGTGGAACACGGCAAGCTGGACCAAGTCCATGTAAAGTAGCCTCCTCGACCGGGATCTCGAGGAGTGGCACTATGGACAACCTTCCCTCCCTAGGGCTGGGGGAAGAGGCCTGACGCTGCCCTATATAAGGGACCCTTCTCCTACCTTAGAACGGATTGATCCCTTACGATATGAAACCTAAACAACAAACCTCCATTGTACCCTCGTGAATCCAAGCAAGCAATACAAAAAAGAAGCAGTAGGAGCTTACCTCCTCACAAGGGTCATGAACCTGGGTAAAAAACCCAGTATCATCTCTCTGTCGTTGTTCTTGCTCTTCCATTGCCATCATTGTCGTGTTTCCTTGAGACCGCGTGTTCAGCCACCTCTTGAACCAAGCGATCGTTGGACCCTAGTTCCTTCACGGGAAAAATCTCCGACAATTGTCCCAGGATCGAGAAATTTGCCGGATCCGGACGAGATGAGGGGAACATATGGCACCACCACGACATGCTTCCTTCATCCACATCTGCGCGTCGAGAGGTATAAACTATTTCCCTTGACCTTGGCCAGATCTTGGGGGTCTCGCTAGAGTTCTTGCCGGAGCAGAAAGAAAAGTTTTTGTTTTCATCCTGGCATTGTGTGTTTCCCAACAGTGGTATCAGAGCATTGGCTCTAGGTTTTGGCATAGTTCCTGCGCATGGGATGCTCTAGTGGAAAGATTGGATCTTTCTTGCTGTTTTTGTTTTGCCTTTTTGATATGCTTTGATCTAGGGTAGTGTCCAGATTGGGTTTTTCTTGGCCAAGAAGTTGGTCAAAACTGGTTCAGATCTGAGTGGGAGATCACATAGCTGACATCCACAATCAACCACCAAAGTTGCTTTTCTTGTTGGACAAGAAGGCGACAGTTGTACCCTGTCAAATGTTAAAGCTAAAAGTTAGCTTTTTCTAGACGAAAATGTTCCGACTTGCAGTTTTAATTTGTTTTTCCTCAAAGAAGGTCTAGTCGTATTACCCAGCCATTCGCTAAAACACTACAAGTCGGACATTTTTTGGTTAGTGCGCTCATATTGTTGGGGCACTGCCAATTATTTCCTATAATGTCTGAGAGATTCAGACTATCTCAAGCAAAGAACTTGGTAGCTAGAAGGAGCTATCACAATAGTTGTGGGATTTAGAGTAAAGAGGATTGTCGGACAATCCAACAGGAATCAGATAGAGATCCAATTGTCATGATGTTGCCTACTCGGATGGTTCTCCGACTAGAGGTGACGTATTGGCTCACTAGTCGGATAACTGATCGGGATCCTGAATCATTATCGACTGTCAGAGGGATATCAGTCTCAGTGGGAGTGTGCATGATTAAAAGGGTTATTTTTCCTTCTCCTGTTATAGATACATTGTCTTAAGTGTTTTGATCTTCGTTTGTAGATGGCACCTACTAGCACCGTTCAGATTTCCAGCTTTGCGTTGCGTACTATCCTTGAGAAGGACAAGCTGAATGGAACCAACTTTACCAACTGTATCCTAACTTGAGAATCGTTCTCAAGAAATAAAAGAAGGAACATGTCCTAGAAATCCGATTCCATATGATCCAGGCACGGATGAGTCTAATGCTATAACAACCGCTTTCCGTTGGGCTCATGATGAGTCAACGGAAGTCAGCTGCCTCACGCTCGCTCAAATGGAGCCGGAACTGCAGTAGTAGTTCGATAATGTTGAGGCGTACGATATGATCGTTTCCCTCAAGAGCATGTTTGATACGTAGGCTACAATATCTCCAAAGCCTTGCTTGGTTGCAAGCTGAAAGACGTAGATCCACTACGACCGCGCATGATATAGATGGTCAGGTATTTGCTGTCCTTGGATTGTCTGGGTTTTCCCTTGAGCGAAGTGTTCGCCACCATCATTGGCCTGAATTCTCTTCATAGTGCTTATGTTCAGTTCATTTCGAACTACCATATGCATGGCATTAATAGGAAACTGACAAAACTGCAGGGAATGCTTAAGACAGTAGAGGCCGCCATCAAGAGAGGCGGCACCAATCAAGTGTTGATGGTGTAGAATGCTTCCAAGATCAAGAAGAAGTCTTGGTCTAAGAAAGCGAAGTCAAAGGGAGACGACATGTTGGATCCATGTCCCAGCTTTGGATCAGTGACTAGCAAGCCAACAAAACTACTGGGTACAATATGCTTTCATTGTAAGTCAGAGGGACACAAGAAGAGGAACTACGACAAGGACAAGGCGGATAAAGCCAGGAGTGGAAATATGAATTTCGACTTACACTTGTTGTAACAGTTATAGACTTTTATCTTGCCGACATTCCTAGAACTACCTGGGTATACGATACCGTATCAGTTCATGTATGAAACTTGATGTAGGGACTGCTAAGGCATAGGAGTGTGGCAAGAGGGGAGATTGACATCAGAGTCGGAAACAAAGCAAGAGTTGCTGCGTTAGCCATAGGAACGATGCAACTCCAATTACCTTTAGGATTTGTACTAGAACTAAATAAATGTTATTATGTTCCTGTACTAAGCCGAAACATCATTTCCACCTCATGTTTGATGGAGCGGGGTTATGACTCAAATATTAAGAACCATGGTTGTTCCTTTTATTTGAATTATGTGTTTCATGGCTATGCACCTATCCAATATGGACTTTTGTGCTTGATCTTGAATGTAAATCAGTCTATAAAAAGAATGCTAAAAGGTTAAAGACAAATGATCTTAGTTCTACTTATCTATGGCACTGTCGCCTTGGTCATATCTGCTGGAAACGCATGCAGAAGCTCCATGGTGATGGACTCATGGATTCGCTTCCATCAACGCACCTATACTGGCACTAACCAGGAGTTCTGGACTCAAACCCAACGCTGCTTTTGGGATGATTTCTATACCCAAAAGGATCTTCTAAAGAGAGGATTCTATGTCCCCCCAAAGGCTCTCAATGACAGTCACTATTGGCAGCATTTCAATGGAGATTTTCGCTTTGTTGATGAATCTCTATGAAGATGGATTTATTCAACCTCAACACCATCAATGAGTTGCTTCAGCCCAAACTTATTCGTTAGTTTCATTATATGGAGTTCTTTCACTCGAATTCCGAGCGCTCTATAACTTGGATGACGGGCACTTCCCCATACACCATCACTATCGCTCAGTTTTGTGATGCTTTGGCCTATGGGGATGGCAGTGCTGAGGGTTTTTGCATTCACTCGGAGAAGAACATGAATTCCACTGACATTGCTCATTCCTATCCTTAGGTTCCATTCATGCCTCCACCCAGTCTCTCTAGCATGTACTACTACTATGCTCTTTCCAAGATCCTCCGTTTTAACCTTGTGAGTAAGGCGGTGATGATGCGAGTGCCCGTGGCTACCATTGTAACTTGTTGTACTATTGCCACCCAGATAGTCTATGAAAAATCAATGGATGTGACTTTATTTATCGTGTGATTCAGCAGGCCATCGAGAAGCACATGACCCCCAATTACTATCAGTTCATTCAATGTATACTCAACACCTTCACTAACTAGACCATGACTAGAGAACAACGTGTGCTGATGAATACTTTTGCCATTCCTATTCGTGGCTATCTTGTGGATCTTCTGTACATGGTGCCCTCTGAGTGCAGGACCAAAGTCTTCCATGATCCTCAACTTCAGGGTTCTGGGTCCCATTCCTCGAGCCGTGTTGCTCCCCCTCGCAAGAGAGGTCTTGTCAGATTCTTCACTACCCTCTTTGATGTGTGTCGTAGCTCTTATGATGTTGCACACAAGAGTCTTGAGATCACCCAAGAGAACCGAAGGCGCAACAATGCTTTTCTAGAAGAAAGGGGTATGCCAATTCCCGAAGATGGTCTTGACTTGGCTCCAGTTCCCTATGCGAACCATTTCATGACTCCCATTCATGAAGACATGTTCTAGGAGTGTGACTTCATTCAGTTTGCCGGATTTTAGCCTCGCCGCAGTACAACCTCTGCCCTTACTTCTGTTCATGATGAGGCTCATGATGATGATAATGATGATGAGGAGGATCGTGAATATGATGACGGTGATGGCAAGGACACAGAAGATCCTGCGACCGTTTATGCTCATGATGACTCCCACTTCCCATTTGAGTGCTAGCATAGTCTACCTTCTTGTTGCTTTTTGGTGTTCCTATGCAGAAGGGGGAGAGGAGAGTAGAGTCTATTTAGGATATGGTTTCCTTCCCGGATTTTTCCAGGGTTCACCGTTTTTACAAGCCTCACCTTGCTACTCTATTTGGTTCTTATGGCTTGTGTGACGAATTGTTATTCCTATCAAACATTTTTCTATGTGTGTGTGGTTGATACGTCCAAAACGTATCTACTTTCCTGAACACTTTTGTTATTGTTTCTCCTCTAAACTCGTGTGATTTGGATACAACTAACACGGACTGATGCTGTTTTTAGCAGAGTTACCTTGGTGACTTGTTTTTGTGCAGAAAATCAACTATCAGGAAAAATCCTGGAAAATATGCCCAAAATTATATTTCACCAGAAGACCCACGGAGCCAAAAGATGAGACGGAGAAGGGGCCTGGGGGGTCCACACCCCTACCAGGCACGGGCCCACCACTAGCCACGCCTAGGGGGTGCAGCCACCCCAGGCACCCCCTCGACCTCCCTCTTCACCTATAAGTTGCCTCTCGACCTAAAAACCAAGGGGGGTTCGATAGTTTTCCAGAAAGAGTTCCGCTCCGCTGCCGCCACCAGAAACCAAGATTCGGATCCAGAAACTCCATTTTTGGACCCTTTCAGGACGGGGAACTTGGAGAGGATCATCGCCATCATCATCACCAACGCGTCTCCATCAACCATCAATGTTTCCCTCATCCATGAGTGAGTAATCCCCCGCTGTAGGCTTGGGGATGATAGGGATTGGATGAGTTCTATCATGTAATCGAATAAGATCTGTTAGGGCATAGTGCCTAGTATCTCTATTAGTGCTATTTGACTTTGTTGCAACTTGTTGTGCTTAATGCTTGTCACTAGGGCCCGAGTGCCATGATCTCAGATTTGAACTTATTATTGAATCATTATGATAGTATTGTTTTTTATCTTATCTGCAAGTTGTGTACACATATCACTGTCCGGATCCAAAGGCCCCGAAGTGACAATAATTGGGACAACCGGAGGGGATGGCTGTGGTGTGAGGATCACATGTATTCACAGAGTGTTAATCCTTTGCTCCGGTGCTCTATTAAAAGGAGCACCTTAATTGCCAGTAGTTCCCTAGAGGCCCCGCTACCACGGGCTACAGGACAAAAGTTGTTGTGCAAGTTCTCATTGCGAGCACGTATGACTATATTTGGAGCACATGTCTAGGATTGTTTAGTACTTGGATGCTTGTTATTATTTATATGCAATTACCTAGATCTTGAAGTTACATGTTTAGACTCGTCCATGCAACGCCTGTACATCCATCCCTATGCCTACCGCACTCGAATCCCACTGTTACCATTACTGTTAATATTGCTCCTGTTTCACTATCGTTGTTGCTTTGCTGTTGATAGTATCAAACTGTTGCTACTGATAAACTTCTGTGAGCAAGAATTATTTCTAGGTGCAGCTGAATTGACAACTCAGTTTTTAAGGCTTGCAAGTATTCTTTGTCTCCCCTTGTGTCGAATCAATAAATTGGGTAATACTACCCGCAAAGACTGTTGCGATCCCCTACACTTGTGGGTCATCAAAACTATTTTCTGGCGCCGTTGCCGGGGAGCATAGTTTTATTTGTAAGTTCACTTGGATCTACTATTGTTCACTGCTACTCCTTTCATCATGGGGAAGCCTCGTGATGGAAAGTTCCCTATTTTACCATCCACTACAAGAAGAGGTACAGTCCTAAACACCTCTGCTACTCTTGATTCACCGCCTGTTATAAGTAAGCTTGTCACACCACCACCATATACTCATGCTACACACACTTCTACTATTGCTGAGTCTGAAACTGCTTTTGATACTCATGATGTTACTTCTACTGTGCTTGATGCGAGTGGTTCATTAGGTCCTTTCCTAGATGCTAGTATGGCTAGTCTAGGAAATACCAAAACTCCTAGTGAAGACACTGGTACACCTATTAGCTCACCTGAGTCTAGTAAGAGTTATGATATTAATGATGGTTACATTGAGTTCACTGATAAATTTGTTGAAAGACTTCCCAAAGTGTAGCACAAACCGCATGATTTCTGAGGCATGAGGCTCCTCTGAGGTGACCGTTGGTCGGCCTCCGGCGTTCGCCGGCGTCTCACTGGCAAAGGCTCTGCATGGATTCCTCAGGGGGTTGTTGGAAGATCACCTACTCTGGTGTGACCACGGGTGGTAAGTTTCTTGAAGGCTCTCTCGCTCTCTCGGCCGATTCTTGGCTGGTTCTTCTCAACGCCAAAGGCTCTCCCCTTGAGGGTCGATGTTTGGAAAATGGGGAGAAGATCTCTATTGGATCTGTTTTGAGGTTCCCCTCTCATCTCTCTCGTGTTAATGATTCTTTGGATCCCTCATCTGGACCATCTCTGGAACAGATGAGGACACTGGTTTTAAATGGCATGCCCTTTGCTCCTCTTTGCCGACTGATGATATTGAGCCTTCTAAAGGATTTTTGATGCTTTTTCCTAGTTCTAAAAGGCTGGTGCTACTCAACCACAATGAGGTAGTGATTGATGCTAGATACTTGATTCTAGGTGAGGTTGTGGCCTCAAGTATTTCTATTGATCTTCAGATGAAGAGGGTTGTTGTCGGTGCACAGATTTTGCCTAGCCCTTTGGATATTGAGAAGATAATGCCTAAATCTCTGGATTTCACCGAGAACCTCCCTTCGGTGTGTGCTCCCAAGGATGTATCTTTGAGTCGGCCTGCCCTGGATTTTTCATTAGGGCGGGATTTTGACAAGAAGATTTTTGATAAATTCAGGCATCAAGTTAATTTCCTTGGTGGTTTCAGAAAAAGACCTTTTTATCTGGTTTGTTCTTTTGGAAGAGCAAATTTTAAGTTGGATTTTCATACGGTTGGTCTTGCACTCCAAGCTTGTTTTGGTGGTCAGGCTTCTAAATTCCAGGTGAAGCTTCTACAAGATAGAACTTTTCGTTTCTCGGTTGCTTCAAGGGCAGTGGGTTTTGAAATCTACAATATTTCAAAGTTTTCATGTTCATCTTTTGTGATCCATGTCAACCTTTGGGGTAATGGTGGGCCAAATTGGATTCATGAAGAAAGAGAGTTTTATAAAGAATCTGCTGGAGAATGGAAAGTTGTCATGTACAAAAAGGAAAATTCCAAAAAATCTCCTTCATTGAAGCCTTCCATTAAAGGTGATTCGGTTTTCCAGCGGCTCAAACTTCCTGCACCTATTGCGGTTTCTTCGCTTGTGTCTGCGGAACATTTTAAATGTGATTTCAAATCAGGTATTCATGACAGATCCTATGCTCAGATGCTCACTGATGGCGGTATTAAATCAGTTGTAACGCCGGTCGGGTCTTCAGGAGGCGCCAATCGCGTGGCATATAAACTGCCTGGTCTCCTTCCCTTTCTGAAATTCCCCTCTTTCCCAAATTGTATTTGGCCCGACAATTCTTACGAGGGGTGGTTCAAAGTCCAGGAAGTTACACATTCTCGGCCCATTATTCACAACATTTTTCACGAGTTCGCCACTTCTTTGCAAAAAACAACTACCATTTCCCCTGTCTCCTCAACTCCCCCGTCCGCTGAAACCCCATTCCCCTCTTGCTCGTCGCCGGCGAAGAGTGTCGTAATGGCGAACATCCCGATTGATCCTGCTCCTTTCTTGCCGAATGGCTTCCAGATTATGCAGGTGGCTGGGCGGAATAGTGTCAAAAGGGTGGTGGTGCCTCGGAGGTCGAGGTCACATGAACAGTATGCCATTGCTACCATTAATCCCCTCTCCCCTGGTCCAGTTCCGTTCTTGAATATTCATGATGTCCTGGTTGATTTCCTCAACAATGAGGTTTGAGTTCACTTTAGAGATGTCCATGCTTGTCCCTTTGGGTCTGCTTATGTGCAGTTTCATCATGTCAGTGATCGGGATAGACTCATTGCGGCTAGCCCGATCCCGTTTCAAGATGTGCATGTCTCTTTTGTTAAGCACAATGAGGGGGATAACTGGAGGAGGGCTCAATTCAATAATGAGTGTTGGGTGATGCTAGTTGGGCCTCCTCTAGACCACTGGCATACTGAGGATCTGAATGCAGTTTTTGCTGATATTGGGAAGGTTCTTTTATGGGAGAGGGACCGAGACCAAAAAGGTAGGATTCTTGCAAAGATTCGTGTTACTGACCTGGTTGAAATCCCCAAGAGTGTAAGGTTTACCATTGGCGACTTGGTGGAGTCTGAATCATGGACTTTTTCTGTTGAAGTGTTGCAAAGTGACTTGCTTGGGGGGGCACCTGATGAGGACCCACTTCCATATGACAATGAGGACCCACATCCTGCTCCTGTTCATGGCCCTGTCTTTGGGCCCCAAATCCCACCTCCTTCCCTCCCCCCTGCTCCTGGGGGTAGTTGGGGACAGTGGTTGGCCCCTGTGCAGGATCCTACTCCTGATGGTGGTAATGATGAAGGTTGGGGCCCCTGGGAAGCTGCTGCTGCTCCTGTTCAAGGCCCTGTCATTGCTCCTGGTGAAGACATGCCTGTTGACAACCAACATCTTCCACCTCGGGATGTTAACAGTGGAGTTACAAGTGCTATCATTGTCCAAGACTGGGAGTCTGATGATGAAGAGTCTCTCAATGCTGAGCCTGAGGCTGCTGAGGATCAGGGTGTGGCTGATGGACCACAAGGAGTTGGTATTGGTGAAGGCCTCCAGAATATTTTACAAAACTATTTGGTTGAGGATGATGAGGCAAACTCAGATGCTGAGGAGAGGGTGGGGAGCCCTATGGACTCAAGTACAGTGGCTGCTGATAATGAAGATTGGATGTTGGAGGATCAGCATCTTCTTTCTCCAAATGAGGCTCATCTTCAGGTGGGAATGGTGAGAACTTTTGTTTCCATTCCTGATGTGCACATTGCAAAGCAGGGCTTTTCCCAACAAGGCTTGGAACTCTGGGAAAATTATTTTTCTCCCCATATTGAGAAGGGCACTTCTTCAATGGGCTCTCTCAAGTGTGATATCCCTGTAAGTTGGTTTAACTTTATTACACTCATGCTTGCTACCCCTGAGAAGTTTAATTGGGTCAAGAGCTTCCTTACTTCTCCTTTATGGGAAATTATTAAAGAGCCTATTGCTGAGGAGAATTCCATTTCTTTCATCATCCCTAATGAGAGCTTTTCCCAGATGGCTCCTTCTTGTCTGGGCATTGAAGCTAATAAATCTTCCTGCTCTCCCTCCACCCCTGCCAGAAAGAGAAAGGGCAAGGAGCCTCTTGTTGACACTGAGGTGAGAAGAAGCCCTAGAATTGTTGAACTAAATGGGGGCTTTAAAAGCCACATAAATTGCCTAATTGCTGATTGTCTAGTTTGTAATGCTGTTCCTCCATGTTTGAATCCTAAAGTGGTTAAAAATCTTGCTGCCTCCTTCTGCAAGGTTAAGGATGGGGACCTAGAGAAGAGGTTGCTCAAGAAAGGGAAGGCCAATGAAGTGGCAGTTAAGGCTCCTCAAAAAGGCAGCATCAAAGGAAGTGGTTCATTAGGCTTGAGCATTGGAGGCAAGAAGAAAACTGGGGCTGCTGGTACCTGTGGACAGCAAGCCAAGAAGAAGCCCTCCTCTTAAGTGATTAAATGTATCAAACTAAGTCTTTTGCTGGAGTCTTGTTGACTCCCTGTCCTGTGACCTGTTCTTGTGATCCTTTCATGTGTTTGGTACTTGTTGTGGAACCTGTCTGTGGTGCTATGATATGGATTGCCTTTTGCCTATGTGATTGTTGTTTCCACTCTTGGGTGATTACATTACTTATATCACCCCATCTCTATACTTACTTTTGGTTTCTTAATGAATAACAAAAGAATTTGGAAGATCTTGAATTGGAATATCAGGGGAATTAACTCTGAAAAAATGGATAGCTCTCAGAAATAAAATTGAGGAGTCTGGCTGTGATATTATTTGTCTTCAAGAAACTAAGAGAGAAGATTTTGACAGCTCTTACATCAAAAAATTCTGCCCCCCCCAAATTTACCAATTTTGAATTTCTTCCCTCCAGAGGATCCTCTGGAGGTTTGATCACCATTTGGAATAATTCCCTGTTCTCTGGGCATCTTTCCTTTCACAATGAGTTCTCCATATCCATCACCTTGACATCTCTCTTGTCCAATGAATCCTGGATCGTCACCAATATTTATGGGCCATGCTTACCTGAAAAAAGGCTGACTTTTTGGACTGGTTTGGAAACATTGATATGCCTGATGATTTGGACTGGCTCATTGTGGGAGATTTCAACTTCTATAGACAGCCTTCTGATAGAAACAAATTGGGTGGAGATGTGAATGGTATGCTTCTCTTTAATGAAGCCATTAATAATTTGGGTCTCATAGAACTACCCCTTAAAGGTAGAAAATTTACTTGGAGTAACATGCAAAAAGAACCCCTTTTGGAAAGGTTGGACTAGTTTTTTACTTCTGCTTCCTAGACCCAGAGTTTTCCCTCAACTTTTGTTGCTCCTCTTATACCTCTGATCATTTTCCTTGTGTCATTTCCATTGGCACAATGATTCCCAAAGCCTAGGTGTTCAGATTTGAAAACCATTGGATGCATCATAAGGAATTTAAAGCTATTGTTCAAAATGCCTGGAATATTCCTGTGGGCTTTCAGGATTCTGCAAAAAAAAATCAATGCTAAATTAAAAAATGTGAGAAGGGGGTTGAAGCTCTGGGCCAAAAATCTGCCCTGCCTGAAATCACAAATCTGCAATGTTAATGCCACCATTGATCTTCTGGATGTCATGGAGGAAATGAGAACTCTTACTGTCCAAGAATGGAATCTCAGGGATCTCCTGAAAAATCTTATAATTTCTCTGTTACAGGACCAAAATACTTATTGGAAGCAGAGGGGGAAAATTAAATGGGTTAAGCTGGGTGATGAAAACACAAAATTCTTTCATTCCAGAGCTACCATAAGTTTTAGGCATAACTACATTTCCATGCTTAAGGATGTTTCTAATGATGAGATTTATGATCATGATGGCAAAGCAAATCTCCTTTGGAATTCCTTTAAAGATAGAATGGGTACTTCTGATAAGCCTGAAATGCTATTCAATCTTAATGACTTGGCCGGGGAATGCTTAAGGCAAGAGGAAAAGGATGCTTTGGAAAAACCTTTCTCTGATGAGGAGATTGATGAGGTCATTAAAGATCTGCCAAATGACAAATCCCCTGGCCCTAATGGTTTTAATAATGAATTCATGAAACAATGCTGGCCTATTATTAAGGATGATGTGAAACAACTCCTTGTGGATTTCTATGAGGGGCAAACTTCCTTGGAAAGCATTAATGCCTCTTTTATCACCCTCATTCCAAAAATTACAGCTCCTCTGACTCATGCTGATTTTAGGCCTATTTCTTTGCTAAATGGTGTCTTCAAGATTATAACGAAAATTTTGGCTAATAGACTGCAGAAGGTCATCCTTAAACTTGTTCACAAGAATCAATATGGTTTCCTCAAACAAAGATCTATCCAAGATTGTTTAGGTTGGGCATTTGAATTCCTTGATCAATGCCACAAGTCCAAAGAAGAAATTTTAATTCTTAAGCTTGACTTTGAAAAGGCTTTTGACAGAATTGAGCACTCTGCAATTATCAATATCCTCAAAGCCAAAGGTTTTGGTGATAAATGGATTTCTTGGATTCAGTTGATCTTTGGTTCAGCTTCTTCCTCTGTTCTCTTAAATGGAGTGCCTGGGAAAATTTTTTATTGCAGAAGAGGTGTTAGACAAGGGGATCCTTTATCTCCTCTCCTGTTTGTCTTGGCTGCTGATCTCCTTCAAAGCATCCTCAATAAAGCAATGAATCTTGGTCTTCTTTCCCTTCCCACTGAATGTGTGTTCTGCCCTGATTTCCCTGTGGTGCAGTATGCAGATGACACTTTATTAATCCTTAAAGCTGATTCTGAGCAACTTTTGTGCCTTAAGGCCATTCTTCATACTTTTGCTCTCTCCACTGGACTCAAAGTTAATTATTCTAAATCCAGTATGATGCCAATTAACATGGACTCTGAGAGGCTTGGACACTTTGCTAATACTCTTTCTTGCCTCACTGGCTCATTGCCATTCACCTACCTTGGTCTGCCTTTAAGTATAAATAAGCCTGCAGTGGAACATTTCCTGCCTATTGTTCAGAGAGTTGAGAAAAGGTTGTGTGGGATAGCTGATTTTCTTAATTATGGGGGGAAACTGCAGCTAGTTAAATCTGTTTTATCTTCCCTTCCCATATATTACATGAGTTGTTTTGATCTTCCTGTCACTATTAAGGAACAGTTGATTAAATATATGAGGCAATGTCTGTGGAGAAAGAAATCATCTGATGTCCAAGCTAGAGGTAAAGCTCTTGTAGCATGGAAGAAAGTTTGTCGGCCCAAGAACCAGGGGGATTGGGAGTACTTGACCTTAATGTTCAAAACTCTGCACTTCTTTTGGAGAATTTGGATAAATTTTATAATCACAAGGATATCCCTTGGGTTCACCTTATATGGAACACTTATTACTGTAATGGTAAACTCCCTGGACGAAGTCTAGAGGGATCCTTTTGGTGGAAAGCTCATCTGAAATTGATTGATATTTTTAAAGGAATTGCAAAGTGCTTGGTGGGAGATGGAAAATCCACCCTTCTCTAGTATGATATGTGGAATGATGGTTGTCTACAGCATAAGCTTCCTCATCTCCTCTCCTATGCAAAAAAGCCACACATCTCTGTCAATGAGTTCCCGCAGACAGATAATACTAAAGATCATTTTTACCTCCCTCTGTCACAACAAGCTTACCAGGAATATCAAAGTCTTGAGAAAATTCTTAATACTGGCAGGCAGGGGGAAGCTGACAACTGGAGTTACATTTGGGGCAGTAATTTTTCAGTCCAAAAGGCTTATTATTCTTTATCTGGTTGCCAACTTGTATAGCCACATTTCTCCTGGTTGTGGAACTCCTCTTGTCAACAAAAGCACAAATTCTTCTTCTGGCTCTTACTGCTTGATAGGCTAAACACAAGAAACCTTCTGAAAAGGAATTTTTTTTCTCTGGCATCATATGAATGTGTGTTCCATGGCTGCATCAGTGAAGAAACCATTCTACATTTATTTTGGGACTACCCTTTTGCAAGAGCTTGCTGGGCTGAAATCTCGCATGTCCAAGTGGCTGATCAAAATCTTTTTGAAGCTTTAGCCAGTATTAAAAAAGATCTTAATCTCCCTTTTGCAATAGAAATTATTATACTTGGAGCTTGGGGCATTTGGATTTGCAGAAACAATGAAATCTTCAACAACAAGCATGCTTCGCTTGAGGAATGGAGAGCTATTGTCGCTCAGGAATTAAGATGGGTCCTGTATAGAATTAAGAAGAAGTATTATCAGGGCCTCAAAGATTGGATTGAAAATAATTTATACAGGAGATAGCTACTTAGAATGTTATCCCTCTTTTGAGGTGGATTGAGCTTGTAAATATTTTTTGTAACACTCTATGATATATAAAAATTGCAGTGGGGTACTTTGCCCTACTGTTTTACCCTCAAAAAAAAAATTTGTTGAAGAGTTCCAAAACACACATGGTACTAGTGCTATTAAGAGTTTCCTTGCTAGACGTACTATTATGCCTAAACTGTCCTCTGATCCTAAGTTTGCCACCTCTCCCATAGATATTAAAGATAAAGATTATGATTTCTCTCTTGATTTGTCCTATTTAGATATTGTTGAGAAAGAACCTTTCTGTGGGACTGAAAATGAGAGTGATGTGGCTCATATGAATGAGCTTTCTACTATGAGTGCTTTATTCTCTGATGATTTTAAGATGCGCAAAGTACTTTGTTACTAAAATCTTCCCTTTTTCACTAAAAGGAGAGCTAGGGCTTGGTTTAATAGATTACCTCCTGGTTCCATTGATAGCCATGATTGCTTGATTACTTCTTTCTTCCAGAAATATTTTCCTCCTAGTGCCATGTTGCAGAGACTTTTTGATTTTAAACAGGGAGAAGAAGAGAAATTACCGGAGTCATGGACAATGTTCTATGCCTTGATTCATGCACATCCTGGATGTCCATTGCCTAAGAATGAGCTTCTTGATATTTATTATAATGGACTAACTGATGATTCTAGGACATACCTAGATAGCTTTGCTAATTGTGTTTTCAGGAAAAGAACTCCTATAGATGTTGAAGAATTAATGGTTAAGATAAGCAAGAATTATGATGATTGGACTTCAATTGAGCTAAATACACCTGAGACTATTATTCCTGAACCAGTTGTGCCTGAACCAGTAGCAACACCAACACCAAAGAAGAGGGGAGTTATTGTTTTAAATGATGAATTGATGAAAGAAGCTAAGAAATGTCTAAAGGAGAAAGGTATTAGAGCTGAAGATGTAAAGAATCTACCTCATATAGAAGAATTATGTAAGCCAATTCCCCACTCATCTACTATTGAGGTACACTCTCTCCAATTTAATGAAGGTGATATTCCCTATGGTAAGCCTCCTAATCAATGTTTAGAGGAACTTGACACATTTATTGTTAAACAAGGTAATTTTAATAAACAAGTTCAGAATCATTTATTGGAAAACTTTAGAGCTATCCATGAGTTGAAAGATATTGTGGAAAGAACTTCTAACAATATTTAAATGCTTTGTAAAAACTTTCAAATGGTTCAAACCCAACTTGATCAAATTTCTAAGGTACAAAAGGATATGCTAGTTAATGCTTCAGGAAATAAACATGCTTATGGAATTAGAACTAGGAGTGGTATAGCTACTCAAGATCCCTTATATCCTAAAGGACACCCTAAAAAAATTGAGCAGGACTCTCATCAAGATGAGAGTAGTGGTAGTCGTCGTAAGATAAAGAAAAAGAAACATAAAGTAGTTGAGGAACCACTTGAACCTGCTGTAGATCCTAATAGTATATCTGTCTCTAATGCTAAAACTGAGAGTGCTAATGATAAAAATGATGCTCCTGATAAGGAGGAAGGTGAGGAAGAACCTGAGAAGCACACTAAGAACACTAGGTACACTAAGGAAGATTTTATTGCTCATAAACATGGTAAAGAGAGAGAACCTTGGGTGCAGAAACCTATGCCTTTTCTAGGTAAGAAACACAAGTCAAAGGAGGAAGAACACTACAACAAGTTTTGTGAGTGGATGAAACCTTTATTTTTGCAAATTCCTTTGACTGATGCTATTAAGTTGCCTCCTTATTCAAACTATATGAAGGATATTGTCTCTAATAAAAAGGAAGATTCCTAATGAGGAGATTTCTACTTTGCTTGCTAATTACTCCTTCAATGGTAAGGTTCCAAAGAAACTTGGTGATCCAGGTATACCAACTATTCCTTGCTCTATTAAGAATAATTATGTTAGAACTGCTTTATGTGATTTGGGAGCTAGAGTTAGTGTTATGCCTTTTTCTCTCTACAAGAGACTCCAGCTAGAAAAGTTGATACCAACTGATATATCATTGCAAATGGCTGATAAGTCAACTACTATTCATGTTGGTATATGTGAGGATGTTCCTGTTCAAGTTGCTCATAATTGCATGGTTTTAACTGATTTTGTTGTGCTTGAAATGCCCAAAGATGATAATATGTCTATTATTCTTGGGAGACATTTTCTTAATACTATAGGTGCTATCATCATTTGCAATCAAGGAAAAGTAACATTCAATATTAATGACAAAGAGTATACCGTTTATTTCCACAAGAAGGTTGCTAGAAGCTATTGCCTGAATTCCATTGAAAATATTGAGAGCATCAAGGTTGGAGATATTTCCATAAGAAAACTTTGAAACTATTATGATTGGGACCATTGCTATCAAGTATGAGGTAACATAATCACCTTGTGGAATGCAAAGTTTTGTTTCATATAAGATTGTTTTGGTAACAAAACTTGATCAACCTTGTTAACAAAAGTATTTTAAGGAACAAAATAATGTTTTCACTATGGTTATACTTGCTTTCTTTTTACCTTTCTCCTTCCTAGTCTTTGTCTTTATTTTGCTAGCTTTGGTTTTGCTAGTTGTTTTCTTGTTAGGCTGTCTTGGAGCTCCTGTAGTTTGGCTTTTGGTTTGCTTTTGCTTCTTCTGAAAAAACTGTTTGTGCGAGAAAATTAATTTTCATACCCTAAAAATTGGCCAAAAATAAAGTTTCCTGAAAAATTCCAAAAAATTCAAAAATAAAATTTTCCTCGAAAAAGGGGGCAGAGAGACACCTGAAGTGACCCAGGGGCCACCCCAGGCCACCACACCCATGGTAGGAGCGACCTACCTGTGGGCGGCACCTGGGGGGTCTGGCCCACCTGGGGCCCTTAAAGGTGCCCCCTCTTAGCCATCTTCTTTCTCTCTCCCAAAAAACACCGGAAAACTTTCTCAAGCTCGAGTTCTTGCTGTTCTTGCTCGCGATTTTCGATATCCTTGCTCATCCCATTTTTGCTGCTGATTTTTGGAGAGATTCCTCCTTGGTATGTGCCTCCTCCACTTGTCCAATTAGATTTGTGATTGGTAGATTGTATCTTGAGTATTTTGCTGCTATAGGTGATAGGTTGTTTGAGCTTGCATGCTTGTTCTATGCTTAGAAACTTTACTTTTATGCATGTGTAGCCCTCTAGCAAGTTCCTATAGTAGTTGCTCATCATTTATCACCTTGGAAATCACTTGGTTTGATGCTTGTCTAAAATTTCAGAAAAGAAAGGTCATGGAACACCACACATTTGGTGAAATATTTGAGGGTGATGCACCTAGAAGGGCAAGGCTTCCAAGATCATCCACCAGTGTTAGGCCCTCATACAATGAGGATCTCATCACTCCGCCATTTGGTGACGAGGGAGATGAGGGGGATGCACCTCCCTCCGCCTTTCCTTGCCAAATCTTCTTGCAGGATGCTGGGATTCTTGATGATTTTATGACCTTGGTTCGGAGGGCTGGTCTAACAAGTATTATGCAGGATGAGAGCGCGCAATATGCTACGCTCACTAAAACATTTGTGGAGAGATTCTCCTTCACTAACAGCTTGTTCCATCCAGATGTTTCTTTCAAAGTTTATGGCAGGTCTTACCATATGACTTTGAAGAAATTTTGTGAAGCTCTAGGACTTGGTACAGTTGGGTCAACAAAGAAGATTCTAGCTCAACCCGCTGATTTGCTGGAGCTCTAGCGCGGAATAACCAATGATGATAACCGTAGAGCTCAACGGGGAAACAACACTAGTAATATTTCCAGCTATCATTTGGCTTTCTTAGATGCTGCGCTCAACAATCAAACCAAGTATAATCTTGGTTCTCTCATTGCTCGTCGCTTAACAGCTAAGGGACCCATTTATGGGGGAATTATTGCTACGTGTGTTGCTGCTGCCTTGGACATTTCTGTTGATCCAAATGATACATTATTGGCTCCTGAGAGGCTTGATCTTGCTGCCATGAAGGAACATCACTTTGTCACCACTAGATATACCCTTGAGAACTTGGTTTATAGAATGTTGTTTATTGACGGGGAAGAGAGAGAGAGAGAGATCCCTGTCCCCCAAACCACTTTGTTCAGTATTTCTCAGGGACCTTTGTCACGCTCCAAGGAGGAGATGGATGAGTTGCTACGCTATCTTACCTTCCACGGGCAGTATCAGGAGGAAGCGCCCTCTTACGACCCCATGATACACTACACAGGGGAGTCCTCGAGCTCGTACCAGGACGAGCGAGCCTCCTCGTCATACTATGGAGGTGCATCTACCTGTGCATCATGGGATTGAGCCCCACTTAGGCCAAAAGCCTAAGCTTGGGAGAGGTATACCGACATCACACTCGTATATATATCATGTTTGGTCGGTTCTTTGTATATCCATTGTTTCGCTTTCTTTTTGGTCCTTGTTGCTTCTTTCTCAAAAACACAAAAATACCAAAAAAAATTCGTTGTTTCTCTTGGTTTGTTTCTTTGTTTGCTTCTTGTTTGGTTTGCCTTAAAAGAAAAAAATCCAAAAATATTTTGCTTTGTTTGGTTTGCTTTTTGTTTTTTTGTTTTTGCTTTGTTTGTTTTTGCTTTGTTTGCTTTCTTAAAAATCGAAAACACCAAAAATATTTGTTGTTCTTCTTTGGTTTTGTGAGTTCTTTGCAGGGTTCAGCCGTCCTTAGTGGATTTTTGTTTCATGTTATTCTTCAAGTCACACAAGTGAAGGGCAATAATGAAGATTAAGACAACTCGAGGTGTGGTAAGAGGCTGGTAACAAACTCTATTTGTTTCATTTTTGTACATATACTCATCATTGTGAGCATGCTTAGCTTGTTTGTGTAAGGTGTATGTCATTATGGATGATTAGTAGTTCTTTCTTATCTATGATTAGCTCCAGCTTTCTAATAGTTTGTAGCATGTCATATGAATGTTTGCTTGCATTATTTTATTCATATTTTGGTATGATATTGTGGTATCCTCCTCTGGAAGTTTCATGTGAATCGACTTGGCACATGATCACACATCCATATGACTAATCAATTGTTAGTAAGCCTCGATGATTTATTTTTCCTCAGAGTTCTAGTATCAATTTCATGCCATAATTAGTCATGTTTTGTTGCAAGCATGATTATGATAGTTATTGCTCTCTCGTTTGTCGCTCCTCTCTATTGCTAGCCTTCACTTGCACTTATGAGCTCTACCTGTGTTTCCAACTCCCCAAAACCAACATTGCCAGCTGTGTCCACCATACCTACATATTAGCATTGTTTGCTATTTCTTCCAAATAAAATGTTTGTCTGTTTTGAGAAAGTTAGTTAGTAAAGCTCTCACGAACTTCATGGCACACTTTATTCCTTGCACTTAATAATCCTGAACCATTGTGACTTGTCCATTAAAGTTATATGCTTGCAAATTATATGCTGGGAGTCAGCTGAACCGTGCTACCACGGGGAATGCTTTCAACATTTTTTTGGATATCCTATCTAGTTGATACTTTGCTCTTTTCTTTATGGATGTCGATGATGTGAGATAAAAGGGGAGCTTGTGAGTTCATGGAGTCTATACATTGTGTTAGAGAAACAACTGGGCCGCTAGCCTAAGCCATGCCTAATCATGGTGGAAACTTGCAGCATCACCATAATGAGCATTCTATGAAGCATCCTCAATAAAAAACTATGCATATAGTAAATAAAAAGATCGCTGAGATGCTCATTGTCTGCTTGCCTTGTCATTTTGATCACGGGATAACTCATGTATCATGTGCAAGGGGTACCCCATTGGCGGTTCTCTATGATATGCATGTATTTACAATGACAATAACTTACAGGTAACCAAAGTTGAGTAGCATGTGGAGCGGCCCTCGTACTCAAGGGACATGGGATTTCCAGTCGATGGTCTATCAATTATATGATTCAGAGTGGACCTCACTTTCACCTTAACCACTCGAAGATGCCTATGATAGGGGCAATGAGATCTCAAATCTAATGAGTACCTTCCTTTCAGCATTGGGAAGACTTTCAAACATTTCAAAACCGTTTTGACTCCCTTGTTGAGTCACCACTTATTCTATGAGAACCTTCTTGAGAGCATAGTTGTCATTCTTGTGTTTGTTCCAAAACTTGGTTAATTATGTCATGACTTTGATGCTTGTATCTCTGATATCTTTACCTCTAGTCTTCACTTGAACTTTAGAGGTTCCTCGGCATTTATATTGTGCTCTACAAACAAAGGCAAGCGAGATACCGCTCTATCATATCTTACTATGAGCATTGCAATGTTGCTTATGTTTATGTTTCATGCTACTTATTATTATTGAGTTGGTTTCTCTTCATAGCTTGTAATGACTATTGCGTAGACTTAGTTGCATACTTCTTATTATGAATGGTTTAAGCATCTACTCCTGTGCTGAGAATATATACATCATATGAAGCAAATGTGTTCGTGAAAGTTCTTTTATCGCACTCAGTTTTCAACTGAATTGCATGAGGACAAGCAATAAGCTAAGCTTGGGGGAAGTTGATACGTCCAAAACGTATCTACTTTCCCAAACACTTTTGCTATTGTTTCTCCTCTAAACTTGTGTGATTTGGATACAACTAATAGGGACTGACGCTGTTTTCAGCAGAATTACCTTGATGTCTTGTTTTTGTGCAGAAAATAAACTATCAGGAAAAATCCCGGAAAATATGCCAAAAATTATATTTCACCAGAAGACCCTCGGAGCCAGAAGACAAGGCAGAGAAGGGGACTGGGGGACCCACACCCCTGCCAGGCGCGGGCCCATCACTAGCCACGCCTAGGGGGGAGGGGGTGCAGCCACCCCAGGCACCCCCTTCACCTCCCTATGTGCCTATGAGTTGCCTCTCGACCTAAAAACCTAGGGGGGTTCGAGAGTTTTCCAGAAATAGCTCCGCTCCGCTACCAGAAACCAAGATTCGGATCCAGAAACTTCGTTTTGGCACCCTGCCGGGACGAGGACTTTGGAGAGGATCATCGCCATCGTCATCACCAACGCCTCTCCCTCAACCATCAATGTTTCCATCATCCATGAGTGAGTAATATCCTGTTGTAGGCTTGGGGATGGTAGGGATTGGATCAGTTCTATCATGTAATTGAATAAGATCTGTTAGGGCATAGTGCCTAGTATCTCTATTAGTGCTATTTCACTTTGTTGCAACTTGTTGTGCTTCATGCTTGTCACTGGGGCCCGAGTGCCATGATCTCAGATCTGAACTTATTATTGAATCATTATGATAGTATTGTTTGTGATCTTATCTGCAAGTTGTGTACACATATCACTGTCCGGATCCAAAGGCCCCGAAGTGACAATAATTGGGACAACCGGAGGGGATGGCTGTGGTGTGAGGATCACATGTGTTCACGGAGTGTAAATGCATTGCTCTGGTTCTCTATTAAAAGGAGCACCTTAATTGCCACTAGTTCCCTAGAGGCCCCGCTGGCAGGACAAAAGATTTTGTGCAAGTTCTCATTGCGAGCACGTATGACTATATTTGCAGCACATGCCTAGGATTGTTTAGTACTTGGATGCTTGTTATCATTTATCTGCAATGCCCTAGATATTTAAGTTACATGTTTAGACTCGTCCATGCAACGCCCGTCCATCCATCCCTATGCCTACCGCACTTGAATCTCACTGTTACCGTTACTGTTACTATTGCTCCTGTTTCATCGTTGCTTTTGCTTTGCTGTTGCTACTATCAAACTGTTGCTACTGATAAACTTTTGTGAGCAAGAACTATTTATAGGTGCATCTGAATTGACAACTCAGTTGTTAAGGCTTGCAAGTATTCTTTGGCTCCCCTTGTGTTGAATCAATAAATTGGATAATACTACCCGCGAAGACTGTTGCGATCCCCTACACCTGTGGGTCATCAGTGGTGCGTTTGACAAGGGTGTATTATGTCGTCGGATTGTCGACAAGTATGCCATAGGGGGTCCTATTGGCGTTGGAAGGATGGGGTGTGAGACATCGGATTTTCAGGAGCGGTGAGCACAATTTTACCCAGGTTCAGATCCGACTGCGACGATCGGATCCTCCTCCTGCTAGCAACCCAGTAATATATCAGCATAAGCCGGATGTTACAGCGGATTACAAGAGAGGTTCGCCTGTGCGAGTTAGTTGTGGTTGTGTGGGCCCTAAAGGCTCCAATAGGACCGGTTTATATAGTCACCGGGGCCTAGGGTTACAGGAGATACCTATCCGGCTACGTTACAGAGTTGGTAACTGAATACAGCTTGGAATACAAGTAATACTCTAGGCCCAAGTCGGTAACTCTTATCGGCCTTGTCGTAGCTAGAACTAGCTCCTCCTCTTTCTCTGACTGGGCCGCCTCGAAGCAAAGCTCTAAGCCGTTGGTGGGCCACCCTGGCTAGTGAGTCCTGTGGGTATACCTGGAAAGTATATCCCCAACAGTAGCCCCCGGAAGTCTCCAAGATCCAAAGTCAGATAAATCGTCTAGCTTGATGGTTTCTTCGTCTTGATAATCTTGAAGGGTTCCCAAAAACTTCTTTCAAATAATGTAGGATTCCGAGTCAATTGAGTCAGATATGTTTTGCTCTTGACCTTTGTCTTTTCCTTGCTTAGTTTGAAACATAAGTCGGATCGGCGTGCGGACTGACAAATTTTTAGACCAGGACCTGTCACTGACAGGAGTCCTATCAGCACGACCGTTGGTCGGTTCGCTCCTTACGGAACAGAATGCCGTTTTGATGCCTACGCGAAAAATCGAGGGGGCGGAAGAGTCGCGAGGAAGCTAACTCCCTCTCTCCTATACGCATGTCACTAATCGCGCGTGTTAACGCACGAATCTTGACGCAGAGGCAAATAAAAGAGAGGAGAAAACCCTTTCTCTCAGATTCATCTCTCCATTGATTCATTCATTGCCTCCTCGTACTCCTCGAGCACTCCGCACCCGTTCCCATCTGCACATCTCAAAAAATCTCTCTCCCCCACCAGTCCTTCTTTCTCCAAGATCAATGGCATCTACTTCGACCCCAGGAGCGGCGGCGGGGCCCCTGGATCCCTAGCTACATGGATGACGCCGAGATCCAGGTCATGGAGAACGAAGGGCTCATCGTCGCCGGCGCATGGCCGAGCGCCTCAGGGAATGATGTTCCATCCCCGCACAACGGCGAGTGGCTGCTGTTCGGCACGCACATCGACCACGGCCTCATCTTGACACCATCGGACTTCTTCCTCGAGGTCCTCAATCATTACGGTGTGCAACTCCATAACCTTCCTCCCAACACTCTGCTTGAGCTTAGTACTCATGCATCTTTGTGCGAGGGGTTTCTTGGCATAGGCCAAGTCTCAGCCTTTTCCGGTACTACTATGGTACTCGGAAGAATTCCATTAACGCCGGTGTGCCTTACACCACCGGGAGCCTTAGCTTAGTCCTTAGGAGAAACCGAGTTTATCCTAGGGTTAATGCTAGTGAATCCATCAAACGCTAGGACGGAACTTTCTTCTATCACAAGGATATTCCGGCTCCTGGAAAGGCGGAAGGTCTTCCGGCGTTTGTCGACGGTGTCGGTCCCCACCAGAATTCATGGGACGCGGAGGTGCCGGAGTTGTTAGATTTCTTGATCCTCGACAAGAGACGGATTGAGTTTCTTATGAGGCATAAGGGCCTCTGCGGATCCGACTTGATCCATTGCTGGTTGGAGCGCCGGATCCAGCCTCTACAGCATCACGAAGATCGCCTCATACACTCCTTCACCAGCGACCAGAAGGACAGCATGCGGGTCATCCCAAACCGGATTCCGGCGAAGGACTAGCAGACCCTCATGCAGTACCTGATAAAGGAGAGAGTGGAATAAAAAGTTCCGGATGTCTCCATGAAGATGTATACGTCCAACCATCCTTTGACTCCGGTAAATATTTCGACTCTTCTTTTTGCGTTTCATCGTTCTTTTCTGTTATTTCTCCAACTCTATTTTCATCGATGCTTTTCGACTTTGTTAGCTCGATAAACTCTCCGAGTCTGAGCTAGCTCCACTAGAGGGATATCCTTCAGACGATCCGGGGGCGATGGAGGATGATGAGGTGCAAGAAGTTGCTGCCCCCGCCTCCAAGAAGCGCAAGGCGAAATAAGTTGTTGTTACTGCTGGTAGCCAAGTGGTGCCAGTAGTTAAAAAGTAAGCACCCTATCTTTTATTTTCAGTACTTTTGTACCTTTATTTCTTTCTAGAGCACACCTGATATTTAGGATTTTCATGTTCTAGAGCTAAATCAGCTTTGAAGAGTAAGACCATGCCGGACAGCAAGCCGGGCAAGCAGATGCGTCAGCAAAAGCTTGTTATCTCCCTGCCATGCCACCACCAACTCCATCAAGTACTCCATCAGCACAGGAAGCTTCTGCCTCTCCTGATGCTGGAAACGTCTCGAAAGCCCTGGTCACCGTTGATGACCAGGCAACTAACAAGGGTGAACCCGTCAAGGGTAATGATCCCATGGTAATATCTACAGGAACGATGGATAAAGTGGCCGGCTCCGCTGTCTCTGGCCTAAAGAGGAAAGAGAAGGAAGAGATCCTCATACTGGCTCAATCCAGTCTTGAGAAGCAAACCTTGACCCTAGAGGCAGCGAGCCAAGAGGAGGAGGAAGTCAAGCTGGTCTGCCTCTTGTACCAAATTTTGGTCCGAGACGCTAAAGTCGAATCTGGCGAACTTCCAGCGACGGATGTTCCTTCCCTCACCCTTACCAAGAAGGTGTTTCACAGCACAAAGCTCGGATTTGAAAAGTTGTACCTGGAACACATTGTAAGTTTCCGATTCTTATTTGCATTTATTATCATATCCTCTAGCCCCAAGCATATTAGTTGATGCTTTTAAGTTGCAAAATAACGATATAGTGTAGCCCCCAAGGCTCGTGCTGTAATTTTACTTAGTTAATTTTGCAGCTCGAGTCTTAGTAGCCGTCTAACGATATTCCGTCTCTAAACTTACAGAAAATTGCATCTTCCAACCAAGAATTGCTCAAGAACATTTGCAATAAATGCAAAGAAATCAAAGATTTGCGCCTTGAGAATTGAAAGTTGAAAATTGAGAAAGATGAAGAAGGTAAACATTTCTGACTTCCTATTTGTTAGTTATCTTTTTGTCATAGTTAAACTTGTTTTGTCCGACTGATATTTTGTCCTTTGCAAAACTGTTTTGTCAGTCCACCAAAATGGTGTATCAATCCGAGAACTTCAAGGTCTTGGAAATAGAGAATGCTGAGCTCTAGGACAAGCTTGAGAAGCTAACTTTAGAATCGGAGAAATCCGTAGCTTCTATCCTAGAGTCAAGCAACCATGAGACCGTGAGGCTCGAGAAGCTCATAGCCCTCCAAGATAAAAAAAAACTATCTGATCTCAAGAAGGAATTGGATATTCAGAGGGATCTTGCCCAGGCCACAGCCAGTGAACTAAACAGCCTCCGCAAGGAGAACGCTCAATGGAATCACTCTATGCTAGGTAAGATTTCCGAATCTTTCTTTTTGTTGATTTTTCAACTTTCTTCGTAGTCGAATTTTGACTTTTTGGTTCCTTCCCAGCCCCCCTGAATCTTTCCAACTCTCCTACCTCCGAACCTCGCCTCGAGCGCATTAAGCTTGTCGAAGATATCTTGTACGACTTCCGCCAAACTCTTAAAGAGGCTGGCGAGTCCTTCAAGCTTTCCGACTTGCACAAAATGTCAGTGCATGAGGTGAGGGACAAGGTTAAGGAGATTCCGAAGCTTCTCAAAGACTGGAAGATCTCCTACACTCAGACTGCTGCTCAGACTGCTCCTACCATGGTGATGAGCCACCACAATGAGATGGAAATCTGGCATGTCACCAAGGGTATTGCCGAGGAGGATAATGAGGGTAACCCACAAGACATCAAGGCCATCCAAGAGTCTTGTGCAGGCTATGCTTGTCGTGTGGTATAGATGACCAACTATACGACGCCATTCTTCGAATCCGTCGCCGTGCGTCCCTCGCCCCAAGAGCCAGAAGCCAGCATTGCTTCCGAGTCTGAGACCGAGGGCGACAATGCTGTTGACTCCAACGTCCACCTGCTTCATCACCACCGCCTGATTCAGCAACATAGATAATATTTATGCATTATTCTGAAATTATGGCAATGTAATGATGAAAACAATGTTTTATTTTGTGCTGGTCTTGTAAAAACTACTGCTTTTACTATCGTAGCACTTTATGCTTATATATTTTTTTATGCATGTGCTTGAAATTTTATGAAGAACTTTGTGTTTTTATGCCTATACTTGTCGTTTTATCTGGCTCTCTGCCTCGTCCCTTTCATGGGCCGGCCAACCTTTAGCATGGAAACTTTGTCGAGCAACAAAACACAATTGCTAAACCAGTTTAAACTCGGAAACAAAGTCGGCTTCCAGTACGAACAACTCATTACTTGGAAAATGCCTGCGTCTAAGCAATCAGATAAAAACCAAAGTATAGACAATAAATTAAAATTGTGTACCCTAAGGTAACACTTTTAGATATTCAATAATCATAACCAGAACGAACATGGGCATAAAGTACTTTCATGCATTCTCTAATTTTTTAAAAAATTACATGCTCTTTTGGAAATAAGATGGCAAAAACTTCTCAAAGATAACATATGAGGAAACCAACACTTTATTTCACTTTGAACATGTACATATATGATTATAAGGAAATATAACAAAGAATAGAAGGGACCTAGCTGTGCAATATTCCATGGACGGTCTATTTCATCCGGGTCTGTGCTGCCACCAGCTATCTTTCTCTTCCGAGTATCAGGTCTTTCCTTGACTGGTCTCATATCGGTTAAATAATATGACCCATTATGTAGAACTCTGGTAACCATAAAAGGTCCTTCCCAAATCGGGGAAAGTTTGTGCTTTCTCTTTTGCACAAGTCGTAGAACTAAATCGCCTTTTCTGAAAGAACAATTTTGCACTCTCTGACTTTGATACTTGCATAACTTCTGCTGATAGGCTGTAGATCTCTGCTCAGCAACGACGCGTACTTCTTTGATTATATCGAGATCATCGTGTCGTGAAACTTCTACATATTCTTTGATATACGCTTTGACTCGTGGAGAGTGATGAATTAGATCACTTTGAAGAACTGCCTCTGCACCATAGTCCAAGAAGAAAGGAGTATAGCCGGTTGATCTGTTAGGAGTTGTACGTAAGCTCGATATCATAGACGGTAATTCTTTCGCCCAAGCCCCCACGGCCCGACGAAGTGGTTCCTCGAGGCGAGGTTGGATTCCTTGTAAAATAAGGCCATTAGTTCTTTCAACTTGTCCATTAGCTTGTGGATGTGCGACTGATGCAATATCGAGTCCGATCTCTTGTTCTTCGCAGAATTCGGCAAGTTCACCCATGGAAAAATTGCTCCCATTGTTAGTGATTATACTGTGCGGATATCCGAATCGGATGATTACGTCCTCAACGAACTTTCTGGCTGTGGCTCCATCGCAACTTGTTAAGGGTTTAGCCTCAATCCACTTTGTAAACTTATCCACCATTACTAGTAGGTGAGTAAATCCACATTTTGCCATGCGAAACGTCCCTACCATATCAAGCCCCTAGACCGCGAATGGCCATGTAATAGGGATTGTTTGTAGCTATTCAGCCAGAACATCTGCTTGATGAGCATACTTTTAGCAGCCTCTGCATGTTTTGACCAGTTTATCGGCATCCTCCTTAGCTATAAGCCAAAAGAATCCTTTTCAAAAAGCTTTTTCCACTAAGGATCTAGCTGCAGCATGATGACCACACTCTCCTTCGTGGATTTCTCTTAAGATTTCCACTCCTTCTTCCGAAGAAATACATTACTGAAACACGCCAGAAACACTCCATTTATGGAGCTCACCATTTATTATATTGTAGTGTTTTGCACGTCGGACAATCTGCCGGCTCAAGACTTCGTCTTCGGGTAGTTTTCTGTCTATCAGGAAATCCAAATAGGGTTTTTTCTAGCTAGGAATTATAGCCAGAACTGCTATTAAAGGTGAGTCGGATTTCGTCGGATAGTCCTCATCAACTCCGACTATGGAGGGGACCCTTAAATGCTCTAAAAAAGCACCATCCGGTACTTGTTTCCGCGCAGAGCCTATCCTTGATAGAGCATCTGCTTCCTCATTTTCTGCTCAAGGGATGTGTTGAACCTCAAAACCCTCGAACGATTTAGATAGCTCATCCACAACAGCTTTTTATGCTGCCATGTGCTTGTTTGCATTGCAGATATTGGATACTTGCTGAGCAACTAAATCCGAGTCTCTGTAACACATGAGTCTTGATATGGCAATATTTTTGGCCATGCGTATTCCATGCAGCAGTGCTTCATACTCGGCGATATTGTTGTTTGCCGTGAAGTGTATTTGCAACACATAGAACAACTTATCTCCTTGGGTTGATTTGAGCACCACGCTAGCCCCCGCATCTCCTCGTGCTTTTGATCCGTCAAAGTGAAGGGTCCAAAATTCCGAGTCTAGAGGGCCTATGTTTTCTGCCATTTCTGTCCAATCAACAACAAAGACGACAAGTATTTGGGACTTGATTGCTGTACATGGTTTGTACTCAATGTCAATAGTTGCAAGCTCTATTCCCCACTATGCGACACGTCCTGTGGCGTTGTGGTTATTGATTATATATCGCAGGGGAGAAGTGCTCACCACTTTGATCTTGTGCTCTTGAAAGTAGTGGCGTAGCTTTCTGGATGCAAAAAACACTCCATAGGCTAGCTTTTGATGGTGTGGATACCGTTGTTTTGATTCTGTCAGGACCTCACTCAGATAATAAGTTGGCCACTGCACCTTATTCTTGTGGCCTTCTTCCTCGTGCTCGACTACTGTTACCACACTTATGACCTTGTTGGTTGCTGCAGTGTAGAGTAACATCGGTTCCTAAGGTTCTGGCACTACGAGAAGTGGTGGATTTGAAAGTAGATCCTTCAAACTTTGTAGGGCCGTTTCGGCTTCTTTAGTCCAGACAAATTTGTCAGTTTTCAACAAGAGTTTGTACAAAGGTGTGACTCTTTCGCTGAGCCGGCTAACGAACTGACTCACCGCTGCAATGCAACCAATGAGACGCTATACGTCCTTCAAGCGAGTCGGCATGGTAATGTTTAGAATAGCCTTGATTTTCTCTCGGTTCACCTCTATGCCTCGCTCAGAGACGATGAAACCTAACAATTTTCTGGCCAGAATTCCAAAGAAACACTTCTTCGGATTTAGCATCACATTGAATTTTTGTAGACTAGCAAATTTTTCATCCAACTCAGAAATTAAAGTTCCTTCCTTTTGGAAATAACTGCTATGTTGTCTACGTATACATGGACGTTGCATCCGATTTGGTCGTTGAGACAACGTTGCATAGTACGTAGATATGTTGCTCCTGCGTTCTTTAAGACAAAAGACATAGTTTTGTAGCAGAAGGTTCCAAAAGGAGTGATGAAAGACGTCTTAATTTGATCCGACTTTTTCATCGGTATTTGGTGATATCTGGAATATGCGTCGAGAAAACAAAGTAGTTCCGACCCTGCCGTTGAGTCGATAACTTGATCGATTCTCGGCAAAGGAAACAGATCTTTTGGGCATGCCTTGTTCAAAGTGGTATAATCAACTCACATCATTAAATCAATGGTGTCCTTTTTAGGGACGAGTATAGGATTTGCCACCCAATCTGTGTGGATGACCTCTGTTATGAAATCTGCTAATTCTGGTCGGGCTAATTCCTTGGCTATTGCTTTGCACTTTTCATCAGCAAACCGTCGTAAGGACTGTTTAACGGGTTTAGCGTCAGGGTACACATTAAGAGAGTGCTTGGCAAGTTCCCTGGGTACTCCGGTCATGTCAGAAGGTTGCCATGCGAAGATATCACTATTATCTTTGAGGAACGCGACGAGCGCGCTTTCCTATGTGCGGCATAAGCCTACCACTATGTTCGTCGTATTGGAGGGATCATCTTCCTTCAGCGATGTTTTCTTCGTCTCTTCCGACGCCTTGAACTGCAAACTTGGCTTCAACACCTCGTTCTTTGTAGCAGGCATCTCGGACGGATTAATGGTCTTCTTGATCTCCTGGTACTCCTAGGCATGCAGCACGGCTTCGACGAAGGCAGCAGATCCTTTGTCGCACTCTCGTGCCTTCCTCGGATTTACCCGTACAGTGAGTACGCATTTTGGACCTGGAAGTTTAATCATGTTGTAGATGTAGCAGGGACGAGCCATGAACGCCCAGTAAGCCGGACGTCCAAAGATGGTGTGGTAAGCACTTTTGAATGGTACCACCTCAAAAGAGAGTGGCTCGGTCCGATAATTGTCTCGGGTTCCGAATGTCACGTCTAGAGTAATCTCACCCAGAGAATCCGCATGTCTCCCTGGTACAATGCCATGGAAAGTTACACTGCTGTAACTCAACTTGCTCTCGTGTAGCTTCATGTAGTAGAGCGTCTCAATATAGAGGATGTTAATGCTGCTTCCACCGTCCATAAGTGTTTTAGAGAACTCATAGCCATCAATAAGAGGATTGACAACCAGAGGGTACTTTCCACGATGATGTATTTCCTCGGGTGATCTGAGTGATCAAAGGTAATGGTTACCTCCGACCAACCTAGAAATTGTGGAACAGCCGGAACCATGGCGTTGAGCTCACGAAGAACCGCCTTCTTGTCTTTAGAAGGTTGGGATCCAAGGAAGCAGACGTATGCGTCTTTCTTAGTCGGAAAAGTCTTCTTTCCATCCGACTTGGGCTCTATAGCGGCTTCCGCTTCTTCCCTGTCAGAATCTTCCTTGGGCTCCTTTCCTTTCTCGGAATTTTTCTTTCCTTTTCGTCGCTTGGCTCTATAGCCGGGGGATTCGTCTTTCTTGATGTTGTCTTTCTTGATGTCGTCATTGAAACGATACTCGACATTTGTGTGGGTAGATTCTCTGTTACTATCCAAATGGTGGACACAGGGATTATTAGCAATGTCGGCCCAGCTATAGGTTCTTTCGTGTTGCTACTCTCCTCTTCCCAGGATTTGGGAAGTTCGACAACCTCTACCCCGCCCGCCTCCGCGCCCTCCTCGTCCTCCAGATCCGAGCGTTGCGTTAACAGCTACACTGTCCAGAGCCAGCTTTTCATCCAAGGTGTTCTTGCGCTTTTGAGTTTGTTTTGGCTGTTTGTCCGCATTGGGATTGGCCAGAATATTTAGAATCCCTTCTAAATCATCATCGGCATCAGCATATGTGCTTGTCCTTTCTATCATTTCTCCCAAATCTGTGACGTGTTCACGCTTCAGTCTGTGATGTAAAAGTCCGACTGGAAGTCCTGCAATAAAAGCTTCTATCGCAGTTTGCTCGTTTACTCCCTCGGAGGAGTTCTTCGTGTCAATCCAGCGTCCGAGGTAATCCCGGCAGGTTTCTCCGGATCTTTATGCGCAACGCTGCAAGTCTCCGACTGTGCAGGGCCTCCTATTTGTTCCCTCGAAGTTTAAAAAGAACGCACTTTGCATATCATACCAGTTGTGAATTGAGTTATCTGGCAGTTCATTGATCCATGACCGAGCCGTCTTCCTCATCATGAGCGGGAGATATTGGACTGCAACCAGACTGTTTCCTCCTTTGGCGATGCAGCATGCCTAGAAGAAATCCTGGAGCCAGGTATCTGGTCGAGCTGCGCTGTCATAGGGATGAATGTTCTTGGCTATGACAAAGTCAACCGGAAATTTGGTCTGACGTATGCGTGGTCCAAAACATTTGGGTCCCACATACACGTCTTCTTCCTCGTGCCGCTGCGCTTCTATGTTTGATTCAATGCGATGGCGACCGTCGTTTGGTGAGAGAGATCTGCGCCTTGGAGACTCACGGCTTCTGCGCGGTGGAGTCATATTTTTGCTTCTCCTTTCACCATTACCAACTCCACCCCTGCGGCTTCCGTTGCTGCGTCTGGATCCTTCATGGTCGCAGCTAGGTGGCGATGGTGGCCCTGGTGGATTATTTCCGGCTGGATTTCGTGGTGGCGGTGGTGGAGCCTCATTATGTTGACTCCAATGCCTATTTATTCGGGCACCGTCCCTACTTGATTCAGGATGATCCAGATCATCTCTTCGTCTGGCATTACCAGCCAGACAACTCGGTGGTGGCATCCTTAGCTGATATTGCTCCTCTCGCTGGCGGCATGTTTCCGGCTCTTCTCTATAGCGTTTGTTTTGCTAACGATGGTACTGATCAGGAACCATTGTCTTGATGGCGTCTTCGGACGGAGCCGGAATAACTCTTTCCCAGTCACGTGCCGGCTAGCGAGAGTGGCCGTTTGAGCCGGTTCTTGAATTCTCTTCTTATCCACGGGGACGATAGCATTGGGTCGTATCCCTGCGAACCCTTACGTCAGCGCTTTGGTCAGCGCCAGTGTGGAAAAATTCAGACATTGAGGCCAGCCTGCCACTAAATGACGCGGCCGTTTTCTGCTGCTTTAATCCTTTGTCCAGCAACGTGACTCACTGCTGGACATGCTACGGAGATGGATTGTTGGCGAGGATGGCTCGAGCTGCAGCAGCGTTTTCCAACGACATGCTGTAGACTCGGATCTTCTTTTATCTTTTCCGTCGAGTAGATCTTTGTGGATATTCGGGTTCTTGTTAGCAAGAAACGGACATCCCCTTGTCTTGTCTGCATGTCGCTTGAAATCTAACTGATATTTGGAAGGATCACTGTCTAACTGCTGCCTCATCTCGACGAGGCGCACGACCTCTTCAAGTAGAAACAAGCGGTGCTTTTCCAGATCATGAGCCCTTTTCTCCAGCGCCTCTGGTGTGAGATCCGAAGCCATTGGGATTGGAATTGTGAGAGCATCTCCATAAATGTCACGTGCACCCTTGGTGACAACGTGACCATCCACAAGAGGGTCGGATCTCCGTCCTGATTCTCCATCTCGATCTCTTCATCAACTTTTTCTTCGTTGGTTTCCTTGACGTCCGGCTCTGCCGGTGTCGGATTTTTATTCTTCTTCTTCTTCTTCTTTGACCGCCCAGTAGCCTTAACATGCGTACCAGTGGCAAAGACAGCTTTCGGTCCGGTACCGGGGGACAAACTTCCGTCAGTACTTTCCGTCATGGTTAGCTTGTGGACCTCGGAGGAATCTCCGGTATCCATATCATCCTGCGAGGTGTAGCTTTCATCCATGCAATCATATGGACTAGGAGAATTTTCTGGCTCATCTTGCGTTTGTTTGGAGACGTGCTCTTGTTCATACTCCTCCATCTCTTTGTCGAAGTCTCGAAGTTCCTGCGACGTGATTGACTCCTAAGGGAAGCCAGGTGAGTCGGCGTTTTCTTCGATTCAGTCTAGGACCGAATTGCTACTAGCTCCGGCATCGACAGATTCGCATCCAGTGCTTATGTGGTACACGAAACAATGCTTCTTCTTGTTCATGTTCTTGAAGTAGTGGCATAGATGGGTTTTTGCCTCCTCCATCTCAAAGTTCTTTGTGATGTCGGCAATTGCTACATAATCGATGTAGGGGCGTTTCATCATCTCCTTTATCCTGTGCTTCAAGGGTAGTTTTTCTCCTACGACGTCCGGTATGATAGAGCCATAGCGGATACATTCCTCGTTCGTGTATCCGATCTCATCAGGGAGATCAGATCCGGATTTTTCTTCCACCTCTTCTTCCACTATAGGAGTGAGCTGGGTGGGTTTGATTTTTTCTGGGACCTTGAACTCTTCCGCCTCTACGGACAAAGTAGATCCGGATTTTTCTTCCGCCATGTTCATCACCTCAAGGGTGGGTTGGGCGAGTTCAGCGAAACCGAGATAGATATCGATCTCGCCGATGGACATGATCGCGTAGGTCGTCACGCGTTTCGAAGCCAAAATCCAGGTCTCGTCGAGAAGCACGAGAGGTACATCACTGACATAGACCACGTGACCCATGGCGATTGTTTTGCTGATTCCTGCACGCGTAGATTCCGCCTGGAACGATGCTCCAAAGGTCACCTGCCCCATGGTGGGCGCCAAATGTCGTCGGATTGTCGACAAGTATGCCATAGGTGGTCCTAGTGGCGTTGGAAGGATGGGGTGTGAGACGTCGGATGTTCCAGGAGTGGTGAGCACAAGTTTACCCAGGTTCAGATCCTACTACAGAGATCGGATCCTACTCCTGCTAGCAAACCAGTAATATATCGGTGTAAGCCGGATGATACACTGGATTACAAGAGAGGTTCGCATGTGCAAGTTGGTTGTGGTTGTGTGTGCCCTAAAGGCTCCCATAGGGCCGGTTTATATAGTCACCGGGGCCTAGGGTTACAGGAGAGACCTATCTGGCTACGTTACAGAGTCGGTAACTAGATACATCTTGGAATACAAGTAATACTATAGGCCTAAGTCGGTAACTCTTCTGGGCCTTGTCATAGCCGGAACTGGCTCCTCCTCTTTCTCTGACTGGGCCGCCCATGAAGCAAAGCTCTAACCCATTGGTGGACCACCCTGGTCAGCGAGTCCTGTGGGTATACCCGGAAAGTATATCCGCAACATATTATTTAAGTACTTGGATATCCATATGCTATCATGCTTACTTATCTCTAGATATCCATGACTTTCACTTGTCTATACCTTGCTTGTTTCCAAAAGATATTGGGGGAGCTCTCAACACTCCTATTGTTGCACTTTGCATTCCAAAAGCAAATTCAACCAACATAAATACGGGAACACCATTTTTAAGCTCATCATAATATTCTATTGTGACCCTAGATCGGTCTGTCATCGTTAAAATAAATCTTATTATCCATTATTTTGGTTAATGTTGACATCGGAGCTATAATGTGGACTAATGTGTCGCTCTAGTTATGCCATAGGTTATAGCTCACAATAGATGATGAGAGGTCATGTGAGACCCCCCATTCTCTAAGAAAATGAAGAAGCCGGTGGTTTTGTTACATTTCTCTTCATTTATCTTTTCAGTCGTATAGAAAACACCACAGTATTATGATGGGTGGTCTCGATGAGCTTGTTGGGGATTCAAAACTTCAAATACACATCCCAATACCTATCAACCATCACACCCACCTTAGATTAACAAAGTGTGGAGTTGGTTAATAGCTCGAGAAAGGGTTTCTGCAAAACCAGAAAGAAATACGGCGACGACGGAAATCACACTGGAAAAATTCGACAACCACCGTAAATTTCGGGTGCACGCCGAATCACTGCTCTATCAGTTGTTTGGCTGAGCACCAGAATTTCCTGTGGTCACCGGAAATTTTCCGGCAAGTTTTGCGGTTCATCGGTGTGGCGCCAAAATGATCCGTTGAAGGTTCCGGTTAGCCGAGTATTCCGCCAGAAATTTTCGGCACAGAATCTGGCACCACTGAAATTATCGCCAGTTCCTTCGCAGTCACCCCAAAACGGCTAGTCTTCCACCTATACTATATATACCCCCATTCTTATCCTTTTAGAGTTTAGGCATTCCATTTTAGATTCAACCTTGACCTCTCTCTCTCACCATTGTTGAAACACCAAAAGCATGAGGATCTCCCATTGGTAGAAAGGAAGAGGAGGTCCCGATCTATGTTTCCACCAAGCCAAATTTCATTACCCCTAGAGTTCATCGAGTTTGCTTGTTACTCTTGGGTTTGTGGGAAACCCAGGGCGGCTAGGGTCGCATTCAGCTTGTGATTTACCCCGTGGAATATTGGTGAGGGTTTGGAGACTACCTTAAACTGTACTACGAGTAAGTGAGCTATTTCATTGTATAATAGGCTCGGAGAATATGGTGTGAGCCTTAGTGGCATTGGGGAATCCTTATTGGAATCTCACTCCTCTCCAACATGAGGTAGCCCGCTTCCCAAAAGAAGTGAACACAACAATACATCTTCGTCTCCGCGTGCTTTGGTTATTCCTAAACCAAATCTCTTACCTATGTTGTTTAATTTGTGATAGTATTGGGCCACGGGCCGAGAAACAAAATTTTATCTTACGTGGTGCTCCCATGAGCTATTATCAGGACATAGGCCACGAGATTCACCACTAGACACGCCAGTGCGGATTATCGATGAAGCGCGACAGTTGATGCTGTGTCGATCAATCTCACGAACAGCTCCTCCGGATCCCCATGAACTCCTTCGCCAGATCCCCACAAACTCCTTTATATCCAGCTCCACGGGTGCAACGCCTCTACCAGTATCCACACGTACATGAAGGAGCATAGGTAGGGGATTGCTAGATCCTGTCTAACCCGATTTGGGAGTCGAGAAAGTGACAGCTAGATCAGGGACTCTCCCTTGTAACTCCACATATATACACCAATAGTTGGGCTCAACTCTTGAGGCCCATCTAGGCTGTACCCCAACTACCACATGGATCTAATCCACATGGGCTCCTAACCCTTAAGTGTGTGACCCTGTAGGTTCACGTACACCTGGACACAACATGAGCGACTCCTCCAAGTATCCCATCATGGCTGTGACTCCCACTCACTCCCATGAACACTTTGTCTCAAGTCGATAGATGGTAGCAGCCTCTAGCAAAATATGCAAACTCCCAAGTGTCCATGTCTAGAAGACAACCTTCAATGTGACTTTTGTCCAAGTACCTTTGACACACGATATATGTTGTCAATCTATAGGCGAGTAGTTTCCATCCCTTTAATATCTTAACCTATCTTCTCATTCCATGATATGTGATTCACTGAACTAAACCTTAGTCCGACTCCTCAGTTAAGACTTAACCGAGTCGCGCATGTCCATGCGTCCGAATCATATCATAGGACCGGGCCAAGAAAATATCTCTCCATTATGGAGGGGAAAATCCCATCTTGGTAATCCAAGTCGCGCAGCTTGTTTCACAACCAACCCGAACTCTACCTTTATAACTTCCCATTTACGGAACAAAATTTGATAGAACCTAAGTTGGTGATCCACAACTCAGATCATGCGATCACCTCAGGTCAATGGATTCTATTACTTGAGACTGCAAATGACAACATACTCGTTCCATCTCAACTAGGATCATTCCAACTCGTTAAACTCTTTAGCCGAGTCCAAGTAAGTTGGATAACATCACCATGCCCATGACAAGTGGAACCGAGTCATTCTCCAACTTTCACATTAGTCCATGTTATGTGTCCAGCACAACCACAACGACTAACGACAACTACTATGGACAACATGAATATATAGTTCCACAATCGAATCACATATTCGATGATGTATATTAGATGCTCATACAAGGACAACTTAATTACTTTATGAATACCTTGGGGAATATCATCATACATGATTTCCTCTAGGGCATATTCCCAACAATAGCCTCCGTTTTTGAAGTATCTTGTATCATCATCTAGGTTGCCTCACCTAGTTTGCATTTAGGCACACTTATATTCCACAAAGCCTAAAACTTTCAAAAGATTATAAAGAAATTTGTAGAAACCTATTCCCCCTCTAGGTTAACCATCTTACCCTTTAACTAGTCCAAGGTGGTCTTGGTCCATGGGATCAAGATGGAGGGGGTGTTGCGTGTTGGTTGGGCCAAGAGGACGATGGTCGGTCGTGTGGGTGTAGAGGGGTAGAGAGGGATAAAGGGACTGCTGTACCAAGTTATTATAAATAGGAGGGAATATATTTCATAAATACTTGGATCCTATTATCCCTTACCTCCATGTCCTAGAAGACAAGGGGAGAGCTGGAGTGTTGTGCTGCTATAGTGTAGGACGACCAGGGATGGTGTGAGGCTGCTAGACTAGCCACCCAAGTGATTTAGGTACGAGTTGTGATTTTAAGGGAAATTTTATATGGATTGCCTCTTTTTAGAAATCATCCCTAATCCTCACATGATCAAGTTGGTGAAAATTTAACTAGTTGGAGATGAAGAGCGATAACTAGTTGAGTTGGGGATGCATTAAAATTGATAAAAATTGAGTTCGAGTGGTTTTTCATGATCTTTAGTTTTCATATTTTCTTACTACCTTTGCCAATCTATACAAGATGATCTAGTAATTCATTTGGTTCAAGGGGCATATGGGTGGAAAGTCCAAGTGATGAAGATCACCATCGTGCAGGGAATTCATCTAGTTATTGATTGAGTACTCCTAGGAGAGATGCCAAAAATGGTTGAAAACAAGGCTATCAGAGCAGAACTTGTTTATCCTCCAAAACCATGTGGGTTTAAGAATCACAAGGCTCCAATGGAAACAAGGGAAGTGTGGATTGATATAAAAGGTTAAGTAGATCACCATCATGCCAGGAGTTGCCAAAAAGGAGATGGCATGTAGATGGGAGCTTCTGCCAAAGTAGGCATGTAGCTAATATTTGCAGAAAAGAATGTTTTCTTGACTTATAAACCATCAGGTAGGAGTGGGTCCAAGAAGGATTTAGCCAAGGGAAGAGTAGTACTTGGAAGTACTTATGATGGTTTACAAAATGGTTCAGGTACATTTCTAAAAATTGACAGGGGTTTGGAAAGGTTGGGGCTCAAAGATGGAATGTTGTTAATAGTTCTAGACTTAGTTAAAATTAAGGAAGAATTGGTTTTTTTTACTAGGATACAAGAGTTGATGTTTTTGAGAGGATGAAAGGTTCCAAACCCATCATCAAATGAATGATATTGAAGAGTAGGTTATGTAGAAGGGATCCATGGCTTGAGTTGGTATCTACTACCTTGGGGATAATAAAAAGTATGTGATTTACAAAAGGAATGAGATAAAGCAAACAGAAGGTCGGGATAATTACCAAGGGTCAAGACAAGCTTGGTAATCTAAGTGGATGGGCTCCTAGATTTAGGACGAAGTGTTGGTGATGTTAGGACACATTGAAGGGAATATGCCCAAAAGGCAATAATAAGGTGGTTATTATCTTATTCCTTGTTTATTATAAATGTTTATTTCTCATGCTATATTTGTATTAATTGGAAACGTTAATACATGTGTGTTTAATAAACAAATAAAGAGTTCCTAGTTATGCCTCTCATATAAACTAGCTCGTTGATTAACATAATGATCAATGTTTCCTGATCATGGACATTGGATGTTGTTAATAACAAGGTCACAAAATTGGTGGAATGATATGAGGACCATTCATCTAAAGTATAGTAATACGATCAAAGTCATTATATTTAAATTACTATAATATCATTACAAGTAAGTTTAGTCCTTAGACCATGAGATCATGTCAATCACTAACATATGAAGAGTGTCTTGATAACATCACACATCACACCGTAACAGGGTGGCTATAAAGGTGGGTTCAGATACTCCGAAAATGTTATGTAGAGGCTCATGGATCAAGAGAGGGATTTGTCCATCCAAATGACGGATAGTTATACTCTAGAACCTCTCGGTGATATCACATTGATATAGCTTGCAAGAAAGTGATGGAGATCACTAGAATGTTATATCATGGGAACGAGAAAAGAGTACATGTCGGTAAAGAGATCAAACTAGGAATGGGGATATGATGATCGAATCTCGGACATGTAAAATATCACGTGACAAAATTATTTAGTTACAAATGTAATAGGTTCACACAATTACTAGAAGTCATCGTTGAATGTGTGAGAGTCAGTACAGATCTGCAGGTCCCGCTGCTGATTATTGATAGGAGAGGGTGTCGTGGGAATGACCATGGCAGATGCTGCAATCGGCAGCGAGTAGTAGAACATAGGGCAAGGGCGGCCAGCCATCTGCGGTGCGAGATGAGGGCGGAGACACAAGTATTTACCCAGGTTTGGCCCCCCGGAGGGTAAAGACCTACTCCTGCTAGATTGTATTATGGTGGAAGTACAATGGGCAAGCTCGGCGGCTAGGCGACGAGTCGCTTGGGCGGATGATGGAACGTATCCTCTACTCGCCCTTTAGGGAGGTTTATATAGACTCACCCCCCTTAGGGTTTACAGATCTCAGCCGAATCAGTTAAGGTTTCAGCAATCATTTAACCTAATCCGACTGGGCCTATCTACACTTCTAGGCCTTCAGCTTCCAGTCGCTTGAGCCCATGCCAGGTCGTGATCCAGTCGCCGTTATTGCAGGCCCACTCACAGGTCCCTGGGCTAGACGGAATCGTCCTACTGGGTATACCCCGGTAGGCATATCCCCATCAGTAGTCCCCGAGGCCGTCGTTGATTGGTCGCAGGTGGTCGCTGGCAGTCGGTGTATACGGCTCCAATGCGGGCACCCAGTCGAATTGGCGGCGGACTCCTGAATAAAGGAAAAACCAGTTATTCTAGTCGCACTAACGGCGACTGATTTAGTCGCAGCTCGGCGAACGGGTCGGCGAATATTTAGTCACTGTTGTAGCGATCGGGTTGGCGAATTAGCAAGTCACGCAGAGCGACGAGTCGAGTGGATGAAGTTGGACCATCAAGTCGGGTCAAAACTAGCCGTTGGGGTAATCCAACGGTAACTTTTGGCGTAATCACCGCGGAGTAACGGCTCCCGAAATTGGCGGGTAAAAACCGCTATATAAGGGGAATGACGGGCGAGCGGGGAGACATTCCTTCATCTTTCCTCCGACCTCGCCCACCTCCGTTTCCGCTCCGCATCGCGATCCAACCGATCCAGAGAGCCCCGACCTCCGCAAATCTTCCAACCAATGGCCCCCTCCACCGAACCATGGGGCCGATCCAAGTGCACCAGGGCGCTATTGGCGTCGTTCGAAGAGGCCGGGATCCTGCGCGCCGGCAGGTGGCGCATCCCCACGGCCGGAGATGTGACTCTGGACCCACGCGAGGGAGAATTCATTTGCTTCCCCAGCCACCTGGAACGGGGGCTGGGGTTTCCCACTTCTCTATTCTTCCGGCGGTTCTGCGCCTTCTATAGGATCTAGCCGTCGGACCTAGGCCCGCATAGCATCGAGCAACTCGCTATTTTCGTGGCGTTCTGCGAGTGCTATCTGGGCTGTAGGCCCTACTTCCCCCTGTGGCAAGATCTATTCCATGGGAGGATTAGCCGCGAAGAGTCAGGCGGCCCAATGCTGGCAGCGGGTGGCCTGACGTTTCAACTGAAGTCGAAGGCGTCCTTCTTCGACCTGATGCTGCCGGCCAAGGCGGCAAGCGAGTGGAAGAAATCCTGGTTCTACGTCACCAAGGCGACTCCAGATGGCGAGGTGGCGCTTCCAAGGTACTCCGCCAACCGGCCTGAACCGCGCCGGCTCCAAGCCAGCAAGCTCCCGCTGAACCAGCGGATGGTTGTCGATGAAATGTTGCAAACCATCCGCGGCCTGAAGAAGAAGGGCCTCCAAACAATCAATCTTTACAACTGCTGGCTCGAGCGGCGGCTCGTGCCTTTGGCCCACCGCGACCATTATATGTATGAGTACGCAGGTAGGGATGATCCAACAAAATCCCGCCTCATCGAGTGGAAGCTCGAGGACTATATCCTGGCTCTGAAGAAGATCACCCAGGCGGCGTACCTGGACGCGAAGGCCGGGGTCGCCCCCTATACCGCAAGGCTCCCAGCTCCTATGGTAAGTCGCTATTTTGTCGTCATTCGCAGTCGCAGATGATGCAGTCGCGGTTATGCTGACGTTGTTTCATTTTTGTTGTAGCTGTTCCAAGTGGTGGAAGGATGGCTTTCACCCGCAGATGATGAAAACTCGAGCTCGTCCGTTCGGGACGGGAGCGAGTTGCCACCCGCCAGAGGCGGCGCTGGGAGCGACGCGGGTGATGACGACAATGATGACAAAGATGAACCCGTGGAGGACGCCGCTCCGATGGTTCGCAAAACTCGTGGACAGCATCAGCGCGAGCTCGAGGCGAGTAAGAGCCTCGAACGTCACGACGACAATGACGATGAGCTCCCCGAGCACACCTCGCGTCGCGAAGCTACACCGTCGAAGAAGAAGAAGAAGAAGGAAGTGAAGGCTCCGCCAAGGAGGAAGACGAAGCCAGCGAAGCAGGCGTCTCCGCCTCGCTCTTCGACTAGTTCTGACGCCAGCAGCTCGGCTAAGGGTGAAGCGGAGCACCCGACGGCAACACCGGAAGCCGCTGCCCTCCTTGATGAGGTACCTCTGGCCTCGCTTCCACCCCCGTTCGCCCCGATCTCTAGGTTGGGGGCTATTCTAGCCGCAGCGACTTCGCCTCCCAGGAGAGTTCCCGCAGACGTCGTCACGGAGGCTCCTGCTGCGGCCTCGTCTTCGAAGAGGCCCTCCGTGTCTTGGACACGACGTGCTCGAGATGTGCCTCAGTCGGAAGTTGGGTCCCGAGCTGGAGAAGTCGGCCAGTATCCGCACGGGACTGCGGTTCATACCAATCGCCAAGTAAGTTTCGTTCATCTGCTTGCCTTCCGTTGTACTTCGGACAAGTTTGCTCATATCGTTGTTTCGCAGGACTGGAGTTAAGAAGATCGGCCACCCTTCCGTGGCCAAGGTGCCACCAGTCATCGCCGAGGAGGACCCCTCATAGAAGAGGAAAGCTGATGAGGTCGCTGCCCCCACAGACAGTGCTAAGAAGGCCAAGGGCGACGATGTCGTCACGGTCTCTGACGACACGACAGTTGCTCCGAGTGATCCTCCGACTGCGACGGAGGCGGCCTTGAAGACCAAGGAGGATGTTTCCTCGTCTGGGATGGCCGAGCCGGCTCCTCTTGGTGCTGGAGCGTCCGCCGCGACCTTCCCCCGCTTTATGGCCAAAGCGGCTACAACGAGTGGTACAGCGGCATCGAGCCGCACGCCTGGGGTCGCCGAAACGGAGGTCAAGCAGCATCGCGGACACACTCCGGCTCTTATCGCATCTTTGGACGCGCTGCAGCTCCACGGCATGCTGGGCGCAGCCATCCAGGTATGTCCAGTCCCCGAGGATCGGGCCACTGAATTTCAGTGGTCAGATTCTTATAGTGTTTGTTTTTATTTCTAGCACCCAGTCCCAGAGTGCCTAGTCGCTGAATTTCAGCGGGTGGGCACTTAGGATTTTTGATCTCCAGTCCCCGAGTGCCTAGTCGCTAAATTTCAGCAGTTGGGCACATAGGATTTCATTGTTGTTGACTGTTTGATTTGTGCGCAGGGCTTGCAGCGTGAATCAGCCGACCGGCTTGCTGCGAAGTGCCGCGCGGAGAAGGAACTTGTTGCCGTCCAAGAAACAAAGAAGGGACTCCGAGCGATCGCCGCCAAAGCCGAGGAGGTCCGCCAGGTCCTTGTCCCGGCGAGTGAGCTGACGGCGGCTCAGTCTGCATTGAGTACGGCTGAGAAACGGATCGCTGATCTGGAGCGCGAGCTCAAGGAAGCGAAAGCGGAGGCGAGCGCGGCGGATGGGCGAGCAAAAGCTGCTGTTACAGCTGCCGCTGAAGAGCGAAAGGTCTCTGATGCCCTCGTTATTGGGCTGCAAAACGACTTCTCCTCGCTTCAAAGCTTCATCACGGGCCTCTGCCGTCCTTTAATTGGTAAGATTTCTGCCTCTTCCTGTAGTATCTGCATTATGTAATCTTTGTTGTACTCACTGCCGCCCTCTGTCCACAGGTCGGATTATCGACAGCTCGGAGGAGGCGCAGTCGTACGACGCGCGGCAGTGTGTGACCACTCTGGTCGACTCGGCCACGTTGTCCGCGGCTTGCATTCGGGCGTATCTTCAGGAGATATCGCCTACGGAAGTGTTTCCCAGCAACCTCGTCGAAGTATGGCGGTATCTGGAGAAGGCGCCATCAGTCGTCGAGTTCATGACGCGGTCAGTGTTCCGCCACGGGGCGGCGACGGTGCTCAGCCTTGGGCGTGCCCACTTCCCGGAGGACTTCGATCTTGACGACGTGACGAGTGTCTAACCCTCGTCGATGGGCTCGGTGGAGATCGCCGAGGTGCTGAAGCTGACGGACCGGGCCGCGGTGTACTCCGACCGCGTCTGGGCGATGGGCGACCTCCTCCCCTATTAGGAGACGGCTGTCGCCCCCAATGATCCTGAGCCGCCGCGTCGGGACTTCAAGGTCGAGCAGCCCTTCCGTGCGGCGATGGCGGGTGAGTTGACGACGTATCCGTCGAACCTGTACACGCCCTTCATTTGCAACCGCAGGGGTGGCGGTGAGTCGCCGTCGAAACCTGCGGAGTAGAAACACTATGCCCTGGGGCGTTAGTAGCGATTGCCCATTGGACTTAACTTGTATTTTGGAACGACGATGTTCTGTTGTAATGAAACTTCGTATTATTTTGTGAATTGTTTCATAATTTTGATTGCTTATTAGACGAGTCCCCGAGCGCGTCCGCCCTTTTTATGGGGTTTACCTCGTTTGTTATGTGTTTGTGGTTTTGAATGTTTTGTCAGTTGTTTTGTTATTGAGATCGACTCGCCCGAGCTCGGAGAGCCAGTCGCAGGGCGACTCCCGTGAGTGCTCTTTACTTGACCGTTTTCCCTTGCGCGAACGAGGTCGGGTGGCCGAGTCCCCGAGCGTGGTACTTGGTGGTTCTAGTCGCAGCTCCAGGATGGGTGAGGACTGAGCGTGTTAGAGGAAGTTTGTCACTCCTGCCTGACCCGTAGGGTCAGTCGCATGGCGAGTCCTGGGCGCGCTCTCATACTTACCGTTTTTCCCTAGTCGCTCGTACTCGACTGGTCCTCAGTCCCCAAGCGTGGTACTTGGCCATTCGAGTCGCGGTGCCGAGGGTGCGGAGGACCTTGGTCGTTGTGAGGAACAAGGGCAGTTGTCTTGGCTCGTTGAGCCAGTCGAGCTAGGCGACTCCAATGGTGCTCCGGGTTGGCATTTTTCATGGACGTTACGAGTCCTGGGGTAATCCAGTGCACTCGGAACGCACTACTTGGCCATGCCGGTCGCTGTACCAGAGGTTGACTTCTGCGGTTAGCTTGACGCTGTTATTACGAGTGCGAGTGGCACAAGGCACGGAGAGTAGACGCAATTTGCGGTAACCGATTTGTTTTATTTCATAGCAGGTGGAGAGTACATGTATGGAATTATAGGAGCAGAATTTCCGTAGTAAGTTTACATTCCACGGTCGCTTGACGACAAGTTTCCCGTCTCCTCGGACATCGGTGAGGTAGTAGACGTCGTTGCCGAGGACTCGCCCGATGGCGAATGGTCCCTCCCACGGGGGGCATAGCTTGTGCATGCCCTTCTTGTCTTGGATGAGGCGTAGCACCAGATCGCCTTCCTGGAACGTGCGAGTCCTTACTCGCCGGCTATGGTAGCGGCGGAGACCTTGTTGGTAAATGGCGGTGCGGGAGCGGGCGAGGTCGCGTGCCTCGTCGAGTTGGTCGACTCCATCCTGGCATGCGAGTTCGTCTGCGGCCTCCATGTAGTGGACGACCCTGGGCGAGTCGTGTTCTAGGTCGGTGGGCATGACTGCCTCGGCCCCATACACCATGAAGAAGGGGGTGAAGCCTGTCGACCTGTTGACGGAGGTGCGGATGCCCCAGATGATGGAGGGTAGATCCTCGACCCAGCACCCGGCGGTGCGCTCGAGTGGTACTTGGAGCCGTGGCTTCAGGCCGTGGAGGATGCTCTGGTTGGCTCGCTCCGCCTGGCCGTTGGACTCCGGGTGAGCGACTGAGGCGAGGTCGAGTCGGATGTGATGTTCCTCGCAGAACTCGGCCATGGCTCCTTTGGCGAAGTTGGTGCCGTTGTCCGTGATGATGCTGTTTGGGAACTCGTAGCGATAGATGAGCTCGCGTAGGAACTTAGTGGAGGTCTTCCCGTCGCATTTCCGGACTGGCTTGGCCTCCACCCATTTTGTGAATTTGTTGACTGCGACCAGTAGGTGGGTGAAGCTAGAGGGGGCCTTTTTGAAGGGGCCTACCATGTCCATACCCCACACGGCGAACGGCCAGGTGATGGGGATTGTCTTGAGCGCCGAGCTCGGTATGTGGGTCTGGTTGGCGTACTTCTGGCACCCGGCGCACCGCTGGACAATGTCGATAGCGTCTACGTGTGCGGTAGGCCAGTAGAAGTCGTGTCGCATAACCTTTGCGACTAGAGAGCGGGCGTCGGCGTGGTGGCCGCAGTCGCCGGAGTGGATGTCGTGGAGGATTTTGCATCCTTCAGCGGGTTGGACGCAGCGTTGGAACACGCTGGTCGCGCTACGTTTGTGGAGCTCGCCGTCGATGATGACGAAGGATTTGCAGCGGCGTGTTATCATCTGCGCGTCTATTTCGTCTGCTGGCAAGGTGCCTCCCTCCAGGTAGGCGATGTACGGCGTTGTCCAGTCCTCTGGCTCGGCGATGAGTGCGACTAGGGATGCCTCTGGTTGCAGCGGGACTCCGATGTCGATCTCCCTTGGGGGAGACACGGAAGGCTTGGTGATGGTGTCGAGGAAGATGCCGGCAGGTGGTGCTAGTCGAGCCGAGCCGATACGAGAGAGTGCGTCGGCCTCCTCGTTCTTCCACCTGTCGATCCACTCGACGGAATAGCCCGCGAAGTGTCCGCCCAGCTTGTCCACTGCTTGGCGGTAGGCCGCCATGGTGGGGGAAACGGCGCCGCAGGTGCCAGCTACTTGCCCAGCGACGAGGTCAGAGTCTCCGTAGCAGCGTAGGCGGTTGACATTCATCTCCTTGGCGGCTCGCATGCCGTGGAGTAGTACCTCGTACTCGGCCATGTTGTTGGTGCAGGTGGTGAAATCGAGGCAGAGGATGTAGCGTAGCTTTTCGCCCTTCGGAGAGGTTAGCACGATCCCTGCTCCTGCACCGTCCGCATTCTTGGAGCCGTCAAAGTGTAAACTCCAGTAGTGGAGGTATGGCAGCTTTTCTGGCTGCTGGGCCTCCTCCCAGTCGGCGATGAAGTCCGCGAGAGCCTGCGACTTGATCGCTTTGTGCGACTCGTACTTGATGTTGTGGACGCCGATTTCGACGGCCCACTTGGCGACTCGCCCGGTCGCCTCACGGTTGCGAATGATGTCCTGCAATGGTGCTGAGGAGACGACCCTTATCAGGTGCTCCTGGAAGTAGTGCGACAGTCGCCGCTGCGCTCTGAAGACCGCGTATACCAGTTTCTGGTATTGCGGGTATCGCTGGCGCAATTCGGTGAGGACCTCGGTGATATAGTACATGGGTCGATGTATTGGGCGTTCCTTTCCTTCCTCTGGTCGCTCGACAACCATGACGGCGCTGACGACGTGCTCAGAAGCCGCGACGTAGACCAGCATGGGTTCCTTGTCGACAGGGGCGGTGAGTAATGGTGCTGCGAGTAGCACCTTCTTGAGGTCGCGGAGCGCGTCGTCCGCCTCCTTGTCCCACTGGAAGGTGGGGTTCTTGCGCATCAGGCGGTATAGGGGCATCACCTTTTCGCCCAATCGGAGGATGAAGCGACTGAGGGCCACGACTCGCCCGGACAGCTTCTGGACGTCACGCAGGCACTCGGGTTTGCCGAGTCGAGCGATCGTGTCGATCTTGGTGGGATTCGCCTCGATCCCGCGCTTGGAGAAGACGTATCCTAGTAGCTGCCCTGCTGGTACACCAAAGGTCCATTTGCCTGGGTTGAGTTTTATCTTGTATTTCCGCAGGTTGGCGAATGTTTCCGCCAGGTCGGCGAGTAGGTCGCCCTGGCGGGCGGACTTCACTACCACGTCGTCGATATAGACGTGGATATTGCAGCCAATTTGGCTCACAAGGCACTCATGCATACATCGCTGGTAGGTCTCCCTGGCGTTCTTGAGGCCGAAGGTCATGGCTGTGTAGCAGAAGGATCTGAATGGCGCGATGAACACCGTCTTCTCTTCGTCCTCAACGGCCATTTTGATCTGGTTGTACCCAGAGTAGGCGTCGAGGAAGCATAGCGACTCCGAGCCCGCGGTGGAATCGATTATTTGGTCGATCCGCGGGAGGACGAATTGCTCCTTCGGGCAGGCGCTGTTTAAGTTTGTGTAATCGATCACATCCTCCAGGTCCCATTTTTCTTCTCGACTAGGACTGGGTTTGCCAGCCACTTGGAGTATTTTATTGGCCGGATGAAGCCTGCAGCGAGTAGACGGTGCACCTCCTCGGCAATGGCTCGGCGGCGCTCTTCGTTGAAGGGCCGCAGCGATTGCTTAACAGTTCGCACTTTGGGGTCGGCGTTGAGTTTGTGCTCACCGAGTTCCCTAGGGACACTAGGCATGTAAGAGGGCTTCCATGCGAAGGTGTCACTGTTCTCACAGAGGAACTCGATGAGCGCGCCTTCCTATGTTGGGCTCATGCCCGTCCCGATCGTCACCGTCTGGCTGGAATCGCCTGGGACCAGCTCGACGGTGCGGGTATGCGTCGTTGCCTCGAAGGCCGAGGTGTTGCCACCCTCCGAGTTGGGCTTCTTGAGTATAGTGGGGTCGTCGTTGTTGACCCCTCTCGCGTATTTGGCGAGCTCATCGGTGTGGTTGGCCTCGGCCGTGATGACGGCGTCGGCGAGTTCGGCTCCTTTGGCCTCGCACTCGGCGGCCATGTCGGGGTCGCCATGGATGGTGATGATGCCACGCGGTCCGGGGAGCTTCATCGCGTTGTACGCGTAGTGGGGCACCGCCATGAACTTGGCGAATGCCTGGCGCCCCAAGACGCAGTGATAGGGGCTGTCGAAGGGCACCAGCTCCAAAGACGATCCGCTCAGTGCGGAAGTTTGCCGGTGTGCCGAAGGTGACTGGCAACGTGACCTTGCCGATCGGGTACACCTTCCGACCGGGGATGATGCCATGGAACGTGGTGTAGGTCGTCTCGACCATCGACTGCGGGAGCCGCAGTCGCCTGAAGGTGTCTAGGTACAGGATGTTGATGGATCCGGCGAGTGATGCTGGGGTCGCCGAATCGGCGTCGTCGTTGATGGCCGCGTCTTCCACGGCCGCGGCAGTTTCAGCCATGTCGCTGTGGGCTGAGTCGTACTCGGAGGCGAGGCGGTGGATCGTGCGGACCTGACTCTCAGAGAGTCGGTCGCGTGGCGGCGACTCGCGGATGCGAGCCGAGTCCTCCGAGATGATGACGTCGGTGAGGCCGACGAAGAGACCGATCGTGCTAACCGGCAGGATCATGCTGTGTGTGATGGGTCGCACCGCCGGGACGTAGCTGCTCGGCAAGATTTGGAGCATCTCGCCGATCGCTATCATGCGGCCGGTGGCGACCGACTCGTTGATGGGCAGATTGGATCTCACCGCAGAACACCGGCCAGACCGGCCAGGCCCCACGGTGGGCGCCACTGTCGTGGGAATGACCACGGCAGATGCTGCAATCGGCAGCGAGTAGTAGAACATAGGGCAAGGGAGGCCAGCCATCTGCGGTGCGAGATGAGGGCGGAGACACAAGGATTTACCCAGGTTCGGCCCCCAGGAGGGTAAAGACCTACTCCTGCTAGATTGTATTATGGTGGAAGTACAATGGGCAAGCTCGGCGGCTAGGCGGCGAGTCGCTTGGGCGGATGATGGAACGTATCCTCTACTCGCCCTTTAGGGAGGTTTATATAGACTCACCCCCTTAGGGTTTACAGATCTCAACCGAATCAGTTAAGGTTTCATCAATCGTTTAACCTAATCCGACTGGGCCTATGTACACTTTTGGGCCTTCAGCTTCCAGTCGCTTGAGCCCACGCCAGGTCGTGATCCAGTCGCCGTTATTGCAGGCCCACTCGCAGGTCCCTGGGCCAGTCGGAATCGTCCTGCTGGGTATACCCCGGTAGGCATATCCCCATCAGAGGGGTCTCGATCATGTCTACATTATTCGAGAATCGTAGGGTGACACACTTAAGGGATATCGACACCATTTGGAGCAAATAAGATTCCTGAGAAAGAAAAGGAAAGTGCTAGAATTATTTCAACGGAAACCGGAATTATTTCGGGTGAAATTGTTGAAAGTGGTTTTACATATGAAATTGAAAAATGTTGCAAGGGGGTTTTATGTGAATGTTTTTTAATTAATGTAATTAAAAATATTCTGAATAAAATAAATAAAAGAGTTTTATTAAGTGAGAGCTTGCATTAAAATTGGTGGAAATTTATTGGACGTGAGTGGAATTTTGAGTTGAGGAGTTTTTATGTGAGGGGAGGCATGTTTATGTGAGTGGGAGATCCACCCACTTGAATGATGGAAGAGGCGGGGCACCACCATGGATACCATGACATGGGAGGTGGCTGCCCCCTCTTTCTATAAAAGGCCCCCCTCTCCTCCTCTCATCTGACACCTCCTCGTGAAGGATCTCTCTCCCCCTCTAGTATTTCCCCATGGTCTCAGACTAGCGAGATACATGTTCTAGGTGGCTTTTTATGGAGAGAGGATTTTCTACTTCCGCTGCACTGCTGGAGCAAGGCCGCGGAGGTGGACGGGGTTCCGCATGTCTGTGCAATCATGGATGCTCCGCTGAGTTGCAGTGCTACCAGACTCCTACACGATCTTGAGATAGGCAAGATATCGACTACATTACCAATGATTCCATACTCGTAAAGCTTTGTCGGTCTTCAAGGGTATGTATTCTAGATGTATATCCACCCGTTGATTGTATCTAGATAGATGTATCATGGCATATACAGTTCTCATCGTAGGAAAAAAAATTGCTTTCTAGGCTACGAACTCAATAGTGGTATCAGAGCCGGATCTATGCATAGATGCTTTGCACGGGTAGTACACATATGATTATATGGGCACTAATGGTCATGTTATTGCTTCTTATGTGTATTTTGGATATTGGTGGCATAGTGGGATGAAGCGGCCCGGACAAACTTTACATGTCCTTGCACATGAGACATGTTCCAAGCTTGACATGTAACTAGTTTTGCATAAGTGGCTTGCGGGTGTCGGTCTCTCCTACTATAGTCAATATCTGATTTACAATGATTTGCCAATAATTTGATTATCATCGTTGTGGTTTCATGTTCGTAGGTAAGAACGGTTCTATCTCCGAAAGCCCTCAGCCACTAAAACATGCAAAAGATAAATTAGAGGCGTCTAGTTTTTGGTTTTGCCGGGCAAGTACTATGATATGGTAGAATTATAATGTGTAGAATGGTTTGATACTATTGGAAATTATAATATGGCAAAGTGTAATTTCCATAGACCTTGGCCTTACACATATAGGAGTGATAAATATCATACCATGATGCACAAGATAATGATCAAGTGCAAGAACCATATCATATCACTTTTATCATATGATGTTTGTTTGCATCTTATATTGCTTGTTTGGCACTTTAGTAGAATTACAAGATGATCCATTATTTAAATATCAAGATAAAAAATGTGTTCTTCCTTACTATGCGTAGTTGAAAAGTTCGTCATTTTGAGACACCACGTGATGATCAGGTGTGATAGACTCAACGTTCACATACAATGGGTGTAAGACAGTTTTACACACGCGATACTAAGGTTCTTACTTGGCGAGCTTAGCTATACAGACATGTCCACGGAACACGAACCAAAATGTAAGGCCATGAATTGGTTATATGAACCTTAGTATGAGGCCCCTAACCCTAGCCATGAATTGCCATTGGTTATATGATGCCCATATTGATGCACGCCTTTGAAGCTACACCAACCCACGTGATGATCGGAATTGGTGTAGTGGATTTGGTTCATGTAATCACCAAAACAACTAGAGGGATGTTGGTTTTGAGTGGGAGTTCATTTCTAATTTGGATTAGTCGAACTCAATTTATCATATATTAAATCAGAGTAAATTTGCATAATTTGTTGTAGTCATTGGCATCCGTTCACTACCTTATACTTAGTTATAATTGAGATAAAAGTACTATAGAATTCTGGATATTTACTTTACGAACTGGTATCCTATTGTTTTGGGTGTCAATCTAAAGTTTAATAGACCTATTGCAAACTTTTAGCAAACCCCGTTTACTCCATGAAGTTTAATAATTAGTATTAAATCAACAGTAACAATTCCATTGTTAGTGTCTAAAGTATCATGTTTGCCTCCATGATTCTTGACATTCAAAAGAATGTTTTAATATCAAGGTTATCTAGGAACTGAAAGAATTATTTCATAAACCATCATGTGTGAAAAATATTATGATATCTGAAACAATGTTTTTGGTTGCAATATGATAGAGTATAATTGAGCAAAATATATGTTCTCATATTGGATGAGAATTTGCGAAGGTTGGAGATGCTAGACATCCTAATCATCCAAAAAGGTTTTGGAAAGTAATGTTATAATCATGATTCACCATTATAAGCTATAGTAGCTTGATCATGAAAGTTTTCATGATAAGGATGATTATAAGATGTAGGTAAAATGTTTACTACACTAAAAGATTACTAAAGAATGGTTTTTGAAAGAACGCCAAACATTTGATGATGGTGATCTACTTCAAAGTGGAAGTCCAAAGGTATTTGTATTTCATTATACATGCTTTGGACTATGTGTCATGTGTATGGCGCCACTATTGATGTTGATAGATTCTTTTAAAAGGGAAAGGGAGTGTTGAAAGAGAATCTCAGAAATATTTGGCAGAAAAAGAAAAGACTAGAAATTGTCTAGCTTAGGTATATAGATGATATACATGTTATGGTTGTATTCTTTGCTTGTTAAACAATATGGTTCGTGGGTATTGGATGCCGAATTGGTTGGTGTGAAATGTCATACAGGAAAACATAATTCATGAAATGCAAAGGCCTAAGTAACCAGCAAGAGAATATGTGATGATGTTCATCAAAAACAAACAAAGTGTTGTTGTATTTCTCGTTGACATCAAAGCTTGCCTTCAAGATTTTTTATTTTTCAGGTATTATGAGAACAAAAGGTTGTTCAAATAATTACCGTATTGCATATAAGATGGATGATTTACAAGTCTAGTTGGAGAAATCACGTCCATACAAACTAATGCTAAAAATTTCGCAAGACAAATGATTGAAAGATCACTTACGAAGTGTCATCGCCCTTTAAATTATATTGGAAAGAAAAACATGAAGAAAATCCATGTTGATGGAATTTTGGAGTCTTTTGATTTTGATCAAATGACACTTGTGAGACTTTCCTGGAGATAATTGAAAATTCGTTCAAAGGCCAAAAAAGAACGAACGACTAACTTATTGGAATTTGTACATATTGATGTATGTAGTCCATTATGTGTAGTCGTGAGCGATGGATTTCAACTTCATATGCTTTCTCCAGAATTTTGAGTGATTATATGTGTATATTTACTTAATAAGGAAGAAGTGTGAAATATTTGAAAACTTATAAAGACTTTCAAGATGAAGTGGAAAACCATTATAATAAGAAAATAAATAATTTATGAGTTGATCATAAAGGAAGATATTTACACTAAAAAGAGCTCCATCGTGATCCATTGAAATAACTCCATATAATTTATGGTTTGGGATAAATCCCAAGTTGTACTTTCTTAAATTTTGGTAAGCTAGACATAAGTAAAATTTTACAACCAAAGTCAGATGAGCAAGCCTTCGTAGGTTATTTCGAATAACCATTGAGTTTTCCTCCATAACACCAAACACAAAAGTGTTTATCGCTTAGAACATAAAGTTTCTCGAGAAGGAACTTTACGTGAAAAGTTAAGTGGGACGACAATAGAATTTTGATGAGGTTATTGAAACTTAGCTATTTGTGCTGAGTTGCGCAGCGCCGAAAAATGTCCCAGAGGCAGCCAAAATGCTCAGGGCTCACGTGCCTCAAAGGTTGTGGTCACAGAGGTTTATGTTCCTATTGAACCAAATAGGTCGGGTAAACAATCAAATACTAAGATTTAAGAGTAAATCATTATTGTTTGACAATGATGAAACAACTATATGCAAAGAAGCGATGATGGGCTCTGACTCTGTCAAATAGCTTGAAGCCGTAAAATCCTTGATAGTTGCATACACGAGAAATCAAGTTTTTGAACTTGGAAGACCCTCCAGAAAGGCACGAATCCTATCGGTTGTATTTGGATCTATAAAGAAATATACATGGATGTTTCACATCTATGAAATAGTCGACATGTCAGTAAAGATTTTACGACAATGTTCAACAAGTCGATTATGACAAGATTTTATCTTTCATAGCGATATTTTGTCTAGACGGATTAATGTAGCAATCACTACATATAATTTTGGTATATGGTAGTTAAACAAACAAAACAAAGTTCTTCTAATAGAATGGTTACCTAGGACGTGTACATGACTTGGTCCAAAGGGTTTTGTTCAGTCAAAGGATGCTAAAAAGGCATGCAAACTTCAATGGTTGATGTAAGCATCGCGGAGTTGGAATCTTCACCATGATGAAATTATTAAAAGGTTTAATTTCATCGAAGACGATGAAGATACTTGTGTTTGCAAGAAATTAAGTGGGAGCGCTAATACATATTTCTAATACATTATGTGGAGGACACCGTGTTGATTGGAAATGATGTATCTTTTATTGACATAGGTTAAGAATTTCAATTCGATGAAAGACTTAGGCAAAACCCGAATATTAGGCATGAATCTCTACATGTATAGATTGTGATGCTAATATGATTATGCTAGACATACATATATGAGATATTGAATGAGTTCAATATGAAAACAATGATAAAAGGTTATTGTTGCATGAAAACGGATTGAATCAAGATTCAAGTGTATTGACACTTGGTAAGTGAATCAAGATTCAAGTGTATTGATACTTGGTGAGTGAAATCACACAAATATTTTGATCAATCATACCATGATATGTACACATCCAGATATATCCTATGCTCTAATGTTATGAGCATATACCAGAATGACTCATAAGATGATCATTAGATGATAGTAAAGATATTCTTATTATCTTCTGGAAGAACTAAAAATATATTTATGTAGAGGTGACAAACAGTTACAAATAGCTCATTGTAAAGTGTTACATTGGTACTAGTTTTGTCACAAGATTAAGTTTATCTAAATTTAATATATGGGTGACACAATGTAATGGAAATGACGTTCCATGCTGGATTTGGATTAATTCCAAAGTTAAGACATTATGACGAATACTACAACAAAAGGCTTAATATATGACTGTTATAGTAGTAGCAAAGGAGGGCATTTGTGTCAAGTAGTTTGTTATCAAACTAAGGGGTGGTTCAAAACGGGATAACACTATAAAGATATATTGTATGACAATAGTATCGACATGATTTAACCTCAAGGAACTAAAGGTCTCACCAAAGGACCAAATTTATATAATGCCATCTCAATAGAGAATGTGTGATGCGTGGAGACGCAAAGACATGCAAATACACACGGACCTGAAAGTGTCATATCCGGAGATTAAGTTTACCACTAGAAAACGCGTATATACAACACCCGAAGGCCATATTTGTTGAATGCGCAAGTTTTTTAAACTAGATTATTATTGACTCTAGTGCAAGTGGGAGACTGAAGGGAATATGCCCGAGAGGAAATAATAAGGTGGTTATTATCTTATTCCTTGTTTATGATAAATGTTTATTTCTCATTCTATTATTTTATTAGTCGGAAACAATAAATGTCTGTTCAATAAAGAAATAAAGAGTTCCTAGTTATGCCTCTCATATAAACTAGCTCGTTGATTAACATGTTGATCAAGGTTTCCTAATCATAGACATTGGATGTTGATAATAACGAGGTCACAACATTGGCGGAATGATGTAATGAACATTCATCCGTAGTATATTAATACGATCAAAGTCATTATGTTTAATTTACTAAAACATCATTACAAGTAACTTTATTCCTTAGACCATGTGATTGTTGGAATTTTGGCCCAAAATAGCCCAGCCCATTTTTCCATTCCAATAATTCCTGAAAATCCTAGAGGCCCATGTGGCTCATTCATGCTTGGCAAGAGGTGGGACAAATTTTAGTCCCATATTGCTAGTTGAAGGAGGTTTGCACCAGCTTATAAGGGAGGCTCTCCTACCACTTGGTAAAAGGATGAGAAGGAGAAGGAGAGAGTTCCAAACGCGTGCTCCTCCTCCTCCACCGCCCACCTCGCCACGCCTCGCCTCGCCCATGGGTTTTAAATACGACTTAGTGGAGGTTTAATTCAAACTTAGTGGAGGCTGTTTGGCTTTGGTCGCTGCCTGTTCGTTTCCTCTTCTGACATTGCCTGTTCGCCTGTCTACCCATGCCTATAAGAGCGAAAGGTCGCTCCTTTCCTCAGACATCTATTAGAACCATCGCCTCCAAGTTCTAGAGCACTGAGCTGCCACCAGTTCTTCCCCATCCCGTCTTGCGGCGTGCACAACAAGCCAGGACAGTAGTCCTCCGGAACCCCGCTTCTTCGAGTCCTGTACGGGAGAAGGGCGATAAGGTTTTTGGGGAGCGCTATCGGCGCGACTACTTACTTCATCACGGATTCCTTCACCAACACCGACAACATCTTCCCTAACGACGACTTCTTCCCTGCCATCGAGAACCTATTCCTCGATGACATGGGTGACAACTCCAACTCCGGTGCACTGCTGTATGTTTTCTTTATTCATATTGTTTAGATTATTTCGATCTATCTGCAACTCTCTGCACACTTTCTGTCAGATTACTTGGCTTGTTTATTTTCGATCGTTCTAGTCATGTGTTATCTGCTATTTATTTCGCATAAATCACTTTGTAAATTGCTCATATTTCCAACAATCCAAAAACCTTATTATAGGCAATTTACTCCAAGTGGTTTCGTGGCATCTGTGAAGCCACATGTTTTAGAGGGTATGCACTATAAGAGATGGCGTGTGAGAGCAGTTCTCTGTTTTGAGAACATGAACTACTATGACGCCACTCTTGACAAGCCTGAGGGAGAGCTTACTCCTTCCCAGGAGCAAGTTTTCCAGAAATCTGACAAGCTATTTAGGGATGCTCTGTTGTCTATGCTTGGGAGAACATTGTTGAACCCTATATGCCATTTGATAATGGCAAGGGCATGTGGGCTGCTCTCAAGGCCAAGTTTGGGGTCTTGAACACTGGCAGTGAACTGTATATCATGGAGCAATTCTATGACTTCAAGATGTCCGACGGTCGCTCCGTCGTTGAGCAGGATCATGAGATACATGCACTGGCCAAAGAGCTTGACTACTTCTCCTGTGTGTTATCGGAAAAATTTGTTGCCGGGGGAATTATTGCCAAGCTTCCCCATTCATGCAGGAACTTTTCTACTTCTCTAAAGCACAAGAGACAGGAGTTTTCTGTATCCGATATCATTGGGACTCTTGATGTGGAAGAGAAGGCGAGAGCAAAAGACACACGTTCTCGAGTTGTTGAGGGAGGTTCAAGTGCCAACTTGGTATAGAAAATGAACTTCCAGTCCCAAAAGTTCAATAACAAGAGCAAGTTTGATGGAAAGGGCAAGTTTGATGGGAAGAACAAGCCCTCACAGTCTAACAATTTCAAGAAGAAGACTGATAAGAAGAAACTTTCACTGGGGTCCTAGCTGTCCCAACCGCTATGACAAGCGCCAGCATGGGAAGAGCGTCAATACCTCTAATATTGTCATGGGCGACGTTGATATGAAGGATGTTGGGTATGGTATATTACCTATTGTTCTTTCATTATGTCATCCTCCTGATTGGTTGATTGACACGGGTGCTAATGTACATGTTTGTTCTGATATTTCCATGTTTTCGTCATATCAGGTCAGAGGGACTCAGTCCATGTTGATGGGGAATGGCTCGCATGCTTCTGTTCATGGTGTTGGTATGGTCGATCTGAAGTTCACTTCGGGAAAGACCGTACGCCTGAAGAACATGCATCATGTTCCCTCAATAAATAAGAATCTTGTTAGTGGATCTCTTCTATGTCGCGATGGCTACAAGATTGTTTTCGAGTCCAATAAGTTTGTACTATCTAAGTTTAGTACTATTATTGGTAAAGGATATGAGTGTGAAGGTTTGTTCCGCCTAGCATTATCAGATGTTTGTAATAAAGTTGTGAATCATGTTTCATCTGATCATATATCAAATGTTTGGCATTCACGTCTTTGTCATGTCAATTTTGGTTGCATGACGCGGTTATCTAAAATGAATTTAATCCCAAATTTCACTATTGTCAAAGGATCTAAGTGCCTAGCCTGTGTGCAAGCAAAACTACCTCGCAAGTCACATGCGACTGTAGAGGTGAGAAATTTGGCACCACTAGAACTCATACATTCTGATCTTTGTGAGATGAATGGTGTGTTGAAAAAAGGTGGAAAGAAATATTTTATGACGTTGATCGATGACTCTAGGATATACTGTCATGTGTATCTTCTAAAAAAAGATGAGGCTTTGAATTTCTTCAAAGTCTATAAAGTTGAAGTGGAAAACCAACTTGATCGAAACATTAAGAGGCTTAGGTCTGATCATGGTGGAGAGTATTTTTCCAACGAGTTTGACTCCTTTTGTGCGGAACATGGTATAATCCATGAGAGCATGCCTCCCTACTCACCCCAGTCAAACGGGGTAGCCGAAAGAAAGAACCGCACTCTAACAGATTTGGTTAATGCCATGTTAGACACATCGGGAATCTCCGAGGAATGGTGGGGGGAGGCATTACTGACCGCATGTCATGTCCTAAACCGAGTTCCCACAAATAACAAATAATTTACTCCATTTGAAGAATGGGAGAAGAAAAGGTTAAAATCTCTCTTATCTACGAACTTGGGGCTGTTTGGCAAAAGTTCATGTGCCAGTCCCCAAGAGGCGCAAGCTTGGACCAAAAACTGTGGACTGTGTATTTCTGGGATATGCTTTTCGTAGCATTGGCTATCGATTCTTGGTAGTAAAATCCGGATTATCAGACATGCATGTTCGTAAAATCATGGAGTCGAATGATGCAACTTTCTTTGAGGATATCTTTCCCATGAAGGATTACCTAACTCATCAAGTCAGGAATTAGATACAATTTCTGAACCAATCATTCCAGTCGAACACCTAGAAAATCCTGAGGAGGAGGATAACGAAATTCCTAAAAGGAGCAAGAGATGGAGGACTGCAAGTCTTTTGGTGATGATTTTGTTGTATACCTCGTGGATGATACTCCCACTTTTATTTTAGAAGCCTATGCATCTCCTGATGCTGACTACTAGAAGGAAGCCGTCCGTAGTGAGATGGACTCCATTTTAGCTAATGAAACATGGGAGATCACTGATCAACCTTATGGGTGCAAACCTGTAGGATGTAAATGGGTGTTTAAGAAGAAACTAAGGCCTGATGGTACTATTGAGAAGTACAAGGAAAGGCTTGTGGCCAAGGGTTATACCCAAAAGGAAGGTGAAGACTTCTTTGACACTTACTCACCTGTAGCAAGGTTGACCACCTTTCGAGTACTACTTCCTCTAGCTGGCTCACACGGTCTTCTCGTTTATCAAATGGACGTTAAGACGGCTTTCCTAAATGGAGAGTTGGATGAGGAAATATATGGATCAACCAGATGGTTTTGTAGTAAATGGTCAAGAAAGAAAAGTGTGCAAGCTGCTGAAGTCTTTATATGGTCTTAAACAAGCACCTAAGCAGTGGCACGAAAAGTTTAATATAAACTTAACCGCTGCAGGATTTGTTGTAAATGAAGCTGAAAAGTGTGTATACTATCGCCATGGTGGGGGCGAAGGAGTTATTCTATATTTGTATGTTGATGACATACTGATCTTTGGGACCAACCTTACTGTAATTGAGTAGTTCAAGGATTTCTTATCTCAGTCTTTTGAGATGAAGGATCTAGGAGTAGCTGATGTTATCTTGAACATCAAACTGTTGATAGATAATGATAGTGGGATCACACTGCTTCAGTCTCACTATGTGGACAAGATTTTGAGTCGCTTTGGGTATAGCGGCTGCAAGTCTTCTCCAGTACCGTATGATCCTAGTGTGCTACTTCGAAAGAATTGAGGCACCGTTAGAGATCAATTGACATACTCTCAAATAATTGGCTCGCTTATGTACTTGGCTAATGCTACAAGGCCTAACATCGCGTTTGCTGTTAGCAAACTCATTCGATTTGTTTCAAATCCTGGAGATGATCATTGGAAAGCTCTTGAAAGAGTCACGCTCTATCTAAAAGGCACTACAAGCTATGGCATTCACTATACCGGGTATCCGAGGGTACTGGAGGGTTATAGTGATTCAAATTGGATATCTGATGCTGATGAGATAAAGGCCACGAGTGGATATGTGTTTACACTTGGTGGTGGCGCTGTTTATTGGAAGTCTTGCAAGCAGACCATCTTAACGAGGTCAACTATGGAAGCAGAACTCACAGAACTAGACACGGCCACTATTGAAGCAAAGTGCCTTCATGAACTCTTGATGGACTTACCTGTGGTTGAAAAACCTATACCTGCAATTCCAATGAACTATGATAATCAAACTATGATTATTAAGGTGAATAGTTCTAAGGATAATATGAAGTCCTCAAGACATGTGAAGAGGAGACTAAAATCTGTCAGGAAAATGAGAAAATCTGGAGTTATTGCATTGGATTATATCCAAACATCTAAGAACCTGGCAGATCCCTTCACAAAGGGACTATCACGCTATGTGATAGAAAATGCATCGAAGGAGATTTGTATGAGACCCACACTATGAGTTTTCCACAGTGGCAAACCAATGTATATGATCGGAGATCCCGTGAATTAGAATTGGGAGACAAGCTGTTGGTAGACTGAGAGGAAAGTATTCCTACTTTAATGAACACCACTACGTGAAGATGCAATACTTTCCTATTTTGCACGGCAGGTTGATTTTTTATGTTAATGTGTTCTAAATGTCTTAATCTTAAGCAGAGATGTTGTCATGCAGAACATCTTTTGATGAACACACCTATATGAGTCTGACTATCAAACGTCGCAGTCTATGAGAGGTGGGTTCTCTCTAATAAACTCATGAAAGGCCATGGAGTATGATGCATAAGCTTCACCCGCGGAGAAGTCCCACGGTAGCGCAGTATCGGTCAAGGTTTCATGTGAATCTAGGTTACAACAAACTTGCAGTTCAAGGCATAGTCCACTGTATAAATCGCAGCCTAGTGTAGCATAGAAATCTAGGTGGAAGTTCAACTTAACAGTCTCCACTGTAGTACCGGTATATAAATAGTGTTTTGGAACGAAAGGAAAATTACATGTGCCACTAGGATCTGGTGGGGGATTGTTGCAATTTTGGCCCAAAATATCCCAGCCCATTTTTCCATTCCAATAATTCCTGAAAATCCTAGAGGCCCACGTGGCCCATTCATGCTTGGCAAGAGGTGGGACAAATGCCCACATTGCTAGTTGAAGGAGGTTTGCACCAGCTTATAAGGGAGGCTCTCCTACCACTTGGTAAAAGGATGAGAAGGAGAAGGAGAGAGTTCCACACGCTCGCTCCTCCTCCTCCGCCGCTCGCCTCACCATGCCACGCCTCGCCTCGCCTCGTCACGACGCGCGCGCCACGGGTTGCTGGAATCTCGCCGAGCCGAGTTTTGTTTTACCACGCATGACTGGTATATGAAGGGGTGTGCAGAATTTGAACAGTCTGCTAATGGGTTTTAAATACGACTCAGTGGAGGTTTAATTTGAACTTAGTGGAGGCTGTTTGGCTTCAGTCGCTGCCTGTTCGTTTCCTCTTCCGATGTCGCCTGTTCGCCTGTCTACCCATGCCTATAAGAGTGGAAGGTCGCTCCTTTTCTTAGGCATCTATTAGAACCATCGCCTCCAAGTTTCAGAGCACTGAGCTGCCACCATTTCTTCCCCATCCCGTCTTGCGTCGTGCACCGCGAGCCGGGACAGTAGGCCTCCGGAACCCCACTTCTTCGAGTCCTAAACGGGAGAAGTGCGATAAGGTTTTTGGGGAGCGTTATCGGCACGACTACTGGCTTCATCACGGATTCCTTCACCGACACAGACGACATCTTCCCCAACGACGACTTCTTCCCTGCCATCAAGAACTTCTTCCTCGATGACATGGGTGACAACTCCAACTCTGGCACACTGCTGTATGTTTTCTTTCTTCATCTTGTTCTGATTATTTCGATCTATCTGCAACTCTCTGCACACTTTCTGTCAGATTACTTGGCTATTTTATTTTTGATCGTTCTAGTCATGTTTTATCTACTATTTATTTCGCATAAATCACTTGGTAAATTGCTCATATTTCCAACAGTGATCATGTAAATCACTAACATATGAAGAGTGTCTTGATAACATCAAACGTCACACCGTAACAAGGTGACTATAAAGGTGGGTTCAGATACTCCAATAATGTTATGTTATGTAGAGGCTCATGGATCAAGAGAGGGATTTGTCCATCCAAATGACGGATAGATATACTATGGGCCCTCTTAGTGATATCACATTGATATAGCTTCTAAGCAAGTGATGGAGATCACTATAATGTTATATCATAGGAGTGAGAAAATAGTACATGTCGGTAACGAGATCAAACTAGCTATGGGGATACCGATGATCCAATCTCGGACATGTAAAATATCGTCAGACAAAAGGATTTAGTTACAAGTGTAAAAGGATTTAGTTACTACGGATCTCCAGGTCATGCTGCTGATTATTAATCGGAGAGGGGTCTCGATCATGTATGCATTATTCGCGAACCGTAGGGTGACACACTCAAGGGATACCGACACCATTTTGAGCAAATAAGATGCCAGAGAAAGAAAAGCAAAGCGTTGGAAGTATTTCAACGGAAACCAGAATTATTTTGGGTGAAATTGTTGAAAGTGGTCTTACATATGAAATTGAAAAATGTTGGAAGGGGGTTTTATGTGAATGTTTTTTAATTAATGTAATTAACAAAATTCTGAATAAAATAAATAAAATAGTTTTATTAAATGAGAGCTTGCATTAAATTTGGTGGAAATTTAATGGACGTGAGTGGAATTTTGAGTGAAGGAGTTTTTATGTGAGTGGAGGCATGTTTATGTGAGTGGGAGCTCCACCCACATGAATGATGGAAGAGGTGGGCGCACCATCATGGCTTCCACACCATGGGAGGTGGCTGCCCGCCTCTCCCCATAAAAGACCCCCCTCTCCTCCTCTCATCTGACACCACCTTGTGAAGGATCTCTCCCCCCTCTAGTATTTCCCCATGGTCTCAAACTAGCGAGATACATGTTCCCGATGGATTTTTCTGGAGCGAGGATTTGCTACTTCCGCTGCACTTCTAGAGTGAGGTCACGGAGGTGGCCGGGGTTCCGGACGTGTGTGCGATCAAGGATGCTCCGCTGAGTTGCGGTGTTATCAGACTTCTATATGATCTTGAGATTGGCAAGAGATCGACTACATCACAAACGAGTCCATACTCGTAAAGCATGTCGGTCTTCAAGCATATGTATTCTATATGTATATACACCCGTTGATTGTATCTAGATAGATGGATCATGGTGTATACAGTTCCCATCGTAGGAATTTTTTCTATGTTGCAAACCCAACACACATCCCAAGGATGTGTAATGTAGGCTTCTTGCCAAAGGATGGGATGGAAAATTGGTAACCGATTTACCATGGGTAGAGGATAACCAGGGAGGAGGTAGTCTTTGGCTTAGGGTTTGACCATCTTCTCTTATAAGGTGAGCTTCTAGGGTAGCTCAACTAATTAACATCAGATCAAAGGAACTCATCTTAACTTGATTTGAGGGGAAAACAATAGGGGAAAGAACCCCCTATGCAACTTTTTTCTTTTATTATAATAAATATAATTTACATCATACAAGGCAAGACAGATGTTGCCCTCTAATTTACAACAAAGGTTACAAGTTGAAACCCTCTAATGAACTTGTATCTCAAACCAATCATTGAATTAAAGACAAAAAATTTTTCATTCTGAATTTTCTCTGAAACCAATCATTGAACTCATCTTAACTAGTAGATCAAGGAAATTCATCCAGCAAGAAGATGAAGATAACTTATCTAAGGAGATCAAGACATCTCATTTAAGATTCATCTCTAAGTTACTATTATGAATACCATCAAGCTTGGCTTGGGGTTTAGGGAGTGGGTTTGAAGGTTTTGAGTTTTTGAAGGAGATGTGAGTCTCTTGGTAATTCTACCAAGAGTGGTAATCAAAAGTTTTATAAATATTTTGGGAAATACTAGAGATAAGATCTAGTTGAAAGTTTTGTCTTGAAAACGTAAGGAGGTATTATCCTATAGATCTCCATGATTTTCTTAATAGAACATACTAAAATATTGATGGTTCAAAAATCAACTTGGCTCTTGTATTTGGAAATGTCAAAACATTTGAGGATATGTGAAATAAGACAAGACATTGCTTTTTTCAAATTTCTTTTGTCAATTGAGGGGAAGGTAGAGGAGTAGCAAATATACTACACATTTAGTTGCATAAGTTTAATCAAGCAAAAAAAACAATGCATTATTCAACAAGAGAAACTTTTTTGTTCCCCCTGATTTTTGCATTCTGGACATCTTAACAAGGTTGTTGAATTTGGGATGTTACACGGGGATCGACGCACGAGCAACCTCGTCATGGACAAACTTCCGCCAGTTTGATCTTCGAGGGTATGATCTGTTGCCTCTCCCCTTGTGTATGATCCTGGTTATGCGCTAGAATTTTTTTCTTTGCGTAGCGTGTTCCCCAACATACTAATACTTCATCATAGGAAGAATAGTTCGTGAAATGAGCATAGTTTTACTAGATACCAAAAGGGAGGCAGCGAGAGAGCAGCGGAGAGGAGGATTTGAAGGTGGGGTGATGTCAGAGCAAAGGTATGATGGGCTGCTGACATGAGGTACAGGGTACACTCCACTAGTCGTAAATGTATGGATCTATAGAATATGTACGCAAAACAAATTGTGTTTCTCTCTCCTTCGCTGCCTCTCACCATCCATCCTCCATGGATATCTTCACTTCAACCACGTATGCGCATGTCGGTTTGTCTCTCCCTCGTCCTCTGCGTGGCGCTACACACATGTGCCATGGTATGGCACACCAATCTACTTCCAACAACCATTTTTTCTGTTTGAAAGTTCAACCAATCTATTAAAAATCATCAACATCAGTACAAAAAGGATCAAAAGTAATAATAATCACAAAAGGACCTTAGACCACAGGGCAACGACTAAAAACCCTAGCACTATAACAGAAGCATCTCGCTCCTTCAGGACCTACGGTACCCTAGTTCCAAGAAATAAATAAAGAATGCCACCACCGCAATTTTCAGACAATATGTACCATGCTTTCTTACAATTCCAAAGTTTTAGCAATTTTCAAGCGGGCATAGAAATGTTTTTCATTTTATTCATATTTAATCTTCTTGCTTTTTGATGAGGTTGCTGCATCATAATACTAGTTGTTGTATAGTTTAGTTGTTAGGTATTGTATATACTGGTATAAGACCGGCAATAGACGACATGTAATTTTGTTATACCTATGACTCGGTTATTCTATTGAACTTGATCTCACGCACTTGTAGATTATTAAATTATACCAAATTTGACAATTGGACAGTAAGTTGTTCTGAGTGGGTGAAATTAGGTAAAGTATTAATCTTGAAAAATATAACATATAATTCATGAAACCACTTTATGTACTAGTAAATAAATGGATCATGCTATAAACTCTAAGCCATATTAATCGTACTGGCTTCTGAAATTTTTTTACTTCTTTACCATGCAAACATGCACCAAACTATACCAAAATATGGGCACACTATCATTATCTTGATGAAGATAGAGTATGTCCATGACCTTGGTCATTTGGCTTGAAATCCAAGAAAGTTCATATAGAGTTCATGGTATAGTAGGCTATAGTGTGAATTGAGTTTTTCAAGTATTTTTACTGGTAGACAAAAAGAACAAAAAATGGCCTATAAAATTTTCATACAAAGTGGACCGAACTTCTAAGCTAAAGCTACACGCACTTAAATGACTCTATGTCAAGAAAACAAAATTAGGTCAAAATACATGTGAGCGCGATAGTCTATTACTCATGAAAATTCTAAAATTCTTATGAAGGTACCCGGGCATGCAATATATCATGGGCCAACAATAGTTTTGAAAATTTTCATTACATATCAGTATTTGCATACTGACAAATTTGAACGCGTATAGAAAACATTAAAACAAAATAAATCGTAAAACAAAAACATGAGACTTAGAGTACTTTTCTAGTTTAGTATTATTAATTAACAAGAAAAATGATAAACATGAGTTTTGGTAACTTTAGAAAAACTGATTGACATTATAGCCTTCCATGTATGGAAATTCTTGGGTTTCAGTCTGAATGACTAATAAGGTCATGGACATATATATATCGATACTATAGATACTTTATAATACAGTTCTCACATCAGGTTTATGGGTGCATCTTGGCATAGTAAACAATGTTACCCATGGGAGTTTACGACAATTAGGATTTTTTTCACCTATCCAAGTGATTATGGGGAAGTTGTGTACTAGTAAATAAAATCAGAAAAATGTGGCTCGGAATGCGATAAACGTGCCTTGTTTTTGGACATAGTGGAACATGCATGTTTTAATTGTGATTCCTAGGTTTTATGAGGTTTAAAGGTTCATAGATATATTAACCCACTTAAATTACACTACTCCCTCTGATTCAAATAATGTTCTTAGATTTTTCCAGATTCAGATATATGTATCTAGCACATAAACATGACTAGATACATTTAACCTAGACAAATCTGAGAATATTAAGATGGATCGTAAGGAGTCCATCGAAATTTGGTCAATTTAATTCGAACAAAATGTTTGCTGCTGATTTCTCCTAAAATTTACAAAAATATTTTGAAGGTGCCCACTAAACAGTCAGTATATCGATAACAACCAATTCTTTTTGAAAGATTAAACTTCTGGCTAGAATTTGCATGCCGACAAAGTTGATGCTTCTTGGAAGAAAAAGAAGAAAATAAATAAAAAGGCAAAAAAGAACTCATATGTAGCGTTTTTTTTACGTGTATTACCTTCCATAAAAAATGATTAGCACGAGTTTTTAAACTTTTCAGAAAAAAACCCGCTTCACCAAAATTTTCCTACGATGTAAGTTCAAACATGTTTTAGGCCGAGTGACCAAGCAAAGTGATGGCCATATTCATATCATAGTTTATGATAATTTCCCCATATTTGGTAGTACTACAAGAAAGTAGATGTGTGCATCTTGGCATTGGTAAATAGTGTTTCCAATGGGAGTTTCCAACTACTAGGAAAATAAACAACTCCAATTTTCTAAGCGAATTTTTTTTTTGTAAACAGTGGGGGACTTTGTAATTTTTCTGTTTATTCTTTGTGACTCACACCATGTACAATGCCTTTTTATAAAATGAAAATGACACAGTGGGGACTTCCCCACTGTCTTTGTGTCAAAAAAAATTATAAAGAAATTGTACTATTACTTTGTTGTACGAAGAATAGTGATCAAAATGACAATAATTTTACTAGAGAACAAAAGGGAGGAAGCATGAGTGCACCGAAGCTATGATCTGCTGCTGACATGAGGTACAGGGTACACTCCACTAGTAGTTAATGTATGGACCTATAGTATAATTATGAAAAATAAATTATGTTTTCTCTCTCCTCTGCTTCCTATCATCATCCATCCTCCACCGATTTCTTCTCTGCAGCCTTGTGCACACAGGACGGTTTGTATCCTTGTCCACAGTGTGGTGCTGTGCACGTCTTCCTTGGTACGGTAAACCGATCTACTTCCCGCAACCGTTTTTTCTGTTCCGAATTTCAACCGATATATTATTAACCATCAACACCAGTAAAAAGGATCAAGTTTAATAATAATTACAAAATGTCCACAGAGCACCTTGTGATGATAACAAGCTCTAGCATGATAATCGAAGAGTTTTGCTCCTCTAGAACCTACGCTACGCCAGTTCTAAAAAATAAATAAAAAATGCCATCACACCAATTTTTATACAAAGTGTACAATGCTTTCTTACAATTCCCAAGTATTGGGATTTTTGAAGCGGGCATATATATTTTTTATTTTATTCATGTTTAATCTTTTTTATTTTTGATGAGGTTGTTCCATCATAATGCTAGCTATTTTAAAGTTTAATTTCTAGGTATTCTATATGCTGTTATAAGGCCGACAATAGATGATGTGTCACTTTCTTATACCTAAGACTCGATTATACTATTGAACTTCATTGTTTTGAAGGTTAAACAGTGAGGGAGAACCCCCACTGCATTTTTCGTATTAATAAGGTATAATAGTCACAGAGTTATAATCATAAAACATAAAACACCTCATGGAGGGGGAGATTTAATTGACTATCTCTAATCTAACTGTATGCTTAGCCAATCCTTAAAATCCTGGGAAAATTTTCCTTTTATCTTGTAAGCGAACCATCGTAGCTCTGGAAGAATATTGCCTTCCAACTTTCAAAACATGGTCTTTGGTCTTTAAAAACCATGTTGTTTCTACAAATCCAGATGCCCCAGGCTGCAAGGATGACTATCTCCATTGCAAATGGTACCTTGAGTTTGTGTAACATCCCAAAAATATTGATCAAGATTATCAATTCCAATCACCAAAATTAGGGTTAACAAAAACTTTTGTTAATTAAAACCATATGAATGCATGTGTGTATGTGATGATTGTATGAATGTATGAATGGACTTGTGTGATTGTTGTGAATTGAAAGGAATGGTTTAAAGATGAAAACAACATCATCTAAAACATTTCCAAGCAGAGAAAAATCAAAGGAAATTCAAAAACAAACAAAAGGATCTAATGGTCATTTTTGCCAATCTTGCTCACTAGACCACTCTGAGTGTTTCTAGTCCAAGAATTCAAACAGAAACAATTCCATTTATTTTCACCCCTTGCTAGACCAAGTAAAAGTGAACCCAAGCCCACCTTTCAAACTCACAGAAACATTTGGCAACTTGATTCAAAGGACAATTCAAAATTGAATCTATATCATATGTCAAGATCACCATTTCTCAAAAACCAACCAAACCAGTGCACCTTGGAAAAACCAACTAACCAGCGAATACCTAGTATGTGACTAGTACACCCACTAATTTTGAACCAAAAATTCAAATTCAAATCTCTTTCGGCCATTTCATTAAACACCTTGCAAACAGAAATCAAACAAAACAAAAAACACTATAGTGAGTAGTGTTTGGGCCTAACTTGTTCCCTCTCTAGCTCACATCACACTCTTAGCAGATCATCTAGCTCATTTAACAAGCTTTAGCTCACTGTGAGCTTTCCATTGCCATCAATGGTGAGCATGCCGAGCCCCAAACGACCATCCCATTGTCGACAACCAGCTAGGAGCTTCTCTAGCCTCGCTAACCTTGTCTGGGACACTGACCACCGTCCACCACCACCCCTGTCCAACGCCAAAGCGTATCCATCCCCTGGACTACTCAGCCCGAGCGTGCCCAGCTTATTTGCAAGCATGCCGAGAGCATGCCAGAGCGCCACACTCGACACGCGATCACAGACCGCGCGCCGCCTCTGCTGCTTGCGTGCATGATCACCACCGCCCCAGGAACCGCCAGGACATGCCCGTTCGTCGCCGCGCGACCAAGACATCTCGTGCGCCATTAATTTTCCCGTCGGACCCCCTCAGAGCACCACAGCGTTCCGATCGCATTGCATCGCCCCACGCCTCGCGACCATGTCGTTGAGTTTCACTAGGAGGCAGAGCACCGCCCTCTACCGTCGCCCATTCCATTAGCCCACTGTGACGACGACCACGACGAGCTCCACCCGCGCCCTTCGGTCCCATCTTGGCACTATAAATAGAGGCCACCCCTATTCGATTTCTTCACACCAACACACTCCCCTCTCTCTCAGAACCACCCCACCTCATCCCCGGAGCAAGGCGAGCAGCAGGTCGCTGGAATTTTGCCGGAGTCTGCCGCGGAGGAGGAGAAGAGGAGCCAGCGATTGAAGACGCCCAAGGAGGAGCCACCAGTACCAGGAGGTTCGCCGTTGTCGACTTCTTCGTTCGCCCCTATCTTCGAACCTCGCCTGAGCCCCGGTGAGCCTCACTCGACCACCACTGGCCGCACTAGGATTCTGTCTCGCCGGCGTTGCCTGACGGAGAAGATAAGTCACACTCATTCGATTAGATGTTGATCGTGTGGTTTAGATTGCCCTGTACCGCTTCGCACCCCCCTGTCTCGCTTACTGGTGGGGAGAGCCACTTAAACTCATCCGCGCGTGCGCTGTATGCCATGGGCCGGCCCAGTTAACCTCCCACGCGACCCAGTAATTCAAATTTAGGTTTATTAATTTAGTTTCAAACTTAGTTCTATACCTAGATTCAAAAATCAACCCGTATCGATTCACTAAACCAAATTGCATGAAACTAATTTTGCTAGGAATGTACTGGAGTTCTTAATCCAAGCCCGTTGGATTTAAATCATTTAGATTTGTATATCATACATAGTAAAAATAACAAGGCAGAAGCTTTTCTACATTCAAACATTTTTCAAAATTCAACCATAAAAGCTTTTGAGTTGATTCCAACTCTCAAAAATCACATTTGACAATACCTTTCTGAATATATAAAAATATCTAGGTTTACTTACAGAAATAATGGACAAGAAATAAAAGAATGCCCCATAGGCATTTCTAGTCACTTTATTTAATTAAAATAAAAGGGTTAAACCTTATTAAATTGTGACACCACTTTAAATCATATTCCTATGTACTGAAATATGTGGTGATAACATGTGTCAACATGATCCCATGTTTTAGTTGGAGAATATTAAATCTAAAGTAGTTTTTCAATTAGTAGAAATTACTTTTCTAAAACAAAATAATTAAGACAAGTGCTTTAATCCTTGTGTTAATAGGGATGATGCTAGATCATCTAGTGTGAACCTTTGTGTTCTAAGTAGAGTATTTAATAATTGTTTGATGATTGTGTACCTTGTATTTATTTATAGACGCTAGTACCGAACAAGGATACGAAGAGGAAGGAGAATACTACGAGGAAGAAGCAGAGGAGAACTTCAACCACTGCTCTGCACAAGGCAAGCTTATACTAATATCTTAGCAAGCTACCCTAGCAAGCTAACCCTTGCAACTATGAAAGCTATATGATCTGTGCAATGCTTTAGGCATGCCTTGATTATACCACTTGATACCCAATCCTAGTTTTATTTGCAAGCTTAGTTATTTATTTCTTTATCAAAGATTTCTATTGGAGTTTACTTAGTGACTTGTAGATTTAAAAAAATATCATTTAAAGGTAGCATAAAACTTGGCCTAAGTTAGATAATCTTGATGTCACCCTGAGGCATGAGATTGATTTTAGATAAGTCACACTTGATTATCACCCCTCATTAGTGCTTACCACCTCTTGTATATGCTAGTGCTAAGCATACAACTTGATCACTTTAGATGGGAATACTTAGTGAAAATGATTATGAAAACCTTAGAATGATGAGTCATTCTACTGAAATGTTTTGACATGTGTTCTTGAACACCAGATGATTTTGATGATGAAAATGTTAAGGCATGAGCCTTAGCCCTTTATAAAACTGATGGTTGTCTGGATGCGATACCATTCCAATTTTACCGTACAACCACAATACCCGAAATTTGGGTAGGGATTGACTTGAAATTTATATACCTTAGTATGGGTTCCCTTGCGGCGAAGGTTTGAGCTGAGGCTACCTTGTGAATATTGTCCACCTGTGCAGTTCCCAAGATGACAGTTGGTCATGGTTGGGAGGCCAAACTCATAGGAGAGGTGCCTATACTAGGGCATGTAATGGAAAGTTTAGGATTGAGTATCCGCATACTGAGTATGGTGAATTCAGGATTGTTCCTGACGGATGTATCGAATATTGTGGTGAAAGTGTACCACCTCTGTAGAGTGTCAAACTATTCGAATAGCCGCGTCCGTGGTTATGGATAGTTGGAGTGGCCATACTGTTCCGTCGTCAGATGTTCTCAAAATGAGTTGTAAAATGAATCCTGACTTTGACTTAACCACGACAGGGTTGTGATATGAAAACTATAAGTTCCCACTTAGGTGTTATAAAACTTTTAGCTAGCTTTCTTTGCTTCTGAACTCAATTAAGGTAAATCTGGCTTTTTGAAAAACAACCTAGAGCTTAGTATTTCCTACTCAAACCCGCTTCACTTGTTAGTCTTAGTTTCCGAGTACTTAAAGAGTACTCATGGCTTTGTCCTTAGCTATTCCCGTGGCCAGACTATGAAGAGGACTATCAAGAGGATGGACAACAGGAAGGTTACGACAACTAGGATCATCTCCCATCGTCAGTATTGCCTGTGACCATGAAGATGGAGCTTCGCCCATGCTACCGTTATTATTACGTTATTCCGCTGCTATTATTGTAATAAGAATGGATCATGTGATCCTTTATTTGTTGTAAGACTTTATGCATGGTTTGTAATGGATGATGTACATGATATCCAATCTGTTATGTCTCACAAAAATGGTAATCCTGAGATTGCGATGAATGGCATAACAGGCATCTGGGATTAAAAATCCGGGTGTTGACATTTTGGATTGAATGTCTAAGAAAGGTTGAAGAAGTGAAAGATTTGTTGTTCTATCGGGGAAATATGATTCCAGCATTGATATGCAAAAGGATAGTTCTAGAAAAGATGGGCCAGAGTTTCTTCAGAATCACAGTCCAAAGTTACATAGTTCTAGGAGTAAAGTGTAAACTATTTTCTACCTAGTAAGTTTCTAATGTTCTATCTATCTAATAATAATAGACAAAAGAAGAACATATGCTTGGGTTGACAAGATGATTCCCAAATCCAGGAGAGGTGGGGAGGTCTAGGATTATGACCAATCATGGAGGCATAAGCCTTTTTAACAAAGAAGATCTCAGAGCCCCAAATATAGATCCATCTATTAGGCTGATCATGTTGGATGGTAGTCAAGGTTTCTTGAAAAATTCCTTCAAGAGTTATATATTCAAAGTATTCTTATTGAGACAGTGGAAAGTGGAAATGATCCTCTAAGAATTGAGTTTGAAAAAAATCATGAATAGACTTGTTTGTGATTTTTGGAAAGGACAGTAAGTGTAGGAATTTATGTAGCAAACATTCATCTTGCTATAGATCAGTCCAGAAGTACGTTATTTTGCCATAACTAATAGTGCATCTTTCCATGGATTTATAAGAATCAATTAATTTCAAGTGTGCTTTCCACCAAAAATGCCCTTCATGCTTCTTCCAGGTAAAAATGAGGTGCACCCAAGGTATATCATGGTGATTAAAGAACGTGTACATATTGTTGAAAAGAACATCATTGTTTTGAATACTGAGGTTGAGAAATCCTATTCCTGCTTGGTTTTTAGGCATGCATATTTTATTCCAAGCAACTAAATCTTTCCCATTAGCATGAACATCATCATTCTTATTTCTCCAAAGATAGTGTCTCATGTATTTGATGACTTGATCTTTAATGGAAACTGGCACATCCAAGCAACACGTGTAAAATAGTGGAAGCGAGGTCAACACAGATTTTACAAGTTGTAACTTTCCACCATAGTTTAGGAAGTATGCAATGCCACAAAGTCTTCTTTCAACTCTCCAAACCATAGGAAGGAAATATTCCATAGAAGGCTTAGTTAGGCTAAGAGGTAGTCCAAGATAAGTGAATGGAAGGACCCCAGTCTGACAACGATGGGTAAGTGCAAAATGAGAGAACCTTCTTGGTCTAAAAATGAGGAAATTACTTATTTGACATTACTTCTCAATATGATTTCTTAATTGACACTGAAATTTTTTCACTTCCTTATTTGACCAATTATGTAATTTCTTTTCCTTATATGACACTTTAGTGTACTTTGAGAGCTAACAGGGTTAACTTGAGACATATAAAGACGTTTTTGCCCCTGGCATGTAATATGAAAAAATTACAAGAAATGTTGCTGTATAGGTGATGGAACCAACAACTCAACACATGTGATGGAATCTACGCTGTAATTTGATGCCATATCCCTGCACATAGTTCTTATAAACATAATCAAATATATATTAAAAATATATTACAGGATTATTGGAAACTAGATAATTAACTATAAAATTCCAACGGAACTGACGGTAGTGTCACATAAGGCAAATAAATTTCACAAGTGGTCACATAAAGAAGTGAAAAAAATTTAGTGTCAAATCAGGAAACATATTGAGAAGTAGTGTCAAATAAGGAATTTCCTCCCAAATTTATTGGCATCATGCTTGATTTCACGTAATTATGTTTAAGGCCAGTAGAGGTAGCAAAGCTATGCAAGTGAGATTTAAGACAGACCAACTGGTTGGAGTCTGCTTTCAAGACCACAAGTGTATCATCAGCATATTGAATCACTGGGAAGTCAGGGTAGGAGGGGCATCTCAGTGGTGGAGTCAGGAAACGTTGATGAAAGCAGGTCATCAGCCAGAACAAAAAATAGTGGGGACACACGATCACCCTATTTAACCCCCTTCTATTGTAGAATTTTTTCCTAGGAACCCCATTTAGAAGAACTACAGAGGTATCAGATTCAAAAATCATCTCAATCCATTTGATCCCTTTAGTCCCAAAACCTCTTGATCTAAGGATACTTATAATGGTTGAATGTTCAATCTTATCAAATGCTTTTTCAAATTCTAGATTTGGTATAACAATTTCCTCTTTAGACTTATGCCATTGAAAAAGGTACTCAGATTCCCAACCTAGACAATCTTAAATTGACCTTTTCTTTAGAAAGCCATATTGATTTTTCTGGACGAGTTTTAGAATAATTTTTTGCAATCTATTGGACTTTAGCTTGGTAATAATATTAACACACTGTTGAGGAGTAAAATTGGCCTGAATTACGTAGGTGTGGTAGCATTCTCATTTTTTGGTATGAGTGTAAGGAAAGAAGAATTAATACTTTCAACGGAGATGTGCCCATCATGAAAATCAGAGATAAGTTGCTTGATATTACTACCAATTATGGACCAGCAACTTTTGATGAACTCATTGCTGAAACCATCAGGTCCAAGAGATTTGTCATTAGGTAATTATCTGATCGCGTCCTCAATTTCCTTGTCATAGAAAGAAACTTCAAGAGAATCTCTTGTCTCACTAGTCATTCCATCACCATATAAATCATCCAAGTTAAAGTGCATCTCAAGTTTATTAGAAGAACCCAGTATCTCTTTCAATGCTTCCAATAGTAAATCTACTTTGTCAGAGTGTTCCTCAGCCTCTTGATTGTTTTCATTTTTAGCATAGATATGTAATTGTTCCTATAACTGATAGTAGCTTTTGAGTTATTTTTTTTGTATTTTCATCACCTAGCTTTACCCACTTGATTTTCCTTCTTTGTTTCCAATAGGCATTTTGGTTATGCAACAATGTTATATCATGTGACTGTAGCAGATCCCTCAGATTTCAAGAGCAATGGCACAGGTTTATAAATTGGATAGACAAAGGTAGAAGGATAATTTTGTATCGAAGAGCTGGATGCACTAGTCCAAACTCGTTAGTTAAAGACGCCAATTTCCCATTGGCCTCAGACAGTTTCTCGTTCTAGCTCAAGTGCATAGCTTCTAATAGCATACCACCTAAGCCAGTTGTTTTGCGGCTCTAAGATACGTGACCTCAGATGATGCAAAAAGGAAAATGCCCCTAACATGTATGATCTAGAGACATCCAATATTTCTAACCACTTGAAAGAACTCCTCAGATGGTCTATACTAGGGACTGTCTCCAATAGTGAGGCGAACTGAGTCCAATTCTAACAAAGACCATCTGTAGAACTAGTGTGCCTCGAAACCGATTTTTAAAGTTATCGTCTCTAGTATATATAAACCATTTTAAATAGTAGCATGCTAATTCGAACTCGATCATAGATATCATGAAACATAATCAGGATTCAGCAACTAGATAGACATATTAACTCAAGAACATATGTATATATAGCAGCTCGATCGCAGTAAACATTAGCCAGATATCTTCTATATCTAAATAGAAATAACCCACTAGAGGAATTCTACGCAATTTTGTGAAGCCACGTCATCTCTATTATCCTTGGCAGCCACGTACCACCGAGAAACTCTTCTATGTTCATGTTTGCTGCATTCCATGTTCCATTCCTTTACTGTCTTTCCTAAACACTTGACAAATCTCTATCGCTTTCTCTCCAAGATCAACAAACAAATTTCCCATCTCCATGTCCCATTGACTTGCCCGACTACCACGCACAACAGTCAACAGTCTTTATCCACACATTCTCTTCTCCTTCTGATTTAGCTCCACATTTTATCTTAATCATTCTCACTGTTGTCTCCACCTCTCCCTTTCCCTACAACAGCCCCACTCTGCCTAGAGATAGAAGCCGATCTGTCCATACATTATACACTGCACGTATATATCGATTCAATCTGCAGGTGCATACGTCCACGGCTAGTCTTCGGCTGTATCCGTGAATGTTGATCATGGGATTAGAAGTGTCCATGGCGCAAATTCAACTGTCTATAGTTCCTGCAATGCTATGCAGACATTGTGTCCTGCAAGCATGCTAGCACCATGCAGCGATGACCATAACATTGGACGACGACTAGCATCACTAGGGAGACAAGCACAACTAACCGAATGGCACATCCAGCGTGTTAGCGATGAAATAATGCAAATGGGCATGCCTTAGTTAAGCAATGAATCGATCTAGTCAATCAAGGCTTCATGTTCCAAGTTGACCGATTGGATCAATTTAATGGATGTAACTACATAGCTCTGCATATCGTTTTCTTTCTGATGCTTTTTCCAAAACACATCATTGCATAATAGAATGAGAATGATTCTTTATATTGTTATAAATTGTATGCTTGCCAATTAAATTCATTCTCCTCTCAAATTGTAATATTTGTTGTTGTTTAAATCATAATTTACAAAACAGTTCGGTTTTCTGAGTTATGGACTTATGTTGATTCATTAGTTATAGGTGATAACCCTTTTATTGTTATATACATATCTGCAGGACAAAAAAATTTAAACAAGTCTCGATCTTTTAAGCCTGTTTGACTGGGTGATTATTCTCCAGCTTCGACATTTGTATTATTTAGACAGTACACGGACAGAGGCGTACAACGCTTCAGAATTCACTTTCTTGCCGCGGTAGTAAGACCATGAATGTGGATGCCTGAACAAACCATATAAATATGTCTATCTTGAGTATGTAAATACAGGTTCTTTTCTTGGACGGGATATGGAAAATTATTGCAGAAACTCAATAATACAGATCCTATGTTGACCTATATAAGAGCCAAAATTGTGCATTTCATTTTCAGTAGGTAATTGAACGGCCCGGTCCATGTGAGATGACTATATCCTAAATAGGTAAATCTCGAAACATTACGAGTATGGGCACGAGAGTACCTTTTACCAATATATATTAGTAAAGTTGACCCCCCTTTTAGTGTTTACTTTATCTTTTGTTAGAATGCCATTGCAGTTCATTGGTCAGAGCTCCATATCCTACTGAAGTATGACCGCACTTAGCAACGTTTGGAGTCAAGTAGCCCATCCATTGAGAAATAGTTTCCTATTCTAGTGTGTTGGCTAAAAATAGTCATTTTTATAGACATAAGTACCTATAGGTCGGCTAATACTGAACTGTATGCTCTCGAGGTCTATTTTACATGTCTTTTTGTAATTAATGCATATCTATATGAGCGATTTTTAGTGTCAACAAATACTCGCTGCAATTCGCGGGGTATCATCTAGTATATATAGTTGGGAATCTATACAAATTTAGCTATTACACATTATGACAGTACATACAAAATACATTGCATAAATAAATCAGTTATTATAATTAGTACTATCTAAGAAACCAATATTGTATTTATAATTGGCCACCCCATGGAAGTTGCTGAACCAGAATATGTATCTCTCCATTATATTTTTCATCAAAGTAAAAAAGGACAATGCTATCTTGCTTTAGGTTGAAGCTTCTCATAACCTTCTCCTATCTAGTCGTCAAGATTGTATTTGACCCAGCTCCTATCTTCATCTTAACCATGTTTGCCTTTTTCTCTTCATTTGCCAAACATGGACATCAATAGGTTCATCAAGGGGATTCTTTAGGTATTTTCTTGTGAACTCAACTCTAAATGTTTGGTAAGTACAAAGAATTGAAGAATTATCATGTTTGGGATTACTGAAAGTATTTAAATACCACAGGGTAGCTTGTTGATAACATTATAAAGAATATATCATCTTACCAGCTTGCACTTCTTTTTCATGACAGATGGATAGGGCAACCTGTAGATGTAGTACTTGATTTCTTATGGAAATTCGGGTTCACACCAGTCTAAGAGGAAGTCTACATGAACTTCTTTCAGATACATGTCATTCCTAAAAAGGCTCTGCTTATCAAAATAAGTGCTCCCCTTGGGGTTAAGGCCCTGATGCAACAACACATACACATTTAAATGCGGTAGAATATTAATGTCTACCATCTATATGCAGAAAAACAAATGGCTATAATTTTGATGTTCTTTTAATACCTCTAAACTCAATACTCTCAGTGGTCTCTTCATCTAATGACTATAATTCAAAACCACCAAAGGTAAAGCGAAAACTGCCGCGTCTCTACAGGTTCCTATATGTTAAATAGATACATAGAGAGAGCGTCTTAGTACAATCAAGATGCAAGCAGACTAATGAAGTGATAATTAAAATAGATATAGAGAGACCAATGAAGTGACAATTAAATCTCTATTGCTAGAAGTAACAAATGCAGATTTTGAAATTTATACAAGGGGAAAAGAGTTGGGACAGATGCATGCCGAATGGGGGAGGCTCTCCCAACTACGTCGTCGGGTCTTTGCATCTCAGTAACCTTGAACCTTAAATTTGAGAAGAAAAATGGAAAATTACATGGAAAAGTTCCTCAATCGAAGTTGTTGATTTAGGGTTTTGGGGGTTTGGTTATCACGCATACCTATGTGGATGACGAAGGGGTCCTCGAAGGCGAGGGAGAGTATTCGCACTGCAGGGAACCGGAGCCGGCAGTGGTGGAGATGGAGGGGACTGGCGGCGGTGGAGAAGGGTCTGGGTGGGCAGGGAAGGACAAAAGTGGCATAGATCTGAAATATTTGTCCAAATATTTTCAAATATTTGCCGCCAAGTATTATCTTCAGACGGCTGCAAGTGGAGAACATCTCTACGAACATCCATTCTCTGAATATTTCATATTTTTCTGCCAAGAACTTCCCTGGCTAAGACGACTAGTAATTCAGAACTCCAGATATATTTGGAACTCCAGATATTGATTATCCTAAAATTTGAGAATTATTCATAATTTAAAGGCAAAGAAAGGTGTGTATACATGCTTTCTAGAGTCAAATTGAGTGCCCAAACACTAAATGAGGTTCATAAATTAAAGAAAATAATTTGCATATTACAAACCTTGGATATTTACCCTAGAAGGCATGACGACTAGTGTTCATGTGACTTGCTGTAGAGTAATAAGGTGCAAGTGTTACGAATTTGACTAATTCAAATATTTAATCATGAAGTGACACCGTTTGGTTACTTAATTATGAATTTTTCACCAATATAACTTTTTTCATGTATTCTTTGAGAGAAATCTCCTTGAGTGAATATCCGGACATCCGAACATATTTAGAACTCTGGATTTCATTAATCTTAAAAGCAAAGGAAGGTTTTTACACATGCTTCCTAGAGTCCTAAGAGAAAATTAGGTCCACACATCAAATAAAATATTTGGTAGTATGCATGAGCATGATCAGTAATATAAATGAACACTAGAAATATTTGGTAGTGTGCATGAGCATCACTAGTACAAACATATTACTTAGATGAACACATCCGGTGGTTTGTATTTTAGGGGTAAACCGGCTCTAGCTAGGCATAGTCTCTAAGTAACGAGTTTGTACTAGTGCATGATGAGTCATATAATTGAACACTATAATTCTAAGGAACTCCATATATAAAGGAGTAGATTAATATATATATAGACAAGCTAATAGTACCACCAGAGTGAAATTGTTTTACATGCAACCAGGTAATAAATAACTTATACAAAATAAGCAGCGGAAGTAGCAGGAGGGACACGAAGACCCCATAGTAGGGGTAGCAGGAGAAGGAGCATGCATAGCCTACTCCAGGGGAAACATGCCAGTCCTGACATATTCCTGGAGAAATTTTCTCTAGGCTGCATGCCGCGCCAAGGTCTTTGGCTGGTGCCTCTTGCCTAGGCCTTTGACAATGTCCACCGCGTGTTGGATCAAGTTGACGATGTTCGAGTCGATTACTCTACCACAGAATGGTTTAAATGGTCTCCCCTATGGTGGAAACGTATCTGCCTACACCGTAACTTTCTCAGCACGTAGAGGATGTTGTTGTTCCTGGAGTACTTGCTAGAGTCCACGTCATCAAAATCCTCGTGTAGATTTTTAAGAACATAACTTAGAACTCATACATATGATTAACAATATATGTAAGACAATATTAAATTGATTGGATCAGAATTATATGTAGAACAAAGTCTGCAGCCTCATAAGTTTGTTTAGGGATGTCGTAACCGAACGAAGTACCCATTGCACAACCTATTATTCTTATACATTGCCCCGGGTTCGCTAACTCATCCCTGAAAAATCTGACACCAATGTGTTTGCCTCTCTTTTGGGGCAAATTTGAATCATTGGCTGCATTAAGATATAGCAGATACAATTCAAAGATCATATAGCAGAAACAATTCAAAGATCATATAGTTCATATGAGAATAAATTAGGGGCCTTATAATTTTTTCAGAGATGGAATTGGCAAAGCAAAGTAGAACATCACAACCAATATTGTTTGTGTATCTGCCTCAGGTTCACTAACCCATCCCTAAAAAAACCACACCAACATATGTGTGTTACCCCTATAATATTTTGGGGAAATTTTCAATCATCAACCTCAATAAAAAATAAAATTTAATTCTTATTATACACTATGAATGCATGCAATAAAAAATCAAAGATCATAGTTCATATGAATTTAGAATAAATCTGGGGGCCTCATAAGTTTTTTCAGAGACGGCGTAAGTGAATCAAAGTACCAACAGTACAACATATATTGTTTGTGTACATTGCCTCAAGTTCACTTACCCGTCCCTAAAAAACCGACACCAACAAAGTGTGTCACCCCTACAACTTTTGGGGGAAAATTTCAATCATTGGCCTCACTGAGAAACTGAAATCAATTATTATACACTATGAATGCATGCAATAAAAATTTAAAGATCACGGTTCATATGAATGTAGAATAAATCTGGGGTTCCCATAAGTTTTTCAGAGATGGCATAAGCAAACCAAAGTACAAATAACACAAGCTATATTGTTTGTGTATATTGCCCCAGGTTCACTTACCCATCCCTAAAAAAACCGACACCAACAAATGTGTGTCACCCCTGTAATATTTTGGGGCAAATTTGAATCATCGGCCTCAATAAAAAACTGAAATATAATTATTATACACTATGAAAGCATGCAATAAAAATTCAAATATCATAGTTCATATGAATATAAAATAAATCTGGGGGCCTCATAAGTTTCTTCAGAGATGGCGTGGGCGAAACAAAGTATCAACAATACCAACCTATATTATATTTGTGTACATTTCCTCAGGTTCACACACCCATCCCTAAAAAATACCGACACCATCAAAATGTGTGTCACCTGGCCCCTTGAAACTTTTGGGGCAAATTTCAATCATCGGCCTAATAATGAATGCAGGAACAGTTCAAAGATGATAGTTTATATGTGTAGAATAAATCTGGGGCCTCATAAGTTTTTTAGAGATGGTGTTAGCGAATCAAAGTACCAATTGCACAATTTATATTGTTGTACATTGCGTCAGGTTCACTAATACCATCCCTAAAAAAATCTGACATCATATATGTGTCTCCCCTTGCATTCTTTTGGAAAAAATTGAATCATTGGCCTGAGTAAGTAATAGAAATGTAATATTATATGCATGTTATGTATAAAAATCAACACTCAACTACCAAAACCTAAAACCCCTAAAATCAAATGTTATAGATCGATTAAATTTATAGCACAAGCATGTATGAACAACAAGCTAATTAAATGTAAATTTACTAGATGGCAGATGAGAAGATCTAATCAAATCCCCAAAACAACTGACCGTTTAAACCATATATATTTCCTAAATCAAGAGCAAAAAAATTTATAGACGTTTGAGCAAATCCTACGTATGAACATTAAAATATGCGGATACGACTAGAGAAGCTAGCAAAGTAGTACATCAGACCCGTCATTGGAGACCTCCTCCTCGAACTTGTCGTTCTCCTTGAGTGCGTTCAGGATTTGTTCGTGGAGGATGGGGTCTTTGATGTAGAGAACCCTCCGGTTTCCTCCACCAGCCCACGACTCCCCTTCCTCTAGATCTGCCGCTGGCACTACTACGTTGTCTGCCACCTGCTGCTCGACGATGATGCTGACTACTGGCTGCATGGACCCCGAAGCCTCGCCTGCTCGATGACGAGCGTCGTGCGTGCCTGGAGCTGCCTCTGCCTACTCGGCAATGACCGAGCCATCTGCTCCTACGCCTCCAACTGGTTTCATCTCCGGCTCGTCTCCACGCGCAAGCTTCATGGCGCAACTACAAAAGGCGATGGTACAAGCGAAGGAGCTTCGGCACGAACAAAAGGTGCATATTCGGGTTTTGTTACTAGAAAAATTGAGAGAAAATGACACGATTTCATGAAATAAGAAGGTCGGTCGGGTTTATATACGCGGGACCGTTCGTAGTCCTCGAGTGGACACATGTGGGTGTGGACTCATGTGGGTGGGGGCTAGCATGATCTCCACTTTCTAATTGCATTAACAATATGGCGCACGCTACCTCGGGAACGTGCATGACATGCATTTTCTAGGAGGGTGGCATAATGGTCCGCCTTAGTAGACCCATAGAGGCGATTCATATTTATGTTCGGCTCTAGTTGAGTGATGTAGGGAGAGAGACAATAATTTCCATCATCTCAGGTTCCATTTAGAGGTGTTTTGTTTTAACGAGCGGCTGAGAGGGTAGTCGTACTAGAGACGGTGCAGATTAACAATCATCCAAGGTTAAATTTAGAAGCAGTCAAAAAATTACGACCACCTAAGAGTGATGAACACAGCCGGTGGATTGTATTTTTGGGGTAAACCGGCTCTAGGCACAATCTCTAAGTAACGAGTTCCGATGCATGCACCTCTAAAGCGATCTGAGGCTTCGACCACTGTCCATCGCCGGTGCCACTCCGGCGTGAGTGCCCTCTTTCCCTCATGGATTTCTCTAGTGGTAGTTGGAAGATCATCTACTCTAGTTTCACCACCGATGGTAAATTTCATGAAGGATCCTTGGTTCTCTCGGCTAATTCCTTGCTGGTTCTTCTCAATGCCAAAGGTGCTTCTCTAGAAGGAAAATGTCTGCAAAATGGAGAGAAGATCTCTATTGGATCTATTGTGAGGTTCCCCTCTCACCTTTCAAGAGTTAATGATCTGTTGATTTCTTCTTTGGGATTTCTTGGTAGATTTCCATCTATGTCTGGATCTGATGAAGATCATGGTATTAAGTGTCATGCATCATGCTCTTCCTTGTCTGTGGATGATTTGGGACAGTCTCTAGGATTTTTGATTCTCCATTTACATGCAAAAATACTTGTTTTGCTTAATCACGATAATGTGGTTATTGATGCAAGATATCTGCTTGAGGATGAAAAGATTGGTTATGGATTTTTTCTGGGTATGAGTGTCAAGAGGATCACAGTGGGTGATTTGTTTCAAGATTGCTCGAAAGAAGTTGAGACAATTCAGAAGCCTGACTTACTTTCTAAGGCCATTTTTATGGATTTTTTTATTGGCCAAGGTTTTGAGCAAAACATTTACCAGAAGTTTGGTCATTTTGTTAATTTTTTGGGTGGGTTCAGAAGGAAGCCTTTCTTTCTGGTATGCTCTTTTGGAAGAGCAAAATTTAAACTAGATAATCATACTGTAGGAATTGCATTGCAATCTTGTTTTGGAGGCTCAGCTTCAAAGTTTCAAGTGAGATTGTTGCAGAAGAGAACTTTCATGTTCTCTATTTCTTCAAGGGCAGTTGGATTTGAAATCGACAATAATTCAAATTTCTCAAATAGATTGTTTGCCATGCATATCAATCTTTGGGGAGGTGGGGGCCCAAATTGTAAATTCGAAGAAAAAGAATACTACAACGAAAATGAGCAAGAATGGAAGGTTGTCACGCAAAAAAAGAAATCTACTAGTACAAAAAAAGATTTTGTTCCAAAAAAAAGCTCAACCTGCTAGGACTGTTTTTGAAAGACTTAAATTTCCTGCTATTTCAACTATTCAACCGCCATGCATGGGCAGCTATATTGATGGCAAGAATAATTTGCATGTACTTGGCGTTTCAAACACAGATATTCTATTAATGGCCAGCCCGCGGGATTGCAGCGTGGAATTTAATTTGCCTGGTCTCCTTCCCTTTTTGAAATTTCCCTCTTTCCCTAAACGGGCGTGGCTCGACAATTCTCACTGTGATTGGTCCAAGGCCCATAATTCTGTGCCGAAGATGCAGCCAGAAAGACCAATCACGGTGAGAATTGTCAGAAAGACGCAAGTAGATTATGCTAGTAGAGGTGTTATCTTGCCAGAAAGACACTGCAATGTCCCTACAAAAATAAAAACTGCAAATATAAGACCCTGCCTCCTCAACTACCCCACCTCGAGAAACCCCAACCTCCCCACCTTGCCCGTCGCCAGTGGAAACTTCTGGCCCAATGGCCAACATTCCGATCAACCCTAAACCTTTCCTGCCACATGGGTTCTAGATTATGCAAGTAGAAGTGAGAACTCTCGTTAAAAGGGTCGTTGTTCCTCGAATTCCATGCTCACATGAACAATATGCTATTACAACTATACATGCTCTCCCCTGGTCTAATTCCTATTGAGAATGTTAGGGATGTTCTTCTAGACTTAATTCACAATGTTTCAAGGGTGGGATTTAAGGACATTCAGAAATGCCCTTTTGGTTCTGCATATGAGAAGTTCATGCATGTCAGTTATAGGGAGCGTCTAATTTCTGAAAGTCCAATCCGTTTTCAAGATGTGATTGTCTCCTTTGTCAAACACAACGAAGGAGAGAATTGGTGCAAGGCACAATTAAACAATGAGTGCTTGGTCATGCTGGTTGGCCCCCACTGGACCACTGGAACACTAAAGACCTCAACTCTGTCTTTGATGACATTGGCAAGGTTTTGCTTTGGGAAAGAGACCCTAACACAAAGGAGGAATCATTGCAAAAGTGAGAGTAACTGATTTGGTGGATATTCCTAAAAGTGTCAGATTCACAATAGGTGACATGGTTGAGTCTAAATCCTGAACAGTTTCTATGGAACTACTAAATAGAAATCTACTGGGTGGAGTCCCACCTGATTAGGATCCATTGCCTAACAACAATAAGGACCCTTACCCTTTGCCTATCCTGGGATAGTAGTTTGTCCCTCCACCTCCCCCTCCTCCACCACCACAGCCTGAAGGTGATGATAGGGGTGGGGACAATGGGCAACACCTCCACCACAACCTGATGTAAATGCCGCTGGTTGAGGTCAGTGGGCAGCAGAAAATGTGGCTGCACCTGTGCAAGAGCCAATTGTGGCGGATGGAGAAGATATGCATGTGGATAACCTCAACATGGAACCTCAAGAGAACAATAGTGTTGTAACTGGCTCTTCCCATTTGGAACATATCAGCTGTGATACTGGCAATGATGCCAACTCTGAAAATATTGTTCTAGAGCAAGAGGTGGATCGGCATAATAACTTGAACATTCAGGAGGTAGGAATTGGTGATGGTCTTCTTAATATTTTCTAGAGCTACCAGGATGATTAAGATGAAGAAACTCCACAATATGGTGAGGATAATAATCAGGGAGACTAGATGAGGGAAGATGTAAACCTACTTTCACCAAATGAAGCTCACCTACAAGTGGGAATGACAAGGACACCTTTTGTCATCTTCTCTGAAATTCAGGTAGCTAAGCAATATTTTACCAAACAGGGGCTAGACCTATGGGATAGGTTTTCTGCTCCTCATGTCAAGGATCATTCTTCTTCCAAAGGAACATTTTCATGTGACATTCCTGTAAGTTGGTTTAGTTTCATCAATGCTCATTACTCCTAAAAAATTCAGTTGGGCAAGAAACTTCCTTATTTCGTCCCTATGGGAGATTATCTAATAGCCCATTCCTGAGGAAAATACTACTACATTCATCATCCCTAATGAATGTGTTGGATGGATGGCCCCTTCATGCATAAATGCTGAGCTATTGCCAGCACTAGATACTCCAAGTTCTCCATCAAAGAAAATACGGGGAAATGAACCAATTGTAGATTTTAAGGTGACAAGGAGCCCAAGTATTGTTAATCTGAATGGTGGTTTTAAAAGCCATGCTAATTGCTCTGATTAAAATTTTATTACCTCTAATGCTCCACCACCTTGTCTCAATCCTAAGGTGGTTAAAAATCTTGCTGCTTCATTTTGTAAGGTAAAGGATGGAGACTTGGAGAAGAGGCTGCTGACGAAGAGCAGGCTTACTGAGATTGCTATTAAAGCACCCAGCATGGGAGGAGCAAAGAAACATGAAAGATCTACCATTCCCCAAGGTGGGAAAAGAAAAATATGGCAGTTGGTACCTATGGACAGTAAGACAAGAAGAAATCTCCTAAATAACTGTTAGGATGTATCACAACTTAAGTTATTTTGTGGGCTCAAGGGCCCTGGCACTATGGGTTTGCAATAAGTTTTCTGTGTTCAAGCTAGACATTTTATTAGTTCTACTATTATGGATTATTTATCTCATGTGCACAATGTTTCACTATGTTTGGGTGGTTCCATCTGTGGAACTGCCTCAGAAAGTACACTTGAATGTTTCCCATGGATAGTACAAGAAAATGGAAAATCCTTAATTGGAATCTCATAAGTATCAACTCTAAAAAAAGTGGGTGGTTATGAAAAATAAAATTGACGAGTATGAATGTGACATCATTTGTCTTCAGGAGACCAAAAGGGAAAATTTTCATTTGGCCTATTTGAGGAATTTCCGCCCTAAGAAACTTGACAAATTTTAATTCGTACCCTTAGTTGGTGCCTCTGGGGATTAATTATTGTTTGGAATATTTATCTTTTTCATGGACAACTTGCCTTTAAAAATGAGTTTTCAATCTCTCTTTTGTTCACATTACTACTCCCCAATGCCTCTTGGATTCTCAACAATATTTATGGCCCTTGCCAGATTGAAGCGGTCTCTGAGGCATGCACTTCTGAATTTTCTAGCATGATTTCCAAGGCATGCACCTCTGAAGAGATATGAAGCTTCGTCCACTTGCCATCTCCAGTGCCACTCCGGCGTTAGTGCTCTCTTGCCCTCATGGATTCCTCTGGTGGTAGTTTGAAGATGACATACTCTGGTGTCTCTATTGATGGTAAGTTTCTCGAAGGTTCCTTGATTCACTCAGATAATTCCTGGCTGGTTCTTCTCTATGCCAATGGTTCTCCTATAGAAGGAAAAAGTCTGCAAAATGGGGAGAAGATCTCTACTGGATCTGTTCTGAGGTTCCCCTCTCACCTTTCAAGTGTTAATGATATGTTGATTTCTTCTTCAGGATTTCTTGGTAGATCTCCATCTAAGTCTAGATCTGATGAAGATCTTGGTATTAAGTGGCATGCATCATTCTCTTCCTTGCCTATGGATGATTTGGGACAGTCTCCAGGATTTTTGATTCTCTATTCACGTGCAAAAAGACTTGTTCTTCTTAATCACAATAATGTGGCTATTGATGCAAGATATCTGCTTGAGGATGAAAAGATTGCTTCTGGAATGTCAAGAGGTTCATAGTAGGTGATTTATTTCAAGATTCATTGAAATAAGTTTAGACAATTCAAAAGCCTGACTTGATTTCTAAGGCCATTTCTCTGGATTTTTCTACTTACCAAGGTTTTGAGCAAAACATTTACCAGAAGTTTGGTCATTTTGTTAATTTTTTGGGTGGGTTCAGAAGGAAGCCTTTCTTTCTGGTATGCTATTTTGGAAGAGCAAAATTTAAACTAGATAAACATATTGTAGGAATTTCATTGCAATCTTGTTTTGGAGGGTCAGCTTCAAAGTTTCAAGTCAGATTGTTGCAGAAGAGAACTTTGAGGATGTTACTGCAGATTACAAGAGAGGTTCGCTTGTGCGAGTTGTGATTGTGGTTATTGCTATGGTTGTTTCCCTAAAGGCTCCCATAGGGCTGGTTTATATAGTCACCAGGACCTAGGGTTATAGGAGACAGCTATCCGGCTATGTTATAGAGTTGGTAACTAGATACAGCTTGAACTACAAGTAATACTACTGGCCTAAGTCGGTAACTCTTCTGGGCCTTGTCGTATCTGTAACTGGCTCCTCCTTTTTCTCTGACTAGGCCGCCCGTGAAGCAAAGCTTTAACCCGTTGATGGGCCACCCTGGTCATCGAGTCTTGTGGGTATACCCGGAAAGTATATCCCCAACAGTAGCCCCCGAAAGTCTCCAAGATCCAACGTCGGATAAATCTCCTAGCTTGATGGTTTCTTCGTATTGAAAATCTTGAAGGGTTCCCGAAAACTTCATTTAACAGTGTAAGATTCCGAGTTAGTTGAGACGGATATGGTTTGTTCTGATCTTTAGTCTTTTCCTTTGCTCATTTTGAAACATGAGCCGGATTTCAAATAGCGGCGTGCGGGCTAACAACTTTTCAGATAAGGTCCTGTTACTGACAGGAGTCCCGTCAACACGACCGTTGGTGGGCCCGTTCCTTACGAAACATAGCACGGTTTTAATGCTCACGCGAGAATCCAGGGGGCGGAAGAGTCGCGAGGAAGCCACCTCCCTCTCTCCTATACGTGTGGCGTAAATCGTGTGACTGAAGCACGAATCTTGGCGCAAAGACAAATAAAAGAGAGGAGAAACCCTTCTCTCCCATATTCATCTCTCCACCATTCTCATTTATTGCCTCCTCGTACTCCTCGATCCCTCCGCTTCCACTCTCATCTACACACCATGAGAAAAACTCCTTCCCCCACCAATCCTTCATGTTCCCAGAGCGATGGCTTCCGCATCTGGCTCTGGAGCAGTGATGGGTACATTGGCGGCAGACGAAAGGAAGTTGCGGGGCCTCTGGGTCCCAAGTATCATGGACGATGCCGAGCTCCAGGTCATGGAGGATGAGGGGTACATTGTCGTCGGCGTGTGGCGGAGCGCCTCAGGATACGCCACTCCTACTCTGCGCGATAGCGAGCGGGTGCTATTCGGCATGCACATCGACCGCGGCCTCAGCCTGCCACCATCGGACTTCTTCATCGAGGTCCTCAAATAATACAATGTGCAACTCCATAATCTTCCTCCCAACTCCCTGCTAGAGATCAGTACTCATGCAGCTTTGTGCGAGGGGTTTCTTGGCATTAGGCCAAGTCTCACCCTTTTTCGGTACTACTCCGGTACCCGGAAGAATTCCATTAGTGCTGGTGTTCCTTACACCACTGGCACTCTTTGCTTCGTCGTTCGGATAAACTGAGTTTATCCTAGGATTAAAGCTAGTGAATCTATTAAACGTTGGGCCGGAACTTTCTTCTACTACAAGGATATTCCGGCTCCTGGAAAGGCGGAAGGTCTTCCGGACTTCATCGATGGTGCCGCTCCCCACCAAAAATCATGGGACGCGGAGGCGTTGGAACTGTCGGATATCTTGATCCTTGCCACAAGGAAGATTGAGTTTTTGATGAAGCACAAGGGCCTCCATGGATCTGACTTGATCCACTGCAGCATTACAGAGATCGCCTCATGTACACATTTACCAGCGACAAGAAAGACAGCTTGCGGGTCAGCACACATCGTATTTCGACGAAGAATTACAAGACCCTCATGCAGTATCTGATCAAGGAGAGAGTGGAACGAAAAGTTTTGGATGTCTCCATGAAGATGTTCACGTATTCCCGTCCTCTGACTCCGGTAAATATTTCGACTTGGCTTTCACGTTTTGTCGTTCTTTTCTATTTCATTCTCCGACTCTATTTTCATCGATGCTTTTTGACTTTGTTAGCTCGATAAACTCCCTGAGTCTGAGCTAGATCCACTAGAGGGATATCTTTCAAACGATCCGGAGGCGACGGAGGATGACGAGGGTTAAGAAGTTTCTGCCTCCGCTTCCAAGAAGCGTAAGGAAAATGAAGTTGTTATCACTGCTGGTAGCCAAGTGTTGTCACTAGTTAAAAAGTAAGCACCCTGTCGATGCTTTCAATACTTCGTACATTTATTTCTTTCCAAAGAACACATGATATTTGGATTTGCGTGCTTCAGAGCTAAAGCAGTTTTGAAGAGTAAAGTGAAGCTGACAAAGGGCAAGCCGGGCAAACCTTGCATTAGCGAAGCTTGTCACGCCGTGACAACTAGTACCCCATCATTAGCACCAGAGGTTTTCACCTCTCCTGCTGCTGACAACATCTCGAAAGCCCTGGCCACCGTTGGTGGCCAGGCAACGAACAAGGGTGAACCCGTCAAGGATAATGATCCCATGGTAATATCTAAAGGTCAGTTGGATAAAGTGTCTGGCTCTGCTGCCTCGGCCTAAAACGGAAGAAGAAGGAGGAGATCCTCAAGCTGGCTTAGTCCAGTCTTGAGAACCAAACCCTCACTCTAGAGGCAGCAAGCTAGGAGATGAAGGACGTGAAGCTGGTCAGCTTCCTAGTCCAAATTTTGGTCCGGGACGCGAAGATAGAGTTTGGCGAACTCCCAGCAACAGACGTTCCCTCCCTCTCCCTTTCCGAAAAAAGTGTTTCACAACACTAAACTCGGATTTGAGAAGTTGCACCTAGAAAACATTGTAAGTTTCCGATTCTTATTTGCAGTGTTTTATTATCATATCCTCTAGCCCACAAGCATAAAGTCGGATAAACATCGTTGAATCCGAGTTGATGCTTATAGGATGCAAAAGAGCGATGTAGTGTAGCCCCCAAGGCTCGTGCTGTATTTTTACTTAGTTAAATTTGCAGCTCAAGTCTTAGTAATCGTCTGACGGTATTCCGTCTCTAAGCTTACAGAAAATTGCATCTTCCAACCAGGAATTGCTCAAGAATATATGCAATAAATGCAAGGAAATCGAAGCCCTGCTCCTTGAGCATTCAAAGTTGAAAGTTGAAAAAGATGAAGCAGAAGGTAAACTTTTCTGACTTATTATTTGTCACTTAGCTATTGTCATATTCAAAGTTGTTGTATCCGACTGATATTTTTCCCTTTGCAGAATTGTTGTGTGAATCCAGCAAGATGGTGGAGCAATCCGAGAACTTCAAGGTCTTGGAGGTGGAGAATGCTGAGCTCTGGGACAAGATTAAGAAGCTTACTATTGAGTCGGAGAAATCCGTACCCGCTGTCCTGGAGTAAAGCAATCATGAGACCGTGAGGGTCGAGAAGCTGATAGCCCTCCGAGATATACAATTGAATGATCTCAAGAAGGACTTCGATAGTCAGAGGGATCTAGCCCAGGCCACAGAGACCGAACTAAATAGCCTCCGCGAGGAGCGTGATAAGTGGAATCATTCTATGCTAGGTAAGATTTCGGAATTTCATTATTCGAATTTCTATTGAGTTGAATTTTGAATTTTGGTTCTTTCCCATCCCCTATAAACCTTTCTGACTCTTCTACCTCCGAACCTTGCCTCGAGCGCATAAAAATTGTCGGAGATATTTTGTTCGACTTTCGCCAGACTCTTGAAGAGGATGGAGAGTCGGTCAAACTTTCCGACTTGCATAAGATGTCAGTGCAAGAGGTGAGGGACAAGACTAAGGAGATTCTGAAGCTTATCGAGGACTTGAAGATCTCCTACGCTCGAACCGCTGCACAACTACCCTTACCATGGTGATGAGCCACCATAGCGATATGGAAATCTGGAACATCACCAAGGGTATCGCTGATGAGGACGATGAGGGTAACCCGCAGAACACCAAAGCTATCCAAGATTCCTGTGCCGGTTATGCTTGTCGTGTGGCAGAGATGACCAACTACACAGCGCCATTCTTCGAATTCGTCGTTGTGCCTCCCTCGCATCAAGAGCCAGAAGACAACCTCGCTGAAGCAGCTCCCGAGTTCGAGGTCCAGGGCGGCAATGATGTCAACTCCAGCGCTCCACGCTCTTCATCACCACCACCTGATTCTGCAGCATAAACATTTTATAATGCATTATTCTAAACTTGGGCATGTAATGATGGAAACAATATTTTGCTTGTGTTGGTCTGTAAGAGCTAATGCTTTTACTATCGTAGCACATTTTTTTGGGTATACTTTTATGAGTGTGCTTGAAATTTCTCAAGCACTATTTTTCATGCTTATACTTGTCGTTTTATCTGGCTCTCTGCCTCGTTCCTTTCCTGAGCCAGCCAACCTTTAGCACGGAAACTTTGCCGAGCAATGGAGCTCAATTGCTAAACCAGTTTAAACTCAAAAACAAAGGCGGCTTCCAGTACCAACAATTCATTACTCGGAAGATACCCGCGTCTAAGCAATCATATAAAAAACCAAAGTATAAACAATAAATTGAACTTTTTACCCTAGGGTAACATTTTTTAGACACTCAAAATCATAACCAAAATGAACATGACCGTAAAGTACTTTCAAGCATTCTGGGTTTTTTGAAAACGACATGCTCATTTGGAAATATGATGGCAAAAAACTTATCAAAGATAACATATGAGGAAACCAATACTTTATTTCACTTTGAACATGTACATATATGATTTCAAGGAAATATAACTAAGAATAGAAGGGACGTAGCTATGCAATATTCCATGGACGGTCTATCACATCCGGGTCTGTACTACCACTAGCTCTCTTTCTCTTCCGAGTATTTGGTCTTTAGTTGACTGGTCTCATATCGGTTAAATAATATGACCCATTATGCAGAACTCTGCCGATCATAAAAGGTCCTTCCCAAATTGGGGAAAGTTTGTTCTTTCTTTTTTGCACAAGACGAAGAACCAATCGCCGTTCCTGAAAGAACGGTTCTGTACTCTCTCACTATGATACTTGCACAACTTCTGCTGATAGGCTGTAGATCTCTGCTCAACAACAACGCGAACTTCTTTGATTATATTGAGATCATCTTGTCGAGAGACTTCTGCATCTTCTTCAATATACGCTTTGACTCTAGGAGACTAATGAATTAAATCACTTAGAAGAACTACTTCTGCATCGTAGACCAAGAAGAAAGGAGTGTATCTAGTTGATCTGTTAGGAGTTGTATGTAAGCTCCATATCACAGACGGTAATTCTTACACCCAAGCCCCTGGGGCACGGTGAAGTGGTGCCTCGATACAAGGTCAGAGTCCTTGTAAAATAAGACCGTTAGTTCTTTCGACTTGTCCATTATCCTATGGATGTGCGACTGATGCAATATCAAGTTAGATCCATTGTTCTTTGCAGAATTCGGTAAGTTCCCCATGGAAAATTTCTCCTGTTGTTAGTTATTATACTCTGCGGATATTCGATTCGGATAATCACGTCCTCGACGAACTTTCTGGCTGTGGCTCCATCGCAACTTGTTATGGGTTTAGCCTCAATCCACTTTGTAAATTTATCCACCATCGACAGTAGGTGAGTAAATCCACATTTTGCCGTGCGAAACGTCCCTACCATATCAAGCCCCCAGACGGCAAATGTCCATGTAATAGGGATTGTTCGCAGCTGATCAATCGGAACATGTGCCTGACGGGCATACTTTTGGCAACCTTTGCACGTTTTGACCGGTTTGTCGGCATCCGCCTTAGCTGTAAGCCAAAAGAATCTGTGTCCAAAAGCTTTTGCCACTAAGGATCTGGCTGCACCGTGGTGACCAAACTCTCCTTCATGGATTTCTCGTAAGATATCCACTCCTTCTTCTAGAGAAATACATCACTAAAAAACCCCAGAAACACTCCGCTTATAGAGCTCACCATTTATTATTGTGTAGGATTTCACTCGTCGGACGATATTCCGGCTCAGGACTTAGTATGCAGGTAATTTTCCGTCTATCAGGAAATCCAGATAGGGTTTTGTCCAGCTGGGAATTATAGCCATACCTTCTATTAAAGGTTAGTCGGATTTCATCGGATAGTCCTCATCAACTCCGGTTATGGAGGGGACCCATAAATGCTCTAAAAAAGCACCATCTGTTACTTGTTTCCGTGCAGAGACTATCCTTGATAGAGAATCTGCTTCCTTATTTTATACTCGAGGGATGTGTTGAATCTCAAAACCCTTGAATGATTTAGATAATTCATCCACAATAGCTTTGTAGGATGCCATGTGCTTATTTGTATTGGAGATGTCGCATACTTGCTAAGAAACTATATCCGAGTCTCCGTAACACATGAGTCTTGTTTTGCTAATGTTTTTGGCCATGCGTATTCCATGTAACAATGCTTCATATTTGCCTATATTATTGGTCGCCATGAAGTGTATTTTTAACACTTAGAACAACTTATCTCCTTGGGGTGATATGAGCACCACGCCAGCCCCCGAGCCTCCTCGTGCTTTTGATATGTCAAAATGGAGGGTAAAAATTTCGAGTCTGGAGGACATGTATTTTCTGCCGTCTCTGTCCAATCAACGACGAAATCGGCAAGTATTTGGGACTTGACTATTGTAAGCGGCTTGTGATGTCTACGCACTTCTATTCTTGTAGAAAGTTGTTGGGCCTCCAAGTGCAGAGGTTTGTAGAACAACGGCAAGTTTCCCTTAAGTGCATTACCCAAGGTTTATCAAACTTAGGGAGGAAGTGGTCAAAGGTATACCCTCTCAAGCAACCCTGTAATAAAGATACAATAAGTCTCTTGTGTCTGCAACACACACAGTACACTTGTGAGGTGTATAGGTGCACTAGTTCGGCGAAGATATAGTGAAATACAAGTGGTAACGGTGCCAACAAATAGCTTCTGACTTGTTGTTGACGTGGGGTAATGTGTGTGAGTGCCAGAAAATAGCTTGACGGTGAGGTAAAGACTAAAGGAAAAAGGATGGAAGCAAGTAAACATGCAACAGATCTAGTAGAAAATGGTGTTTCAATGTTTAGAAACAAGGCCTAGGGATCATACTTTCAATAGTGAACACTCTCTCATATAAATATCTTCTCCTTATGATACTACTCTTAACTACTCTCAAGTTGGACACTCTAATCCATGGTAGGCCTACAAAAGCACACCTCAACGTCCGCCTTCCCCATCTATATAACCCCACACTGTCACCTTGAGCGCTAGATGGTTCCAACAAACACCACAATTTCATAGAGACAACCAACTCAAAATATAACTCATGAATATATATATATGTAACCTAGCTTAAGTGCCACACACGGTGTGCACGCTGTCACTTTCACACACGTGGGGAAAAGCATAGATCTATTAAAGCACGATGAGTATTTATATAGACTCTAGCCTAAGTTCCACCATGGAGTGCACGCTGTCACTTTCACACACATGGGGAGAGCAGAGATCTATTGAAGCACTTGAGTAGCGAGGTAGATCTACTTGATTACAAAGCTCATGACCACAACAAGATCATGCATAGAGAGAGAGAGATGAACACATAGCTACCGGTAGAGCCCTTAGCCTCGAGGAAGAACTACTCCCTCCTCATCATGGGAATCAGCAATAGTGATGAAGTTGGTGGTGGAGATCGATGGAGATGGCTCCGGGGGCAGTTCCCCGTCCTGGCAGGGTGCCGGAACAGAGACTTTCTGTCTCCTGAATCTCCCCTTCGGTGGCGGTGGCGCTACAGAGTTTTTCGTGGATTTCTTCTCAATTATTTAGGGTTTTCTCCCTGGGGGCTTCTTATAGGCGAAGGAGGCAAGGTCGGTAGAGGGATAGAGGGCCCACACCCCCTGTATGCGCCACCAGGGCTTGCCCGCGCATAGGGGGTGCAGCCACCCTGGTGCTCTACTCCGTCTCTGCTTTGTGGTTCCGTGTTGCTCCGGGAAAATAATAACTTTGGCTTTTGTCCCATCCAATTCCAAGAATATTGATTTTATGCCTTTTTTGGAACCAAAAACAGAAGAAAACAGGCAACTGGAACTGTGGCATCTTGTTAATAGGTTAGTTCCATAAAGTGTATAAAAATACCTCAAAGTGTAGACAAAGCAAAGCAAAGTAGATACTAAACAAGCATGGAACATCAAAAATTATAAATATGTTTCCGACGTATCAACTTGTACTCAATGTTGAAAGCTGCAAGCTTTATTCCCCACTTTGCGACTCGTCCTGTGGCATCTTGATTATTGATTATATCTCTTATGGGATCAGTACTCACCACTGTGATCTTGTGCTCTTGAAAGTAGTGGCGTAGCTTTCTGGATGCAAAGAACACTCCATCGGCTAGCTTTTGATGGTGTGGATACCGTTGTTTCGACTCTATCAGAACCTCACTCGGGTAATAGGTTGGACGCTGCACCTTATGTTCGTGGCCTTCTTCCTCGCGCTCTACTACTATTACCACACTTATGACCTTGTTGGTCGCTTAGATGCAGAGTAACATAGGCTCCTGAGGTTCTAGCGCTGCGAGAACTGGTGAATTTGAAAGTAGGTCATTCAAACTTTGTTGGGAAGTATCACCTTCCTGGGTGAAGAAAAATTTGTCGGTTTTCTTCAAGAGTTTGTATAAAGGTGCGGCTCTTTCTCCGAGCCGGCTTACAAACTGGTTCACTGCTACGATGCAACCAGTGAGACGTTGCACGTCCTTTAGGCGAGTCGGCCTGGTGTTGTTGATTATCGCCTTGATTTTGTCCCGATTCACCTCTATGCCTCGCTCAGAGACGATGAAACGTAACAATTTTTCGGCTGGAATTCCAAAGAAACACTTCTCTGGATTTAGCATCATGTTGAATTTTCGTAGGCTAGCAAATGTTTCCTCTAAGTCAGAAATGAAAGTTTCCTTCTTTTTGGACATAACTGCTATGTCATCTACGTATACATGGACGTTGCATCCAATTTGATCGTTGAGACAATGTTGCATAGTACGTTGATATGTTGCTCCTGCGTTCTTTAAGCCAAAAGGCATTGTTTTGTAGCAGAAGGTTCCAAAAGGAGTGACGAAAGACATTTTAATTTGATTCGACTCTTTCATCGGTATTTCGTGATATCCAGATTATGCATCGACAAAACAGAGTAATTCCGAACCTGTCGTTGATTCGATAACTTGATCGATTCTTGGCAAAGGGTACGGGTCTTTTGGGCATGCCTTGTTCAAAGTGGTATAATCAACACACATTCTTAAATCAAAAGTGTCCTTTTTAGGGACGAGGACATGATTTGCCACCCAATTTGTATGGGTGACCTCTATTATGAATCCTGCTAATTCTAGTTGGGCCAATTCCTTGGCTATTGCTTTGCACTTTTGATCACCAAACTGTCGTAAGGACTGTTTGATGGGTTTAGCATCAGGGTACACATTAAGAGAGTGCTCGGCAAGTTCCCTAGGTACTCCGGTCATGTCAGAAGGATGCCATGCGAAGATATCACTATTAGATTTGAGGAACTCGACGAGCGCGCTTTCCTAAGTAAGGTCTAAGCCTACACCTATGTTCGTCGTCTTGGAGGGATCATCTTCCTTTAGTGATGTTTTCTTTGTCTCTTCCGATGCCTTGAACTGTATGCTTGGCTTCAGCAGCTCGTTCTTCATAGCGGGCATCTCAGATGGGTTGATTGTCTTCTTGATCTCCTGGTACTCCTAGGCGTGTAGCATGACTTCGGAAAAGGCAGCAGATCCTTCGTCGTACTCTCGCACTTTTCTCGGGTTTCCCCAGATGGTGATGACGCCCTTTGGACCTAGAAGTTTTATCATATTGTAAATGTAACAGGGGTGAGCCATGAACGCCCAGTAAGACGGACGCCCGAAGATGGCGTGGTAAGCACTTTTGAATGGTACCACCTCAAAAGAGAGTGGCTCGGTCCGGTAATTTTCTCGGTTTCTGAATGTCACGTCCAGAGTAATCTCACCCAGAGAATCCGCATGTCTCCCTGGTACAATGCCATATAAAGTTACACTGCTGTAACTCAACTAGTTTTCTTGGATCTTCATGCGATGGAGCGTTTCGATGTAGAGGATGTTGATGCTGCTACCACCGTCCATGAGAGTTTTAGAGAACTCATAGCCATCAATAAGTTGGTTGACCACCAAAGGATATTTTCCCCGACGATGTGTTCTCCTCGGGAGATCTGAGTGATAAAAGGTGATGCTTACATCCGACCAATCTAGAAATTTTGGAACATCCGGAACCGTGGCATTGAGCTCACGGAGAACCGCCTTCTTGGCCTTAGCAGGTTGAGATTCGAGGAAGCAGACGTATGCGTCTTTCTTAGTCGAAAAATCCTTCTTCCATGTCGGAATCTTCCTTGAGCTCCTTGCCTTTCGCGGAATTTTTCTTTCCTTTTCGTCGCTTGGCTCTATAGCCAGTGGATTCGTCTTTCTTGATGTCGTCATTCAAACGACACTCGACATTTGTGTGGGTAGATCCTCCGTTACTATCCAAGTGGTGGACACAGTGATTGTTGGCAATGTCGGCCCAGGTATAGGTTCTTCTAGGTTGCTGTTCTCCTCTGACCCGGATTCGGGAAGTTCCGCGGTCTCAACCCCGGCCGCTTCTGCACCCTCGTTGTCCTCCAGATCCAAACATTGCGTTCACAGCTGCGTTGTCCGGAGCCGGTTTATCTTCTGAGGTATTCTTGCTTCTTAGCTTGTTGTTTTGTCAGTTTGGCCGCATTGGGATTGGCCAGAATATTTAGTAGCCCTTCTGAATCATCATCGGCATCAGCATATTTTCTTGCCGTCTGTATCATTTCTCCCAAATCTGTGACGTGATCACGCTTCAATCCGTGACACAAAAGTCCGACTGGGAGTCTTGCAATGAAGGCGTCTATTGCAGTTTGTTCGTTTACTCCTTCACTGGAGTTCTTCGTGTGGATCTAGCGTCTGATGTAATCCTGGAAAGTTTCTCCGGGTCTTTGAGTACAACGCTGCAAGTCTCCGACTATGCAGGGCCTCATGTATGTTCCCTCGAAGTTTGAAAAGAGCGCACTTTGGATATCATACTAGTTATGAATTGAATTCTCTGGCAGTTCATTGCACTATAATCGAGCCATCTTCCTCAGCATAAGCGGGAGATATCGGACTGCGACCAGGCAGTTTCCTCCTTTGGCGATGCAGTAGGCCTGGAAAAAATCCTGGAGCTAGGTATCGGGCCGAGACGCGCCGTTATAGGGCTGGATGTGTTTGGCAATACCAAAGTCAACCGGAAATTTTGTCTGATGGATCCGTGGGCCAAAGCACTTGGGTCCCACGTACACGTGTTCTTCCTCATACCATCGCGTTTCTATGTTTGACTCAATGCGGTGGCGAGCGTTGTTTGGCGAGAGAGATCTGCGCCTTGGAGACTCACGGCTTCTGTGTGGCAGAGTCAGATTTCTGCTTCTCCTCTCACCATTTCCGCCTCTGCCCCTTTGGCTTCCATGGCTACGATGGGATCCTTTATGGTCGCTGCCTAGGGGGGATGGTGGCCCTGGTGGATTATTTCCGGCTCGGTTACGCGGTGGTGGTGGAGCCTCATTATGTTGACTCTGATGCTGATTTCTTCGGGATCCGTCCCTACTTGATTCAGGACGGTCCAAATCATCTCTTCGTCTGGCATTACCATCCGGACGGCTTGGTTGTGGCATTCTTAGCCAATCTTGCTCTCGCTGGCGGCGCACTTTCAGCTCGTCCAAACAGGGGTTCAGGTTTCCGTCACTCCGGCAACCGCACAATTAGTACCCAAATACACAATGCATTCTCCTAGGCCCATAAATGGTGAAGTATCATATAGTCGACGTTCACATGACACCACTAGAAGAATAGCACCACAACTTAAATACTAAACCACTTAATAATAACTCAACACAAATCCACTACTAACAACATGACTTCTCCCATGTCTTCAAGAACTAGACGAAGTACTCACAAAATATCATATGGATCAAGATCAAGGATGATATGGTAATGGATAACAATCTGATCATAAACAATAATCCAATGGTTCCACTCACAAGCATCAATTACAATAGTAATCAACACCGGGAAAGTTTCCCCTATGAACTAATGCAAGATCCAACATGATTGTTATAGCGGATGGAGTGGTGATGATGGTGCTGGTGGAGATGATGGTGTGGATGATGATGATGATGATCCTAATGAAGTCTAGCTTAATGATGATGTTGATGGCGACGATCTCCCCTCTTCGGGAAGGAATTTCCCCGGCAGAAATCTTTCTGCTGGAGAGCTCTTTCTCTCTCTTTGTTTTCCGCCCCGCAGAGGCGGCAAAAATCTTTTTGTGGTTGCTCCCTAGGTATTAGGGTTCCGAGATGAATATATAGGCGAGAGAGCGGAGTTGGGAGCCGGCCAGGTGGGCCACACCTGCCCTAGGCGCGGGTCAAGGTGGGCCCACACCTAGGGGGTGTGGGCCCCCTGTGGTCTAGCTACGCCTCCCCTTCTGGCTTCCTTCGTCTTCTGGGAAAATATAATTTTCCAATATTTTCTGGTATTTTTCTGATCTTCGCGAAATTGCATCAAAACACCTCTTTTTCCATCAGAAACCTGACTCCAGCAGTCCATCCTCCAAGAATTATCCAACGTGCAAAAACAGAGGAAAAGACATAAGTAACACCTCATAATAAGAAATATATCAATGAATAGAGGCAAATTATGATATAGAATGGTGATGCAAATTGGACGTATCAACTCCCCCAAGCTTAGACCTTCGCTTGTCGCCAAGCGAAAACTAAGCTCAGTAAACATGTCCACATGTTTATGGAGTGAAGTGTCGATAAAATAATACAGACAAGAAGCATCACACTTACCATTACACAAATCATAGAAGAAAGCAACTCACCATTATATAACTTAGCTTGCAACAAGTACATGAGTCACAATAGAAATGCATAAAGATAAATCATAATTGGAATTGGCAAACTTTGTTCCTAGTCAGAGAATAGCTGGCAAATAGTTTCACAAAAAGCTTTTGAAGAAGTTTTACAACAGGAGCACTCTTTGCTCAAAAAGGTTTTTCACAATGAAGGCTTTCAAAGTAATACTCAATAGATAAGAGTCTTGTGCAAACAAGGAAGATAGAGAACACGAGTGAATAAATCACCATATGAATGCTTGCAACACAATAACTCAAATGCTTGCTGGAGATAGAGAGGAAGTAGGTTTACTTACTCAACTCAGAAAATAGGAGAAAGGTACCTTCATAGAGGGAAGCAGGGATTTCAAGTCATAAAGAGCTTCCAAAATATTATCGTACTTACTAGCTTTGAGCCCTCATTGCCCCTATCATAGGCATCTTGAAGTGATTAAGGTTAAAGTGAAGAAGGATAGAGTATATGCTTGACGAAATATAAGTTGGCAATCTCATGTCCCTTGAGTACAAGGGCCGCTCCTCATGCTACTCAACTTAGGTCACCGGTAAGTTCTTGTCATTGTAAGTACATGTGTATCATAAAGAACTGCCAATGAGGTACCCCTTGCACATGGTACAAGAGCTATCCCATAACCAAAATGACAAGGCAAGAAGACAATGAGCATCTCAGCGATCTTTTTATTTACTATTGGCATAGATTTTTATTGTGGATGCTTCACAGAATGCTCGGTATGGTTATGCTACAAGTTTCCACCATGATTAGGCATGGCTTAGGCTAGCGGCCCAAGTGTTTCTCTAACACACATACATCAATCCATGGACTTACAAGTTCCCTCTTTATTTCACACCGACGACATCCGCAAACAAAAGAGCATGATATCAACTGTGTACAATGTACATGTGCAATGTTGAAAGCGTTCCCCGTGACAACACGGTTCTGCTAATTCCAACGTATAGATGGAAGCATATAAATCTTCGATGACACAATGGTTCAAGTCTATTAGGGGAAATAAAATAAGGTGTGCCATCAAGTTCGTGAGATCTTTACTAACTAGTTTTCACATAACAACATACTTTTTAATTCAAAATATAGATGAAGCTTGAGAATTTGCGTGGAATAGCAAATGCTAATAGGTAGATATGGTGGACACAAATGGCACAGGTTTTGGTTCAAAGGGGTTGGAAACATGAGATGTAAGCCTTCTCAAAACAGGTTTTTGGCTAGCAAGGCTGGGTAGCAAGCAAAAGAGTTGAAAGAAGCAAGCAAACCTACAAGTGATAAAGCCAAACATGCAATATTCCTTGAAGACACAAAAGATGTTAAATAAAGAATACTAAGCTTATGAGCCAACAAGAAAGAAAATAAATGATACAAAATACCTATAAGCTTTTTCTCTTTTTCTTTCAAACCTCTAAAAGTGTTGCTACTAACCAGAGCTCGGTTTGCCAAAACCTATTTAGATTTAATTGATGCTCCCAAAGTGATGCCAATACTGATCAACAAGATCCATCATATAATAGAGATTGTAAATTAAATAAGAAGTGCAAAAAGTAAAAGATGAGACTTCTCATTAATATTTCATAAAGGCACTCACACCAAGGGATACATAGATAATCAACTAAAGGAGAGATACTTCCACATGCAAACCAAACTATAAGTTAATTTCTCTACCAAAGATATGAATCCACTAAAAAGGTAAAAAATAAAAGATAAATGATGGTGATACCGTGACACTCCCCCAAGCTTGGAACAAGCCAAGGGGATCCCAAACATGATGACGAATTACTCCTTCGGCGGTGGTGGTATTCTCCTGTATAGGGTCAAAAAATCCATCAGCATCTTACAAAGCATGTAATTCTCCTCTTGAAGCATATCCACCTTCATCCTCAAAGCACGGTACTTATCACAAAACTCGTAAGTGGTTTGAAGGGCTTCCACTGCCTTAGGGCATGATCTGAAGTCTGGAACGGGGGATATGATCCCCTGCATGTTACGAGAAAAGCACGTCCAGTGTTAATTGCTCCTACAAAAGTGGGTTTCCTTGCCCTTGTCGCTGCGGCCGTTTGTTCTTCCGACTTTATCTCCTCCACGGGCTTCTTGCCTTTGTCATTGGTGGAGACCATGGTGCTCTAAACTTGAGAAGATTTCCTGACAGAAACATATCGAAACGAAAGCATGATGAGAACACGATGCATGAACCTCAGGGGACCCAGGGGGTTATATATTACAAAGTTTCAATGCATAAGGAAGGTGTTGGTATGAAAACTAGGCGGAGACGAAGCTCGGGGGGGGGGGGCGGTCACACCCTCGCCAGGCGCGGCCAGTTGGGGCCTACGCCTGGGGTGGGTTTGGCCACCCCGGCCTCCGTTTCCTTATCTATTCCGTCTTGTAACTTTCCTTATGTAATAGAAACATCAAAAATAGAAAAATATTGGGTTTTCACGAACCTTCTGTTTTCACCACATTTACCTATTCAAAGTCGAACTCTGCAGATTCCTTTCCTCCTTCTCCTAGAAATTCCTTTCTTCACAAGGTAAAACACAAACTTCAAGGGCAACATTAGTGTAAGCAAAAAAATAAACCTTTAGGTTCACACTTCAACTAAAATCCATCAAAACAAAGGCTTATGTAAGAGGCAAATGCAAATGATGGCAGAAATCTGTCAAAACAGACAAACAGGTAAAGATTGATTTTTTCGAAAACCTTCTGTTGGTCAAATCAAAAAGTGCAAAACTAATCAAAGTTGGGTAACAACTTGGAGAATAAGCACAAAAAAATACAGCTCCATCATAAGGACCTATCTACCTCACGAATGTTTACAAAACAGCAGAAAAATCTGTCCCGGGACAGCCACTTTTCACAACTCCTCCACTCCTCAAAAGTAGTTGAACTTGACACGAAAACCAAAACAAAAAGGATAAAGAGCGGTTATTACAGAGGTAATAACTCCAAGACTCAACCAAACTCTTGGGTTGTTTCCCAACAAGTACTTTTCTTTAATGCCTTGAAGTTAGGCTTGAAAGTTTCAAAGACGCTCACAAAGGAGATATATATTTGAAGTGAAAGAGAGCATCAAGAAGGAAATAACCAACACATTTGAGTCTAACCCACTTCCTATGCATGGGGGTATCATGAGAAAACAAATTGTTGAAACAAGGATCCACCAGCATGGGAAGACAACATGAATGCAACTTCAAAGCTTTCAAAGTAAAATGGGGAAACTTAACATTATTGAGATGCATAAAACCATGTTTCCCTCTCTTATAATAACTTTCAGTAGCACTTTGAATAAAGTTGACAATATAACTACCATTGGCAACAAATTTATCATCAGAATGAGCATACTTACAATCACCAAAAAGAGGTCCAAGGTCATAAACCGGATCAATAGAAGCAAGTTGTTTAATCCTGAAATCTTCATTAGGCAAGCTATTTTCACAAGGAGCTTTAGCAAATTTGGAAAAGTTAAACTCATAAGAATCTCCATCAAACTTAGTTATAACTTTCTCCTTCTTACAATCTATAATAGCTCCACAAGTGTTCAAGAAGGGTCTACCAAAAATGATAGGGAAAGTTTTGCTAGTTGTTGAATTAAGCACTAGAAAATCAGCAGGATACTTAATCTTACCGCAAAGAACCTCCACATATCTTACAATACCAATAGGGCAAATGGTTTCCTTATTAGCAAGGTTAATAACCACATCAATGTCCTCAAGCTCACAAGGACCAATCTCATGCATAATTTACCTGTAAAGCTCATAAGGAATAGCTCTAGAACTAGCACCAATATCACATAAACCATAATTGCAATGATCACCAATTTTAACAGAAAGCGCAGGAACACTAGCTTTTGTAGCCCTAATAGGATGAGAAATAATATTAGAAGCGTCTTCACAAAAGACAATATGCTCATCCTCTATATTTTTAGCGTCAAGATCATTCACAATAGCTACCACAGGCTCAATATTCAATTGCTCATCGGGCTCCACAGTTTTCTTTGCACTTTTGCTATATGCACTAATCATCATAGAATACTCCTTTACCTTAGCTGGGAAAGGTATTTTCTCAACATAAGGTTCAGGCACAATATGATTAGTAGTACAAACTTAGTGCTTCTAAAAGGAACATGACTAACAACATCTTTATAAGGATCATGGTACTTATTCCACTTCTTCTTGGGAATTTCTATGTAAGAGGCGAAGTCCTTAAAACAGTTGGCAATGCTTTGAGAATCAAGACCAAACTCATTGCTAATATGATGGAAGTCATCAGTTCCCATAAAATATTTTATGCATTCATAATCATAGTTTATACCTGACTTTCTTCCTTTGTCATTCTCCCAAGCTTCAGTGTTCTCTTGAATACGGTCTAGTAGATCCCATTTAGCTTCTTCCTTCATACGTGTGAATAATCCAACACAAGAAGCATCTAGTAAGTCTTTATCATGAATAGAAAGCCTAGCATAAAATTTATTGATAATAATATTGTTAGGGAGTTCATGAATAGGACATTTAAGCATTAGTAACTTCAATCTCCCCCAAGATTGAGCTATACTCTCTCCATCACGAGGCCAAAAGTTATATATCAGATTTCTATCCTTATGAATCTCACTGGGAGGATAGAATTTAGAATAAAAGAGAGATGCCATTTCCTCCCATTCCATGGATTGTCTATTCTTCAGCAGCTTATACCATTCTTCAGCTCTCCCTTTCAAGGATATAGAGAGTAACTTCTTCTTCTGTTCAGTTGTGATACCTGCATACATAAACAACCAGCATAATTCATGGATAAAGAGAAAGTCATCACCAGGGTGGACAGTTCCATCCCCTAAATAATAATTATCCATAACACGATCAACATACTTGTAGGTATCTTAAAAGGATCTATCTCAACAGGTGGTGGTTCATCCACTACCCTAACAGTAGTAGTAGTTTTCCCAAACAGAAAACCAAGTGGGTTATCCATATTGGAAACAAAGCAACAAATAGAAACAAAAGGAAATACTCACAGTAGAAGTTTCCTTTACCAGTTCCACTCTTCAATAACGCTTCACTCCCCGGCAACGGCGCCAGAAAATAGTCTGGATGACCCACAAGTATAGGGGGTGTATCGCAATACTTTCGATAAATAGGAGTGTCGATCCCAACGAGAAGCAGAAGGTGTTGACTAGTGGTATGGAGCAGTAAACCTCTGTAAATACTTAGCAAACGGATTTTTAGGGGTTTTCTGATAAAGCAACAAAACAAAGTGCAAGAAATAAAGACAACGAACAACTGTAGCAAGTGGCCCAATCCTTTCTTAGCAAAGGACAAGCCGGTGGAAATACTTATAAGTACCAAATGTTCTCGAGGACACATGGAAATTCTGTCAAGTTCTTTCGCTTCAAATAGCTAAGTACTCTTCTTTGGTGTTGTAAGTGTTGTATGGGTGAACCTGTACTAATGTACCGACCTTACTTGGACTAATACATACTTGTGATTAAACCCCCTGCAAGCATCCGCAACTACACGAAAGTAATTAAGATATAAACCTAACCACAGTCTTAAACTCTGAGATCCTACACTCCCTTGTGCAAAGGTGTCCTAATGGGGGTTCAGGTTTCTATCACATCGGCAAACCCACAATTAGTAGCCAAATACACAATGCATTCCCCTAGTCCCATAAATGGTAAAGTATCATGTAGTCGACGTTCACATGACACCACTAGAAGAATAGCACCACAACTTAAATACTAAACCATTGAATAATAACTCAACACAAATCCACTACTAACAACATGACTTCACCCATGTCCTCAAGAACTAGACGAACTACTCACAAGACATCATATGGATCAAGATCAAGGATGATATGGTAATGGATAACAATCTGAACATAAATAATAATCCAATGGTTCCACTCACAAGCATCAACTACAATAGTAATCAATACCAGAAAAGTTTCCCCTAAGAACTAATGCAAGATCCAACACGATTGTTACATCGGGATGGAGTGGTGATGATGGTGCTGGTGGAGATGCTGGTGTGGATGATGATGATGATCCCGACGAAGTCTAGCTTGATGACGGTGTTGATGGTGATGATCTCACCTCTCTGGGAAGGAATTTCCCCGGCAGAAATCTGTCTACCGGAGAGCTCTTTCTCTCTTGGTGTTTTCCTCCCCGCAGAGGCAGCGGAAATATTTCTGTGGTCGCTCCGTAGGTATTAGGGTTCCAAGAGGAAGATATAGGCGAGAGGGCGGAGTCGGGAGCTGTTCAGGTGGGCCACACCTGCCCTAGACATGGGGCAAGGTGGGCCCGCGCCTAGAGGGGTGTGGGCCCCGTGTGGCCTAGCTACGTCTCCCCTTCTGGCTTCCTTCGTCTTCTGGGAAAATATAATTTTCTAATATTTTTCTGGTATTTTTCTGATCTTCACGAAATTGCATCAAAACACCTCCTTTTCCATCAGAAACCTGACTCCGGCAGTCTATCCTCCAAGAATCATCCAACATGCAAAAACAGAGGAAAAGACATAAGTAACACCTCATAATAAGAAATATATCAATGAATAGAGGCAAATTATGATATTGAATGGTGATGCAAATTGGACGTATCAACGGATTATTGGCAAGGATAGCTCGAGCTGTTGTAGCGTTTTCCAACGGCGTGCTGTAGACTCGGATTTTCTCTCCAGTTTTTCCATTGAATATCTCTGTGGATATCCGGTTCTTATTGGCAAGAACCGGACCTTCTCTTGTCTTGTTTGGTAGTCGCTTGAAATCTGACTGATATTTGGCGGGATCACTATCTAACTGCAGTTTAAGCTCGATGATGCGCGCAGCCTCTTTGAGTAAAAACAAGCGGTGTTTTTCCAGTTCCTCAGCCCTTTTCTCTAGCGCATCCGGAGTAAGATCCGAAGCCATTGGGATTGGAATTGTGAGAGCATCTCCGTAAATTTCACGTGCACTCTTGATGACAATGTGTCCATCCACGGGAGGGTCAATCGGGTTGGTATTAATCGGATCTCCTTCCTAATTCTCCATCTCGATCTCTTCATCTACTTTTTCTTTGTTGGCTTCCTCGATGTCTGGCTTTGCCAGTGTCGGATTCTTATTCTTCTTCTTATTCTTATTTTACCGCCCAGTAGCCTTGACGTGCGTACTGGTGGCAAACATAGCTTTCAGTCCGGTACCGGGAGATAAACTTCCTTCGGTACTTTTCATAGTGGTTGGCTTGTGGACCTCGAACGAATCTCCGGTATCCATGTCGTCCTGCGAGGTGTAGCTTTCATCCATGCTATCATATGGACTAGGGGGATTTTCCGGCTCACCTTGCGTTGGTTTGGAGGCGTGTTCTTCGTCGTACTCCTCCATCTCCTTCTGAAGTCCCGAAGTTCCTGTGACGTTATTGACACCTGAGGGGAGCCAGGTAAGTTGGCGTTCTCTTCGATCACCTCGAGAACTGAATCGATGCTGGCTCCAGCATCAACAGATTCGGATCTATCGCTTATGTGGAACACGAAATAGTGATTCTTTTTGTTCATGTTCTTGAGGTAGCGGCACAGCTGGGTTTCTGCCTCCTCCATCTCAAAGCTTTCCTTGATATCAGAGATTGCTTCCTAATCGATGTAGGGGCGTCTCGTCATCTTCTTTATCTTGCTCCTAAAGAGTGCTTTTTCTACTACGGCTTCAGTAGAACTAGACCGTAGCGGATATATTCCTCGTTCGTGTATCTGATTTTGACAAGGAGATTACATCCGGATTTTTCCTCCATCGCTTCTTCTAGTACAGGAGTGGGCTGGGTATGTTCGATTTTTCTTCCTCGTTCGTGTAGCTGATCCGGATTTTTCTTCCTCCATGGTCATCACCTCAAGGGTGGGTTGGGCGGGTTCAGCGAGACCGAGGTAAATATCGATATCGCCGATGGACATGATCATGTAGGTTGTCATGGGTTTACTAGCCGGAATCCAGGTCTCGTCAATAAGAACGAGGGGGACATCACTGGCATAGACCACGCGACCCATGGTGATTGTTTTGCCGATTCCTGCACGTGCAGATTCTGCCTGGAACGAAGCTCCAAAAGTCACCGTCCCCATAGTGGGCGCTAACTATCGTCAGATTATCGACAAGTACACCATAGGGGGTCCTAACAGCGTTGAGAAGATGGGGTGTGAGACGTCAGATGTTCCTGGAGTGGTAAGTACAAGTTTACCCAGATTTAGATCCGACTGCGGTGATCGGATCCTACTCCTGCTAGCAACCCAATAATATATCGGCGTAAGCCAGATGTTACAGCGGATTACAAGAGAGGTTCACTCGTGCGAGTTGTGATTGTGGTTATTTCTATGGTTGTTGCCCTAAAAGGCTCCCATAGGGATGGTTTATATAGTCAACAGGACCTAGGGTTACAGGAGAGACCTATCCGTCTATGTTATAGAGTCGGTAACTAGATACAGCTTGGACTACAAGTAATACTATAGGCCTAAGTCGGTAACTCTTCTGGGTCTTGTCGTAGCCGGAACTGGCTCCTCCTCTTTCTTTGACTGGGCCACCCGTGAAGCAAAGCTCTAACCCGTTGGTGGGCCATCCTGGTCAGCGAGTCTTGTGGGTATACCCGGAGAGTATATCCCCAACAAAGCGAACTTTCAGGTTCTGTATTGCTTCAAGGGAAGTTGGATTTCAAATCTACAATAATTCAAATGTCTCAAACATTTTGTTTGCCATGCATATCAGTCTTTGGGGAGGTGGGGGCCCAAAATGGAAATTCTAAGAAAAACAATACTTAAAAAAATGGAAGGTTCTCACACACAAAAAGAAATCTGCCAGTCTAAAAAAAAATTTGTGCCCTCACCTCCCCAAAACAGTTTGTTTACCATGGTGGTTTAATTATTTTATTTTTTGCCATGGTGGTTTAATTATTGTATTTTTTTCCATGGTGCCAAAAAAGCTCAACCTGCTAGGACTCTTTTTGAAAGACGAAAAATTCTCGCTATTACAACAGTTCAATCATCATGCAAGGGTAGACAGATTGATGGCGAGAATAATTTGCATGTACGTGGCATTTCATATGCACATATTCTGCTTAATGAGTGAGTTAATAGGGATGAAATAGCTAGCCTGCGGAATTGCACGTCATTTAATTTTCCTGGTCTCCTTCCCTCTTTCCCTAAATGGGCGTGGACCAACAATTCTCACCGTGATTGATTCAAGGCCCATAATTCCGTGCTGAAGATGCAGCCTAGGGTGTTCTCTTGCCTGAAAGACGCTGCAATTTCCCTCCAAAAAGAAAACTACAAACAGAAGCCCCAGCCTCTTTAACTCCCCTGCATGGAGAAACCCCAACCTCCCCACTGCCTCCAATGGATAACTTGCCTTTCAAAATGAGTTTTCAATCACTGTTTCGTTCACATCACTTCTCTCCAATGCCGCCTAGATTGTCACCAATATTTATGGCCCTTGCCAGATTGAAGCAGTCTCTGAGGCATGCACTTCTGAATTTTCTCGCATGATTTCCAAGGCATGAACCTCTGAAGCGATCTAAGGCTTCGTCCACTTGCCATCACCGACGCCACTACGGCGTTAGTGCTCTCTTGCCCTCATGGATTCCTCTGGTCGTAGTTTGAAGATCACCTACTCTGGTGTCTCTACTGATAGTAAGTTTCTCGATGGTTCCTTGATTCTCTCGGCTAATTCCTGGCTAGATCTTCTCAATGCCAAAGGTGCTCCTATAGAAGGAAAAAGTCTGCAAAATGGGGAGAAGATCTCTATTGGATCTGTTGTGAGGTTCCCCTCTCACATTTCAAGAGTTAAGGATCTATTGATTTCTTCTTCAGGGTTTCTTAGTAAATATCCATCTAATTGTAGATCTGATGAAGATATTGGTATTAAGTGGGATGCATCATGCTCTTCCTTGCTTGTGGATGATTTGGGACAGTCTCTTGGATTTTTGATTCTCTATTCACGTGCAAAAAGACTTGTTCTGCTTAAACACAATAATGTGGTTATTGAGGCAAGATATCTAAAATAATGTTTTAATTATTGTATTTTTTGCCATGGTGCCAAAAAAAGGTCAACCTGCTAGGACTGTTTTTGAAAGACTAAAATTTCCTGCTATTTCAACGTTGCAATCGCCATGCAAGGGCAGACAGATTTATGGTGAGAATAATTTGTATGACCTGGTGTTTCATACAAAGATATTCTTCTTAATGGGCGAGTTAAGAAGGCGGAAACGGCAAGCCTACAGGATTGCAGCACGAAATTTAATTTTCCTGGTCTCCTTCCCTGTTTGAAATTTCCCTCTTTCTCTAAACGGGCGTGGCCCTAAAATTCTCACCGTGATTGGTTCAAGGCCGATAATTCCACGCCGAAGATGCATCCCAGGATGTTATCTTGCCTGAAAGACACTGCAATTTCACTGCCTAGAGAAAAACTACAAATAGATGCCCCTTCCTCCTCAACTCCCACGGCTGTAGAAAACCCAACCTCCCTACCTTGCTCGTTGCCGGCGAAAACTGCTGGCCCAATGGCCAACATTCTGATCAACCCTGAGCCTTTCCGGCCTCATGGGCTCCAGATTATGCAATTAGAAAGGAGAACTTGCGTCAAAAGGGTCATCGTTCCTCGGCATCCGTGCTCACATGAACAATATTCTATTGCAACTATACATCCTCTCCCCTAGTCTGATTTCATTTGAGGATGTTAGGGATGTTCTTCTAGACTTCCTTCACAATGTTGCAAGGGTGGGATTTAGGGACATTCAGAAATGCCCTTTCAATTTTGCATATGTGCAATTCATGCATGTACATTCTACGGAGCGTGTGATTGCTGAAAATCCAATCACTTTTAAGATGTGACTATCTCCTTTGTCAAACACAACGAATGAGATAATTGGCTCAGGGCACAATTCAACAATGATTGTTGGGTCATTATTGTTGGCCCCCCACTAGACCACTGGCACACTAAAGATCTCAATCTGTATTTGTTATCATTGGCAAGGTTTTGCTTTGGGAAAGAGACCCTAACCACAAAGGAAGAATCATTGCAAAAGTGAGAGGAACTGATCTAGTGGATATTCCTAAAAGTATCAGATTCATAATAGGTGACATGACTGAGTATGAATCCTGGAGTTTTTCTATGGAACTGCTAAATAGCAATCTACTAGGTAGAGGCCCACCTAATGAGGATCCATTGCCTGACAACAATGAGGACCCTGACCCTTTCCCTAATCTGGGACATCAGTTTGGCCCTCCACCTCCCCCTCCTCCACCACCACAGCCTGAAAGTGATGCTGGGGGCTTCGGATAACGGGCATAACCTCCACCAAAACCTGATGCAGATGCTGCTGGTTGGGGTCAGTGGGAAGCAGAAAATGTGGCTGCACCTGTCAGTAATTGGAGGATCACCATCAGTGGAGACACCAGAGTAGGTGCTAGTTGGAAGATCACCTACTAATCCAATCTTTCAAGCAAAGGGTCTTTTTGCATGTTACTCCAAGTAAACTTTCTCCCCTTAAGTGGCAACTCAAGTAAATCTAGATTGCTAATAGCTTCATTAAACAATAGAATATCATTAACATCACCCCCTTATTTATATATGTCTGAGGGTTTTCTGGTGAAATTAAAATCCCCCAATACTAAGGGCTTGTTTGTTTGGGCTGTGGCTGGCTGTGGCTGGTTATGCAGGGAAAGCTGCTGTGCAGGAAAATCTATTGTTCTGAGTTTGACTGTTTGGCAACTTGGCTGACTGTCTGGCTGTGTGCTAAGGAATTATCTGTAATGTCTCTGTAATTAATATAAAACGTAAACTTCACTATTGAAGTGCATAAACACATATGTTATTATTATATACTATATGTCACATATTGGTTTGTCCAAAATACATATCCAACCATTAAACAAATAAAGATAGTCGCATAATGAACATAGAAACATCCACACATATCAAATTGATCATCTTCTTCTAGCATTGTACAATGCATTAGAGATGCAATCACGCGTTGAGTTCATGTCTACTGTGTGGAGTCCACTCAGAGCAGTATCACCGACTGATGTTACTGATTTACTTTGGACCTTAGGAAGGTAGTCCTCATCTGCATCACACCGATCAAACTGCTTGTCGCGTAAGTTGGAGTCTCTAATGAAATTGTGAAGCGCTATGCAAGTAAGAATAATTCTTTTCTGAGTAACCAGACAGTAAGAAGAAATATACTTCAATATGCGTCACTTGTTTTTCAATATACCGAAGACACGCTCGATAGCATTCCGGAGCGATGAGTGTCCGGCGTATGAGGGGGTTCACTCAATTACAACCTGTTGACGATCTTTTATGAGGTGCGAGGTCATGATCGAGAACTCGATCTAATCCACGCATTGCAAAATTGAAGTTTTTGTTTTTACGCTTTTTTTTTGAGGAATCAACGGCGGGCACAAGGCCGGCCTGAACTAATTTCATTGAATAGCCGACATAGCGAAAGTCATTAAAGATCTGCAAGAGAGCAACCAAAAAAAGAGAAACTAAAAAAACCTGTCTATAGCCTAGCTAGGAAAAGCAAGGGTTTGTTGGGTGTCTGGGAAAATACATAGAGGTGAAAACTGTACACCAAGAAGATAGAATTAGACTGAAGGTAGACTACTAATTTGTCGGAAGGTGGTAGAACCTCACCGTCCAATCCTCCGCTAAAGATTTATGAGAACGGTTTTTAGTTCTATGAGACTATAGAGAGATGTCGTCGACACACCTGCGAAAAACGAGATGGATAGGCTCGACCTCATTCCTAAAGACTTTTGTGTTTCTCCTCTTCCAAATATTCCAAAGAGCGCATATGATTACCAAAGTTCTTACTTGGAAAGCAGAAGAGCCATCCCAGAGATCCCAGAGCGATAAACAAGACATAACTTCATCGTGCAAGGCGGGAACCGCGATCTAGAACGGCAAAACCGAAGGGCATTGAAGCAACAAGTGAACCAAAGACTCCGTCGAAGAGCAGAATGAGCAAGAATCAGAGGACGCAATGCCTCTCCTGAACCTGCGCTCATTAGTGAAAAGCCTGTCCCGATCCGCCAGCCAGAGGAAGATACATCACCGGTTCGTTGCAAAATTCTTCCAAGTGGTAGTTGCGAAGGGGACCTCCTGCAAATGATCAAAAGCTGCCAAGTATGCTGTTTTAGTGGTTAGAGGCCTGCCGTCTGAACGCGTGACTCTAACATCCGGGACACTATCATTTAGGTTAACATAAGCTACTAGCGCATGCAGATCCGAGAGCTCCGAAGACGCGGGATCAGAGAGTCGCGGGTGAGTGTCTAACAGAACGGACGTCGATTGACAGGAGTAGGCTACCGAGCAGTTTTTGTTTGTGATGTGGGAGTAAAGGGCTGGGAAATGAATGTCCAGGGTTATGTCATATATCCAAAGATCATGCCAGAAAGAGGTAGCCGTACCTGATCCGACGGCCACTTTTGTTAGACATCAAAAGGAGGGCAAGCAAGAGAGTAAGTCCTGCCAGACAACTGAGTCAAGGTTATGGGTGTCCTCCAAGTCGTGGTTTTGGGACCAACCATATCTACGTCGCAACCACTGTGCCCACGGAAGAGAACTATCGGAGTGAAGCTTAGAAAGAAACTTCATAAGCAAAGCCTGATAGTGAGTCCTAAGGCATGGGAAACCAAGTCCTCCTTTGGAAACTGGAGCGTAGAGCTCATCCCAAGCAACTTTGCATTGTCCACCAGTAACATGGTCATCGCCAGCCCAAAAGAAAGCCCGACAAATTTTGTCGAAATCAAGAATGGTTCCAGCAGGGACGACAATAGCCGAAACTAAGTGGGAGACCATGGACCTAAGAGAGGGTTTTACCAAGATCGCTTGCTTTGAGCTTTCATCGGGTTTAAAGATTAATTATCACAAAGTGAGGTTATCTATCATTATGGGAGCATCCATGAGGGACCGGATAACTTGCTATGATCCATGGGAAGTCGGGAACCCCTGGTTGGCAAGGCAGGGAAGCGCATGTACTACCAACAAGCAACACAACGGCATCGAGTGAACATCAGACTGTTGACGATCCTGCCAGCGCAAGCCAATCAACAACGCCTTATCCGCAAGCTGCGTCAAGTGCTTCTGCCAACACCGCCCAGAGGATCGATTCTCAAGCACTAACAAGACTTCAGTCTTGATCATTGCCACAGGTCTCAGTCTTTAGGCAGAGATGAACATGCCGGCGGACGTGGCCTCACCTATGCAGCGACGAGGTAGGCGGCCTTGGCGGTGGACATGCGAGGTCCGGTGGAAGGGAGGAGGTTCGGCGGCTGGAAGGAGAGCGACGAGAAGGAGGGAGGCCGCTGGCGGCAGGGAGGAGGGCGGCGGGAAGGATGCAGGGAGGAGGACGACGGGGAGGAGGAAGAGAGGAGGGAGGACAGAGGGGAGAAGGGAGGGAGGACGGCGGCAGGGAGGAGGCAAGGGAGTTCGAAACAGCACTGGGTCCTGACGCAGGGTGTGGGGAGAACGCTATCTTCTCTCGCGAGAGATGGCTCACGTGAGCGTACGGGGCGTTGGCCTTTTTTTCCTAGGAGTCGGGGTCACGTATGGGATCAGTCTGGATGGTATTTTGTTGTAAATTGAGAGAACAATATGTCTAAATAATAAAATGGTTCGTCCATAGCTGCAGGAAGCTGCAGGAAGCACCCCTCACGTGGTTTGCCCGGTACGGGCATTTTACAGAAGTACTTTAGCAAAATCCAAATCCATAGCAACCCGTTTGTTTCGTTTTTCTGGATTTTTCCTATGGAGGAGTGGTCAAAAGCCCAAACAAACATCCCCTAACCTGTCCACGTCATCAGGCATAGAAATATTTGTAAACCGGTCAATGAAAACAACCTTTTTTCTACTTGGCAAGGTCCATAAATGTTTGTAAGGACCCAGGAATCATTAGAAAGCTTAGAGGTAAAGGTAATCGAGAGAGAAAACTCATTTTGAAAGGCTATCTGTACGCTGAAGAGGGAGCTGTTCCAAATAATGATTACCCCCAGAAGTACCAATAGAAGGCAGGAACTCAAATTTATCAAATTTCTTAGGACAAAATATCCTTAAATAATTCAGGTCAAAATTATCTATTTTAGACTCATCAATCTTATTTGTTAGAGCTACCCATTTCTTTTCAGAGTTAATACCTTTGAGATTCCAATTTAGGATTTTCCTCTTTCCTTTATTATCAATAAAAATATGATAGTAAGAATTTTCACCTAATAAGATACAAAATAGATTAACTCTTAAGAGATCCACACAGAACTGAATATACTTATTACATGACCAAAGTCCAAGGTTCCTTGGGGCCACAAAACATCTTAAGGTGTGATACATTATAAATTGATTTGGGATATTTCTTCTTGGCTTGGTGCCCACAAATACCAGAAGCCATACTTTTCTTCTTTCGTCCTTGTGAAATGTTAGGGTTTTAGACTTCCTTGCTCCAACTTTAAAGGGTGCCTTGATAGCAATATCAATATCCCTACTCCTTTTATGAAGCCTCTTCTCTAGGCATCCTTCCTTGACCTTAAAAAGGAGGCAACAAGGTTTTTAATCACTTTAGTATTGAGACAAGATGGAGAAGCATTGTAGGTAAGGAAATTCAAGTTAGAACAATTAGCATGACTTTTAAAACCACCATTTAATTCCACAATCCTGGGATCCTTCTCACCTCGGATCCACTAGAGGATATTTTCCCCTTCTTTTCTTAGAGTTTGCATTTGGAGTATTAGTGTTGGTAAAGGTTCAGCATTTAAGCAATAGGGGGCCATATATCCAACATATTCATTAGGGATGATGAATGTAATAGTGTTTTGCTCGCAATACGTTCCTTGATAATTTCCCAGAGAGGTGACACAAGGAAATTTTTTGCCCAATTTAATTTTTCAGGAGTAATAAGCATGAGTGTAATGAAGTTGAATCAACTTACAGGGATATCACACTTAACGGTGCCTTTGGATTAAGAGGTCTTGTTGATGTGAGGAGCAAAGCATTTTTCCCATAAGTCTAGGCCTTGCTTGGTTAAGGTTTGCTTAGCAGCATGGACAATAGAAATAGTGATAAAATGTGTTATGACCATTCCAACTTGGAGATGGGCATCATTTGGTGAGAGGAGATTATCATCCTCCATGATCCAATCTCCATTGGCATTAGCTTCTCCATCATGTAAATTATCTTCCTCCTAATCCTCCTAGAAGTTCTTGAAAATATGCAGAAGACCTTCCCTAATGCCAACCTCATGAATATTTAGATTAACCTGCTATTCAACGTCTTGCTCCATGACAACATTATCAGGCTTAGAATCATTATCAGAATGCACATTTCTCCACCTGAACAGATCCAATTACCGCACTAGTTGCCTCTTGGGGTGCCATATTGAGATTTTCCATAGGCACATGTCCACCATTTTCTTGAATGGGCCCTTGCATAGGTGCAACAACATTTTCTGCTGCCCATTTTCCCCAGCCAGCTACATGTCCTTCAGGTAGAGGGGGTGGAGGGGGTGCCCATTATCCTCATCCAACATCATCATTTTTAGGATGACGTGGTCGTTTTGGTGGAGGGTGGGCAAACTGTTGGACCAAAGTCAGGAATTGGATGTGGGTCCACATCATTGTCAGGCAGAGTATCCTCATCGGGGCCCCCCACCAAGGAGGGTAGTATTCTGCAATTCCATAGAAAAAGTCCATGATTCAGGATCAACAAGATCTCCAATAGTAAACCTGACACAATTGGGGATGTCCACTAAATCAATTATTCTGACCTTAGCAATGATTCTACCTTTATGATCAGGGTCTCTCTCCCAAAGTAGAACCTTACCAATATTAGAAAAGACGGAGTTAAGATCATCAGTGTGCTAGTGATCTAGAGGGGGGCCAACCAGCATGACCCAACACTCATTTTTGAACTGATCTCTACACCAATTGTCTCCCTCATTGTCCTTGACAAAGGGGATAGTTACATCTTGGAAAGGAATAGGACTAGTAGCAATCAGGCGCACTCTATCACTAACATGATTGAATTGCACATATCCTTAACCAAAAGGACAATCTTGTGTGTCCCTAAAACCCACTTTGGCGACATTATGCAGAAAGTCCAGAAAGACATCCCTAACATTCATCAAGGGAATCAGACCAGGGGGTAGAGGATGAATAGTGTCAACGACATACAGTTCATGGGAACAGAGACGGCGCCAGGCAACCGCCCTCTTGATGCGCATCCTTTCTCCCACTTGCCAAAACCAATGAGTCAAGAAGGGCTCTGGCTTGGGGCAGTAGTTGCTGCCAGTGATGAGTAGAGTGGGGTGGTTAGGGTTTCTCCAGGAGAAGGAGTTGAGGATGCAGGGTCCTCAGTTTCTCCTTTTTTGCATAAAATTACTAAAATATTTGGACAAGAGAACACCCTGGGCTACGTCTTCGGAGTGGTCTCGTGGTCCTTGAACCAATAACTGAAGGAGTTGTCGGGCCACAACTATTTAGGTAATGCCGGGAATTTTAAAAAGGGAAGGAGTCTGGGTAGATTAATTATCGCGTAGGGGGGCATTTTAACCAATTTATTGGCCCCATTAATCTGTATCTCTGCGTAGGAAGGGCCATCTTTATGATCATTATTGTCATCAATATTTTTGTCTACCCATGCAAGGAAAATGATCCGATGATTCTGCCGACAACTTTAGTGGTTCAAAAAACAGACTGAGCAGGTTTTGCATGCTTAGCCACAAAAACTTATTTTGGACTAGTATTTTATTTTTGTACATGACCATCTACCAATTTTATCAAGCTCTTTTTAATATTCTCTTTCCTCATGTCTCCAATTAGCGCCACCTTCACCCTATAAGTTAATCTTCATGACAAAGGAAATGTTAGAGAATTTTGAAATGTTGTAAATTTCAGAACCAACTACCCTTGAAGTAATAGAAAATTTAAAAGTTCTGTCTTGCAGTAATCTAACATGAAATTTTGAGGAAGAACTTCGAAAGCAAGATTGTAAATAAATCCCAATAGTATGAATATCCAACTTTAAATTTTCTCTTACAAATGAACAAACAAGAAAGAATGGTCTTCTTTGAAACCTCTAGTAAAGTTAACATGATGGCCAAACTTTTTATGAATATTCAATTCAAACTCTTTGCCTTTGGAGAAATCCAGAACTATGGCTTTGGTAGTCGACTCATACTTAGTTTGCTTTTTGATTTGAAAGTAATATTTACTAGAATTTGATCACCAATTGTCACACTTTTGACACTTAAATCAATAGAAATCCCAGTAGCAATCCATTTATCTTGTAGTAAGTATCTACCATCAATAAACACATTATTGTGACTAAGTAGGACCAATATTTTGGCACGACAATAGAGGATCAAAAAACCTGGCGAGTGACCCAAATCATCTGCAGGCAGAGAAGAGCAAGATATCCAATATAGACTATCTCATCAGATCCAGATGAAGATGGAGATCTACCAAGAAATCCAGAAGTAGAGTTCAATAGATCATTGACACTAGAAAGGTGAGAGGGGAACCGCACAACATATCCAATATATATTATCTCCCCATTTTCTAGACATTTTCCCTCTAGGGGAAAAGCTTTGGCATTGAGAAGAACTGGACAAGAATACGCCGAAAGAACCAATGAGCCTTCAAGAAACTTACCACCAGTAGACACACCAGAGTAGGTGATCATCCAACTTCCACTCGAAGAATCCATTGGCCAAACACTAGGAGGCATAGATGAGAGTGTGCACCAAAGCCGGAGTGGCACCCGTGATGACCGGATGCCTAGACCTTAGATCGCCTCAGGGGTGCTTCATGCCTCGGAAATCATGTGGATCACGTGGAGGTCAAGTAGATCACAAACTGCATTATCCTATTTACCTTGTCTCCGTGCTAGGCAACGACCGAATTCGACAAATCGACGAAAAGTGGTCTAAGTGGGTAAAATTAGGTAAAAAATTAAGCTTGAAAATATAAAATATAATTTATCTAACCACTTTATGTACTAGTAAATAAATGGCACATGCTATGAAATCTAAGCCATATTAATCGTACTTCCTTCTAAAAAACATTAACTCCTTTACCATGCTAACATGCACCAACCTACACCGAAATATGGGCACACCGTCATTATTTTGATGAAGGTAGAGGGGGTCCATGAACTTGGTCATTTAGCTTGAAATCCAAGAAAGTTCATACAGAGTACATGGTATAGTATGCCATACCGTGTAGTAAGTTTTTCAAGTATTTTTACTGGTAGAATAAAGAACAAAGAATACCCCACCAAATTCTCGTACAAAGTAGACAATTCTTTCTTCTAGATCCCAAGTTTAAGCATTTGTCAAACTTCTAAGCTAACGCTCCACGCACTTAAACGATTGCATGTCGATAAAATTAAATTAGGTCAAACTTGAATACATGTGAGTATGATAGACTATACTTTTGAAAATTTCCAAAATTCTCATGAAGGTTCCCAGGAAGACAATATATCAAGGGCCAACAATAGTTTTTCAAAATGACAATACTAATTATTATTTGTATACTGACAAATTTGACTATGCATGGAAAATATTCAAACAAAATAAAGTGTATAACAGAAACATGAGACTTTATTGCGCTTGGCGTTCTTTTTCTAGTATTATTAATTGCCAAGAAAAATAATAAACATGACTTTTGAAAACTTTAGAAAAATCCGACTCACATTATAGCCTACAATGTATGAAAATTCTTGGGTTTCAGCTCGAACAACCAATCAGGTTATGACCATATATGTTGATACCCTAGGTACTTTATGATGCGGTTCTCACATTGGTTTGATGGGTGAGTTTTGGCGTAGTAGCATGGGAGTTTCCTACTATTAATTTTTTTCACTTCTCCAAGTGATTATGGGGATGTTTGTAGTAGTAAAGAAAATCAGAAAGTAAAGAAAATCAGAAGAATGTGGCTTGAAATGCAACAAGCGTGCCTTGTTTTCAGACATAGCAGACCATGCTTGTTTTACTTGCGATTCTTAGGTTTTATGAGTTTTCAAGGTTTGTTGCTAAACTAACAAACTTAAATTACACTACTCCGTCCGATTAAAATTAATGTTCTCATATTTGTCTGGATTCAGATTTATCTAGCACAAAAACATGACTAGATACATTAGAATATAGACAAATCAAAGAACATTAATATGGATCGGAAGGAGTATGTTAAAATTAGATCAAATTAATTTGACCACATGTGAGCTCCTGATTGCTCTTAAAAGTTGAAAAATGTTTTGAAGGTGTCCACCAGATAGTTAATATATCTAGAATGACTGAGGGTTTTGAAAGATTAAACTTCTTGCTAGAATTTGCATGCTAAACCCTGCTCTAAAGAAAAAAAAGGAAATAAAGCAAAAGAGGACTCATGCATGGCATCCTTTCGCGTGTATTACCTGCCATGAAAAATGATAAACATGAGTTTTTATAACTATTGAAAAAACCCGCTTCATAAAATTGACCTCTATCATGTAATTATGAATAAGTTTCAGGCCAAGCGACCAAGGTCATGGACATATCGACGTTATAGTTTATGGTAATTTCCCCATATTTGATGCAAGAAAATATATGTGTGCATCTTGTAATGGTAATGAATGCAGGGGCAGCAACGGAGTCGGCTTCTCAAGGGTTGAGCTCTCCAACAAGAACTTCACGACGGCAGCGGTTGCACGATCAAGTAGATTGAAAAATGTCTTGTCTGATTTGTGCCTCGGCCGCGTTACACAATCACACGATCCAATAGAAAATATAGAAATTGGTTCGTTCTAGCTGATAGATCTACACTGGTAGAAAACGTGCCATGCGTCCTGGTTGGTAAGGGGCTTTAGTCTCGGTTGCCCAACCGGGACGGGGCAATCGGGACTAAAGCCCCAACCTTTAGTCCCGGTGGAAACCAGAACAAATGGGGGCACACGTGGCGGTGTAAGAGCGCGAGGGGGGTGGAGCATTAGTCCCGGTTCGTAACACGAACCGGGACAAATAACCTTCTGCCGCGACAGAGATTTGGCCCATTTCTCCACTAGTGGAAACGAGGCTTTTTGTTGATCCTGGAAAAGGGCTTTAACACCGGTTCTTCTACGAACCGGTGTTAAAGGGGGGGGCGTACCAGCGTGGCCCGTCCGGCAAAAAAGGAGCCCCCTTTAACACCGGTTCGTGCCACGAACCGGTGTTAAAGGACCCTGCAACAGTGGCCCGCGCAGCCCCCCCCCCCGTTAACACCGGTTCGTGGCTTGAACCGGTGTTAAAGGGGGGGCTATATAAGACACCGCAGCCCACACCCCACTCTTCCATTTTTTCACTATCTCATTTTGGAGCCTAGCAAGAGGGTGTGAAGAGTGCTAGTTTGTGTTTTTTTCATATACACAAGAGGTGTTCGGTGAAATGCCCGAGAGCTCAAAATAAATTTTCTCGTTGCTCTTTCCTTCTCGGTCGAGGTCGGCAACTATCCTTTCATGTGTCATTGATGTACTATATATAAATGGTCATCTCCCTATTAATTTTTGATATATACTACATATTAATGCAGATGAACCGGCAATGGATGTACGGTGACCGCCGCACTTCCGAGTACATTACGGGCCTCCAAAATTTCATCGTTGTGGCTAATGCAAACCATGGTCACAATGGTTTTATGTGTCGTCCATGTGTTCACTGTCAGAACAAGAAAGACTACTCAAATACCAGAACCATTCATGCCCACCTACTTCTATCCGGTTTCATGCCCAGCTATAATTGTTGGACCAATCACGGAGAAAAAGGGGTTGTGATGGAAGACAACGAAGAAGAAGAGGATGATGACAACTATCATAATATGTATCCTAAATATGATGATACTGCAACGGGGGTATATAATGAAGATCAAGAGGCAGCAGATGGGCCCGCTGATGACGATCTTGGTCGGGCCATTACTGATGCAAAGGAAGAATGTGAAACTAAAAAGGAGAAGGAGAAGCTGGAGCAGATGTTAAAGAATCACAAAACATTGTTGTATCCAACTTGTGAAGATGGACACAAAAAGCTAGGTACCACACTGGATTTGCTGCAATGTAAGGCAGAGAACGGTGTGACTGACAGCGCATTTTCAAAGTTGTTGGTAAAAATGAAGAATCTTCTTCCAAAAAATAATGAGTTGCCCGACAGTACATACCAAGCAAAGAAGGTTGTCTGCCCTCTAGGATTAGACGTGCAGAAGATACATGCATGCATTAATGACTGCATCCTCTACCGCGGTGAGAAGTACGAGAATTTGGATGCATGCCCGGTATGCACTTTGCATCATGTATAAGATCAGACGAGACAATCCTGGCGATGTTGAGGGCGAGGCCCCTAGGAAGAAGGTTCCTGCCAAGGTTTTGTGGTATGCTCCTATAATACCACGGTTAAAACGTCTCTTCAGAAATAAAGAGCATGCCAAGTTGCTGCGATGGCACATGGAAGACCGTAAGAAAGACGCGATGTTGAGACACCTCGCTGATGGGTCACAGTGGAGAAAGGTCGAGCGAGAGTACCCGGACTTCGCACGTGACGCAAGGAACTTAAGGTTTGGTCTAAGTACAGACGGCATGAATCCTTTTGGTGAGCAGAGCTGCAGTCACAGCACCTGGCCTGCGACTCTATGTATCTATAACCTTCCTCCTTGGTTGTGTATGAAGAGGAAGTTCATTATGATGCCAGTGCTCATCCAAGGCCCGAGGCAACCCGGCAACGACATTGATGTGTACCTAAGGCCATTAGTTGAAGAACTTTTACAGCCATGGGCCAAACCAGGTGTACGTATGTGGGATGAGCACAAAGGGGAGCCATTTGACCTACGAGCATTGATTTTCGTAACCATCAATGATTGGCCTGCTCTTAGTAACATTTCAGGGCAGACAAACAAGGGATACAATGCATGCACACACTGTTTAGATGAGACTGAAAGTGTATATTTGGATAAATGTAAGAAGGTTGTGTACCTAGGGTATCGCCAATTTCTTCCGAACCTGCATCCAGTAAGAAAGAAAGGCAAGCATTTCAAACGTCTGGCAAAACCCTGGAGGAAGCCTGTCCTCCGTACTGGTGAGGAGGTATTTGGTATGGTCAAGGACCTAGAAGTAATCTTTGGAAAAGGTCCTGGCAGTCTATCTGTTCCGAATGACGATGCCGGACACGCGCCCATGTGGAAGAAGCAATCTATATTTTGGGACCTACCCTATTGGAAAGTCTTAGAGGTCCGCTCTTCAATCGACGTGATGCACGTGGCGAGGAATGTTTGCGTGAACCTGCTAGGCTTTCTAGGAGTGTATGGGAAGACAAAAGATACACCGGAAGCACGGCAGGACCAACAACGTCTAAAAGCCCCTGAAGAGCCTATGCATCCTGAGAACGAGAAGGGTAAACGATGCCACTTAACTCCTGCCAGCTATGCTCTTACCAAAGCAGAGAAGGAAATATTTTTTGAATGTCTGAGCAGTATCAAGGTCCCGTCTGGATGCTCGTCGAATATAAAGGGAATAATAAATATGGCAGAGAAAAAATTTCAAAACCTGAAGTCTCATGATTGCCCCGGGTTTTGGCGGCTGGCTGCAAAGACTTCTCACGAATAACACCACTGTTGGGGATCAGTTGTACTTGTTGGCCAGGACACCATCTTCGACTGTATGTACTTTCCAAGGGTACGAGATAAATGGGAATACATTTTACACGATAGGCCAAGATAAAAAGAGCACCAACCAAAATAGTGGTGTCTGCTTCGATGCAGCAGAAGACAATGGGCAGAAGACCACGTATTATGGGTTCATAGAGAATATATGGGAACTTGACTATGGACCTAATTTTAAGGTCCCCTTGTTTCGACGCAAATGGGTCAAGCTAACAGGAGGAGGGGTTGAGGTAGACAAGAAGTACGGAATGACAACGGTGGATCTCAACAATCTTATGAAGGTATACAAGAACTTAGACGAACCATTCGTCCTAGCCAATTATGTGGCTCAGGTTTTCTATGTCAAGGACATGTCCTCTAGACCAAAAAAAGAAAAAATATGCAAACGAATACATCATATGATGAGCCAAAGCGTCACATAGTTCTTTCAGGGAAAAGAAACATCGTGGGAATCGAGGACAAGACAGACATGTCAGAAGATTATAATAAGTTTGATGAAATTCGCCCTTCACAGTGAAAACTGACCCAAGCATTCCGTTAAGTAAAGAAGATGCTCGATGGTTACGTCTGAAGCGATCATAAGGAAGGACATATGCCAAGAAGTTCATGCTCATATTATGTAACTCTAGTTCATGTCTTTCGCGGTTTGTGGCTTGACCGAAGGATATCTTTCGCGGTTTGTGGATTGACCGGGACTATATATAGGGGGGACCGGTTTTGTAGTCTCAGTTTTTAATATTAATAAATGTCTTGAGTGTTAGTCTTGTTTTGTGGATGGACCGGGACTATGAGAAGAAGCTGTCGATTGCATTTACCATTAAGATCTGATCTCCAAACGCCAGCAGTCACATATTAGGAGTGCCTCTATGACCAGTTTATTGGAGATGCCGAGGACTGGCTCCGTCAAGATCTCCTCAAACTGCCGTAGTGGTGTCCCTGCTCTCGAAAACCATCTTGCAGCTTGTAACTTCTCTAACTAGATCAATACACCTGGGAGCTAACTAATTTCACATATTAGGGAGTGCCTCTATGACCAGTTTCTCGGAGATGCCGGAGGACTAGGCTCCGTCGGCATCTCCCTGAAACTGGCCGTAGTGGTGTCCCTGCTCTCGAAAACCATCTTGGAGATGCCTCAAACTGGCTGGAGGACTGGACTCGCAAGGATGCCTATTTATAGTACAAGCAGGTCGGCATAGTGTCGACACTTACGAAATAATGTCGACACTCACCCCTATCATTAGTGTTGACTCGTGTTTTGTCCCGGTTGGTGTCTCCAACCGGGACTACTACTTCGAGCTCACGCCGGAGCAGCGGAGGAATCCCAGATGGCATCCCGACTATTTCCCTACTTGGGAAGCCTTCTTCGCGGATCGGCGTGAGAGGGCGCTTGTCAGGCACGAGGAGGACGGCCCACCTCCTCCTAACTTCAACGAGGCCGGCCGTCGGCTATGGTGGCGCGGTCGGACTCTCTAGAGCGTCATGGCCTATGACACTGCCGCCGACTCTAACCCCTGTCTACGCTACCCTCAAGTCCAGCCCACGCGTACTCAGCCTTCAAGGTTCAATTACTACCGACGATTTACAGCGATGATGGCGGCGTAGTACGACTACGATGTAGTATTACAAGTGTAGGCAGGAGCATGACTGAATCACTCCAAATTCCGAAACAAGTTCGGCCGATTGTTACTTAATCTGGCCATGTATCTTAATTTTCAGTTCTTTTATGTATCTTAATTTTCAGTCGTGCTTTATGTAACTTACTATTAGTTGCATTCTGTATTTTAATTCCAGTTCTATCTCCTTCACAAAATGACCTATCTCATTCGAGGTTTCTTGGCTTTCGCGTCAAGTGACCAATGTTATGGCTAGAATAAAGGCATAGTTTGTGATAATATGGCCATATTGTGCATACATGTGCATCATGGCATGGCAAACAATGTTGCAAGAGGAACTTTTCCTTTTTATCGCACCAAAAAGGCATTTTCCATTTTCCGAGCATAAAAACAGACGGTTTTGTGAAGCAACCACCAAATGGCTAATTCCAAAAACCACCAACACATTTTACAAAAATACTAGACCACCTTATATGGACAATGTACCAACAGGGGGATCTGAAACGTTTCCGTCCACCTCTGGTGAAAAAGACAAATTCCTGCCGAATCGGTAGGAAGTGGGTCAGATATGAACTACAGGTACATGATACGATGCTCATGATTTTTTACAAATATCATTTTTAGGTTCACAATATGCTATTTTATCAAAAATCCAATGCAAGTTGAGCGAGGCTTGGTCATATTCAAGTGTATACAAAAGATGCGGCATTTAAATATCTAATCAATTCAAAAATGTTAATACAAAAGATGCGGCATTAAAATATGATTTGCTGTAATAAAATAGGGTTAGATTCCTTTTTAGATGCTTAATATTTCTTATGTTCAAAGTTTTAGGATTTGACAATATATTTTTGTTTGAATTGAATAATCAAAATTTATATGTAAGTGTTTTAATCATTTTGAAAATTTTCATCTAAAGTAAATATAAAATGTTTTTACATGAATGGATAGATATTATTTTTCTGAAAATTATGATATATTATTCATATTTATCTGAGTTAAAATGAAAAAATATGAATTTTATAAATTCATATCCTATTTTTTGAATTAAAAATGCCCCTTTAATGCATGAAATAAATGCCCCCCCCTTTAACACCGGTTCCAGCCACGAACCGGTGTTAAAGAAGCGATTATTTATGTACACCACTTTAACACCGGTTCGTGGCTGGAACCGGTGTTAAAGTCTGTGTAGATTTCTTTAACACCGGTTCGTGGCTGGAACCGGTGTTAAAGGGGGGGTATTAAATGTGCGCCTTCCCCTTTCTTCTTCCTCCCAGAGCCAGATCAAACCCGCCGCGCAGAGTAAAATAGAGAGCAGACCCGCCGGCGCCGTCCAGCCCTCGCCGTCGCTGCCCTCGCGTCGGCTGCCACCGCCAACTCGATCGGAGCCGCCGTCGCCTTCAACACCGCCATCACATCGCCATCACAGCACGCAAGCCGACGACGACGCCGGCGCCTACAAGAAGCCCACCGTCATGCTCGTGGTGAGCTAGCGGATCTCCTGGTCCCCTCTGTTTCCTCCCTTTTGCATTGCTGTCCCGATGAGCTCACGGTGGCGGTGGAGCTCGTGGCGGCGGTGGAGCTCGCAGTGGCGCCGGCCGGCAGTTTTCAGTGGCGGCGACGCGCGCGGTCCTTGGTGTCTGGGCGGCGGGCGACGCCAGAGCAGTGGGGGATGGCCCAGGCCCAGGCGCGGTACGGGGACGGCCTCCCCTCTCGGCTGCGGGGGCGGCCTAGGTGGGGTGCGAGCTCCGGTGGTGGCCATATGGGGTGCGAGCTCGCGCGGTATGCCAGCGATGTCGGGGTGTATGCATGGTCCTTCTCGGGTTGCAGGTGTGTCCGCTGGCAACGACGGCACGGCGTCCCTCTCTTCGGTGATGCGATGTGTCGTTGGTCGTCGGAGTGGTGGCTAGAGTTCGCGGATGTCGGTGGAGGCCTTAGAAGGTGGACTGCGCGGGCAGCTCTTTGGCGAGCGTCGTGGCTTCTCCCCTCGGTCTCGGGCCAATCTTGGGGACAACGGGCGGGGCAGAAGACGGGGAAAACCCTTTACCATAGGTCTCTGGGGCCGCCGATGCTGCTACCTTCTTCGTCACAGGGCTCCGGGTGAAAACACTTTACCATAGGTCTCATTGGTCGTTACCCTCTTGGGGGCGTCGCTGTGGAGCTCTGACTCATCCTGATCTTGGCTCATTGTCTTCGGTGGCAAGTTTAGGTTCTTCACGGTTTTTCTTGCTTATTTTGATCTGCTTTATAAAAGGGATATCCCCTCCACATTGTATCTGTTCTGCAAAGTTATTTGTCGTCGCTGTCGTCGCTCCAGTGACCATACTGAGGCAGCGCCGCCATTATAATGCTTGCCTCGGCCTCCTCTTTCAAACAACGCCCATTTTAGGTAGGCCGTATCACGCTACCTCGTGCGCCCTAGGTCGCTCTCCAACGCCGCCAGCCTCCGGTCAGCTATTGTAGCTAGCCCCTCTCATATGCATCCGGGATTTCTCCGAATTATGGTTTGGACCCCTCAGAACTCGCTTAAAATGATCAAGCATCCTTAGGGTTTTAATTTCATTTGTGTATTTATTTGTGTATTTTTGTATGAATAATATGTATATTTGTGTATGAATCCAAGTCCACTTGAATGTTTACTCTCTTACTCTAGATAATATTATTGTTTTAGAAACTATGGATCCACTTAGTAGAAACCTTGAAGAAGAAGAAATAATGGAGAACATTATTGATGAGGACACCTCACAATATCTGAACTTGGAGGGACATGATGACAGCTCAAGTAGTCATGGAGAAGATGAAGACTCCGGTGAACGCAATTTAGTGATTACAAAGTCCGGCGAGGTATATGCATTGATTAAGCCTCTGCTGACTTCCACCAACAATCTTATTCTACATGTATTAATTAACGCTTCTTTCTTATTTTAGCCCTCTGGATCGACCAGCCAGCAACCATCTTCTTCTACGAAAAAGAGCAAGCGAGGCACGAGCCATCGGTTGAAAGATCGTGCAATGTTCACGATCGAAGCAGTCCGTGTTGATGGCAGGCCGATGGAGCCAAAGAAGGCCGCAGACAAATTTGTACGTCAGGCTGGAGTTCTTGTTAGGGACCAAATCCCAATCATAATTGAATATTGGAATAAGCCAAAGAGGGGCGATGGTACCTTTGTCGATGAAAGATCCAAAGAAACGCTTTGGAATTCGTTGTTGGTAAATTTCACCCTTCCGCTAGAGGAGGATGAAAACAACCCGGTTATAAAGGAAAAGGTCAAAGAGTGGACTCTAAAGAAGATGGCTGACGCTTTCAAGAATCGAAGACAAAATTGAACAAATTTGTCAAAGCTCGCGAGACTCCAAATTTCGAAGACGCATATTATGCGAAGATAAGACCTCACTGGCCCGAATTTGTGGCATATAAGGAAGGTGCTATAGCTAAAAAGAGGTCAGAAACCAATATGCTAAATGCCCAGAAGAAGGAATATCACCAGAGGACGGGGTCAGGTGGCTACATATCTCAGAGGCCTAAGTGGGAGGAAGTTGAGAAGGCCCTGCGCGCTAGAGGGATCACACCCCAGACAGATGGGTGGGACCTACGTGCAAAGGCTTGGTTCTACAGAATCGGGGCAAGGTTGGACCCAGAAACAGGATTGTGTATCTTCCCAACCCTCCTTGCCAAACCCGTCACTGAACTCATCACGACATACGAGGAAACAACCGGCAGTACCTTCCATCCCGACAGAGAGAATGACCATCTCACACGCGCCACCGGTAAAAAAGAACACCCTGGACATGCACAGGGGGTATGACGTGGAAGGATGGGTTTGCCGAGTGGAGCGACTCTTACAGATGGCGCGGCAGAAAAGAAAAAGAGCGTACAGAGCGGATGACACAGATAGAACATGCACTTGTGGCGCTGCAGGCGCAAGTGAATGCACAACAGAGCCATCAAGCTACCAGCCCATCTCAGCGGCACGAAGAGCCTGCATTGGAAGCTGTCGGCGGCCTAGACTCTACGCGGAAAAGAAGCATGGCTTCCACGGAGAACATGCATCTCACGCTTGAAATGGCGGGTCCTCGATACCCCGTGGATGAGATCACGGAGAGCGAACACGTTGAGCTGCATGTGAGATTAATGGGCTTATCCATTAAGGTGGCTGTCGGCTATGCCTTACCTCCTGTAGCTGGTGGAACTTACCACTGCCGACTGATTCCAGATGGCTATGCTATTGTCGGGGTGGATGAGGTTGTGAAGGAATATGAGGAAGCATAGCTTGACCATGCTACAGGTGAAGGGGAAACTCAACTCAAATTTGCAGTGAAAACAACCATTCTTTGGAATAAGGAACACATCGTGCTTCCAAATTGGAGGCCACTGGCACCCCTGCTGTCGCATCTCGGCGCTTCAGCCATCTCTGCGTGGCAGCAGCCATCTCTGGGCGCCAGCCATATCGGCGTGCCGCCATCTCTCACTGTCGCCCATCTCCGTGCTTCAGCCATCTCCTCAACAGAGCGGAAGAGCACTGCCACGAAGAGCATCCCTAGCACTGCCACAAAGAAATCCGTAGGAAACCGTACGCCAAAGAGTTCAAAAAACTACGTCCCGTAGCCTTTCGCCAAGCCATTGCCGGTTTTACCGTGGAATCGCAGCGACGAGGAGACCAATAGGATCTCGGAAGAAGAGGTCAAGAAATTCTTTGCACCTAGACGGGCCGAGCCAAAGGAGAAAATAGATCCGGCGGTGCTGGAGAAGTTTTACAAAAACCTTTTGAAACCTGAAACCCCACTTGGGCTGGACTACGAGCGCCAGATTTTGAAGAGGGATGCAAGGCGCCGTAGGGAGACTGAAAGTAGCAGTCGTGCGGCACCCCAGAAAACAGTTCCCATGCTCGGAGAGCAGGAAAACCAATCATGCGCCCCGCTCCAAGTGTTCGACACACGGGACGCTCCTCCCGTAAATGATTACAAGGCAGAGCTACAAAGAAAGGCCAATGAGATGGGGATGACTTACATTGCATACTTGAACATCATGGGAGACAACTTGCCCAAATGCGATGCCAACCCCATACAGCCATGGAAGTATGGGAAGAATCTCATCAAGAAAGAGGAGCTCAAGAATCTACCAACAAAGATGCGAAGATTGCACAAGTGGTACCTTGATTTCTGCAAGACGAGAAAGGAAGAATGGATCATGGCGTATATAAGAGATGAGATTTTCTTGTGCGGAGACGACGAGATCGACTTCAACATTCAAGACTTGCATTTTCTATTCAATCAGAAGGAACTCGACAAAGCTGTCATCAGTCTTTATTGTGTGTAAGTACTATTTCTGTAATTTATATCTCATCTCATTCACTTCATTAATTGCATGTATATATATTCTCACCATATATGTATATATTATTATGCAGGAAAAAGGTTATGGAATGCATGAAAGGAGGCCCTTTTGACATTGGGTTCGTTGACCCAAATAGAGTTTATGAAGAAGTGGTAAGAACCAAACCCGCAAATGTAAGATTACTTGCTAAGGTCTTTACTGAGACAACAAACCAAAAGGGAAATACTATTGCCTTACAACTTCTCGTGAGTACTGTTACCCTCTCTTTTACACATTCTGTTTCGGCTTACTCGATGTTAAGTGTAACTGATGATGAGTTACGCGTGCGTAGGTTCCACTTTATTCTGCTAGTCATTCAACCCGACTCAGGAAAAGTCCTTGTCATGGACTCGTTACGAAAAGAAAAAGATCTATGGGCAGACTTTAGAGAGATGCTCCAGAGGTAATTTCAATCATATTATCGCACTAGATCGGCAACTTTCGTGACAACAAGTAATTAATTACTCCTTTATCCATTTTCTTTGCCGGACAGGGTTTGGAAAAGGTTCACGGGTAGGGCCGTGGGTGAATGGTCAGAAGAACTAAATTTTGTAGACCAAAATGTAAGTAATACTAGCTAGCTAGGTATGCGTATCTCTTTGATTCTGCTTCAAATTCCATTATATCATGCTTTATTGATTATTATTTTGATTGAACTCTCTATTGTCGTAAAGTGCGCGCATCAGGGACCCGACAATAACTTATGTGGATACTATGTTTGCGAGTTCATTCGCAACACGATATGTGCGATGGGCCAAGCCACACTAGAACAACTTAGAGTAAGTAAACAAAGTCCCCAACATTATTTTATTACCATCAATTGTGTTGAGTTTTATTCTTATATATATATTGACCCCATTCTTCATATATATTCAGATCGAACGGATGCGGGACCAACTCCTACCATTTGACCGCATACGAGCCATTCAAGAGGAATTGGGGGGGGTTCATACTTGATGAGGTCGTCACGCCTGGCGGAGAACTCTTTAGATATCCACCAAAATGAATGTTGTATATATGCTTGAACGTGTTTGTCTTATACTTGATGCTTCAACGTTTACGGAGAATATCACACAATGACGATGTTTGTGTATAATAATAGTTGCTTAATTATTCATGTACTCGTATGTACCGATGACGATGTATGTGTATACCGTTCCCGATCGCTTCCCCTCCCCCCCACGTAAATACGCCTAACGGGCAGGCGAGAACTCTTGCCGCGCGAAGATTTAGGCCGTTTTCCTGCCGCGGCAGAGATTTATCTCTTTTTCCTGCCGCGGCAGAGAACCTTTAACACCGGTTCGTGTTACGAACCGGTGTTAAAGGGGGGGGCCTGAGCCCTGCGGCAGCCCCACGTGCGCCACCCTTTAACACCGGTTCGTATAAGAACCGGTGTTAGACTCTCAACACCGAACCCTCAACAGGTTCTACAACCGCTGTTAGAGGGTCCTCAAACCGGTGTTAGAGGGGGTTCTAGATTAGTGCTTCATGCGTAGAATTCATTTTGGCACATTTTGTTGCCGCGACAGCATTTTCGCCACTTTTTGTGCCGCGGCAGAGAATTCATTTAGGTTGATTTATTGTTTATTTAGTGTTTTGCACTCATCAATGAAGGAACCATTATATTACACAAGATCATCATGACAATATTACATTCGATACACGGATCGAGTTCATGCACTACATACAAAAGTTGCTCTTTGTACAATCCCTATTGTCTATATACAGCCGAATAGTATTCCCCTTTTGGGTCTAGGACTTCTGCATCCAAGAATCCCGCCAATTCCTCCTGAATTGCTCGTACGCGATCCTTTGGCAGAAGACCGTCCCGTAGACGTTCGATCTGATTTAAAAAAGGAGTCAGCCTATATGAATGAAACTAAACACAATTTGATTGTAATTAAAAACTATGGAAATTGTTTACGTACGTGGAGTTGCTCTAAATTTCTGCCTTTCTCATCGCACGTCTGCCGGATGAACTCGCAAACATAGTATCCACATAGATTCTTACCTGGTCCCTATGCCAGGCACTTTACGAGAACATAGTTCAATCAAAATAATAATCAAGCACGATAATAACTGTATCAAAACTAGAATCAAAGAGATGCGTGGATATAGCTAGTGGTGCTTACATCTAGTGCTTCAAATGTTAGCTCCTATTTCCAAACACCCCTAGCCTTTTTGGTGAACCTTTTCCAAGCGCTCCCCGGCGAAGAAAACGAATATAATAAGTTATTAAGTACTTGATATCATAAAATTTACGAACGTTGCCGATATAGTGTCGTAATGATTAGAATTACCGTTGGAGAAGTATCTGCATGTCCTTCCACGTCTCAAGGGGTTTATGTTTCGAGTCCATGACTAGTACACGCCATTTTTCAAGTTGAATGATTAACATAATATAGTGGTAGCTGTGAATGCATAACTAATCAATTATATACTTAACATCGAGTAAGCGAAATAGAAAGTGTATACAAGACAATAACACTCAGTCGAAGTTGTAAGGAAATAGTATTTCCCTTTTCGTTTCTTGAAACCTTAACGCGTGTACTATATTATCCTCCGTATCCTGGGGGTTTGTTTTGAGATTAGCTTGATGAACCCAATATGGGTCAATGAAGCAAATGTCATAGATTTGTCCTCTGCTGCATTCGAGAATCTTCATTCTGCATATTACAGTATGATTATATACATGCAATAAACAAGTTGATATAGCTGGAGACTAAATTAATTACAGAATTAGTACTTACAGACAATTGGCACTGATGATCGATTTGTCCAAGGCATCTTGATTGAATGATTGAAATGGTTCATCAAATTCAATGGATATCATGTCATCCATATCTTTCCCATAATGCTTTTTTGTAACCTTCAGCACTATCCAGTTAGCCCCGGCCTTTGTGGCATGCAAGTACCAGTTATGCCATCTTCGAATTTTTGTTGGAAGATTATTTACCTCCTCAGGTTTGACGAGAGGTTTGCCGTACTGGTATTTTTATGCTACTTCACTCACGGGGAAGTACTCTAACTGGGATAAATCTTGCAATACTCATACCTTGAGCAGCGGCACTTCTCCGTATTGCAACTACCTACTGGATCATCTTGCTCTTATTTATATTTTCTCGACCACACATTGGTTTGGGAAATCACCTTGAGAGGGGCGCAAGACTGTTTTGCTTGTTCTCCGAGCTAGGCAACATATTTCTCGCTTGCATCAGTAATGCTCTTCGAGGCTTTTTGTGCCGCATGTGACTTGAGAATAGAACGCGCATAGTCTGATGACAGCTTTGGCTCGGGTTGATGAAGAGACTTTAGCATTTTCAACACTTTGGCTTTTTCTTCTTTTGTGCTGGGGAACTCTGGCTCTTTCGGCCGCCTCAGCTTAGCGAAAAACGTTGTCGTTTTCGCATCAACGATCGCCGCAGTCTCCTCTTCAGTACAGTCATAAGCTCTCTTGGGAGGAACCTTTGGTACTTTTGGAAGAGGCTCTTGTTTACGTTTAGGCGATCGCTTACCACGACGCAGAGTAGCGGTACGCTTACGCTTTTTATCCTGAGGCGCCGGCGATGGCTCCCGTGGCGATGGCTGCGCCGGAGATTGGTGAGGCGACGAAGCCGGGTGAGGTGACGGAGCCGGGTGAGGCGACGAAGACGGCTGCCGCGGCGGCGACGACCTCGCTGGAGACGGGTGAGGCGGCAGCGAAGATGGCCTTGGCATGTGATTTCGAAGCACGATACATTCCTTTGGCCATAGAATGGTGATGTGTTTTGCGTCTCCCAGTACAGTCACATCCCCTTCACCTGCAGGGTAGTCAAGATCCAAAACTTCAAAGGTGGGCATGATTTCATCCACCCCGACAACAACGTAGCCCTCTGGAACCGGACGACAGTGGTAAGTTGGTGTGGGTCCAATTGGTAAGGCATAGCCGACCACCACCTTCATTGATATGTTCACAACTTTGTAATGTAGCTCGCAATGTGTCATCTCTGTGATATCATCCACTGGGTAGCCAACAGGAGCCATCCTCGGTGCACCATCGTCATCGCCATTGTCATCACCCGCGATCTCAGTGGAAGCCACACTGATTTTTCGATTATTCGATAGGCCGGTAGCATCAAATGCAGTGTGCTGCTGAGATGGGCCGGTAGTACTTTGCTCTTTAAGTGCGTTAATTTCATCTTGTTGTTGCTTCAATCGTTCTTCAATTAAACGCATTCGCTATTTCTGACTATCTACTTCAACTTCTGCCCTGTCCTTTCTCCTCTGACGGCTTCTATCAGGATATTTCTTCCTCTCTTAGGGAAACCTAGTCCTCCATGGTTGGGAGCCTCTTGTGCCTCGTGTTCGTCCATCATGTTCCTTATTTCCAAGGGAGAGTGTGAGCTCATCATTCTCTCTATCGGGAATGAAGTCCCCATCTTTAACAGCCTTTACTGCTTTTCTCATCCTCTCGATTGGCAAGGGGTCTTCTTTATGTCGTATGTTATATATACACCTCCCTTCCGAGTCCAACGTGCCCCCATGCCCGTAAAACCAATTCCTTGCACGTTCTACCCAATTGTCTGTCTCTGGGGTGATCTTTTTAGCACGCAGTTCATTCTCAAGTTTCTCCCACTTAGGAATGCCAGCCCTGTAGCCACCTTGCCCCATAGTATTGTGATACTTCTTGTTAGCAGCATTCAGCTTATTCGTTGCAGATATTTTCTTAGCTTTTTTAATGTCTTGTATTCCACAAACTCAGCCCAGAATGGTTTTATCTTCTCAAACTGAATATTCTTGAAATCGGGAGTCTTCTCTTTCACGATATAGTCAAGGTGCAATCTTTTCTTCCAGTTGGTGAAACACTGGGCCATCTTATTCAAAGCCCACTCCCTGACCTTAGCCTCCATGGCTCTCCCATGTTCTAAGGCGTCCTCAACTGGATCCTCCGCATTTGGATCCAGCTCTATCTTCGGTAGTTTGAAATTAACCATGAGCCTCTTCCACAGTAAATCTTTGGTGTGGTTAGGGACAAATAAACATGTTCCCTCTTCATCCGCATTAGCAGGCCTATTCCAATTTCTAATGGTGATCGGGATTAAGTCCCTAACGATTACTCCGCATTGTGCCACAAATTTGTTTGCGACAACTTCGGGAGCCGTCGGTTTGCCGTCTTCAGCGACATCTTCGATCCTGAACCTCTCATGGTCTTGCAACTTTTTGGTTGGGCCTCGTCTGCTCTTTTCAGTAGATTCCTTCGATCCGGAGGGCTAAAAGAAGAAAGATCGTCGTTACTATTTCTATATATATAGCAGATGATTAATTAATGAATTAATTATATTACGTGCACCTCGCCGGAGCGGTCGTCTTCTCGATTACACAAGGCATCGCCTTCTCCCTCGCGGAAGGCAACACCTTCAACCTCAAACAAGTCGTCTATTCCGGTAAAAAGAGGATCACCCTCACCGGAGTTGTTCAGAAACGTTGATACGTCTAAATTTTCTTCCCCACGGATCACACCTTGGATCAACTCTTCCTTTTCTTCGTCTCTGACGTGTGGGTCCATATTTTCTGCATAGGTGGAAAAACGAATAAGTCAAAGCGGCTAAGGGAGAAAGTTAGGTACGGTGTTGATAGATATAAACCCTAATTAAGAGAAACCCTAATATATACATACACAATAATAAAAATGAAGAGAAACCCTAAACCCTAAACCTAGCTACAAAAAGGAAACTGTGTAGTAGATAGGTAACTCTAGCTAAAATCAACTAACATCAATATTCCGGAGTTCCGAGGGGTGTAAAACCTAGTTCGGAGAAACCTCGGATGCATATGAGAGGGAAACATGAGTATACGGCTACAAAAGGGAAATTATCCAGCAGATAGGTAACACTAGATACTAACAAAATACCATATTGGAATCGATTTAAGAGGGTTCGGAATGCCCTGGCGAAGGCACATCATCGAACCCACATGCACCTAAGGGGTATTAATGATTCCTTATCTAAGATAGGGCTTTTAAGTTGCTTGACAATCTGAATCGGGTTTGGGGCTACCCACATGACTGACCAGTGGGGCCGAAGACCAATAATACCAAACTAATTAATAAACCTAATAATACCTAACTAATAATAAACCTAATAATCCAAACACCAAAAAGAAAGGGAAACCCTAAAGCATCGATGCAATGATCAAGCAAATATGATGATATGACAAGTTAAATTGTATTGAAAAGTAACCCTAAAGCACGCTCGACAAATTAAACGGGGTTCCGAGGGGCGCAAACCCTAACTCGGGGAAACTCCGGAATCACCTGTGAGGGGTTACTATGTTCTTCTAATCAAACTTGTCATTTAAGTTTCTTAACAATGCATTATTATAGCTTAAATAGGTAGGTTTCATTTTTCTGAACATTTTGGTATATTATACATATTTTTCTGACTTATAAATAATAAGTTATTGATTTTACAATATTAAATTATTTTCTGAAATTTATTTAATCAATTTTAAAACATTTATGACCACAGGCTGACATCACCATAGGCTGGGAAACATTTCTCACTCGATCTGGGAATACTCACAGTCACTGATGTCTGGACCCCATGGGTTATTATAATTATTTCCAAAAACAGGATATATTGCCTCATGCTGATGTCAGCATGACATCAGCAATGGCGATCCTCGGGTTGGGCTCGAATCCGTCGATTCGCTGCACGCGCGGGCTAGTGGGTAGGCTAGTTGGAAAGAGGAGATCGAGGCGGACCCAGTGGTGGCAGCGCCGCCTGCTTGTGGTCATCGGAACAGTGGTCACGACGGCGGCGAGCGACGGAGCTTGCTCGGACACGGCCTTGCGGCTCTGACAAGCAAGCGAGCAAGCGGAGTCGCCTTGAGCTTGAGATACTCACCAGAGCTCGAAAAACTAGGCGGAGGGTTCGGGTGGCGGAATCAGCGGTGGGCGGTGGACCGAGTCGGCGAGGCTTGGAGCCCGGCGAGGAGCGTGGAGGCGCGGCAATGGCAGCGTGGAGGCCGGCAATGAGGCGGTGGTTGGCGGCAGACGGCGTCGGCGCTTGTCGTCACTGGCGGGCGATGATCTGTATGTTGATGAGGAACGGGGAAGGAGAAGGAGAAGGGGCGTCGTGTATAAAGGGGAAGGGCCTTTAGTCCCGGTTGGAGGCTCCAACCGGGACTAAAGGGTCAAACGTCCCGGTTGGAGCCACCAACCGGGATGTATACTCTAATTTTTCAGCAGATAAAGGGGCGCGCGCGCAGGGGTCTTTAGTCCCGGTTGGTGGCTCCAACCGGGACATATTCCCCTGTTTTCAATTTTTTCAGGTATTTTCTCTCTGTTTCCGCCTTATTTTTTATTTTGGAGTTTAAATTTGTAATGTTTTTTAAATGATAATTACTTTGGAATTTAGAAAAACTTTAAACATAAAAAGTGTTTGAATTTGAATAACTAATTCGAAACCATTTTCTGTTTTTAAAAATAATTAATGTAACCATTTAAACTATGAACCATTTAAAATTAATAATGAAATAACTTATATTTTTTAAATATTAATTTGGAATTTAGAAAAACATTAAACAAAAAAGTGTCTGGATTTGAATAAATAATCCAAAACCATTTTCTATTCTTAAAAAATAATTAATGTAACCATTTAAAATTAAAAATGAATTAACTTATATTTTTTGAATATTAATTTGGAATTTAGAAAAACTTTAAACATAAAAAGTGTTTGGATTTGAATAAATAATTCAAAACCATTTTCTGTTTTAAAAAATAATTAATGTAACCATTTAAAATATGAACCATTTACAATTAAAAATGAATTAACTTATATTTTTTTAATATCAATTTGGAATTTAGAAAAACTTTAAACATAAAAAGTGTTTGGATTTGAATAAGTAATTCAAAACCATTTTCTGTTTTTAATGGGCGGAAAAAAAAGGACGGAAAATAATGGGCGGAAAGAAAATTTGATTAGGATAGAACTGGAATTAAAATACATAATGCAACTAACACAAAGTTACATAGAAGAACTGAAAATTAAGATACATGGCCAGATTAAGGCACAATCGGCCAAACTTGTTTTGCAATGTTGGAATAATTCAGTCATGCTCCTGCCTACACCTGTAATACTCGCCCTTTGTGGTAAATCGTGCTGTGCGGCCGTCGTCGCTGTCATCGTCGGGGTCGCCGTAGTTGAACCTTGAAGGCTGAGTACGAGTGGGCTGGACTTGAGGGTAGCGCAGGAGGGGGCTAGAGTCGGCGGCCATGTCATAGGCCATGACGCTCTGGAGAGTCCGGCCGCGCCACCACAGCCGACGGCCGGCCTCGTTGAAGTTCGGAGGAGGTGGGCCGTCCTCCTCGTGCCTGGCGAGTGCCCTCTCATGCCGATCCACGAATAAGGCTTCCCAAGTCGGAAATAGTCAGGATGCCATCTGGGATTTCTCCGCTGCTCCGACGTGAGCTCGAAGTAGTAGTGGTTCGTGATGGCCATCCGACGTGCCACACCTAGAGGGAGAGGAGGAACCGGCACGCCTCCTGCGCTCAGCATCCAGCCGACGGGGACACAGTAGCCCGGTGGGCAGGGGTAGTTCGAGGCGCAAAGCGCCTCCGCCTCCCTGGGAGTTAGTGCTACGGTGGATGTCATGGGAAAGAGTGATGAGGTTGCAGATATGATTCTAGAGATGTGCAATGACAATGGAGGCCAACCCTACATATATATATAGTGAGAAATGGCAGGAAGATAACTAGAGGGAAGAACTGGCGGGAAGAACCGGCGGGAAAAACTGGCGGGAAGAACTGGCGGGAGGATTTTTTTGAAAATGGAAAAGGGCTTTTCCGTGCGACAAAAAGGAAAAATTCCTCCTGCAACATTGTTCTCCATACCAATGTCCACACACATGCATAATATGGGCACAACATCACAAACTATGCCGTGATTCAGCACATAACATCGGTCATTTGGACCCAAAGCAATGAAACCTCGGACATGATAGGTCATTTTGTCAAGGTTTTTTAGAAACATGATCAATATACCAAGTCTGGTATTTTTCCTTTCAACTATGTAACATAATATGACACCACACGAAGGATTTTCATTGTTCGGTTTTTTTGAATTTATTATGCCTGTTTTGAATTATCTTAATTTCTAACTATGGTCGAACCGGTGTGCATGAAGATAGGGGACGAGCATTGTTAGAAATTGCATTGTATCTCTGAAGAAACCACATATTGCGAGTCTAAAAATGATTTTTTCAAAAATTCACGGGTGATAGATCATGTACCTATAGTATAAACCGATTCGGCAGACATTTGTCCTTTTTACCTGGGATGGACGAAAAGGTTTGAGATGTCCCGGTTGGGAGATAGTCCATGTAAGGTGGTCTAGTATTTTAGGAAAGTGGGACGGTAGCATTCTGAAACGGAATTTTGGTGGTTACTTTATAAAACAACTCGTTTTTTGCGCTCGGAAAATGGAAAAGGGATTTTCCGTGCGACAAAAAGGAAAACTTCCTCCTGCAACATTGTTCTCCATACCAATGTCCACACACATGCATAATATGGGCACAACATCACAAACTATGTCGTGATTCAGCATATAACATCGGTCATTTGGACCGAAAGCAATGAAACCTCGAACATGATAGGTTATTTTGTGAAGGTTTTTTCGAAAAATGATCAATATACCAAGTCTGGCATTTTTTCTTTCAACTATGTAACATAATATGACACCACGCGAAGGGTTTTCATTGTTCGGATTTTTTTTAAATTTATTATGCCCGTTTTGAATTATCTGAATTTCTAACTATGGTCGAACCGGTGTGCAAGAAGATAGGGGACGAGCATCGTTAGAAATTGCATTGGATCTCTGAAGAAACCACATATTGCGAGTCTAAAAATGATTTTTCCAAAAAATCACGGGCGATAGATCATGTACCTGTAGTACAAACCGGACCCACTTCCTACCGATTCGGCAGACATTTGTCCTCTTTACCCGGGATGGACGAAAAGGTTTGACATGTCCCGGTTGGGAGATAGTCCATGTAAGGTGGTCTAGTATTTTAGGAAAATGGGACGATAGCATTCTGAAACGGCATTTTGGTGGTTACTTCACAAAACGACCCTTTTTAGCGCTCGGAAAATGGAAAAGGGCTTTTCCGTGCGACAAAAAGGAAAACTTCCTACTGCAACATTGTTCTCCATACCAATGTCCACACACATGCATCATATGCGCACAACATCACAAACTATGCCGTGATTCAGCACATAACATCGGTCATTTGGACCGAAAGCCATGAAACCTCGAACATGATAGGTCATTTTGTGAAGGTTTTTTCGAAACATGATCAATATACCAAGTCTGGTATTTTTACTTTCAACTATGTAACATAATATGACACCACCCGAAGGATTTTCATTGTTCGGATTTTTTTGAATTTATTATGCCCATTTTGAATTACCTGAATTTCTACCTATGGTCGAACCGGTATGCATGAAGATAGGGGATGAGCATCGTTACAACTTGCATTGGATCTCTGAAGAAACCACATATTGCGAGTCTAAATATGATTTTTTCAAAAAATCACGGGCGATAGATCATGTACCTGTAGTACAAACCGGACCCACTTCCTACCGATTCGGCAGACATTTGTCCTTTTTACCCGGGATGGACGAAAAGGTTTGACAGGTCCTGGTTGGGAGATAGTCCATGTAAGGTGGTCTAGTATTTTAGGAAAATGGGACGGTAGCATTCTGAAACGGCATTTTGGTGGTTACTTCACAAAACGACCCGTTTTTTGCGCTCGGAAAATGGAAAAGGGCTTTTCCGTGCGACAAAAAGGAAAACTTCCTCCTGCAACATTGTTCTCCATACCAATTTCCACAGACATGCATAATATGGGCACAATATTACAAACTATGCCGTGATTCAGCATATAACATCGGTCATTTGGACCGAAAGCCATGAAACCTCGAACATGATAGGTCATTTTGTCAAGGTTTTTTAGAAACATGATCAATATACCAAGTCTGGTATTTTTCCTTTCAACTATGTAACATAATATGACACCACGCGAAGGATTTTCATTGTTCGGTTTTTTTGAATTTATTATGCCTGTTTTGAATTATCTTAATTTCTAACTATGGTCGAACCGGTGTGCATGAAGATAGGGGACGAGCATCGTTAGAAATTGCATTGGATCTCTGAAGAAACCACATATTGCGATTCTAAAAATGATTTTTTCAAAAAATCACGGGTGATAGATCATATACCGGTAGTATAAACCGGACCCACTTCCTGCCGATTCGGCAGACATTTGTCCTTTTTACCCGGGATGGACGAAAAGGTTTGAGATGTCCCGGTTGGGAGATAGTCCATGTAAGGTGGTCTAGTATTTTAGGAAAGTGGGACGGTAGCATTCTGAAACGGCATTTTGGTGGTTACTTCACAAAACGACCCGTTTTTTGCGCTCGGAAAATGGAAAAGGGCTTTTCCGTGCGACAAAAAGGAAAACTTCCTCCTGCAACATTGTTCTACATACCAATGTCCACACACATGCATAATATGGGCACAACATTACAAACTATGTCGTGATTCAGCACATAACATCGGTCATTTGGACCGAAAGCAATGAAACCTCGAACATGATAGGTCATTTTGTGAAGGTTTTTTCGAAACATGATAAATATACCAAGTTTGGTATTTTTCCTTTCAACTATGTAACATAATATGACACCACGCGAAGGGTTTTCATTGTTCGGATTTTTTTAAAATTTATTATGCCCGTTTTGAATTATCTGAATTTCTAACTATGGTCGAACCGGTGTGCATGAAGATAGGGGACGAGCATCCTTAGAACTTGCATTGGATCTCTGAAGAAACCACATATTGCGAGTCTAAAAATGATTTTTCCAAAAAATTACGGGCGATAGATCATGTACCTATAGTACAAATCGGACCCACTTCCTACCGATTCGGCAGACATTTGTCCTTTTTACCCGGGATGGACGAAAAGGTTTGATATGTCCCGGTTGGGAGATAGTCCATGTAAGGTGGTCTAGTATTTTAGGAAAATGGGACGGTAGCATTCTGAAATGGCATTTTGGTGGTTACTTCACAAAACGACCCTTTTTTGCGATCGGAAAATAGAAAAGGGCTTTTCCGTGCGACAAAAAGGAAAACTTCCTCCTGCAACATTGTTCTCCATACCAATGTCCACGCACATGCATAATATGGGCACAACATCACAAACTATGCCGTGATTCAGCACATAACATCGGTCATTTGGACCGAAAGCCATGAAACCTCGAACATGATAGGTCATTTTGTGAAGGTTTTTTCGAAACATGATCAATATACCAAGTCTGGTATTTTTACTTTCAACTATGTAACATAATATGACACCACGCGAAGGATTTTCATTGTTCGGATTTTTTCTGAATTTATTATGCCCATTTTGAATTATCTGAATTTCTAACTATGGTCGAACCGGTGTGCATGAAGATAGGGGACGAGCATCGTTACAACTTGCATTGGATCTCTGAAGAAACCACATATTGCGAGTCTAAATATGATTTTTCCAAAAAATCACGGGCGATAGATCATATACCTGTAGTACAAACCGGATCCACTTCCTACCGATTCGGCAGACATTTGTCCTTTTTACCCGGGATGGACGAAAACGTTTGACAGGTCCTGGTTGGGAGATAGTCCATGTAAGGTGGTCTAGTATTTTAGGAAAATGGGACGGTAGCATTCTGAAACGGCATTTTTGTGGTTACTTCACAAAACGACCCGTTTTTTGCGCTCGGAAAATGGAAAAGGGCTTTTCCGTGCGACAAAAAGGAAAACTTCCTCCTGCAACATTGTTCTCCATACCAATTTCCACAGACATGCATAATATGGGCACAACATCACAAACTATGCCGTGATTCAGCACATAACATCGGTCATTTGGACCGAAAGCCATGAAACCTCGAACATGATATGTCATTTTGTGAAGGTTTTTTCGAAACATGATCAATATACCAAGTCTGGTATTTTTCCTTTCAACTATGTAACATAATATGACACCAAGCGAAGGATTTTCATTGTTCGGATTTTTTTGAATATATTATGCCCGTTTTGAATTATCTGAATTTCTGACTATGGTCGAACCGGTGTGGATGAAGATAGGGGACGAGCATAGTTAGAACTTGCATTGGATCTCTGAAGAAACCACATATTTGTGAGTCTAAAAATGATTTTTTCAAAAAATCACGGGCGATAGATCATATACCTGTAGTACAAACCGGACCCACTTCCTACCGATTCGGCAGACATTTGTCCTTTTTACTCGGGATGGACGAAAAGGTTTGACATGTACCGGTTGGGAGATAGTCCATGTAAGGTGGTCTAGTATTTTAGGAAAATGGGACGGTAGCATTCTGAAACGGCATTTTGGTGGTTACTTCACAAAACGACCTGTTTTTTGGGCTCGGAAAATGGAAAAGGGCTTTTCCGTGCGACAAAAAGGAAAACTTCCTCCTGCAACATTGTTCTCCATACCAATATCCACACATATGCATAATCTGGGCACAACATCACAAACTATGTCGTGATTCAGCACATAACATCGGTCATTTGGACCGAAAGCCATGAAACCTCGAGCATGATAGGTCATTTTGTGAAGGTTTTTTCGAAAGATGATCAATATACCAAGTCTGGTATTTTTACTTTCAACTATGTAACATAATATGACACCACGCGAAGGATTTTCATTGTTCGGATTTTTTTTGAATTTATTATGCCCGTTTTGAATTATCTGAATTTCTAACTATGGTCGAACCGGTGTGCATGAAGATAGGGGACGAGCATCGTTAGAACTTGCATTGGATCTCTGAAGAAACCACATATTGCGAGTCTAAAAATGATTTTTCCAAAAAATCACGGGCGATAGATCATGTACCTGTAGTACAAACCGGACCCACTTCCTACCGATTCGGCAGACATTTGTCCTTTGTACCTGGGATGGACGAAAAGGTTTGACATGTCCCGGTTGGGAGATAGTCCATGTAAGGTGGTCTAGTATTTTAGGAAAATGGGACGGTAGCATTCTGAAACGGCATTTTGGTGGTTACTTCACAAAACGACCCTTTTTTGCGCTCGGAAAATGGAAAAGGGCTTTTCTGTGCGACAAAAAGGAAAACTTCCTCCTGCAACATTGTTCTCCATACCAATGTCCACACACATGCATAATATGGGCACAACATCACAAACTATGCCGTGATTCAGCACATAACATCGGTCATTTGGACCGAAAGCCATGAAACCTCGAACATGATCGTTAGAACTTGCATTGGATCTCTATAGTACAAACCGGACCCACTTCCTGCCGGTTCGGCAGACATTTGTCCTTTTCACCCGGGATGGACGATTTCGGCAGGCTGGGCCAGGCAACACTAATGATAGGGGTGAGTGTCGACATTATGTCGTGCGGCGTGTACCTTGTCCCGGATGGTGTCACCAACCGGGACTAAAGATCAACCTGTAGTCCCGGTTGGAGACACCAACCGGGACAAAACACGAGTCAGCACTAATGATAGGGGTGAGTGTCGACATTATTTCGTAAGTGTCGACACTATGCCGAGCTGCTTGTACTATAAATAGGCATCCTTGCGAGTCCAGTCCTCCAGCCAGTTTGAGGCATCTCCAAGATGGTTTTCGAGAGCAGGGACACCACTACGGCCAGTTTCAGGGAGATGCCGACGGAGCCCAGTCCTCCGGCATCTTCGAGAAACTGGTCATAGAGGCACTCCCTAATATGTGAAATTAGTTAGCTCCGAGGCGTATTGATCTAGTTAGAGAAGTTACAAGCTGCAAGATGGTTTTCGAGAGCAGGGACACCACTACGGCCAGTTTGGAGATGCCGACGAGCCAGTCCTCCGGCATCTCCAGAAACTGGTCATAGAGGCACTCCCTAATATGTGAAATTAGTTAGCTCGAGGCGTATTGATCTAGTTAGAAGTTACAAGCTGCAAGATGTTTTCGAGAGCGAGGACACCACTACGGCCAGTTTCAGGGAGATGCCGGAGCCAGTCCTCCGTGCATCTCCGAAAGCTGGTCATAGAGGCACTCCCTAATATGTGAAATTAGTTAGCTCCGAGGTGTATTGATCTAGTTAGAGAAGTTACAAGCTGCAAGATGGTTTTCGAGAGCAGGGACACCACTACGGCCAGTTTGGGGAGATCTTGAGCCCAATCCTCCCATCTCAAGAAACTGGTCATAGAGGCACTCCTAATATGTGAAATTAGTTAGCTCTGTGTATTGATCTAGTTAGAGAAGTTACAAGCTGCAAGATGGTTTTCGAGCAGGGACACCACTACGGCCATTCAGGAGATCTTGTGGAGCCCAATCCTCCGGCATCTCCAAGAAACTGGTCATAGAGGCACTCCCTAATATGTGACCGCGCGCGTTTGGAGATCATATCTTAATGGTAAGTACGAATCGGGACAACTTCTTCTCATAGTCCCGGTCCATCCACAAAACAAGACTAACACTCAAGACATTTATTAATATTAAAAACTGAGACTACAAAACCGGGACTAAAGGCCACAAACCACGAAAGATATCCTTCGGTCAAGCCATAAACCGCGAAAGACATGAACTAGAGTTACATAATATGAGCTTGAACTTCTTGGCATATGTCCTTCCTTATGATCGCTTCAGACGTAACCATGGAGCATCTTATTTACTTAAAGGAATGCTTGGGTCAGTTTTCATTGTGAAGGGCAGAATTTCACCAAACTTATTATAATCATCTGACATGTCTGTCTTGTCCTCGATTCCCACGATGTTTCTTTTCCTTGAAAGAACTATGTGACGCTTTGGCTCATCATATGATGTATTCGTTTGAATATTTTTTCTTTTTTTCGGTCTGGAGGACATGTCCTTCACATAGAAAACTTGAGACACATCATTGGCTAGGACGAATGGTTCATATCTATATCCAAGATTGTTGAGATCCACTATTGTCATTTCGTACAACTGGTCTATCTTTACCCCTTCCCCATTCAGGTTGACCCATTTGCAGCGAAACAAAGGGACCTTAAAAGAGACTCCATAGTCTAGTTCCCATATCTCCTCTATGTAACCATAATATGTGTCCTTTTGTCCATTCTCGTCTATTGCATCAAAGCGGACACCACTATTTTGGTTGGTGCTCTTTTTATCTTGGACGATCGTGTAGAATGTATTCCCATTTATTCCGTACCCTTGGAAATTCAATACAGTAGAAGATGGTGACGCGGCCAACAAGTATAGCTTATCTCCAACAGTGGTGTCATTCAAGAGATGTGTCCGCATCCAACCACTGAAAGACTTCATGTGTTCATCTGTAATCCATGATTCAGGCTTCCCCGGGTTTTTGGAGCGTACAATATTCTTGTGTTCCTCGATATACGAAGCTGCCAAGGTGGAATTATGTAGAACTTTGTAGTGTGCTTTAGTGAAAGAATCCCCGTCCCTACATATCATTGCTTTCTTTCCCAGCGTGCCTTTTCCACTTAGTCTTCCCTCATGCCGCGAGTCAGAAACACCAATCGGCTTAAGGTCAGGAATAAAGTCAACACAAAACTCAATGACCTCCTCTGTTCCATATCCCTTGGAGATGCTTCCTTCTGGTCTAGCACGGTTACAAACATATTTCTTTAAGACTCCCATGAACCTCTCAAAGGGGAACATATTGTGCAGAAATACCGGACCGAGAATGGCAATCTCTTCCACTAGGTGAACCAGGAGATGCGTCATAATATCGAAGAAGGATGGTGGGAACACCAATTCAAAACTAATAAGACATTGTACCACATCCTTCTGTAACCTTGGCAGAATATCTGGATTGATTACCTTCTGAGATATTGCATTGAGGAATGCACACAGCTTCACAATGGGTACTCGAACATTTTCCGGTAGAAGCCCCCTCAATGCAATCGGAAGCAACTGCGTCATAATCACGTGACAGTCATGAGACTTCAGGTTTTGTAACTTTTTCTCTGCCATATTTATTATCCCCTTTATATTAGATGAGAAGCCCGACGGCACCTTGATACTGTAAAGGACTTCAAAAAGATTTCCTTCTCTGCTTTGGTAAGAGCATAGCTGGCACGACTTAAGTGACGCCCTTTATCCGTCTTGTTATGTGTATGCATGTTCTTTGGGTCTTTCATAATTTGTTGGTCCTCCCGTGCTTCTGGTGTATCTTTTGTCTTCCCATACACGCCTAGGAATCCTAGCAGGTTCACGCAAAGATTCTTCGTCACGTGCATCACGTCGATTGAAGAGTGGACATGCAGGAATTTCCAATATGGCAGCTCCCAAAATATAGATTTCTTCTTCCACATGGGTGTGTGTCCTGTAGCGACGTCGTTCGGAACTGATTGACCGCAGGCCAATCATTGATGGTTACGAATAACAACCCTCGTAGATCAAATGGCTCCTGTTTGTTCTCATCCCACGCACGTACACCTGGTTTGCCCCACAACTGTAAGAGTTCTTCAACTAATGGCCTAAGTTACACATCAATTTTGTTGCCCGGTTGCTTCGGGCCTTGGATGAGCACTGTCATCATAATGAACTTACGCTTCATGCACAACCAAGGAGGCAGGTTGTAGATACATAGAGTCACGGGCCAGGTGCTATAACTGCAGCTCTGCTCCCCAAAAGGATTCATGCCATCCGTACTTAGACCAAACCATAAGTTCCTTGCGTCACCTGCAAAGTCTGGGAAGTCTCTCTCAATTTTTCTCCACTGTGACCCATCAGCAGGGTGTCTCAACTTCCCGTCTTTCTTACGGTCTTCTTTGTGCCATCGCAACAACCTGACATGCTCTTTGTTTCTAAACATGCGTTTCAACCTTGGTATTATAGGAGCATACCACATAGCCTTAGCAGGAACCCTCTTCCGGAGGGGCTCTCCCTCAACATCACCAGGGTCATCTCGTCTGATCTTATACCGCAACGCATTGCATATCGGGCATTTATCTAAATTCTCATACTCCTTACATGTAGAGGATGCGATCATTAATGCATGCATGTATCTTTTGCACATCTAATCCCCGGATGAGAGTCTTCTTTGCTTCGTAGGTACTCTCGGGAAGTTCGTTATGTTTTGGAAACTTCGGCTTCATTATTTTCAGCATCTTTTCAAATGAGGAGTCAGTTAGACCACACTCTGCCTTCCATCGCAACAATTCTAGTGTGGTACCGAGCTTTGTGCTTCCATCTTCACAATTTGGGTACAACAATTTTTTGTGATCTTCTAACATGCCCTCTAACTTCAGCTTCTCATTTTCTGTTTCATAGTCTCGCTTTGCATCAGAAATGACCCTACCAAGTTCATCAGTCGGCTCATCTGATGCCCGTTCTTCACCTCTTTCCTCTCTATTGTCTTCCATTGCAGTATCACTGTATTCAGGAAACATATGATGATAGTTGTTATCATCATCTTCTTCTTCACCATCTTCCATCATAACCCCTCTTTCCCCGTGCTTGGTTCAGCAATTATAGTTGGGCATGAAACCTTTCATAATCAGGTGGCCGCGAATGATTTTCAAGGAAGAGTACTCCTTGTTGTTCCGACATTGAACACATGGACAACGTATAAAACCATTCTCTTTGTTTGCCGTAGCCACATCGATAAATTTATCCACGCCTTTCATATACCCGGCTACGCGCCGGTCACCGTACATCCATTCCCGACCGTTCATATGCATCATATAAGTAAGTTTATCAAAAAACAGGACATCATAAATAGTGAAATGACCAATTCACATCGACACATGCATTGTATCAATGACAGAGAAAAGATAAGATTGCTAACCTCGATCGAGGGAAATAAAGAGGAGAAAGCTCAAGTGCGTCTCGGACACCTTCTATATTTTTGTTCTATGAGAAATTGAATGGGATTATTAACTCAAACATTTCATCAAACAACTTGAATGCATGCATAGGAGAGAAAAAACTAGCACACCCCTCACACCTTCCACCAAGAGAAAAAAAGAGTGGAGGCAGAGGGGGCTGGGACGGGAGCATACGTCCCGGTTGGAGCCACCAACCGGGACTAAAGGTGTGTGCCACGTGGCTGTGGCCAAATCTTTAGTCCCTGTTGCTGGCTCCAACCGGGACGTATGCCCAGTTACCAACCAGGACGCATGCCTCCCGGCCCCGTGCCCGCTCGATCCGGGACGCGTGCCAGCATTAGTCCCGGTTGGTGGCGCAACCTGGACTAATGCTCTGAAGGAGCGCGAACGGATGGCCTGTTTTCTACTAGAATGAATGATAGGCTTAGTCTGATCTAGTGCTAGAATTCCTTGCTCACATCTATAGGATGGTCTTAAGTTTTTCTAGATTTTACAAAGGGATGTACGTATAACCCATGGACCAAACCCTGGGCTACACCCCAGCTATCCCGATGCGCTGGTCCTCCTCTGATTTTTAGAAAGAGTTTCTGTTGGTGGCTTAAACGGGGTTTCGAGAAATTTAGACTCAAGCTATCACATACTAGCCGTTCAAATATACCTAGTTTCACTAAATCAACATAAAATTGTTGAAGTGTGCGAATTTAGAAGGAAACTTGAAAATTTATAAAAAATGTGAATTACCATAAAACATCACCCACAATCAACTTTGTGCGCCACTATCTATCTCCAACTTTTTTTGGAAACAGGTACGATGAATATGCTACAAAACGACATCTTATCCCAGTTTTATGATTTTCAAGATTTCTAGTATATTTGGCCCAAGAAAACAAGTCAAATCTGAACTACAATTACTAGATGCATGGAAGCGAGAGAATTGTGCGAATGTGTGGGCATATGTATATATCATGCGCTTTAGCAAAGAAAGCCGAGTTCACTCCACCGTTTAGCTCACTACAGAATATGCGTCCCATTTAACAGGGAAACTACTACACACCTTATGCAATAGTTTTCATGCTTTCCTCATACTCGTGTGTCTAGCACTACACATGAGTACACTTTTATCCTCTCCTTATTATTCATGAAAAGAAAAGAAAAGCACAACCCTCATCATTGTACTAGACTCAGTCACCTTTCTTCGCAAGCTACACATGCCATCGTGCCATCAAATTTCATTCTCTTGCTTTTATAGCATTCCTTTCAATACTACGAGGGGGGTGAGCCAAGTGCGATTCAACACTAAATTTTGGTGTGATATTGGCTTGGATCTTATAGATCAAAATTTTAGAGGAATATTGGTGGGATCCTGCCTTCTACATTTCTTAAAATTTAACCCTTCCTTCACTTCTCCATAGACGCTAGCAACCTGTATACTTACGGAGCCTCTCACTCGCTCGCCCGCCAATCCCCCATCTTTTACTAAAGCCTCATCATCCTCTGTCCCATCACTCCTTAGCCGACTTCCACCTCACTGGAGTATGCTTAGCGATGTCGTCATCCACGCTACCTTTGTTGCTTCGTCGCATCTTCTTGCCCCGCTCCACGGTAGAGCGTCTAGTTCCCCACTACCACAACATAGAGATGCATAAGCAGACCCCTCACAAGGGAGATGGTTAAAACTCCATACTACCAAGATGAAGGTTGCTTTCCTTGCATTTTACTTCTAAATGTAGTTCATCGCTCCCTTGTAGTGCCTTCTCATTACCAATTAGTTCTAATGTATGCTAGTTGCTATACTATAGGATTGGATCAACGAGAAAATAAGGAAACTACTAGTCATCAAGACACATTGGTTATCTCGCACTAGCATAAAACCTCGCCAACCCAATGATAACACCCAACCATCCTCCCTAGACAAAGGTTTTCCTCCAGTTTGGATATGCCCACCATCGTTATGCATTTTATTTTCAAGAGTAGTTCATCGTTTGCTTGCCCTGCCTTCTCATACTAGTATATTTTTTATAAGGCATGAAACATGACGACTGACGAATGAGTATGCATCCTAAGGAGTATTGGACATGCAGATGTAGCCTTGCTTGGCACAACATAACTGGTACAGAAACATGGCCCAGTGGAGTATCCTAAAATGGATATTTCTTGCATCTTTCTTTTGTTTGTTGCTGATTGATTTTCTGCATTGCAATTTGTAGAAGCAAATGCATGATCATGTCCCTATAAAGGAGGTTCGACCACAGATATTCAGCACGCGAGTGATGTAGCCTTTTTTAGGAACCAAACAAAGTATGCTGCATTGCCAAAGATAAGATTAGGCTTCTCCAAAAGTATTTGTACATGGCCACTCCGTAGATCAGAGAATTGAACCGAGGAGAGATTTCTACGATTTAAGATGTCCTTGATGCTAATGCTGATCTTTAGAAGTTTTTGTAGAATGAGTCCCGTTAAGTAACAAGGGTCCAACGAGCCCTCAGTTTGTTAGGGGCCTGAAAACGCGTTCCAAGAAGTATCGGCGATGACGGTGACACTGGAGAAAGAGAACAATGCAGAGTGGACACGGTTTTTTTTACCCAGTTTTGGGACCCTCGTGAGGAGGTAAACCCCCTAATCCTGCTTAGTTGTATTTTCTGTGTGCTTCGCGAGGGTACAATGGTGTATGAATGTCTTGGATTTTAGATCTCTGGGATCGACCCTCACTAAGGTAGGAGGTTTCATTATATAGAGGCGCCAGGCCTCTTCTCCCAATTCTTAGGCGGGAAGGGTCACCACACTACCGCCACTCGAGGTCCCTATCTGCAAGGCTACTTTGTATGGACTAGGTATAGGACTCTAGAAAGAACCAGTCCTTATCGGGGCTTTGGTCACTGCTGATGGCCTATGCCGGGGCGCGCCTTCCTCTGGCTTATTTCACCAAAATAGGGGGACACGGCCCCGTCATATGGGGCTTTGTTAGCCCTGCTTTTGACCAAAGCACGGGCCTCGGGACCGTATCGTGGTGGCATCCAATGCAACTGTTGATCTTGTCGTCCTACCACGAGTAATGTGTGTGCGCGCGCCACTCATACTACCGAACCATCTCCGGCTTGCCCCATCCTGAGGGAGGAGTCTAGGGCGGACGCTCCCGGTATGAAGTACCTCTAGCATAGCCTCGCTAGGGGCCCCTCGGGAGGGAACCTTCTGCGCCCTTGCGAGGCTCGATGTTGAATTGACATGCAAGCTAGTCCTGGAGGGATAGAGGTACCCCCTATAACGTATGTCCGACAGTAGCCCCCGGGCTCCTGGCCCGCATGGTCTGCTCTTGGGACGAAGGGACAGGTGGCCATTTCGACTACTAGCGCCACGGAAGAGACATGTCACTCTGGGTTCCCGAATCGCTTTCTCAGAGGAGACGTGTTCGCCTAGATCTGATCTCGGCTTATAAGAAAGGGCTCGCCTTTGTACGCGAAGATCCATTCTTCTCAGCTTCACCTCCCCACGTCACCTCCTTATGTGCTTCCCTCCACTCGTCAACCGCAAGCCCTCGCCACGCGCGATGTATTGCCGGGGAGCTATGATCTTGGAAAAGGGGAAGCAATCCTCTACCGCACGCTCCCGGACAGAGGAAGAGGAAGAGGAGACTGGAGAGGTCCTAATCCCTTCCACAATCCAGACATACTCTACACTTTATAGATATTGGTCATAGCTCGCCTTGAGATGGAACTAGTGGGGGGAGACGTGGGTATGGCCCGGATCTGTGGATCCGTCAATCCTCACCGGCTCAGTGCATTCCTTCTTCTACAACAACATGATAGAAGGGTTGGTACGCCCGTTCTCGCCTTTCTTCATGGCGGTTGTAGAGCATTACCAGATCTCCGCCCTGTACCTTCAGCCCAACTCTGCCACCACCCTTGCTATCTTTGCCTTCTGGTGCGAGATGTTCATCAGGGTTAAACACTCAGTGGCGCTGTTCTGCCAGATGTATGCCCTACTATCGACCTCTACATCCCACAACACTGGTTGTGCCTCCTTCATGAAGGAGGGGTTGTTCGGGCTTCACATGGCTAGAAGAATCCCGTGGAGGATTTCCAAAAGCGCTGGATCCACTTGGATGTCCTGAAGGATAGCCCTCGTCTTCAACTTCCCACTGCACTAGCCGTCAAGGTGGCCAAGTCGTCGAGTGATGCTTCTAGTTTGCAGCCTGCAAAGTAGGAGGACTAACCATGTAATAATGTTAGTGTCCACTGGCTTTGTAAAATATTTTGACTTTGTATGAATGCATTTTGTTTGCACATGTGTGATGGCCATTTCGTGCTTGTTTGTTTTGTTCAAGTTTTGACTTTCTAAATTAGGTGCGTCGGGGGTAGCTAGTCCCCGAGCATGTTTTGATTATTTTTGCACGTGCATGACTAACAATTGTATGTTTGTGCGGGCTGTTTGAGTAGCCCTTAGTCGACTCGCCGTGGCTTGGGGAGCCAGCCGCGTGGCGACCCCAAAGGACCCGCTGTACTTGAAATTTTCCCTAGACGCGAGCGGGTTCGTTTTTAACGAGTTCCCGAGCGTGGTACTTGGCCTTTCGAAGCATTGATCCTAAGGTAGGAAGGACCCGTGATGCGCTGTTTATTTGTAGAGCGTCATCCGTCGTTGCTCGTGGAGGCAGTCGCTAGGCGAACCCTAGGAGAGATATGTGCTTGGTGTTTTCGCAAGGCACGTGTGGGTCTGTGTCGTTATGAGTCCCTGAGCATGCTACTTAACCATTCGAGTCGCTACATCCGAGGAGGGGGTAGACAGGGTGTTGTGAGAAGCATGACCGGCCGTCTTGGCCCGGTGGGATGGTCGAGTGAGGAGACTTTGATGGGTGCTCTCGCTCGGCATTTTTCATGGACCGTAGGGTTCCCTAATCCCTTGCACTGCACTAACTGGCATTGTCGAGTCGCGCTTCCAACGGTTGACGACTGGTATTGTACACATAGAATTTACGAGTGCAATTTGCAAAAGATGAGGAGAGTAGGCACGATTTGCAGAACAATTTCTTTATTCATTGGAGGGGGAGGTTTATAGAATTTGTGTTACAAGGTTGGGTGCGAAGTGTAAGACTTGCGCCTGGTGTGGAGCGTGCTGGGGATTTATACTTCTGGTCGTGCATTTTGCCCAGCGAGTGGATCCTAGTTGTAGGCCTTGGGCGAGACATGCACCGAGGGGCTCGTTGTAGGCGATGCACATTCTCCGAGTGCCATTCCTTTTCAGCACCAATAGTGGTTTCGTCAACCGGTCGGATTAGTAATTGGGTCATATGAGCCTGGTAACGAAGAATCACCGTATTTTCCCGGTGAATCATTGGCTACGTTCCGCATTGCGGGGTAGCAGTAGTTGATTTTCATGCCGGCACATTTGGTCGGCTCTTTGTGTGTGCTCATCGAGATCCTCCATGACGCATGTCTTGCCAGATTTGTTTCGGGCGGTGTCATGGTTCCCACACTAGGGCTCGCTCAGCATGTTTTCCTATGAACGGACGAGGTCTGCTTCTGGCGCCGCCTATTGTTCCAAATCGTCGTTGCCAAGGTCGTCTATGGTGCTCAGTGCTGGGGCATCAGAGGTGCCGTCCAAGAAGCGAGTGGTCGCTTATTTCTTCAAGGCTATTGGGTCGTCCTGGTATGCTCCACTCACGAAACTAGCGAGTCTATTGGCGTGTTGTGCCTCTTTGATGATGACTGCATCGGCCATCTTTGTGTTGTTATCCTCATATTCGACGGACATGTCCGGGTCGCTGCGCACGGTGATTATTCCATGGGGACCCGGTAGTTTGATCATATTGTAGGCGTAATGTGGGGTCGCCATGAACTTGGCGAATGCCTACCTGCCGAGTATGCAATGCTACGGGCTTCTAAAGTTGACCAGCTCAAAGTCGATCTGCTCTGTGCAGAAGTTGGCTAGTGTTCCGAAGGTGATTGGTAGCATCACCTTCCCAATGGGCATGCCTTCTGACCTAGGACTATGCCATGGAAGGTGCAGATGGTGGATTCCACCATGGACTGTGGTGGCTGCAGTCTCCTGAATGTGTCCCGGTAGAGGATATTTATATAGATTCCCGTGTCCATGAGGGTTTTGGGAAGCCAATAATTGGCCACTTTTGGCCTGAGCACGAGGGCGACTTGCCCGAGGTATTTGATCCTGGGCGCGTGGTCCTCGTGACTCCAGGTGATGCTCTTCTCTGACCAGTTTAGCTAGTGTGGGATGTCAACTTACTGCACCGGATTGACGGCGACGGTGCGGGCCAGTACCTTCTTCTCGTGGCACATTTCCACGCCGGTGAATGTGTGGAGGGATCCGATGGAGTTTCCGAATGTGCCGCCGTTGTCGTTGTTGCGTGGATGATCGGTGTTCGGGTCCTCCCTGGTGCACCTTGCCTTCTCGATCTCCTTAAGAGAGTGGCAGTTGGCGGTGGTGTGGGTGGATGGTTTGCCTTCCCTGCTATGGTAGATGAAAGGTTAACCTAGTAAGGCGACAGTGTCGAATCTCGGTCGGGCCTTGGTGTTGCCACGTGGGTTATTCCACTCACGGTGGTAGTTCTTGGGGTCGGGTGGGCCGTAGCTGGCATTGGCGACAAAGTCGGCTCATCCGTCATTGCAGCACTTGGTGGCGGATGTGGATGCTCGTTGGGCCACATGTGCGGCGTCTTCCACCTGACTCGTTGTCGGACTCTAGATCGGATCTTCCTCCGAGTAGCGATTGGCGATCTCGAGGAGCTCAGGGATGTTGTCAAGCATTCAGTAGACTCGCGTGATCTTGGCGACCAAGGTTTCGTACCGACAAGCATTCTTTAAATAGTGGATGGCTATGTCCAGGTGGATGCCCATGGCGTTTATCCATAGTTCTTGCTAGTGTTGGACCCAATGCCGGGTCGACTCGCTGGGTCCTCGGACGCATCGCTCTAGGTCTTCTATCGTCCTGGTATTACACGGCAGATGCTACCGAGGTAGCAAGGCGATGTAGGAGAATTCGGGAGGGAGATTGGCACACGATGTATCCAGGTTCATATCCCCTCGATGGAGGATCACTACGTCCTGCTGTCAATCCAGTATATGATCATAGATTGGTTTACAAGGGAGCCGCTGTAGGCAGAGGGAGAGACTAGATCTAATGAGATGTGGGAGAGCATGCCACGTGGGGTTGCCCCTGGTGGCTTTATATAAGCAGCCAGTTAGGGTTTACAAGTGTGTTGGTGGGCTATGTCGTGGGAATGGCCACGGCAGATGCTGCGATTGGCAGCGAGTAGTAGAATGAGGGGCAAGGGCGGCCAGCCATCTGCGGTGCAAGATGAGGGCAAAGACACAGGGTTTTAACCAAGTTCAGCCCCCGGAGGGTAAAGACCTAGTCTTTCTAGATTGTATTGATGAGAGAGTACAATGGGCGAGCTCGGCGGCTAGGCGGCGAGTCGAAGGGGTGTATGATGGAACGTAAGTTCTATGCGTACCCTAGGGAGGTTTATATAGAGTGACCTCGCTAGGGTTTACAGATCTGCAACCGAGTTGGATAAGGACTCGGAGGGTTTTGACCTAATCCGACTGGGCCTAGCTACGCTTCTGGGCCTCTAGCATCGAGTCGCCTGGTTTCCTCTTGGGTCAAAGTCCAGTCGCCGTCCTGTAGGCCCACTCGCTAGGAGTATGATCAGTAGGGAACGTCCTGCTGGGTATTCCCCACTCGGTATATCCCCATTAGTAGTCCCCGAGGCCATCGTTGATTCGTCGCATGTGTTCTTTGGCAGTCAGAGTATTCGGGTCCAATTTGGACGCCCAATCGAATCAGTGATGGACTCCTTCAATGAATGAAAGAATCTTTAGCATGCATCATCAGTCGTAATAACGGCGACCAGTCGAATCGCCAATTTGGTGAGTAGTCGAGTCGCAGCTATGGTGAATGGGTCGGCGAGTAATCTAGTCCCAACTCTGGCGAATGGGTCGGCAAGTCGAGTAGATGAAGTTGGACTGTCAGCCTGGTCAAGCTAGCCGTTGGGTAATCCAATGGTAATATCGGCATAATCACCGCGCTGTAACGGCTCCCCGAAATTGGTGGTTACCAACGGATATATAAGGAGAGTGACGGGTGAAGAGTGAACATTCCCCACATTTCTTCCGACTCCGTGCATCCCTCAATCTTCCTTTCCCTCTAGAGCGATTCAGAGCGATCCAGCGATCCTAGAGAATTCTTGTGATCCCAGACCATCGAAACGATGGCGCCCCAAAAATAATTGTGGGGGAGATCCAAGTGTACCAAGGTGCTGCTGAAGTCCTTCGAAGACGCGGGATCCTCTACGCCGGGAGATGTCGAATCCCCTCGGCCGGAGATCTGGAGCCAAATCCACGCGCTAGGGAATTCATCTGCTTCACTAGCCATATCGAGAGGGGACTCGGCTTCCCCACCTCGATCTTCTTCCGCCGATTCTGCGCATACTATGACATCCAGCCGTCGGATCTAGGGCCACATAGCATCGAGCAGCTCGCCATTTTTGTGACATTCTGCGAGTGTTATTTTTGTTGCCGCCCATATTTCCCCCTATGGCAGGAGCTATTCCATGGGCGGGTCGGTCGCGAAGGGGAAGGCAGCCCGATGCTGGCAGCGGGTGGCCTTACCTTCCAATTGAAGTCCGAGGCATCCTTCCTCGACCTCATGCTACCGAAGAAGGCAATAAACTAGTGGAATAAGAACTTGTTTTCTGCCAGCGAGTAGTCTCTAGATGGCGAGGTGGCGCTGCCGATGTATTCCGCCGAGCGGCCCGAGCCGCGTCGGCTCCAAGTCCCCAGGCTTCCGCAAGACCAGCGAATGGTGGTCCACGAGATGCTGACGATGATTCGCCAGTTGAAGAAAGATGGGCTCGAGACCATCAATTTGTACAATTGCTGGCTCGGGCTGCGACTGGTGCCCCTGGCTAGCCATGCTCACTGTATGTACGAGTACTCCGGCAAGGACTACGCGACCAAGGCCTGCACCGCCGAGTGAAAGGTCGATGATTATGCCCTTGCCCTGAAGAAAATCACTGATGTGGAATACCGCGAACCAAAGGCCGGGATTCCACCATACACCTTGAAGCGCAAGGCGCCACTGGTAAGTCTATCTTTCCTTGTCTTTTTCGCAGTCACAGAAATGTAGTCGCGGCTTATTAACCATGTGTTGTTTGTGTTGCTGTTCTAGGTGGTGGAAGGTTTGCTCCCTCCCGCCGACGATGACATCTCGCACGAGTCCATAGAGGACGAGAGCGAATCCTCCTCCGATAAGGAGAATGTCGGAGGCGATGACGACGACAACGACGACGATGATGATGATGACGAGGCTGTAGAGGTCGCCGCACCCGCGGTTCGGAAAACTCGCGGGCAATAGCAGCGCGAGCTCGAGGCCAGCAAGAGCCTCAAAGCTCACGACGGGGGCGAAGAAGAAGTCCTCGAACATACTTCATGGCGTGCGGCCATGTTGTCGAAGAAGTCAACAAAGAATAAGAAGGAGGCGCCCAAAGCAGTGTCGCCGCCTCGGTCAGCGACCAGCTCCGAGGCCACTAGCGCGGATGATGGAGCCACGGCCGGAGCATCGGCGAAGGAGGCCAAGGCAACCGGTGCGGCCGTGGTGGAAGACGAGGTGCCGCTAGCGTCGCTTCCACTGCCGTTCTCAACAGTCACGGGGCTCGGGGCTGCTCCACCTGCAGAGGCGTCGCCATCGTCTGAGGCACCCACGTCGACCGGAGGGGAGCTTCTTGCCACAGCCTCGTCCTCGAAGAAGGCTTCCATGTCGTGGGATCTGACCCTGGTCGAAACGGGCATCAGCCGGAAGCTAGGCCCAGAACTGGAAAAGTCGGCGCACATCCACACCGGCCTGCGCTACATCCCAGTCGCTAGGCGAGTGTCTTGCCATGTCGACTTGAACCACCGGTTTGTAGTTGTAGGGAGAGCTCGCTGATCATTTCTTTTTGCAGGACTGGTGTGATAAAGATCGGTCACCCCTCGGTGGCCAAAGTTTCAGTAGACGCCACAGAGGCGGAAACTGATCCCTCGAAGAAGAGGAAGGGCGATGACGCCAAGGCGCCCGTGGAGGGCGCGAAGAAGATGAAGGGCGACGAGGTCGTCACAATCTCAGACGAGCCAGTCGACTCCCCAAGTGGAGCTCCAACTGGAATTAGTAAAGGTTTTAGGAGTTTGACCTAATCTGGCTGGGACTATCTACGGTCTTGGGCCTTCGCGTCTAGTTGCCGGCCTTCTTTAAAGCCTCTTTCCAGCCGCCGTCATCACTGTCCCAGTCGACATTGTCCTGGGCCAGTCGCTTCCTTCTTCCGTGTATACCCCGATTGGTATATCCCCATCATGACTAATGTCGTTCTTAGCTTGACTCAAGCTGTAACGAGTGGGGAAAGACCCAGGTGTGCCCCAGGATGGTGGATACGGAAAGCCTCGCCGGCACGGTGTGCCTGTTCTTCTACCACACCATCATAATAGGGATGATACCTCCATTATACCCTTATTCATGGCAGTTCTGGAGTACTACCTTATCTGCACTGTCCATCTGCAGCCGAACTCCGTCACTACCCTTGCTATCTTCTCCTTCTGGTGCGAGTTGTTTGTCAGGGTGAAGCCTTATGTGGCGCAACTACGCAAGATGTATGCTCTTTATCTGACTTCGACCTCCTGCATAGCCGGTTGTTCTTCCTTCATGAAGGAGGGGTCGTTAGGGCTCCAGATGGGCAGGTTGAAGCATGTGTAGAATTTACGGAAGCGTTGGCTTCTGATGGAAGTGAGGGAGGACATCCCCTGCCTCCAGCTCCCCACTACTCTAGCCGTGAAGGTCAGCACCGATGGTAGGCGAGCCTTGCGGGAGACAAGGTATGTCGGACACTATCGGAGCCCTAGATACCGGGTGCCATTTCCTAGCGATGAACGAGCCCTGTGCCGTGGGAATCTTCGCCCTCGTGAGGCAGCACGCTCTAGAGGGAACCCAACCGAGCAGGCATCGCGAGGCACCCGCCTCGCAAAATAAAGAACCTCCGGGGGTAACGCCTCTTGAGGGAGTCTGCCACGGCATCATGTTATGCCTTCGGGCCTCGGATAGCTCAGAATGTGTCTAGGGGTACGATAGTAACTTCACCGGAAGTAGTACGAACTACAGCCCTGATAGGAAGCATAGTGATTCTGTGCCGCCGTCCGCCTCGATAAAGAAGACTAGATCCACCCTCCTTTCACAAGGAAAGGACAGGTGATCTCATGGTGGAAGGCTCCCCCAGTTGCCATTTTAGTGAAATAGAGAAAAGCAGACAGCGTCGGATGAAGACAAGCGACATTGACAATGGACACTTTACAACACGTAGAGCTAGACCAAGTCCATGTAAAGTAGCCTCCTGGACCGGGATCTCCAGGAGAGGCACTTTGGACGCCCTTATCTCCCAAGGGATGGGGGAAGAGTCCCGACGCCGCCGTATATAAGGGACCCTTCTCCTACCATATAATAGATCGATCCCCTACGATCTAAACCCTAGACAACAAACCTCCATTGTACCCTTGCGAAGCCAAGCGGGAAATACAACAAAGTAGGAGTAGGGGCTTTACCTCCTCACGAGGGTCCCGAACCTAGGTAAAAAACCTCTATGTCTTCTTTCTATCATTGCTCCTGATCTGCCGTTACCACCGTCGCTGAGGTTCATTGAGAATGCGTGTTCATCCCCCTCTTGAACCAAGGGATCGTTGGACCCTAGTTCCTTCACGGGAAAAATCTCCGACATTTGGTGCGCCAGATAGGGGGCTGAAGCGCGCTTCCAAGACCTTCATCAATCTCGTCCGCATGTAGACTCGCGTCGAGACCTGCGCTGAGTGTGCGCTCTGTCGTGCAGCGAGCAAGGCCTAGACTAAGTTGACTCCATGACGCACTCCTCTGAGAAGGAGCCATGGACCGACAATGACGGGGGGCTATACCTAGCACCCATCACGGGAATACCCGTCCTCCTCGTGCGGCGGCACCTCTCTCTCCCACACCACGTCCTCGCGTGGACACGACGAGCGTCTCACTCCCAAGGCCCCCAAACATCGACCCTGAAAAACCAGGGAGGCGAGGACACTTATCGACGATCTGCGCGAGACGTTCGACAACCTTGACCGCTACAGGATCAAACTCAACCCTGAAAAGTGCGCCTTCAGCGTCCCATCGGGTCAGCTGCTTGGGTACTTCATCTCCCAGCGAGGGATCGAGGCGAACCCGAAGAAAATCATGGCCATCATGGCGATGGAGAAGCCAAAAAACCTCAAGGGTGTCCAGCAGCTCGCAGGACGAATAGCTGCGTTGAGCAGATTCATCAGCCGCATGGGCGAGAAGGCCCTGCCATTCTACCAGCTGCTACGCAAGGCAGATAAATTCGAGTGGACGCCTGAAGCCGACGATGCGTTCGAAAGCCTCAAACGGCTACTCTCCACCTCGCCCGTCCTGGTCACGCCAAAGGAGTCCGAACCTCTGCTGCTGTACATAGCAACCACACATCAGGTGGTCAGCACCGTGCTAGTGGTCGAACGACCCGAAGAGGGCAAGACCCATGGGGTCCAACGCCCAATCTACTACCTCAGCAAGGTACTGACGCCAACAAAGCAGAGGTACCCTCACTACCAAAAACTCGCCTACGGCGTGTTCATGACGGCTTGACGGCTGAGCCATTACTTCCAGGAGCACCAGGTGATGGTCGTCAACGAGGCACCCCTGAACAGCATCCTGAATAACCTAGAGGCCACAGGACGCGTGGCCCTGTGGGGCATCAAGCTGTCACCCCTGGACATCGTCTACGAGAAGCGACTAGCAATCAAATGTCAAGTCCTCCCGGACTTCCTTGTACATTGGATGGAGCTGCAGCTGCCAGACACCCCAGACATGTCGCAGTCATGGACGATGCACTTCGATAGCTCCAAGCGTGAAGCTGGAGCAGGAGACGGGGTCATACTGACCTCTCCGCAGGGCGACCAGATGAAGTACGTCCTCCGGATGAAATTCCGAGCTTCCAACAACGAGGCCGAATACGAAGCCCTCATCCATGGCATGAGGATGGCAAAGATCTGCGGCGCAACGCGCCTGGTCATCTACGGTGACTCCAACCTCGTCGTCCAGCAGACGATGAACGAGTGCGACGCACACGCCGAAAACATGATCGCGTACTGCGCACTCTACAACGCACTCGAAGGAGAATTCGACGGCTGCAAGCTTCGCCACGTCGGGAGAGAAAGCAACGAGGAAGCCGGCAGACTTGCCAACATCGGCTCCACCTGCGCAAACGTGCCACCGGGTGTGTTCCTCGAACAGATCTGCGTGCCATCCATCAAGCGGAAATTCCCCAAGGGATCACCCGAAGAAGCAGAACACTCGGGGGCTATGCTGCCCGAAGGACACGAAGGACCCGAGAAACTAGACATAGAGGTTGCTATGGTCAACCTGATGTAGGTCATGGCAGTCAAAGAAACATGGACGCGACCATACCTCCAGTTCTTGATAAACGGAGAACTGCCTGACAGCCCGACAGATGCCCGGCGCATATCTCGTCGGTCAAAAGCCTTCACCATCATCAATGGCGAGCTGTACAAGCGCAGTATTACAGGTGTACTACAAAGGTGCGTCACCATCGGTGACGGGAAATCCATCCTCCAAGACATCCACGAGGGCATCTGCGGCCATCATGCAGGCAGCCGCTCCCTTGTCGCCAAAGCTCTACGAGCTGGATTCTACTGGCCAACGGCCATGAGCGACGCAAAGGACATCGTCCGAAGATGCAACGGGTGCCAAAGGTTCGCCGACAAATCGCACGCACCCGGGTCAGAGCTCATACCCATACCTATATCCTGGCCCTTCGCCCAATGGGGCCTCGACATGATCGGCAAACTGCCAAAGTCCTCGAAAGGGGGGCACGTTTACCTCTTGGTCGCAGTCGATAAATTCACCAAGTGGGTCGAGGCCACGCCGGTTACCAACCAAAAGGGCAAGACCGCCGTCAAGTTCTTCGAGTCCATTGTCTACAGGTTCGGCGTACCGCACAGCATCATCACCTACAATGGATCAAACTTCATCTCCAAAGAATTCCAAGACTTCTGCGAAGGCCTCGGGATCAACATCACATACGCCGCAGTGGCTCACCCGAAACGAATGGGCAGGTCGAAAAGGCCAACGGCCTAATCGGCGCTGGCATCAAGAAGCGCCTCATGAGCCCACTCGAACGAAAGGCCAGAGCCTGGACGAAAGAGCTGCCATCCGTCCTATGGAGTTTGCGTACTACGCCAAACAGCTCCACCGGCTACACACCATTCTTCATGGTACATGGAGCCGAAGCCGTGCTACCAGCCGAAGTACGCCACCAGGCCCCCCGGGTCGTCGCTTACAGCGATGCCAAATCCACAGCTGCACTCGAAGACGCCATCGACACACTCGACGAAGCAAGAGACGTAGCAGCAGCTCGATCAGCGGTGTACCGGCAGAGTCTCCGCAACTACCACAGCCGCCGGCTGCGCCCAAGATCCTTCGTCAAAGGAGACCTCGTCTTGCGACTCAAGCAAGAGCGACCGAAGAAATTCGAGTCACCATGGGAAGGACCCTACATCATCACCGAGGTCATCCCAGGTGGCGCCTATCGTCTCAAGCACGTGGAGTCTGGAGTCGCATACTCTAACCCATGCAACATCGTGCACTTGCGACGATTCAACCCCTAGATAGCTACCCCTTTACTTTCAATAAGGCTTTTCAGCCAAGGCTATTCAGCCAAACAATGTACTTCCTCCATTATGATATAAATAAAGCTAAGTGTCTCGCCCCAAAATTTCGTTTCGCTATTTGCAACTTTACTTTATGCTACAAACGCACTCGGGGGCTCCCCCACCTCATGATTTCATCGACTGAGAATCACACGTGTACACCCTGAGTAGCTGACAACGTCAGGCAAACGAAAAGGACACGTACCCAATCAAAGCACTGCATGCTCAAACAACAAACAAACCTTTATAACAAAGGGCACAACACGTCCAGTCGAAATATACAAATTTTACATCTATCTCTTTTACATGTACTACCTATTCTGGAGAATAACTTGAGCACGCTGCTCAAACAAATCTACGACCTGTTCGGCATACTACCTTTCAGCCGCATAATGCGGACGCATATCCCACTCGCCACCATCCGGCCGAGGAGGTGGCCCAGCTTCTCCTTGGGGACGAGCTCCTTGTAGAAGCGGCCAAGGACCTCCTTCGCCTTGGCAAGGGAGCTGACGACTTTGCTGCAACGATCTTCAACCGCTGCAGTAGCATCATCCAGAGCACTCCCGTTTTCCAGAGCGCTGCGGTCAAACTCGATGCCTACGGCATCTGAGAAAAAAAAAGAGGACTGAAGAAAGTAACATAGAAGAAAGACAAGAAAACGAAAAGACAGAAATAAAAATAAGGTACTCACCGGAAACAGCCTTGGCAGCAGCCATGAGCTTGTCCGCCACCTCTCTTTCACGCGCAGTCGCAGCAGTGGCCTCCTGCTGCAGACGCTCCTTAGCCTTAGCTGCCTTGGCCAGCTCCATCTCAAGGCGCTCTTTCGCACCAGCGGCGTCCTTGGCCTTCTTCTCCGCTTGACCAAGGCTCTTCTTGAGAGCATCAATCTCACGGAGGGAAGTGTTATGCTCCTCTGCATTCAAAACATACAAGCGTCAGAAAGCAAGACAATAATGCAAAAAGAAAGAAGCATCAAACCATACAGGTACCTTGAAGCTGTTGGAGGTTCGCCTCCGACCAGTGTGCACTCGCCAGCATCCTGCACAAAAGGCTGCAGGAAGAAGAACTACCAGTAAGGAAAAGGACTTGGGGGCTGCGCCCAACACGAAGGAACAAAAGCAACATTCGCACACGAAAACGCCCGGGGGATCCCCCCGAAGACTCGAAGAACGAACAAGACCAGAAATTTTTTCATATGCTCGGGGGCTCCTCCGTGGCAGGAAACATAAGTACTTACATGCTCTAATGGCGACTCCGAAGGCCCGCTCGTAGCCTTCTGAGGCGCAACCACCTGAGCTTCCTGCGGAGAAGGGACCGGCGCAGCACCCTCAGAGGTAGCCACCATCTGAGGAGGAGGAGACGCAACCTTCGACTCTCCCATCATCTCCCGAGCACCATCGTTGGAGGAGTCGTGGGAGGAATGCCTGCACACGAAATAATTAGCACAAGCACAAAAAGTCAACAGCAAAAAGACAACAGTATAAAAGAAACTTACGAGTCCAGTGAGCTCAGGTCGAAGATAGGAGGAGTCCTTCGGGCTCTCTTCTCCCCCTTCTTCTCTTCCTTCTTTTCTTCCTTCTTCCGCTTCGCTGGCGGGTGCGGCGCTACAGCCCGCACAGGAATGGCAGGAATAGGAGAGGAAGAGCCTCCATGCCCGTCACTGTGACGCTCAAGGCACAGAGGGTTCCTAGGAGTCGGAGGAGTCGAGGCATCCGAAGACTCGCTGGAGCTCCGCGATCGTTTACGTGTGTGGTCCTCACTCGACTCGTTGGCATCTTCCGCCGGAGATCGCGCCGACGGCAGCTCGGACATGGAATCCACCAAATCATTGTCCGGAGCATCCGGATATACTTCTGGTAATGGAGGCGACATACCCGGTACTTTGAAGCTCTGCACAAGAGAAGAACAATTTGTCAGCAAACATATACAAAACAATGAAGTCGAAAAATAGCGCTACGCGCACGGATCTAAACCTATGGAACAGGATGCGAAGAAGAAAACGGAGGAGTCAGCGACTTCCCCAGGATTTCCTCTCCGGCCTTGAACTTCAGCAGCAAGCGAAGGGCCCTGTCAAGATCTCCCTCGGAGATTTTCTCAACCGAAACCCTCGTCGGATCATACCGGCCAGCATAAAGGAACATTGGGTGCGCCCTAGCCTGGAGTGGCTGCACCCGACGCTCGAGAAGGTGCGAATGATATCCACACCATTCACTTCCTTCTCCGGAATCAACTGGAGATCCTCCACCCGATGATATAGCGCTTCTATCTCCGCCACCTCGCCATCCAAGATCTTGTTTTTCCAAGACCTTTTCGGCTCAATCTTCTGGGAGGGGTCGAAAGGAACAAGACCAAAATCTTTCCCAGGCACTACAGAGTCGCGGATATAAAACCATCGCCTCCGCCAGTACTGGACAGATTCGGACATGGAAAAGGAAAAGAAAAGCAGATTGGGCTTGAGGGAGATGATGCAACCCCCAATGAGATAAACACCATCCAAACCAGATTGCCTCTTCACGGAATAAAGTTTCTGGAAGAGGACAAAGTGCGGCTCGATGCCGAGCCAGCACTCGCAGAAAGTGATGAAACAAGCAATGTGAAGAAGAGAATTGGGCGAAAGATGATGCAGCTGGATGCCATAGAGAAAGAGCAGCCCACGAAGGAATTCGTGGACTGGGAAGGAAAACCCACGAATAACAAAGGCAAGAAACATAACCCGATACCCAGCGGGGGGACGGGGGATTACCTTGTTGCCGGGGAGTCTGATGGCCTCCCTATCCTGCGGGATCAAGCCCAGCTCGCGAAGCTTGCGGAGGTCACTCTCCCGCGTCTCTGATCGCCGCCAACCACCATCGGTGACACGGGTAGTGGTGGCGCCTTTCTTCCCTCCGGCGGCGCTGGTACCAACCGCAGATGATGACTTCTTCGGTTTCCCCATCGCGCTACGACGGCGCCGGAGGTGAGAGCGCAGAAGGGAAGAGGGAAATGTGGAAGGATATTCCAGCGCGTAGCAAGAACTCCTAGAGCACAAGGATGCAGTGAAAACAAGAATCAATGCGGTGAAAACAAACTGTAGCTTTCTCCAATGATTATAACGGCAAAGACGATGCATGGCAACCGTCCATCAAGAAGACCTAACGCCAACGGTAGATCTGGCCATACACGTCAACATCTGTACAACGTTAACCGCCGTCCACTACGCGCGGAAATCGAGGTGACGCCGTAATTCTCTCCACACCGCGCATGACCGGTCAATTCAAGGTCAGCAAGTGGGACCCCCGTTCCTCCAGTCAAGCATCTCTGGCGCAGCAGACGCTTGAGGTCATTGATCGCCAGCACTGATGTCATCAAAAGCTATACTAGCAACAACTACAATTTCTTCAGCTTCAAAGCTAAGAGTACTCACTCGAATCTGCGATTCGACTAAATACTCGGGGCTACTCCTATTAGGAGCGCTAGCCGTGCACCCGAAAGATGAATAAAAACGAACTATTTCTTCGAGTCCTACGTCGAGTCTACGACTCCACTACGGACTCGGGACTATTCCCATAGGGAGGATGGATTTAAGCATCCGAATTTTTTGTGTCCTACGGACTTAACAACTGAACAATGTTTGAACTAAAGTCTCCGCTCGAGTCTATGACTCGAACAGACACTCGAGGGCTACTCCATAGAGAGCGCTGGTCGCGCACCCTATGAATTCTTCGACTGTGATCTGTCGGATCAGCATGCAAAACTTTTCGGCAACTCTGCCCCAACAAGAAGCTAAGTGAGCAACGTTCTCCTTGGCCACCCGAAACACCTCCGCGGTGATAAATATTTGGATGTTGTGTCTGCGACACAAAGATAAGACCTACAGATACCATCTGATGGCCTGGCAACACACACGACTGCGCTCTTCTAGTAAAAACCCGTGCCAACAGGCGCGATGAAAAATCCTGACGGACGCGTTGGATACATCAATTAAATTCACCGGAATTTCACTCCTGTAAGTCCTCCGCGACCTGAGTCGAATTACGCCAGCATATGTTCTAGGTCCGAGTTGAGGGACTCGAACCTGAAGAAGATCGTGTCGTTTCGTCCTAAGACAGTTAACTGACCCTGATCCGTCGGGGGAGTCAGGCACACGTATCAACAATCCCTACACATGGACTATTGAAATACATAGTTGCACCCGAAAGATTGAAGAGTCCTCAGCCGAATCTACGATTTGACTGATCACTCGGGGGCTACTGACATGGTTATACCCCGCGGGTACATGATCTCAGCATACCTGGTCCAGCCCAAGGAAGGCCCACAGCAATTATACGCCGGCCCATGAAGATTTTCGGGTGGCCCAGGCCCACAGCAATTATCCTTGGAGAGCAAGACTAGAGTAGATAGGAAATTCAAAGGGGTAAAACCCTAGAACCTGTAACCGACTAGGTTTATGCCCGGGACCTGCCTGAGACTATATAAAGGCTAGGAGGGCGCGACCTAGATCTCTCTCTCATACTTTCGCATACACGCCTCCATGCCAGATCGCATCTGCGCACCCCTGTAACCTTCGGTTCCGTCGTAATCAAGAGCAGACAAGCAGGAGTACAGTTTTCCCTCTGGGGGCCTGAACCTGGGTAAACCTTGTGTCCCCGTGTTGATTGTTTGCTAACCGTTCCACGATCTCCAGCATCCCCATCTTCTCCAAAACCCAAGTCCATAACAATGGGCATTAATGAGATCAAACCTCGTCAGATCTAGTCTAATCGGCCGGATGTCGCCTCCCCATAACGCTTCGCGGGCGCCTCCCTTGAAGGGCTGGAACGGCCCTCCGGGACCCAAATCCCTCCCACGCACGTGGCCGATAACTGAGTTGTCCAAGCCGTCCTCCACCGATCCACTTCCGAACAGATCTAACCCAGTGCGTCGCATAGCCCTTTTCTTTTATTTTTTCTGCATAGATCTGAAAATAGATGCTAGGTTTAAATCTGAATAAAAATGAAAAAGGCCAGTAAGTAGATTGATCTAAATTTTACAATGACCTATAATCTTTTACCTAACATAGAGCCCTCATGGTTGACCCAAATATTGCTGATATTAATTTCAATAAATCCAACACCTGAATATACTATTTTACTAATAAAATTTTTCTATGAGTTTGAAAACTCCAAATGAAGTAAACCCTTTAGTTAATACAAGGTATTCGACATACATTGCACCTCACCCTAGCCTTTTATTAAATGGCTCCCTATATTGCCCATAGTGAAAAAAACAAAAACAACCTCAACATGACTTCAAGAAATTCTCTAGGTCAACCCAAAAGGGGTAATGACCGAATTCCAACTCCCAGCACTTTTTATTATCAAAATATCCAAACCCTAGGAGATCATAATTTATTGAGTACTGATTGATCTATTAGGAGTTAAACTGTTTTGTATATGGTTTATGCACTAATAAATTCACGAAATGATTTCTGTAAACCGAAATAAGGTGATTCCAATTTCTATAGAAAGGCAATACAAATACCTAACATGTGTCCTTGGAATCACATCAAAATCCCTTATAGATTAATTCTAGTTAAAAAGACAAATACCCTCTAGTAGTGCCTTTGGGAATTTCCTGAGGGAATTCTGGTAAATATTTTGAGATGATCCCAGCTCTCAGGGACTATTACAACAAACACTACTCTACCACCCAAGGAAATAATGTTTGGAGGTCCATCACGTGTCTGGTGAATTATTTCCTTAAAATAGAGTTTTATTCACTAGAAAATCAATATTAAATCAATGGTAGTTGATAAAAGAATCAAACCACTTTTGTTGGTTTCATTTTATCAATAGCTTGCTGAGAATCATTTTTGCATATTGGTATCATACAAAAAGGGACCTTAGTCTAAAAACCCTCTCCTACCTAGTTTTTAGACTATGGAACACATATGGATTTTCTTCAAATGTTCCAAGGTATCTCCCAAATATTTATAAATTCCATTATTCCAATACCCTACTGAATTGTTACATGTATTACTTGTTTGTTTGCTATATGATTGAATTATTGTATACTTGTGTTGAATGTGCTATGTTGTTTCCATGTATGCTCGATAACGGCGATAGTTGCGATTATGTGACGCCGAGAAGAAGTAAACCTCAGGGTATTATTATTTTTATTTGGGTATTCTTGGTATTCTTGTATCTAAAGAATAAGCCCAGGGACATCTCGCTGGTCACAGGCAAGCCATCTTCTTGCTCATAAGCCTTTGACCTATTATTTCAATTATGTAAATTGCATTGTTTTACCTTACTATGCTTATATGTGGGAATGTTTGGCTCCTCTAAAGCATTACCCATTTGTACTACTAAATACAAATCCCCTTCCGACACCTACTTGACCCTAGTGTGGTAGATGGTGTATAACACCATAACCCCTTGGAGACCCCGTTTTAGCCTAATTAGAAGTATAGGATGGGAAGACCCCGAGAGATTGTTTATAAATTTTTTATGAGAAAACCTTGGTGAGGTTGGACCTACCAAGAGAATTTTGATAAAATAAAAAGGTTTTTTTAGGGTTGGAAGAAAGAGGAGGAAAAAGGTTTATAAAAAGGCACCCGGTTCTTTGTAGTTTTGTCAGAACAATTAACCCGTGCAACCACGATACCCTGAAGTGGGATGGAGCTTAACCCAAGGTCAATTTGATATAGGTATCCATGCAACTACTTATAAGGGGTCATCTCCCTCTAATTTTGGACTTCCTTTATAAAAAGGGTCAACTACGAGGCTATCACCCAGGGGACGCAAGATCACCCATGTGAGTGACCGGGCGATACTATGAGCCTGTCATTGAAAGTGTCGGCTCTAAAGGAGCTTGGTTGTACTCCAGTTGGTTTGTGGATCCCGACGTCCTAGTGTTAAGGGGAACAACTCATAGTGTAGGGCCCCTGTCGGAGTGGACTTTCCAAAGGTTTTGTTTGATTATCCAAGACCCGCATACTTTTGTATAACAGCCCGGGGGTAATCAAGGCGGATGTATCAAATCTTGTGGGTAAGTGTAAAACCTCTATAGAGTGTAGATCTATTCGAATAGCCGAGTCCTCGGTCATGGACGGTCGGGAAGGTTGTTGTAGAGTGGTGCTGGTTTTGTTTTCAAAACTGTTTTCGATAAAAAAAAAAGTGTTTTTTAAAACCTGGTGGTCCGAGGCACACCAAAGAAGGAAGAGGATAACACGGTCAGTTGAGGACCGTGGAGATGGAATAGGGTGACCCACTCCTAGTGTTTTCCAAAGCTTTTCAAAAAGGTTTCCAAAAATGATTTACAAAAGTTTCCAACAAAATCTCGTAGATGCTATATCTACAAGAGGAACTATTTTACAAAAGAACCACTCTTGAAGCCCTCCATTACCACGGTCATATTGCATATGCACTTGTCATTATTGTTTATCTTAAGATTTTTTGATAGTATATTCAAAGTACTCATCGGAATTGTCCCTGGCTATTTACTTGGCTAGATTCTCAAAAGAGCGAGGAGAGATGGAGATGCTAAAGTTTATGCTAGCTAGGCCGTCTCCCAGTCAGTTGCATGTATGTTAAGGCATGACATGGGCTCCGTGTTCGAATACTTCCGCTATTTGTGTTGTAATTTCCCTAATGGAAACCATGTAAGCTTTGTAATTGTAAACTTCTAGATATTGTAATGATACTAGTTGGTTATGGTTTGATCATGGGAACATGAATTGCAGGCATAACAGGGATTCTCGGACCATAAATCCAGGGCCTCACAGACTTGGTATCAGAGCCATACTGACTATAGGAGACCTTAGTTAGCATGTACATTAGACAGGCCAGAAATAATGACTTTTAAAAACTACTTTATCAAATGCTTTTTGAAAGATTTCATATCTTATATTCTATGACTTAACTTATTGAAATGGATTACTCTATATCTAGTCTACCTTCAAATGTTCCGTTTTCAAAAACCAGTCATACTTGGAAACCTTGAAGATGGATATTCTGAGATGAAAGGAAACTGTGACACCCCCGGGATCAGGGCTAAACAAATCCCATACCTACGTCTGACATAAGATTAACCAGTAGCTTGAGAATATCGAATGAAGAATTGGTAACAGAACAGTGACCCTACGACACAAAAATTATTACAGCAAGCTCATAACTGAGCAGCTTACCAAATTATTACAAGCAGAGGTCACTGACCACAAACATCAAACAACGGAAGGCAAATTATGCTATTAAGTATAGCAAACTTAACAAATGGCCTAAGAGGCCTGAAGCATAACGATGATGTCCCACCCATAGATTCCAGGATGCCGGCCGATAACCCTGAGCTACTCGTCGGTGTGTATGTAGTACCAAACTGATCTTCAGGGAATACTTACTCTGCCAGAAGTATCAACAAAGCAAGGGTGAGTACAGGATGAACTCTGCAAGAATTATGGTTGGTGGAGTTGTTTTGCATAAAGCCATCTTTGTTTATAAAACAAGAGAGAGAAGAAGCTCGTCTAATCAGAATATTTTAAAAGGGGATAAGAGAGCGACATCTCCAAAGTATTGATCATCATCTTTTGATATCCACCAAGTCAACATATTCTACCAACTAGGATCACTCCTCGTACCCATGAGGAAGCATCCTTAAGCACACGTTGATCTGCCAAGTTTTACGATTAGGTTATTGTTCTCGATGATCTTAGAATCTGGTCACCAAGCGTTCATAACCGTGAACATGGCTTCTCGAAATATTTAATCCTGCAGGGGTGTACAACTTTACCCACACATACTAACCTTCTCTTAATTCCACTTAAGATTAGCCCTCTTCCTTTGAAGGCCGACAGAGGCTGGTTAGACACGACCTTTACCTTGCTTTCGCCGAGACCATGAGTCACGCCCTAAGGATGGTTCCACCATAACGGGTCAAGTCCCGAAGCCGGTCGCTAGAGATGTGAGGAGAGGTTGGTTCACCAGGTGCTCCATCGACCCCAAGCAACCCCGGCCACGCTTACCTACCTGTTATGAATGCACCTCCTTCACCGCCTTCGAGAAGATCCAAAACCCATGTCGAATGGAATGCCTGAACTATGTGACTCATGGAATCTACTAGGCAATTTACTCAATCGAGGGGTTCCCAAGCCCCGTGTGTGTGTACGGTCGTCTCGGTTCCAAAGGCAAGAACTCGGTTCCTAGTGGTGGCGAGCATGGGACTAGAAAAACCACATCCCACCATGGCCTCCCATACAAGCCTTAGCATGTTTAATCTCATATCACCTCTAATATCACATCATCATGTTCTCCTTTCATAATAGATTCTCTACATATATACATCATCTGGATGAACCATACTCAAGAACTAAGCATGGCTAAGCAGGACACATATATAAGTTCTAGCAGTGCACACAAGCCAAACCTAGTTATGCTAAGAGTAGTGGATCAGTTAATATAAGCTCAAAGTGAGTAATGCAACAGATAGGATACTCTATCTATCGATAAAAGACCACAGTAGAATCATATGCATCATGGCAGTAACTGAAATGCTTTCGAAATCATATGGTTATATCATGGTGGGGCTATGCTTGCCTTTTCCCGTTGATAACCAATAAGCAGATCTTCGGGAATCTTGTACTTGACTTGGTTATAGTTGGTCAAGTAATGTTCGTCGATCTTCGATGGTCTTGATCTCGGTCTTTGATCTTGACCTCGACATCGTATTCTACCGGGAAGAAACAAACACCAAAAAGAAAGGGAAATAATCAACACATGACATCGATGCAATCCTCAAGCAAGGATGATGATATGACAAGTTAATTTTATCGAAATATAACCCTAAGGCATGCTCGGAAATTTAAACGGGGTTCTGAGGGGTATAAACCTTAGTCGGTGAAACTCCGGAATCACCTCTAAGGGGTTACTATGTTATTCTAATTATGCTTGTCATGAAAGTTTTTGAATAATGCATGATAATAGCTTAGTTAGTTAGAGCTCATTTTTCTGAACATTTTGATATATTATACATATTTATCTGAGTTAATATGAATTACTTATTAAATTTACAAGTTTATATCAATTTATGAAAATATTAAACCATTTTAAATTGGATTACTGCGTCAATATAACATCAGCGATGGCTTTTAACCTTTTTACACCGCTACTGCGTCTAGCCATTGTGGCTGACTGTGGGCCAGGGGCCACGTCACTGCCACCTAGACGGTCAAAGGTCAGCGGGCCCGTGGGCCTCGTCACCCTGATGCGGGCGTGAAGTCAGCACGATGTCCATCCTCAGACGATGGTCTCCGGCAATGATAGAGGCCTCGCATACATGCTCTACTGGGCTCGTTGGAAAGAGTAGGGAAAGAAGAACCATCTAGGGGCGGCACCGCTATTCCTTGGTCGCCGGAGCGACATCCACAGTGACGGGCGGCGGCGGTGCTTGCAGAGCATCGTCGGGTGGTGGTTACAGAGCAGGAGGGGGAGGACGAAGGAGTCCTTCCTAACCATGATCTCACCATGGTGCCAAAGAACGGCTCAGAGAGTCACGGGGAGGTCGGAATCGATGTCGATGGTGGCTGAGCTCGTCGGGCTTGAGGAAGATGACGATGAAGCGGCGTTTCCAGGCGCCCCTCTTTGATTCCTTCTACGGGGAGGTAGAGGGCGATGAGGCGGATCTCCAAGGACCGCCTGCTGGGCTTGGGGCGTCTCAAAATGGCGACGACAGACGGCGAACGTCGGTTAGGGTTTCGGGGAGCTCGTAGAGAGCGAGAGAGAGGGCGCAGGGGAGGGGATAAGATTAGGGGACAGGGAGAGAGGCATGCGGGGATCCTCCTTATCCTCTCCTCCAAGCGCGATGAACGTCTGCGAGGGAGCGGCGCGGATCGACGGCGGCGGCGTGGGCACACAACAGCTTGCCGTCGTCGTCGAAGTCGACGAGACGAAGCGGTACACGGGCTGGGCTGAGGCGGGCTTCAGCTAGGTTGTGCCGGTTGCTGGTTGCTGCGCAGGTGGGCGGAAGGGAGGGAGAAGAGGGAGTTGGGCCGGCCTGGTTTGCTGGCTCTGTTTTATTTCATAAAAATATTTGTCCAATTTCTGTTTTCACTTTCCCTTTTGCAAACCCATTTCAAAACTGTTTTTGATCATTTCAAAAATACCAGAAAACTTGTAAAATATATAAAAGATTGTGGGGTCCTTTTATTCATTTTGGACTCAAATAATTTTGTAGTTTTCAAAATATGAAACCATTTGAATAAGTTTCAAAGAGGGAGGGAAACTAGGGTTTTAGGGTTTTTTTTATTTGTTAAATGCATGAATTTTAAAGTGTGATTCTCATGAATGAACAAACATCCCTAATTAGTATTAACCAAAACTGGGGTGTTACAGGTTTATCCCCCTTACAAGAATCTCGACCCGGGATTCCTAAGGTAGGAAGAGGAACATAGAGAGAAAGAAATAGGGTCACTTCTAAAGATAAGAGGGAACATACTAAACAACACACGGAGTATCTCATGGTCAAATCATGAAGAGTGTTTAGAAATAACTCTGAGATGACAAACATGAAACACAACAAGGCAACAGAGGAAACAAGAGGAGATGGTTTCAAGTTGTTAGATAGATGGTCTTCATATGGATTGATACCATGGAACACACAGAAGAGTTTTGAAGAGTCTGAGGAGGAAATCTTCCAAAAAAAAGAACATGACTACAGACTTCGATGAGGAACCTCTACTAAACGTCTTAAGTAGAGATCTCAGGTTCAGAGATATGGATCAACAAAACCAAGCTGTTGAACTACTTTTGACACAGAAGGGTCACTCTTTCATTCAACAAAAGTCTTAAGAAAGAAAGGTGTTTTGAGAAGAGGACTTATAAGATTCGTAGAAACATGTAGCAAGAGAAACTTCTGATTACCAAAATCATAGTCACTCTTAAAATATGATTAAGAAAAAAAAGGAAACTCTTTATTCATCAAGATTTATCAAAATCTTTGCCAAAGATCGTGATATCACTTTACACCACTAAGAGGAATAGTTAAGAAGATTCCCGATGACACAAGAAGAATGAAACTTCATTCTCAGACTTCAATTATTTGGCACAACCATACGCTTGTAACACCCCCGGTCACTCTGGACCGACGGCTGTCACTTCTGGCAGCTCAATAGGATCTCTAGACTAACCCCACAGGCCAACACTAGTCTTTTATGCGCACTTTGTCCTCACTCATGCACACCCGATACCCACTTCCCGGTCGGTCACCCAACCTATAATTTCTCTAGGCCAAGCACGCTTAACGTTAGAGTTATTTTCGAATGAGCTTCCGGAAAAGAAGTTGCAACTTGTTGGTTTGGGTTTCCTATTAATCCTATTGAGCCATGCGCCAGGGTCTCACACTTGCTAACATAGAGGGTCTGGAGGATCGACCGAGAAACATTTAGCAACACTACTTTAAATGTTCTCCTTGAGGTTTGAGAAATTAAACATCGAGTAAACGTCATACTTCAGATACAAAGAAAACCATAAGCACAACTACTATAATAAAATATAGAAGAAGCCTCATGAAGAATAGTTGTTACTACTGAATCAAGGAATATGACGGTAGGTCTTTTCGGCTAGGTGTGTCAACCATTACATCAATCCATGTTGCTTGAGATTCAGCTTTGGTTAGTGGAATTATACTTTAGACCCAACATGTCTAAATAGAAAGTTTGCAACGTTCACCAGAGGTAAATTCACTAGATTCTCAAGATATGGACTATAGTGTTAAGCTCCAGAAGACTAAACTAGATTGCTAGACCCATGTATTAGCAACATGTCAAAAGACAACTACATATATATAAAGTAATTGCAACTAAACACACATGTCCTTACAGAAGTAAAGATAACTCTTCTTAAATCCACAGCGACATCTTTCATCAATAGCACGTGAACTAGAGAAAGTCACTTTTAACATCCAGAACACATACTTCGATATGACTGGGAGACGGTTCTCAAAACTTTCCAACATTAATGCCCATTGTCCCATATGAATCTAATCTAACATGGAGAAGATAAGGATGTTGTCGATGGGCTCAACAACAAACTTATCGAGACACTCCAAGAATATGGACTCGTATGTTGCATGAAAATACATAACTGTTGGTTAGACCGAAAGACATGCAGATGTACTCGAGTGAAACATCACGAAAGAAAACATCATCAAGATAGTCTTTGGAACTGAGTTTGATTAACGATAACCCAAATCAAAGGTGGGGGAAGATAACATATCCAGAGAGGAGATACTATATGTCTTCAGCGCGAACAAAACTAGACATCCCTTTGCGAACGAAAAGAGTCGAGTAGAACTTTTGTCTTACAACTCTCCAAGTTGTTGTTTAAACTCAACCAACTAGTTCAGGGGTATGCCGTACGAATCCTTGGAGAAAGGAGCAGTTCAGAGAACTCACTTGCTCAAGAACTTGACAATACGGTCATGTGGCAACATGGCGATACTTCTAATAGACATCTAGAGTATCATGGACCACCGATATGTCACTTAGTTCAAGAGGAAACTTGCTTCGTAAGGCAAGAATACATAGTCTCAGTGCTTCGGCACGAGCCTAACTCTTCGACTAGAAAAAATTGCACCAGAATAAAGTACTTGGTAGCACAATCATTCTTCGCCTAGTGATAGGGTTAACCATCACGCTAAGAATGACGAAAATGTCCTTAGAGTTCAAAACAAGATTAATGCTAAGAATCTCAAATGACCACATTATTAAGCACACACATCATTCACGAGCACGGAAGCTCGAGGAAGGTTGGGTAAAGATGTGTGAGAGTGTCACTTCGTTAAGGGGTCATGAAAATCAGCACGACCTCTTAGTATAAGAGGGTGTGATACTTTAAGGTAGAACAGGTAGAAGATAGTCAATGCCTCTTGATCTATGAATTACAACACTTTGACCTGGTACTGGATACGACGAGGTACTAGAGTTTGTTTCTCCTGACATTCCGAAATGGTTTTTCATGACGGACCACAAGAGTATCTTGCATCGGAATACACCAATGCAGATGTACTACTTGGCTACAAACTGGTAGACAAAATTCAGAAAACAACAAGGAAGAAAGAACATACTCAAGATAGAATCCCGATAAGTGGATGCATAGATTAACAATCTTCCGAAAACCAATATAAGGGAAGGGTGTGGCAGAGTCACGAGTATAGATACAAGACTCACGAGGAGTACTCTTGTCGTGATCTATTTGGTTCCATTAAAGAACATCTGGCATACCTAGTGGTAGGGGAAGTACTTAATTTTCACAATTCAATCGTGACAAAGACCACAAGCTTGAAGGCTATATTTAAATTTAGCCATATTGAATTAATGCTTGAACATTAGCAACATGGGTCAAAAGAGTGGATCTTGGGCTAAAGATCAGCTTCATGTACAAGATTCACAACACCAGAATCCAGCATAATCAGGGATCTTAGGTTCAAGTCCATGTGATAAACCCCCGAGAAATGAGTAATTACTATTTGAGTGACTTAGCATACACTACAAGGTAATAATCACAAGGTAGCTTCCATGAGAAGAAACGACTTCTGAAGTACCCAAACAAATAAAAAGGAGGCAGTCAAAGCGAAAGGAAACCTCGAAGCCTAGAACCGAATATTGTGGAACCATCAACATGATGTTGTGGCCCATAATATAGAGATATTGTGATAGAAAGAAATCTCTCAGCAGAGTAGGAGAAAAGGGAGCATGGAATTTCACAAGACACACAACTCTGGAGAACTCAACACTAGGTCAACTGATTAAGAAAAGACATGCCCAAAAGGCATCTAAGCTTTCAAAGACTAGAAGAGATATGAAAACTTTTCCAAAATCAACAACAAATAAGATGACCCAGAGTTGGAGAGAAACTGGATAAGGAGTAAAATAAGCATACTAGAGTTTTTGCAAATACTTTTCAGCTTTTAAAATAGTTTTCACAAACACTAGACTCAACATCGACCAATAGCAAGGTTTCCTATGGTCGGTACTGCTATGATACCAAAACCTGTGACACCCCCGGGACCATGGCTAAAAAAATCCCATACCAACGTCTGACATAATCTTAACCCGTAGCTCGAGAATATCCAGTGAAGAATTGGTAACACAAATTAAGCTATTAAGTATAGCAAACTTAACAAATGGCCTAAGAGGCCTAAAGCATAATGATGACGTCCCAGCCCAATAGATTCCAGGCTGCCTGCCGGGAACCCCAAACTACTCGTCGGTGTCGATGTAGTACCAAACTGATCTTCAGGGAATACTTACTCTGCCAAAAGTATCAAAAAGAAAGGGTGAGTGCAGGGTGTACTCCGCCATACTTATGGCTGGTGGAGTTGTTTTGCATAAAGCCATCTTTGTTTATAAAACAAGAGAGAGAAGAAGCTCGTCAAGTCAGAATATTTTAAAAGGGTATAAGAGAGCGACATCTCCAAAGTATAGATCATCATATTTTGATATCCACCAAGTCGTCATCATCTACCAACTAGGACCACCCCCTCGTACCCACGAGGAAGCATCCTTAAGCACACGTTGATCTGCCAAGTTTGACGATTAGGTTATAGTTCTCTATGATCTTAGAATCTGGTCACCAAGCATTCATAACCGTGAACTCGGCTTATCGAAAAGATTTAACCTTGTAGGGGTGTACAACCTTACCCACACGTACTAACCTTCTCTTAATGCCACTTAAGATTAGCCCTCTTCCTTGGAAGGCTGATAGAGGGTGGTTAGACACGACCTTTACCTTGCTTTCGCTGAGACCATGAGTCACGCCCTAAGGATGGTTCCGCCGTAACGGTTCAAGTCCCGAAGCTGGTGCCTAGAGATGTGAGGCAAGGTTGGTTCACCAGGTGCTCCGTTAACCCCAAGCAACCCCGTCCACGATTACCTACCTGTTATGAATGCACCTTCTTCACCGCCTTCGAGAAGATCCAGAATGCATGTCGAATGGAACGCCCGATCTATGTGACTCATGGAATCTACTAGGCAAGTTAGTCAATCCAGGGGTTCCCAAGCCCCGTGTGGTTGTACGCTCGTCTCGGTTCCAAAGGCAAGAACTCGGTTCCTAGTGTAGGCGAGCATGGGAATAGAAAAACCACATCCCACCATGGCCTCCCATACAAGCCTTAGCATGTTTAATCTCATATCACCTCTAATATCACATCATCATGTTCTCCTTTCATACGAGATTCTCTGCATCTGATACATTATCTGGATGAACCAGACTCAACAGCTAAGCATGGCTAAGCAGGACATAGATATAAGCTCTAGCAGTGCACACAAGCCAAACCTAGTTATCCTAGGAGTAGTGGATTAGGTAATATAAGCTCAAAGGGAGTAATGCAACAGATAGATTACTCTATCTATTGATAAAATACCACAGTAGAATCGTATGCATCATGGCAGGAATTGAAATGCTTTTGAAATCATAGGATTATATCATGGTGGGGCTATGCTTGCCTTTTCCCATTGATAACCAATAAGAAGATCTTCAGGAATCTTGTACTTGACTTGGTTATAGTTGGTCAAGTAATGTTCGTCGATCTTCGATGGTCTTGATCTCGGTCTTCGATCTCGATCTCGACATCGTATTCTACCAGGAAGAATCAAACACCAAAAAGAAAGGGAAACAATCAACACATGGCATCGATGCAATTCTCAAGCAAGGATGATGATATGAAAAGTTAATTTGTATCGAAATATAACCCTAAGTCATGCTCATCAATTTAAACGGGGTTCCGAGGGGTATAAACCTAACTCGGGGAAACTCCGGAATCACCTGTGAGGGGTTACTATGTTCTTCTAATTAAACTTGTCATGAAAGTTGTGGAATAATGCATGATGATAGCTTAGTTAGTTAGAGATCATTTTTCTGAACATTTTGATATATTATAAATATTTTTCTGAGTTAATATGAATTACTTGTTGAATTTACAAGTTTATATAACTTTCTGAAAATATTAAACCATTTTAAATTGGATCACTCCTTCACTATGACATCAGCGAGGGCGTTTAACCTTTTTACACCGCTACTGGGTCTAGCCGTTGTGTGTGACTATGGGCCAAGGGCCACGTCACTGCCACCTAGGCGGTCAAAGGTCAGCGAGCCCGTGGGCCACGTCACCCTGACGCGTGCGTGACGTCAGCATGACATCCACCCTCAGACGATAGTCGTTGGCGATGACAGAGGCCTCGCCTACACACGCTACTGGGCTTGTTGGAAAGAGCAGGGCAAGAAGAACCACCTAGGGGCGACGCCGCTATTCCTTGGTCGCCGGAGCGACATCCACAGCGACAGGCGGCGGCGGTGCTTGCAGAGCATCGTCGGGCGGTGGTTACTGAGCAAGAGGGGGAGGACGAAGGAGTCCTTCCGGTCCAGGAACTCACCATGGTGCCGAAGAAGGTCTCAGAGAGTCGTGGGAAGGTCGGAATCGATGTCGACGGTGGCAGAGCTTGTCAGGCTTGAGGAAGACAACGATGATGCGGCGGTTCCGGGCGCCCCTCTTCCATTCGTTCTGCGGGGAGGTAGAGGGCTACAAGGCAGAGCTCCAAGGACCACCTGATGGTCTTGGGGCAGCTCAAAACGGCGATGGCGGACGGAGAATGTCGGCTAGGGTTTCTGGGAGCTCGTAGAGAGTGAGAGAGAGAGAGGGCACAGGGGAGGGGATAAGATCAGGGGAGAGGGAGAGAGGCGTGCGGGGCTCCTCCTTATCCTCTCCTCCTAGTGCGATGAACAGTGGCGAGGGAGAGGCACGAATCGACGGCGGCAACACGGGCACGCAGCAGCTTGTCATCGTCGTCGAAGACGATGAGGCGAAGCGGTACACGGGCTGGGCCGAGGTGGGCTTCAGCTGGGCTATGGCGGTTGCTGGCTACTACGCAAGTGGGCGGAAGGGAGGGAGAAGAGGGATTTGGGCCGTCCTGGTTCGCTGGCTCTGTTTTATTTCCTAAAAACATTTTTCCAATTTCTATTTTCACTTTCCCTTTTGCAAACCCATTTCAAAACTATTTTTGATCATTTCAAAACTACCAGAACACTTGTAAAATATATAAAAGATTGTGGGGCCCTTTTATTCATTTTGGGCTCCTATAATTTTTTAGTTTTCAAAGTATAACACCATTTGAATAAGTTTCAAAGAGGGAGGGAAACTAGGGTTTTAGGGTTTTTTCTTTATTTCTTCAATGCATGCATTTTAAAGTATGATGCTCATGAATGAACAAACATCCCTAATTAGTATTAACTAAAACTGGGGTGTTACAGAAATGGAGGCAAGCCAACCAAAAAAGATCTACCCATGATGACATACACTATAAACTCGCCCTACCGGTGGAGTCCTTCCACCCCCTAACTGGATCAAGTGCGACTTCAACAACCTCGATGGCAAGATAGAAGTCAAGGCCATCGTAGCATCCATATTCAGGATGAGTCTCACCAATATAGGATTCCCCTTTATGGAGATTAGTCACCCCTTGGTATCCAGGGTATGTTTTATTTGTTTTTCATGTGCTTGTGTGATGATTGAAATTGGTTGCTTGTCTACCTCAGATCACTAGACCCTATTGTATGACCACCTTTCTTGTGTATCACAATGCTAACCCTCTTAAACCAATAAAATGGACCCTCTCCTCAGCTGGATGGCCACCTAATAAGCACCATCCATACTCGTGGTTGATACAAACATAACCCCTGATGAATCTACTCCTCTATGCCTAACCTCACTCCTAACCCAGAACACCTACAAATGGCTCCTACCCGCTCCGATAGCATCCTTGTTGGAGAGAGCTTCTAGCTCTTTGAAGAACAACTGCATGATCTACTGAAGATCATCCGACATCCGCTACCCAAGATCGAAGGGACAGATCTTTCTCACAGTAACGTCGGCATAGCTCAATGGGTCATCAAGGCCACCATTCCAACTCTTGAGACTGACCCCGAACCCATCATCTTTAACTTCATTGAAAATAGTTGGGTAGATGGAGTCGTGCGAGCTATACAACAAATCATGGAACACCTCTTTAAGGTCCATGAAGATGAGTTGAAAGAAACCCCTTACCACCTATTTGGGAAGCGCGACAAGGATGGACTCCCCACTGAGTCTTTCCTCAATTGTTGCATTGGAAATCAACTGTAGAATATGGAGTACCTACTACAGCGCCATCAAGAAGACCTCGACAATACCTGTCGCCAGAATATCCTCATGCCTATGGATCTCGCCATCCTCCGTACCCAGGAGAAGAGTCTGCGAGCCGCAAATGCTCGTTTGGAAAGAAGAGTAGCCTCTCTAGCACCCTTAAATTCTTAAGCTGCTACTTCCATGATGGAGAATGAAGATCTATACTTCTACAAGTATCAACCCATCTTTCAGTCCCCACCTCCAGTAGATCCACCAGCCAAAGCATTCACCAGAGAAGGCACGACTATTCATCCTTACAACAGCAGAATTGAATGTCCATCAAACCCCGGAGGACCTACAGTAGCCAAAGAGAGTACACCACCCCAATACGGCGACAACATTCACAAAGCCCTCCTAGAGAACATGTTTAGGGTAGAGTTGTGTATCCCCCATATGCCATACCCCTCACTCACCTGACCAGTCTAGGGTAGAGTTATGTATCATCCAGAACATGTTTTGTAAAACTCTAAATGCTTCGGCGCTCTGTAGCCCTGACCCATTTGGTAATATCTTAAGAACCATCGCTGCTGGCAGACGTAGATCTGCTACGTTATGTATGAACCCTGCTTGTTGACATGCAAGTATGATGCAATTCCTTGCATGTTTTACCCATGATGTTGCATCAGACCCAACTCGGAACAACCCCCCCCCCCATAAAACCGCATTCCTACACCAGCAACAGACACTGGCATCCCCCAACTTGCTGAAACCCTAAGCCATCTCAGGCGCCCCTCGAGAATCTGCAATGCACAAGGTCAACCAGGAGCTAACCATTTCTGGACGAAAGTTGTAGTACTTCTCCAGCATCAACCTGTGACTCCAATAAAGAAGGTCTGTGGCTGCACCAAGACCCTGTAGTCTCGCTCTAAGGGGGAAAGACTGTGTATTTCCTATAAAACCCGAATAACCGTGAGAGAGTTGACCCCTAGCCGTCGCTAAGAGATAACCCTCCCTTAAACCAAGAGCGTGGACCCCATGAGAGGACAATAATCAGAACCCCTCCAGAATCAGAAGATACTCCGGGAAAGTTCTCTATCACAAGGTTGACCGTACAACCATCCTTCCCGGCGTTTCAAGACCTAGAAGGCCGAAGAGCTAACACCAGCAACAAGGAATTGAAGAAGACTCAATGTATCCTCCAGCCTCAAGAAGAAAGGTCCCTGGTAATGCTAAACCTACCTAGAATCGCCCTAAGGGGAAAAGACTGCATCTTTTCCACTAGCTTGATCTAAACCTCTCAACCCGCAGCCTCTCAGCCCCGACCCGTAGCTGACCAAACCTGTTTGTAGTAAGTCCCTTATCATCTAAATAACTCCACTGCTGAAATTTGTTAAGCCGATGTTCTCACCAAACCCTACCTCTCCCAAATCTCATGATAAGATTATTTTAAGGGGAAAAGATCTGTACCATCCCAATTTCAGCAACCGTTATATGTTATCCAAAAAGGAAAAAATCAGGGGGAACAAAAACATTTTCCTGGTTAGTGTTGCAATGATTGTATCTTGTTGCGCTTGTTCATACATCTAATTGTATCCTAGATCATATACTCCTTACCTCAACCTCAGTTGACAAAAAACTATTTTACAGAAGAGATTTCTTGGCTCATCTTTCATATTCCCAAATACTCTTACATCTCAAACCTAAGCCAAGTTGACTTTGATAAATTAAAATATTTTATTAGTTTCTCTTTAACAAAACTATGGAGAACTACATATAATCTCTTTTTTTCAAGGCAGAACTTCCAACTACTCTTACCTCTAGGTTTTCCAAAACCTTATTATAAAGTATTTGAATTCTACTCCTGGTAGAGATACCAAGGGATCTCACGTTATTCAAACTCCAACATTTTAACATACCACCCTTACCTCAAGCTAGGCTTGATGGTAACCTTACTAGTAGTTTGATAAGTTTGATAAAATGAATTGCCTTGATCTACTGTTTGATGATTGGCTCTTATCAGTTGATTAACTTGATTGCTTAGGAAGTACCATGAGCCACCCTAGGAGCTCATCCTTTTGGGATTAAGATAAATCAAGAATACAAATCCTAAGAAAATCCTCTAAGCTTAATCTGATCTCTAGTCACTAAGGTGACCCTCTCATCTCTTACTCAAATCATTCTAGGGTTAATCCCTTCTGATAGTTTCCAACTCAATGAGAACCAAATCTAAGCATGGATCATTCCTACTCAATCAATCCTTCATCATTATGCACTTGATGATGAATTGGAACCCTGCATCCTCTCAAAACCCTCCTCTCTTACATTCTAGTTAAAAACCCTAAATCTGCCAAACCTGGCTATGTCTGAAATCTTTAGCTGGATTCAATCTTTGAGACTCCACCTGTTCTAACATGTGTGCATTATTGAGTATGTAATTGAACCATCTTTTAGTACAACATTAGTAATACCAAATTCCACTCTTGCCCTTGTCTAAATCATTCTTGGACCCACTCATCCAGGATGGTTTTGTAGTTAAGAAAATAACCGTTTCTGCAAATCTTCTCATCTTGCCTACTTTGGTTGAAGGTCATATCCTTATGCTACCTCCCCTTGACCAACTCTCTGTATGGTTATGATCTACTAACCATGTTCTATCAACCCATACTTCACTTGTTCCCATTGGAGCCCTGTGCTTCTTAAACCCACATGGTTGATAAGGCATCATGACATATTTGCTATTGCAGCCTTATTTTCAACAAAGTTTGCCATCACTTATAGATCACATCAAATAAAAACAAGCCCAACTCTAGGCAGCATGCTCATCTATACAACTTGGTTTATCCATCCATCTATCCCTTGTGCCAAGTTGATCTCTAAGCTCCCTAATCCAACAATGTTCAGGTGACATAAAAATAACAAAACCCTAGATCGTCTAATTCTTGTTCTTTTCCAAAATACCTCTTGTTATGAAAAACAGAAGGTTGGTTATGATAGATACCTCAAGTTGACTGATGACTGCAAGTGCACAGATCATTTGTAGCTAGTTTCAAAATAAACATTTTGATCCCACATGGAGCAGTAGGCGAATACCAAAATCCTTTTAACTAAGACTAAACGAAATACTTTAAGGAATAGTTCTATGATGCAAGAAAAGTAGAATTGTTTTTGGGTTTTTGGTTGAGTGAAACATTAAAGTAAAGTGAAGTAAAATTTAATGCAGAAAGTAGTAATCGCGTGTGTAAGAAAGATTGAAACTGCAATAGGGAAAAAGGCGATCTCAGGGAGTGGTGGATACACCGCTAGCAATTTAGAGTAAGCAATCAAGATTATTATAACGAATATTCTCATGATATGCATGTATGTGGGAGAAGCTCCATATATGGAAGATTAGGCATCAACCACTTCTCACACCATCCTTCATAACCACAGCTGACAGATAAATGACATTAATCGTATTATCCCTCTATTAAGGGATTTCTCTTGCGTCATGGACATGGCTTAATGAATTCTCCTTGCTACCCCAAGTTAGTATGTGAAGGATGACAACAAACTTTATAGTCATAGTAAGTGCTACCATCCCTCCGTCTACCAACAGGTAATCCCCTTTATCCAGTCCCCATAAGAGGCAAATATTAAGGAGGTGCAAAACTCCCAACATCAAGATGAAGAAAATTAACACATACATAGAATCATGTATAACATAATAATCCCTATCTCATCTCAATCATATACTAGGGTTTCTCCATCTCCCCAAGAACTAATGATCTACTCAGACATGTAGGCAAACAACATCATGGCAATGGTAATGGAAATGATTATCAATGAATAGTACTGGTATAAATCCATAACTAGTGCAAGAATTACAACAATATCTAGATGGGGTGGATGGAGATGATGGTGGTGATGAAGATGCAGTGGTTGATGAAGTTAGAGATCGATGCCTTGGCCTCCCAGATCTACTTAGGGCGAAGATGGATCCCTAGGACAAGTTACCCCTCTAGATCCCTTCCAGAGGTGAGGTTTTTGGCGATTTCTGGGTGTTCTATATGTCGTCTCTCTGATCCAGTTGCACGGGGTGAAACTATTTGAGTAGGTGGTGCTGGCGCCAACTATACGGCGGGAACTATATGGACGGAAAACTTTTCCCGCCATATAGTTGGTCGTCAACTCGTCTGTATCCTCAAATCACTTCGGGGTTTCTTCTGGTATTATTGATATTTCCCAAATAAGCGATTTATGTTGTTTTTGGCTCCTTTTCACTCCAATATAACTGTTCCAAGATTTATGTCCATCGGATCCATCATCTGTCCTGATCCTGGTGAAAATAAATATAAAAGGTGTGTGTGAATGCCGTAAAATAACAAGATCCTACCACTATAATGCAAAATAATAATCTAAAAGATGATGCAAATATGCACTCATCATCTTCGCCAACCTTAGACTCTTGCTCATCCCGAGCAAGTTTAGCTTAATGTATATGATCCTCATATTCATGAAGCTAAGTTAATAAAATAAATGAGGCAGTTGCATCATGTGTTTATCATAAAGGATACATATAAATAAGTTCATGAATAGTACCTTACTCGAACTATCCGAATAATACTAGCAGGCTTCCACACCTTTAGCAATTAATAGTTCACAAAAGATTATTCTCAACATGATCTAAAAGTATTCAGTTCGACCGAATGAGTTGGTGAGGTAGTCCCAGGTGTTTTAGGATTAACATATTCACTTGGGATTCAAAATATCAAACGTCTCTTTGTCTTACTACAAGATAGTGGTATATGCATATTTGATCTTTGCACATTCGCTCATTTTCTTCATCTTTCTTTTTCTTCTTTCTATATATATTCATGCTAACACTTTTTGTAAGTGATGTGCAAATGATCTAGCCATATATTCCACTTCTTGTAGGAATTCAAATTTTGACAATCTCAATTACCAAATTCCAAATATATATGAAGCATCTTTATAACTTGAATACGCTGCCTCAACTTGTTCTCACTCTAATTGATAGCACTTATAATTTCCCCTTTATTCAAGATTTTTCTTTTTCATCTTAATTAGTTAGATAATCTCTCCTTTTTGTAAATCAAACCATTGACCTACAACATATTGATCAAATTATCTTCGTATGTTCTGTTAATGCCAATGTTGTGGAAGACTCCTATTGCTATCATTAAGTGCAAGCAAAATAATATTCAAGCCATCCATGTATCCAATAAGACAAATTGAAACTAAATAGTGCTCCATATATTATAATAGGCTCAGAATTTCATAAGAGGGATCGACTATTTGTAACATCCCTAAAATCATGATTTCAAAGCTTTGCATATCATCCATGCATTCATGATCATTTTAGGATCATTTTCAAAGTTTTACAAAAACAGAAGCATTTGTATGCTTATTATTTTATGTAAGCAAAGCATTGATCCAATGCTACTCTCTAGTGAGAGAATATTTGTTTTAAACCAATGTTGTTGGTTCATAGGATTGTTTGATAAATTCCAAAGCTTGGACAAGGATTTCAAAGCAAGGAAACAAATTCAAAAAAACCATTTGTTTGTCTTTATTAAACAATGGGTAAAAATCTTGTTTATTTTAAAAATTCCAAAGTACTAAATTATTTTAAAGTGCACAACATTGTTCTGCAACCAAATGTGTACATTTTTCACTTTATAAAAATCCAGAAAAGGTTTGAACTCAAACACATTTGAATTCATTTGAATTTGGTTCCTAGAAATTGAAACATAAAAAGAAAAAGAGTAAAGAAATGGAAAAGGGCCTGCGCTAGCATTTCAGCCCAACAGCAGACCCAGCCCACTAAGCCCACCCAGGACTTTCCTCTCTTTTCTCTCTCTCACGCATCACCCACCCCACATCAAGTGGACCCGGTGCAGTCGTCGTCAGTCCCCAAATCGCCACGACCAAGCTTCGCGCTTTTCTTCCTCCTTCACACCATGATTTCAATTTGCTTAAATGGCGATGAATGCGTGCGTAATCTCCGCCCCTGCTCTAGCTACTTAATCCCCTCCCCTCTTCGCATATTTCCCCTAACACAGCGCCTCTTATCCTCCACCAGGCTGCCCACAATTCCACTTGCATCGCCGTAGACAGAACCAGCTCCGGCACTGATTCCGGTGAGACGCGAGCGCCCCTTTGCCTCTGCTTCAAACAAGCGCGACCAGCATGTTCTGGCGCATCTCCTGATGCTTTTCTTTTGCCTTCTCGTGACCCAGGTCGTCGACTCCGTCCATCTCTGCAAACAACAGAGCCGCCGCTCAACTCCGACAAGGAATACCGGTAATCTCTAAGCGCCCCTTGCTTCCTCTTTGACCCTGTCGTGTCCTCCACAACCTTGTGCATCCTCTGACACCACTGGTTAGGTTCGCTCCATCGCTTCTGAACAACTCCATCCGCAAACACCCGACGTCGCCAGCAACTCCGACGAGGTCCTGCGGCTATGTCCGTGCGCCCCTGTCTCTCCCTCGACCACCTCGAGCACCGCAGCGACCACGCGAACACAGTAAGCATCTCCACTCCTCCCCGCGTGATCTAAATCGCCGGCAACCTCTCTGACAGAGCGCGCCGCCGCCCCACTATGCTTGCTTGATCAGTAGCCGTCAGATCTAGATCGAACGCATGCGATTGAATCACTTATCGAAGGGGTATGTGTTAGATTTGGTCGTGCGTTTTCATTTAGATCCTGTGTCTCTTGTTGATCGATCCACCCGAACCGGTACGGGCCAATTAGAACACGCCGCGTGGCCTGCGTTTAGATTTAAAAACAGAATTTAGATCTATTAGTGATTCAAATTTGTAAAATTCATAACTTTTGTTTCACACGTTCAAATTTTACAAATTTTATATCATTGAAGTCAGGAGAAAGAATTCTATATTTTTATGCAATGTGTTTAATGTTTTGCTTCTGTAAAATTGGTTATTTTTGCAAAGACATTTATATCCTTATTTTGAGTATAGAAATGTTTTGAAAAATGATTTAAAGATCAAATAAAGTTTGTTTAGTGTCTTGGCCTTGTTTATGTTTCACTACTATACACTTGTCTTGTTTGGTGTAGAAAAATCATCACATGACATTTGCATGCATTCATATATTTTTGCTTGTATAATTTTGATATGTGAATTTGGTACCATTATTTTATGTGTAGATTTTGGTTCTAATAGTGATTGTGGTTATGAAGATTGTTGCTACTCCCCAAACTACCAAGGCAAGTGGTGCTTCATGTTGTTATCCCTATATTTTCACCTATGCATTAGAAATATTTTGTATAGGACTTGCATGAATATTTGGCTAAGTATCTATATGATATGCTTGGGAAATCCTAGTAGTTGTAGAATTGTTAGAATTTCCTCTAAGTTAAGATGCTTACTATTGTCATGTTTAGCCTAGCTAGTAGCAACCAAGGGTGGATTATATATTCATGCTATGTGAAATATTTCTAAGTCATTGACTTGTGTTTTTGCTTAATAAAACAACTAAGTGAATAAAACACCTGGGTGGAATGGAAAGAATGGTTTGTGTTGAGTGGTTATACAAGGCCCATTTCTATGGTTTACCTTGTGTATCTTACTTGTGGAAAGCCACCCAGGAACAAAGGGATTTGAGATGCCAAATGTTAAGAAGCTTCTAGTGCAGCCACATGGCATTATGGGCTCTGCCTGGATCACATAGGTTGCAATAACTTAGCCATTTGGACAGTTGGTGGTAGTGGGATGATAGGTTTGGAGCGCGTCCATTTGGTCTAAGGGAAGGCTTCTGAAAGGTCCTGTCTTGGTGAAAATCAAGTCTTGTAGGGAAAGTGCACAACCTTTGCAGATGGAAGAATCTAAGTACTTAGAGGAAATAGCATTTAACACCACTTGTTGGTGCTCATTTTGCACAGAACCACAACATGACTTTGTTGTTGCAAAGAACACCAACTTTTTAGGTAATCACTTGCATAGAACACCAAACGCGTCATTAACAACTCAAATGGCCAATTAGATATTTAAGGCCCACTGTCACTAGGTCCAGCGTGGCAATTTATCTCCGGACTCGACCAAACTAGTCTGATACGAGGCAGAGGCAGACACCCAAACCATGCGAAGCGTCGGCCCGGAGACCGGCGACTGGCGATGAGGAGGGTGTGGTACTGTGGTGGTGCGCCCCGACGGGGATAGAGGTCCCGGAGCGGTACGGATTTGGGGCTAGAGACGCTCAACTCGAAGCTGAGACAGCCTCCGAACCGAGAACGACGACGATACACCCTGGCGGGGATAGAGGTCTCGGAGCGCTATGGATTTGGGGCCAGAGACGCTCAACTCAGAGCTGCGACGGGCTCCAAACCGGCGACGGCGACGACACACCATCTACTAGCTGGCCATGAAGAATGAAGACCCTCTCACCTTCACTCAGTGCTCCTTCCGCAATGCCTTTGGTTTTGAATTTTTACCGGAGCAACCGTATAGTTTGGCAGTGAGAGAATTTCCCTCTGTTCGACGGAGATGCATAACATTTTACAAGCTTGGTTACAATTTGAAGAACTTGACTCCCGATCTGAGTTGTGCCATGAATTTTTAGTCCACGTGAGGAAAAGGTGCTAGCGTGCTAGGGAAGAGGGGGCCAATTTGATGTTCGGAAAATTTTCTTTATTGGAATTTGATCAGAAGTGCCTTGTCCGTGGTGGCACAACTTGAATACCTCATCACCGGCGTGACTCCGCCGCCACCATTGCAGGTTATGTGTGTTGTAGAAATGAGGAATTACCACAATATTTAATAGATAAAAACGGTAGAAATAATATATGGAATATTGCAGCCATGGATAATTTCACAAAAGAAATTATCCAAACAGGCAGAGGGTAAATCAAGACTAAAGCAAGTAAACTAGTGAACTAATCTAGTCAACAACATCACATATCTAGGCCAAACACTAGAAGTACGGACTGCAAGAGGAGCTCGAATAGAAGGAAGAGAGACACATATTGTCCAGAGGAGGGACCAATCGAGTTGCTACCGTTATTAGCCATGTTGCCGAGGATGTCGTCGGCGTCCAGAGCGTGTCCGTGGCAAAGAGGAAGAAGGGAGTAGTCGTCCGATAGCGTTCCCTAAAAATCTTATCCCTTCTCCGATACAGGAATCGAAGAGATGGGGCTTCGCAGGCCTACTGTCCCGACTAGTGGTGCACGCCGCGAGATGGGATAACCTCTCACTCTTATAGGCAGGTAGGCATGCAAATAGACGGCGTATAGGCAGGTAGGCATGCAAACAGACGGCGTCATGAGAGGATACGAACAGGCAATACAAAAAGAAAGAGAAGCTCTCGGCTCGAGACATGGCAAGGCGAGGCGAGCTGTGTAGGAGGAGGAGGAGGAGGAGCGTCCGTGTATGTCTCTCTCCTTATCCTTTTACCAAGTGGTGGAAGAGCCCCCTTATAAGATGGTGAAACATTTTTTCACCTAGCAATGTGGGAACATCTATCCCACCTCTTGTCATGCATGTATGCGTCACATTGGCCTCAAGAATTTTTAGAAATGATTAAAATAAAAATATGGGCTAGCCCAGTTAGGCAAAATTCCAACAATGTGCCCCTGGCTGCCTCCATCGCTGGTCGCGCACCGCTGCCGTACAGGTCAAGGTGTTTTTACCACCACGAGCTAGTTTGAACAAACCAGTTCGACCTAAGTAACTCCTGACCGTGGGCCCTAAATTACTAACTAGCTATCACGGTGGTTAATGATGATTTCTGTGTTCTATGCAAGTGATTACGTGAAATATTGGTGTTCTTTGCAACAACAAAGTCATGTTGTGGTTCTGTGCAAAATGAGCACCAACAAGTGGTGTTAACTGCTATTTCTTCAAGTACTTAGCCATGTCCATGGTATTGGACAACTTGAGCATCAAGACATGGAAGCTATCAAGAATCTCCTCATTCCAATTTTCTATGTTAAAATTTGTGGTTGAACAAGGGTGAAGGTTCACCAATTTATATTGGTGGTTCCTTGGGAAAGTTTTGTCAAAGAAAAACTTAGTGTTTTCAACTGATAGGTAAAACCTATTTTGATCAAACCAAGCCTAAGCTACACTTAGACAAATTCATGTTGTATCTAGATGCTAATATTCTACTAAGGTATCACTTGCCAATACTATTCCAATGTATTGACCCACTGTGGCTGTAACTTGTGATGTTGCAGGTTACTCTGATGATGATTAGGGGTTATAAGTCTACACTCAACATGCTTTCCTTTGGCACATGAAGATGAAGACTTATTTATATTATTTTATATTTGAACTCTTGTATTAGGCCTGTGGCCATGGAGTTGTAAAAGACTATGTTTGTCTCTAGAATGATATGTAATAATGACCTTTGTATCTTTGTACTTCATCTTAAACTGTGGATGCTAGCATTGATCCAGGGACTAGCATTGCAATCACATGGATCTTTACCTTTATAAAGGTGGGATCTTACAGATGGTATCAGAGCACTGTGTTGCCTGTAGGATTATGACGCTAGGATTGGATTAGAAGCCACTAAGGAAAAATTTTCAACAATTTCCACACTTGTCTTTTTCTTCTCGTAAACTTTTCTAATTCTTATTTCTCATCTCTATTTGTAGATGAACTCCATCAACGAAGCTGTAAGGAAGGGACCACTCATGAACATGACCCTAGAGTGTGAGACTGAATTTCCAAAGGCCCTCAATAACCTTATGGTTACCATGGGGATACATGGTGTAGCTATGTACAAAGGTTTCCATGTGATGGATGCGGGAGAAGAATATTGGTGGGTGCAACTTCACTTGTACAAAAATAAGGAAGACAACCACAAAGAATCAGGATTCTGTATGGTCACCAACTCAGTGATGCACACCACATTCTTTGATTCTGCAAGGGATGCAGCTTGGAAGGCCATCAAAGAGCTTGGTGATAGACTCAAGTGCAGAATGCTCAACACCCAAAATGACCTTAGGGAAGAAAAGAAGCATACCCAAGAGTTGGAAACTACCAACCAACAACTAAGGGAAGACATCATAGACTTGATTTGGGAATCTTGTGAACAAGATAGGCAGATGGCTACTAAGGATGCTTTGATAGCCATTTTGTCTAGTGAGTGAGAGTTGTAACGTACTTCGTTAGTTGGACCACCACACTTATCATTTTATTTCCAATTTTTTTGTCTAAGTTATGTTGAACCTTGGATACTTGTAATGGATTTATGTATGCCATGACTTGTGTGTTTGTTTGCCAATGATATGCTTGTGCTACCTTGTCTTGTGTATTTCTATTAATGTTGTTTCTAACTTCTCTCTATCTTATAAAATAGATGCCTAATGTTACTATCAGCCCGGCTGAAGAGTTCAAGGGAACTCGTTTTGGCACTCGCCTTATTGAGCTCACTAGTGTGCTCAATCTTCCGCTTCCTAGCATCATGATGCTTCCCCTCACCAAGTTTGAGAGGAAGGACCTTTGGGGCTTCAAGGTTACACAGCCAGGACACCAGACTGAGCCAGCCACAGAGGCTATCACCTTCAAGCTCATGCATGACGACAAGGAGAGAGGCGTAGAGGTAGTCATGCAGGATTTACTTGGGCGTTTGTTAGGGAGACACTCTCGGGAGATTAGAGGTACTCACTTCCACGCTTTCGGAAGACGCGACGAGGATGGTGGGGCTATTGAGTTCGAGGATACTGCTAGAAAGATGGCAGAGCCGATTCGTTAGTACCTTTAGGACTTAGAGGTTCTTCTTAGGCACCTAGATACTGATAGGACCAACGTCATGCTTAGCAATGACGAGCTCCAGGTACAGCTTCATGAGAAGGACAAGCTCTTCGCGGAGCAAGACGAGATAGTCAAGGAAATGGAGGCCAAGTTTGAGAGTCAGGATAGGAAGTTCAAGAGTCAATAGAAAAGAGTCCAAGATAGGAACAAGAGGATTCGAGAGATGAATGCAGAACTAGAGGCCAAGGACTTCGAGCTCGAGCATCAGCAGGGTGTGATTGAGAGGCTTCGTTCACAGAAGAGGGCTCTCAAGGCCAAGGTAGAGGCCTTGACTACCAATGTCGAGGAGTACAAGACCACTATGGAGAATGCAGGTCTTACACTTGTCGATGAGGAGGTTGATGCAGAGGAGTAGTGATGACTACTCGTTTATTTATCATTTACCATGCTTATGATTATTGAGTCGCAATGACCATCCAACATGTGGACGGCTTGCTATTGGTGTGTTTGCTTTTCAAAACTTGTTATTTTTGTCGTTGAACTTTTTGTTATTTTGATGCTTGTTTGGTGATTGTCTATGTGATGTATTGTGCATGTTAAGCATCTATGGGTATCTCATTCTTATCCTTATTGAAAACCACAGATGCCTCCTCGACATGCCAACCCGAACAACAATGTCACCCCCGAGATGCAGCAGCTGATGACAGCACAGACACAGCTGATGCAGATGATGACCACTTTCATGCAGAATCAGAATAACAACAACAACAACAACAACAACAATAACAACAACAACAACAATCAGAACAATCCACCAGGTTTTGACATGCTCACCAGATTCCTAAGACTGAGGCCTGAAATGTTCTCAGGAACTACTAACCCCATGGTGGCCAATGATTGTCTATGTTCAGTGAACAAGGATTTGGTAACTGTCGGCTGTACTGATGAGGAGAAAGTTAGGTTTGCAGCACACTTGCTGGAAGGACCAGCAGCTACTTGGTGGGATAACTTCCAGATCACCACCCCCATTGAGGATGTGACATGGGCTATCTTTGAAGATGGTTTCCGTACAGCTCACATCTCATCCGGAGTGATGAGTGTAACGAAGAAGGAGTTCCATAACCTAAAGCAGCGCCACCGCAGCGTGGCTGAATATATTGAGGAGTTCAACAATCTGGCGCGTTATGCACCGGATGAAGTTGATACTGATGCCAAGAGGAAAGAGAAGTTCCTCGAAGGATTGAATGATGAACTGAATCTCTTTGTGACAAGGTTGCCATCTTGGAGAGCAAGATGAAACAGGTTGAAAGCAGAAAGAGGAAACACAACTCTGACAAGCACAGCTCGGGATCGTCTCACAAGCGTTCCCATTATGATGATAGTGGGAATTCTGGATCCCACAAGCATGGAAAGTACAACAGTCACCACAACCACAACCTCCATCATGACAACAAACATCATCGTAGTCATGATAATGACAAGTACAAGAACCATAAGGGTGGATACAAGAGCCACCACAATGGAAGTGGGAGTGGTGGTGGAAGCCAGCCTGTCAAGAAGCATCTCAGTCAGGTTGAATGCTTCAAGTGCAAGAAGATGGGGCATTATGCAAATGAATGCCCAGAAATAAAGTTGAAGGACCCAACAAGCCCAACCCTTTCCAGAAGGGACAAGTGAACCACATCAATGTGGAAGAAATCTATGAGGAGTCCGATGCTGTGGCTGGTAAATTCAAACTCAATTCTATTCCAGCACTTGTTCTTTTTGATACTGGTGCATCACATTCATTCATATCAATAACATTTGTTGATAGAAATGGGTTTCCAACTAAAAACATTGGGTGTCCAATAAAAGTAAGTTCTCCCGATGGAGATATGATAGTAAGTCTTGGATGCCGGGATCTAGTGATAGAGTTTGGAAAGCATAAGTTTCCAGTGAGTCTGATAATCCTAGATTCCCAAGGACTGGATGTAATTTTGGGAATGGACTGGATGACCAAATATGAAGGAGTACTAGATTGTGCCAATCGTACTGTCGCACTCACAACCTCGGAAAAGGAACGGATAAGATTCAAGTCTAACTTTGAATCAAAAGGAAGTAAGCTAAATTATCTGAAGGGGGTTAGCATAGACAGTGTGCCAATTGTGAGTGAATATCCGGATGTGTTTCCGGAAGAATTGCCGGGAATGCCACCAGATAGAGATGTGGAATTTCTGATTGATTTGCTACCAGGATCAGGACCAATAGCAAAAAGACCATACAAGATGTCAGTTGATGAGTTGAAAGAACTCAAGAAACAACTTGGAGAACAGTTGCACAAAGGATTTATTCAACCAAGTTCTTCATCTTGGGGAGCACCAGTTTTGTTTGTGGAAAATAAAGATAGAAGTCAAAGGTTATGCATAGATTATCGTCACTCAATGAGGTGACTATCAAGAACAAATACCCTTTGCCTAGAATCAATGACTTGTTTGATCAGTTAGAAGGAGCCTGTGTATTCTCAAAGATTGATCTCCGATCAGGTTATTTTCAGCTTAAGATAAGGGAACAAGACATACGTAAGACAGCTTTCACCACTAGGTATGGATTGTATGAGTACACCGTGATGCCATTTGGTTTGACCAATGCACCAGCTTACTTCATGAATATGATGAACAAGGTGTTCATGGAGTTCCTTGATAAGTTTGTTGTCGTTTTCATTAATGACATTCTGATCTACTCCAAGAGCAAAGAAGAACATGAAGGACATTTACGTTTGATACTTGAGAAGCTTAGAGAACATAAGCTGTATGCCAAATTCAGCAAGTGTGAATTCTGGTTGAATGAAGTTGGATTTCTTGGACACATTGTGTCAGGAGATGGTGTAGCAGTTGATCCCGCAAAAGTGTCAGCTGTAACTGAATGGGAATCTCCTAAGTCAGTAAAAGAGTTTCGTAGTTTCCTTGTCTTGGCAGGGTACTACAGAAGATTTATTGAGAATTTCTCCAAGGTAACTAAGCCAATGACGGAGTTACTAAAGAAAGACAAGAAATTTAATTGGTCTGAAGGATGTGAACTCAGTTTCCAAGAATTAAAGAAGAGACTAGTGACAGCACCAGTCTTATGTCTGCCAGATTTGGAGAAGGATTTCCAAGTGTATTGTGATGCATCTCATCATGGATTAGGTGCAGTTCTAATGCAAGAAGGGAAAGTTGTGGCTTATGCCTCAAGACAACTCAAAACTCATGAAGTAAATTACCCTACTCATGATTTAGAGTTAGCTTCTGTTGTCCATGAACTCAAAACATGGAGACATTATCTTTTGGGAAAGCGATGTGAAGTGTTCACTGATCACAAAAGTTTGAAATATATCTTGACTCAAAAAGAAATTAACATGAGACAAAGAAGATGGCTAGAACTCATCAAGGACTATGACTTAAGTTTGCAATACCACCCCGGTAAAGCAAATGTTGTAGCTGATGCACTAAGCCGTAAGGTATTTGTAAATGGCCTTACTAAGGGAGAGTTGCCAGATGATCTGTGTGCCCAATTTAGAGACCTTAGATTGGAGATTGTGCCTGAGGGACATCTCATGTCATTGGATGTTCAACCCACATTGTTGGACAAAATCAAAGAAGCCCAAAAGACAGACAAGGAAATTGAAGAGATTAAGGAAAAGATTGTCAAAGGAAAAGCCAAAGGATTCCATGAAGACGAACAAGTTATTTTATGGTATGGAAAACCTATCTGCATTCCGCAAGATCCGGAGCTTCGAAAACTGATTCTACAAGAAGCACACAACTCACCATATTCCATTCATCCGGGTAACACCAAAATGTACATGGATATGAAGGAAATATTTTGGTGGAATAATCTCAAGAAAGACATCGCCGAACATATTTCTTTGTGTGATGTATGTAGTAGAGTGAAAGCGGAACATCAGAAACCAGCAGGATTGCTACAACCACTACCTATTCCTGATTGGAAGTGGGACAAGATTGGCATGGATTTCATCACTGGATTGCCAAGTACCAGGTCAGGATATGATTCTATTTGGGTAGTAGTGGATCGCCTAACTAAAGTGGCTCATTTCATACCCGTGAAGACAACTTATACAAATGCTAAGTTAGCTAAGATTTATATGAATAGCTTGTATGTCTACATGGAGTACCCAAGAGTATTGTATCTGATAGGGGAACTCAGTTCACTTCTCATTTTTGGAGGCAACTACATGAGTCATTGGGAACGAGGTTGGAATTCAACACTGCTTTTCATCCTCAGACTGATGGACAGACAGAAAGGACCAACCAGATTCTTGAAGATATGTTGAGGGCATGTGCCCTAGATTATGGAGCCAGCTGGGATGAAAGTCTGCCTTACGCAGAATTCTCTTACAAAAACAGCTATCAAGCCAGTATTGAGATGGCACCATTTGAGTTTCTCTATGGGAGAAAATGTACCACCCCATTACTATGGAATGGTGTGGGAGAAAGAAATTTGTTCGGACCAGAACTAAACAAAGAGGCTGAAGAGAAAGTCAAGCTAGTTAAGGACAGATTGAAGATAGCACAGTCCCGACAGAAGAGCTACGCAGATCCTAAGTGTAGAGAAGTCACCTATGAAGTGGGTGATAGAGCTTACCTTATAGTGTCACCACTTCGTGGAGTGAAGAGATTTGGAGTCAAAGGAAAATTGGCCCAAGATATGTTGGACCATTCAAGATTCTTAGTCGTAAAGAAGAAGTAGCTTATGAGATTGAATTGCCATAATCATTGTCTGCTGTTCACAATGAGTTTCATGTGAGTCAGTTAAAGAAAAGCCATCCAGAGAAGGAAGAGACTTCTTTGAAGGATACTATACCCTTGGAGGAGGTCCAATTGGAAAGTGATCTCACTTATGAGGAAAAACCCATCAATATTCTTGAGACTGCAGAAAGAGTTACTCGAACTAAGACTATAAAATTCTGCAAAATTGAATGGAACCATCATTCCGAAGAAGAAGCAACATGGGAAAGAGAAGATGATCTTCGGAAAGACCACCCTCACCTATTTGCTAGCCAATCCGAATCTCAAGGGCGAGATTCACCTTAAGGGGGTTAGATTTGTAACATCCCTAAAATCATGATTTCAAAGCTTTGCATATCATCCATGCATTCATGATAATTTTAGGGTCATTTTCAAAGTTTACAAAAATAGAAGCATTTATATGCTTATTATTTTATGTAAGCAAAGCATTGATCCAATGCTACTCTCTAGTGAGAGAATATTTGTTTTAAACCAATGTTGTTGGTTCATAGGATTGTTTGATAAATTCCAAAGCTTGGACCGGGATTTCAAAGCAAGGAAACAAATTCAAAAAAACCATTTCTTTGTCTTTATTAAACAATGGGTAAAAACCTTGTTTATTTTAAAAATTCCAAAGTACTAAATTATTTTAAAGTGCACAACATTGTTCTGCAACCAAATGTGTACATTTTTCACTTTATAAAAATCCAGACAAGGTTTGAACTCAAACACTTTTGAATTCATTTGAATTTGGTTCCTGGAAATTGAAACAGAAAAAGAAAAAGAGTAAAGAAATGGTAAAGGGCCTGCGCTAGCATTTCATCCGAACAGCAGACCTAGCCCACTAAGCCCACCCGGGACTTTCCTCTTTCTTTCTCACCATAGTAGCACGCACCCACCCTCGCTGTCAAGTGGACCCAGCGTCGGGTCAGCTCGTCGTCCCCAAATCCCTCCCACGACCAAGCCTTCGCCGTTTCTTCCTCCCTTCACTGTCGCGATTTCAATTTTCTGAAATGGCGATGAATGCGTGCGTAATCTCCGCCCCTGCTCTGGCTACTTAATTCCCTCCCCTCTCCGCATCTTTCCCCTCACTCAGCGCCTCTTCTCCGCCACCAGCCTGCCCACAATTCCACTTGCATCGCACCAGACATAACCAGCTCCGGCGACTGATTCTGGTGAGACGCGAGTGCCCCTTTGCCTCTGCTTCAAACAAGCGCGACCAGCATGTTCTAGCGCATCTCCTGATGCTTTTCTTTTGCCTTCTCGTGACCCTGGTCGTCGACTCCGTCCATCTCTGCAAACAACAGAGCCGCCGCTCAACTTCGACGAGGAATACCGGTAATCTCCGAGCGCCCCTTGCTTCCTCTTTGACCTTGTCGTGTCCGCCACAACCTTGTGCATCCTCTGACACCACTGGTTCGTGCTAGGGCGGTCTACATCATCGGAAACAACTCCATCCGCAAACACCCGATGCCGCCAGCAACTTCGACGAGGTCCTGCCGCTGTGTCCGTGCGCCCCTGTCTCTCCCTCGACCACCTCGAGCACCGCAGCGACCACGCGGACACAGTAAGCATCTCCACTCCTCCCCGCGTGATCTAAATCGCCGGCAACCTCTCTGACAGAGCACGCCGCCGCCACTTTCCGCCGCTGGCGCCGCCCCACTATGGTCGCTTGATTAGTAGTTGTCAGATCTAGATCCAACGCATGCGATAGAATCACTTATCGAAGGGGTATGTGTTAGATCTGGCCGTGCATTTTCATTTAGATCATGTGGCTCTCGTTGATCGATCCACCCGAACCGGTACGGGCCAATCAGAACACGCCGTGTGGCCTGCGTTTAGATTTAAAAACAGAATTTAGATCTATTAGTGATTCAAACTTGTAAAATTCATAACTTTTGTTTCACACGTTCAAATTTTACAAATTTTATATCATTGGAATCAGGAGAAAGAATGCTATCTGTTTATGCAATGTGTTTAATGTTTTGCTTCTATAAAATTGGTTATTTTTGTAGAGACATTTATAGCCTTATTTTGAGAATAGAAATGTTTTGAAAAATGATTTAAAGATCAAATAAAGTTTGTTTAGTGTGTCTTGGCCTTGTTTATGTTTCAGTACTATACACTTGTCTTGTTTGGTGTAGAAAAATCATCACATGACATTTGCATGCATTCATATATTTTTGCTTGTATATTTTTGATATGTGAATTTGGTACCATTATTTTATGTGTAGATTTTGGTGCTAATAGTGATTGTGGTTGTGAAGATTGTTGCTACTCCCCAAACTACCAAGGCAAGTGGTGCTTCATGTTTTTATCCCTATATTTTCACCTATGCATTAGAAATATTTTGTATAGGACTTGCATGAATATTTTGCTAAGTATCTATATGCTATGCTTGGGAAATCCTAGTAGTTGTAGAATTTTTAGAATTTCCTCTAAGTTAAGATGCTTACTATTGCCATGCTTAGCCTAGCTAGTAGAAACCAAGGGTGGATTATATATTCATGCTATGTGAAATATTTCTATGTCATTGACTTGTGTTTTTTCTTAATAAAACAACTAAGTGAATAAAACACCTGGGTGGAATGGAAAGAATGGTTTGTGTTGAGTGGTTATACAAGGCCCATTTCTATGGTTTACCTTGTGTATCTCAATTGTGGAAAGCCACCAGGAACAAAGGGATTTGAGATGCCAAATGTTAAGAAGGTTCTATTGCAGCCACATAGCATTATGGGCTCTGCCTGGATCACATAGGTTGCAATAACTTAGCCATTTGGACAGTTGGTGGTAGTGGGATGATAGGTTTGGAGCGCGTCCATTTGGTCTAAGGGAAGGCTTCTGAAAGGTCCTGTCTTGGTGAAAATCAAGTCTTGTGGGGAAAGTGCACAACCTTTGTAGATGGAAGAATCTAAGTACTTAGCCATGTCCATGGTATTGGACAACTTGAGCATCAAGACATGGAAGCTATCAAGAATCTCCTCATCCCAATTTTCTAAGTTAAAACTTGTGGTTGAACAAGGGTGAAGGTTCACCAATTTCTATTGGTGGTTCCTTGGGAAATTTTGTCAAAGAAAAACTTAGTGTTTTCAACTAATAGGTAAAACCTATTTTGAGCAAAGCAAGCCTAAGCTACACTTAGCCAAATTCATGTAGTATCTAGATGCTAATATTCTACTAAGGTATCACTTGCCAATACTATTCCAATGTATTGACCCACTATGGCTGTAACTTGTGATGTTGTAGGTTACTCTGATGATGATTAGGGGTTATAAGTCTACACTCAATATGCTTGCTTGTGGCACATGAAGATGAAGACTTATTTATATTATTCTATATTTGAACTCTTTTATTAGGCATGTGGCCATGGAGTTGTAAAAGACTATGTTTGTCTCTGGAATGATATGTAATAATGACCTTTGTATCTGTGTACTTCATCTTAAACTATGGATGCTAGCATTGATCCAGGGACTAGCATTGCAATCACAGGGATATTTACCTTTATAAAGGTGGGATCTTACACTATTCCTAAAGGGAATTCTAATGATGCAATCTTTATTTCTAAATCTGAACTAATGTGAAACTATAAATAATAATTTTAGAAGATTGATTACAAGGTTTTAGATATCTACCCAAGCTTGGAAGCAAGCCAGGAGGGATCAAATAACTCCTTGTCGGTACCTATTCCTCCTCCGGGGTAGGAAGAGTATTGCCTTCTTCTCCTGGGTTGCTAACTTTAGCTATGCTTGCGAGGCGGATGCTGACATCTGCCATGTCATATTGAAGATTCAAAAATTCCGTCTAAAGGAATTTATTCTCATATGTCAACTCAAAAATAGTTTTAATCAAGAAACAACTATACCATCAATGCCATTGACCTTTTTCTCAAGGACTTTTCTCATCATCCTATAGGTGCCAATCCATTCTCCAATAGTTTCAACACATGACTTCGAAGCCTTTTCCAATTTATAGATCTTATCATGAATCTCATCTTACCGAACCTTATTGGGTTTAAGAGGTGGCAGACTAAGAGGAGGTTTATAATAAGATCCTATGTTGTGATGGTAAGGATTAGGGAGATACTCATCCTTTCTCCTTCTCTAATCTGCTTGCCTCGTCATATCCATCCTTTGTGGGAACATGTCCTCCCAATTTGGGAGAGGCTTGATCTCCGAGCTGGATGCCGATGATGCTTCTTTTGGTTCCCACCCCTCAATCCTATTCATGGGTTTCTCTTCCTTCTTCCTCCAAATCTTGTTGACATGGAAAGGATGCATGGCTTCGCTTCATTGATGTTGTTAGAAGGGGCGTGTATGGAGATGTGATACGTCCAAAACGTATCTACTTTCTCAAACACTTTGCTATCGTTTCTTCTCTAAACTTGTGTGGTTTGGATACAAATAACACGGACTGGCGCTGTTTTTAGCAGAATTACCTTGTTGTCTTGTTTTTGTGCAGAAAATCAACTATCAGGAAAAATCTCGGAAAATATGCCAAAAATTATATTTCACCAGAAGATCCACGGAGCCAGAAGAAGAGACGGAGGGGAGGCCTGGGGGCCCAGACCCACCCCAGGCATGGGCCCACCTAATCCTGCGCCTGGAGGGGGTGTGGCCATCCCAGGCACCTCCTCGGCCTCCCTCTGCGACTATAAGTTGCCTTCTGACCTAAAAACTCAGGGGGGTTTGATATTTTCCAAAAAGAGTTTCGCTCCGCCTCCGCCACCAGAAACCAAGATTCGGATCCAGAAACTCTGTTCGGGCTCCCTGCCGGGACGGGGAATTTGGAGAGGATCATCGCCATCGTCATCACCAATGCATCTCCATCAACCACCGATGTTTTCCTCATCCATGAGTGTGTAATCCCCCACTATAGGCTTGGGTATGGTAGGGATTGGATGAGTTCAATCATGTAATCGAATAAAATCTGTTTGGGCATAGTGCCTAGTATCTCTATTAGTGCTATTTGACTTTGTTGCAACTTGTTGTGCTTAATGCTTGTCACTAGGGCCCGAGTGCCATGATCTCAGATAGTATTGTTTGTGATATTATCTGCAAGTTGTGTACACATATCATTGTCTGTATCCAAAGGCCCCAAAGTGACAATAATTGGGACAACCGGAGGGGATGGTTGTGGTGTGAGGATCACATGTGTTCACGGAGTGTTAATGCTTTGCTCTGGTGCTCTATTAAAAGGAGAACCTTAATTGCCAGTAGTTACCTAGAGGCCCCACTGCCACGGGTTGGCTGGATAGAAGATGTTGTGCAAGTTCTCATTGCGAGCACGTATGACTATATTTGGAGGACATGCCTAGGATTGTTTAGTACTTGGATGCTTGTTATTATTTATCTGCAATGCCCTAGATCTTGAAGTTGCATGCTTAGACTCGTCCATGCAAGGCCCGTCCATCCATCGAATCCCTCTTTACTGAATTCTTTGTTACTATTGCTACTATTTCACTGCTTCTGTTGCTTTGCTGTTGCTACTGATAAACTTCTGTGAGCAAGAACTATTTTCAGGTAAATCTGAACTGACAACTCAGTTGTTAAGGCTTGCAAGTATTCTTTGGGTCCCCTTGTGTCGAATCAATTAATTCGGTAATACTACCCGCGAAGACTGTTGCGATCCCCTACACTTGTGGGTCATCAAGACTATTTTCTGGCGCCGTTGCCGGGGAGCATAGCTTTATTTGTAAGTTCACTTGGATCTATTATTATTCACTGCTACTCCTTTCATCATGGGGAAGTCTCGTGATGGAAAGTTTCCTATTTTACCATCCACTACAAGAAGAGGTACAGTCCTAAACACCTTTGTTGCTCTTGATTCATCATCTGTTATAAGTAAGCTTGTCACACCACCACCACATACACATGCTACACACACTGCTACTACTGCTAAGTCTAAAACTGCTTTTGATACTCATGATGTTACTTCTGCTATGCTTGATGCGAGTGGTTCATTAGGTCCTTTTCTAGATGCTACTATGGCTAGTCTAGGAAATACTGAAACTCCTAGTGAATCCACTATTACACCTGTTAGCTCACCTGAGACTAGTGAGAGTTATGATATTAATGATGGTTACATTGAGTTCACTGAAGAATTTGTTGAAGATTGTCGAAACACACATGGTAAGAGTGCTATTAAGAGTCTCCTTACTAGACGTACTATCATGCCTAAGTTGTCCTCTAATCCTAAGTTTGCCACTTATCCCATAGATATTAAAGATGAAGATTATGATTTCTCTCTTGATTTATCTTATTTAGATATTGTTGAGAAAGAACCTTTTTGTGGGACTGAAAATGAGAGTGTTGTGGCTCATATAAATGAGCTTTCTACTATGAGTGCTTTGATCTCTGATGATTTTAAAATGCACAAGTACTTTGTTACTAAGATCTTCCCTTTTTCAATAAAAGGAGAAGCTAGGTCTTGGTTTAATAGATTACCTCGTGGTTCCATTGATAGCCCTGATTGCTTGATTGCTTCTTTCTTCGAGAAATATTTTCCTACCAGTGCTAGACATGCTTCTTTGCACAGACTTTTTGATTTTAAACAGGGAGAAGAAGAGAAATTGCCTGAGTCATGGACAAGGTTATGTGCCTTTATTCATGCACATCCTGGATGTCCATTACCTAAGAATGAACTTCTTGATATTTATTACAATAGACTAAATGATGATTCTAGGACATACCTATAGAGCTTTGCTGATTGTGTTTTCAAGAAAAGAACTCCTACAGATGCTAAAGAATTAATGACCAAGATAAGCAAAAATTATGATGATTGGGCTTCAACTGAGCTGAATGTACTTGAGCCTATTACTCCTGAACTAGTTGTTCCTGAACCAGTTCCAACACCAACAACAAAGAAGAGGGGAGTTATTACATTAAATGATGAAGTGATGAAGGAAGCTAAGAAGTGTCTAAAGGAGAAAGGTATTAGAGCTGAAGATGTGAAGAATCTACCTCCTATATAAGAATTATGTAAGACAATTCCCCACTCATCTACTATTGAGGTACACTCTCTCCAACACTTTGATGAAGGTGATATTCCTTATGGTAAGCCTCCTGATCAATGCTTAGAGGAACTTGACATTTTTATTGTTAAACAAGGTCATTTTAATAAACAAGTTCAGAATCATTTATTGGAAAACTCTAGAGCTATCCATGAGTTGAAAGATATTATGGAAAGAGCTTCTAATGATATTAAAATGCTTTGTAAACACTTTCAAATGGTTCATACACAACTTGATCAACTTGCTAAGGTACAAAAATATATGCTAGTTAATGTTTCGGGAGATAAACATGCTTATGGAATTAGAACTAGGAGTGGTGTATCTACTCACGATCCTTTATATCCTGAAGGACACTGTAAAAGAATTGAGCAGGATTCCCAACAAGGCGAAGATAGTGGTAGTCCTCGTAAGAGAAAGAAAAAGAAACATAAGATAGTTGAGGAACCACTTGAACCTGCTGTAGATCCTAATAGTATATCTGTCTCTGGTGCTGAAACTGAGAGTGTTAATGATAAAAATGAGTCTCCTGATAAGGAGGAAGGTGAGGAAGAACCTAAGAAGCACACTAAGAACACTAGGTACATAAAGGAAGATTTTATTGCTAATAAACATGGTAAAGAGAGAGAGCCTTGGGTGTAGAAACCTATGCCTTTTCCAGGTAAGAAACAGAAGTCAAAGGAGGAAGAACACTACAAAAAGTTTTGTGAGTGGATGAACCTTTATTCTTGCAAATTCCTTTGACTGATGCTATTAAGTTGCCTCCTTATTCAAAGTATATGAAGGATATTGTCTCTAATAAAAGGAAGATTCCTAATGAGGAAATTTCTACTCTACTTGCTAAATATTCCTTCAATGGTAAGGTTCCAAAGAAACATGGTGATCCAGGTATACCAACTATTCCATGCTCTATTAAAAATAATTATGTTAGAACTGCTTTATGTGATTTGGGAGTTGGAGTTAGTGTTATGCCTCTCTCTCTCTACAAGAGACTCCAGCTAGAAAAGTTGTTACCAACTGATATATCTTTGCAAATGGCTGATAAGTCAATTACTATTCCTGTTGGTATATGTGACGATGTTCCTGTTCAAGTTGGTCATAATTGCATGGTTTTAACTGATTTTGTTGTGCTTGAAATGCCTGAAGATGATAATATGTCTATTATTCTTGGGAGACCTTTTCTTAATACTGCAGGTACTGTCATCAATTGCAATCAAGGGAAAGTAACATTCAATATTAATGACAAAGAGCACACTGTCTATTTCCCCAAGAAGGTTGCTAGAAGATATTGCCTGAATTCCATTGAAAATATTGAGAGCATCAAGGTTGGAGAAATATATTGTCCCATTCCACGAGAAAATTTTGAAACTATTATGATTGGGACCATTGCTATCAAGTATGAGATAACATAATCACCTTGTGGACTGCAAAGTTTTGTTTCACATAAGATTGTTTTGGTAACAAGACTTGATCAACCTTGTTAACAAAAGGATTTTAGTGAACAAAATAATGTTTCCACTATGGTTATACTTGCTTTCTTTTTCTTTCTCCTTCCTAGTCTTTGCTTTAGCTCTAGTTTTGCTAGTTGTTTGCTTGTTTGAGTTTCTTAGAGCTCCTGTAGTTTGGATTTTGGTTTTCTTTTGCTTCTTCTGAAAAAACTGTTTTTGCGATAAAATCAATTTTCATACCCTGAAAATTGGCCAAAAATAAAGTTTTCCGAAAAATCCCAGAAAATTCAAAATAATTTTTTCCTCGAAAAAAAGGGCAGAGTGGCACCTGAGGCGACCCACGGGGCCACCCCAGGCCACCAAACCCCTGGTAGGCACGGCCTACCAGGAGGTGGCGCCTAGGGGGGGTCTGGCCCACCTGGGCCCCTCCAGGCTGCCTCCTCAAAGCCACCTTCTTTCTCTCTCCCAAAAACACCAGAAAACTTGCTCAAGCTCGAGTTCTTGCTGTTCTTGCTCACGATTTTCGATCTCCTTGTTTATCCCATATCAAGTGCTGATTTTTGGAGGGATTGCTCCTTGGTATGTGCCTCCTCCACTTGTCCAATTAGATTTGTGATTGGTAGATTGTATCTTGAGTATTTTTCTCCTATAGGTGACAGGTTGTTTGAGCTTGCATGCTTGTTCTATGCTTAGAAACTTTGTTTTGATGCATGTGTAGTCCTCTAGCAAGTTCGTATAGTAGTTGCTCATCTTTATCAACTTAGAAATCACTTGGTTTGATGGTTGTCTAAAAATTTCAGCAAGGAAGATGAGTGCTTATCCACTAAATCAATATGACTTGATGGTGCATGAGACAATGAAGGTTCATTGTGAGGAGGCAGTTTTTCCTTCCATATATCCATGCCATGAATTTATGAGAACTGCGGGGATCCTCCAAGTTCCAAACTATGGTTACAAATGCAGGGTTGGAACACTTCGTTGAAGGTGAACCATTCCAATATGTTAAGCTAACCATGGCATTTGTCCAGGACTTCCAGTTCACTTGGTATACTTCTAATCCCATGGTCCATTACAAAATATACAATATACATGTCGACCTGCCTTTTGCTGATTTCTGTGCAGCAATTAGACTACCTCAGTGGGGATCTTATGAGAATATCAAGGAAAGTCCCAAGTCACTTATGGATTTATATGATGAGACTTTCCAAGGTTCCTACTTCTCAAAGGAAAGTGGTAAAATTCGGAACATTCAGCTCCCAGCTATTAGATACTTTGCCTATTTCATTACCAAATGTGTTCTTGCTAGAAAGATTGCTAGAAAGTTGTCTTCTTTTGATATAGCTTTTATTGCAGCTGCTCTAAATAGGAATAGATCTTATAGTCTAGGTGCTTTGATAGCTCACCATCTCACCACCCACCGTGAGAAGGGTGGAATTTGTGGAGGTCTCATTGCTTCTAGGTTGGTAGCTTTCCATGGTTTGGAGCCTCATTATTCAGATTTTCAATTCCCCATAGAGAGGCTTGATATTGAATGCATGATTCAGCATGGTTTTGTTTCCTTTGGGGCTAATGTGAGAAGTTTACCATATGAGTTATCTTTTGCCCAGCAAGGTTAGAGAAAGGGTAGGACTGAGAAAATAGTTTATTTGCCTGCACCTGCTTTGTTTAACTTTGATAACAGGCAAGGATGGTCGCTTACGGAAGAGGAGGTTGACACATATGTGGGTGAACTCTCCCAGCAAGAGGAGAATGTTGAAGAGGATGCCGAAGACAATTCGGTTCAGCCCTCCAACGTGGGAGAGTCTTCATACCAGCGGTCCTCATTTGATTGGGGCGTGTCTTCGTCTTCATCACGAGCGCCTGACTATGATCATTCCTATGATGACCCACCAACATGGGGTTACTACCCACGCTATTGAGCCCCACTTAGGCCAAAAGCCTAAGCTTGGGGGCAGGTATACCGACGTCACACTCATTTATATATCATGTTCAGTCGGTTCTCTGTACATCCATTGTTTTTGCTTTCTTTGTGGTTTTTGTTGCTTCTTTCTAAAAACCCAAAATACCAAAAATATTTTTGTTGTTTCTCTTGGGTTGTTTCTTTGCTTTGGTTTTCCTTAAAAGAAAAATCCAAAAAGATTTTGCTTTGTTTTGTTTTCTTTGTTTTTGTTTGGTTTTCTTTGTTTGCTTGTTTCTAAAAAATCCAGAAACACCAAAAATATTTGTTGTTCTCCTTTGGTTTTGTGAGTTCTTTGCAGGGTTCGGCCGTCCTCAGTAGATTTTGGTTTCATGTTAATTATTCAAGTCACACAGGTGAAGAGCAATAATGAAGATTAAGACAACTTGAGGTATGGTAAGAGGCTGGTAATGAACTCTATTTGTTTCATTTTGTACATATACTCATCATTGTGAGCATGATTAGCCTGTTTGTGTAAGGTGTATGTCATTATGGATGCTTAATAGTTCTTTCTTGTCTATGATTAGCTCCAGCTTGCTAATAGTTTGTAGCATGTCATATGAATGTTCACTTGCATTGTTTTATTCATACTTTGTTATGATATTGTGGTATCCTCCTCTGACTGTTCATGTGAATCGACTTGGCACATGCTCATGCATGCATATGACTAATCAATAGTCAGTAAGCCTCGATGATTTATTTTGCCTCAGAGTTCTTGTATCACTTTCATGCCATAATTAGTCTTGTTTTGTTGCAAGCATGATTATGACAGCTATTGCTCTCTCATTTGTCGCTCCCTCTCTATTGCTAGCCTTCACTTGCACTGAGTACGTGCTCTACCTGTGTTTCCAACTCACCGAAACCAATATTGCCAGCTGTGTCCACCATACCTACCTATTAGCATCATTTGCTATTTCAGCGCATATTGCATATGCGTAGTTTCTTCCAAAATAAAATGTTTGTCTGTTTTGAGAAATTTAGTTAGTAAAGCTCTCACGAACTTGATGGCCCACTTTATTCTTTGCGCTTAATAATTCTGAATCATTGTGACTTGTCCATGAAAGTTATATGCTTGCTAATTATATGTTGGGAGTCAGCAGAACCGTGCTGTCACGGGGAACGCTTTCAACACCTTTTGGATATCTTATCCAGTTGATACTTTGCTCTTTTGCTTATGGATGTCGACGATGTGAAATAAACGGGGAGTTTGTGAGTTCATGGAGTCTATACATTGTGTTAGAAAAACGCCTAGGCCGCTAGCCTAAGCCATGCCTAATCATAGTGGAAACTTGCAGCATCACTATAATGAGCATCTATGAAGCATCCTCAATAAAAATCTATGCATATTGTGAATAAAAAGATTGCTGAGATGCTCAATGTCTGTTTGCATTGTTATTTTGGTTATGGGAAAGCTCCTGTACTATATGCAAGGGGTACCCCGTTGGCGGTTCTCGATGATATGCATGTATTTACAATGACAAGAACTGTCAGGTGACCAAATTTGAGTAGCATGCGGAGCGACCCTCGTACTCAAGGGACTTGGGATTTTCAGTTTATGGTCTATCAAGCATATAATTCAGAGAGGACCTCACTTTCACCTTAACCACATGAAGATGCCTATGATAGGGGCAATGAGAGCTCAAAGCTAATGAGTACCTTCCTTTTAGCATTGGGAAGCCTTTCAAACCTTCACAAAACTATTTTCACAACTTTTTTGAGTCACCACTTATTCTATGAGAACCTTCTTGATAGCATAGTTGTCATTCTTGTGTTTGTTCCAAAGCTTGGTTAATTATGTCATGACTTTGGTGCTTGAATCTCTGATATCTTTACCTCTAGTCTTCATGTGAACTTTAGAGGTGCCTCGACATTTATATTGTGCTCTTCAAACAAAGGCAAGCGAGATACCACTCTATCATACCTTATTATGAGCATTGTAATGTTGCTTGTTTATGTTTCATGCTACTTATTATTATTGAGTTGGTTTCTCTTCATAGCTTGCAATGGATATTGAGTAGACTTAGTTGCATACTCCTTATTATGAATTGTCTAAGCATCTACTCCTGTGCTGAGAATATATACATCATATGAAGCAAAAGTGTTCGTGAAAGTTCTTTTATCGCACTCAGTTTTCAACTGAATTGCTTGAGGACAAGCAATAAGCTAAGCTTGGGGGGAGTTGATACGTCCAAAACGTATCTATTTTATCGAACACTTTGCTATTGTTTCTTCTCTAAACTTGTGTGATTTGGATACAACTAACACGGACTGACGCTGTTTTCAGCAGAATTACCATGGTGTCTTGTTTTTGTGCAGAAAATCAACTATCAGGAAAAATCCTGGAAAATAAGCCAAAATTTATATTTTACCAGAAGATCCATGGAGCCAGAAGAAGAGACGTGTTGGGACACGCAGAGATCAAACAATACTTTTTCCTCTAACATGGTGATCCCAAGATCTAGCCGAGGTAGAAGGCCATGAGGTTTACCAAGAGATAGGCCATTCGGATTCTTGATGTAGCGTCGATTGATGCAGTGCAGTCCTTTGCGATCCGATCATCCTGGTGCTGATCGTACAACACCTCTGCTGATATCCACACGTACAAGGAGGAGCACCGGTGGCGAACTGCTAGGTTCGTATCGACGGTAGGACTGCTGTGGATCTAGGGTTTCCAACACATGGAATGACCTAACCGAACAACGATTAATCCTTTTGGGTTGCTGTGCTCCACTATATATAGGGATTGAATGTGGGCTCTACTCTCGTGGCCCATTCACTAAAGCCCATATAACACTAGTCACCGTGAGTCCAACTCACTAACTCAGTCCTAATCCAGCTTGGGTCCAACCTAACCAGATTTCTGGTTCAGATCCAATCCGAACTTGCTCCCGCTCTTAAGTATGTGAACCCGCAGGCTCATGGCTACTTGGACACGATTAGAGTCCGACTCTCAATCGATCAGTCAGCAGCGGCTCCTAGCAGAACGTGCCGACTTCCAAGTACCAAAGAGTCATGACGACTTGCCTTTCCAATGCGACATACGTCTGAGTCCCTTTTGCCTCACGATATACCTTGTTAGACTATAGGCGAATAATTGTCATCCCTTAAATAGTCCAACTCTCTTCTCGATCTGAGATAAGTGATTCACCCGACTAACTCTTAGTCGATCGCCTCGGTTAACACTTAACCGAGTCGTGCATGGCCATGATTTCTGAATCATATCATCCGAGAGGGCCCAGAGAATATCTCTCCGAGTGGAGGTGAAAAATCCCATCTTGGTTATTCACATCACATAGCTTGATTCTTAGTTGACCCGAACTCTGCCTTTATAACTGCCCAGTTACGGATCAGTGTTTGACAGAACCTAAGTCGGTGATCCTCAACTCAGACTATGCAATAACCTCAGGTCTAAGGATTACATTGATTGAGATATATAAATGATAACTTGTTCGTTGTACCTCAATATGGGTCAATCCGACTCGCTAAACTCTTTAGACAAATCTGTGTAGGTTGGAATAGCATCTCCATGCCCGTGACAAGTGGAACCGAGTCATCAAACCAACTTTGACATTGGTCTAAGTTGTGTGTCCTGCACAACCTCAATGACCAAGGATATTTAGTAAAAACAACATGAATGTATAGTTCCACAACCGAATCACATATTCAATGATACACATCCGATGTTTATACAAGGACTACTTAATATCTTTATGAATACAATAGGAAATATCATCATACATGATTGCCTCTAGGGCATATTCCCAACAGTCTCCCACTTGCACTAGAGTCAATCTTCCGACATCACATGTCTAGTCATCTAATGACCATGGCTCTCAGTTGCGCCTCATGCTTTGGCTGTGGTTATGGCTTTGTCAACTGATACGCAATATTTGCATCCGTGTGTACCTTGCATAACTTGATATCACCCTGATCCACGAACTGGTGAATTAGATGGTACCGCATGAGTATGTGCTTGTTCTTCTGGTGTTGTCAGGGTTCCTTGGCTTGTGAAATAGCACCATTGTTGTCACAATACACGTCCAACGGATTGGACGAGCCCTGAACCACACCAAGATCCATGAGGAAATTCCTCATCCAAACAGCTTCCTTTGTTGCCTCCGAGGAGGCAATATACTCAGCCTCTATTGTAGATGCAGAGACAGTCTCTTGCCTCGTGCTATTCGCGTCGTGGCTTGCGGCAGCAGTGCGGGGGGATAGTCGGCGACGAAGACGACGCTATGGTGGCAGATAGCATGGGAAAAAGCGTGGACAGGTAGGTGAAGCTCACCTCCATCAATTCCCACTGGAATCGGAGTCGGGGACGGCTTGAAGCGGCAGGAGTAGTTCGAGTTGACGCCCATCTTGGTTCCTTTGATGACCGCGGTTGCGCACACGGACAAAAAAACCACTTCTGCCTTAGAGAAAGAATCAGGCCGAGGAGGGAGGGAACGGAACCGAGGACTCACTAGGAAGATGAAGGTTGTGTCCGCTTGGACGTAGGAGGAACGGAGACGCCAGAATTTGGGCCGGAGAGGAGGAAGTAGATCCTGATGTCGCTCAGATGTTCTTCAGGTCGAGGTGGCGGTTCCCGAAGCTTCACGAGGCCTCGACGGTTATTCATGTACCTTCGGCTGGCCCTGGGAATGCCGGAAGCGACAGGGCCATGGGGAGGCAGCAGCCATGAAGAGGAAACGGAATTGCGGCGCGAGGGAGGAAGCCGGGTAGGGTTCCAGGGGCGGTTTTGCGTGGGTAGATAAGGGGAACATGGCACGCGGGAGGCACGGCGATGGCGCAAGCTGCAATGGGTGGAGCCCACTTCTCTGCTCCGTGAGCTGCGAGAGAGAAGCGAGAAGGAGCAGTGAGAAGAAGAACAGACGGAGGGTGCCTTTCTTTTGAAGCGATGCAGTTGGAGCTGGTAAGAGTAAAAGCTGGGCGGACAGGTGGCCATGACTCTGACAGCAAAGCTAGAGAGCTGCTGCCAGGGAATAAAAGGAAAAATCCGGCTCGGCTAAATGGTTTGTAGGTATTTTAAAAGAGGTTTTGGCAAATATCACAAGAGAAAAGGAACGCCCACCTACATAGCCAATTTGGGCATATTACAGGATATATGGGATTTAGTTTTTTAGAAATTGGATAAAAACATTTAGGAACTAGTGAAACCATAACAAGTGGATTCCCAACATTGTAGAAAACAAAATATTGATATACAAAGAGGGAAGAGGTTTTAGGTTTTAGCTATATCAAGCAAGATGCAACAAGGATGATACATGCAATGTGGCATGATGACGATGATGATGATATCATGATGATGCAGAAAACAGAAACACCAAGCGATTTTCTAGTAGTGGTTTTACCCGGGGTGCTACACTACCTTAAGAACATGAACAAGAAGAGGCACTATTTCGTGTACCACATAATCTCTGGATCCGACTCTATCGTTGCTGGAGCTGGCAGCAATTCCTCGACGCAATCGAAGAAAACACCGACTTACCTGGCTCACCTCAGGAGCCAATAATGTCGCAAGAACTTCGAGACTTCGAGAAGGAGATGGAGGAGTACGAAGAAGAACACGCCTCCAAGCCAATGCAAGGTGAGCTAGAAAATCCCCCTAGTCCATATGATAGCATGGATGAAAGCTACACCTTGCAGGATGGCATGGACACCAGAGATTCGTCCGAGGTCCACAAGCCAACCACTACGGAAAGTACCGACAGAAGATTATCCCCTGGTATCAGACCAAAAGTCGTCTTTGACACCGGTACGCACGTCAAGGCTACCGGGCGGCGAATGAATAAGAAGAAGAACAAGAATCCGACACCGGCAGAGCCGGACGTCGAGGAAATCAATGAAGAAAAAGTTGACGAAGAGATCGAGATGGAGAATCGGGATGGAGATCCGATTAAAACCACGCTGATCGATCCTCGTGTAGATGGACACGTCATCACCAAGGGTGCACGTGAAATTTACGGAGATGCTCTCATGATTCCAATCTCAACAGCTTCGAATATCACCCCGAAGGTGCTAGAGAAAAGGGCCGAGGACCTAGAAAAGCATCGTCTGTTTTTGCTCGAAGAGGCTACGTGCATCGTCGAGCTTAAGAAACAGTTAGACAGTGATCCTGCAAAATATCAGTCAGATTTCAAGCGACAGCCAAACAAAACAAGAGGAGGTCTATTTCTTTCCAAGAAGAACCAGGATATCCATAGAGACCTATTTGACGGAAAAACCGAAGAGAAGATCCGAGTCTGCAGCACGACGTTGGAAAACGCCGCTGCAGCTCGAGATATCCTTGCCAATAATACGTCTCCACAATAGGTCCAGCAGAGCGTTGTGTTGCTGGACAAAGGATTGAAGCAGCAGAAAACATGGGACACCCCCGGAATCAGGGCTAAACAAATCCCAGACCTTCGTCTGAAATAAGCTTAACCTTGAGCTCGAGAATATCCAATGAAGAATCGGTAACACAGTAGTGACCCTATGAGACAAAAATTTATTACAGCAAGCTCATAACTAAGCAGAAAACCAAATTATTACAAGCAGAGGTCACTGACCACAAACATCAAACAACGGAAGGCAAATTATTCTATTAAGTATAGCAAACTTAACAAATGGCCTAAGAGGCCTGAAGCATAAGGATGACGTCCCAGCCCATAGATTCCAGGCTGCCGGCCGGGAACCCCAAACTACTCGTCGATGTCGATGTAGTACGGAACTCGTCTTCAGGAAAACACTTACTCTGCCAAAAGTATCAACAAAGCAAGTGTGAGTACAGGGAGTACTCCGCAAGACTTATGGCTGGTGGAGTTGTTTTGCAGAAAGCCATCTTTTGTTTATAAAACAAGAGGGAGAGAAGCTCGTCTAGTCAGAGTATTTTAAAAGGGGATAAGAGAGCGACGTCTCCAAAATATTGATCATCATTTTTTTTGATATCCACCAAATCATCATCTGAACCAGGATCACCCCCTCGTACCCATGAGGAAGCATCCGCAAGCACACATTGTTCTGCCAAGTTTTACGGTTGGGTTAAAGTTCTCTATGATCTTAGAATCTGGTCGCCAAGCGTTCATAACAGAGAACACGGCTTTTCGAAAAGATTTATCCCTGCAGGGGTGTACAACTTTATCCACACGCGCCAACCGATTCTTAATGCCAGTATAGATTATCCCTCTTCCATGGAAGGCCAGCAGAGAGTGGTTGACCACGACCTTTACCTTGCTTTCGCCAAGACCATGAGTCACGCAATAAGTATGATTCCTCCGTAACGGGTCAAATCCCGAAGCCGGTACTTAAAGATGTGAGGCGAGGTTGGTTTACCAGGAGCGCCATCAACCCCAAGCAACCCGGTCCATGCTTCCCTACATGTATGAATGCACCTCCTTCACCCCCTCTTTCGAAAACATTTTCAATGCGTATGCCGAATGGAATGCCCGAACTATGTGACTCATGGAATCTACTAGGAAAGTTAGTTAGTCATGAGGTTGTCTAGGCCCCGTGTGGTTGTACGCTCGTCTTGGTTCCAAAGGCAAGAACTCGGGTCCTAGTGGTGGCGAGCATGGGACTAGAAAAACCACAGTAGAATCGTATGCATCATGGCAAGAATTGAATTGCTTTCGAAATCATAGGATTATATCATGGTGGGGCTATGCTTGCCTTTGTCAGTTGATGACAGATAAGCAGATCTTAGGGAGCCTTGAACTTGACTTGGTTAAATTTGATCAAGTATTGTTCTTCGATCTTCGAGCTTCGACGGTGTTGACCTCGGTCTTCGATCTTGATCTCGATATCGTATTCTACCGCGAAGAACGAAACACCGGAAAGAGAGGGAAACAATCAACACATGGCATCGATGCAATGCTCAAGCAAGTATGATGATATGGCTAGTTAAATTGTATCTAAATGTAACCCTAAGACATGCTTAACAACTTAATCGGGGTTTCGAGGGGCGCAAACCCTAACTCGGGAAAACTCCGGAATCATATGGGGTTGATTAGTGTTCTAATTAAACTTGTGATGGAAGTTGCTTAACAATGCCTGATTATAGCTTAAATAGATAGGTGTCATTTTCCTGAACATTTCGATATATTATACATATTTTTCTGACTTATAAATAATTAGATATTGATTTTATAACATTATACCAATTTCTGGAATTATTTAAATCAATTAAATAGGTTTACTGCGTCTGCACAGGAGCAGGCTGACATCACCAGAGGGGGTGGGGCTTTTGTCACTGAGGCTTAGGCTACCCACACAGACTGACTGGTGGGCCTATGCCATCTTAGCTGCCACATACGCAAGGTGGGGCCGGGGCCACGTTAAGTCTACCTCAGCGCCACGTCGGCACAGCCGTTGAATGGCGGACGGTGGCCGGAGACGGCGATCCAGGCCACACCAGAACGTGTGACCAGGCCCGTTAGAACGAGCGGGGCAGGGAGAACCATCTAGGGGCGGCGCCGCTAGCAAAAGGTCGTCGGAGTTGGAACTACGGCAAACGGCAGCGGCGGTGTTCACAGGCCAACGGCACGCGGCCAAACTAGAAAGCAAACGGCCAAAAGGAGGCCACCCTGAGCCTCAGGAGCTCACCAGGAGTGTGTCTGTATGGTCGGCGGGGCATTGCGTGGCTGGAATCAACGTCGATGGTGGCGGACCTCGTCGGGGACGGAGGATCGATTGCGTCGCTAGGGGGCTCTCTGGCTTGCGTGCTTTGGGGCAAATGGTAGAGGAGGGTGTGGCGGTTACAGTGGTGTGCTTAGCTGGGTGAGGGGAGGCCGAAGACGGTGACGACGGTCGGGGTCCGCACGGGCTAGGGTTCGACTTCGCACGAGAGAGGAGAGAGGGAGGTCGGGGAAGAGAGGGGGAGTGGATGGGGACGGCCAGGGAGTCGCGGCGGTGATATTATCCACCTAGAGGAGACGGCGGACGGTGGGATGCGGGCGGCACGGATCGACGGCCGGCGGTGCTCCAGCGAGCTGCTTGCTGTCGTCAGGGAAGACGACGACGATAGGAGGGATGAACGATGGGTTGGAGGGCCGTTCTTTGGGCCTTGGTGGGGGCTTGACTTGCGCGTGGTGGCGAGGAGAGGAAAGAGGAATGGAGGGGCAAGCTAGGCTCGGCCTAGTTGGGGTTTGAACTGTTTTATTTCCTAGAATCCTTTTTCCTTTTATTTCTTTCTATTTTCTCCTTTTGTGAATCATTTCCAAATATGTTTTTAATGCTTTTAAAACACAAGGGACTTTTATAAAATATGTAAAATATTTATGAGCCCTTATATTCAATTTGGGTTCCATTATTTTTGTGATTTCAAAATACTCAAAACCTTTTGCATGCATTTCAAATAGAGAGGAAAGGATTACGGTTTTGCATTTAATTTTCTTTGCATGCATTTTTAGATATGATGCTCATGCAATGCACAAAAAAACCCTAATAATGATTAAGTAAAACTGGGGTGTTACAAAACGGCCGCATCATTCAGTGGCAAGCTAGCCTCAAAATTGGAATTTTGCCACACTGACGCGAACCAAAGTGCTAATAGAAGACTCCGCAGGGATACGGATCAACGCTATCATCCTCGTGGAGAAGAAGATAATTCAAGAACCGGCTCAAACGGACACTCTCGTTGGCCAGGACATGACTAGGCAAGAGTTATTCCAGCTGTGTCCGAAGATGCCATCAGGGCAATGGTTCCTCATCAGGACTATCATCGGCAAAACAACCAATATAGAGAAGACCCGGAAGTGCGCCGCCAGCAAGAGCAAGATCGTCTAAGGATGCCACCACCGAGCTGACCGGCTCATAATGCAAGACGAAGAGATAATCCGGATCGTCCTGAATCAAGTAGGGATAGAGCCCGAAGAAACCAACATCGGTGTCAGCATAATGAGGCTCCACCACCACCGCGCAACTCAGCCGGAAATAATCCACCAGGGCCACCCTCGCCCCTAGGCAGCGACCATGAAGGATCCCTACGTAGCCATGGAAACCGCAGGGGTGGAGGCGACAATGGTGAGAGGAGAAGCAGAAATCCGACTCTGCCGCGCAGAAGTCGTGAGCCTCCAAGGCACAGATCTCTCTTGCCAAACAACGCTCACAATCACATTGAGTCAAACATAGAGGCGTGGTGGTACGAGGAAGAAGATGTTGTAGGGGCTCGTATCATGGAAAACAAAAAATTTCTATCACGTGAACACACACAAGACAAGATCTATCTACTAGATTGTAGCAACGAGTCGATAGAGTACTAACCCTCAAAGATCCAAAGTGGTTAACAAGAGAAAATTCTCTTAGGTGATGTAGTCGTTCACTTCCCACAGTTGGTCACACGTACGGTACTCGATGAAGACCTTCCTCTCCCTTGTTCCAAAAGGTAGCGGAGGTTGTAGCTCTCTCCTCGCGATTCCGGTAGCACGACAGCGTGGTGTCAGAAGTAGAGGGGAGATCCTGCAAGGCTTCGCCTAAGCCCTAGCGAGTATGGTAGAGTAGAAGAGGGACTCGACAATCTAGGTTTTAGATGCCGAGGTAAGAGGGCAGCCAGCGGCTATGGTCTAGGCTAGACGGTAGCAGCGGTTTAGAGGGGATCTAGGGCGCCGGCGGCTTGGTGGGGCAGCGGCAGCCTAGGGATTGGGTCTTGGGCGCCTAGGGCAAGGGGGATACCTTGGGGTGCACCCCACCCCTCATTATATAGGTGGGGGTGTCCAAGGGTGTCCCCAGTCTAGGTGGAAACCCTCCCTAACACGGAAACCATGTTGGGATTTAAGTTTTTTCAAACTGCCTTTTTGAATTTCAAATTAGAGTTTCATTTCTCTCTTCCAATTGTCTAGCAAAGTGACCTAGGTCTTGATGCAACCATTCCACTTTGTCATGACACATCAATGTACCCTACCCCTTCCGGTTCGGTGGACCTTCTAGACCCATCTAGAAAATTCCGGTGAAAACTCTAATACCATTCCCGAACTCCGGAATTGGACTTTCCTTATATGAATCCTATTCTTTGGACCATTCTGGATCTCCTCATATCCCGGATCTCCTCCGAGACTCTGAACAACATTCGGTCTTCTTACTCACATTCCATGTCTACTAAACAACATCGAATCCTTAAGTGTGTCTCCCTACGGTTCGTGAATTATGCAGACATGACCGAGACTCTTCTCCGATCAATAACCAATATAGGAATCTGGAAATTCATATGGCTCCGACATATTTCGAAGGTTACTTCATGATCGAATGAACCATTTACATACGATAGCAATTTCCCTTTGTCTCATGAGACTTTACTTATCCGAGGTTTGATCGTCGATATCTCTGCATACCTAGTTCAACGTTGTTACCGATAAGTACTCTTTACTCATTCTTGTGATATGTGATCCCTTGTGAGACAGTCACATGCTTGAAAGCCAATTGGATGACATTTCACCGAGAGGGCCCAGAGTATATCTATCCGTCGTATGGATGTAAAAATCCCACTCTTTATCCATGTGCCTCAACACATACTTTCCGAACACTCAAAGCCACCTTTATAACCACCCAGTTACGAAGTGGTGTTTGATGTCATCAAAGCATCCATCCGGTGATGGTGATTAACATGATCTCATGGTCGAAGGATTTAGGTTACTATGTATTTGATAGCTTATAGCAAGTGAACTATTTAAATGACTTAATCGTATGCTACGCTTAACTATAGGAGTATGTCCATCACATCATTATCCTAATGATATGACCTTGTTGTTAATAACATCTCAATGTTCATGATCAGGAAACCATGATCATATATTAACCAACAAGCTAGTTTAACAAGAGGCTTTACTAGGGACTCTTTTATGTTTACAAACCACACAAGTATTAATGTTTCCACGTAAGACAATTATAGCATGGTATGTAAACATTTATCATAAGTACGAAGATATGATAATAACCACTTTATTATTACCTCTGGGGCATATCTCCAACAGACTCCCACTTGCACTAGAGACAATTATCTAGTTTCAAAACTTTGTCTATTCAACACCTATGGCTTTCCGCTATTGTATTTACACGATTGCTAGTGGTCAACTGGTCTTTGGATCCGACTCTTTTAGGTCCATGTGTAATTGCATGTCTTGCGTCTCTACGCATCACTCATTCTCTAATGAGATGGCTTTGTATAATCTTGGTCCTTTGATGAGACCTTTATTTCCTTGGTTTTAAAACATGTTGATAATATTGTCGTACAATATATCTTCATAGTACTATCCTATTGTTCACCACACCTAGTTTCATAACAAACTACTTAACACAAATGCCCTCTTTTGATGCTATAATAGCAGTCATATACTTAGACTTTTGTTGTAGTATCTGTCATAATGTCTTAACTTTGGAACTCATCCAAATCCATAATGGAACTTACTTTCCATTATATTGTGTCACCCTTAGTTTAGATTGAGATAAGCTTAATTTGTACTTTGTGACAAAACGAGTATCAATGTAGTACTTTTACAATGAACTAACCATCTATTTGTCACCTCTACAAATATATTCTTAGTTCTTCCAAAAGATCATAAGAATATCATTACTATCGTCCAATGATCATCTTATGAATCATTCTGGTATATGCTCACAACATTTAGAGCATAGGACATATCTGTATGTGTACATATCATAGGATGATTAATATGCTCTTTGTGATTTTATTCATCAAGTATCAAAAATACTCGTATCTTTGTTTCACTTATCAAGCGTCGATACACTTGAATTTCGACTTAATCCTTTCTGTGTGGCAAGAACCTTTCTTGTCATTTCCATACTGAACTATTTCAATATCTCATCTATGTACATTTGGCACAACTATATTAGCGCCCCAATCTATCCTTATAGACATTGATGCCTAATATTAGGGTTTTGCCTAAGTCTTTCATCGTGATGAAATTCTTAACCTGTGTCAATAAAAGATACATCATTTCCAACCAACAATATGTCTTCCACATAATGTATTAGAAATATGTCTTAGTGCTTCCACTTAATTTCTTGAAAATGCAAGCATCATCTCCGATGAAATTAAACTCTTTAACAATTTCATCACGGTGAAGATTCCAACTCCTCGATGCTTATTTCAACCATTGAAGTTTGCATACACCTTTAGCATCCTTTTGAATTAACAAAACCCTCTGGATCGTGTTATGTACACGTACTAGGTAACAATTATATTCAAAGAACTTTTTTTGTTTGTTCAACTACCATATAACAAAATTATATGTAGTGGTTGCTATATTAATCCGTCTAGACTAAATATCGATATGAAAGATCAAAACTTGTCATAGTCAACCTTTGAACATTATTGTGAACTCTTTCCCAACATGTCGACTATTTCATAGATGTGAAACATCCATGTCTAATCTTTATAGATCCAAACACGACTGTAAGGTTTTGTACCTTTCTTTCAACATCCGGATTTTTAATCCTAGATGCCTGTTATGCCATACATCACAATCCCAGGATTACCATTTTTGCGAGACATAACCAATTGGTACCATATTCATCATCCATTACAAACCATAAGAAAGGTCTTACAAATAAAGGATCTCACGATCAAGTCTTAATACAATCAAAGAAGAGAAATATATAATAACGGTAGCGTGGTCAAAGCTCCATCTTTAGGGTCACAGGAAATACTGACAATGGGAGATGATCCTAGTTGTCATTGACTTCCTGCTGTTCATCATCCTAGTAGTCCTCCTCATAGTCTGGCCATAGGAATAGCCAGGGACAAAGCCATGAGTACTCTTTAAGTACTCGCAAACTATCAATAACAAGTAAAGTAGTTCGTGTAGTAATACTAAGATCTAGGTTTATTTGCAAAAATCCAGGTTTATCTCTAACTAAGTTTAGAAGTAAAGAAAACTAGTTTAATGTTTTACAACACCTAAGTGGGAACTAAGCTTTCATGTTCACAACCCTGTTGTGGTCAAGTAAAATCACGGTTTATTTCACAAGTCATTTTGAAAACATCTGACGAGGAAACAGTATGGCCACTCCAACTATCTATAACACCGTATGGCCGTATGGGGCTCTTCGAATAGTTTGTCACTCTGCATAGGTGGTACAATTTCACCACAAAATCTGATACATCCGTCAGGAACAAACCTGAATCACCATACTCAGTATGCGGATAATCAATATTAACCTTTCAATTACACACCCTAGTATAGTGTCACATCCCAAAATTTTCCAAATTTTGAAATGTGAAAAATAAATAAACAAAAGAAACAATTGTTGAAATTTATGGGGAAAAGAAACTTTTTTGCTTCTAATTGGAAACATTAAAACCTTTTAAACTATTACAAAAGTTTTCCGCCAAATAAAGGTACTCCTTAAAATAAAAATAGCATTTAATAAAAACCCTAAGATCAATACATCAAGATTATCCATATATCTCCTCTACTTCAAAATTATAATTTGCAAGGTTCCCCTTCAAAATCTTTTTCACAAACTTCCTATATTTGAAAATATATTTTTAATCTTGAGGAATGTTCTCAACCAAAAACCATCTATACATCTCAACTACTTCATTTACATTTTTCAAACAACCTTTGTTTTGTTTTGAACAAAAAAATAAAAGCAAAGAGTCTCGTTTTAAAATAAGCACCATAGCTTATGTGAGCTATTTTAAGATTTTATAAAATTATCCTCTCATATTTTCAAACTTTAATTCATGGTTATCCATGTAAAGTGGAACTAAATCGAATCAAGTTCAAATAAGGAAAGAATCCAAGTCATTCCAAATATATTGCCATGCAACTAGGCCAATATCGCACACGCACAATCGTACATAATTGACTAATTAATAATTAAGAAAAATAAATATTTCCAAATATATAAAATTTATGTCCTAAAATATTGCCCATGAATTTACGAACCCGCAGGAATTTAAATCGGTAAATTCGGAGCTCTAAATCAAAAGTTATAAAAAAATTAAGAAATAGGAAAAAAATATAAAACGAAAAAAAATAGAGTGACCGGCCAGGTCGTCCAAAATGGGCCGGCCCAACCAGGCCGATCGGCCATGAGAGCATCTCGATCAGGCATGCACCTACAGGGAGCACTTGGTCTTCATTTTCTTTGAATCTAATGCTCCTAAATGACTCTCAATTGCCCTCCTAAATTGCACTAAATGTCCTCTAATTCTTCTCCCTTTTTAATCTCCTTTAATCCAGCCCCTACCCCCTCCTATATAAACCCCACTCCAGGAAAGTTCACAAGTTTTCAATTCATTATACCTCCATTTTCGTCCAAAATTCTCCTCAATCTTCTCCATCCAAATAGACCTTCAAAACGACCTCGGATCGCGGTGGCTTGAAGACGGAAGTTGTTCCCCTCGTCAAGACGGTTCCATTCCCGCTGGTTTCACCTCGTTTCATTCATTGAGCAGAGAGAAAAACACGGTCAAAGATTCAGATCTTAGAAGGTATAATCCATTTTACGCCCACCTCGTTGCTCCAAACACAATTTCCTTTAAACAGTAGATAAATCTAGTTGTTATCTACAACTTTCATGTAGAAAGTTTTTCCATCCAAGCAACTTTTTCTGTAGTCAAATCTGACATCATCATGACATCAGCGTAGTCAACAGTCAACTTAGTCAGATTAGTCAAAGTCAATTTCAGTCAATTCCCGAGTTGACTTTTCCAGATTTTAGTATGAACTTGTATAATTCATAGAAAAAGATTTAGAAGTCCAAAAATTATAAATTTGGTATCCCTGAAAAGCTGAGATTCTGTAGAATCCATTTATGCAATAATATTATTTATTCTATGTACAAAAATTTGATTTATAAATTAAATGGTTTAATTGGTCATTTTTACCATAAAAATTATATCTTTAGTTCTGTATATCCAAATTTAGCAAATAATATGTCTATGGATTCACAAAAATGAGTAGAACACAGTGGAGCCATAATTCGATATTTTTGAGTCTGTTAAAATCATGTTTTATACAGAACCATTTGTGGACTATTTTGAGTACAAAAATTATTGTGTAAATTATTTTTTAAGTGAATCCTTTTGAAAATGGTTGTATATTGAACCCTCTGTACAGTAAGAGAAAAATATAATTTTATTATATTGTAATAATACCATGGAAATTATTTAGTGAGAACGTACTTTCCAAGTGTTAGAAAATATTGCTAATTGCTACAATTGCACAAATGGTTGCATTTGTAATCTTAAAAATATAAAATGTTCAGAAATCACTTAGTAATGTTCAGAACCTTGTTATAAAAATTTGTACAATAAAAATTTCCATCTTGCATGTTTGCATACTTTGCATGATTTTTGTGTTGCCATTAGTGTTGATCTTGTGTATGTTTTGTCTTGGTTGTTTTGCTTGATAGATTGTGTTGATTGTCAAGTGTGTTATTGCGAAGAGTGTACCAACACCACCAACTACTAAGGCAAGTGACACTATCATCCATGTCCTACTATTTTCATTACACTTAGTGGATTTTTGTAGTATGCATGATAAGACTACTATATTTCTATGCTATGCTAGGTCCTATTAGGAAATCCATCTTCCTTAGTGAAAACATCATAGTTGTAGTATGCTTAGCTCTGCTATATACTTGGGGTGGAATACCATATCGGGATTTCATGAAGTGTTGGAAAAATATATGTCTTATATAATAAAACAAGTACTCAATGAACCACCTGGGTGGAAAGAGGATACTCACTTTGGACAAGGTGGCAACAAAGGGAACCATGTTTATATGGCTATATTTTGTATGTGCACTAGAGGAAAACCACCCAGGGACTTAGAGATTGAACATGTTTTTCGTACAGTGGCTTCCGTGTACAGCCACATGCTAAATGGGCTCTGGCTTAGTCAACTACATAGTGGAAGACCCATGCATTGGCATCTTCAGGTTAACTAGAATTGTGTAAGGGAAATTTATCCCTACATTGGTGCCTGGTAGACAAGCTAGCATTGTGTATTGGGAGGACTTCTATGGAAAGACTTTGTCACATTCTCGATCTGCCGGTACTCCATTTGGTGTGTACTTATCCAGCGGCCACTGGTGGCATCAAGACGAGATTGTGTCATGTGGGTAAAGTGTACAACTTCTGCAGAAGATCAAATTCTAAGTACTTAGCCGTGTCCCAGGTTACGGACAACTCTGAGCAACTAAGGCCTAAAGCTATGGAAGATCTCGACATTCCAATTTCTCAAAGTAAAACTTGATGGTGACAACAAGGGGTTTGAAGCACTTGGAGTTTTCCAAGGAGTTCAGAAAGATTTTCAAAAGAGAAAAACTATTTTGGAAAAGATAGGACAAAACTATATTGCTTTCTGCAAATGAGCCTTTACCCTACTTAGCCAAATATGCATTGACCCTTGTGGTTGTAACTTATTATGTTGCAGGTTTGTTTGATGTTAGTGAAGTGTGTTAAATAGGATTACAACTCTACAACCAACATGACTGCCTGTAGCACTTTGAAGATGAAGGACTCCATGCTATATAGTTATTTCTGCTGCATTGTAATGAGATAGCCAAATGAGCTATGTAAGATGTAATGTATTATTTTATTCCTGGTTATAAAGTTGTATTATGACCTTTGTTTCTTGATATTACATCTTAAACTGTGGATGCTAGCTATTGATCTAGGGACTAGCATTGTAAACACAGGGATCACTACCTTATCAGGTTGGGACCGCTACAGATGGTATCAGAGCACTGTGTTGCCTGTAGGATTGTAACCCTAGGATTTGACAAAACCCCTTAGAAAAATAGGAGTTGTATTTGTTCCAATAACTTATTTACAAACAATCTGTAAACTCTTTCCTCAACCTTTTTGGTTTTGATTCTACATCTCTTCCTTTTCAACTTGATGGACAAAGCCTCCATCATGACCAAAGACTTAAACATGAGCAAAGGACTTCACCAACTCAAATGACTTCAACTTCAACATCATCAATGACTTCAACTTTATTTTCACCAAGGACTTCAACTTGGATATCACTAAGGACTACAAGTGAGTCAAGAAATATTATTCAAGACTTGAAGACTAAAGAATCACAACCTAGAAGGAACCATCAGCACCTTTGAAGTTTTGTGACCAAGATGCAAGAATTTTTTCCAAGTATACAATGATCTTGTTCAATAAGAAACAACTAAGAAGAATGGTATGATCTCAAGTGAACCATATAGTTGGACCACCATACTAATGATTAGTTTAAACCCACCAGCTTATGTGGTGTAGGAAAACTATTTTGTTGCCTAAAAATGTGCTTAAACTTGTTGTTTGAGTGGAATGTTGTTTGTGATTTCTTGCACATTGCTTGTGTGAATTGTTGTGTGTGATAGACTTCTTCCTTAGAAATATTTTGCCTATTCTAATCCCAATCCAACCCAAACAAATGACTTCTCCAAGAAACTCCAACATCAAGAATGGTGACAACAACAACCAAGAGATACACATGAGAGAACAACTTCTAGCAACCCAAGCCCAGTTGAATCAAGTGACAACTCAGTTCTTATCCAACAACAATGAGTTAGACCCAACCTTGCAAAAGTTTTTGGAAACCCAATCCCAATTGTTGCAAAGGATGACCAATCAAATGATCAACATGATAAGCAACTCTTCCCAAGGAGATTGTGACAACAATGATGTCAAGGATGATATTATAGAAGGAACTCAAGCTTGCAATATTTGTGGAGACATGGAACACACTTCCAAAGAGCATGAGGATCAATTCCCTAATTGTGAAGAGAAACATCCAACTAAACAATGCCCCACTTCTCAAGTGGCTTGTTTCCTATGTGAAGAAACTGATCATGTCCCTATCCAATGCCACATCTATATTGTAGTTTAACATATGAAAAGTCAAGGATGGAATTTTCAATCTCCTAATGATAACCCCGAAGGTACAATAACCACCAAGACTGAAGACAAAGTAAATTCTCAAGATTCAATCTAGTCAAATCCTTTTAAGGGTGGTAGTACCTGAGTTATCTTAAAACCCAATCTATTTTTCTCTAATCTTCTAGAATCTCGGGACGAGATTTCTTTTAAGGGTGGTAGCCTGTCACATCTCAAAATTTTCCAAATTTTGAAATGTGAAAAATAAATAAACAAAAGAAACAATTGTTGAAATTTATGGGGAAAAGAAACTTTTTGCTTCTAATTGGAAACATTAAAACCTTTTAATCTATTACAAAAGTTTTCCCCCAAATAAAGGTACTCCTTAAAATAAAAATAGCATTTAACAAAAACCCTAAGATCAATACATCAAGATTATCCATATATCTCCTCTACTTCAAAATTATAATTTGCAAGGTTCCCCTTCAAAATCTTTTTCACAAACTTCCTATATTTGAAAATCTATTTTTAATCTTGAGGAATGTTCTCAACCAAAAACCATCTATACATCTCAACTACTTTATTTACATTTTTCAAACAACCTTTGTTTTGTTTTGAACAAAAAAATAAAAGCAAAGAGTCTCGTTTTAAAATAAGCACCATAGCTTATGTGAGCTATTTTAAGATTTTATAAAATTATCCTCTCATATTTTCAAACTTTAATTCATGGTTATCCATGTAAAGTGGAACTAAATCGAATCAAGTTCAAATAAGGAAAGAATCCAAGTCATTCCAAATATATTGCCATGCAACTAGGCCAATATCGCACACGCACAATCGTACAATAACTGACTAATTAATAATTGAGAAAAATAAATATTTCCAAATATATAAAATTTATGTCCTAAAATATTGCCCGTGAATTTACGAACCCGCAGAAATTTTAATCGATAAATTCGGAGCTCTAAATCAAAAGTTATAAAAGAATTAAGAAATAGGAAAAAATATAAAACGAAAAAAATAGAGTGGCCGGCCAGGCCGTCCAAAATGGGCCAGCCCAACCAGGCCGCTCGGCCATGAGGGCATCACGACCAGGCATGCACGTACAGGGAGCACTTGGTCTTCATTTTCTTTGAATCTAATGCTCCTAAATGACTCTCAATTGCCCTCCTAAATTGCACTAAAAGTTCCCTAATTCCTCTCCCTTTTTAATCTCCTTTAATCCAGCCCCTACCCACTCCTATATAAACCCCACTCCAGGAAAGTTCACAAGTTTTCAACTCATCATACCACCATTTTTGTCCAAATTTTTCCTCAATCTTCTCCATCCAAATAAACCTTCAAAACGACCTCGGATCGCGGTGGCTTGAAGACGGAAGTTGTTCCCCTCGTCAAGACGGTTCCATTCCTGCTGGTTTCACCTCGTTTCGTTCATTGAGCAGAGAGAAAAACGCGGTCAAAGATTCAGATCTTAGAAGGTATAATCCATTTTACGCCCACCTCGTTGCTCCAAACACAATTTCCTTTAAACAGTAGATAATAGTTGTTATCTACAACTTTCATGTAGAAAGTTTTTCCATCCGAGCAACTTTTTCTGTAGTCAAATCTGACATCATCATGACATCAGCGCAGTCAACAGTCAACTTAGTCAGATTAGTCAAAGTCAATTTCAGTCAATTCCCGAGTTTGACTTTTCCAGATTTTAGTATGAACTTGTATAATTCGTAGAAAAAGATTTAGAAGTCCAAAAATTATAAATTTGGTATCCCTGAAAAGCTGAGATTCTGTAGAATCTATTTCTGCAATAATATTACTTATTCTCTGTACGAAAATTTGATTTATAAATTAAATGATTTAATTGATCATTTTCACCATAAAAATTATATCTTTAGTTCTGTATATCCAAATTTAGCAAATAATATGTCTATGGATTCACAAAAATGAGTAGAACACAGTGGACCCATAATTCTGTATTTTTTAGTCTGTTAAAATCACTTTTTATACAGAACCATTTGTGGACTATTTTGAGTATAAAAATTGGTGTGTAAATTATTTTTTAAGTGAATCCTTTTGCAAATGGTTGTATATTGAACCCTATGTACAGTAAGAGAAAAATATAATTTTATTATATTATAATAATACCATGGAAATTATTTAGTGAGAACGTACTTTCCAAGTGTTAGAAAATATTGCTAATTGCTACAATTGCACAAATGGTTGCATTTGTAATCTTGAAAATATAAAATGTTCAGAAATCACTTAGTAATGTTCAGAACCTTGTTATAAAAATTTGTACAATAAATATTTCCATCTTGCATGTTTGCATACTTTGCATGATTTGTGTGTTGCCATTAGTGTTGATCTTGTGTATGTTTTGTCTTGGTTGTTTTGCTTGATAGATTGTGTTGATTGTCAAGTTTGTTATTGCGAAGAGTGTACCAACACCACCAACTACTAAGGCAAGTGACACTATCATCCATGTCCTACTATTTTCATTACACTTAGTGGATTTTTGTAGTATGCATGATAAGACTACTATATTTCTATGCTATGCTAGGTCCTATTAGGAAATCCATCTTCCTTAGTGAAAACATCATAGTTGTAGAATGCTTAGCTCTGCTATATACTTGGGTTGGAATACCATATCGGGATTTCATGAAGTGTTGGAAAAATATATGTTTTATATAATAAAACAAGTATTTAATGAACCACCTGGGTGGAAAGAGGATACTCACTTTGGACAAGGTGGCAACAAAGGGAACCATGTTTATATGGCTACCTTTTGTATGTGCACTAGAGGAAAACCACCCAGGGACTTAGAGATTGAACATGTTTCTCGTACAGTGGCTTCCGTATACAGCCACATGCTAAATGAGCTATGGCTTAGTCAACTACATAGTGGAAGACCCATGCATTGGCATCTTCAGGTTAACTAGAATTGTGTAAGGGAAATTTATCCCTACATTGGTGCCTGGTAGACAAGCTAGCATTGTGTATTGGGAGGACTTCTATGGAAAGACTTTGTCACATTCTCGATCTGCCGGTACTCCATTTGGTGTGTACTTATCCAGCGGCCACTGGTGGCATCAAGACGAGATTGTGTCATGTGGGTAAAGTGTACAACTTCTGCAGAAGATTGAATTCTAAGTACTTAGTCGTGTCCCCGGTTACGGACAACTCTGAGCAACTAAGGCCTGAAGCTATGGAAGCTCTCGACATTCCAATTTCTCAAAGTAAAACTTGATGGTGACAACAAGGGGTTTGAAGCACTTGGAGTTTTCCAAGGAGTTTAGAAAGATTTTCAAAAGAGCAAAACTATTTTGGAAAAGATAGGACAAAACTATATTGCTTTCTGCAAATGAGCCTAAACCCTACTTAGCCAAATATGCATGTAATGATAGGATCCACTTATTTCTACATAGTAGTGAAACTTGCCAATACAATTCAAATGCATTGACCCTTGTGGCTATAACTTATTATGTTGCAGGTTTTTTTGATGTTAGTGAAGTGTGTTAAATAGGATTACAACTCTACAACCAACATGACTGCCTGTGGCACTTTGAAGATGAAGGACTCCATGCTATATAGTTATTTCTGCTGCATTGTAATGAGAGAGCCAAATGAGCTATGTAAGATGTAATGTATTATTTTATTTCTGGTTATAAAGTTGTATTATGACCTTTGTTTCTTGATATTACATCTTAAACTGTGGATGCTAGCTATTGATCCAGGGACTAGCATTGTAAACACAGGGATCTCTACCTTATCAAGTTGGGACCGCTACATATAGGCACCTCCCCTATGAGTTTGGCCTCCCAACCATGACCATCTGTCATCTTGGGAATTGCACAGGTGGACATTCATCATGAGGTAGCCTCATCTCAAACCTCTTCTACAAGGGAACCCATACTAACATATATAAACTTCCAGTCAAGCCCTACCCAAATTCGGGTATTGTGGCTGTACGGTAAATTTGGAATGGTATCGCATCCGGACCCAACCATCAATTTTTAAAAAGGGATAAGGCTCATGCCTCAACATTTTCATCATCAAGTCATCTTGTGTTCATAACACATGTCAAAACATTTAATTAGAATGACTCATCATTCCAAGGTTTTCATAATCATTTGCACCAAGTATTCCCATCTAAAGTGATCAATTCTTATGCTTAGCACTAGCAACTAAGGTTGAGGGTATTCACTAATGAGGGGTGCTAACCAAGTGTGACTTATCCAAATCTAATCGCATGACTCAGTATGACATCTAGTTCTAACTACTTAAGCCAAGTTTTATGCTCTTTATGCTACCTATAATAACTTTCCAAAATTCACAAGTTACTAAGGGAAGGTAAAGAACTTTGATAAAGAAATAAAATACTAAAGCTTGCAAGTAAAACTTGGGATTGGTACAATCAAGGTTGCATGACCAAGGTATGCCTAAGGCAATCTTGTATAGGTTATCTAGCTTGCATAGGATGGCTTGCAAAGTTTAAAATGATTATTTTATATAATTAAAATGACTAGAAATGCCTATGTAGCATTCATTTAGTACTAGTTCAATATCACTGCATGTAAACCTAAATATTTTTAGATATTCAGAAATATCTTGTCAAATGTGATTTTTGAGAGTTGGAATCAACTCAAAAGCATTTACGGTTGATTTTTGAAAAAAAATTGAATGTGGAAAAGTCTATGTATTGTTATTTTTACTATAGGTGATCTATAATTTCAAATGATTTGAATCCAACGAGCTTGGATTGATATTTTCAATACCTTTCTAGCAAAATTTGTTTCATGCAATTTGGTTTAGTAAAAATCTTTGAATTGATTTTTGAATCTACTGACTGAACTAGAGTTTGAATAAATTGGAAAATATCTATTTGAATCTCTGGGCTGAGCGCGGGAATGTTACTGGGCCGGCCCAACTACACAGTGCGCGCGCAGCGGGCTACTACCAGAGAGGTCCCACGCGTTAGCGGCTCTATCTACGTGAAGCGGTAAGTTTGAATATGGGTCGTGCGATTAGACTACGATCTACGGCTCATGTTCGTTGTCTCCATCGAACACCTCCGACGAGAGCGAACCTAACGGCGATGGTGGGGGTACACGGCGGCTTACCAGGGCTCTAGCTAGGGTTGGCGATGGGGGCGAATGATGTTGTCGATGACGGCAGTTCGAATGGTGGTCGCGGCGGCTCCTGGGGTCGCTCCAATAAACGGCCCTTCTTCTCCTCTGCAGCGGCGGACTCCAGTGAAATTCCGGCGGCCTAGTGCTCGACTTGCTCCGGGGAAGGGTCAGGGGTGGTTCTGAGAGAGAGAAGAGTGAGATGATGTGAAGAATCGAGGCGGGGGTGGACTCTATTTATACACCGGCGAGAGGGGCAGCACGGGATGGTCAGGGCTCTTCGTTGACGATGATGCAGTGGGATAACGGCATGGCGAAGGGCGTAGGCCAGTGCGGTGTCTCCAGGTGATCATCATAGGCTTAATGGCATGGCAAGGGGCGGTCGAGAATGGTAGGAATGGGTCGACACTCTACGCGGCACCAACAGCATTTTCGATGACGTACAGTGGCTACTGGTCGCGCGGCGGCGAATGGGCATGTCTAGGGGGTAGCTAGGGGCATGGCGATCGTAGTTATGCGTGGTGAGGGCGAGGCGTGGTGTGTGCGCGTGTGTCGGCTATGGTGCTCTAGCACGCTCTCGGCATGACAGAGAGAAAATGGACGCGGCTGTTCTCATTGGTCCAGGGTGTGGCTGAGCTTGAGGGTTGGACAGGGGTGGCGGTGGACGGTGGCCTGCCTCCTAGACATAGTGAACGGGTGCGACGTGTGATCCTACGTGCTGGCGACAGTCGGCCGACAATGGTGGCTTCGGGTGGCATGGCACTGGTGCAGGAAGTGAAGAGGGAGCTGGTTCAATGCCGTGTTCGGTGTTGGGGCTGACAAGGAGAGTAAGTTGAGGACAATGGTTTGATCAAACACTGCTCAAAACAATAGAAGTTAGGAAGTTTAATATGAGCTCACCAACTGTTTGATGAATTGGTCGTATGAAATTTAGTTTTGAATTTTTGGATGAATTTTGGTGCGTGTTCTAGTCACATGCTTGGTAGTCTCTGGTTGCTTGGGTTTGGCAAGGTGAACTAGTTTGAGTGGTTTTTGAGAAATTGTGATCTTAGTACCTATTAAGGATTTAATTTTGAATTGTACTTTCAATATATTTGGAATTTGTTTTCTGTTGGTTTGCAAAGTGGGCTTGGGTTCACTTTTACTTGGTCTAGAAAGGGGTGAAAAGAATTGTATTTGTTTCTGTTAGAAAACTTAGACTAGGAACACTCAAAGTTGTCTAGTGGTCAACTTTGGTAAAAATGACCATTTGCTCATACGTCTTATTTTTTGATTTTCTCTTCATTTGATTCTGCTTGGAAATGATTTAGATGATGTTGTTTTCATCTTTAAACCAATCCTTAGCATTCATAGAAATCAAACATGGAAATATCCATCATTCATGCATTCATCACACACACACATATGCATTCATATTGATTTTAATACCAAAAGTTTTTGTTAACCCTAAAATTGGGTGATTAAGACTTTATAATCATTTTTAATATATTTTGAGGTGTTACAAACCTTCCCTCATTAAAGAAAATCTCATCCTGAGATTTAAGAAAAAGAAAACTAGGAACTAAAGAGATCTGAAAACTCGGTCCTAATGTAATCTTCTCATTCCCAAGTAGCTTCTTCTTCGGTATGGTTACTCCAGTTGATCTTGAGAAACGTGATACTCTGGGTTCTGGTGGTTCTGAACGCTTCTTCCAAAATATGAATGGGTACTTCATGATAAGATAGGTCATTGTTGAGCTCTATGGTTCTATGATCAATATTCTTGAAAACATCTGTCTTCTCTGGTACTTCTAGGCATTTGCGAAGTAACGAGATATGAAACACATTATGCATGGCTGACATCTCCTGATGCAGCCCGTCCTACGGACGCACCTCCATCTACAACACCTAGTCCCCCAAGTGGACCAATGACTCGCGCCCGATCCAAGCTCCTACAAGCCAAGGTTAACTCGCTCCTTTACTCATGTGATTTTGGTCTACCTTTGGATGGCTTGCTACTTCATGCAACTACGTTATGTATCCTCATCTATGAAGCAACATCACCACACCAAGCCCCCAAGGAAGAAGGACCAGGAGAAGAAGCTGCTGGAGCTCTGCACACCGGAGTCTCCGGTGTAGACTGGAGTCTCCGGTCCCCTTCACCGGAGTCTCCGGACCTTCCTCCGGTCCGGACCGAAGAACCAAGGCCGGGACAGCCAGATGCCCCCTCCGAAGACGGGTCCGGAGATTGACTGGAGTCTCCGGCCTAGACCGGAGTCTCCGGACCCGACACCAGAGTCTCCGGACTGATCGACGCCAGGCATGTTAAGGCCTTTTGGGCCTGGCCCATGTAACCCCCAGTTTCGCCCAAACTTTCAGTTTTATTCCAGAACTACCCCTGTTTAAGTGGTTGGCCTATATAAAGCCCCACCCCTCATATGTAAACCCTAGACTTGGATAATAATAGATTGAGGACACCCCTTTGAGGATCTTTCATCTATTGGTCTCATGCTCCTACCAAGGGGCACCCTATTATCCACAACCTCTTGGATCTTACCTAGTGCGTTCAAGTTGTACAAGGCCTTGGGTTCTCGGTTTCTTGCCCCCAAGACGTCAAGATCTCACCAAGCACCTCGTCCCCATTGTTGGCCATGGAGAGAAAGCTTCGCCCAACACCGATCCTAGGGATTATGTTGGACCAGTTGCCACCGGCGTGAGTTATCGGCGTGTATCGTGATTTGTGTGCGTGAGTTCATCAGGTTCTTAGTGTGCGTGTGTTCGTGGATTTCGTCCCCTCTTCCCCTTCCACCGCTTTCCCCTCGATTCCCGCGGAGATTCGTGAAAGATCGGGCCACCTCAAGGGGTTATCCCATAACATCTTGGTATCAAGAGCAAGGTTGATCACGAATTTCCCCTCAATTTTTCTTCTATCCACCATAAATTCGAAAATTTCCCAAAAAATAGCCCCAATATGCCTTTGGATCGATCTATCGTTTTGGAGTGTTATTTGTGGTTTTGATCCGACCAAACCGTGTCTAAGGTGTTGGTGCAGCTTTTGCCTGCGTTTCCCAGCCCAATTTTGGCCAAATTTTCGCGGATTTGAGGACTCTAGGCGTGAATTTCTGCTCAAGAACACGAGAAGATCTTCCACACCGGAGTCTCCGGCCTACACCGGAGTCTCCGGCCCCGGGACGCCAGTTTTGCTATTTTTCCTCTTTTCTGCATTGGCTAATCTGTCCGCTTGTTGTTTGTGTTTCGTGTGCGTGTCACCAACTAACATATAGCTTCCGCAACATCGCCGCGCTCTTCGACACCACGGACCCCAAACTCTTCCCCGCTCCATCGACATAAGATCACCATCAACAACTAAGGTATAACTTGTGTTAACCCTTGTAGCCATATCTTCCTTTGTGTGTACATATCCTATGAGAACAACTCATTTTGTGTTTGTCTAAGCATTGTGCACTTGCCATTGGAAAGTGAGAGTGTGAGGGCAAATACAAAAGTTAACATAATAGCATAGCAAGGGAGAAAAAGAAAAAGAATCAAAAAAAAGAAGAAGAGAAAAATAAAAAGAAAAATAGAAAGATACATAGTCTCCCAATACAAAGAGAGCATCAAGCTTGTAAGCAAAGAGAGAGAGGAGGAAGCGCGCCAAGGCAAGTGCACAAATCCGCTGCTTACTCTCTTTTGGCAAACGAGTTGTAGTCTCTCCTTGAGTTAGCACGACAACCGAGAGTAGTCTTCGTTAGGTCTTTTCGTGCTCACTTTCATAGTCGTGCTAACCCCATTTTTCTCCACGCGTGCGTGTAGTCATAGGTTCTCGTCACCTTTTGAGTTGACCATTTGCTTTTGACTTGAGTTTGTTGGATCTTCTCCACTTTTGACTATCCTTTGCGTTCGATTGGTTCTTTGGTTTTCCCACAATCCTACCCATCCACCAAAAGCTTTTGAGAGTTGTAGCTTATTTGTGTGTGAGTTTCTTTGACATTTCACTTTGCACGCTGTTCGCTCCTTTGTGTGGCAATTGGTTTGATATAATCTCCAAGGTGAAGTAAAAGGCTAACGCTACGCACCCTTTTTATCCATATACAACTCTTGTCGGCTTTGCATCATGGACAGGAATGGCGAGCCGTCCCAACCACCACCACCTCCGGAGGATGACACACAATACATGACAAGATGGGACCATTGGAAAGTCCGAGGAGAATTCAACTACCGTTGTGAAGCCCTTGAGCGGCGCCAAGATGAACAATTTAGCGAAGCCCGAGTGGAGTTCAAGAACATCGACAACCGCTTCGAACAAGTCCGAGGCCAAATGCATGCCATGCAACACAACCTCGGTCATCAAAATGAAGCTCTTGGTCGCGCCCTCGCCTCAACGGATGAGAAGCTTCAACGCCTCATTGATGGGTTAGCAAGGCCACGTTCGCGAGACTCAAGATCATCACAACACTCCTCAAGTGAATCAAGTGCACCTCGTCGTCACGCTTCAAGGCACCGGGATGGACCCGTCCTTCAATCCATGAGCTCTTCTCAAGCGGTACCATCTCCGCGACACGCCGCAACGTCAAGCTATGATGGTGACCTCTCCGCAAGACCTCCACGACGTGAAGCGAACCGGCCACAACAAAGGGCACTTGTGATTCAACAAGAGCAACCTCACATGGACCACCAAGCCCATCGCCATCGACATGGTCTTTCCACAACAAGTGAAGCATCTGAAGTGGAAGAACAAGACCGCCGTCGGCATGAAGCACTCGAAGATCCACCAAGGCGTCATCATCGACATGAACGTCAACGTCAACAACATGATCATCATGACGAGCCTCCTCCACATCAAGAAGAAAGAGAGCAGCCCATTGTGCATGCGGCTCGACGTCCTCCTCGCCACATGGCGCAAGACAATGCTCCTCGGCATCAACCACGACAAGAACAAGAGCTAGCTCCCCAAGATCGTCGTGAGGATCAACAACCTCCTCCTTGTCCTCAACCGCGCCAACACCATGAGCAAGCTCCACAAGCTCGTTGTCAAAACCAAGTTCCACCACCAAACGCAGTACCTCAACAACCGTAAGAGCAACTCCACCATCACCAAGCAAGACATGAGAGCTCGGATGATGAAGATGGCCGCCACAATCATGGCAACCGTCGCCACCGGAACCGCAATGAAGAAGAAACTTTCGGCAAGGTCAAGTTCACCATGCCCAAGTTCACCGGTTCCAATGAACCCGAAGAATACCTTACGTGGGAACTCAAGGTTGACAAGATCTTCTGCATGCACAACTATAGCAATGAGAAGATGATGGCCATGGCTTCCCTCGAGTTTGATGAGTATGCCTACCTTTGGTGGGAATATGTCCAACTCGCTCGTGAAGCAAAAGAAGAGCCCCCAATCTCAACTTGGCAAGATATGAAGGCCCATATGAGATCCCGCTTTGTTCCTTCGCACTACACGTGTGACCTTTTCAACAAGCTTCAAACACTTAGTCAAGGGACAAATACCGTGGAAGAGTACTTCAAGCAAATGGAGCTCAACATGATCTGTGCCAACATTGAAGAACGTGATGAGCAAACAATGGCACGTTTCCTCAATGGCTTGAACCATCCAATCAAGCGCATCACCGAGTTCCAAAAGTACAACAACATGGTTGAGCTTGTGCACATCGCATCAAAGGCCTAGCGTCAAGTGCAAGAGGACATCAAGTACAACAAGCCAAAGATATACTTCACATACAAGCAAGCTCCAACCACTACTCCGACAACACCAAGTAGAAGCTCATCAACTACAACCAAGCTTCCTTTCAAGCCAACACTCCCTCAAGGAAAACCACCCCCAAGTGGCAAATACACTAGAGATGAACAACCATTCAATGGTGAGTGCTACAAGTGTGGAGGCAAAGGACACAAGTCGGTCGCATGTGGGAACAAGAAAGTTTTGTTCATCCATGACAACGGCGATGAAGAATACTTGAGTGAAGATGAGTTTGATGCAAGGGTCAAGGAAGCCATGGCAAGGCAACATTTGGAAGAGGACCAATAACTACTTGTGTGTGAGCATGACGCAAGTCCATCGCTTATGGTCACAAGGGTCTTAACTACTCAAGCCAATGAGAATGAAGACCAACGATCAAACATCTTCCAAACTCGTGCCGGTATCAATGGGAAGTCCATCAAGGTTGTCATCGATGGAGGGAGTTGCCACAATCTTGCAAGCACGGAATTATGTGAGAAACTCAATCTCACCCTCCATCCACATAAGCACCCCTACCATATTCAGTGGCTAAGTGACCAAGGGTCCGTCAAGATCAAGCACACCGTCTCGGTAACGTTCTCAATTGGACCATACCAAGACATGGTGGAATGTGACGTGGTCCCCATGACGGTTTGCCATATGTTGCTAGTAAGGCCGTGGCAATTTGACAAGCATGCTTTGCATGATTGTCACTCAAACACTTATACCTTCAAATGGCTTGAAAAAACTTGTGTTTTGCAACCAATGACTCCTAGCCAAATAATTGCGTACAATGCAAAGGCTTTAGCGAGGGCGCAATACACAAAAACACCTTGTGAGAAGAGTGGTGAGCGAGAGAACCACACTATAGTGAGTGAGTGCCACAAGCCAAACTCGAGTGGAAAAACTAAGAGTGTTCTTCTTGCCACCAAAAGTGAGATGAGAGAAGTGCGGAACAACCCATCCATCTTGCACTATGTCCTTGTATGCAAGGGACTAGCGCAAGGAACTAATGACTTGACAAATGTTCCTCCTTCTTTGATGGCTATTTTGTAGGAATTCCAAGATGTATTTCCCGAAGAGCTTCCTCATGGCCTACCTCCTCTTCGTGGAATAGAGCACTGCATCGACCTCATACCCGGCGCCCCATTCCCAAACCGCGCCGCGTATCGCACGAACCCGGAAGAGATGAAGGAGATAGAACGACAAATCAACCAACTCGTCTCCAAAGGTTTGATCCAAGTAAGAACTAGCCCAAGCGCGGTCCCCGTGATTCTAGTTCCAAAAACGGATGATACGTTGCGGTTATGCATGGACTGCCGTCCAATCAATGCTATCACCGTGCGTTATCGACATCCTATATCGCGTCTTGATGACATGCTTGATGAGTTATGTGGAGCCACTATATTTTCGAAAATTGATCTTCGTAGTGGTTACCATCAAATTCGCATGGCCGAAGGTGATGAGTGGAAAACCGCCTTCAAGACCAAGCTTGGTCTCTATGAATGGTTGGTTATGCCTTTTGGCTTATCAAATGCCCCATCTACCTTCATGCGCCTCATGAAACATATTTTGAGATCTCTCATTGGGAAGAGTGTCGTTGTTTACTTTGATGACATCCTTGTCTATAGCAAGTCACTAGAGGAGCATGTTACTCATGTTAAGGAGGTCCTTCAAATCCTTCATAGTGAAAAGCTTTATGCTAATCTCCCAAAGTGCACTTTTGCAAAAGACAAGCTCATTTTCCTTGGTTTTGTTGTGTCTTCTAATGGCATTGAAGTTGATGTCTCAAAAGTTAAGGACATACGAGATTGGCCCATACCCACCAATGTTAGTGAACTTCATAGTTTTCATGGGTTGGCTGGCTTTTACCGTCGCTTTGTGAAAGACTTTTTGACCATTGCTTGCCCCCTCAACGAATTGACGAAGAAAAATGTCACGTTCGTTTGGGGAAAAGCACAACAAAAGGCTTTTGATGAGCTCAAAAAGAGGCTCACCGAAGCACCACTCCTTGCATTACCGGATTTCACAAAAACTTTTGAGATTGAATGTGACACTAGTGGAATTGGCATTGGAGGCGTTCTTATGCAAAATGGGCGTCCTATTGCATACCATAGTGAGAAACTCGATGGCGCATGCCTTAACTACCCCATTTATGACAAAGAGCTTTTTGCCTTGGTTCGTGTCCTTCAAGTGTGGCAACACTACCTATGGCCCAAAGAATTTATCATCCATTCCGACCACGAGTCATTGAAATATCTTAAGGGCCAGGCCAATTTGAGTAAAAGGCATGCCAAATGGGTTGAGTTTATGGAATCTTTTCCTTACATTGTCAAGTACAATAAGGGCAAAGAAAATGTGGTAGCGGACGCTTTGTCTCGCAAAAACACAAACCTTCTTACGCGACTCGAAGTAAATGTCTTGGGTCTTGATGACATCAAATCTTTGTACGCGTCCGACCCTTTCTTTGGACCAATTTTTGCAAGATGTTCAATAGACAAAGGGATTGATGATTTCTATTTGCATAAGGGTTTTCTTTTCAAAAAAAACAAGCTTTGCATTCCGAAGTCGTCTCTCAAAATTTTGCTTCTTCAAGAGTCTCATGGTGGAGGCCTTATGGGTCACTTTGGCCGTGACAAGACGTATGACATGCTATCCACTCACTACTTTTGGCCAAATATGAAGCGTGACATGGAGCGCCACGTCCAACGATGCCCTACATGTATCCAAGCTAAGTCTAAGTCTAACCCCTTTGGTCTTTATATGCCATTACCTATTCCTCATACACCTTGGTCGGACATTAGCATGGAATTTGTGTTAGGATTTCCTAGATCTAAACATGGACATGATTCTATATTTGTGGTAGTGGATCGCTTTTCCAAAATGGCACACTTCATTTCGTGCCATAAGACCGATGATGCTTCACATGTAGCAAATTTGTTTTTTAGGGAAATAATTCGGCTACACGGTGTACCAAGAACAATCGTCTCCGACCGCGATGTCAAATTCATGAGCTACTTCTGGAAGACTCTCATGGCCAAGCTCGGCATCAAGCTCCTCTTCTCGTCCGCCTCGCATCCTCAAACCGATGGACAAACCGAGGTCGTCAATCGAAGCCTTGGCACACTCCTACGTGTGTTGATCAAGAAGAACCTTAAAGAATGGGAGGAATGTATTCCACACGCCGAGTTCGCCTACAACCGCGCCAAGCACTCCACCACCATGAGGAGCCCATTCATGATCGTCTATGGCTTCGAGCCTCTCACCGCGCTCGATATCCTTCCACTTCCGCTTCATGAACGTACCAATATGGACGTGGTCAAGCGTGCCCAAACAATGAAGAAACTCCATGAAGACACAAGAGCTACGATCGAGAAAGAAGTCCTTCGCCAAGCATCAAGGCTAAACATGAACAAGAAAGAGATGATCTTCGAAGAAGGCGACCTTGTGTGGATACACTTGAGTAAAGACCGCTTCCCCAAGGACCGCGACTCAAAACTCAAGCCAAGAGGTGATGGACCGTTCAAAGTACTAAAGAGGATCAACAACAACGCCTACGTCATCGATATCCCAACATCCAAGTATCTTGTGAGCCCGCCATTCAATGTCAAGGACCTATCACCCTACCATGGCGAAGATGAAGTTGAGAAGGGTGAAGAGTCGAGGACGACTCTTTCCCAAGGGAGGGAGCTGATGCAGCCCGTCCTACGGACGCACCTCCATCTACAACACCTAGGCCCCCAAGTGGACCAATGACTCGCGCCCGAGCCAAGCTCCTACAAGCCAAGGTTAACTCACTCCTTTCCTCAAGTGATTTTGGTCTACCTTTGGATGGCTTGCTACTTCATGCAACTACGTTATGTATCCTAAGCTATGAAGCAACATCACCACACCAAGCCCCCAAGGAAGAAGGACCAGGAGAAGAAGCTGCTGGAGCTCTGCATAGCGGAGTCTCCGGTGTAGACCGGAGTCTCCAGTCCCCTACACTGGAGTCTCCGGACCTTCCTCCGGTCCGGACCCAAGAACCAAGGCCGGGACAGCCAGATGCCCCCTCCGGAGACAGGTCCGGAGATTGACCGGAGTCTCTGGCCCAAACCGGAGTCTCTGGACCCGACACCGGAGTCTCCGGTCTGATCGACGCCAGGCATGTTAAGGCCTTTTGGGCTTGGCCCATGTAACCCCCAGTTTCGCCCAAACTTCCAGTTTTATTCCATAACTACCCTTGTTTAAGTGGTTGGCCTATATAAAGCCCCACCCCTCATATGTAAACCCTAGACTTGGATAATAATAGATTGAGGACACCCCTTTGAGGATCTTTCATCTATTGGTCTCATGCTCCTACCAAGGGGAACCCTATTATCCACAACCTCTTGGATCTTGCCTAGTGCGTTCAAGTTGTACAAGGCCTTGGGTTCTCGGTTTCTCGCCCCCAAGACGTCAAGATCTCACCAAGCACCTCGTCCCCCGTTGTTGGCCGTGGAGAGAGAGCTTCGCCCAACACCGATCCTAGGGATTATGTTGGACTGGTTGCCACCGGCGTGAGTTATCGGCGTGTATCGTGATTTGTGTGCGTGAGTTCATCGGGTTCTTAGTGTGTGTGTGTTCGTGGATTTCGTCCCCTCTTCCCCTTCCATCGCTTTCCCCTTGATTCTCGCGGAGATTCGTGAAAGATCGGGCCACCTCAAGGGGTTATCCCATAACATCTCCTCTGGCAGTTCCAGTTGATATGATACTTCTCCTCGGCGATTCAAAATCTATAAGGGTCCGATATATCTGGGGGCGAGCTTTCCTTTTGAGTTGGAAACATTGCATTCCTTTCAAGGGTGATACTTTGAGATACAGAATATCTATAGAGCGAAGGCTAGATCTCGATGTCTCTTGTCAACATAACTCTTCTGTCTGGATTGGGCGGTCTTAAGGTGCCCACGGATCTTGTGAACTTTCTCTTCTGCTTATCTTAGGATGTTGGGTCCTAAAATCTGACTCTCTCCTACTTCCGACCAATTCAGTGGGGTACGACACTTCCTTTCGTACATAAACTCAAATGGGGCCATTTGCAAACTAGCTTGGTAACCGTTGTTGTATGAAAATTCTGCGAAAGGCAGACAGTCCTCCCATTTAGATCCATATTGCAATACACAAGATCTCAACATATCTTCGAGTATCTGGTTTACTCGCTCCGTTTGTCCATCACTCCGTGGGTGATAAGCTATGCTGAAATCCAATCTTGTTCCTAACCCTTCTTGGACTTTCTTCCAAAATCTCGTGGTAACCTGGGTTCCTTGATCCGACACAATGTTCTTGGGGACTCCATGTAAACTGACTATCCTAGCAATGTACAACTCTGCTAGCTTCGAACTCTGGTAAGTGGTCTTGACTGGTAAGAAATGTGCTACTTTGGACAGTCTATCCACTATGACCCAAATAGAGTCATTTTGCCTACTAGATGTAGGCAAACCGGTGATGAAATCCATTCCAACTAAATCCCATTTCCATTCTGGAATTTGCAAAGGTTGCAAAAGTCATGCGGGTCTCTGATGTCCCGCTATGACTCTCTGACAGATATCACATTTGTCTATGTAGCTTCCGATTTCTCTCTTCATCTTATGCCACCAAAATTGCTCCTTCAAATCCTGATACATCTTGGTTCCTCCAGGATGGATGGAGTAAAGAGTATCATGGGCTTCTTGCAAAATAGCTTGTTTCAACTCTGAATCTGCTGGTACATAGATACATCCTTTGTACCACAAAACTCCTTCATCTTCGGTGAATCCGGGTACCTTCCCTGTACCGATACGATGTTTGATTCCTTAGATACTAGCATTTCCTTTCTGCGCCTCCTTGATCTAACTGATCAAAGTGGGTTGAATTTCTATGCTAGCCAAAAATACTTTACTAACTAGCTCCACTCTGAAATCTTCCAACTCCTTATGCAAACTTGGCTGGGCTTCTTTTATCATGGTGTTCAATCGACACGACAATCTGCTAAGGGCATCTACTACCACATTGGCTTTGCCCGGGTGATAGTGAATGTCCAGATCATAGTCCTTGATTAAATCTATCCATATCCTTTGCCTCATATTCAACTCCTTCTAGGTGAAAATATACTTCACACTCTTGTGATCCGAATAAATATCATAGTGGTTACCCATGAGGTAATGCCGCCATGTCTTCAAGGATAAAACTATGGCTGCTAGTTCGAGGTCATGGGTAGGGTAATTCTACTCATGTTGCTTCAGTTGTCGGGACAAATAGGATATGACTTTGCCTTCTTGCATCAACAAACATCCGAGACCAATCTCGGATGCGTCACAATACACATCAAAAGGCTTCATGATATCCGGCATAATCAAGATTGGGGCTAAAATCAATCTCTTCTTGAGCTCTTGAAAACTTGCTTCACATTTTTCCGTCCATTCAAACTTCTTATCTTTCTTCAACAATTGGGTCATGGGTCTTGCGATGCTCAAAAATCCTTCTACGAACTTGCGGTAATATCCCGCTAAGCCGATAAATGCACGAACTTGGGTTTGAGTGATTGGTTCTTGACATTCTTCAACATCCTTAACCTCGGCGGGATTGACAGCAATTCCTCCTGACGACACAATATGTCCTACGAATCCTACTTACTTTAACCAGAACTCACATGTGCTAAACTTGGCATACAACTGATGCTCCCTAAGGGTTTCAAGGATGGTCCTCAGGTGTAGCTCATTGTCGTGGTATTGCCAACGAGTTCGCCATGGAGGGGTCCTCACAGTGCGTGTTTAGAGACGTGGGGGAAGGCGGACGGTTGATGGGTATGAGGTAACACAGCTTACCCAGGTTCAGATACCACGACGGTGGCAGAATCCTACTCCTCCTATAAATCACTATAAGGGCAATACGCCGAGTTACAGAGATAAGTTCGTTGTGCGAGGTTGTCTGAGACTATAAGTTATTGTGCCCTAAAGGCTCCCATAGGCCCGACTTATATAGTCGCCAGGTCCTTGGGTTACAGGGAAAAGCCCTAGCCGGACAGGTTACAGAGTCCTATACCGTCTATTACTAGTCTTGTGTATCTTGCACTCCAAGGCTCCGGGTATGGTGGTGACTCCACCGTAGCCTTCGTTTATCCGGCATGGGCCTCCCTTCTGGATCCATCTAACTGGGCCGCCCAGCAGGCCATGGGCCATGCTACCAATTGTGGGCCACCCGGGTTATCCGGATAGGAGACATGCTATGAGGATACCCATATAGCATATCCCCAACAGTAGCCCGTGGAGAACTCCGAGATCTTGCACCGTCTTGACTCTTCATGTGGAATGCTCCGTCTAGATGGATGTCGGCAAATCGTCAAGCAATATCTTGTAGTCCTCCCAAAGAACCCTGCAAGGTTTTCTCCGTCTTCAACACGTAAGTCGGAGAAATGCTGAATCTTCCATCGTACTCTTCCGTAGCCAGACTGGATCCGTCCATGCCGGAATCTTCTGATGTGACGGCTCATCTGCCTATGTCAGCTAGGACGACACAGGCTCAGGTCAGTGACGCCTCGTGACTCACATATGCAGAGAACGCAATCATGTACGATTTTCCCGCGTGAGCGATACGAACCGTTGGCGGCGACGGTTGGAGACGTGGCGAAATTTCCACGCATGTTCGCGAACACGTCGTCTACGCGGCAACCGTCCGATCAAGCTGCATGAATCTTGACATTGGTGATGATAAATAGTAACTGTGGTGGAATTTATACCTTTTAACTCATTCTCTCCTCGTATCATCTTCTTCCTCCAGCACATGCCTCCTCGAGCTCTCCACGCCGAACTCGCGAAAAACCCTAGCCTCAATCCGCACCAGTCACATCCAACCTCTCTCCATGGCCAGCAGCAGCACCTCTCCTTCCATAGTGGCATCGATTAAAGCCGCGGCGAAGCCGGCGAGCTCTATCGTTGTGCCCCCAGAGGGCTTGGTCATCCCTGCCTCGACGGTGATTGAGTCCACCGGCGGCGACCACAATCTGGCGGCGCTGGAGCCGTTGGAGGAGGAGCTAGATTTGCACAAGGGCGACTGGCGCGGCTTAGATATCACAGACCGTGACATCTAAGAGCTGATCGCCGAGGGCTACCTCCCTGCGACGGAGGGGCTCGCCTGGAGGGTGGCGGCGGCCGGCGAGGTGGCACCTTCTCCCCAAGTCGGAGAAAAGGTGTACCTCAAAGCCCAACTAGTACGCAGCGTCTCCTTGCCCATCTCCAACTTCTTCCTCTCCGTCTTGAACCACTACAGAGTCCAGCCCCAGAATCTTTCTCCCAACAGTATCTTAGCGCTTAGCAACTACGCGGCGCTCTGCGAGGGTTACTTAGGGATAAAGCCTAGGCTAGACCTCTTCGTGTACTTCTTCACCGTCAATCGTGAAGCCGAAGCTAGTAAGGAAGAACTTAGGAACTGCGGCACTATAAGCTTCAAGATCCGACCTGGCTGGCGGTTCCCCGACATCGTTGGCCACGAGTCCTACAAAAATTGGCAACGGACGTACTTCTACGTCCCAGACATTCCTCTGGCTGGACAAAAAGTGACGTACCCGGACTTCGTAGACGGAGCCTCCGCTGAAGCCTCGTCATGGAGATCCCAGGCCTCCCTTCACTCCGACCTCGATGCTTCCCGCTCCATAAGGCAGATAGAATGGTTCGTAGAGACGGGTTTGACCGGTTTGGACCTAGCCATGTGCTGGTTCATCAGGAGAATCCAACCTCTACAGCACCGCGCGAAGCTCATGCACGAGTATACCAGCGATAGAAGGGATAGCCTCCGCATCTCCGTGGACAACTTCTCGAGCGACTCCGTCAAGCTCCGCCTTAAGGACATCGTCAAGGTGAAGGACAAGAAGCGTGGCTTCACATCACCTACGACATGTTCGTAGATGACAAGTGCCCAAAGGTAGGTATTTATTTTCCGTGTATGACATATACTCTAGTTCTTCCGTCTTGAAAATGTCATCTCATCTAACACGGTGACTTCTCACTTAACAACTTAGCGATCTAGAGGAGGACAACCTGGCTGCCCAAATCTACAATCCAAAGATGAAGGAAGTCACGGTCGTGTCTGACGATGATGCTCCATTGGCGCGAAAGCGGAAGATCTCCACTTATGACGATGCCGACGGAGGCAAGAAGAAGAAGACGGAGGGTGGAGCCTCCAAGAAGACTACCGCCGCCATGGAGGCGGAAAATAGGAAAGTTACCGGGATCCCCTTTGCCAAAGCACCCCCACTTGTGTAAGCTTCGCTTCCTCCGACATTGTCTATTTATCTGTCTTGTTCCTGTACTTATGCATTTTGCACGTTTTAGGAAGAAAGCCACGACCAGCCTCAAGAAGACCTCCAAATTGGGGGCTTCTAGAACCATCAAGGACATGCTGCATCGCGACGCATCTCCCGCCATCGCCCCTACCACTCCCTCTGTCAAGCCTTCGTCTGCCCCGACAAGCTCAAGAGCTAAGGAGGCATCTGGCCCTTCCGCCATGGAAGTGGACTCAGGTGCCTCTACCGAGGTTGCTGTCGTCGGCAAGCAGGCGACGCAGGAGAGTGCCGCCCACCAAATGGCTGAAGCTCCGGCTAAGGATGCCATCGGTGTCGGTAAGGCGGTGGTGGAAGCAGGTACCTCTGTCGTTGGCGGCGCCCCCACGCCCAAGAAAACCATAGCCTATCCAAAGATAGTCTATCCGGTACTTATACCGGGAAGCACTGCTTTGGTCCCTGGTGCGGCACCGACATCTCCGACGTGCGATCTAGAGGAGCTCCGCCGACAAGTAGAAATCTTGCAAGGAAATAGCGAATCCTTTGGCAAGCTGCTGTCCGAGAGTGCTACAAACCTCAAGATCATTGCACTTGTAAGTTTTATTTGCCTTTTGCATTTCATATGATTATCCCACTGTAGCCCCCGAGGATGTAGACGGAAAAACCATAAGTTTTTGAATCTATATGCTCTAAGAGGGACTAAGTTAGAAAACCTCTCACTGTAGCCCCCAAGCATATAGGTGGAATGAAATATTCCGACTAGATGCTTTAAGAGTAGCATACGCAGTGTTTATAAATTTCCATACTATAGCCCCCAAGCCTCTAGTTGTAACTGAATTAGTTCCGACTAGATGCTTAAAGAAAAGCTAAGCATATATCCGAGTTAAAAACTTTATACTGTATCCCCCAAGCCTCTAATAGAAAACTGAATTAGTTCCTACTAGATGCTTAAAGAAAAGCTAAGCATAATGCTAAGTCAAAAACTCTTGTTGTAGCCCCCGAGCGTGTAGGTGGAAAATTTCCGGCTAGTTGCTCCAAGCAGACCAAACAACGTTTTAACTTTGACCTTTTTTTCCACAAAACGAGAGTGCTTGGAGGGTCATGAACAATGACAAGTACCAGAAGATGCGCGCAGACCTGGAAGCTGAAAACGGTAAAACTGCCTTCTTGAAGGAACAGATCACCAAGAGCAAGTGTCTGTTTTCTTTTTCGCATTCCGACTTGGTTTTGTGCCCATATTCTCCGAATACTCACTCTGTACTTTGCTTTCTCCGACTTGCAGAAAACATCACCAAGGCCAAGAATATTGTCGAGCAATCCAAGCACATTCAAGAGCTGGATAGCGAGAACAAAATTCTTAAGCAGGAGAGGAGGGACATGCTGAAAATGCATGAGGAGTCGATGAAGGCCCTGCAGGACTCCGCCACTAAGGAAATCAATCGCTTGAAGTAGGAGATTGCGATCTTAAAAGATCAGAAGCAAGCTGTCAATGAGCAGAATCAATGCCATAGCAAGGCGTATAAGCTCCTCCAACAAGAGAAAGAATCCTTGGTGGACACCCTCTGGCAAGCTGAGGCCAGCATCTTCAGTAAGGTTTCTCCGTCTTGGATTTCTGTAGTCTGGGTACTCTGAATTGTCGAACTCATGCGCTCCTTGTCGGAATTTGCAGCTCCTATGGGTTTAACCCGATCGCCTCCTCCAGCCAAGGAATGCATGGTTCTTGCCGGCAACTTCATCAACACCACCATCACGCAAGCCAAAGAGATCGCCAAGCCCCTCCAGATAAATATCAAGGCATCGGACTCCATGGCGAAGTACTCAAAGATTCTGTGCCGAGTCCCCGAGCGTATCACAAGCTGGAAAGCTTCATGTGCACGGGCTGGCGCAGGGATGGCACTGTCAATGGTGAAGGCACACTACAAAGATGCCGACATCGACACGGTGACCTCTGGCATTCCTGACGTAGACGATGATGGCAAAGAGATTAACCATGAATCCATCTTAGCGTCGCTCGCGGGCTATGACACCAGAGTTGCCGAATTGGTAGACGTCAACGTCTTTGTGCCAATGAACACCATCGACAGCGGCAACCAAGGTTCCTCCGAGTCCCTCCACAGCGCCGACTTTGAGGGTGGTTCTCCGACTGGTGATGACGCTTCTTCCAAGTCACCTGCGCCAAAGGAATGAAGAACAACTTTGTAATATTTGTTTCACCTTTGGTGCATATGCGGAAAAAACTTTTTTATGTAACTTAAGGCAGAAAACAATAGTTGTTATTTCTTGCTGCTCAAGAACTAGTTTCCAGCATGTATATATTTTTAAGCAAGTGCTGGCTTATCCATTACTTTGGTTCTTATGTTTGACCTTTCGTGAGTCGAAAGACTCGTTGTCGGAACCATGCGCTTAGGCGATGATGCCCAATGGCACCGTCAATAACCTAAGCACAAAATCTACGACAATAAGTGCCAAAAAGTCACTACTCCAGAATCCACATAAAAACGACAAAGAACATGTAGACCAGAAAACTTAAGCTAACTCCCGTAGGCGGAATTTTCACAAGTGCAATTGCAAAACTTGTGCATAAAGGTTTTACATGATCCAAAAATGAACAATAAAGGAGGTAAAAGACTTAGAAAAATGAGTGAACCAGAGAGCTTTATTTCATTGATCATATAAGAGGTACACAATTAGATAAAAAATACTAAGTGTAAAAAGGACGTAGCTGTGCTATGTTCCAGGGCCGATCAAGCTCTAGGTAGTCATCATCCGGGTCACATCACTTATGCTTATGATGCCCATTGGGTCTATCCTTCAGTTCATGATTGTCAACAAGGTAGTAAGACCCATTGAGTAAAGCCTTTCTTATGATGAACGGTCCTTCCCATGGCGGGGATAATTTGTGTGACTTCTTCTGCTTAAGTCGGAGCACCAAATCCCCCTCTTTAAACGAGCGATGCCGAACGTGGCGACTATGGTAGCTGCATAGATTCTTCTGGTAGATGGCGGATCTTTGGCATGCCAAAACGCGCTCCTCCTCGAGAAGGTCCACATATAGGCGTCTGGATTCTTCAGCGTCATCTTCGTCGTAGGCGGCAACTCTTGGTGCATCGTGAAGGATGTCGGAAGGCAGGATGGCTTCTGCTCCATATACCATGAAGTAAGGGGTGTAGCCGGTGGATCTGTTAGGTGTAGTTCATAAACTCCACAGCACAGATGGCAATTCTTCTGCCCAGGCTCCAGCTGCTCTATGTAGCGGTGCCTCAAGACGTGGCTTGATTCCCTGCAGAATTAATCCATTGGCTCGCTCAACCTGACCATTAGATTGTGGGTGTGCCACAGATGCAAGGTCAAGTCGGGTGCCTTTCTCCCAACAATAAGCCTCCACTTCTCTGAGTGACAAATTGCTGTCGTTGTCGGTGATAATGCTATGTGGGAGACCAATCTCACCACTAGATCCCGGACAAACCCGAGGGCAGTTGCCCCATCAAGCTTTCTAATGGGTTTAGCTTCTATCCATTTAGTGAATTTATCAACTCCTACAAGCAGCTGCGTAAACCAACAAGGTGCCATCTGTAACGGTCCCACCATGTCTAGCCCCCAGACTGCAAACGGCCAAGTTATTAGTACTATTGGCAATTCTTTAGCAGGAACATGTGGTTATCGGGCGTAATACTGGCATCCCATGCATGTCTCAATCAGCTTGTCGGCGTCCGCCTTCACGGTCATCCAGTAAAATCCTTGCCGGAAGGCTTTCGCGACCAACGATCGAGGAGTGGCGTGATGCCCGCAATCTCCGAGATGGATTTCGCGTAGGATTTCCATAACTTCTAGCTGGGAAACACACTTTAGGTATACACCAGTAGTGCTCCTTTTGTAGAGTTGCCCATTGATCATGGTATAACCCTTTGCTCGTCGTACTATTTTCCATCTTTCAACCTCGTCGTCGGACAAAGTTCTGTGTTCGAGATATTCCATCAACGGTTTTGTCCAAGTCGTAGGGACCTTGGTCACCATGTTGACGAAAGAGTCAGCTCTATTCGGGTTGTCGATGTCGGCTCCCTTCACAGATGGTGTGCGCAGGTTCTCTAGGAAAACTCCTAGCGAAATTTGCTTGTGCCCTGATCCAAGCTTAGACAGCAGATCAGCCTCCTCATTTTGCTCCCTAGGCACATACCTTACTTCATAGCCCAAGAAGCTCTTGGCTATCTCATCCACTTCGTCTCAATATGCCACCATCATAGGGTTCCGCGCATTCCAGGTGCCAGCCACCTGCTGGGCAACCAAGTCGGAATCTCCACAACAAACTATGCGCTTGATGCCAATATCCTTGGCTACACGTAGTTCGTGAATGATTGCTTCATACTCCTCCATGTTGTCTATAGCCTCGAAGTGGATCAGCAGAACGTAGTGTAGCATCTCCCCTGTTGGTGACTGTAGCAATACACCAGCCCCCAAGCCATTGAGCAGCTTTGATCCGTCAAAGTGCATCACCCAGTACTCTGGTTCCGGCAACAGAGTAGCGTCTGGCATCTCCGTCCAATCTACAAGAAAATCCGCCAAGGCTTGTGACTTGATAGAGTCGCATCTCTTGTAAGTGATCTCGAAGGCGGTAAGTTCAATGCCCCACTTCGCGACCCTTCCTGTAGCGTCACTGTTGTTGATTATGTCGGACAGTGGAGTCTTGCTCACCACTGTGATTGGGTGCTCCTGAAAGTAATGCCTCAGCTTCCGAGAAGCAAGGAATACTCCATAAGCTCTCTTCTGGTAGTGCGGGTAACACTGCTTGGACTCCGTCAAGACCTCGCTCACATAGTAAACTGGTCGTTGAACTCCGTGCACATAGCCTGGTTCCTTCCGCTCTACCACGACGACGATGTTGATTACCCGGTTGGTTGCCGCCATGTAGATTAACAGGGGCTCACCAGGCTCGGGGGCTGCAAGGATAGGCGCTGAGGAAAGAATCTCCTTGAGCTACTTCAATGCTGCATCTGCTTCGTCTGTCCATGTGAATTTGTCCGCCTTCTTCAGCAATTTGTACAGCGGCTGAGCCTTCTCTCCAAGTCGGCTGACGAACCGACTAACTGCTGCAACACAACCTGTTAGTCGTTGAATGTCCTTTAAGATGGCCTTGATTTTATCTGGATTGACCTCAATTGCGCGCTGGGAAACGATGAAACCCGACAATTTGCAGGCTGGAACCCCGAAGACGCACTTCTTAGGGTTAAGCATCATGTTGTATTTCCGGAGATTATCAAAGGTTTCTTTTAAGTCAGAGATTAAGTCATTTGAATTTTTAGACATCACCGCGATATCGTCCACATAGGCATGAATGTTTCGACCAATTTGGTTGTGAAGGCAACGTTGCATTGTCCACTGGTACATAGCACCTGCATTATTTAGCCCAAAGGGCATCGTGACATAGCAAAACGTGCTGTATGGGGTAGTGAACGAAGTGGCCAATTGGTTCGACTTCCTCATCTTGATCTGGTGGTATCCTGAGTATGCATCGAGAAAACACAAAATTCCGAGCCAGCCGTCGAGTCAATGACTTGGTCAATGCGAGGAAAAGCAAACGGATCTTTGGGACATGCTTTGTTCAAGTCGGTGTAATCAACGCACATTCTTAATTCATTGGTTCCCTTTTTGGGGACAAGTACAGGATTGGCCACCCATTGGGTGAGAAGGACTTCTCGGATAAATGTAGCCTTAAGTAACCTAGATATCTCTTTGCCAATGGCGCGTCTCTTCTCATCTCCAAAGCGTCGTAGAGGTTGTTTCACTGGTTTGGATTTTGGTTCAATGTTAAGCTGTGCTCGGCAAGTTCCCTAGGTACACCTTTCATGTCGGCAGGTTGCCAGGAAAAGATGTCCCTATTCTCATGGAGGAACTCAACGAGCATTCTTTCCTATTTAGGATCCAGGTTTGTCCCAATGGCGGTGACCTTGGATGCATCGCCTACCACAAGTTCCACCGGCTTGGTATCGATGGCGGCCTTGAACGCAGGAGAGGAGTCGGAGATCTGATTCTTCGACGCGGGCATCTCTGAGTCATCGACCTTGCTCTGGATCTCTTTGAATTCTTTGTTGTAGAGGACAGCTTCTGCAACAGCTGCTTCATTGATCTCGCAGTCCCTTGCCTTGGTAAAGCTTCCGGATACGGTGATGATACCGTTTGGTCCGGGTATCTTGAGTTTGTTGTAGACGAAGAATGGTTTGGCCATCAACGTGTGAAATATGTCGCGGCCGAATATGACGTGGTACACGCTCTTGAAGGGGACTACCTCGAAGGTCATGCGCTCTTGAAGGTAATTGTTAACATCGCCAAAGGCAACCTGAAGTGTAATGCACCCAAGGGACTGAGCCTCCCGACAAGGAACTATGCCGTGGAAGATGGTGTTGGTCCGCCTTAGGTTTGCCTCCGTCAAGTTCATCTTCTGCAGTGTATCCAGGTAAATGATGTTGATGCTGCTTCCACTATCCACCATACACTTGGTGAACTCTACACCGTCAATCAAGGGGTTGATGACCATGGCGTACTGGTTCTTCGTAGGTATAAGGTCTGGGTGGTCCATCATGTCCCAAGTAATTGGAACCTCCGACCAGCGCAAGTACTGGGGAACTGGGGGAGAGTAGCCATCAGGATCCTCAGAGAGTTCTTCTGTTGTCGGATGGTGGGGGTGCCAAGGAAAGTGTGGTAGACTCGAGCCTTCTTCGCGAAGGGGTTCTTGCCCTTGTCGTCGCTCTTGGCGGCGTGCTTGGGGTCAACGTCCTCGTCCATGTCACTTGAATCCTTGGACTCCTCATCCTTATTCTTTCCCTTGCCCTTGCCTCGTGGTCTGTTCTTCCGACTTCGCTTGTAGATGGACTCCGGGTCTTCCTTGAGGTCGTTGATGAACTTGAAGTGTCGGTTGGTATGGGTGGCCTTGCCATTGATGTCGAGGTGTACAAGGCATGGCATATCGCAGTACTCCTCGTAGGTTTGGGGAACGCGGAGCGGCGCCAAGGTGGTTTCACTTCCTCGCTGGTGCCCACGACCAGCTCCCCTTCCTCGGCCATGTTGTCCGCCATCACCTCGTCCTACAAAAGTCATAGCGACCATGTCGGTAGATTGCTTTCCTCTGAGCTTGAGTTGGAACGGCCGTTGTCGGCAAGGAGCCACGAGCATCGTCGTCGGCAGCTGCGAACTCACTGGCCAACTAGATCATCTGATTCAAGTCAAGCTGGTGATTGTCCTGCAAGCGCTTCAGCTTATGTCGGAACAACGTGCCCCTTTCCAACCCATCGATGAAGGCGGCCATGGCGGTCTGAGCGTGCACTCCTATGCAGGAATTCTACATGTCCAGCCAGCGGGAGAGGTAGGCGCGAGATGTCTCGTCTTTCTCTTGCACGCACCGCTGTAGATCGCCAACAGTGCAAGGACGATTGTATGTACCCTCAAAGTTCTTGGTGAACGCTTCTTGCATGTCCAACCAATTGTAGATGGATTTCTCCAGAAAGTCGTCGATCCATTGACGGGCCGTGCCCGAAAACATTAACGGGAGGTACTTGACGGCGACGTAGGGGTTGCCTCCGGCAATCTCCACCGCGTTGTCGTAGTCCTGCAACCATGTGGCCGGTTTGGCGGTGCCGTCATAGGGCTTGATGGTCTTGTCAATCCGGAAACCTTTGGGGTAAGTTGTTGACCATATTGCAGGTCCAAAGCAACATGGTCCCAGATATGGTCCTTCCCGGGCCTCGTGGATCTTATCGATCCGCGAACGTGCATCGTATGGCTCCGGGTTCTTCTTCTTCTTGTCAACAGGGGATGGGTTGCGTGAACGGCGCGGGCCTTCTCCGCCATGGTGACTGCTTGGTGGTGACAGAGGCGGAGGTGGCGGTGGGTTAGCCTTCTTGCTGTTACCCTCCTGCGACGCCTCACGCCTGTCACGGTTGCTTGTCGGACGCGGAGGGTCATGGTGTGACCTGCTCCTGTGTCCTTGGTTGCGCTCTCCGTCATGACGGGTCTGCTCCGCGTTGTCACGGATGACGATGCCGCACTGCTTTGGTGGGGCATATCCGTACGATGGTGAGCCTTGTAATCTTCGCGATGTCGGGGGGACCGGGGGCGATGGGCGACGAGGTCGGGCCTTTTCTCCGTGGTCGGAGGATATGGGGATAGCATCCTTCATGTTGCACGCATCCCTCCGTCTTCGTTCTGATGAACCCGTCTGGGACCCGACATCAAGAGGAGATCTGTCCCTTGGCGGTTTATACTGGCTAGACTGGCAAAGCGCTGGGTCGGACTCAAGCCTCTGAGAGGTGGCCTTTTCCTGCTGCTTCACTGCCTTGTCCACTAGGTCATAGACCTGTTCCACTACTTCGGGCGATCTATCCTGCTCCAGAAGGGTCTTGGCGACTGCGAGGTTAAGGAGTGGGGTGGGCATCACCTGCTTGCCTTCACTGTCAATGTATGACTTGGCTTGTGCCGGCTTCGAGGGAGCCCATCCTAGGTTGCGCCGTACACCAGGATCGTTGATGACGCGAGCCGGAGCTTTCTTGGCCTTCTGCTACTGCAACAAAGTCTTGTACTCGGCCTCCATTGTCTAGCTTTCTCTATGGACTTCTGCACGTTGACCAGATCTCGATCTAGCATAGAGCCTTGCTCCGCGATGGCCTGCGGTTCCTCCAGCAGCCATTGGCGCTTCTCGTCAAGCTGGGTCACGTTCCGGATATGAGCGACGGTCAGTGGCTCGACGAGGAGATTTCCGTACATCACTCTATCAGCTGGAGTAACTTGGGCTGCTGCAGACATAGATGCCGGAGGCGGCAAGTTTGCGGTGTTGTTGTTGCTCGGGCCGGTGCCGAGTTCCTGCGGCTGCTGCACTGGGTTAGGTGGAGGAGGCATGACCTTTGCGCGATCATCGTCAGCAGCAATAAGTGGCCCCTTCCCCTTCTCCAGCGCTGTAGGCGGAGCTCGTCCGGGTTGATCTTCATCCATCGTCGTCCCAATGGTGACGAACACCCCTCGTGACGTGACGGCATTGTTGGCTGGCTCGTCGCGCGTGTACTCCTCCTCCATCTCCTGCATGGCAGAGTCTAGTTCTTCTAGACTGAAATCTATCTCCTCTGAATCTGCACTGAAGTCAGTGTAAAACGCGTCAATAACAGAGTCGGAGGGTGCCAGGACTTCCTCGATGACGGGCGGTGGAGGTGCAACAGCAGCGACGATGACTGTAGGTGGCGGCGCAGCTGTGATGATGGTGGCCAGTGGTGGTGGCTGAATTGGAGGACCTCCGTCAATGAGAACAAGCGCTTTCTGGGCTGCTGTGTCAGCCTCCGCGTAGTTGTTGATGGTGCTCACCATCTCCTCAAGGGTAAGGCGTCCTGACGCCTGCTGGCGTCTTAGAGAATGTCGGAGAAGCGTGCCAGGGTCCAGTCCTTCCACGAAGTGATACAAAGCATTATCATCGGGGTAGTGGGCCAGATCGGCTCGTATACGGAGCCACCTGGCCAAGTAATCGTGGGGGGTTTTGCCCTCTCTCTGAACGTAACGCGCTAGATCGAAGATGGTAACCACTCCGACGAACTTGGATCTTTGTTGTCCAGATGCATGGGCGAAGCCGGCGGATTTGCAGGGATCTTCCACCTTTATATTCTGCACAGGGGCGGTTTGGGTGGGCCTTGAATTTTTCTGATCTTTGCCGACAAACTCCGAAGAGAGATACGACATCGATCCTTCCGCGAACGTAGGCGGTCCGTGCGGGCCTTGAATTTTTCCGATCTTTGCCGGCAAACTCCAAAGAGATATCCGACATCGATCCTTCCGCGAATGTATCCTGCCCGTAGGCGGTCCGTGCGGGCCTTGATGCTCCTCCGACTCCCACGGAACTAGTGCCCGAGTCGGTTTCGCCAATGAAGAGGTGGATGTCTCCGATAGGAACGATCGAACACCGCGTAGGGTTCGTCTTCGCCGGGATCCAGAACTCGTCGGGAGGGACGATCGGAACGTTTCTGGAGAAGAGAATGTGACCGATGGCTACGGTTTCGCCGATTCCCGCGAAGATCTTGGTCCTCGCCCGCTGAAGAGCCTGAAGCGCCTCTTGCCCCACGATGGGCGCCAACTGTCGTGGTATTGCCGACGAGTATGCCATGGAGGGGTCCTCACAATGCGTGTTTAGAGACATGCGGGAAGGCAGACGGTTAACGGGTACGAGGTAACACAGCTTACCCAGTTTCAGATCCCACGACGGTGGCAGAATCCTACTCCTGCTATAAATCACTATAAGGGCAATACGCCGAGTTACAGAGATAGGTTCGCTGTGCGAGGTTGTCTGAGACTATAAGTTATCATGCCCTAAAGGCTCCCATAGGCTCGACTTATATAGTTGCCAGGTCCTAGGGTTACAGGGAAAAGTCCTAGCTGGACAGGTTATAGAGTCCTACACCCTCTATTACTAGTCTTGTGTATCTTGAACCAAGGCTCCGGGTACGCTGGTGACTCCACCATAGCCTTCCTTTATCCGGCATGGGCCTCCCTTCTGGATCCATCTAACTGGGCCGCCCAGCAGGCCATGGGCCATGCTACCAACTATGGGCCACCCGGGTTATCCGGATATGAGACATGCTATGAGGATACCCATATAGCATATCCCCAACACTCATGGTCTTCTTCTGATTAGGAATAGGTCAGAATGTCATCGATAAAAACAACGACAAACTTATCTAGAAAGTTCATAAAAATCTTATTCATGAGATTCATGAAATAAGCGGGGGCATTGGTTAATCCATTAGACATGCCAGTGTACTCATACAATCCATATCTGGTGGTAAAGGTTGTCTTTGTAATATCCGTTGCGCGAATCATGAGTTGATGATAACCAGTTCTAAGATCAATCTTAGAAAACACTTTGGCACTAGTCAACTGGTCAAACAGATCTTCTATCTTTGGCAGTGGGTACTTGTTCTTAATGGTGACATCATTCAGCTTCCGATAATCCGTGCATAAATGGTTACCTCCATCATTCTTATCCACAAACAAGACAGGTGATCTCCATGGTGATGCACATGGTTGAATCAGACCTATCTCCAGCATAGCATCCAGTTGCTTCTTTAGCTCCGCTAATTCAGACGGGTTCATACTATAAGGTCTCTGAGCTATGGGTCCAGTTCCAGGGATTAGTTCAATGATAAACTCGATATCCCAATCTTGTGGCATACCGGGCAATACATCTGGGAATATGTCAAGGTATTCACAGACTACTCGGACTTGGTCAATGGTTGGTTGGGCTAGACTCTTGTTGCACATGAATTGACGGGGCAAAGTTTCAGATACATGCTCTACTGATACTCTAGTGGTACTAGTCATGGTTATGGGTTTCTTGGCATAGTCGATTAATCCTTTGTGTTTCGACATCCAATCCATTCCTAGTACTACTTCGAAACCTTTGGTTCCAAGTACTATTAGATTAGCATAAAAATCTATCCCATGGATTCTGATAGGTACGGCCTTGTAAATTTGTCTAGCTTTGGTGGTTGGACCAGGTATTTGAACTATCATAACATGCTTCAATTTTGTTGGTTGAATCTTACTAGTACATGCAAATTCTTCTGTAACAAACGAGTGCGATGCTCTAGAATCAAAGAACACTCTTACAAGTACTGAGTTAACAGAAAACATACCCAGCACGACATCTAGCGCTTCCTGAGCTTCTTCAGCATTCTTGTGAAACAGACGGCCATTGCGGTTGAGCGAGTTCCCTGGGGCAAATCTCCTTCCAAGCTAAACACGGCGCTGCTGTTGAGCTGGTGCATTCACATTGGTGGCTGCTGCAAGCCTCTTGGGGCACTCGTTGGAACAGTGACCCTTGACTCCGCATTCAAAACAAGTAACCTGAGTGTTTTCTTTTCCTGCAATAGGCACGACATTGTTTCCAGTCCTTGGGGCAGTATTGGTGTTGTTGAGGTTGTTGTTGTTGGGCTTGGTTGGTGCACGGTTGAAATTGTTGGAGTTGTCGGGGTTGTTGTTGTGGTTCACTCCAGTCCTTGGATTTCCTCCTCCATGGTTGGGATAGTTCGGACGGGTCATAGGGGGTGTATTGTTTCTCGGGGCATATCCTGCAGACGGGTTGGGGAGATACTACGAGGTATGGTGGGTTCCTGGTTGATGCATCATTCGACGCTTGCGATTCTCATTGGCTTGGTTGATCTTTCCTTCCATCTGGATTACAAAATCCACTAAGGCTTCAAGTTTCTCAAAGGGAATGTTGAATAACACCGTCTACATCTCATCATGCAGACCGTTCAAGAATCTCTCCTTCTTATTGGCTTCAGTGTCAATCTCATATGATGCATACCTAACTAAAGATAGAAATTTGTCATGGTACTCAATTACTGTCATCCTCCCTTGCTTCACTTCTCTGAACTCATCTCTCATCCTCCTGATTAAACCCGGTGGCACATGGGTTCGGCTGAACTTGAGTTTGAATTCATCCCAAGTCATCATATGTCCTCCATTCATGGTGTGAATGCTATTCCACCAAGCTCTTGCATCACCTGCCAGATAATCGGTGGCAAGCAGTACTTTCTCATTGGCCTCCACTCCTTTGAATTCTAGGTTGTTTTCCATGGTCTGCAGCCAGTCATCAGCATCTAACGGCTCTTCAGACTTGGTAAATATGGGCGGATTGGTGTTCTGAAAGTTCTTGAGCTTGGATCCATAGTTGTCCTAGTTTCCATGGCCTTGATTATTATGGGCCATCTAAGATATCTGTTGAAGGGTGGCTAAATTGGCTTGACGTTCAACTCTTCCAGCTTCATGGTCAGCAACCAGCATTTGCAATATTTACAGCATTGGATCCTGAGATGATCTGCTCCCTCCGCGAGGCATCTGAAGATTGAGATAGATCATGAGACAAGAGGGAAAGTTCTAAGGTTCATGGATTTGTTTTTGAAAAGCTTTTAAACTTTGAGTTTGACTCTGGTTTTGCCAACTAGCAACTTGCTTTTCATTCATTCATAGCACCCAATACAAACACATACCAAACTAGGGTAACAGATGGTTTTAGGAACCATTCTGTGAAGCTACGATACAGTGGGACCGGATACAACTCACACCTACGATAGTGCTAAGTGCTACTACTCATTAGAGCCAGTGACTTCTTCATCATCAATGAAGTTGGAATCATCATCATCGGTGTGGAAGTACATGGCTTGGTCCTCCAGGTAGTCATCATCATCGCTGAGGTAGGACTAGGGATCTCCACAAATATCTTCCTCTTTGTTCTCCCTCTCCTCAAGCTGTATGTCCCTCTCATGGATGGTCTCCTCCAAGTCTGACACTTTGTGACGAAGGCGGGCAATAATGTGATCCTTCTTGTCACGCAGACGGCAAAGTGACTTGCGCTCCTTCACAGGGATGGCAAGGGTCTGGTCCTTCTTGATTGCAATGGCATAGTTGTGGTTGGCTTAGGCGCGGACTTTGTCCAACTTCTTCTGCATGTCATACAACATGAAATCGATATGATCCACTTGATGCTTCAGCTCCGGATGTCCCGGTACCTCCAATGGTTGTCCCATAGCATCACGCCTTGCGTAGTACTCAAAGCGAGTGCCCTTGATCTGGTTGTTGATTTGCCCACATAGACGGGCAAGAGCTTCCAGCATAGCCCTGGTTAGTCCGTCTAGCCAGTTATTCTCCCTCAAGCTGAATTGGATTCCCTCTGAGGTGGTTGACTCCATCTTGCCTCTAAGATTTGCAACGATCAGCCATTGTAGTTCTCCTCCTTGCTAATTATTGAGCTGTGCTCCGAACAACTCGGGGTGCGGGTTCTCAAGAAGTTCCGAGAGTTGGCCTAAATCACGCTCGAAGATGAGCTGTCCTCCATTACCCAACTAGTACAACTTGCTATACTTGACTTCCATCTAAAAGAATGTAGGATGAGTAAGTTAGTGAGGTGATCAAGTGTGTCAAATTTTATGTAGGATTGCAAGATTTTTGAGGAACATAAATTTTCTTGAAAGAATCTAAGTGATAAGAATGAGAATAGATTTTCATAAATACTCACTTCTTTTGTTTTGAAACTAAGTTTTTGATTTAAGCGTCCATTCTAACTAGGGTCTCCTATGGTTAGGATGGCTCTAATACCAACTTGTCAACACCCGAATTTTTAATCCCAGATGCCTGTTATGCCATACATCACAATCCCAGGATTACCATTTTTGTGAGACATAACAGATTGGTACCTTAGTTCATCATCCAGTACAAACCATAATAAAGGTCTTACAAATAAAGGATCTCATGATCCAGTCTTAATACAATCAAAGCAGCGACATATATAATAATGGTAGCATGGTCGAAGCTCCATCTTCTGGGTCATAGGCAATGCTAACGATGGGAGATGATCCTAGTTGTCATAGACTTCCTGCTGTCCATCATCCTGGTAGTCCTCCTCATAGTCTGGCCATAGGAATAGCCAGGGACAAAGCCATGAGTACTCTTTAAGTACTCGCAAACTATCACTAACAAGTAAAGTATTTCGAGTAGGAATCCAAAGCTCTAGGTTTATTTGCAAAAATCCAGGTTTATCTCTAACTGAGTTTAGAAGTAAAGAAAACTAGTTTAATGTTTTACAACACCAATGTGGGAACTTAGTTTTCATGTTCACAGCCCTGTTGTGGTCAAGTCAAAGTCATAGTTCATTTCAGAAGTCATTTTGAAAACATCTGACGACGGAACCGTATGGCCATTACAACTGTCCATAACCGCGGATGCGCTTATTTGAATAGTTTGACACTCTGCAAAGGTGGTACACTTTCACCACAACATTCGATACATCCGTCAGGAACAATCCTGAATCACCATACTCAGTATGTGGATAATCAATCTTAACCTTTCAATTACACACCCTAGTATAGGCACCTACCCTCTGAGTTTGGCCTCCTAACCATGACCATTTGTCATCTTGGGAACTGCACAGGTGGAAACTCATCATGAGGTAGCCTCATCTCAAACCTCTTTCACAAGGGAACCCATACTAAGATATATAAACTTCCAGTCAAGCCCTACCCAAATTCGGGTATTGTGGTTGTACGGTAAAATTGAAATGGTATCGCATCCGAACCCAACCATCAATTTTTAAAAAGGCTAAGGCTCATGCCTCAAGATTTTCATCATCAAGTCATCTTATGTTCATAACACATGTCAAAACATTTCATTAGAATGACTCATCATTCCAATTTTTTCATAATCATTTTCACCAATATTCCCATCTAAAGTGATCAACTCTTATGCTTAGCACTAGCCACTAAGCTTGAGGGTATTCACTAATGAGGGGTGCTAATCAAGTGTGACTTATCCAAATCTAATCTCATGCCTCAGTATGACATCTAGTTCTAACTACTTAAGCCATGTTTTATGCTCTTTATGCTACATATAATAACTTTCCAAAATTCACAAGTTACTAAGGGAAGGTAAAGAACTTTGATAAAGAAATAAAATACTAAAGCTTGCAAGTAAATATTGGGATTGGTATAATCAAGGTTGCATAACCAAGGTATGCCTAAGGCAATCTTGTATATGTTATCTATCTTGCATAGGATGGCTTGCAAAGTTGCAAGTGTTAGCTTGCATAGTTAACTTGTATTATGAGGCAGTGGTTGAAGTTCTCTTCTTCTTGTTCTTCTTCTTGTTCTTGTTCTTCTTCTTGTTCTTCTTCTTCTTCTTCGTAGTACTCCTCCTCCTCGTAGCCTTGGTCGGTACTAGAATCTATAAATAAATACGAGGTACACAATCACCAAGCAATACTACCTCTATTTAGCACACAAAGGTTCACACTAGATGATCTAGCATCATCACAATCATCACCTAAAATAAAGACCTAGTGTTATTTATTTTATTCTGGAAAGTAATTTCTACTCATTGAAAACTACTTAAGATTTAATATTCTCCAATTAAAATATGGGATCATGTTGACACATGTCATCACCACATATTTTAATACTTAGGTATGTGATTTAAAGTGGTGTCACAATTTAATAAGTTTAAAATGATTATTTTATATAATTAAAGTGACTAGAAATGCCTATGTAGCATTCTTTTAGTACTAGTCCAGGATTACTGCATCTAAACCTAAATATTTTTACATATTCAGAAAGATCTTGTCAAATGTGATTTTTTGGGAGTTGGAATCAACTCAAAAGTATTTATGGTTGATTTTTGAAAAAAAATTGAATGTGTAAAAGTGTGTGTCTTGTTATTTTTACTACAAGTGATCTATAATTTCAAATGATTTGAATCCAACGGGCTTGGATTGATATTTTCAATACCCTTCTATTAAAATTGGTTTCATGTAATTTGGTTTAGTAAAACTCTTTGAATTGATTTTTGAATCTACTGACTGAACTAGAGTTTGAATAAATTGGAAAATATCTTTTTGAATCTCTGGTGTCGTCGGATTATCGACAAGTACGCCATAGGGGGTCCTAGTGGAGTTGTAAAGATGGGGTGTGAGATGTCGTATGTTCCAGGATGTTAGCAACCCAGGTTTAGATTCCACTGCGGTGATCGGATCCTACTCCTGCTAGCAACCCAGTAATATATCGGCGTAAGCCGGATGTTACAATGGATTACAAGAGAGGTTCGCATGTGCGAGATGATTGTGGTGTTACGATTGGTTGTGTGCCCTAATGGCTCCCATAGGGCCCGTTTATATAGTCAACGGGGCCTAGGGTTACAGGATAGACCTATCCGGCTACATTACATAGTTGGTAACTAGATACAGCTTGGACTACAAGTAATACTACATGCCTAAGTCGGTGACTCTTATGGGCCTTGTCGTAGCCGGAACTGGCTCCTCCTCTTTCTTTGACTGGGTCGCCCTTGAAGCTAATCTCTAACCCATTGGTGGGCCACCCTAGTCAGCGAGTCCTGTCGGTATACCCGGAAAGTAAATCCCCAACAGCATCCCCCGGAAGTCTCCAAGATCCAAAGTCGGATAAATCGTCTAGCTTGATGGTTTCTTCGTCTTGAGAATCTTGAAGGGTTCCCGACAACTTCTTTCATTAATGTAGGATTCTGAGTCAGTTGAGTCGGATATGTTTTGTTCTGACTTTAGTCTTTTCCTTGCCCAGTTTGAAACATAAGCCGGATTTTTCAGCAGCGTGCGGATTGACAACTTTTCAGATCAAGTCCTATCACTGATAGAAGTCCTATCAAAACGACCATTGGTAGGTCCGCTCCTTACGAAACAGAACGCCGTTTCAATGCCTACGTGAAAATCAAGGGGGTGGAAGAGTCGCGAGGAAGCTAACTCCCCCTCCCCTATATGTGTGGCGCTAATCGCGCGTGTTAACGCACGAATATTGACACAGAGACAAATAAAAGAGAGGAGAAAATCCTTTCTCTCACATTCAGCTCTCCATGGATTCATTCATTGCCTCGTCGTCCTCCTCGCGCACTCCGCACCCGTTCGCATATGCACATCTCAAAAAATCTCTCTCCCCACCAGTCCTTTTTCTCCAAGATCAATGGCATCTGCCTCGACCTTAGGAGCGGCGGCGGGTTCGTCGGTAGCGGACGAAAGGAAGATGCGGGGCCTCTGGATCCCTAGCGCCATGGATGACGCTGAGCTCCAGGTTATGGAGAACGAAGCACTCATCATCGCTGCCGCGTAGCGGAGCGAATCAGGGCATGCTGTTCCTGCCCCACGCGATGGAGAGCGGGTGCTGTTCGGCATGCACATCAACCGTTGCCTCAGCTTGCCACCGTCGGACTTCTTCGTTGAGGTCCTCAATCATTATGGTGTGCAACTCCATAACCTTCCTCCCAACTCTCTGCTCGAGCTTAGTACTCATGCTGCTTTGTGCGAGGGGTTTCTTGGCATTAGACCAAGTCTCACCCTTTTCCGGTATTACTATGGTACTCAGAAGAAGTCCATCAACGCCAGTGTTCCTTACACCACCGGCACCCTTAACTTATTCCTTAGGAGAAATCAAGTTTATCCTAGGATTAATGCTATTGAATCCGTCAAACGCTAGGCCGGAACCTTCTTCTATTACAAGGATATTCCGGCTCCTGGAACGGTGCCGCTACCCACCAGAAATCATGGGACGCGGAGGTACCGGAGCTATCGGATATCTTTATCCTCGCCAAGAGATGGATTGAGTTTCTAATGAAGCACAAGGGCCTCCGCGGATCCGACTTGATCCATTGTTGTTTGGAGCGTCGGATCCAGCCTTTACAACATCACGGAGATCGCCTCATTCACTCCTTCACCAGCGACAAGAAGTACATTATGTGGGTTAGCCCAAACCGGATTTCGATGAAGGACTACAAGACCCTCATGTAGTACTTGATCAAGTAGAGAGTGGAACAAAAAGTTCCAGATGTCTCCCTATAGATGTATACGTCCAACTGTCCTATGACTCTGGTAAATATTTCGACTCTATTTTTGCGTTTCGTCGTTCTTTTCTGTTCTTTCTCTGACTCTATTTTCATCGATGCCTTTTGACTTTGTTAGCTCGAGAAACTCTCCGAATCTGAGCTAGCTCCACTAGAGGGCTATCCTTCAGACGATCCATAGGCGACGGAGGATGACGAGGTGCAGGAAGTTGCTGCCCCCGCCTCTAAGAAGCGTAAGGAGAAAGAAGTTGTTGTTACTGCTGGTAGCCAAGTGCTGCCAGTAGTTAAAAAGTAAGCACCCTGTCTTTTATTTTCAGTACTTTCGTACCTTTATTTCTTTCTAGAGAACACCTGATTTTAGGATTTTCGTGTTCTAGAGCTAAATTAGCTTTGTAGAGTAAGACCAAGCTGGACAGCAAGTCGGGCAAGCAGATGCGTCAGCAAAAGCTTGTTGTTTCCCCTGCCGTGCCACCACCAACTCCATTCAGTACTCCATCAGCACAGGAAGCTTCTGCCTCTCCTGATGCTGGCAACATCTCGGAAGCCCTGGTCACCATTGATGATCAGGCAACTAACAAGGGTGAACCTGTTAAGTGTAATGATTTCATGGTAAAATCTATAGGAATGGTGGTTAAAGTGGCTGGCTCCACTATCTCTGTCCTGAAGAGGAAAGAGAAGGAAGAGATACTCAGGCTGGCTGAATCCAGCCTTGAGAAGCAAACCTTGACCCCAGAGGCAGCAAGCTAGGAGCAGGAGGACGTCAAGCTGGTCAGCCTCTTGGACCAAATATTGGTCCGGGATGCTAAAGTACAGTCTAGAAAACTCCTAGCGACGGATGTTCCTTCCCTCACCCTTACCGACAAGGTGTTTCACAGCACCAAGCTCAGATTTGAAAAGTTGCACCTGGAATACATTGTAAGTTTCTGATTCTTATTTGCATTTATTATCATATCCTCTAGCCCCAAGCATAAATCTGGATAAACATCGTTGGTTCCGAGTTGATGCTTTTAGGTTGCAAAAGAACGATGTAGTGTAGCCCCCAAGGCTCGTGCTATAATTTTACTTAGTTAAATTTGTAGCACGAGTCTTAGTAGCCGTCTAACGGTATTTCATCTCTAAACTTACAGAAAATTGCATCTTCCAACTAGGAATTGCTCAAGAACATTTGCAATAAACACAAAGAGATCAAAGCTTTGCGCCTTGAGAATTTGAAATTGAAAATTGAGAAAGATGAAGCAGAAGGTAAATTTTTCCGACTTCCTCTTTGTTAGTTAACTTTTGTCATAGTCAAACTTGTTTTGTCCGACTGATATTTTTCCTTTGCAGAACTGTTGTGCCAGTACAGCAAGATGGTGGAGAAATCCAAGAACTTCAAGGTCCTAGAAATAGAGAATGCTGATTCCGGGACAATCTTGAGAAGCTAACCTTAGAATCGGTGAAATCCGTAGCTTTTGTCCTAGAGTAAAGCAATCATGAGACCATGCGGGTCGAGAAGCTAATAACCCTCCGAGATAAAGAACTAGCTGATCTCAAGAAGGACTTCGATATTCAGAGGGATCTTTCCCAGGACATAGCTAGTGAACTGAACATCCTCCGCAAGGAGCATGCTCAATGGAATCACTCTGTTCTAGGTAAGATTTCTGATTTTTACTTTTTGTTGATTTTTCGACTTCCCTTGCAGTCGAATTTTGAATTTTGATCTTTTCGACTCTCCTACCTCCAAACCTCGCCTCGAGCGCATCAAGCTCGTCGGAGATATCTTGTACGACTTCAGCCAAACTCTTGAAGAGGCTGCCGAGTCCGTCAAGCTTTCCGACTTGCACACAATGTCAGTGCACGAGGTGAGGGACAAGGTAAGGAGATTCTGAAGATTATCAAAGACTAGAAGATCTCCTACGCTCGGACAACTGCCCAGACTGCTCTTACCATGGTGATGAGCCACCACAGCGAGATGGAAATCTGGCATGTCTCCAAAGGTATTGCCGAGGAGGAGGATGAGGGTAACCCAAAGGACATCAAGCCCATCCAAGAGTCTTGTGCAGGTTATACTTGTCGTGTGGCAGAGATGAACAATTATACGATGCCGTTCTTCGGATTCATCATCGTGCCTCCCTCGCCCCAAGATCCAGAAGTTAGCATTGCAGCTTCGAGTCTGAGATCGAGGGCGATAATGTTGTCGACTCCAGCACTCCACCTTCTTCATCACCATCGCCTGACTCTGGAGCATAAACAATTTTTATGCATTATTCTGAAAATTGTGGCAATTTAATGATGGAAACAATGTTTTATTTGTGCTGGTCTTGTAAAAACTAATGCTTTCACTATCGTAGAACTTATGTTTATATACTTTATATGCATGTGCTTGAAAATTTCTTAAGCACTTTGAGTTTCATGCCTATACTTTTCATTTTATCTGGCTCTCTGTCTCGTCCCTTTCATGGGCCAGCCAACATTTAGCACGAAAACTTTACCGAGAAACGGAGCGCAATTGCTAAACCAGTTTAAACTCGGAAACAAAGTCGGCTTCTAGTACCAACAACTCATTACTCGGAAAACACCCGCGTCTAAGAAATCAGATAAAAATCAGAGTATAGACAATAAATTAAATTTTGTACCCTAAGGTAACACTTTTTTAGATATTCAAAAATCGTCACCAGAACGAACATGAGCATAAAGTACTTTCAAGCATTCTGGGATTTTTGAAAAAATGACATGCTCTTTTCGAAATAAGATGGAAAAAACTTCTCAGAGATAACATATGAGGAAACCAATACTTTATTTCACTTTGAACATGTACATATATGATTACAAGGAAATATAACTAAGAATAGAAGGGACGCAGCTGTGCAATATTCCATGGACGGTTTATTTTATCCGGGTCTGTGCTGCCACCAACTCTCTTTCTCTTCCGAGTATCAGGTCTTTCCTTGACTGGTCTCATATCGGTTAAATAATATGACCCATTATGCAGAACTCTGCTAATCATAAAAGGTCCTTCCCAAAGCGGGGAAAGTTTGTGCTTTCTTTTTTGCACAAGTCGGAGAACCAAATCGCCTTTTCTAAAAGAACGGTTTTGTACTCTCTGACTATGATACTTGCGCAACTTCTACTGATAAGCTGTAGATCTCTGTTCAACAACGACATGTACTTCTTCGATTATATCAATATCAATTTGTCGAGAAACTTTTGCATCTTCTTCGATATACGCTTTGACTCATAGAGACTGATGAATTAGATCACTTGGAAGAACTGCCTCTGCACCATAGACCAAGAAGAAAGGAGTATAGCCAGTTCATCTGTTAGAAGTTGTACGTAATCTCCATATCACAAATGGTAATTCTTCCGCCCAAGCCCCCGCGCCCGACGAAGCGGTGCCTCGAGACGAGGTCGTATTCCTTGTAAAATAAGGCCATTAGTTTTTTCGAATTGTCCATTAGATTGTGGATGTGCGATTGATGCAATATCGAGACGGATCCCTTGTTCTTCGCAGAATTCAGCAAGTTCACCCATGGAAAAATTGCTTCCATTGTCAGTAATTATACTGTGCGGATATACGAATTGGATGATTACGTCCTCGACAAACTTTCTGGATGTGGCTCCATCGCAACTTGTTACGGGTTTAGCCTCAATCCATTTTGTAAATTTATCAACCATCACTGGTAGGTTAGTATATCCACATTTTGCCGTGCAAAACGGCCCTACCATATCAAACCCCCAGACCGCGAATGGCCATGTAATAGGGATTATTCGCAGCTGTTCAGCTGGAACATGTGCCTGATGGGCGTACTTTTGGCAGCCTCTGCACGTTTTGACCAATTTATCGGTATCTACCTTAGTTGTAAGACAAAAGAATCCGTGTCGAAAAGCTTTTGCCACTAAGGATCTGGCTGCAGCATGGTGACCACACTCGCCTTCATGGATTTCTCTAAAGATTTCCACTCCTTCTTTCGAAGAAATACATCGCTGAAACACGCCAGAAACACTCCGTTTATAGAGCTCACCATTTATTATAGTGTAGGCTTTTGCTCGTCGGACAATCTGCTGGCTCAAGACTTCTTCTTCGGGTAGTTTTCCGCTTATCAGGAAATCCATATAGGGTTTTGTCCAGCTGGCAAATACAGCCAGAACTGCTATTAAAGGTGAGTCGGATTTCGTCGGATAGTCCTAATCAAGTCCAATTATGGAGGGGACCCTTAAATGCTCTAAGAAAACGTCATCCGGTACTTGTTTGCACGCAGAGACTATTCTTGATAGAGCGCCCGCTTCCTCATTTTCTGCTCGAGGGATGTGTTAAACCTCAAAACCCTCGAATGATTTAGATAGTTCATCCACAACATCTTTATATGCTGCCATGTGCTTGTTTGCGTTGCAGATATCGGATACTTGCTGAGCAACTAAATTCGAGTCTCCGTAACACATGAGTCTTGATATGCCAATGTTTTTGGCCATGCGTATTCCATGTAGCAGTGCTTCATACTCGGCAATATTATTGGTTGTCGTGAAGTGTATTTGCAACACATAGAACAGCTTATCTCCTTGGGGTGATTTGAGCACCACGCCAGCCCCCGAGCCTCCTCCTTCTTTTGATCCTTCAAAGTGAAGGGTCCAAAATCTGAGTCTGGATGACTTGTGTTTTCAGCCGTCTCTGTCCAATCAACAACAAAGTCGGCAAGTATTTGGGACTTGATTGCGGTACATGGTTTATAGTCAATGTCGAAAGCTGCAAGCTCTATTCCCCACTTTGTGACACGTCCAGTGGCGTCGCGGTTATTGATTATATCTCACAGGGGAGCGGTGCTCGCCACTGTGATCTTGTGATCTTGAAATAGTGGCGTAGCTTTCTGGATGCAAAGAACACTCCATAGGCTAGCTTTTGATGATGTGGGTACCGTTGTTTTGATTTTGTCAGGACCCCACTCAGGTGATCAGTTGGCCATTGCACCTTATGCTCGTGGCCTTCCTCCTCGCGCTCGACTACTGTTACCACACTTATGACCTTGTTGGTCGCTGCAATGTAGAGTAAGATAGGTTCTTGAGGTTCTGGCACTGCGAGAACTGGTGGATTTGAAAGTATACCTTTCAAACTTTGCAGGGCAGTTTCGGATTCCTGGGACTAGACAAATTTGTCGGTTTTCTTCAAGAGCTTGTACAAAGGTGTGGCTCTTTCGCCGAGCCGGCTGACGAACCGACTCACTGCCGCAATGCAACCAGTGAGACGCTGCATGTCCTTCAGGCAAGTTGGCCTGGTAATATTTAGTATAGCCTTGATTTTGTCCCGTTTCACCTCTATGTCTCGCTCAGAGACGATGAAACCTAACAATTTTCCGGCTGGAATTCCAAAGAAACACTTCCTCGGATTTAGCATCATGTTGAATTTTCGTAGACTAGCAAATGTTTCATCCAAGTCGGAAATTAAAGTTTCCTTCTTTTTGGACATAACTGTTATGTCGTCTACGTATATGTGGATGTTGTGTCCGATTTGGTCATTGAGACAACGTTGCATAGTATGTTGATATGTTGATCCTGCATTCTTTAAGCCAAAATGCATAGTTTTGTAGTAGAAGGTTCCAAAAGGAGTGACGAAAGAAGTCTTAATTTGATCCGACTTTTTCATCGGTATTTGGTGGTATCTGGAATATGCGTCGAGAAAAAAGAGTAGTTCCGAACCTTCTGTTGGGTTAATAACTTGATCAATTCTTGGCAAAGGAAAACAGATCTTTTGGGCATGCCTTGTTCAAAGCAGTATAATCAACAAACATCCTTAAATCAATGGTGTCCTTTTTAGGGACGAGTACAGGATTTGCCACCCAATCTGTATGGATGACCTCTGTTATGAAATCCGCTAATTCTAGTCGGGCTAATTCCTTGTCTATTGCTTTGCGCTTTTCATCACCAAACCGTCATAAGGACTGTTTGACGGGTTTAGCATCAGGGTACACATTAAGAGAGTGCTCGGCAAGTTCCCTAGGTACTCCGGTCATGTCAGATGGCTGCCATGCATAGATATCACTATTAGCTTTGAGGAACTCGACGATTGTGCTTTCCTATGCGTGGCCTAAGCCTACCCCTATGTTCGTCATCTTAGAGGGATCATCTTCCTTCAGCAGCGTTTTCTTCGTCTCTTCCGAAGCCTTGAACTGCAAACTTAGCTTCAGCACCTCGTTCTTTGTAGCAGGCATCTCAGATGGATTGATGGTGTTCTTGATCTCCTGGTACTCCTGGGCATGCAGCACGGTTTCAGCGAAGGCAACAGAACCTTCGTCGCACTCTCGCGCCTTCCTCAGATTCCCCCGTACGGTGATTACGCCCTTTGGACCTGGAAGTTTGATCATGTTGTATATGTAATAGGGACGAGCCATGAATGCCTAGTAAGCCGGACGTCCGAAGATGGCGTGGTAAGCACTTTTGAATGGTACCACCTCAAAAGAGAGTGGCTCGGTCCAGCAATTGTCTCGGGTTCCGAATGTCACGTCCAGAGTGATCTCACCCAGAGAATCCGCATGTCTCCCTGGTACAATGCCATGAAAAGTTCCACTGTTGTAACTCAACTGGCTCTCGTGTATCTTCATGTGGTCGAGCGTCTCGATGTAGAGGATGTTAATGCTACTTCCATCGTCCATGAGTGTTTTAGAGAACTCATAGCCATCAATAAGAGGATTGACGACTAGAGGGTACTTTCCTCGATGATGTGTTTTCCTCGGGTGATCTGAATGATCAAAGGTAATGGTTACTTCTAACCAGTCTAGAAACTGCGGAACATCCGGAACCATGGCATTGAGCTTACGGAGAACCGCCTTCTTGTCTTTAGCAGGATAGGATCCAAGGAAGCAGACGTATGCATCTTTCTTAGTCGGAAAAGTCTTCTTTCCATCCGACTTGGGTTCTGCAGCGGTTTCCGCTTCTTCCATGTCATAATCTTCCTTGGGTTCCTTTCCTTTCTCGAAATTTTTCTTTCCTTTTCGTCGCTTGGCTCTCTAGCCAGCGGATTCGTCTTTTTTGATGTCATCATTAAAACGACACTCGGCATTTATGTGGGTAGATCCTCCATTACTATCCAAGTGGTGGACACAAGGATTATTGGCAATGTCGGACCAGGTATAGGTTCTTCTGGGTTCCTGATCTCCTCTACCCTGGATTCGGGAAGTTCCACAACCTCTACCCCGGCCGCCTCCACGCCCTCCTCGTCCTCCAGATCCTAATGTTGCGTTGACAGCTGTGTTCTCCGGAGCTCGTTTATATTCCGAGGTATTATTGCGCTTCTGAGCTTGTTTTGGCTGTTTGGCCGCATTGGGATTGGCCAGAATATTTAGCATCCCTTCTGAATCATCATCGGCATCAACATATTTTCTTGTTGTTTCTATCATTTCTCCCAAATCTGTGACGTGGTCAACACTTCAGTCTGTGATGTAAAAGTCCGACTAGAAGTCCTGCAATAAAAGCTTCTATCGCAGTTTGCTCATTTACTCCCTCGCAGGAGTTCTTCGTGTCAATCTAGCATCCGAGGTAATCCCGGCAGGTTTCTCCGAGTCTTTGTGTGAAACGCTGCAAGTCTCCGACTGTGCAGGGCCTCCTGTATGTTCCCTCGAAGTTTGAAAAAGAACGCACTTTGCATATCATACCAGTTATGAATTGAATGCTCTAGAAGTTCATTGAGCCATGATCAAGCCGTCTTCCTCAACATGAGTGGGAGATATCAGACTGCGACCAAGTTGTTTCCTCCTTTGGCAATGAAGCAGGCCTGGAAGAAATCCTGGAGTCAGGTGTCTTGCCGAGCGGCACCGTCATAGGGCTGAATGTGTTTGGCAATATCACAGTCAACCGGAAATTTGGTCTGATGTATGCGTGGTCCAAAGCATTTGGGTCCCATGTACACGTCTTCTTCCTCATAGCGCTGCGCCTCTATGTTTTATTCAATGCGAAGGCGAGTGTTGTTTGGCGCCTTGGAGGCTCACGGCTTCTGCGCGGCGGAGTCAGATTTCTGCTTCTCCTTTCACCATTTCCGCCTCCGCCCCTGCGTCTTCTGTGGCTATGTCATGATTCTTCATGGTTTCTGCTAGGAGGAGATGGTGGCCCTGGTGGATTCTTACTGGCTGGGTTACGCGGTGGCGGCGGTGGAGCCTCATTATGCTGACTCTGATGCCTGTTTCTTCGGGCACCATACCTACTTGATTCAGGATGATCCGGATCATCTCTTCGTCCGACATTGACAGCTGGACGGCTCGGTGGTGGCATCCTTAGCCGATCTTGCTCTTCTCGCTAGCGACATGTTTCCAGGTCTTCGATATAGCGGTTGTTTTGCCGATGATGGTCCTAATGAGGAACCATTGCCCTGATGGCGTCTTCAGATGGAGCCGGAATAACTCTTGCCCAGTCACGCGTCGGTCGGCGAGAGTGGCCCTTTGAGCCGGTTCTTGAATTCTCTTCATCTCCACGGGGACGATAGCGTTGATTCGTATCCCTGTGGAGTATTACATCAGCGCTTTGGTCAGCGCCGGTGTGGCAAAACTCGGATTTTGAGGCCAGTTTGCCACTAAATGACGCGGCCATTTTTTGCTCCTTTAATCCTTTGTCTAGCAACACGACGCACTGCTGGACCTGTTGTGGAGACGGATTGTTGGCAAGGATAGCTCGAGCTGCAGCAGCATTTTCCAACGGTGTGCTATAGACTCATATCTTCTCTCCATCCTTTCTGTCGAATAGATCTTTGTGGATATCCGGGTTCTTGTTAGCAAGAAACGGACCTCCCCTTGTCTTGTTTGGGTGTCGCTTGAAATCTGACTGATATTCGGCAGGATCACTGTCTAACTACTGCCTCATCTCGACGATGTGCGCGACCTCTTCGAGTAGAAACAGACGGTGATTTTCTAGGTCCCCAGCCCTTTTCTCCAGCGCCTCCGGTGTAAGATCCGAAGTCGTTGGGATTGGAATCGTGAGATCATCTCCGTAAATTTCACGTGCACCCTTGGTGATGAAGTGTCCATCCACATGAGGATCGATTGGGGTGGTATTAATCAGATCTCCGTCCTGATTCTCCATCTCAATCTCTTCATCAACTTTTTATTTGTTGGTTTCCTCAAAGTCCGGCTCTGCCGGTGTCGCATTTTTGTTCTTCTTCTTCTTCTTTGACCGCCCAGTAGCCTTAACGTGCGTACCAGTGGCTAAGACGGCTTTCGGTCCTGTACCGGGGGATAAATTTCCGTTGGTACTTTCCGTCATGGTTGGCTTGTGGACCTCGGAGGAATCTACGGTGTCCTTGTCATCCTGCGAGGTGTAGCTTTCATCCATGCTATCATATGGACTAGGAGAATTTTCTGGCTCACCTTGTGTTTGCCTGGAGACGTGTTCTTGTTCATACTCCACCATCTCTTTATCGAAGTCTCGAAGTTCCTGTGACGTTATTGACTCCTGAGGGGTGCCAGGTAAGTCGGTGTTTTTTATTGCTTCTAGGACCGAGTTGCTACTGGTTCCATCATCGATAGAGTCGGATCCAGAGCTTATATGGTACATGAAACAGTGCTTCTTCTTGTTCATGTTATTGAACTAGTGGCACAGCTGGGTTTCCGCATCCTCCATCTCAAAGTTCTCCTTTATGTCGATGATTGCTTCGTAATCGATGTAGTGGCATTTCATCATCTCTTTTATCCTTTGCTTCAAGGGTAGTTTTTCTGCTACGACCTCCGGGAGGACGGATCAGTAGCGGATATATTCCTCGTTCGTGTATACGATCTCAACAAGGAGATCATATCTGAATTCTTCTTCCACCTCTTCTTCCACTGCGGTAGTGGGCTGGGTGGGTTTTATTTTCTCCGGGACTTCGAACTCTTCCGCCTCTGCAGACAAAGTAGATCCGTATTTTTCTTCCGCCATCGTCATCACCTTAAGGGTAGGTTGGGCCGGTTCAGCGAAACCTAAATAAATATCGATCTCGCCGATGGACATGATCGTGTAGGTCATCACGGGTTTCAAAGCCAGAATCCAGGTCTCATCGAGAATGACGAGAGGGACATCACTGGCATAGACCATGCAACCCATGGCGATAGTTTTGCCGATTCATGCACGCGCAGATTTCGCTTGGAACGAAACTCCAAAGGTCACCTGCCCTACGGTGGGCGCCAACTGTCGTCAGATTGTCGACAAGTATGCCATAGGGGGTCCAAGTGGCGTTGGAAAGATGGGGTGTGAGAGGTCGGATGTTCTAGGAGCGGTGAGCACAAGTTTACCCAGGTTCAGATCCGACTACGGTGATCGGATCCTACTCCTGCTAGCAACCCAGTAATATATCCGCATAAGACGGCTGTTACAATTGATTACAAAAGAGGTTCGCCTGTGCGAGTTGATTATGGTGTTACGATTGGTTGTGTGCCCTAAAGGCTCCCATAGGGCCTGTTTATATAGTCATCGGGGCCTAGGGTTACAGGAGAGACCTATCCGGCTACGTTATAGAGTCAGTAACTATATACAGCTTGGACTACAAGTAATACTACAGCCCTAAGTCGGTAACTCTTCTAGGTCTTTTCATAGCCGTAACTGGCTCCTCCTCTTTCTCTGACTGGGCCGCCCATGAAGCAAAGCTCTAACCTGTTGGTGGGCCACCCTGGTCAGCGAGTCCTATGAATATACCCGGAAAGTATATCCCTAACATCTGGGCTGAGCGCGGGAATGTTATTGGGCCGGCCCAACTACACAGCATGCGCGCAGAGAGCTGCTACCAAAGAGGTCCCACGCGTCAGCATATCTATCTACGCGAAGCGGTAAGTTTCATTCTGGGCCGTGCGATTAGACTATGATCTATGGCTCACGTTCCTCGTCTCCATCGAACAGCTCCGACGAGACCGAACCCTAACGGCGACGGTGGGGGTACGTGGAGGCTTACCAGGGCTCCATCTAGGGTCGGCGATGGGGTCGAACGATGTTGTCGATGATGGCAGTTCGAATGGTGGTCGCGGCGGCTCCTGGGGTGGCTCCAATCAACGACCCTTCTCCTCCTCTACAGCGGCGGACTCCCGTGAAATTACGGTGGCCTGGTGCTCGCCTTGCTCCGGGGAAGGGTCAGGGGTGGTTATGGGAGAGAGGGGAGTGAGATGGTGTGAAGAATCGAGGCGGGGTGGTCTCTATTTATACACCAGTGAGAGGGGCAGCGCGGGATGGTCAGGGCTCGTCGGTGATGACGATGCAGTGGGCTAATGGCATGGTGAAGGGCGTAGGCCAGTGCGGTGTCTCCTGGCGATCATCACGGGCTTAGTGGCATGACACGGGGCGGTTGAGAATGGTCGGAATGGGTCGATGCTCTACGCGGCACCGACGGCATTTTCGACGACGTATAGTGGCTACTGGTCGCGCGGCGGCGAACGGGAATGTCTGGGGGTAGCTAGGGGTTTGGCGATCGTAGTTATGCGCGGCAATGGCGAGGGGTCGCGTGTGCGCACGTGTCGGCTGCGGCGCTCGAGCGCGCTCTCGGCATGGCAGAGAGAAAATGGGGCGGCTGTTCTCAGTGGTCCAGGTCTTGGATAAGCTCAAGGGTTGGACGGGCGGTGGCGGTGGATGGTGGCCTGCCTCGTGGACATCATGGACGGGCATGGTGTGTGCTCCTGCGTGCTGGCCACGGCCGGCCAGCAATGGTGGCTTCGGGTGGCATGGCACTGGTGCAGGCAGTGAAGAGGGGGCTGGTTCAATGCCATGTTGGGTGCTGGGGGTGACAAGGGGAGTAAGTTGAGGACAATGGTTTGATCAAACACTGCTCAAAACAGTAGAAGTTAGGCAGTTTAATCTGAGCTCACCAACTGTTTGATGAAATGGACGCATGAAATTTAGTTTTGAATTTTTGGATGAATTTGGTGAGTGTTCTGGTCACATGCTTGGTAGTCTCTGGTTGCTTGGGTTTGGCAAGGTGAACTGGTTTTAGTTGTTGTTGAGAAATGGTGATCTTAGTAACTATTAAGGATTTAATTTTGAATTGTCCTTTAAATAGCTTGGAATTTGTTTCTGTTGGTTTACAAAGTGGGCCTGGGTTCACTTTTACTTGTTCTAGCAAGGGGTGAAAAGAATTGGATTTGTTTCTGTTAGAAAACTTGGACTAGGAACACTCAGAGTGGTCTAGTGGTTAACTTTGGTCGAAATAACCATTTTCTCATATGTCTTATTTTTGATTTTTTTCTTCATTTGATTCTGCTTGGAAATGATTTAGATGATGTTGTTTTCATCTTTAAACCAATCCTTAGCATTCATACCAATCAAACATGGCAATATCCATCATTCATGCATTCATCACACACACATGTATTCATATTGATTTTAATAACACAAGTTTTTGTTAACCCTAAAATTTGGTGATTAAAACTTGATAACCTTGTTTAATATTTTGAGGTGTTACACTTTCCAAAGGTTCTTTCAAGTTCAAAGCTTGATTTTTTGTGTATGGAACTATCACGGATTTTATGACTTCAAGCCATTTGATGGAGTCAGGACCTGTCATCCCTTCTTTGCATATAGTCTGTTCATTATTGTCAAATAATTATTCAACCCTCAAATCTTGGTATTTGATTGTTTACCCGACCTACTTGGTTCAATAGGAACTTAGACCTCCGTGACCACAACCTTTGAGGCACGTGAGCCATGAGCATTGTTGCCGCCTCCGGAACACTTTTAGGCGTTGCGCAACTTTGCACATATAGCTAAGGTTCGTTTAACCTTATCAAAGTTCTCTTGTCCTCCCACTTAACTTTTCATCGAAAATTCCTTCTAAAAGAAACTTGACATTCTAAGTGATAAACATTTTGTCTTTGGTGTTATGGAGGAATACTCAACGATTATTTGAAATAACATACAAAGACATGTTCATCCGACTTTGGTAGTAAACATCTCACTTATGCATAGCATACCAATGTTTAAGAAATGAAAACTTGGGTTTTATCCTAATCCATAACTTTATATGGTGTCATTTCAACGGATCATGACGGAGCACTTTTTAGTGAAAAAGCGGTAGTCTCTAAAGCTTTTAATCTTTAAAATATAATGGTAGTTTTATGAATTACACCTTTGATCTTACCATGTCAAAGAAGGTCTCATTGCATATCTCGATTATTCCATACTCATATGGTGTTTCGGGAAATTCAGATCCATGGAACGATTCCTCAAATCTTAGGTGTTATGCTAAACTTTAACTCAAATATTTTTCTTTAAGATCCTATCATAAATTCTTTATTTTCTTGTTATATTTATTTTGGACTTCATCTTGAAAGTCTTTCAACTTTTCAAATGTTTCACACTTCATCCTCATTAAGTAAATATTCATATATTCACTCAAATTTTTGGAGAAAGCATATGAAGTTTGAAATCCATCACTCTTGACTACACATAAAGGGATTCATACATCTATATGTATAAGTTCCAATAAGCTAGTCATTCGCTCACTTTTGGCCTATGAACAGAGTTTTAATTATCTCTAATAAAGTTTCACAAGCGTCATTTGATGAAAATCAAAAGACTCCAAAATTCCATCCACATGGAGTTTCTTCATGTTTTCTTTCCAATATAATTTAAACGGTGATGCCACTTCCTAAGTGAACTTTCAATCAATTTGTCTTGCGACATTTTTAGCACTAGTTTTATGGATGTGATTTCTCCAACAAGATTTGTAAATCATCCATATTTTATGGATTACGGCAATTATTTGAACAACCCTTTTGTTCTCATAATACCTTATTGAAATAACAATTATTGAAACAAATATTGAAGGTAAGTTTTGATTTCAACGAGAAACATAATAACTCTTTATTTTGTTTTTGATGAATGTCATCACATATTCTTTTGCTACTTACTTAGGCCATTATATTTCATGAATTGTGTTGTTTCGTATGATGATTCATTCCAAGAAATTCAATATCAAATACTTAAGAACCACATTGTTTAACAAGCAAAGAATATAGCCATAACATGTATATCATCTATATACCTAAGCTGAATAATTGTAGTCTCTTCTCTTCTGCCAAATATTTCTTACATTTCTCTGTCAGTAATTCTTTATCCTTTCAAAAGAATCTATCAACATCAACAGTGACGCCATACTCATGACACATAATCCAAAGCGTGTATAGTTAAATACCAATGTCTTTCGACTTTCACTTTGAAGTAGATCACCATCATCAAATGTTTGGTGTTCTTTCAAATTCCATTCTTTAGTAATCTTTTATTGTAGTAAACATTTTACCTACATAAAATATTCATCCTTATGATGGAACTATTCATGATCAAGCTACTTTAGCTTATAACGGTGAATCGCGAGTATAATGTTGTTCTCCAATACCTTTTGGAGGATTAGGACAACTAGTGTCTCCATCCCTTTGTAAATTTTCATCAAATATGAGAACATAAATTTTGTCATATTACACTCCATCATGTTGCAACCAAAACTTTGTTTGAGATATTGCAATATCTTCCACACATGATGGTTTCTGAAACAATTCTTTCAGCTCCACGATAACCTTGATATTAAAACAATCTTTTGAATATCAAGAATCATGGAGACAAATATAATACTTATATACTAACATTGGAATTGTTACTCTTGCTTTAATACCAATTATTAAACTTCATGGAGTAACCGGAACATACTGAAAGTTTGCAATAGGAATTTTAAAATTTAGATTAACACTTCAAAACAATATGATACCCATTCGTAAAGTAACTAACCATAATTCTATTGTTCTATTATCTCAATTATAACTAAGCGCAAGGTGGTAAACGGATGCCAATGACTACAACAACTATGAAAATTCACTTTGATTTAATTTAAAATAAATAGTGTTCAACTTTTAATCATATTACTGTTGAACTCCCACTGAAAACAATATCCCTCACATTGTTTTAGTGATCACACGAACCAAATCCACTACACCAAGTCCGATCATCACGTGACATGATGTAGTTTGAAAGTCGAACATTCATCATGTTCATCATATCATCTATATGACTCATGCGTTACCTTTCGGTAATCCGTGTTCGGAGACCATGTCTATACATGATAGGCTCGTAAAGATGTTAGTGTCCGCATGAGAAAATATGGCTTGCTCCCATTGTATACACTCGCAGAATCTAACACACCTGATCATGACATGGTGATTCAAAACAACGAGCTTTGGGAACGGTGCCTACTAAGGACGAACAACCTATAACTTGATATTTTTTGAGAGGGATCATCTTATAATGCTACCGTCGCAATCTAATCAATACAGGATGCATAAAAGGATTAAAATCACATACAATTCATAATATATGATATGATATGGCCTTTCTTCTTGTGCCTCCGATCTCCATCTTCAAGAACGAACATGATCTCCATCATCACCGGTGTGGCGTCAAGGTCAATGGCACCGCTCCATGGTTATCATCCACCAGCATCAACTATAACAACTAATTTGAATAATAGACACGCAGGTCTTAACGAAATTAGAAGACAACCATAAGGCTCTTGTTGGTTGGCGACTTACAATAAGGATCATGGCATACATTACATATAATCACAATCATGGCCATATCACATCACAGCACACCCCTGCAAATCAAAGTATGACGCCTCTAATTTTCTTTGCATATTTTAGGTGGTTTAGGGATTTCAATAAGTGTCGCTCTAACTTACGAACAAGAACCACAACGTTGATGTTTGAACTATCAAGTGCCCGTTGTAAATTGGATCTTATATTTGTCTCGTAAACTATTTGTCCTAAAATTATTTGCTAAAAGGATTTAAAATAAATAGCAGAGAAGATAAATATTTTATAAAAATAAATAAAACATCTAGACCTAAACCGGCCAGGCCCAAAGGCCCAGCCGGCTGGACCCAATCCAGACCAAACTCTAAAACCTACCCCAGAACTAACCCTAATTCTCACCCCACCTACTCCCTGTAGCCGCCGCCACTCCCCATACAACTCTACATGGCACACCTGCAACTGGCCACACCACCCAACCCGCACGCTCTCTCCGTGGCCCCACTCCCCACAGCGACAGCCGCGCGATGCCCCAACCGACCCCACGCACACATCGCCCGCCTCCATCCTCGATGCCTCCCTTGTGCAACTCCACCAACCATCCCGAGCGCCTCCCTGCTTCGATCCATGGCGGCGCCACCGCCACGCCGTCGCCTTCCCCGGGCCGTCCCTTCGCCGGATCCGGTCCCGCCTCCAGAGCTCCTCCCGGCCGCCCTTCCTCCACCTCAAGCCCGAGCTCGGCCCACCGCTACCGTCGTTGGCCGCGCGTACTCTGCAGTTCATCGATGTCGGACATGCCTCCGCCCTCCATGGTCTCCTCCCGTGCCCCGCGCTCGAACCGGCCCCACGCGGCTTCGCCCCTGCGCCTCCCCGTGTCAGCGCCCGCCGCCGCTGCAAGGTTCTGGCTGCATCGCCGAAGCTCGCCTTCCCAGCGCTCCCGAGCCGACCCCGCCGAGACCTGCCTTGGCGCGACTCTCGCGGCCCACCTCGTCCCTGGTCCCGTGCGACCTCGCCGCTCGGCCCCATCATGGCCCCGCGCATGAGAACGTGCCCCCGTCACCTCTGCACTTTATCGAGCTCATCGCGTCCGTTGCCCCTGCCCATCGTCAAGCCAGGCACTGCCTCGTGCCCTCTATATGTTCCTGTGTTATGCCCTCTGTCCTTTCTTGTGCTGCTATATGTTTGGCTATAGCACAATTTAACCCGTACCTATGTTGTCATGTTTGTTAACTTGGAACGCTGCCAAGATCTCCGCATGGGTACTGGAGAAGATCGGCCCTAGATTGATGTGAACCGAATGCCATCGGCCAAGTTCGCCACGGACGAAGAGACGACCATCATGATCTCAACATGTTTCGCTAGGAACCTCGTCAAGGAAACCAAGCTCTCCTCACGGACCCCTTTTTCCCGAGACCCCTATATTTTTGTAATATACATATTATACTTGTTGCATACAATTGATCATGCTTGCATACATATTGTGGGTGTTTGGAGGCATTTTGATGATTCACCTAAATTAAATTTGGAGACCATATGCGGGCGAATCTAGTCTAATAGTGGTCCCATTTAAAATTGTGTAGCGAACCGATGTTGTATTTTGCCTTGTTAAGACAACATTTAAATTACGGGGTATATAAACAACATGAACCATCTAATAAATTGTCGGGACTCCGGTTTCGCTTAATATTGTCTAATTGCATCGCATCTTTACCATGTCATACATCATACATGCATCATGCCCGGTCTTCTGCCGTAATATTAAATAGTGCATCCGGTGTTTCTTCTAGTGTTTTGCTTCTTCGCGGATAAGGCCGTTGAGTTGATGTGAGTGTCGATCCGATCTTCGGATAAATCTTCGGCAATGTTTTCAGGCGAGCATTCTCCCCCTTTCTACCTATTTTTACATTTCTAGTCTTTATTTCCTCCTGTTGATCTATTGCTATCTGTGTTGTGATGCTCTAGTTTTTGTACCCGTGGTATCCCTTGCAGCCTTATATTGCCTTCGACACATCCTATTACCTGTTGTTTGGAAGATAGTTGGACTTGCGTGTCGTAGTCGCTTGCTCAAGAGCTGTTGCATGTTGTCAAGTACTACAGTTGTTGGAAGAATGCCTTATGCTTTATGTTGGAGATGATCATGGCTTTAATTATCGTTTAATAACTAAAAATTGAAGTAGGTAAATAATGCAGAGGCACAGGTGGGCAATAGATGTTATTTGGTTTTTAACCATCCACTTGTGTCCCGTAGGACCCCGAGTACTTGATACCTGTTCTTTGAATATTCGCACTATCCGCATGTGGGACCATGAATCCCCCTAGCCAGAGCTTGAGTCATATTTATTTCTTGGGGCCACAAAGTAGTTTGGGGCTTTATTACTATCATGTACTTATGCCATGCCTTCATCGCTTTATTTACGATTCTGCGTGGGCCTTGTACTTTAGGTAAGCGGAGTGTTTTCGCGGTATCGACAAGCCCAGTCACACTTTCGGGTTCTCAATCGTTTATAGCCATTGACGCAAACCTCAGGGTCCGTTCCAGAGTCGGCCAACTTCGTCGCGGGTAGCTTGGTGGGGTGGCCCCCTGAAATTTATATGAATCTTGCAATTGCTCTGTCGTGATGCCTCGTTGGGTTTTTATTTGGTTTTTCTCGAGGTTGATCGTTCGTGTGTTGCTATTTGTGCCCCCCTGCAGGGTAAAACTTTCTGAAAGCCGTGTCCGCGGTTATGGACAACTTGGAGCACAGTATCTCGATCATAGACAACTATAACTAAAGTAGTGCTATAAATTTGACTTTATAATGACTAGTAATCAGCTTCACTATAATGGAATGGCTAAATAAAAGTGCCAACAACTGCTGGTTTTGGGTTGTCACCTGTTACCATTTTATCTGACTAGTAAGTATTGCAACTACAACAAAATGACTAAATAAAAGTACCCACAACTGTTGGGTTTGGGATATCTCATGCTATTTGTATCTGACTAGTAAGTGTCGCAACTACAACGGAATGGTTAACTAAAAGTGCCCAATGCTTATTATACCAGGATGACTCTTGTTATCTATACCTGACTAATAATTGCTGCAACAATAACTGAATAAATAAAACTGCCAACTGTGTGAGTTCCTCGGTTTGACTTCCTTGTTTGGTCTCGAGGGGGAAATACCAGGATGGGTATGCTTGGTGATAGTTTCAGGTTGGTACCGAATAGGTCTTTCTTATCCCTATCTAATAGCCGCCAGTTGTATTGAGTCTCTATAGGTTGTTTAGTGCATGCTGGGCTGCTGCTTCAGTCCACCATACCTATGTAGGCGAGGACCGACGAATTCTAGTCTTGCTGTCTTGGCCTCGATCGACCGCTCTCTTTTTCCTTTTCCTTTGTCGGCACCCTTTTGTTTAAGCAGGTTTTGAGATCGACATCGTTAGCGTGGTTACCCTTCCTGGCTTTGGCAGGGTTATGGACGCCATTGGTTATTCTTCAGGGCTCTTAGCCCCATTTGCATCTTGTCCGTAGTCGGACGTTGTATCATTTTCAAGGTGATTTGGATCTTTGTATGGTATATCTGTATTCTTGACTCTTTGAGTCATTGTTGTACATATCTGATCTGTGGGTTCCATCATGGACTATTGTGTAATGGTATTACTTCGTTTTCCACCCGCACGAAAGTGCCTGGTGGGCACCTTTGAATCGTTTCTATGCGGGTTTGGCAGGAACCGCTGAAACTTGCATAGGGTCGATTCTGAGGGTGTTACACTCTCCCTTGTTCCAACAGGCGGCGGAGGTTGTAGCTCTCTCCTCGCGATTCCGGCAGCACGACGGCATGGTGTCGGAAGTAGAGGGGAAATCCTGCAGGGCTTCACCTAAGCCGGAGCGAGTATGGTTGATTAGAAGAGGGTAGATCTAGGTTTTATATGCTGAGGTAAGAGGGCAGCCGGCGGTTAGGGTTTAGTCTAGACAGCAGCGGCGGTTTAGAGGGAATCTAGGGCGCCGGCGGCTTCGGGAGGCAGCGACGGCCTAGGGATTGGGTCTTCGGCGCCTAGGGCAAGGGGGATACCTTGGTGTGTGCCCCACCCCTCCTTATATAGGTGGGGGGCTTCCAAGGGTGTTTCCGGCCTAGGTGGAAACCCTTCCTAACTTGGAAACCATGTTGGGATTTGACTTTTTTAAACTGCCTTTTTGACTTTCAAATTAGAGTTTGATTTCTCTCTTCCAAGTGTCTAGCCAAGTGACCTAGGACATGATTCCACCATTCCACTGTCATGACACATCCATGTACCCTTCCCCTTCCGGGTCAGTGGACCTTCTAGAACATTTCGGTGAAAACACTGAAACCATTCCCAAACACCGGAATTGGACTTTCCGTATATGAATCTTATTCTTTGGACCATTTCGGATCTCCTCGTGATATCCTGGATCTCATCCAAAACTCCGAACAACATTCGGTCTTCTTACTCACATTCCATATCTACTAAACAACATCGAATCCTTAAGTGTGTCTCACTACGGTTCGTGAATTATGCAGACATGACCGAGACTCTTCTCCGATCAATAACCAATAGAGGAATCTGGAAATTCATATGGCTCCCACATATTTCTACAATTACTTCGTGATCTAATGAACCATTTACATACGATACCAATTTCGCTTTGTCTCACGATAGTTTACTTATTCGAGGTTTGATCATCGATATCTCTGCATACCTAGTTCATCCTCGTTACCGATAAGTACTCTTTTAATCGTTCCTATCATATGTGATCCCTTGTGAGCCAGTCACATGCTTGCAAGCCAATTGGATGACATTCCACCGAGAGGGACCAGAGTATATCTATATGTCATATGGGTGGACAAATCCCACTCTTGATCCATGTGCCTCAACACATACTTTCCGAACACTCAATGCCACCTTTATAACCACCCAGTTACAAAGTGGTGTGTGATGCCATCAAAGAATCCATCCGGTGATGGTGATTAACATGATCTCATGGTCGAAGGATTAAAGTTACTATGTATTTGAAAGCTTATAGCAAGTGAACTATTTAAATGACTTGATCTTATTCTATGCTTAACTATAGGAGTATGTCCATCACATCATTCTCCTAATGATATGAACTTGTTGTTAATAACATCTCAATGTTCATGATCAGAAAACCATGATCATATATTAACCAACAAGCTAGTTTAACAAGAGGCTTTACTAGGGGCTGTTTTATGTTTAAAAACCACACAAGTATTAATGTTTCCGGTTAATACAATTATAGCATGTATGTAAAAATTTATCATAAGTACAAATATATGATAATAACCACTTTATTATTGCCTCTTGGGCATATCTCCAACATATGTGTACATGGGGCCCAAGTGCTTTGGCCCATGCGTACGTCGGACCAAATTTCCGGTTGACTGTGCTATTGCCAAACACATCCGGCCCTACAATGGCGCGGCTCGGCTAGATACCTGGCTCCAAGACTTTTTCCAGGCCTGCTGCATCGCCAAAGGACGAAATAGCCTAGTCGTAGTCCGATATCTCCAGCTTATGCTGAGGAAGACGGCTCGATCATGGCTCAATGAAATGCCAGGGAATTCAATTCATAACTGGTATGATATGCAAAGAGCGTTATTTTCAAACTTCGAGGGAACATACAGGAGGCCCTACATAGTCGGAGACTTGCAGCGTTGCACGCAAAGACCCGGACAAACCTGCCGGGATTACCTCGGACACTGGATTGAGACAAAGAACTCCTGTGAAGGCGTAAACGAGCAAACTGTGATAAAAGCTTTCATTACAGGACTCCTAGTCGGTCTTTTGCGTCACAGATTGAAGCGTGACCACGTCACAGATTTGGGAGAGATGATAGAAAAAACAATAAAATATGCTGATGCTGATGATGATTCAAAAGGGCTGCTGAATATTCTAGCCAATCCCAAGTCAGAAGAACCTATACCTGGGCCGACATTGCCAATAATCCCTATGTCTGCCACTTGGGTAGTAACGGAGGATCTACCCACACAAATTTCGAGTGTCGTTTCAATGATGACATCAAGAAAGACAAATCCGTTGGCTACATAGCCAAGGGACAAAAAGGAAAGAAAAATTCTGAGAAAAGCAAGGAGCCCAAGGAATATTCCTACATGGAAGAAGCGGATGCCGCACAACCCAAGTCGGATGGAAAGAAGGAATTTCCAACTAAAAATTATGCATACGTATGCTTCGTTGGATCTCAGCTGGCTAAAGATAAGAAGGCGGTTCTCCGTGAGCTCAATGCCACGGTTCCGGCTGTTCCACAATTTCTGGATTGGTCGGATGTAACCATCACCTTTGATCGATTAGACCACCCGAGGAAAACACATCGTCGGGGAAAGTATCCTCTGGTCGTCAATCCTCTCATTGATGGCTATGAGTTCTCTAAAACTCTCATGGACGATGTAAGCAGCATTAACATCTTCTACATCGAGACGCTCCACCGCATGAAGATACACCAGAGCCAGTTGAGTTACAGCAGTGTAACTTTTCATGGCATTGTACAAGGGAGACAGATGGATTCTCTGGGTGAGATTACTCTGGACATGATATTCGGAACCCGAGATAATTACCAGACTAAGCCACTCTCTTTTGAGGTGGTACCATTCAAAAGTGCTTACCACGCCATCTTCGGACGTCCGGCTTACTAGGCGTTCATGGCTCATCCCTGTTACATCTACATTATGATAAAACTTCCAGGTCCAAAAGGCGTACTCATCGGGGAAATCCGAGGAAGGTGCGAGAGTGCGATGAAGGATCTGTTGCCTTTGTCGAAGCCATGCTGCATGCCCAGGAGTATCAGAAGATCAAGAAGACCATTAACCCATCCGATATGCCCGCTATGAAGAACAAGGTGCTAAAGCCAAGCATACAGTTCAAGGCGTCGAAAGAGACGAAGAAAATGTCACTGAAGGAAGATGATCCCTCCAAGACGACGAACATAGGGGTAGGCATAGACCTCGTATAGGAAAGCATGCTCGTCGAGTTCCTTAAAGCTAATAGTGATATCTTCACATGGCAGCCTTCTCACTTGACCGGAGTAACTAGGGAACTTGCCAAGCACTCTCTTAATGTGTACCCTGACGCTAAACCCGTCAAACAGTCCTTACAATGGTTTGGTGATGAAAAGCGCAGAGCGATAGCCAAGGTATTAGGCCGAGTAGAATTAGCTGGATTCATAACAGAGGTCATCCACACAGGTTGGGTGGCAAATCCTATACTCGTCCCTAAAAAGGACACTATTGATTTAAGGATGTGTGTCAATTATACCGCTTTAAACAAGGCATGCCCAACAGACCCATTTCCTTTGCCAAGAATCGATCAAGTTATCGACTCAACGGCAGGGTCGGAATTACTCTGTTTTCTCGACGCATATTCCGGATATCACCAAATACCGATGAAAGAGTCAGATCAAACTAAGACGTATTTCGTCACTCCTTTTGGAACCTTCTGCTACAAAATTATGGCTTTTGGCTTAAAGAACGCAGGATCAACATATCAACATACTATGCAGCATTGTCTCAATGACCAAATCGGACGCAATGTCCATGTATACGGTAGATGATATAGCATTTATGTCCAAAAAGAAGGGAACTTTAATTTCCAACTTGGAGGAAGCATTTGCTAGTCTACGAAAATTCAACATGATGCTAAATCCAAAGAAATGTTTCTTTGGAATCCAGATAGAAAATTTTTAGGTTTCATCGTCTCTAAGCGAGGCATAGAGGTGAACCGGGACAAAATCAAGGCTATACTCAACATTACCAGGTTGACTCGCCTGAAGGACGTGCAACGTCTCACTGGTTGTATCGCAGGAGTGAGTCGGTTGGTCAGCCGGCTCGGCGAAAGAGCCGCACCCTTATACAAACTCTTGAAGAAAACCGACAAATTTGTCTGGACCCAAGAAGCCGATACTGACCTACAAAGTTTAAAATACCTACTTTCAAACCCACCAGTTCTCGCAACGCCAGAGCCTCAGGATCCTATGTTACTCTACATCGCAGCAACCAACAAAGTCATAAGTGTGGTGGCAGTGGTGGAGCGCGAGGAAGAAGGCCACGAGCATAAGGTGCAACATCCAACTTATTACCTAAGTGATGTCCTGACCGAAGAGAAACAACGGTATCCACACCATCAAAAGCTCGCCTATGTAGTGTTCTTTGCATCCAGAAAGCTACGTCACTATTTTCAAGAGCATAATATCACAGTGGTGAGCACCGCTCCCCTGCGAGATATAATCAATAATCGCGACTTCACATGACATGTCGCAAAGTGGAGAATAGAGCAATCAAATCCCAAATACTTGCCAACTTTGTTGTTGATTGGACAGAGACGGCAGAAAATACAAGTCCTCTAGACTCGGAATTTTGGACCCTTCACTTCGACAGATCAAAAGCACAAGGAGGCTCGGGGGCTGGCGTGGTCCTCAAATCACCCCAAGGAGATAAGCTATTCTATGTGTTACAAATACACTTTACGGCAACCAACAATATTGCCAAGTATGAAGCATTGTTGCATGGAATACGCATGGCCAGAAACATTGCCGTAACAAGACTCATGTGTTACAGAGACTCGGATTTAGTTGCTCAGCAAGTATCCGATATCTGCAATGCAAACAAGCACATTGTAACATACAAAGCTATTGTGGATGAATTATCTAAATCGTTCAAAGGTTTTGAAGTACAACACATCCCTCAAGCAGAAAATGAAGAAGCAGATGCTCTATCAAGGATAGGCTCTGCGTGGAACCAAGTACCGGATGTCTCTTTTTAGAGCATTTAAGGGTCCCCTCCATAACCGGAGTTGACAAAGACTATCCGACAAAATCCGACTCACCTTTAATAGCAGTTCTGGCTGTAATTCCCAGCTGGACAAAACCCTATCTGGATTTCCTGATTGACGGAAAATTACCCGAAGACGAAGTCTTAAGCCGACAGATCGTTCGACGAGCAAAATCCTACACTATAATAAATGGTGAGCTCTATAAGCAGAGTGTTTATAGCATTTTCCAGCGATGTATTTCTTCGGAAGGAGTGGAAATCTTACAGTAAATCCACAAAGGAGAGTGTGGTCACCATGCTGTAGCCAGATCCTTAGTGGCAAAATCTTTTAGACACGGATTCTTTTGGCTTATAGCTAAGGCGGATGCCAACAAACTGGTCAAAACATGCAAAGGTTGCCAAAAGTACGCTGATCAGGCACATGTTCCGGCTGAGCAGCTGCGAACAGTCCCTATTACATGGCCATTTGCGGTCTAGGGGCTTGATATGGTAGGGCCGTTTCGTTCGGCAAAATATGGATTTACTCACCTACTAGTGATGGTGGATAAATTTACAGTGGAATGTGGCTAAACCCGTAACCAATTGCGATGGAGCCACAACCAGGAAGTTCTTTGAGGACGTGACCATCCAATTTGGATATCCGCACTGTATAATTACTGACAACGAGAGCAAATTTTTCATGGGAAAACTTGCCAAATTCTGCGAAGAACAAGGGATCTGACTCGATATTGCATCAGTCACGCATCCACAAGCTAATGGAAAATTCGAAAGAACTAATGGTCTTATTTTACAAGGACTCCGACCTCGTTTCGAGGAACCGCTTCGTCGTGCCGCAGCGGTGTGGGCGGAAGAATTACCGTCTGTGATATGGAGCTTACGTACAACTCCTAACAGATCAACCAGATACACTCTTTTCTTCTTGGTCTACGGTGCAAAAGCAGTTCTTCCAAGTGATCTAATTCATTAGTCTCCACGAGTCAAAGCGTATATCGAAGAAGATGCAGAAAATTCTTAACAAGATGATCTCGATATAATCGAAGAAGTACGCGTTGTTGCTGAGTAGAGATCTACAGCCTATTAGTAGAAGTTGCGCAAGTACCATAGTCTGAGAGTACAAAACCGTTCTTTTAGGAAAGGCGATTTGGTTCTCTGGCTTGTGCAAAAAACAAAGCACAAACTTTCCCCGATATGGGAAGGACCTTTTATGATTAGGAGAGTTCTACATAATGGGTCATATTATTTAACCGATATGAGACCAGTCAAGGAAAGGCTAGATACTCGGAAAAGAAAGAGAGCTGACGGCAATACAGACCAGGATGAGATATATCGTCCATGGAATATTGCACAGCTACATCCCTTCCATTCATAGCTATAATTCCTTGTAATTATATATGTACATGTTCAACGTGAAATAAAGTGTTGGTTTCCTCATGAGTTATCTTTGAGAAGTTTTTGCCATCTTATTTCCAAAAAGAGCATGTCATTTTTAGAAATCCCAGAATGCTTGAAAGTACTTTCTGCTCATGTCCGTTCTGGTTATGATTTTTGAATATTTAAATAATGTTACCTTAAGGTAAAAAATTCAGTTCATTGTTTATACTTTGGTTTTTTATCTGATTGCTTAGACGCGGGTATCTCCCGAATAATAAATTGTTGGTACTGGAAGCCATCTTTGTTTCCGAGTTTAAATTGGTTTAGCAATTGAGCTCCATTGCTCGGAAAAGTTTCTGTGTTAAAGGTTGGCCTGCTCATGAATGGGACGAGGCAGAGAGCCAGATAAAACGACAAGTATAAGCACAAAAAAAGAGTGCTTCAGAAATTTTTAAGCACACACATAAAATTATATACAAACAAAAGTACTACGGTAGTAAAAGCATTAGTTCTTACAAACCAGCATAATCAAAATAGTGTTTCCATCATTACATGCTGAAGTTCAGAATAATACATATAAATTGTTTATGCTGCAGACTCAGGTGGTGGTGATGAAGAGCGTGGAGCACTAGAGTCGACAACATTGTCGCCATGATCCTCGGACTCAGAAGCTTCTTAAGCAAGGCTATGTTCTGGCTCTTGAGGTGAGGGAGGCACAGCCACGGATTCGAAGAATGGCGTCATATAATTGGTCATCTCCGCCACACAGCAAGCGTAACCTGCACATGAATCTTGGATATCCTTGATGTCCTGCGGGTTACCCTCGTCGTCCTCCTCGGCAATACCCTTGGTGACATGCCAGATTTCCATCTCGCTATGGTGGCTCATCACCATGGTAAGAGAAGTTTGTGCAGCAGTCCGAGCAAATCAGAAAGATTGACCAACTCGACAGCCTCTTCAAGAGTTTGGTTGAAGTTGAACAAAAAATCTCCGACGAGCTTGATGCTCTCTAGGCGAGGTTCGATAGTAGGAGAGTCAGAAAGGTTTAGGGGGGCTAGGAAAAAAACAAAAGTTAAAATTCAACTCAAAAGAAAGTGAAAAAATAAATCGAATATAGTAAGTCGAAAATCATACCTAGCACAGAATGATTCCACTGGGCACGCTCCTCGCGGATGCTGTTCAGCTCACTCCATGTGGCCTGAGCTAGATCCCTCTGGCTATCGAAGTCCTTCTGAAGATCATCCAATTTCTTATGTCGCAGGGCTACCAGCTTCTTGAGCCTCATGGTCTCATGGTTGCTTGACTCTAGGACAATAACTACGGATTTCTCTGATTCAATAGTAAGCTTCTCAAGCTTTTCCCGAGCTCAGCATTTTCCAATTCCAAGACCTTGAAGTTTTTGGATTGCTCCCCCATCTTGCTAGACTCACACAATAGTTCTTCAAAAGGAAAATATCAGTCGTACAAAATAAGTTTGACTATGATAACAGCTAAATGACAAAGTCGAAGTCGAAAAAATTTACCTTCTGCTTCATATTTTTCAACTTTAGCTTTGAATTCTCAAGGCGCAGGGCTTTGATTTCCTTACATTTATTGCATATGTTCTTGAGTAATTCCTGGTTGGGCGATCCAATTTTCTGTAAATTTAGAGAAGGAATACCGTCATACGGTTACTAAGACTCGTGCTGCAAATTTAACTAAGTAAAAATACAGCACGAGCCTTGGGGGCTACACTACATCGTTCTTTTGCATTCTATAAGCATCAACTTATCTGGCTTTATGCTTGGGGGCTAGAGGATATGATAATAAAATAACTGCAAATAAGAATCGGAAACTTACAATGTGTTCCAGGTGCAACTTCTCAAATCCGAGTTTAGTGTTGTGTAACACTTTCTCGACAAGGGAGAGGGAGGGAATATCTGTCGCTGGGAGTTCGCCAGACTTTATTTTTGTGTCCCGGATCAAAATTTGGTCCAGGATGCTGACTAGCTTGATGTCATCCATCTCCTGGCTTGCTGCCTCTATGGTAAGGGTTTACTTCTCAAGACTGGACTAAGCCAGCCTAAGGATCTCCTCCTTCTTCTTCCGTTTTAGGTCGGAGGCAGAAGAGCTGGCCACTTTTTATCTAACACTCCTGTAGATATTACCATGGGATCATTACCCTTGACGGGTTCACCCTTGTTAGTTGCCTGGCCACCAACGGTGACCAGGGCTTTCGAGATGTTGCCAGCACCAGGAGAGGTAGATGCCTCTGGTGCTGATAGAGTACTAGATGGAGTCGGTGGTGACATGGCAAGGGAGATAACAAGCTTCTGCTGACGTAGTGGCTTGCCTAGTTTGCTATCTGGCTTAGTCTTACTCTTCAAAACTGCTTTAGCTCTAAAGCACGAAAATCCGAATGTTAGGTGTGCTTTGGAAAGAAACAAAGGTACAAGGTACTAAAAACAGAAGACATGGTGCTTACTTTTTAACTACTAGCAGCACTAGGCTACCAACAGTGATAACAACTTCCTTCGCCTTGCGCTTCTTTGAGGCAGAGGCAGAAACTTCTTACACCTCATCATCCTCCGTCGCCTTCGGATCGTCTGAGAGATAGCCCTCTAGTGGATCTAGCTAAGACTCGGGGAGTTTTTCGAGCTGACAAAGTCAAAAAGAATCGATAAAAATAGAGTTGGAGAAAGAACAGAAAAGAACGATAAAACGCGAATGAAGAGTCGAAATATTTACCGGAGTCAGAGGAAGGTTGGACGTGAACATCTTCATGGAGACATCCAGAACTTTTCGTTCCACTCTGCGGTGACCCAGCATACCACTGCATGATGTAATACACTATATTCGTTGACATAACACCAATGGAACACCGTTCCATCCGCATTATATCCCTCAGAGTGGTACAACAGAAACATCGCGGGTGCAAGACAACACTTTAGATTACATATAACATACTACAAAAGATCCAGAGAACTTCCTCGAACATTGGGGAATATTATACAGAAAGAACCAGAAAGATCCATTCGGAGTTACTTTAGCAGTACCACTATTAATATATGTATAAGGCTTAAAAGTACTACTATAGTGTTGTTCTACAGAAGTAGATTTTAGATTCTAGGAGTTTTATTTATATTCTACGCTTCAGTTTGTCTTCGATAGATTCCGGTAAGGTCTCCGACTCTGTTGATCTCCCTCAGATATCTTCAACTCTTCATGTAACTTATTTCCTCGGAACGCCATTGGTTTCTTCGAGATCTAGCAAGGGTTAAGAAGTTACATTGAGTACGAGCGTACTCAGCAAATTCACTAAAGAGGAGTGTTTGATGCACTATCTACAGCCACATACCATAGGTCGTGGGCAATGCAAGTTTTCGTAAACATTTCTTTAAAGGTTGCTTTTATTCTGAAAAGCTATGTCCATCAGCCTTCACGGGTTTACCAGAACTTTCATGGAGTTCCTTTCCCGCCGCGTTCGCAGCTCCTTCCCGAAACAGGGAGTAACAAGTTACAGTTCTTACACTCTGCCGATGTGCGTTACTTTACCATGAGAGATCTTAACTTTGTTGCACATCCGAGTTATAGGCTCGTTCACACTTCCTTGGTGTGAGGCCCAGACTAAGATCCAAGCCAATCACTGTCCTTCTCCGCGACCCTGCATACACCACAATTGTTGGATGTCCAAACTCAAGGTAGACTTTTCCCCGTATAAAACGGCTATACCTTAGCTGGATACACACAACAACCATTAACACTAGTAATCTGTCTTTTGTAGGCCCATATCCACGGTAGACCCCCGTATAAAACGGCTATACCCACGATCTGCAACTTACAAATGCTAGAACACTGTCCAATGCATGCGAAAGGGAGCATATCCAGCTGACTTCTCCGTCCCATTCCAAATCTCATGGTTAACGCGTAATATACGGCGCAAGAAGCACTGGCGACATTGGTTGTTAAGTCCTAGATAATATGTTCCTTTACCACCGGAACTTTCATAGTAGATTATTACCTCATGGTAAATAACCTATAATCATATTATTATGAAAATAGTGTTTTCTGATCTTTTTCAAATGCAGGTGATGACAATACTGGATTTGCCAAAATTCTTTACAAAAAATAATCAAAGGACTTGAGCAAGTGTGAACTTGCCTTTTGTGATTGCAAGATTATGCACTCACGGTCTTCGAGATAATAGAAGATCCAATATCTGAAATTAGCATCATTGGTCCGGTAAGGACTGATGTTTAAAGAAGCAGGATGCCATTATGCATAAGTAATGCTATGCAATTTTATAATTCCCAAAGTGAAACCCTTGGTATTTTGAATAAGTTGATCTTAGGTATCTTCTTTAAGATTGGGTTTATCTTTAAGTTTATTTCATAAGCAGTGAAATTAATAAGAAACTTAAGTGTTAACAATCCAAAATATACAAATACTGATAGAATAATGTGATTATGATTAATTGTTATCTGGTGATTGGGATAAAAAGTCCTTGAGTTGAGTTCTTAAGAGCTGAAGGAACTAATATAGACTTGTTTGTGTGAAGTGGCAAAAAGAATAACTTTTGAAGAAACTAGTATTTCGTTAAGGTTAATTAGTCTTAAGGTTTATTAGGTTTTACATTAGGGTTTGTGATGGTTATGAATGATGTTAAGTTATCATATTTTAATTGATGGTATAAGTGACCAAAGTTAACTTTAAAAAACATGAATAAACTTCACATGAGATGTTTATGATTGTTTAGACCAAAGTTAACTATAAAAATATAAGTAAATTTTAAGATATAATGAGTTTTAGAATATCATCTAGTTTTAGGGTTTTGACAAATATGATTATGAATGATCCTTTTTAATGGAAGTGAAAGATGGGTTTAATAACATGCAATTTATTAATGGGAGCATAATTAGATGATCTAAATATATTTATTAGAGTTAAGAGTTATTTTTAAGAGTGGTTAAGAGATGGAGATTATTCACCATCTTATACATGAGTGATATGTAATATTTATTTAAAAGGAGTTTAATTTGAATTTAAGATTCAAAACATTTAAAGGCTAATAGTTATATTTAAGTTTTATTTTGATTATGGATTTAGACTTAGTATTTAAACTTTAAAGGTTTTGGTGTTTTATAAGAAAATGTGATTTTTCTTACTTAAGAGATAATTTTAAGATTTAACAAAGTGGTTATTTTATTTATCTTAAAATGTTTTTGAATAATATACATAGTATTTTTCTGGTGAAATATACTTATTAAATATCTTAAAAATGAATTTTATTTATTTATAAGTATTACCTTCATTTTTATAAAATTCTTTAAATTATTAAGTGTCTTTAAATATTTGATTTATATTTTATTTGTAAAACTCTAAGTTAGTATTTTTATAAAATAGTAGAGTTATTTTTATACACAAAAATGATTTTTACTTATTTTTAGGAGTTTTTCTTATTTTATGAAATTTTACTCAGGATTTAATGATTTTAAAATTTATGTGCTGTATATTTATTTTAAATAAATAAAGTTATATTTTTATTAGATAGATCTTATTTTTATGAACATTTGATATATTATATTGATTTTTAGGATTTTTCTATAATTTTCTATGGCTAAAAATGTTTAGAAGTTATTTTGATAAATCATTTATTATATTTTCACTTTATTTCTTTATCTTAAACAATTTGGCTGTTTGGTTGGGCATATGGGTTGGCCTGGCCCATCTAAGTTGGCCCAGTTTGGGATTGGGTCATCACATCTCACCCCTGGCCCTACTCCTCGCACCTGTACCCATGCATGCCCACAACTTTGACCCTGATTCCCTTCTCGCGACGCAGCGAGGCGCCGCCACCTCCGGCTTGATTCCGGCGAGGCAGACTTCTGACGCCTCTTGGATGCGGAGTTCACGCCTACGCATTTAACCTAGCCCTCCAATTCGATTTGGGAATAATGCTTGCCCTAGGTCGTATCTAACCCTCACTAGTGCTAGGGTTTGTGGGGCTGCTATCGCTGCTGCACGTCGGTGTTACTCCAGCTGCCCCTTGATGCTTGTGAAGATGGATGAGGTCTGGACGTGCTCGTGTTGTCGTGGCTTAGCACAGGTGGTGCTGTGGTGCCCTCGGTGGTCATCATGTTGCTGTGTCGGGGCCATCGCATGTGATCCCCTGTAACCTCGTGTTCTGCTTCCTCTTCTTGCTGAGCGAGGACCTCCGAGTAAGTATCTTCTTCTCCTCCAATTTTGGTCTTCCTCCATTCTTCCTCGTAGCTAGCTCTTATTAGACTTTCCTACTTCTAGTAGTGCTTCGACGATTCATAATGGTGTTCCTGTGGACTGGTTTTCTTTAGCCTGTGAACCTTAGTTTGCTTCAGTGCTAGAGTTGTTAGTGATACATGTTGCTAAATGATATTCTATCACATAAACCCATAATGTATTATGATGAACTGATGCTTGGATAATGTGAGGCTAAATTTCTACTACTGTCGAACATGACAGTGATTGATGGAATGCTTTGAATTTTTGTGTGATGTTGGTATTGTGAAATCACTTACAGGTGTTTCCTAGAATCTTTGGACTAGCTAACTTGGTAGGGTGCTCAGCCAAGCTTTGCTCTTATGTGATCATGGAAACATATTGGAATGATTCCTAGAATTATTTCCTAGGAAAATGATTTGTTTTCTGCCAGAACTGACAGTGAAATAAGGTGTTGCTTTGATTCTAGAATTTATACTTTGAAAATAATAAAGATTATTTGGGTAATATTGGTAAGTGTAAATGGATGGTCAATATGATTACTCTGTTCATATGACAGCCATCATTTAAATGATTCCTGAAATTATTAGGAAAATTATTTGGATTCATTCCTAAATGAAATTCTGAATATATATATATATTTGATTCTTAGGGTTAATGCCTAAGAAAATGATATGAATTAGTCCCTTTCAATTTTTGGTTGGCTTCTCTCACAAAAGGTGTGGATCCTTGATTCAGGTGCATATATGATGATGGTGGTGATTTGGTTTACTGTCTTTGTTGATAGTAAAGTAAAGTGTGCCATTGATTTCCAGAGTGTTTGTTTAGCTAAGATATCTCAATGATGATTTTGGGTGATAAACTGATAATACATTATAATAGCTATTGTGTATCAGACTGTCACTGTGGGGCCTCCATTTTGGAGTGTGCACAGTGACAGATCCTGTTTGCATGATCTACTGTGAGCTCAATACTGTGGAACCTAATTGAAGGGTGCACAGTAACATACTCATAGTGAGTAGGATCTGTTGCCATGTTAATTAATCAACATGGTCAAGGCTCATTAGCCCTTGATGATTGTTGTGTGCAACAAGATCCAGCTTATGATGCAAAGGCTGAGGCCCTAATGGTGATTGAAACAGATGCTACAGTTTATTTTTCTAACTCAATGATGAGACTAGCATAGCACTTCTATGCTAGTCTGAGAGTTCTCCAAATCTCAACAAAAACTCTATTTTTAAATCTGATTAAATCATGTGTTGATTGAGTTGTGGTCTAACAACCTGATGTTTGTAGATCTGCTGGTATGTGGTTGTGCACCTTGTCTTGTGGATGTGCTACCAAGGAATCTCCTTGTATTGCTGTTACTCGACTTCTTCTTGATAAACTTGGTCTGCTCCAGCCCCCTCCTTCTTGTGCTCCTGTCTTGGCCTATTTTCTAAACTCCTCTAAGTAACCATGCTGGTTATAGTGGTATTGGCTGATTTGTTGAGAAGAATCTGGTGATGAACTAAGGTGAACTGGGGTGGTTTTCTTTTGAGCTAAATAAGGTGTGTGGAGGTATTCTGAGAAGCTTCTAGTTTACTAGCTACGGCTGTGCTCTCTTGTTTGTACTCCCTGTGATGCCTTTGATGTTTGACAGCACATCAGCATGCATGTATGTGTAAGCTGCTTACAGCTAGGCCCCATATGGTGCAGGTTTCCATTTGGGAAACTTGTGCCTATGGATGATCTAGGTTGGAAGATATTTTCTATGGATCATTTGGGCTGGAAGTTTGGTATTATCTTGAATTTGTTTAATAATTTGATGTTGCCAAGTGGATTACTAAGTTTGGTAATGCTATCTAGCTCATCTTGGGTTGAGGACCTTATTGACTTAAACATAACATGTTTAGTTGATTTAGTGCTAAACATGGTTATTCTTTTTTTTATTGTTGCCCCTTTCTTTCTAATTGATTTTAGCTAGACTTAAGAGGGCCCCATAGCATGCTAGCTGTTGCCTGATGATACAAATGATCAAATTTGTGCTGGTTTCTTTGGACCTTATCTTTGCCTCTCAAAATCAAGTTTATAGCTCACAGATCAAAATTTGTACTTATGATCTAGATTGGGTGGTACCCTCTTAGGTCATTAGTGGATTATCTAGCTCATCTTGGGTTGAGGACCTTATTGACTTAAACATAACATGTTTAGTTGATTTAGTGATAAACATGGTTATTCTTTTTTTTATTGTTGCCCCTTTCTTTCTAATTGATTTTAGCTAGGCTTAAGAGGGTGCCATAGCATGCTAGTTGTTGCCTGATGATACAAATGATCAAATCTGTGCTGGTTTCTTTGGACCTTATCTTTGCCTCTCAAAATCAAGTTTATAGCTCATAGATCAAAATTTCTACTTATGATCTAGATTGGGTGGTACCCTCTTAGGTCATTAGTGCTAAACATGGTTATATCAAATTGCCTCACCTGTGGTGGGGCAAACATTTTAACATTAAATAATGTTTCTTTCTTTGTTGTTTATTTTATAGGAATGAAGATCAAGAAGAAGAAAAGAAGTTTAGTTAGGTTTTATTTTTAATCTTGTTGTCATTTCCCTTTTATTCACATGTGTAAAGATTATGTATTATTATTGTGTTTATAAATAATAAACTATTTATTTATTAATTCTTCCTTTGTAAATCCTAATTGTAAAAACAATGTCATATATAAAGAATTCTTTTATTTATCTATTTTAAAATAATACTATATGCATATATATTTATATTAATAAAGAATCCTTTTTATATTATTTATGTAATCATTTTAGTTCAAGTTATTAAATAATTCCAATTCCTATTTGTGAATTTTTATAAATTCATTTGAATTTCATATTTGAAATTCAAATACATGTTTGAACAAATTTTCCCCCGAAACAAAGAATTCTACAAAGGTCATGTCGAAATCTATCGCACTTGCTCCGAAGTTTCTTTCAGTACAAGAGAGATCCCGATCCCTCTGTAGCTCTTTTAGTTTTGTGCGAAAATTCCCCGGATTTTCTTATGCATGAATGCAATACACAAACTTGTGTCCTCTCTATTTCTAGGTGCTAATCCTAGGATGTTACACACTCTTTCCTTGAACAAATACTACATAAGGGTCTTGTAATCCTTCGCCGGAATCCAGTTCGGGCTAACCCGCATGCTATCCTTCTTGTTGCCAGTGATCTGGTACATGAGGCGATCTCCATGGTGTTGCAGAGGATGAATCCTACGCTCCATCCAACAGTGGATCAAGTAGGATCCACGGAGCCCCATGTGCTTCATCAGAAACTCAATCCTCCTCTTGGCGAGGATCAAGATATCCGACAGGTCCATCTCCTCTGCGTCCCATGACTTTTGGTGGGGAGCGGCACCGTCGACGAAGGCCGCAAGACCTTCCACCTTTCTAGGAGCCGGAATATCCTTATGTTAAAAGAAGGTTCCGGCCTAGTGTTTGACGGATTTGCTAGTGTTAATCCTAGGATAAACTCGGTTTCTCCTAAGGACTAAGCTAAGAGTGCCAGTGGTGTAAGGTACAACGACACTAATGGAGTTCTTCCGGGTACCATAATAGTAACGGAAAAGGGTGAGACTTGTCCTAATGCCAAGAAACCCCTCGCATAAGGCTGCATGAGTACTAAGCTCTAGAAGGGAGTTGGGAGGAAGATTATGGAGCTACACACCATAGTATTTGAGGACCTCGATGAAGAAGCCCGATGGTGGCAGGCTGAGGCCGCGATAGATGTGTGTGCCGAACAGAACCGGCTCGCCATCACGCGGGGCGGTAACGGCGTGTCCTGAGGCGCTCCGCCATGCGCCGGCGACGATGAAGCCCTCATCCTCCATGACCTAGAGTTTGGCATTGTCCATGACGCTAGGGACCCAGAGGCCCTGCATCTTCTTCTCGTCTGCTGCCGAGGTACCCGCCACGGCTCCAGAACTAGATGCAGACGCCATTGCTCTTGAAAAGATTGAGAATTGGTGGGGGGAAAGAGATTTTCTCGTGGCGTCTTGATGTGAATGACTGCGCAGTGCTCGAGGACTACGAGGAGGAAATAAATGAAGCGGTGGAGAGATTTGTAGCACCTCGATAAAATCACTACTAGAGAATCGCATGTCTGTATTATTATGCATCATCATGACATCATCATGCATATTATTTTTGCCTAAAACTATTTCGCTAAAGACTATGTTGTTTTCTAAATTAGCTCTCCTTTATTTTCAAATCAAACCTGTCGATCCATTCGAATCTTGTATTTGTCTTAAACTATTTACAAAATATTTTAAAACAAACTAACTAAAACTAAACTATTTTTTCTAGGAAGGCCAGTGCCCAAAGGCCCAGCTGACAGCAGCCTACTACCAAAATAAAAACCCTAACCCTAATACCTATCTATCCCCACCTACCACCTACCCCAGTCCTCCCTGCCACCGCCAAACCCCCCACCCCGCGCGCGTGACACTCCCACGCCCTAGCCCGCAGCGATCCCCTGCCACACATAGCGCTACCCACGACCCCGTGGTCAAACCGCCCTGCAATTCCCTCTCCTTATGCAACCGACCCCACCTGCTGGCCATGTGTGCGGCCCCACCACCAACGCGACCTCACCACAATCCCGCACCACCTCGCATCGCACTCTCCCTCGTCTCTCCCCGCATCTCTCTCCTGCCGCAACCACCGATCCCGCCGCCGCCGGTGATCGCCTTCGTCTCCGCCCGCCGCCAGAGTCGTGCGTCCCCGTCGAACCTCACTCGCCCAGTGCCACCGCGGGCGTCTGTTGGTGCCCCCATGGACGCCTCTTCGGCCAGGATACCCTGCGCCCCATCTCCTTCCTCCTTTGGCCCGCGTCGTTGCCATGCCTGCCTCGCCGCATTGCCTCCCCGTGGCGCGCTGTCCGCCTCTGCTTCCTCTGTCCACAGGCCACCGCCTCTCCTCGTCGTCGCCCGCATGCCTCTGCCCGCCTGGCCTCCTCTGCACGTGCGGCACAGCCTCCATGGCCTGCTTCCCCTGTTCCCATTGACCTCGCTGCGCCGGCCGAGCACTGCCTCCACGACCGGAACTCCTACGGCTTGCCGATGCGGCCAGGCCCCACTGCCTGCCTCGCCTCTTCCCGGCCCGCCTGCGGCCGAGCTCACCCCTATCGCCGAGCCGCCTCAGCCAGCTCTCCAACCACCACTTTGTGAGTCGTCCTGTCTGCACGCCATGTGTTTGGTAGTGTGCGCATGTGTGTTATGGTGGTGATGTTTGTGGTGGTTCAGTGATGTAACAGTAAAGACCGTGTGAAGATGGACCCATGGCGATGCTTCGCTCCCGACAACCCTCCTTCATACGAGTTAGACGAGCACCTCACCAAGATCGATAAGACCATCACGACGCCAAAACCAAGTCCGCCGATGATCATCAAGACGAACGACAAGTTCTTCATCACGGAACCCCAAGGCCTCCGGCGTGGAAACACAAGCCTGCCCGCAAAGATCCGAAGACCAAGACCCGAACCCCGTTGAACCCTTGGAAACCCCCCAAGATCGCCGGACCCAGATGTGTGACCCTTTTGCCGAGCCCTTATTTTTATAAGTGCTATATATATCTTGTTGCACCTAATCATTCATGTTCGCATACATATTGTGTGGTTTGGGGGTCTTATGCCAAATTCACTTAATAATTAAGTAGTCCAGATGCGGGTGAATCTAGTCTAATATTGGCTAATCTAGTCTAATATTGGCTCCATTTAAATTTGCATAGCGAACCGATGCCATATTTTGCCTTGATAAAAGAACATTTAAATTGTGGGGTATCTAAACAACATGAACCTATTAAATAATTGTCGGGACCCCGGTTCCGCTTAATATTGCCTAGTTGCATCGTCTTTGCCATGTCATACATCATACATGTGTTGGAGATATGCCCTATAGGCAATAATAAATGTAGTTATTATTATATCTTTGTGTTTATGATAAATGTTTACATTCATACTATAATGGTATTAACCAGGAAACATTAATACTTGTGTGATTTGTAAACTAAATTAGAGTCTCTAGTAAAGCCTCTTCATAATACTAGCTTGTTGGTTAATAAATGATTGTGGTTTCCCTATCATGAACATTGAGATGTTGTTAACAACAAGATCATATCATTAGGAGAATGTTATGATGGACATAGTCCTATAGATAAGTGTAGCATAAAGATCAAGTCATTTTAATAGTTCAATTGCTATAAGCTTTGTGATACATAGTAACCTAATTCCTTCGACCATGAGATCATGTTTATCACCATCACTGGAAGGATGCTTTGATGACATCAAACACCACACCGTAACTGGGTGGCTATAAAGGTGGCATTGAGTGTTCGGAAAGTATGAGTTGAGACACATGGATCAAGAGTGGGATTTGTCCATCCATATGACGGATAGATATACTCTGGGCCCTCTCGGTGGAATTTCATCCAATTAGCTTGCAAGCATGTGACTGGCTCATAAGGGATCACATACCACGGGAACGAGAAAATAGTACTTATCAATAACGAGGTTGAACTAGGTATGCAGAGATACCGACGATCAAAACCTTGGATAAGTAAATTATCGTGAGACAAAGGGAAGTTGGTATCGTATGTAAGTGGTTAATTCGATCGCAAAGTAATCGTAGAAATATGTGGGAGCCATATGAATTTCCAGATTCCTATATTGGTTATTGTTCGGAGAAGTGTCTCGATCATGTCCGCATAATTCATGAACCGTAGGGAGACACACTTAAGGATTCGATGTTGTTGAGTAGTTATGGAATGATGAGTAAGAGACTGAATGTTGTTCGGAGTCTCGAATGGGATCCGGGATATCACGAGGAGATCCGGAATGGTCCAGAGAATAATATTCATATAAGGAAAGTCCTGTTTCGGAGTTGGGGAATGATTCCGGTGTTTTCATTGGGAATGTTCTAGAAGGTTCCGGAAGGTCCGGCAATCCGGAGGGGAAGGGTACATGAATGTGTCATAACAATGTAAAATGGTTGCATCATGTACTAGGTATCATCGCTGAGCAAAATAAAGGGATAAATCAAATCCTAGTTTGAAAAGTCAAACGCCAATTTGAAAAGTCAAACGGCAAGTTTGCTTGGTGGAGGGAGAGTAGGAAACCTACTTGGGGAGGAAGTCCTCCTCCCTCCACCTCCGGCCAAGGAGGCCGACTTGGGGGAGGAATCCCTCCCCCTTGGCCGCGTCCTCCTACCTATAAAAGGAGGGGCAAGGGTGCCCCTCTAGACCTACACCTCTCTCCACCAAATCCCTAACCCTAGCCGCCGACCACCAAGTCGCCACCGCCGCCCTAGGGTTTGCCCTAGCCACTGAGTTGGGGCCCTCCCCAAGCCCTAGCCGCCGGCCTAGCCCTCTCTCCTTGGTGCCTCTAAACCCTAGATCGCCAAGGCCTCTCTCATAGTCCACCATACTCGCTCCGGCTTAAGGCGAAGCCCTGCGAGATCTCCCCTCTATTTCCGGTACCACGCCATCGTGCTGCCGGAATCACGAGGAGAGTGATATAACCTCCACGCTCATTTGGAACAAGGAGAGGAAGGTCTTCGAATTTAATCGGTGACCGATCATGAGGCTGGCCGAACGCAGCAATGGAAGGATCGTCTACACGATCTTGAGATCGGCAAGAGTACGACTACATCACCCACGAGAATCTGCTCTCGTTAAACACTTTGGAATCTTCGAGGGTGAGTTCTTCTATCGACTCGTTGCTACAATATAGTAGATAGATCTTGGCTTGTTTGTTTGTATGCGGTAGAATTTTTTTGTTTTCCATGCTACGAACCCCTATAGTGGTATCAGAGCCGTGTCTATATATAGATTTGTTGCACGAGTAGAACACAATGATCATTGTGGGCGGTGGTGCTTTTATTATCAATTGCTTCTTGTGTACTTTGCATCTTGCGGTATGATAGGATGAAGCGGCCCGGGCTAACCTTACATGATATCGTTCATGAGACTTGCTCCACGCTCAACATGCAACTTGTATTGCATAAGTGGCTTTGCGGGTGTCTGTCTCTCCCATTATAGTATAGATCCAATTTACAACGGGCACTTGATAGTTCAAACATCAACGTTGTGGTTCTTGTTCGTAAGTTAGAGCGACACTTATTGAAAGCCCTAAACCACGTAAAATATGCAAAGAAAATTAGAGGCGTCTAACTTTGTTTTACAGGGGTGTGCTGTGATGTGATATGGCCATGATTGTGATTATATTTGATGTATGCAATGATCCTTATTGTAAGTTGGCAACCGGCAAGAGCCATATGGTTGTCTTTAAATTCTGTTAAGACCCGCGTGTCTATTCAAAGTAGTTGTAATAGTTGGAGCTGGTGGACGACAACCATGAAACGGCGCCATTGACCTTGACACTATGCCGGTGATGATGGAGATCATGTTCGTGCTTGAAGATGAAGATCGGAAGCACAAGAAGAAAGGCCATATCATATCACATATTATGAATTGGATGTGATGTTAATCCTTTATGCATCTTGTATTGCTTAGTTAACGACGGTAGCATTATAAGATGATCCCTCATGCACATAAATTTCAAGTTTTAAAGTGTTCATCCTTAGTAAGCACCGTTGCTAAAGCTTGTTGTTTCGAAGCACCACGTGATGATCGGGTGTGTTAGATTCTGCAAGTGTATACAACGTGAGCAAGCCAGATTTGCTCATGCGGAAGCTAAGGTTTGATCTTGACGAGCCTAGCATGTACAGACATGGTCTCGGAACACGGATCACCGAAAGGTAAAGCATGAGTCATATAGTAGATATGATGAACATGTTGATTGTTCGCCATTGAAGCTACATCAACTCTCGTGATGATCGGTTTTGATGTGGTGGATTTGGTTCGTGTGATCACTAAAACAATGTGAGGGATATTGTTTTGAGTGGGAGTTCACCTAGATTAATTTAACTATTAATTAAAACTCAATTTGTCATAAACTTAGTCTAAACTATTGCAAATATGTTGTAGATCAATGGCGGCCCCTACCATCAATTTTAATGCGTTCCTAGAGAAAGAAGAGTTGAAAACAATGGAAGCAACTTCGCGGATTGGTTCCGCAATTTGAGGATTGTCCTCAATGCTGGTAATTTGACCTATGTCTTTGGATGCACATTGGTGACTCATCTGCGGTGATGCTACCGATGAAGTAAAGAATGTTTACCTCGCTTCTAAGAATCAAGACTCCACGATTCAAATGTGTTATCTTGTATGGTTTGGAATCAATGCTTCAGAAAAGGTTTGAGAACCATGACCCACATGACATTGTCCGTGAACTCAAATTTATATTTGATACTCACGCGGCAGTTGAGAGTTATGAGGCTTCTGAAAATTTCTTTAACTGCAAGATGGAAGAGGGCAGCTCCGTCAGTGAGCTTGTGCTTAAGATGTCTGGGCACGCTAATGCTTTGGGGATTTACCGTGTCCTCCCATCACTACCACCAAGTTACAAGAACTTTGTGATGAACTACAATAGCAAAGCATGAACAAGCAGTTGCCAGAACTCTTCTCCATGTTGAAATGTGCAGAAGTGGAGATCAAGAAAGAGCACCAAGTTTTGATGGTCAATAAGACCACCAAATTCAAGAAAGGCAAGTCTAAGCAAAAGGGTAACTTTAAGAAGGGTGGTAAGAAAGTTTCTGCACCGGCGAAGAAGACCAAGTCTGGACCTAAGCCTGATACTGAGTGCTTTTACTGCAAAGGAGAAGGTCACTGGAAGCAGAATTGCCCAAAGTACTTGGCGAATTTGAAGAACGGCAACATCAAGAAGAAAGGTATATCCGATATACATGTTATTGATGTGTATCTCACTAGTAATCGTAGTAGTGACTGGGTATTTGATACTGGTTCGGTTGCTCATATTTGTAACTCAAACAGTCTTTGCAGAATAAACGGAAGCTAGCGAAGAACGAGGTGACGATGCGCGTTGGAAATGGATCAAAGGTTGATGTGATCGCGGTCAGCACGCTACCTCTTCATCTACCATCGGGATTAGTTTTATACTTAAGTAATTGTTATTTGGTGCCCGCGTTAAGCATGAACATTATATCGGGATCTTGTTTATTAAGTAGATTTACTTGTTTAAGTCCGAGAATAATGGTTGTTCGATTTATATGAGTAATATGTTTTATGCACATGCACATTTGATAGATAGTCTATTCTTATTGAATCTCGATAGTGGAAATACACATATTAATAACATTGAAGCTAAACGTTTGAAATTGAGCGATAACTCGACCTATATGTGTAATCGCTGCCTTGGTCATATTGGAGTGAAGCGTATGAAGAAACTCCATTCCGATGGACTTCTTGAATCACTTGATTTCGAATCACTTGAAAGATGTGAAGCATGTCTGATGGATAAAATGACTAAGACTCCATTTTCTGGTATGATGGAGCGCGCTAAGGACTTATTGGAAATCATACATACCGATGTGTGTGGTCCAATGAGTGTAGCATCGCGCGGTGGTTATCGTTATGTTCTTACCTTCACGGATGACTTGAGTAGATATGGGTATATCTATTTCATGAAACATAAGTCCAAAACTTTCGAGAAGTTTAAGGAATTTCAAAGTGAGGTAGAGAATCAACGTAACAAGAAGATTAAATTTCTACGTTCTGATCGTGGAGGTGAATATCTAAGTTACGAGTTTGGCGAGCATTTGAAGAAATGCGGAATACTTTCACAATTGACAGCGCCGGGAACACCACAGCGTAATGGTGTGTCCGAACGTCGTAATCGAACTCTCTTATATATGGTTCATTCTATGATGTCACTTACAGATTTACCGCTATCATTTTGGGGTTATGCATTAGAAACAGCCGCATTCCCTTTAAATAGGGCACCATCTAAATCCTTTGAAACGACACCGTATGAATTATGGTTTGGGAAGAAACCTAAATTGTCGTTCCTTAAAGTTTGGGGTTGCGAAGCCTATGTAAAGAAGTTACAGCCGGACAAGCTTGAACCCAAAGCGGAAAAATGCGTCTTCATATGATACCTGAAGGAAACTATTGGGTATACCTTCTATCATAGATCCGAGGGCAAAATCTTCGTTGCCAAGAATGGATCCTTTCTAGAGAAAGAATTTCTCTCGAAGGAAGTGACTGGAAGGAAAGTAGAACTCGACGAAGTTGTTGAACCTTCTCTCGAACTTGCGAGTAGCGCAACACCGGAAGAAGTTCCTGTGGTGCCTGCACCAATAAGAGAGGAAGCTAATGATGATGATCATGAAACTTCGGTTGAAGTTGCTACAGAACCCCGCAGGTCAACGAGAACTCGTACCACTCCTGATTGGTATGATCCCGTTATGAGTGTCATGTTGGTGGACAACACCGATGACCCTGCGACATATGAGGAAGTGATGATGAGCCCACATTCCAATAAATGGCAAGACGCCATGAAATCCGAAATTGGATCCATGTACGAAAACCAAGTATGGACTTTGGTGGACTTACCGGATGGCCGGAAGGCTATCGAGAACAAATGGATTTTCAAGAAAAAGCAGTCGATGGTAATTTTACTGTCTATAAAGCTTGACTTGTCGCAAAAGGGTTTCGACAAATTCAAGGATTTGACTACGATGAGACTTTCTCACCAGTAGCGAAGCTAAAGTCTGTGAGGATTATGTTAGCAATCGCAGCATATTACGATTATGAGATATGGCAGATGGATGTCAAAATAGCGTTCCTCAATGGAGACATTGATGAAGAGTTGTATATGATGCAACCCAAAGGTTTTGTCGATCCTAAAGATGCTAACACGGTATGCAAACTTCAACGGTCCATATATGGGTTGAAGCAAGCAGCCCGAAGTTGGAATCAACGTTTTGATAAGGTAATCAAAAGTTTTGGTTTTGTACAAACTTATGGAGAAGCTTGTATTTACAAGAAAGTGAGTGGGAGCTCTGTAGCATTCTTAATACTATATGTAGATGACATATTGTTGATTGGGAATGATGTAGACCTTCTTAATAGTGTCAAGGAATATTTGAATAATAGTTTTTCAATGAAAGATCTTGGCGAAGCAGCTTACATATTAGGCATAAAGATTTATAGAGATAGATCGAGACACCTAATATCATTGTCACAAAGTACATATTTGGACAAAGTTCTAAAGAGGTTTGGAATGGAAGATAGCAAGAAAGGGTTCTTGCCCATGTTGCTGTCGACCTTGAGTAAAACTCAAAGTCCAAAGCAGCGATGATAGAGAAAGGATGAGTAAGACTCCCTATGCCTCAACCATAGGATCTCTAATGTATGCCATGCTATGTACTAGACCCGACATTGCATATGTTGTTAGTTTAACTAGCAGATATCAAAGTGATCCAGGAGTGGATCATTGGACGTGATCAAAACATCCTTAAGTACTTGAGAAGAACTAAGGATATGGTTCTTTCTTATGGAGGTGATGAACAACTCGTTGTTAATGGTTACACCGATGCTAGTTGGAACACCGATCCGGATGATTCTAAATCTCAATCTGGATAAATATTTACTTTGAATGGTGCAGCAGTTAGATGGAGGAGTGCAAAGCAAAGCGTTGTGGCGAGATCTTCAACTGAATCGGAATACATAGCTGCTCCGGAGGCTTCACAAGAATCGATATGGATGAAGGAGTTCATTACAGAGCTCGGTGTGGTTCCAAGTGCGCTGGACACAATGTCTATCTACTGTGATAACATGGGCGCCATAGCCAATGCGCAAGAACCAAGGTCACACAAGAAGCTGAAGCACATCAAGCTACGTTTTCACGCTATTCGAGAACATGTCCAAGATGGTGACATAAAGATTTGCAAAGTACACACAGATCTAAATGTGGCGGATTCGTTGACTAAACCTCTCCTGAGGGCAAAACATGACCAACACCAAACTGCCATGGGTGTTCGGTATCTTACCATGTAATCTAGATTAGTTGACTCTAGTGCAAGTGGGAGACTGTTGGAGATATGCCCTAGAGGCAATAATAAATGTAGTTATTATTATATCTTTGTGTTTATGATAAATGTTTACATTCATGCTATAATGGTATTAACCAGGAAACATTAATACTTGTGTGATTTGTAAACTAAATTAGGGTCCCTAGTAAAGCCTCTTCATAATACTAGCTTGTTGGTTAATAAATGATTGTGGTTTCCCTATCATGAACATTGAGATGTTGTTAACAACAAGATCATATCATTAGGAGAATGGTATGATGGACATACTCCTATAGATAAGTGTAGCATAAAGATCAAGTCATTTTAATAGTTCAATTGCTATAAGCTTTCTGATACATAGTAACCTAATTCCTTCGACCATGAGATCATGCTTATCACCATCACTGGAAGGATGCTTTGATGACATCAAACACCACACCGTAACTGGTGGCTATAAAGGTGGAATTAAGTGTTCGAAAAGTATGAGTTGAGACACATGGATCAAGAGTGGGATTTGTCCATCCATATGACGGATAGATATACTCTGGGCCCTCTCGGTGGAATGTCATCCAATTAGCTTGCAAGCATGTGACTGGCTCACAAGGGATCACATACCACGGGAACGAGAAAAGAGTACTTATTAGTAACGAGGTTGAACTAGGTATGCAGAGATACCGACAATCAAAACCTCGGATAAGTAAATTATCGTGAGACAAAGGGAAGTTGGTATCGTATGTAAGTGGTTCATTGTTCAGAGAAGTAATCGTAGAAATATGTGGGAGCCATATGAATTTCCAGATTCCTCTATTGGTTATTGTTCAGAGAAGTGTCTCGATCATGTCCGCATAATTCACGAACCGTAGAGAGACACACTTAAGGATTCGATGTTGTTGAGTAGTTATGGAATGATGAGTAAGAGACCGAATGTTGTTCGGAGTCTCAGATGGGATCCGGGATATCACGAGGAGATCCGTAATGGTCCGGAGAATAAGATTCATATAAGGAAAGTCCTGTTTCGGAGTTGGGGAATGATTCCAGTGTTTTCATCGGGAATGTTCTAGAAGGTTCTAGAAGGTCCGGCACTCCGGAGGGGAAGGGTACATGAATGTGTCATAATAATGTGAAATGGTTGCATCATGTACTAGGTATCATCGCTGAGCAAAATAAAGGGATAAATCAAATCCTAGTTTGAAAAGTCAAACGCCAATTTGAAAAGTCAAACGACAAGTTTGCTTGGTGGAGGGAGAGTAGGAAACCTACTTGGGGAGGAAGTCCTCCTCCACCACACTGACCAAGGAGGCCGACTTGGGGGAGGACTCCCTCCCCCTTGGCCGCACCCTCCCACCTATAAAAGGAGGGGCAAGGGTGCCCCTCTAGACCTACACCTCTCTCCACCAAAACCCTAACCCTAGCCGCCGGCCACCAAGTCACCGCCGCCGCCCTAGGGTTTTCCCTAGCCGCCGAGTTGGGGCCCTCCCAAAGCCCTAGCCGCCGGCCTAGTCCTCTCTCCTTGGTGCCTCTAAACCCTAGATTGCCAAGGCCTCTCTCATAGTCCACCATACTCGCTCCATCTTAAGGTGAAGCGTTGCGAGATCTCCCCTCTACTTCCAGTACCACGTCGTCGTGCTGCCATGTAGCATCCCAATTGTCTAACAATTGTAATGCTACTTGGTCTAGTAATATAATGGCTACTTCAAACATATAATTGTTGCATCATAATTATATCATGCTCATGTCATCATGCCACCTTGCATTTGAGCATCATATAAAACCCCTTTTTGTTTGGTTCTTATCTCATATGCATTGTTAATTGTATTTGCCTCTTGATATTGTATTTGGTTCTTGATATATTGTTTAATGCCCAAGTTGAGTTGGGGGCATATCTTTTATTCCACTCCACCACCTTTTCTTTCACCACCTTATAATTCCACCATCCAACTAAATATGAGCTTTGCACTTTATTTGAGTTTACCTCTAGCTCATGTGGGTTGGGATGTATCCAATTCTTTTCCACATGCTCTCATCTTAGCATCATGTTGTTTTCACATTATTGATATATGAGAGCCACATGGCCACCTTTGCATGCCTTGTGAGTGGAACCCTTTTCCTAGCTTCCATATGGGTTATTATGGAGTTATGCTCATGTGGGGATATTTTTGGGAATAGTAAGCATCTAGTGGAATATACACACTAGTAATTCCCAATGATAATCAAATGTGATCATCTCCATCTACTCCACTTGGAGCTTTCTTCTAAAATCTTTTGCTTGGCTTATTCCACTTTTGGACATGCATAAGAATAATGCCATGTTTATTATTTTGTTTCACAAGGTTAAAACATGGCATTAATTATTTTTGCATGGGCCATGCAACCATCTCCATCTTTGGTCCTCCTTGTTTTAGTTGGATTTTTGGGTGAACCATCTCATCTCTCATCTCTCTCTCCCTCCTTTTGGCTTGGTCTTATTGATCTTGCTTAAACCATATCACCACATCCCTCTCTTTTCTTGCCTTGATCTAGTTGGAGCTTGGCATGATCTTGGCAAAAGCAAACCCTAGTTACCATACCACTCCTCTCTCTTCACCCCCTCTCTAAACCACACCCCATCTAATCTAACCCTAGCCTCTCTCTCTCTAAGGAAAACCCCAATCCTACCTCCCCCTCTCTCGGCCTCTCTCTTCTCTCTACCTAGCTGGCCCCACCTGGCCACCCTGGCCCACCTAGCTACCACCCAAACTAAAACCCTAACCCGAGCCTTCCCTACCCAACCCTAGCTCCAACCCGAGCTCCCCTCTCCTCCTTTCTTCTTCTCTCTCTGCCATGAGGGCCCCTCCAACCGAGCCTCCCCACCGGCCCTACCGTCCCCACCTGGCAGCCCCCTTCACCACCTCGCCCTGCTCCTGCCCCTGCCCGAGCACGAGAGTAGGAGGGAAGGAAAAAGGTGGCCGAGCCACCTTTAACCCTACCCACTCCCCCACGGCACCCCTCTCCCTCTCTGCTTTACTCCCATCCCTCTCTCTCGCCTGCTGCCTCCCCAGATCTACCCCAGGGCGCCTGTCGCTCCTCCCCTCCCTCTCCACCGACGTCTACCCCCAACGCCGGCCACCGTCTGCTCCACCGGCGCTGCTTCGATCCAGACGACGAGCGCGACGTGGAGGTGATCGAGGAGGACGAGGAGGTCCTCTCTCCGCATCCGCTCACTGGCCGTCAAGGAGGAGGAGGACCAGAGCCACCAGCGAGCCCGCTGGCCGCGAAACCCTAGCTCACGGCCTCGCCTCACACGATCGTCTGCACCCCTGCCCGAACCACCGCCTCCAACAGCCCCTCGGTGAGCCTCTGACCACCCTAGACAAGTCCCTGTCCAGAGTCGCTTCCCGTTTGCCGTTCGTTTGAACGCCTAGCGTCGTCGCCGCCCAGCGTGTCTGACGTTCTCCAGCGCGAAGAGCCTCACCTAGCCACCGATCTACTCTCTGTCAACAACCCCCACCCCACTGTGGTCGCCTCGCCAGCGTCGCCAGTCCCCGGATCGAATCCCACGCGCCGCGCCCGCATCAGACGAGCATCGATCGTCGTCGATGGTCGAAGAGAAAGCGATTGCATCGGCGCCCTTTTGCATACCCCTGCGCCTTTTTGATGCTCAACCATGTCATCGAGCCCACCTGTCAGCCGTAGTACCGCTTTGCAGTTAGGCCCTCCGGTTTCTCCAGCCTCAACCCGCAGTACTCTGGATCCCCCACGTGTCGCGTCCCATTGGCGGCCAGCGTGTGGCGGAAATCTTGTGGCCCCTTGCGTCGGCCGAGGCTAGCTCGACCAGCGGTGTAAAACCTTTTCTGCTTGTTTGTCATTGAGTCAGCGCTGGACCCACTGGTCATTGACTGTGGCTAGCTAAACCTGAGTAGAAAAAGTATTTCTGTTTTTCTGTTTTAATTCAAATCTTTTCAAATTATTTTAAATTCAAATTTCAAATCTGTTTTTTTATAACTTTTAAATTATAAACCCAAATAATACAAATAATATATGTTCTCAAATCAGAAAAATATGAGGAATTCAAATATGCCATTCAAAATATATTTTGGACACTTAAAATTTCAAGTTGATTTAAATTACAATAAAATGCCCTTTTTCCTTAATAAATTAATAACTTTTGTTTTATAAGTCCAAATTTAACAAATGATATGTCTAAAATGATTAGCTCGACGAGACCTTTCTATTTATGCATTCCATGTTTTGATTTGAAGCATGCATCATATAAATATAAAGTATACAGCAACTAATATGAGGATAAAATGTGGCCAAAACTCAATAAAATGCTTTATTATTGTATTCCACACCTCACCCATGCCATGCTACCTTATTGCCATGCAAATTGTGCATCATTCATCATGGCATGATTGTTTGCTTGTCGCATTTTATTCATATGCTTGTGCACTTTATTTATGTTGGCCCTTGGTTGTTTGGTTCTTCTTGAATAGGCCGAAGGTGGATATATCAAGAGAACTAGGAGCACTACCCAGATCCATCCCTTGCTTCAACTGAGCTGCCAGGCAAGAACTACCACATGCTTGCATACATATAGTACCTATTGCCTCTATCTTATTCTTGCATCATTGAGTCGCGATTGCATTAATCGGAATCCCAAGTATTGCATAGCCTTTACTTTTAAACCCCAGCGAAGCTTGTTCCTCCATCCCATGAGCCATTACTACAGGAGTTGTTTGAGCCATGCGAGTCGTAGAACAACATGTGTAGGGTATGTGAGTGTCGATGGATAACGAGGTACCTAAACAACTTAACTTTGAGTAGTAATGGGATAACTAATGAAAGTGGCATCGGTGAGCCATATTTGCTATTTGGTTTTCAGGCTCACTTGTGTCCGTGGGACCCAGTACTTGATTCTGTTCCTTGAATATTCGCTATCCACATCCGGAGGCTTATGAACCCCACGAGCGAGCTTGATTCATTCTTATTTCTTGGGGCCCACAAACTAGTTTGAGGTTTTATTTACTATCCTGTACTTATGCCATGCTTTCTTTGCTTTATTTAAATTGTGCGAGTCTTTGCACTGTCTTTTATTTAGGAAAGCGTGTTTTCGGTATCGACAAGCCCAGTCACATTTTCGGTTCCCGATCGTTTACAGCCATTGGCGCAAACCTTGAGTCCGTCTCGAGTCGGCCAACTTCGTCGGGTAGCTTAATGGGGTGGCCCCTGAAATATTCTGAATCCTGTGATCGCTTTGTCGTGATCGCCTCGTTGGGTTTTGATTTGGTTTTCGAGGTTGATCGAGTGTGTGTTGCTATTTGTGCACCCTATGAGGTAAACTTTTCAAAGCCGTGTCGCGTTATGGGCGACTTGGAGCACAGTTTCTCGATCATAGACAAGAATAACTAAAGTACCGCTTTTAATTTGACTAAGCACGGACTAGTAAATAGTGCAACACTCATGGAATGGATAATAAAACTGCCAACGGATGGGGGTTGTTCGTCCGCTTCCTCGTCGGTGGCGAGGAGGAGGATGGATCTTGATATTACCTTTATAACGTTGTTATTAATTCACGGACATCCGTCTATCTCTGGTTAGGCGGATGGTTAGCGATATCTATAGAACTGTTAGGGTTTATCTTTTGCTGCAATTGCGTCACCCAGGTTGTGTCCCTTTAGAGGCATAAAGACTTCTGAGTACCCTAGGGTCTCACACGATAAATTGTTTGATTCGGATGAGCAGGTAAGCTCGCAAGATGGATACTTTGGGTGGAGGAGACAGACGATGGCAACGATCATTCGGTGTAGAGATTCCGGAACGGGATCCGTGAGATCTGTGGCGGGATGTGTTTATTTATGGGGCATCTTATGCCGATTTGCTTCTTATCCGTACTCGGATCTTGTTTTTCGCTTCACCGATACTCGATGTTTGATGTATGAGGAGATATCCTAAACTATTATATCTATCTAGGATATTTGGATCTTGCCGTATGGCGTTGCTATATTCCTTTCTTTTAGATGGAATGACTCGAGAACCATTGTATGGTGGCTTGCATACATACTCATTTGTGTATATAGTTGATCCCCGCTTTGCCGATTACGCCGCCTTCTTGTCGATGTTTAGAAATGATTAGGACGGCGAAAGGTCTACTGTGAGTGGCATTTGGGCCCCACCGTACTATTTTAACCATTTCCGCTCATCCGGGCTTGTAACTAGGGCGTAATTCACCGAGGTAGTTACAATTGGTATCGAGCCATCCGCCCTTCGTGGTCTCAGCCAAATGGTCGTTGTCGATCTAGCAAGTATTTTTGGTAGCTATGTATACTAGGGAAAAACAAAAGCGAGAGTAGGACTGCTTCCACTTTTCTTCTTACCCAACCACCCACCTTTTCTGGTAAGGAAGTGTAACGTTTTCAATCCTCTTCTTAAAATTCAAACTAGGATTCACGTGTTCGGGGGTTCCGTAGTACCATAGAAAGTGTGTGTGTGTGTGTGTAATTCCTTGTCTATCTGTTGCATCCTTTTGTTATCACAATCTGCCTTTGGTTATCAACTGTTGGTACATTCCATACTGACAGGCTTTTGAAAACCGGCGCGATCTATCTAACTCCTTGTTAACCGGTGCCATCTTCTTAAGGGTGTCCTTCCTTCTAGCAACTCCACATTCTGTGAAACCATCGGTTGTTAATCTCTACCTGATAAGTGATTTTGCGCATCTATTGGTATTTTAATGCCGAAAAATGCGGAAAATTTTTCTTTGATACATCGGTGTTTCCACACTCCTTTCCAGTCGTGTGTGAAACATTATCTACCTCCCTTTTATCAGCATGTCCATGCTAACTCATTCTTTTGTCACCGGCGCTTAATCCTGGAGTTTTATTTCATCTCCAATTCTCTTGGGCTAATTACATAACATGTGTCGATCCGATGCTGGTGATTGTAATTTGGTTCTCGGCATAGATATATGACACTTATCATGAGTGGAATAGGGAAAATGCTATCAACGCTATCCTCCAAATGGTGACGGTTATCTCCTGTGATTTGGAGTACACCGTGATCATATCTATGCATATTCAAGCATCTTTGGCAATCCGGAGTTTCTCAAAGCACTACGGTCTATCATCATCCATCATCTTTGCACATCTTTTTGAACTCCATATCTGCACAATTCTCCTGGATACGAGGGAATTGCATCTTTTCGTCTCTGGTAGCTTTGCTTAAGGTATGAGCTATCATCGGTTCTTGTCCAAGATCTCTCTATCTTTGTAACCGGCGATCCAATCGACAATGTGAACCAGGTGGCATTTCCTGTTCTCTTCCGAAGGACCAGATTATCTATTCTACCAGTGCATCTTTCCAACATGAATCCTTACTCGTAACGTTGATCTTTCAAAGAGCGTTGAGCTTAGAAAGTGTTTCGAGAATTCGTTCGTTTCTCTCGCCTTTTGAACTTGGTATTCTGGGAATATCTTGTTAATCCATGGGGGTATATGTTGATAATATGCTTGCCTATTCCATATCAATGGAAGAACATGGAAGATCATCTGTGTCTCTTTCTCTCAAGCTTCGTAAGCACTGCCTGTGTGCAAAGTCTCAAAGTAAGAATTCTGACTTTTTGAAGTCACCTATCTCGGCCACGCCCTTCTGCTAAATAGATCGCTTCAATTCTGGAATCAGCAAGTCCATTGTTATTCCATCTTCCATCTTCAATCAAACCCGGAGTTTTTCCTTGTTGGCAAGTTATCATCGTCGTTCCGCTAAAGATTTTCCTCAAGACCGCTAAACCTCTCTCAATCTTTTCAAGAACAACATGGAGTTCTTTTCACCTATATCTCGTTAAGTAATCTCTTGAAACCCTCTCGCTCTATCGTCTATGCTCAATCCACCGGAGGCCATGGAGACCTTCCAGATCTTGTATTCCTTCTGTTCAAGTCGGTGCTATCTTTTCTGTAGCTGTTGAATCTTGCAGTTCTTCTCCGTAATCTTCCTTCATATCTTTCTGGTGGCTTGGTACTTCAGACATGACGACAACATCATCATCTTTATCTGTCTATGAATCCGGCGAATCGTTTGCATCTATCCTTGTTTTCTAACGAAGTTCCATGAGTTCTTATCAATAGCTTCAGTCTGTTTCGGTAGTTGGGTTGCATGGTTTTCTTATTTATGTGCGGAGTAATGCTTTGAGTGCGGGATGGAGTAGCTACCATACCAATACTCTTATCATTCGCTCATGTACATTGAATTGGTAAATTAATGTGATTTCACTCATTCCACGGAAGTTAGAAGTGGCCTTTATCCCTCGATACTTTTACTTCCGTCCTTGTTTTTCCGGAGTGCTCTCTCGAAGAAAGTAATCAATAATCTCTTGTTGGTGATCTCACCCTTTCTACACGGAGCAAAATCCTCAATTATCTGGTGGAAATAAATGCAAACTCTTTTTCTGTCCTCGTCATTCTACCGATGCTCGACATCCCCAAACAAGATGAAAGGAAAACTATCTCTCTCTTTGTTTCATCAATTCTTTTTCTGTGGTAAAGCCAATTATGGTTGAGGCCATCAGCCGCAAATCTATTGCGTAGCCTCAAGGCTAAAGAAAGCAATAAGTATCTCTACAATAAACTCCAGGTCCTCCATATTCTTTGCTTCTCGGGATCCCACCATAATCTAGCATCACCTCCTTGTCTAGAAGTTATATCCGCGCACCTCAATTGCGTGATCCTTTGGGTCTTACCGGCGCAACAAGAATCTAATCCGATGATGTCTAACTAAATCTTTCTGTTGATATCAAAGGACTATTGTTTGAAGGCAATACTGTTTCCGTACTTCATTTCTCTAATCCGAGGGAAGATACGATGCTATTGCCATAGTGGTTCAAACCTCTCCAATCTAGCTCTTTCCTTCCGGCGAGACAAAGATTCGTCCTCTCTCGTATCAGTAGATCTTTAATCTTAACGGTGTGTCTTTCTTTATCCATGATACATCATCTTTTCCTTTTCTTTCACAAGTGACCCTAGTCTTTTATCTTGTTTCTTGAGAAAACCGAAGCTATGTCCATCCTATCCTTCTTGTCTCACGACAATCCTTCAACTCTTCTAACCCGTTGTTTCTCAAGCCAAACGCAAGACTCGCAACAAGTCTAGCAAGTTTGCAAGGTGTAGTGGTCGCACCATTCCGTTGTTCATCAACTTGGGAACATGAAGATGAGCTCCGTGCCAAGTATCCTACCCTCTTTGAGTCTTCTTCTTCTTACTAGAATCTCGGGGCGAGATTCCTGTTTAGTGGGGGAGAGTTGTAGCATCCCAATTGTCTAACAATTGTAATGCTACTTGGTCTAGTAATATAATGGCTACTTCAAACATATAATTGTTGCATCATAATTATATCATGCTCATGTCATCATGCCACCTTGCATTTGAGCATCATATAAAACCCCTTTTTGTTTGGTTCTTATCTCATATGCATTGTTAATTGTATTTGCCTCTTGATATTGTATTTGGTTCTTGATATATTGTTTAATGCCCAAGTTGAGTTGGGGGCATATCTTTTATTCCACTCCACCACCTTTTCTTTCACCACCTTATAATTCCACCATCCAACTAAATATGAGCTTTGCACTTTATTTGAGTTTACCTCTAGCTCTTGTGGGTTGGGATGTATCTAATTCTTTTCCACATGCTCTCATCTTAGCATCATGTTGTTTTCACATTATTGATATATGAGAGCCACATGGCCACCTTTGCATGCCTTGTGAGTGGAACCCTTTTCCTAGCTTCCATATGGGTTATTATGGAGTTATGCTCATGTGGGGATATTTTTGGGAATAGTAAGCATCTAGTGGAATATACACACTAGTAATTCCCAATGATAATCAAATGTGATCATCTCCATCTACTCCACTTGGAGCTTTCTTCTAAAATCTTTTGCTTGGCTTATTCCACTTTTGGACATGCATAAGAATAATGCCATGTTTATTATTTTGTTTCACAAGGTTAAAACATGGCATTAATTATTTTTGCATGGGCCATGCAACCATCTCCATCTTTGGTCCTCCTTGTTTTAGTTGGATTTTTGGGTGAACCATCTCATCTCTCATCTCTCTCTCCCTCCTTTTGGCTTGGTCTTATTGATCTTGCTTAAACCATATCACCACATCCCTCTCTTTTCTTGACTTGATCTAGTTGGAGCTTGGCATGATCTTGACAAAAGCAAACCCTAGTTACCATACCACTCCTCTCTCTTCACCCCCCTCTCTAAACCACACCCCATCTAATCTAACCCTAGCCTCTCTCTCTAAGCAAAACCCTAAACCTACCTCCCCCTCTCTCGGCCTCTCTCTTCTCTCTACCTAGCTGGCCCCACCTGGCCACCCTGGCCCACCTAGCTACCACCCAAACTAAAACCCTAACCCGAGCCTCCCCTACCCAACCCTAGCTCCAACCCGAGCTCCCCTCTCCTCCTTTCTTCTTCTCTCTCTGCCATGAGGGCCCCTCCAACCGAGCCTCCCCACCGGCCCCTCTGGTCCCCACCTGGCAGCCCCCTTCACCACCTCGCCCTGCTCCTGCCCCTGCCCGAGCACGTGAGTAGGAGGGAAGGAAAAAGGTGGCCGAGCCACCTTTAACCCTACCCACTCCCCCACGGCACCCCTCTCCCTCTCTGCTTTACTCCCCTCCCTCTCTCTCGCCTGCTGCCTCCCCAGATCTACCCCAGGGCGCCTGCCGCTCCTCCCCTCCCTCTCCAACGACGTCTACCCCCAACGCATGCCACGTCGCTCCACCCGGCTGCTTGATCAGGCAGACGCGACGTGGAGGTGATCGAGGAGGACGAGGAGGTCCTCTGCATCCGCTCCGTACAGGCCGTCGAGGAGGAGGAGGACCAGAGCCACCAGGCCGACGCCGCTCCGACGCGAAACCCTAGCTCCGCCCGGCTTCGCCGATCACCACCGAACCACCGCCTCCAACAGCCCCTCGGTGAGCCTCTGACCACCCTAGACAAGTCCCTGTCCAGAGTCGCTTCCCGTTTGTGCCGTTCGTTTCGTCGAACGCCCAGCGTGCGCCGCCGCTCGCGTGTCTGCACGTTCTCCGCGCCGCGAAGAGCCTCACCTAGCCACCGATCTGCTCTCTGTCAACAACCCCCACCCCACCGCACTGGCTGCCGCCTCCGCGCGCGTACGCCAGGTCCCCGGATCGAATCCCGCGCGCCGCGCCCGCGTCAGACGAGCATCGATCTGTCGATGGTAGAGAAGAGCAGCATCGGGCGCCCTTTTGCGCATACCCCCTGCGCCTTTTTGATGCTCAACCCGCGGTCCGCCTGAGCCCACCTGTCAGCCGTAGTACCGCTTTGCAGTTAGGCCCTCCGGGTTCTCCAGCCTCAACCCGCAGTACTCTGGATCCCCCACGTGTCGCGTCATTGGCGCGCCTGCAGGCCCGAAATGTCAGGTTCCCACCCACGCCGGCCGAGGCTAGCTCGACCTGTAAAAAACTTTTTTACAATAGCTGAGTCATTGAAGTCATGGACCCACTGGTCATTGACTGTGGCTAGCTAAACCTGAGTAGAAAAAGTATTTCTGTTTTTCTGTTTTAATTCAAATCTTTTCAAATTATTTTAAATTCAAATTTCAAATCTGTTTTTTTATAACTTTTAAATTATAAACCCAAATAATACAAATAATATATGTTCTCAAATCAGAAAAATATGAGGAATTCAAATATGCCATTCAAAATATATTGTGGACACTTAAAATTTCAAGTTGATTTAAATTACAATAAAATGCCCTTTTTCCTTAATAAATTAATAACTTTTGTTTTATAAGTCCAAATTTAACAAATGATATGTCTAAAATGATTAGCTCGACGAGACCTTTCTATTTATGCATTCCATGTTTTGATTTGAAGCATGCATCATATAAATATAAAGTATACAGCAACTAATATGAGGATAAAATGTGGCCAAAACTCAATAAAATGCTTTATTATTGTATTCCACACCTCACCCATGCCATGCTACCTTATTGCCATGCAAATTGTGCATCATTCATCATGGCATGATTGTTTGCTTGTCGCATTTTATTCATATGCTTGTGCACTTTATTTATGTTGGCCCTTGGTTGTTTGGTTCTTCTTCGAATAGACGCTGAGCAGGGGATATATCAAGAGAACTAGGAGCACTACCCAGATCCATCCCTTGCTTCAACTGAGCTGCCAGGCAAGAACTACCACATGCTTGCATACATATAGTACCTATTGCCTCTATCTTATTCTTGCATCATTGAGTCGCGATTGCATTAATCGGAATCCCAAGTATTGCATAGCCTTTACTTTTAAACCCCAGCGAAGCTTGTTCCTCCATCCCATGAGCCATTACTACAGGAGTTGTTTGAGCCATGCGAGTCGTAGAACAACATGTGTAGGGTATGTGAGTGTCTGATGGATAACGAGGTACCTAAACAACTTAACCTGAGTAGTAATGGGATAACTAATGAAAGTGGCATCGGTGAGCCATATTTGCTATTTGGTTTTTCAGGCTCACTTGTGTCCCGTAGGACCCCGAGTACTTGATTCCTGTTCCTTGAATATTCGCGCTATCCACATCCGGGAGGCTTATGAACCCCCAGCGAGCTTGATTCATTCTTATTTCTTGGGGCCACAAACTAGTTTGAGGTTTTATTTACTATCCTGTACTTATGCCATGCTTTCTTGCTTTATTTAAATTGTGCAGGTAATGCGCACCTTTGTCTTGTTAGGAAAGCGGAGTGTTTTTCGGTGTCGACAAGCCCACCACATTTTGGGTTCCGATCGTTTACAGCCATTGGCGCAAACCTTGAGTCCATCTCGAGTCGGCCAACTTCGTCATGGTAGCTTAATGGGGTGGCCCCTGAAATATTTCTGAATCCTGTGATCGCTTTGTCGTGGATCGCCTCGTTGGGTTTTGATTTGGTTTTTCGAGGTTGATCGAGTGTGTGTTGCTATTTGTGCACCCTAGGTAAAACTTTCAAAGCCGTGTCCGCGGTTATGGACGACTTGGAGCACAGTTCTCGATCATAGACAAGAATAACTAAAGTACCGCTTTTAATTTGACTAAGTACCGGTCTAGTAAATAGTGCAACACTCATGGAATGGATAATAAAACTACCAACGGATGGGGGGTTGTTCGTCCGCTTCCTCGTCGATGGCGAGGAGGAGGATGGATCTGATGATACCTTTATAACTGTTGTTATTAATTCACGGACATCCGTCTATCTGGTTAGGCGGATGGTTAGCGAGTATCTATAGAACTGTTAGGGTTTATCTTTTGCTGCAATTGCGTCACCCCAGGTTGTGTCCCCTTTAGAGGCATAAAGACTTGCTGAGTACCCCTAGGGTCTCACACGATAAATTGTTTGATTCAGATGAACAGGTAAGCTCGCAAGATGGATACTGGGTGGAGGATACGGACGATGCGGGCAACGATCATTCGGTGTAGAGATTCCGGGAACGGGGATCCGTAAGATCTGTGGGCAGGATGTGTTTATTTATGGGGCATCTTATGCCGATTTGCTTCTTATCCGTACTCGGATCTTGTTTTCCGCTTCCGCCTGATACTCTGATGTTTGATGTATGAGGAGATATCCTAAACTATTATATCTATCTAGGATATTTGGATCTTGCCGTATGGCGTTGCTATATTTCCTTTCTTTTAGATGGGATGACTCTGAGAACCATTGTATGGTGGCTTGCATACATACTCATTTGTGTATGTAGTTGATCCCTTCGCCTGCCGATTACGCCGCCCGTTCTTGTCCCGATGTTTGGAAATGGTTAGGACGGCCGAAAGGTCTACCTGTGAGTGGCATTTGGGCCCCACCGTACTATTTTAACCATTTCCGCTCATCCAGGCTTGTAACTAGGAGCGTAATTCACCGAGGTAGTTACATGCCGGAATCGTGAGGAGAGTGCTACAACCTCCACTGCCTGCTGGAACAAGGGAGAGGACGGTCTTCATCGAGTAATGAACGTGTGACCGACTGCAGAAGCGCTGCCGGAACGCAGCGCCGAAAGGATTGTCTACATGATCTTGAGATCGACAAGAGTACGACTACATCACCCACGAGAATCTGCTCTCGTTAAACACTTTGGAATCTTCGAGGGTGAGTTCTTCTATGGACTCGTTGCTACAATATAGTAGATAGATCTTGGCTTGTTTGTTTGTATGCGGTAGAATTTTTTTCCATGCTACGAACCCCTACAACATGCATCATGCCCGATCTTCTACCATAGTATTAAATATTGCATCCAGTGTTTCTGCCAGTGCTTTGCTTCTTCACGGATTAGTGTCGACCCGATCTTCGAATGAACCTCCGACAACGTTTTCAGGCGAGCAATCTCCCCCTTTCTACCTATTTTATATTTCTAGTCTTTATTTCGTCCCGTTGATCTATTGCTATCTGTGTTGCGATGCTTTAGATTCCGTGCCCCAGTTATATTCTTTGCAGCCTCTATATTGCCTTGGACATCTCCTATTGCCTGTTGATTGATAGACAGTCGGCCTTGCGAGTCGTGGTTGCTTGCTTAGGTGCTGCTTCGTGTCGTCGATAGTCCACCATTGTTGGGTGGTTGGAACATGCTTAATGGTGAAGATGATCATGGCTTTAATTACCGTTTAATAACTAAAATTGAAAGTAGATAAATAATGCAGAGGCACCGGTGGGTAATAGACCGTATTTGGTTTTTAACCGCCCACTTGTGTCCCGTAGGACCCCGAGTTCCTGACACCTGTTCCGAGATCAAGCGCGCTAACCACATGTGGGGTGTGTGGGTACCCCCATCGATTTAGTACCTGATTTCAAAGTACTGTACTGGGGGCCACAACCTAGTTTGGGGCTTTATTACTATCCTGTACTTATGCCATGTTTTACTGCTTTAGTTATGATTGCGCGTGGAGCGCCTATACTATTTAGGAACCCCATGCCACGTTTTTGCTGTATCAACAAGCCCAGTCACACTTTCGGGTTCCCAGTTGTTTAAAGCCGTCGCCACACACCCTAGGTCCGTATCGGAGATGGCCGACTTCGTTGCGGGTAGCTTAGTGGGATGGCCCCCATGTACATGTTTTGGGTCTGGGAAACGTCGTGTCTGAAACCCCATCGACATACCGTTGGGTGTATGTTTTGTGATCTTGTACCTACCTGATCTGACAACAAGGGTGTAGGTGCGTGTGGAAACTTTGGTGCACCCCTGTAGGGTTAAATCTTTCTGAAAGCCGTGTCCGCGGTTATGGACAACTTGGAGCACAGTATCTCGATTATATACAACTATAACTAAAGTAGTGCTATAAATTTGACATTGGAATGACTAGTAATCAGCTTCACTATAATGGAATGGCTAAATAAAAGTACCAACAAATGTTGGGTGTTTGAATGTCTCATGGTATATGTATCTGAATAGTAAGTATTGCAACTACAACGGAATGGATAACTAAAACTGCTCATTGCTTATGTTATCAGGATGACTCATGCTATCTATATCTGACTAGTAATTGCTGCAACTATAATGGAATGGATAAATCTTCCAACTGTGTGAGTTCCTCGGGTCGACTTCCTCATTTGGTCTCGAGGGGGAAACGCTAGGATCGGTATGATTGGTGGTAGTATTAGGTTGGTTCCGAATAGGCCTTTCTCATCCCTCTCTGATAGTCGCCAGTTGTGTCAAGTCTCTATAGGTTGTTTAGTACATGCTGCGTTGCCGCTCCAGTCCACCATACCTATGGAGGCGAGGACCACCGAATTCTAAGACTCGTCGTGTACTGGCCTCAGTACCGACCGCTCTCTTTTTTCCTTTCCCCTTTGTCTGCACCCCTTTTGTTTAGCAGGTTTGAGATCAACATTGTTAGAAGGGTTACCCTTCCGGATTGGCCTAGGCAGGGTTATGGACGCCATTGATTATTATTCAGGGCTCTTAGCTCAATTTGCATCTTGTCTGTAGTCGGATGTTGTATTGTTTTAAAGGTGATTTGGATCTTTGTACTGTATATTTGTATTCTTGACTCATGGAGTCGTTGTTGTATATATATGTTCTGTGGGTTCCATCGTGGACTATTGTCTAATGATATTATTTCGTTTTCCACCCGCATGCAAGTGCCTGGTGGGCACATTTGAATCGTTTCTATGCGGGCTTGCAGGAATCGCTAAAACTTGCATAGGGCCGATCCGAGGGTGTTACAAGATTAATATGGGATAGAAGGGTTTTCTCCTATCTTTTATTTGCCTCTACTCCAAGATTCTTGCGTTGGTCGCATGATTTATGCTATGCGTATAGGAGAGAGGGGATAGCTTCCTCGCGACTCCTCCACCCCCTCGATTCTCGCACAAGTATTAAAACGGTGCTCTGTTCCATAGGGAGCGGACCCACCAACTTTCGTGTCGATGGGACTCCTGTCAGTGACACGACCTGGTCTAAAAAGTTGTCAGCCTGCATGCCGCTGTAAAATCCGGCTCATGTTTCAAACTAAGCAAGGAGAAGACTAAATTCAGAACAAAACATATCTGACTCAACTAACTCGGAAACCTACACTACTAAATGAAGTTTTTGGAAACCCTTCAAGATTCTCAAGACGAAGAAACCATCAAGCTAGACCATTTATCCAACTTTGGATCTTGGAGACTTCCGGGGGCTACCGTTGAGGATATACTTTCTAGGTATACCCACAGGACTCGCTGACCAGGGTGGCCCACCAACGGGTTAGAGCTTTGCTTCACGGAAGGACCAGTTAGAAAAAGAGGATGAGCCAGTTCCGTCAACGACAAGTCCCATAAGAGTTACCGACTTAGGCATGTAGGATTACTTGTAGTCCAAGCTGTATCTAGTTACCGACTCTGTAACGTAGCCGGATAGGTCTCTCCTGTAACCCTAGATCCTGGTGACTATATAAACAAGCCCTATGGGAACCTTTAGGGCACAACCAATCTTACAACCACAATCACAACTCGCATAGGCGAACCTCCCTTGTAATCCGTTGTAACATCCGTCTTACGCCGATATATTACTGGGTTGCTAGCAGGAGTAGGATCAGATCACCGCAGTCAGATCTGAACCTGGGTAAACTTGTGCTCATCGAGGATATCCAGTGGAGAATCGGAAACACGACAGTGACCCTATGACACAAAATTATTACAGCAAGCTCATAACTAAGCAAAGAACCAAATTATTACAAGAAGAGGTCACTGACCACAAACATCAAACAACGGAAGTGATACGGATTGTCCCGATGATCCTTAAGTTTTGTCCCGATCTTTCACAGCGAGTCAACCAAGTAGATAATCTCCCAATTACGCGATGAACGCAACCTGAAGAAGAGGAATCAATCCAGTAAGCAATGTATTGATAAACAACACGCCTCAAAACCACAGCTCGATAATCCTTGATGAACACAAGAACCTCCGCAGCAATCTCTAGAATCTGATAAACGGTATCGCCGTCCCTGGAGGGATGATACACGGTGGAGCACAATATAGTTTTTAGACTAAAGAACTGAACTCCCTAAATCATAACTCGGCTAGCTCCTTATATGAGGGCTGGGGGCAACCCACTAATGGGCCACGACTCGACTTGGTTGGACAGGCCCAAACCAAGCCCAAAACTCACACAAATACTAATTAAATTAGTATGATACAAATAAAACTCACACGACTAATGACACGCCTAGCTTGGTGGAGTCCTGAAATTCCCAACGCGTGCGGGTCGGGTCGAAAAGGTGGCGTGATATTAACACAATCATCACGCAATGTCGCCGTCTTCAAGTCTTGCCTGCCTTCCGCACCACATCCTCCCTCTTAGCCTGCTCGACTTAATACAACCCTACGTGGCTGCACCTCCTTGCATCTCCATACAAGCTTGGACCTAGGCGCCACCGTCTTCTTCTTCTCAACTCTTGCTGGAACATTGTGGTGTTGAACATGAACCTGCTTTGCACGACCCCACAAAAGATGAGTAATGCCCAGGCCACACAACTGACGAACACGTCCATCATTGCATGTATGCGTCCGCACTACTGCTCCATCAAAACGCCTCACAGGTGTGCTGATATAACGACGATGATCATAAATTTGTGGCACCACATGCACTGGAACTGGATCAGCACAACTATCATCGATCTGAAAACCGGTGTCAACACAAACTGTAGGATATGCTGCAATATCCTTCTCATCAACTAGAGGCTTAACTTCAACTAGCTTGTCATCTACAGGCATGGCTGAAACAATATCAATACTGACGCTCCTCGCATCATGCTCCTCAAGTTGCGGCATAGCTAGCCCATATTTTGGCTTAGCCTTGCGCAGTTTCTCCTTATGTACCACCAACACCACATCAGACTTTATTTGATCATCCTGCATAGGCTTTAAAGTCTGTTGTTTGCCACCATGCACAAAAGAATATGTATTTGCTCTCCCTGCATCAGTAACATTGCGATCATACTGCCATGGACGTCCAAGTAACAGTCCACATACCTCCAATGGCAACACATCACACTCCACCTCATCAACATAGTCACCAACTATAAATAGCACACGCACCTTGTGAGTAATCTTTATCATACCGCAGCTACCACTCAACATGCCTCGGTTCTAGAATAAGCCATTTGGATAAACCCAACGCTTCCACAACTGCCTTGCTAATGCCATTACAGTAGTTACCACTGTTAATCATCAACTTGCATGCTTTGCCCTTGATCATGCACTGCACCTGAAATAAATTCCATCGCTGACCTCTATCAACTGCCATGCAAGCATCGCCTTGTACTTTCTTGAGTTGAAAATCCAGCCCACTCAATGGTAAATCATCCTCAGAACTAACCACCTTGTCCAGCTCCTTGGACTTCTCCCAAAATCTGTTGTGCAGAAATTGCTTCAAATCTGCCCAAGTAGGTGTTGTTATGCCCTTTGCGGTACTCTCTTCCTTCCACCAACTAGCCACAGTCTCATCCACATGCCGGTGTGCAAGAGCAAATTCAATGCGACCACCAAACTTGGAATCGATAGAACGACATTTGGTGAAACCACCATCCACGTCAGACCTCCAAGATCTAAACTCTGCATATGTGGCAGAACTGTCCAACTTCCATTTTATATTTGCAGAATTAAGTGATGATCCCACGACAATAGTAGTGTAGTCAAAGAACACATCATCCGCTCTGTCTAGCTTATGAACTTCCCTTGCTATGCCCATAATAATCCTTCACAGAAAAACTTTCTCCGTAGACTGTTTGGTGATATCCATAGACTGTTTGAGGATATTTGGAACAAAACGGTGCTGCACCAAAATAAATTCTGGACAAAACAGACAAATTCTGGTCTAGATTTCGGTATGTTGTACTGTAGTCTGGCCAAACTCAAAGGATACGCACGCTGCTTGTCCAGGCCGCCTCGCTCGACCACAGAGGGTGTCTGTCCTCAGGCGAGTAGTGCGATCCAGTTTTTTCTTTTTTATTGTCGATGGATCGATCCACGTGAGTATGCCTTTGCCTTTTGCAAGTGCGTTGCATCACGTATAGGATCGTGCCTTCCTTTGATGTTGGTAACTGACGTAACAATTTTTTTCTTTTGCCTATTTATCGGATCTGGTATGTAACCAGATTGGTGACTCCTTGTCTCTCACGCATCCTCGATCGTCAGGCGCGGAACTAGTGCGGGATCTCTAAACGCGGGAGGGAGCGGGTTCTCCGCATGTCTTTTTTTTCTAACTGGAACCGATCGGATCTGGACACCGTGGAATCTGAGCACGCAAAACTAGAACCACGATCTGATTTTGTATTCTGGATCGGTTCTGGCTAGACAAAACTCACCGATGAACAATAACTTCCGATCTGAAAACCGATTATGATCTGTAAACTTCTTGTAGAAAAACAGTTCGCAGATGATCCAAAAACACCCTGTGATCAATGATAGCTCCGATACCACATGATATGGATTGTCCCGATGATCCTTAAGTTTTGTCACGATCTTTCACAGCGATTCAACCAGGTAGCTAATCTCCCAATTACGCGATGAACGCAACCTGAGGAAGAGGAATCAATCCAGCAAGCAACGTATTGATAAACAACATGCCTCAAAACAACAACTCGATAATCCTTTATGAACACAAGAACCTCCGCAGCAATCTCTAGAATCTGATAAACGGTATCGCCGTCCCCGAAAGGATGATACACGGTGGAGCACAATATAGTTTTTAGACTAAACAACTGAAATCCCTAAACCATAACTCGGCCAGCTCCTTATATGTGGGCTGGGGGAATCCCACTAATGGGCCACGACTCGACTTGGTTGGAAAGGCCCAAACCAAGCCCAAAACTCACACAAATACTAATTAAAATAGTATGATACAAATAAAACTCACATGGCATAACTAATGACATGCCTAGCTTGGTGGAGACCTGAAATTGGGCTGCACCTCCTCCGTGTTGCCCATATCAAGAAGGAAAATTATGCTATTAACTATAGAAAACTTAACAAATGGCCTAAGAGGCCTGAAGCATAACAATGACGTCCCAGCCCATAGATTCCAGGCTGCCGGCCGGAAACCCCAAGCTACTCGTCGGTGTCGATGTGGTACCAAATTGATCGTCAGGGAATACTTACTCCGCAAGACTTACAAAGTATTTACAAAGCAAGGGTGAGTAAAGGGTGTACTCTGCAAGACTTATGGCTTGTGGACTTGTTTTTCATAAAGCTATCTTTGTTTACAAAACAAGATGGAGAAGAAGTTCGTCTAGTCAGAGTATTTTAAAAGGGGATATGAGAGAGACATCTCCAAGGTATTGATCTGAAGGGTTTCGCGACATAGTAAATCAAAATTTTCTACGGATGCGAACAGAGGGAAAGCCAAGATCTAATCTAGGAGATGCAAACAACGAGAGAGATTGGATTAGATCTTCATACCCTTGAAGATTCGCAGTTGAACGCTAAATGAACGTGGGTGATGTAGTCGTACTCGCTTCTCCTCCTCGCGATCCGATCCGATCTAGCACCACAAGTGGCGGTGCCTCCGTGAGATGCACACGTGCAGCACCTCGACGTCTCCTCCTTCCTCGGACCAGCAAGTAGGGTGTAGAGATAGATTGGATCTAAAACACGACGGCGTGGTGTATATGGTGGAGAATTTCTGTAGCAGGGCTTCGCCTACAAACAGTCGGGAGGGAGAGAGGAGGGCAGCAGGGCAACTAGGGTTTGGAGGAAGGTGTGTGGTAGGGAGGGGGCGCACCAGCCCTCTATATATAGAGGGGGGTGCGGCCAGCCCTTGCCCATCCTCCAAGCCTATCTCCAGTTTAAACGATTTAAACTCTCCCTTATCTAGAAATCCTATCTCTAGTTTAAACGAGTGTAAACTTATCTAGGATCGGCTGGGCCCTATGGGGCCTTGTGCCCCTGGCCCAATGCGGCCAGGACACTCCCTCATAGGCCCATGCCCCCTCCCGGAAGGTGGGACCACGTTGGCCCCCTTCCGGAAGGTTCTAGAAGCTTCCGGTACAATACCGATTAACCCGGAACAATTCCGAACTCCAAAAACTGCACTGCCTTATATGAATCTTATTCTCCGGACCATTCCGGAACCTCTCGTGATATCCCGGATCCCATCCGAGACTCCAAACAAAAATTCATAAACCAAGTATCCAATCTATCCTAGCGTCGAGACACGTTAAGTGTGTGACCCTGCGGGTTCGAGAATATGCAGACATGATCTTCTATCAATAATCAACAGCGGGGTCTGGACACCCATATTGACTCCCACACATTCATCGATGATCATATCGGATGAACCACGATGCCAGGATTCAATCAATCCCATATATATATTCCCTTCGTCTCGCGATATTTTACTTGCCCGAGATTCGATCGTCGGTATCGTCATACCTAGTTCAATCTCGTTCACAGCAAGTACTTTACTCGTTCCGTAATCCGATATCACTTTGTGATTAACTCCTTAACCACATGCTTGCAAGCGGTGTTGATATCGATTACCGAGTGGGCCCGAAGTATATCTCTCCGACTTGGGAGGGACAAATCCCATCTCGATACATACAACCCAATGATACTTTACGATCACCTAAGAGACACCTTTATGATCACCCTCTCATAGGATGACGTTTGATGACCTCAAAGCTTTCTTCCGATACCAGGGAGTTGCATTATCTCATGGTCTAAGGAATACAATATTTGACATAGGAAAAGCTTCGCAAAGATGAACACAATGACACGATCTAATTGCTTCGCTTAGTTTGGGTCTATCCACCATATCATTCTCCCAATGATATGATCTCATTATCAATTGACAACTCATGTCTATGGTTTGGAAACCTTAACCATCATTGATCAATGAGCTAGTCCATAGAGGCGTACTAGGGACACGGTGTTGTTCACAAACCACACAAGTATTAAAGTTTCCGCTTAATACAATTCTAGCATGGAATATAAACTTTATCATGAACAAGAATTATAATAATAACATCTTTATTATTGCCTCTAGGGCATAATTCCAACAGTCTCCCACTTGCACTAGAGTCAATAATCTAGTTTACATTTGGCAACAATCTCACACCCATGGCACTGAGGTGCTGATCATGTTTTACACGTGGAAGAGGTTTAGTCAAAGGATCTGCGACATTCAGATATGTATGTACTTCGCTGATCTTCAGATCTCCATCTGCTATATAATCTCGGATTATATGAAACTTGCGGTTTATATGCTTGGTCTTTGGATGATATCTTGGTTCCTTAGCAAGTGCTATGGCGCCAGTGTTGTCACACAATATCTCCAGTGGGTCCAATGCACTTGGAACCACGCCAAGCTCAGTGATGAAGTTCTGATCCAAACTCCTTCACTTGACGCTCTGCAGAGCCATGTATTCCGCTTCTCTTGTAGATCCCGCGATCATGCTTTGCTTGCAGCTTCTCCACTCCAGCTCCTCCATTCAAAATATACACGTATCCCGTCGAGATTTAGAATCATCCTTGTCGGTTCGAAACTAGCATCGACGTAACCTTTTCTGACGAGCTGTTCATCACCCCCATAGACTAAGAACATTTCTTTAGTCCTATTTAGGTACCTTAGGATGTTCTTCACGGTGTCCAAAGGTTCCACTCTGGATCACTTTGATATCTGCTGTCAAACTAAGAGCATTGGACACATCCGTTCTAGTACACAGATGGCATACATGATGGAACCTATGGCGAGGCATAAGGCACTTTGCTCATAGCTTCCCTATCATTTACCAGAATGGACACCGAGCCTTGCTCAATATCTTACTTGACAACATAGGCCGAACCTTTCAATGCCTTATCCATTCTGAACCTTTTCAGAACTTTGTCTAGGTATGTACTCTGGCTTAAAGCTATCAGGCGTCTTTGTCTATCTCTATAGATTTTGATGCCCAATATATAAGCAACTTCACCTAGGTCTTTCATTGAAAAACACTTGTTCAAATAACTCTTCACATCGTTAAGCATGTTGATGTCATTTCCAATAATGAATATGTCATCTACATATAGTACCAGAAACGTCACCGAGCTCCCACTCACTTTCTTGTAGATGCAAGCTTAGAGCAATTTGGAACAAATCCAAAGCTCTTGATTACTTGATCAAAACGATGGTTCCAACTCCGAGATGCTTGCTTCATTCCATAAATGGAACGCTGAAGTTTGCATACTTTATCAGCATCCTTAGGATCGACAAAACCTTCGGGTTGCATCATATACAACTCTTCATCAATGTTGCCATTGAGGAAAGCAGTCTTGACATCCATTTGCCATATTTCATAATCATGAAACGCAGCAATTGCTAATAAAATCCGAATGGACTTAAACATCGCCACGGAGAGAAAGTCTCATCGTAGTCAACACCTTGAACTTGTCGAAACCTTTCGCAACAAGCCGTGCTTTGTAGACGGTAACATTACCATCGCGTCCGCTTTCTTCTTGAAGATCCATTTGCACTCAACGGCCTTTCGTCGCTAGGAGGGTCCACCAAAGTCCATACTTGGTTTTCGCCATGGATCCCAATTGGATTTCATGGCTTCTAGCCATTTCTCGAGTCTGGGCTCATCGCTTCCTCATAGTTCGTAGGTTCGCTGTCTTCTACTAACAAGACAGTCAAGACAGGTTGCCGTACCACTCAAGAGAGGGCACGCGACCTTGTCGACTGCGACGCTCAAGAAGAGATCGTCCAGCTTCATGATCCTTGTCATTAGCTTCCTCTATTGTTGGTGCAAAGTGACATCGAACAATTTCAGGTGCTGCGCTACTCTCCAATTCAAGAGAAGGTTCAATAACCTCGTTTCGCTCTACTTTCCTCCCACTCACTTCTTTCGAGAGAAACTCCTTCTCAAGAAAGGAACCGTTCTTACGACAAACACTTTGCCTTCGGTTCGTGATAGAAGGTATACCCAATAGTTTCCTTAGGGTATCCTATGAAGACGCATTTCTCGCTTTGGGTTCGAGCTTGTCCGCATCAACTTCTTGACGTAACCGCATCCCCAAACTTTAAGAAACGACAACTTAGGTTTAGCACCAAACCACAGTTCATACAGTGTCGTCTCAACGGATTTAGATGGAGCCCTATTTAAAGTGAATGCAGCGGTTTCTAATGCATAACCCCAAAATGATAACGGCAAATTAGTAAGAGACATCATCGATCGAACCATATCTAATAGGGTTCGATTCCGGCGTTCAGACACACCATTGCGCTGTGGTGTTCCGGGTGGCGTGAGTTGTGAAACGATTCCACTTGCTTTGAGATGCGTGAGAAAATCATAACTCAAATATTTGCCCCCACGATCGGATCGTAGAAACTTAATCTTTCTGTTACGATGGTTCTCCACTTCATTCTGAAATTCTTTGAACTTTTCAAATGTTTCAGATTTATGTTTCATTAAATAGATATACCCATATCTACTTAAGTCATCGGTAAAAGTGAGAAAATAGCGATATCCACCGCGCGTCGAAACACTCATTGGTCCGCATACATCGGTATGTATGATTTCAACAAGTCTGTTGCTCGCTCCATCATACCGGAGAACGGGGTTTTGATCATCTTGCCCATGAGGCATGGTTCGCATGTGTCAAATGATTCAAAATCAAGAGACTCCAAAAGTCCATCAGAATGGAGTTTCTTCATGCGCTTTACACCAATATGACCTAGACGACAGTGCCACAAATAAGTATTATCACTATCTACTTTGCATCTCTTAGCCTCAATGTTATGGATGTGTGTTTCATCCCTTTCGAGATTTAGGAAAAATAAACCATTCACAAGAGGTGCATGACCATAAAAGATGCTACTCATATAAATAGAACAACCATTATTCTCCGATTTAAATGAATAACCGTCTTGCAATAAACACGATCCAGAAATAATGTTCATGCTCAACGCAGGCACATAATAACATTTATTAAGGTTTAAAACTAATCCCGAAGGTAAAACTAAGGAGAGCGTGCCGACGGCCATCACATCAACTCTTGATCCGTTGCCACGCCAAGATCGTCACCTCATCCCTCAAGCCGCCATCTATTCCGTAGCTCTGTTTGAAAGTTACAAATATTAGCAACTGAACCAAGATTCAAATACCCGTGCACTACAACGAGGGCTAGTAAGGAAAACATCAATAACATGTATATCAAATATACCTTTGATGGTGCCAGCCTTCTTGTCCGCTAAGTACTTGGACAGTTGCTTCCAGGACCCTTGTCCTTGCAATAGAAGCACCTCGGCCGGCTTAGGACCAGACTTGAGCTTCTTCTCAGTAGGGGCAACGCGCTTGCCGCCGCTTTTCTTGAAGGGCTTCTTTGCACCTTTACCTTTCTTAAAGGAGGGCTTGTTGACCATCAACACATGATTATCCTTCTTGATGTCCACCTCCGCAGCCTTCAGCTTTGCGAAGAGCTCGGTGATCGTATCAGTGGAACCAATCTGATTGTGAGTCACTACAAAACTTTTGTAGCTGGGAGGGAGTGATTGCAGAACCCTGTCAATCTTGAGCTCCTCTGGAATCTTGCAGTCCAGTTGCTCAAGGCGTTGAGTGTAGCCCGACATCTTAATGGCGTGCTCACTAACGGAACTACCTTCCTCCATCTTGCAGTTAAAGAACTTCTCGGAGATCTCATATCTCAGAGCGGGCCTGAGTCTCAAACATGGTTTTCAGCTCCTCGAGAATCTCAAAGGGCCGGATAGTTTTCAAAACGATTTTGAAGTTCGGTTCCATAGCAAACAACATGGTGCTCTTAATCACACCATAATCATCTTTCTTGCGATCGATAGACAGCTTTCTCATCGGTAGCTTGATTAGGGGGTCACCTAACGCTTTCCCAAGGACATAGTCCTTTTGTCCGCCAGACAGAATGATTCTAAGATTGCGGAATCAGTTGGTGAAGTTAGACCCATTGTTTCTAAGCTTTTCTTTCTCAGCAAAAACGTTGAAGTTGAAGTTGGACTTGGCCATGTGATCTATAGTATTTGCAAGTACAATTTAGACTATGTTCATGATAAATAGTTCAACTTAATCAAATTACTAGATGAACTCCCACTAAATTCAACATCCCTCAAGTTGTTTAGTGAACATGATCCAAATTCACCACACCTAATCCGATCTTCACGAGAAGAGATGTGGTTTCAATGGTGGACAACGAAGTGTCGATCATATCATTCATATGACTCATGCTTAACCTTTCGGTTCTTGTGTTCCGAGGCCATGTCTGTACATGCTAGGCTCGTCAAGTTAGACCCAAGTATTTCCGCGTGTGCAAAACTGGCTTGCACCCGTTGTATGTGAGCGTAGAGTCTATAGCACCCGATCATCACGTGATGCTTGGACACGACGAACTTTCGCAACGGTGCATACATGGGGAGAACACAGTTTTATCTTGATCTTTAAGTGAGGAATCATCTTATAATGCTACCGTCACGATCTAAGCATAATAAGATACATAAAAGGATAAACATCACATGCATATAACTTTATGTGACATGGTATAGCCAATCTTCACGCAATGATCTCCATCTTGTGCGTTCCAGCATGATCTCCATCACTCCACCATGATTGCCTCCACCATGAATAGCAACTACAACTATTGCTAACTACTTAGCGATAAAGTAAAGCTATTACATGGCGTATAAGAAGTTGACTCGCAGGTCATACACAATTATAAAGACAACCATATGGCTCCTGCCGGTTGTGTACTCATCGACATGCAAGTCGTGAAACATTACAAAACATGATCATCGCATACAATATACACATCACATCTTGGGCCATACCATATCACAGAAAACACTCCCTGCAAAAACAAGTTAGACGCCTCTACTTTGTTGTTGCATGTTTTACGTGGCTTATGGGAGTAGATGCTAAGAACGATTCTTACCTACGGAAAGCCACAACGGTGATATTATGGTTGCCAAACTCCGGTGTTAATCCCATGACAACTATAGTGAGAGAAACTGACATCCACCAGCCGCATGTGTGGTACAAGCCACACGTCAAGTCGGAGCCGGTCTCATGACGACGTCGCGTAAGGTTGGCCTGGACCGCTTCAATCTCACTATCCCGCGCCATAAGAAGAACACAAACAAGAGGCTTGCAACAGAAAACATCAACGCGCAACAACCATGTTGCGTTCTACTCGTGAAACACATCTACGCATAGATCTAGCTCGATACCACGAAGGGTTTCGCGGCATAGTAAATCAAAATTTTCTACGGATGCGAGCAGAGGAAAGCCAAGATCTAATCTAGGAGATGCAAACAACGAGAGAGATTGGATTAGATCTTCATACCCTTGAAGATTCGCTGACAGCGTTAACGCTCGGGAACGTGGGTGATGTAGTCGCACTCGCTTCTCCTCCTCGATCCGATCCGATCTAGCACCACAAGTGGCGGTGCCTCCGTGAGCTGCACACGTGCAGCACCTCGACGTCTCCTCCTTCCTCGGACCAGCAAGTAGGGTGGAGAGATAGATTGGATCTACAACACGACGGCGTGGTGTATATGGTGGAGAATTTACGTAGCAGGCTTCGCCTACAAACAATCGGGAGGAGAGAGGAGGGCAGCAGGGCAACTAGGGTTTGGAGGAAGGTGTGGTAGGTAGGGAGGCGCACCAGCCCTCTATATATAGAGGGGGTGCGGCCAGCCCTTGCCCATCCTCCAAGCCTATCTCCAGTTTAAACGATTTAAACTCTCCCTTATCTAGAAATCCTATCTCTAGTTTAAACGAGTGTAAACTTATCTAGGATCGGCTGGGCCCTATGGGGCCTTGTACCCCTGGCCCAATGCGGCCAGGACGCTCCCTCATAGGCCCATGCCCCTCCGGAAGGTGGGACCACGTTGGCCCCTTCCGGAAGGTTCTAGAAGCTTCCGTACAATACCGCTTAACCGAAACAATTCGAACTCCAAAAACTGCACCGCCTTATATGAATCTTATTCTCCGGACCATTCCGGAACCTCGTGATATCCCGGATCCCATCCGAGACTCCGAACAAAAATTCATAAACCAAGTATCCAATCTATCCTAGCGTCGAGACACGTTAAGTGTGTGACCCTGCGGGTTCGAGAATATGCAGACATGATCTTCTATCAATAATCAACAGCGGGTGCAGGCACCCATATTGACTCCACACATTCATCGATGATCATATCGGATGAACCACGATGCCAGGATTCAATCAATCCCATATATATATTCCCTTCGTCTCGCGATATTTTACTTGCGAGATTCGATCGTCGGTGCCGTCATACCTAGTTCAATCTCGTTCACGAAGTACTTTACTCGTTCGTAATCCGATATCACTTTGTGATTAACTCCTTAACCACATGCTTGCAAGCGGTGTTGATATCGATTACCGAGTGGGCCCAAGTATATCTCTCCGACTTGGGAGGGACAAATCCCATCTCGATACATACAACCCAATGATACTTTCTGATCACCTGAGAGACACCTTTATGATCACCCTCTCATAGGATGACGTTTGATGACCTCAAAGCTTTCTTCCGATACCAGGGAGTTGCATTATCTCATGGTCTAAGGAATACAATATTTGACATAGGAAAAGCTTCGCAAAGATGAACACAATGACACGATCTAATTGCTTCGCTTAGTTTGGGTCTGTCCACCATATCATTCTCCCAATGATATGATCTCATTATCAATTGACAACTCATGTCTATGGTTTGGAAACCTTAACCATCATTGATCAATGAGCTAGTCCATAGAGGCGTACTAGGGACACGGTGTTGTTCACAAACCACACAAGTATTAAAGTTTCCGCTTAATACAATTCTAGCATGGAATATAAACTTTATCATGAACAAGAATTATAATAATAACATCTTTATTATTGCCTCTAGGGCATAATTCCAACATGATCACCCTCTTTTGATATCCACCAAATCATTATCATCTGAACCCTAACTAGGATCACCCCCTCATACCCATGAGGAAGCATCCTTAAGCACACGTTGATCTGCCAAATTTTACGATTAGGTTAAAGTACTCTATGATCTTAGAATTCGGTCACCAAGCGTTCATAACCGTGAACACGGCTTTTCAAAAAGATTTAAACCTACAGGGGTGTACAACTTTACCCATACATACCAACTGACTCTTAATGCCAAGCTATTAGCCTTCTTTCTTGGAAGGCTGGCAGAGGGCGGTTGGCCACGACTTTACCTTGCTTTCGCCGATACCATGAGTCAAGCCCTAAGAATGGTTCCGCCGTAACGGGTCAAATCCCGAAGTCGGTCCCTAGAGATGTGAGGCGAGGTTGGTTCACCAGGGGCTCCATCGACCCCAAGAAACCCCGGCAACGCTTACCTACCTGTTATGATGCACCTTCACCCGCCAAATCTTTCAAAACATTTTTAATGCATATGTCAAATGGAACGCCCGAACTATGTGACTCATGGAATCTACTATGCAAGATAATAAGGCGAGGGGTTACCAAGCCCCATGTGGTTGTACGCTCGTCTCAGTTCCAAAGGCAAGAACTTAGGTCCTAGTGGTGGCGAGCATGGGACTATAAAAACCACATCCTACCATGGCCTCCCATACAAGCCTTAGCATGTTTAACCTTTACCACTGATCTCACTTCATCAATATATATCAATCTCCTTTCAAACTAGATTCTATGCATCTGATACATCATCTGGATGAACCAGCACTAATTTCTATTCATGGCTAAGCATGACACATATATAAGCTTTAGCAGTGCACACACGCCAAACCTAGTTATTCTAGGAGCAGTGGATCAGGTAATATAATCTCAAAGGGAGTAATGCAATAGATAGGACACTATAACTATTGATAAAAGACCATAGTAGAATCGTATGCATCATGGAAGGAATTGAAATGCTTTCAAAATCATAGGATTATATCATGGTGGGGCTATGCTTGCCTTTGCTAGTTGATAACCAATAAGAAGATCTTCGGAATCCTTGTACTTGACTTGGTTACAATTGGTCAAGTATTGATCTTCGATCTTCGATGGTGTTGATCTTGGTCTTCAATCTCGATCTCAGTATCGATATCGTATTCTACCGAGAAGAACCAAACACCGGAAAGAAAGGGGAAACAATCAACACATGGCATTTATGCAATTCTCAAACAATAATGATAATATGACAAGTTTATTTCTACTGAAATGTAACCCTAAGACATGCTCGGCATTTTAATCGGGGTTCCGAGGGGTATAAACCCTAACTCGGGGAAATTCTGGAAACACCTATGAGGGGTTACTATGTTGTTCTAATTAAACTTTTCATTTAAGTTGTTTAACAATGCATGCTTATATCTTAAAGATGTATATCTCATTTTTATAAACATTTTGATATATTATATATATTTCTCTGATTTAAAATGAATTATTTATTGATTTTACAATATTTATTCAATTTCTGGAATTATTAAAACCATTTAAAACATTTACTGCGTCACTATGACACAAAGCTGACATCACCACAACACCTACACCTTATCTCACCTGAACCTAAGCTGGCTAGTGATACTGACTACTGGGCCTAGGCCACGTCATCTAGCCACGTTGGCAAGGCTTGCGCAGCGCTGACGCGAGTGCCACGTCGGTGCCACGTAGATGCCATGCGGGCTCGGTGGAGGCATGTCAGCCAGCGGCCAGGGATGATGGAGGAGCGCGAGCTAGGGCTTGCGACTAGGCCTACTCAAACCGGGGCTTCACTACGAACCTAAAGAGGGCAGCGCCGCTACGTATTGGTTACCGGAGACGCAACTACGACGAGCGGCGGTGGCAGTGCTGGCAGAGCATCGTCGGGAGACGGTTACAGAGCGAGACGAAGCTAGGGAGAAGGTCCACAGGGACCAGTAGCTCACCTGGAGCACGACAGTGAGAGCAGGGAGCCTGGAGGAGGCCAGACGGAGGGGGTTTGAGGTGGCCTGCGTCGGAAGAGAAGAAGTCGATGGCGTGGATTCATGGCGCATGGGGTCGATTCCCTTACAAGGATGCTCAGCATGGCAAGGCGGTCACGATGCCATTCTTAGAGAGGCGCTAGGAGGCGCAGAACGACAGTGACTGAAGGTTTCCCAGTGGCTAGGGTTTAGGCACAGAGGGGAAAACAAGAGAGAGGGAGAGAGAGCGAGAGGCTTGTGAAAGGGCAAGAAGCGAGGATAAGGGCGAACGAGGGCGTCAGCGTGGGGTCTTATCTCCTCCAGAAGCGACGGTGGGGATCGCGATGCGGCGACAGCATCGGGCGGTGCCGGCGGTGAGACGAAAGAGCTTTGCTAGGAGGAAGATGACGAACAGAAGTTGCGAAGGGGTACTGGGCCCGGGTGGGTTGGATTGGGCCTCTACTGGGCCACGGGAGTGCTGCGCGAGCGGTAGAGAGAGAAGGAACAAAAATTGGGCCAGCCGTCCTGGCTTGCTTGCTGCTCATTTTTTTATGTACCAAACCGTTTCCTTTTCTGTTTTTGTTTTCTCCTTGTAATTTTCATTTTGTATCTGTTTTGGGTATTTCCAAAATATTATGGACTTTTTAAGATATAGAAAATATTGCAGGGGTCCTTTTAGTCCATTTGGGCTCGAATATTTTGGTAGTTTTCCAAAATATTCAAAACCATTTGAATTGTTTTCAAATAGAGGGAGAGAGAAAGGTTTAGGGCTTTATTTTATTTTCTATTTGCATGCACTATTATAAGATGATGCTCATGAATGCATAATCAAAACCCTAATTAGTATTTAAGTAAAACGGGGGTGTTAGATAAGGTCCCGTCACAGGGTAAGTACCCTTATAAGTCCTAGAAAGGAAATGGCAATTCCTAAACCATCTCACATACGTTATATGGGCAAAGGTTAAACCGCCCTGGTGCCACCGGAACTAGCTTCGTCATCGTCCCCTTCTTCCTCCTCGGTCGTGGATCGCCTAGACCATCAAGCTCAGGCCCTTCCTTGCCGCCCACCAAGCGAGGGAACTCCTTGATCAGCAGGTCAACGAGCAGGGCGACTATCGCCTCGAGAGCTGACACGGCCTCCGACCACCACACAACCATGGAGTAGTTGAGCACTTGCGACATATGCAAAAGTTTGGTGAAGAGGGATGTCCCTCCAGTGCCCAACATCTCCTCGCACTCGAAATAGATGAAGTAATATAGACCTATGCCAGATATTTGTCCCATGAAGGAACTAGGGTCCAACGATCGATAGGTTCGAGAAGGGACTGAACACATGTTCTCAAGATTCCTTGTCGACGATGGGGACGGCGAAGCTCGAATCGTGACAGAGAGGTGACAGGGTGTTTTTACCTAGGTTTGGGACCCTCATGAGGAGGTAAAGCCCCTACTCCTTCTTGGTTGTATTGCTCTCTTGGCTTCGCAAGGGTACAATGGAGATGAGATCTCTAGGGTTTAGATTGCTAAGGATCGATCCATTCTAAGGTAGGAGGAGGAGCCTTTATATGGAGCAGCACTGGTCCTCTTCCCCCAAATATTTTGCAGGAAGGGTTGCCACATTCCCGCGCTGGAGGCACAGGCTGCCTCTTGTCTTCTTCTAGCCGCATGCCAGTTGTCGGGTGTTGTAGTGGATGGTCATCGTGCCGCCGCTCCATCCTGGATTCTTTACACCAAAGTTGTGCGCCTAGCTCTACCACCTCCTTGTGTCATCTGCCCCTTCTTTTACTCTAGAGGGGAGGGGAAGCATCTTGCTTTTTCGAGGTTGCCCAACCTCACCGTGGATCGCCGGTTGGCGCGTCGTCTAGCACATGATGCTCTAAACTGCGAAGTGGTCCCTCGCAAGGAAACTACAGTGGAGGACGAAGGGTGCTCTGTGCTTCCCGGGCCCACTCATGAGGGTCTCACTCCTTGAACACTCCGCTAGGTTATGCCTTGTGGGTCCGACGTCTTGATGGGACATGGTACCCCTAGTGCCAATAGTCTGACAGTAGCCCTGGTCGCTTGGCTTGCACGCATCCGGTAGGGGTCAAGGAAGTCAAGGGACCTGCTGACACCGGGCCCACGAACAGTCATGTCCGTGCGTGACTCACCATAGCGGTTGCCGACGCTTTCCACGTGGCCATGCGGAGCGTGGCACCTGCCCAATGCGGGAACCGTCCCTCTTGTTTCAAGGGGTTGGGGTTCGCACCGCCCATAAAACCCCAAACCTTGTAATAGCAGGGACGATCCATCTCCTCCCCCGTTGCCACTCTAGCTGCCGGCCCACCTGCTACCTTCCTGATCAGCTTTCAAGATGGCTGCCATGAAGACTCGTGTTGGTGCCTCCGTCTCGGGCTTCCTCGCGCCGAACACGGGAGTTCTACCTCGGCCCACCATTCTCAATGCCGAGCGGTTGGAGAAGGTCGAGAAGCTATTGGACAGTCTCTCAAACGAGTGGCGGGCTTCGCGGGCCTAGTGTCCCGGGAGTAGGGTAGAGTGGATGGCGTCCTACCACCGCCGCGGTCTTCACGCGCTCCATCGCCGCCGGGCTCATTCCCCCTTTCTCGCCGTTCTTCCTTGCAATCCTGGAGCACTATTGCATCCAGCTGCTCCACCTCCACCCACGAAGCGTCACACTCCTCGCCACCTTCGCATACTGGTGCGGGGACTTTTTCGGTGTTGCGCCCTATGTTGTTTTGTTCCGACACTTCTACCGCCTCCTCGTCCTTTCACCAGAGGACACCCTAGGAGGCATCGGGTTCTTCGCAGACAAGGAAGGGGATTTCGTTCCCATCTATATTTTTGGCGGCTCGTCGGAGTTTTGCCGTGACTGGGTGCTAGTTGAGTCCGGATGAGCGTGGCCGCAACTCCGCGTCCTAGTGGGGGCTACCGTGGAGAACCCAGGATGGGCTCGCGGGGCTTCTACCTTCATGCGTTCTGGTCCCCTCGCGAGGCGCGTGGCACACCTGAGGAGCTTTGGGCTAACCGAAGATATGGTGGTCAGGAGTATCTGCGGTAGTAGATTTCCCCTCTCCAGGAGCACCGAAGGCCCCTTTGGAACTTGGAGCCTGGTCAAGAAAGGTCTAGGATCCGTGAGGGCCTTCAAGATGAGGAGATGGTGGTAGCTCTCGTGCACCTGCTTCTAGGTGCGGAGTCTGCGGTGGAGCTCCCTCCCGGCATACGCCCCTTGCACTTGGAGGGCAATGTGAGCACTATCCGCGCGGAACTCCCCACCTTCGACGCGTAGGGCGGGTGCTCTCTATTCGAGCTTGATGATGAGGGGGAGGAGCTAGGTGATGGCCCCAGAACCTCACGAGCTGTTGGTCGCGGGAGGATGATCGACAATGTGTATTCCTCTGAGGAAAAGGAAGACGCCCGAAGGGGAGGTCCATGGTCTCACCGAGAAGGAGATGTGCACGACCATGGCTTGGGTGAGGCCATCCCCCGCCACTCTCACAACACCTACGACCAGGAAGCGAACCAGGCCCAAAAAGGGGCCTGCTTTCCTTCCCCAAGGAGAACGGAGGGCAGACTGGTCCTTCGTGACGACAACGACCGCGTGGTGAGTAAACTTCTAACAGCTCCCTGGGCTCTCTTTCTTCCCTCCCTTCTAGTCCCCTAATCATGTTGTTTGACATAGGAGTGAAGAGAAGAGGAAGAAGGTCGCGCCAACGCCGGGCTCCGGTGGTACCTTGGGACAAAACGAGGATGGTTCTCATTCCCTGCCTGAGCGGCGGAGTCGCTCCCCTAAGGCCGGACGGGACGGACTTGACCTGATGGTTGTGGGAAACGATTATCTACTGATTAAATATCCTTTAGGTGCGCAAGGTGCGTCGTAGTCCCCGGCTCAAGCCAGCCATGGAGACCCTCTCGAGGGTAGCCCCTGAGCCTCCGGAAGCGCGGGCCCGAGTGAGTTTACTCTGCCGTCCTTAGCGTACCTGTGGGAACGGGTACATAGTAATGTTAGGAGCCAAGGACGAGGTAAGTTTCCACCACTGCCAAAGGGTAAGTTCAGACCTCGACATTTCTTGGCCCCGTATGCTCTTGGCTGCAGGAGGGATAAGTCCTCGTGAGCCACCCCATGAGCCTCTCGAGGAGAGAACCGTTGGGAAAAATTAGAGCTGACGGATGTTTTTGTGTTTTCCATTTTTAAGGGTCAGGAACCGTAGGTGAGGTAACTAACGGCTGAGGAACGGGCCATAAATTCAGAGCTTGACGCTTTAGGTTACGACGAGGTTGTGCTACGGAGATCTAAGACTCCCATACGATTAGGAGCTGTGGGCGAGGTGACTTACGAACGAGGAACGAACCGTAAGTTCAGAGCTCCACACTTTAGGCCCTGCAGAGTTTTAGGTAAGGAGATCTGAGCCTCCCATGCGGCCCGCAGCCGTGGGCGAGGTGACTTACGGCCGAAGAACGAACCGCAAGTTTAGAGCTCCACTCTTTTGGCCCTAAAGAGTTTGAGCTGCGGAGATCTGAGCCTCCCATGCAGCCCGTAGGCCTCCTCAGGGGAGCACCGAGGGGCTCGTTCCTGCCTGTGATCTTCCTGAGGGGTATCGCAGGTCCTACATGTTTCGACGATTCTACCCAAGGGCTAACGCACCCCTAGGCATGGTGTGCCTCTAGCGTTGGCTTGTTTCGTTTATACACGATGTGAGGGTTTCAAGCACGGGGAACCAGGATCTCGACACTTTGCATCCCCGGTGTTGACGGGGAAAGGTCCGGTGATGGAACCATCTTAGCCCCATCTCGCATGGCGGATAGATGAGAAAATGACAAGCACGTGGGAAGAAGGGATCAACCAGCATAACAAACTTGGGAGGATGAAGTTGTGTCCTGTAGTGTGCCTCCTCAGGGGCAGAGGCGTCTCGGGCCCCCCGAGCCCTCTCGCGCAGTCATCACCTTATGAATCCCCCGCCATCCCCTAGGGCTCCCGAGGGGCTAAAGGTCCGTGGCTTTTGTGCGTGGAGCCATGCTGTGCTTTCTTCTCCGCTGGCACCTTCTCTTGATGTCGTGCTCCTCTCTCACCTTCCTGAGTCTAACGTATTGTCTGGTGTCATGGCCTTGCATCTGGTGGAAAATGCTGTAGGGCCTTGGTCAGGCGCTTGGCCTACACCTTGCCACACTAGGTGCTTCCTAGTGTCCTTATTCACGCTTTGTCCAATGCTTCCCTCGGGGTCCATTATTGTGTCTTATGACTCCTTGTCACCATGGGATAACACGTCGCCCGTTTCCTCCTTGGCACAACGATCAACCATCGCAAAGACCTCATCAACCGTTGCGAGGTTCACTCCGCGGCGGTCATTCCTGCCGAGCACTCGGGTGTCGGCAACACCTTCAGCGAAGGCCGCGATGAACTCTTTGTTGGAAGCCCCTGCAACCCTGACTAGTGTCTGGTCGAAGCATTGCTGGTATTTGTGCAGAGTTTTGTCTGGGCCCTGCCTGACCCTCCTAAGTTCGTCAAAGGTGCACGCCCGCCTGTCCGGGTAACCGAACATGGAGACGAAAAGTCCATGAAGCTCTGACCAAGAGCTGATGGACCCTTCCGGAAGGTTGAGTAGCCAGGCGCAGGCCTCCCTCGCCAAGCCCATGGGGAACTAGTTGCCATGTACGCGTTCATCGCCTCCCGCTGCCTCGACTCCTGTGGTCTAGAGCTGCAAGAACTCCGTGGTGTTGGTGGTTTCGTCGTAGCGCGGCAGAATCTCTGGCTAGAACTTGGTTTGCCACACCACCCAGCGGAGGCGCTCGACCTGGGCTAGGCAGCTGCAGCAGCTAATGGCCACTCCTCTAACAAGGTCCGCTCTGCTCTTGAGCCCAGCCATCGATATGGTCTGGAGGACCCATGCCTCACTCCCACAACACCTCGCCAGGGTTACCCGCGCGTACTCCGTCGATCGAGCGACCTTGCTCCAGGACTGGACTCGTCCGGGGTATGGCCCTGCGGGTAGACCTGCGACGCCCGAGTCCTTGGGTCCCTCGGAGAGCAGAGGTGGAGGGGGCGCAACATGTGCGATGTCTCCAACTATGCCTCTGTTTCCTTAGGTCCGTGAGACAGTCTTGCCACTCTTCCAGAGCGCCTTCCCCAGGCGAGTAGCGAAGGAGCTCCTTCAGCATGAGGCGTGCCGCTTCCGAGGTGAGCATGGTCCGGCGCGCTGGAGCCAGTGTTGGGCTGGAAGGGGCATTTTGTCTGCGCATCTCGGCGGAAGGACATGGAGAAGAGTGGTCACTGACACCAAAGTGGGATGCGGTAATGGGGGCGGCATGGTGTGAGCCCCCAGGCCTTTTCTCATTCTCCCTCCGGGAGCGATTGTCGCGAGGCTTGCTGCGAGCCACCATTCCATCGTTGTTGGTGAGAGTCTCTTGGAGTGGCTTAGACCCCTACCTAGCGTGCCAAATGTCGGAGATTTGTTCCGTGAAGCAACTAGGGTCCAACGATACCTAGGTTTGAGAGGGGCTTAACACGCGTTCTCAAGGAGCCTTGGCGACAGTGGCAGTGGCGAAGCTAGAATCATGGAAGAGAGGTGACATGGTTTTTTTACCCAGTTCCGGGACCCTCATGAGGAGGTAAAGCCCCTACTCCTGCTAGGTTGTATTGCTTGCTTAGCTTCACGAGGGTACAATGGAGATGAGATCTCTAGGGTTTAGGTCACTAAGGATCGATCCATTATAAGGTAGGAGGAGGAGCCTTTATATAGAGAAGTGCTGGTCCTCTTCCCCCAAAACATTTGGGGGGAAGGGTTGCCACATTCCCGCGCTAGAGACAAAGGCTGTCTCTTGTGTTCTTCTAGCCTCCTGCCAGTTGTCGGGTGTTGTAGTGGATGGTCAACGACCGCCGCTCCATCCTATGTTCTTTACACCAAAGTTGTGCGCCTGGCTCTTCCACCTCCTTGCGTCATCTGCCCCTTCTTTTACATAGAGTGGAGGGGCAGCATCTTGCTTTTCCAAGGTGGTCCAGCCTCACCATGGACCGCTGGTTGGCGTGTCGTCTAGCGCGTGATGCGCCGAACTACTAAGTCGTCCCTCGCAAGGCAACCATAGTGGAGGGCGCAGGGTGGTCCATGCTTATCTGGCCACCTCGCGAGGGTCTCAGTCCTTGAAGACTCCGCTAGGGTACCTTGTGGGTACAATGTCTTGACTGGACATGGTACCCCCAGTGCCAATAGTTCGACAACCCTGCCCCGCTATGCTCAAGGGGTCCAAGATCATGCACACAAGCTCCATGGACGCCTCGAACACATGGCCAGGGCAAAGCTCTGGTACGGCGAAATTCTTAACCCCAGGAGGGAGAGGGTCGCGTCAGCCTTTCCAGCCAGAGAATAAAAGGAATTACACTAAGCTTCCAGTGCCTCGAGAGACTTCTCTCGGGCTCAATATGGGCCTAGGTGGCTATAGCGGGGAACTCCTTAGGGCATCGACCTCCTCGCAAAGGCCCTTTGACTCCTGAAGCAAGTTGTTCTGGAGCTTCTCCGCTGCCTCAAGAGTGTCGTGAACCTTCAAGTTCTCCTCCCGATCCTAGGCAAGGAACCCCTAAGTTTCCAACAGTTTGGTGTGGCCTCCCAGACTTGGGCTTCAAGCTCCCCCTATTGACCGTCCATGGCCTCCTCCCATGCAGACATCTCTCCCTCGCGATTCATCGAGGCCTCCTTTAGCTGGCAAGCCTAGACTTCAACTTCCACCACGATCTTTGCTGCATGCACCGACTCGGAGTATGCCCTCTGGGCAAATGAGGGTTTTTTCTAGCTCCGACTCCGTCTCCCTCCAGGCTTTGTCGAGCTGCTTCCGGCCCAGGACCAACTGGTGGTCCTCATGAAGGGCGGCCGCCAGAAACTGGTCTAGTTCGTCATGTACGCCTAAAATAAGCTTTCCCATTTTTCAGCGTGGGGGATATATCCCGACTCCACCACAAATAGCTCCTGGGACTTACCGAGCCCCTTGCCCGTCAGGTTGTTCTGAAGAGTTCCCGGGCAGCGTGTAGGGGTCACGGCGGACGGACCGGGAGACACACGGCCTTCAGGGACATTGAAGATGACTGGGTCAGAGCTATCCATGCGATGGACAGGAACAGGCTCTGAGCTGTCAGGGACCATGCCCCCGGCGACCCCGGAGCTGCGTTTGTGTCCATCCTCGGTGCAGCGTCAATGAGCTCGACCTCAGCCGAGGTAGAGGCCTCAAGAGGGCTCTCCGAGGAAGGGTTCTCGCCTGCTTTGACCACTTCAATGACTATTGGACTCATATAGGAATGGGTGGACACCATATGCACCGAACATGCCACGGTGCGCTCCCCTACCATGTACGAAAGGCCCTAGGCCTCCTCAAGCTGGTCCAAGGGACAGACCACCGGATGATCCTTCCAGGTAGAGGACCTCTTCATCCCCCGTAGCTTCCGTGGGTGGTCATGAATGTAGAGGTATGTGACAAAGGAAGAACATGCAGAAAGCAACTTACCCGGGAGCACTCTTCGATAGAGGCCCCACTTCCTAGTCGCCCCGATGGGAACCGTGGGGACGAAGGGCCTGGAGGAGAGATCCCCACCTTTCCTAGATGTGGTACCCTCTGCAGGAGAGCCTCGGCCCTCGTCCAAGCCGGCATGACTCACCGTGCGCGCTCATTTCTTTCGGGGCGCCTCATGAGGGTCAGAATTGCTGGTAGAACTCTTGGCCTCCGTGACATCCCCCGCGGCAGCCACTCAAAGGATCTCGGGCAGGGAAGCAATAGGAGGATCCGTGCCCAAGGGGTTCAAGCATCTCCCGGTGTGGCCGACGTGAAGTATTCCCCACTCGTTGAACTAGGGGAGTGCAACTCGTATCTCTGACTAGAGGGGGTGGAGATAGAGGGGCATAACCACCTTAGGAAGCTTAGAGGCCGTGGAAGTGTGCAGGAGCTCGTGGACAAACCCCAACACCACGGGTTCGTCGGTGACACCATCGTCCAGGACCAAGTGGTCCTGCGCAGCAAGGTCGCATAGGTCCTTAATGTGCTTCTGCAGCAGGGCAATCCTGATGCGGAGAAATTCCATGGCCACCAGACGCCTCGTCAGACCGGCAGAGTTGATAAGCTCGACGCGGACGTTCAGAGCATCCACCTTGTCCCTGTCTGGGATTGCCGAGGACTACCGATGGGTGACCTTTTCGGACAACATGGTGGTCATCTGGGGGCGGAGGCTATCCTCCTGCACAACCGTCAGGAGCCATCGCTTCTAGAAATCCATGACATGCTTCAACTAGTGCATATGGGCCCAAACATTACCTCCTTCACGAAGGAGGTGCGCCTGGGTATGTGTAGGGTGGAGGTGAGGCGGAGGGCGTACATCTGGCGCAGGAGCACCACAGAAGGCATCACCCCCACGAACATCTCGCACCAGAGGCTAAATATGGCGAGGGTGGTGACGGAATTGGGCTGCAGGTGGAGAGCGTTGATCTGGTAATGCTCTAGAACCGCCATGAAGAAGGGGGAGAATGGCGGTATAAACCCCGTGATGACAGTGTGGTAGAAGAATGGATGCATCGAGCCGAGGTGGCTTGCCAGATCTACCGACACAGGCTAGACCCGAGTCTCCTCCCACTTATTCCAGCTTGAAACAAGCTGCGAGCGGCACCGGTCAAGCCTATAGTCAGTCCGGATCGTGGTGTCGATCAGCACTTCCCCTATTTCCTCTTCCTCCTCCTCCGCGAGGGAGGGACCGATAGGCGGAGCTTTCGCCTTCATCACGGCATGCACTCCCGGGCAAGACATCGCGCGCAGAAAGAGTCAATGTTTTTTTTTGACATGGGAAAGAGTCAATAGTTGGTGCAAAAGGGAAAATGCGGGAGGAAAGACGAGAAGACGGGCCGGAGAAGAATTGATCTTGGCGGGTGAAGATCCACCCCTCGATATAGGCGCGTATCGGGCCCAGGCAGGCGCACACCTTCCGAGAAGGCAGGTTGGAAGCCTGGAGTGACACATATCCTTCATAGTCCCAGTCGTCAATATGGCCGTTCGACCCTTTGCCCCACGGGAGTTGTGCTCCAGGCCAATCACCTGAGCGATACTGTCGGAAACCTAGTACTGCGGGTACCCCGGTCTGTCCACGACTGGCCTTCCCATAAATACTTCGCCTGGCCTCACAAGGGCTAGGAGGCCCACCTCTAGGTGTCGACACGCCAGGACTGCTCGATAGCCTCTAGAGGGGAGAATGCGCCTGACATGTCTCCCTCTAGAGGGTCCAGGCTGGAGATATTTCGGCCACACGAAGAATACGCACCAGAGCGCCAATCATGGGAAGACAACAAGATCAATGGTGGCATTGGATACCACGCCGGCGCGGTGCCGAGGAGAGTACCGGGTTAAAAAGTTATCCTGTCAGGTCCCAGGCTGGCAGAGTGGTGTCCCTCCCGCTTTGGTGCAAGATGCAGGAGGTGACGCGCGTCGGTAGAAGATGTCAACAGTGACCAACGCTTTCTAAGGAGGTAGACTTAGTCCACCTAAAGCATCCTCGTAGACCAGATTCTCGTGGAGAGGAATTGTGGAAGTCCTTCCTGCCGAAGAATTGGGGGAAGAGGCCCGACGCCGCTATATAAGGAGCCCTTCTCCCACCTTAGAACAGGTCGATCCCAGCGATCTCAAATCCTAGACTTTCATCCACCATTGCACCCTCGTGAGGCACGCGAGCAACACAACAAGGCAAGAGTAGGGGCTTTACCTCCACATGAGGGTCCTGCACCTGGGTAAAAAACCCCGTGCCATCTCTCAGTCGTCTTCTTGCTCCGCCAACGCCACTCTCGTCGTAATTTCTTGGAACCGCATGTTCATCCCCCTCTTGAACGAAGGGATTGTTGGGACATAGTTTCCTTCGTGGGAAAAATAACAGACAAGGTCAATGCCCTGAACATGCACATAAAGTTGCTAAACTCCACAGACCTAATGGGGCCCCTAGTGGCTAGGGAGTTCCTCCACCTCAGAATTGCTCCGCTGCAGAAGCATAGAAGGATCTGTGGGACCTGGATGTGCAGGACCACTTGACCCTGGGGAATGGCATCACCGAAGACCCTGTGGTGGCGGGGTTCGTCCTTAAGATTCTCCACACCTTCACTGCATTCGAGCAGCGCAAGAAGGTCCTTCCCCTCTGCCTCGACCCTCGCAAGGAAGAGATTCGCGCTTCGCTTCCCTAGTTCGACAAGTGGGGAATACTCCCTCCCGGTGATACGGGTAATTGCCCGAACCCTCTGGGCTTGGACTCTCCTATCGCGTCCCCTTTAGAGGACATCATAGGGAGGCCACGGAAGCGAGAGGCTCAGCCAGCAAGGCCGATCCTTCTGAAGCGCCTCAGAAGAAATTTTCTCGCAAGCCAGCTTCCACATGCCTTGGCAGGGAGGAATATTTTCCTCCACAGGGAGATGCATTCGAGAGAGGAGGATCTTGGGCAGCTAGCGCAATGCAAGATTTACATGTCACGCGCAAAACACGCGTGCTCCATGGAGTCTAAAGACGAGGACATGGATCTATGCGGCGCGAGGTGCTTCAGCAGGGCCATACGGCAATCAAGAATGCCCAAGGGCTTCAAACTCTGTTCATACAACCCGAAATTCAATGACGCACAAGAGCCAAAGATCTGGCTCGACGACCATCTTTCATCAGTCAAGATCCATGGTGTGAGTAAAAACACAGCCATGCAATGCCTTCAGCTGCAGCCAGAGCCTCGCTCAACAGCCACCCTTCCAAATCCATCTGCAGCTAGGAAGAGCTAGCATCAAGCCCAAAATCACCAATCACTTGATGGACATCGCCAATCGCTGGGCCGATGGGGGAATATGACATCAAACGAACACATTTGGATGTTGTGAACCGTTGACGTGACCGCCGAGGAAAAAGAAGAACGCGCATCTGATGCTACACTCAACAGGGAGGAAGAGTGCTTCGTTGGAAACCCCAAGAGCAAGGTATGAAGAGTATAGCCGCAAGATTTCCCTCAGTAGAAACCGAGGTTATCGAACCAGAAGGAGGAAGGAAATGTCACACAGGTGTTGGAAGCAACATGGAGACCCGCACAACACAAACTCAAGACTCTGTCCCAATGAATCGGTGAGGTTGTCAAGCTCATCGGTTTGCTGTAACAAAGGATTAAACGTATGGTGTGGAAGGTAACGGTTTGCAGCAAGTAAACAAGTAACAGTGGAAGATGTATTGATGGTAAAGATTGGACCGGGGTCCATAGTTCACTAGAGGTGCTCTCCTTAGATAAACAACATGGCATGAAGGGTAAACAAATACAGTGAGGCAATTGATAGGAACTGAGCAAGGCATAACAATGCAATTACTAGCCAGAAAGATCTTATGAGGTTGATTGGGCAATAGAACAATATACATAGACCGTAATCCAACTGCATCTATGACTAGAAGTCCACCTTCAGGTTATCATCCGATCCCCCTCCAGTATTAAGTTGTAAGCAAGAGACAACTGCTTTAAACAAAGTGTGTAAGGTAGACAGTCCACATGCTCCATGAACAATATACCGTTGTTTTCTCCCTAGTAGCAACAGCACATCTACAAACGGAGAGATTATTGTCACTTACCTTGGAAACTAGAGGCATGAACCCACTATCGAGCATAAATACTCCCTCTTGGAGTCACTAGCAACTACTTGGCCAAGATAACCACTAGCAACGGAGAGCATGCAAGATCACAAACAACACAGACATGATAGAATCATAAAGATAAAACCATTAATCAAACTAACATAATAATCTCAATATCCATCAGATCCCCGCAAACAGAACATGCATGATTACAAATAGATTAAATCTTGATCATGAACGGAGCTCACAAGATCTATACATGAAAGCACAAAGGAGGAGATACAACCATATAGCTACTACATGGACCCATAGTCCAAGGTGGAACTACTCATGAATCATAGCAGAGAGAAGGCCTCCGGGATGATCTCCCCTCCGGCAGGGTGCCGGGAAGAGCTTCAGATCCCCTCGATCTAGGGACGATGGTGGCAGCGGTACAGACAGTTTCGTGGAATATTGATTGGGTACTGAGAGTTTCTGCATCGGGGGCTTCTTATAGGCGAAGGGGGAGACCGAGGCGGCCGCCAGGGCGGCCAAACCCTAGCCAGGCGCGGGCTAGGGCCCACCCGTTCCTGGGGGGTTCTGGCCCCTCTGGCCGGCCCCTCGGGCTCTCCTCTGGACTTCTTGTTCCCCACGTAAAGTTATTGACTTTGTCCTTTGTCCCGACCAATTACGAGAATATTTATTTACTAACTTTCCTAAAACCAAAAATAGCAGAAAACAAGCATCTGACACTGTTGCAACTTGTTAATAGGTTAGTACCAGAAAACATGTAAAAAGCACCTCAAAGTGTAGACAAGTAAAGCAAAGTAGATACTAAACAAGCATGGAGCATCAAAAATGATAGATGCGTTTCCAACATATCAGCATCTACGACGACCGCGAAGAGGTTGACATGGTCGCGGATGGCTATGTCGATAGCCTCCAGGACGGAAACTGCAACAATGGATACCACGGAAGCAATTACCACGATGGCGGGAGACTAACATAAATGTGGCAACGCCGCAACCACGACGACGAGCCATCCGCCATCGAGAAACTGTCAGGTCCCTGCACCATCCACTTCTACATCGACAAGCAGGATGGCAAAATGAAGGCGAACGCATGCTCAAGGACTGCAGGGAGTTCTAGAAACTCCATGAGGGCATCCTCCAGATGCGTCACCAAGAGGTGAACCCAGGGTTCAGCCTCGCCCAGGAGCTGTCGCACATGGAGAGCCACCTCCGCCACCCGGAGCACCCATCCAGCATGCGGCTATGCCAGCCCGAAATAACAGGTCAGATGCATACCTGCCACCGCTGGGGGCCCTAATGAAACCAAAAGGTCGCCAAACCAACAGGGTGTAGAAGAAGATCACCGACTAGGTTAACTTGGAAGTCACCTCCCTGCCAGCCATACCTGAGTATCTCAGCTGCTCGGAGTCATGCATCACATTCGATCGTTCGGATCACCCACGCCAGATACCTCGCCTAGGTCATTCTTCCCTGGTGCTTGAGGCCCAGATTGGATGATTCAATATGAGCCGCGTCTTCATGGACGGTGATGGCGGCATAAACCTGATGTTCGCTAGCACACTCGCAGCTATGCAGATCCCGCTATGCAGCCTAGAGGCGTCGGACACGATGTTCCACGGCATCGTCCCAGGAATTGGAATATACCCCCTGGGAAAAATACGGCTCAATGTCATCTTCGGATCCCCCAGCAATTTTATGCGTGAGCCTCTTGAGTTTGAGGTGGTGGACTGGCCCCCACAGTACCACGCCATCCTTTGGCGAGTAGCATTCACAAGATTCCTGGCAGTGCCACATTAAGCATACTTTCTGCTAAAGATGCCAGGACCTAACGGTATTATCACCATCCGAGCAAGCTTCACCAAGTCGGATAGTTGCGATAGAGACTTCAAGAAAATCCCCTAGTCGTTCAGCATGCATGAGGAGCTTGCAAGGCTAAAGGAGGTCACAGATAACAGTCTGCCCCTAGTCACCAGGCAAAACGCACCTGATATGTCGTTCAACTCCACAGTCAACACTAAAAAGGTGTAGGTCCACATGACGGGCCCCTCTAATATGGCATGAGTCCCGCATAGGAACTCGGGCTCGTCGAATTCCTCCGTGAGCACTGCGAAATCTTCGCCCCATGTCCTGCGGACATGCCAGGAGTTCTAGGTAATTCGCTGAGCATGCACTCAACATGTTTCCGGATGCAAAAACGGTGAAGCAGTTGATGCGTTGATTGTCCGAGAAAAGAGCAGAAGCAATCAGCATCGAAGTCAAGAGACTCCTCGGTGCCAACTTTATACGAGATATAAAGGAAATCACCTGGGTAGCTAACCCCATGCTGGTCCCTAAGAAGGACACATACATCCTTTGGATGTGCGTGGACTTCATGTCGCTTAACAAGAACTATCCCAAGGACCACTTCCCTCTACCACGGATCGATCAAATCATCAAATCCACTATAGCATGCAGGAGACTCTCCTTCCTCTATGCCTACTCAGGCTACAATAAAATTCGACTGAAAGTCGAAGATCAGGAGAAAACGGTGTTCATCAGGCTGTTCTGGGTGTTCTGCTACATCATCATGCCCTTCAGGCTAAAGAACGTAGGCACCACCTACCAGAGTGCATGTAGGTGTGCCTGAAGAACCAGATCGGTCGCAACATCAAGGTCTATGTCGATGACATAGTAATCAAGACGAAGGAGGCCGGAACACTTATCGACGATCTCCGCGAGACGTTCGACAACCTCGGTCACTACAAGATCAAGCTGAACCCAGACAAGTGCACCTTCGGCGTCCCGTCCAGGCAACTACTCAGATACTTTATCTCATAGCGTGGCATCGGGGCTACCCCGAAGAAAATCATGGCTATTCTAGCCATGGATGTCGTCGGATTGTCGACAAGTACGCCAGAGGGGGTCCTAGTGGCATTGGAAATATGGGGTGTGAGACGTCGGATGTTACAGCGGATTACAAGAGAGGTTCGCCTGTGCGAGTTGTGATTGTGGTAGTACGATTGGTTGTGCCCTAAAGTCTCCCATAGGGCCGGTTTATATAGTCACCGGGTCCTAGGGTTACAAGAGATACCTATCCGGCTACGTTACAAAGTCAGTAACTAGGTACAGCTTGGACTACAAGTAATACTACATGCCTAAGTCGGCAACTCTTCTGGGCCTTGTCATAGCCGGAACTGGCTCCTCCTCTTTCTCTGACTGGGCCGCCTGTGAAGCAAAGCTCTAACTCTTCGGTGGGCCACCCTAGTCAACGAATCATGTCGATATACCCGGAAATTATATCCCCAATAGTAGCCCCCGAATGTCTCCAAGATCCAAAGTCGGATAAATCGTCTAGCATCATGGTTTCTTCATCTTTTGAATCTTGAAGGGTTCCCAAAAACTTCATTTAGTAGTGTAGTATTTCGAGTCAATTGAGTCGGATATGCTCTGTTCTGATTTTAGTCTTTTCCTTGCTCAGTTTGAAACATGAGCCGAACTTTACAGCGGCGTGCGGGCTGACAACTTTTTAGACCAGCTCTTGTCACTAACAAGAGTCCCATCGACACGACCGTTGGTGGGTCCGTTCTTTATGGAATAGAACGTCGTTTCAATGCTTATGCGAAAATCGAGGGGGCGGAACAGTCGCGAGGAAGATACCTCCCTCTCTCCTATACACGTGGCGCTAATCGTGTGAATCAACGCACGAATCTTGGCGCAGAGGTAAATAAAAGATAGGAGAAAACCCTTCTCTCAGATTTATGTATCCACTGATTTATTCATTGCCTCCTCGTACTCGTCGAGCGCTCTGCGTCCATTCCCATCTAAACATCTCAAGAAAAATCTCTCTCCCCCACCAGTCCTTCTCCTAAAAGATCAATGGTATCCACCTCGGGCTCAGGAGCGTCGGCGGGTTCGTCGGCGGTGGATGAGAAGAAGATGCGGGGCCTCCGGATTCCCAGCGTCATGGATGACGCCGAACTCTAGGTCATGGAGGACAAATGATTCATTGTCATCGGCATGTGGCAGAGCGCCTCAGGGCACACTGTTCCCACCCCGTGCGACGGCGAGAGGGTGTTGTTCGGCACGCACATCGACCATGGCCTCAGCTTGCCACCGTCGGACTTCTTTGTCGAGGTCCTCAATCATTACAGTGTGCAACTCCATAACCTCCCTCCCATCTCTCTGCTTGAGCTTAGCACTCACGCAGCTCTGTACGAGGGGTTTCTTGGCATTAGGCCAAGTCTCAACCTTTTCCGGTACTAGTATGGTACCAGGAAGAACTCTATTTAGCGCCGGTGTGCCTTACACCACCGGCACCCTTATCCTAGTCCTTAGAAGAAACCGTGTTTGTCCTAGGATTAACGCTAGTGAATCCATCAAACGTTGGGCCAGAACCTTCTTTTATCCCAAGGATATTTCGGCTCCTAGAAAGGCGGAAGGTCTTTCGGCGTTCACGAACGACGCTGCTCCCCACCAAAGGTCATGGGACGTGGAGGCGCCGGAGCTGTCGGATATCTTGATCCTCGCCAAAAGGCGAATTGAGTTTCTGATGAAGCACGAGGGCCTTCATGGATCCTCCTTGATCCACTGCTGGTTGAAGCACCATGGAGACCGCCTCATGCACCATAATAGTAGTGACAAGAAGGACAAGATGCGGGTCAGTTCGAGCCGGATTCCGGCGAAGGACTACAAGACCCTTATGCAATATTTGATCAAGGAGAGAGTGGAACAGAAAGTTCTGGATGTCGGTTTACGTCCAACCGTCCTCTAACTCCGGTAAATATTTCTACTCTGCTTTCATGTTTTGTCAGTTGTTCTGTTCTATCTTTCTCCGAATCTATTTTCATCGATGACTTTGTCAGCTTGAGAATCTCCCCGAGTCTGAGCTAGCTCCACTAGAGGGCTATCTCTCAGACGATCCGGAGGGAACGGAGGATGACAAGGTGCAAGAAGTTCCCGCCTCCGCCTCCAAGAAACGCAAGGTGAAAGAAGTTGTTGTCACTGCTGGTAGCCAAGTGCTGCCACTAGTTAAAAAGTAAGCACCTTCTCTTTTACTTTCAGTACCTTGTACCTTTTTTTCTTTCCAAAACACACCTAATATTTGGATTTTCGTGTTCTAGAGCCAAAGTGAGGTGTGATTCCATAGACCCCCAACTCTAAAAATGTTGTAAACATACCAAAGGGTAGAATTTCCCCCGTGCATATTAGAGGAGGGTGCACGAGGGTAGCCCGCCAACAGGCCCAAAAGAGCTAACCCTAAACCACGTACATAGTGTTGCCCCGATAGTGGACATGTTCAAGTGTTGTGTCCGAGTTGGACACTTATGTTTCCACGTCGCTTGCACAAATACATGCGTACCAACATGCTTCGGGCATGTATGGTCTTTGGCGGGCAGTACATCCATGGTCTAATTTTTTTGAATCCCGATCATGCCCCCACACGCGCAGAGGTATCGATCGATCGGAGCCATCAATCTAATTTGTCTCCTTCTTTTCATTCCTTTGGGGGTCTATTAAATCAGAAGCCAAAGTAGTTTTGAAGAGTAAGACCAAGCCGGACAGCAAGCCGGGCAAGCAATTCCATCAGCTGAAGCTTGTCATCTCCCCTGCCATGCTGCCACCGACTCCATCCTGTACTCCATCAGCTGGCAACATCTCGAAAGCCTTGGTCTCCTTTGGTGGCCAAGCAACTAACAAGGTTGATCCCATTAAGGGTAATTATCCAATGGTCATTTCTGTAGGAAGCTTGGATAAATTGGTCGGCTCTGCTGTCTCTAGCCTGAAGAGGAAGAATAAGGAAGAGATCCTTAGGCTGGCTCAGTCCAGCCTTGAGAAGCAAACCTTAACAGCAGAGGCAGTGAGCCAGGAGCAGGAGGACGTCAAGCTGGTTAGCCTCCTAGAACAAATTTTGGTTCGGGATGCTAAGATAGAGTCTGGCGAACTCCCAGCTACGGATGTTCCCTCCCTATCCCTTGCCAAGAAGGTGTTTCACAGCACCAAACTCGATTTTGAGAAGTTGCACTTGGAACACATTGTATGTTTCTGATCCTTATTTGCATTTATTTTATTATCATATCATCTAGCCCCCAAGCATAAAGTCGGATAAACATCGTCGGATCCGAGTTGATGCTTTTAGGTTGCAAAAGAACGATGTAGTGTAGCCCCCAAGGCTCGTGCTGTAATTTTACTTAGTTAAATTTGCAGCCCGAGTCCGTCTGACGGTATTCCGTCTTCTAAACTTACAGAAAATTGCATATTCCAACTAGGAATTGCTCAAGAACATTTGTAATAAACTCAAGGAGATCAAAGCCTTGCGCCTTGAGAATTCAAAGTTGCAAGTCGATAAGAATGAAGGAGAAGGTAATTTTTTCTGGCTTCCTTTTTGTCAATTAGCTATTGTCATAATCAAACTTCTTTTGTCTGACTGATATTTTTCTCTTTGAAGAACTGTTGTGCGAGTCCAGCAAGATGCTACAGAAATCCGAGAACTACAAGGTCTTAGAACTGGAAAATGCTAAGCTCTGGGACAAGCTTGAGAAGCTAACCATTGAATCAGAGAAATTCGGAGCCGCTGTCCTGGAGTCAAGCAATCATGAGACCGTGAGGCTCGAGAAGCTGCTGGTCCTCCGAGACAAACAAGTGGATGATCTTCAGAAGGACCTTGATAGTCAGAGGGATCTGGCCCAGGCCTCAGAAAGCAAGATGAACAGCCACCGTGAGGAGCATGCTCAGTGGAATCATTCTGTGCTAGGTAAGATATCCGACTTACGTTTTTTATTGATTTTTCGACTTTCTTTTTAGTTGAATTTTGACTTTTGGTTCTTTGCCAGCCCCCTAAATCTTTCTGACTCTCCTACCTCGGAACCTCGCCTCAAGCGCATCAAGCTCGTCGGAGATATCTTGTTTGACTTCCGCCAGACTCTTGAAGAGGTTAGTGAGTCGGTCAAGCTTTCCCACTTGCACACGATGTCAGTGCAAGAGGTTAGGGACAAGGTCAAGGAGATTCCAATGCTTATCGAGGACTGGAAGATCTCCTATGCTCGGAATGCTGCCCAGACTACTCTAACCATGGTGATGAGCCACCACAGCGAGATGGAAATCTGGCATGTCACCAAGGGTATCGCCGAGGAGGATGATGAGGGCAACCCATAGGACATCAAGCCAATCCAAGATTCCTGTGCAAGTTATGCTTGTCGTGTGGCGGAGATGACCAACTATACGACGCTGTCTTCGGATCCGTCGCCATGCCTCCCTCGCCTCAAGAGCCAGAAGACATCCTTGTAGCTTCCAAGTCTGAGATTCAGGGTGACAACATTGTCGACTCCAGCGCTCCACCTTCTTCATCACCACCACCTGGCTCTGAGCATAAACAATATATATGCATTATTCTGAACTTTATGGCAATTTAATGATTTAAACAGTGTTTTTGTTTGTGGCTGGTGTGTAAAAACTAATGCTTTTACTATCATAGCACTTATGTTTATATATTTTATGCGTGTGCTTGAAATTTTTTTGAAGCACTTTTTTGGTTTATGCCTATACTCGTCGTTTTATCTAGCTCTATGGCTCATCCCTTGTCGGTCCATGCAGAGATAAAACAAAACTTTTCCTCTAACGTGGTGATCCCAAGATCTAGCTGAGGTAGAAGGCCACGAGGTTTACCACTAGACGCGCAGTTGCGGATTACTGATGAAGCACGTCAGTTGATGCAGTGCAGTCCTTTGCGATCCGATCGTCCTGGTGCTGATCGTACAGCACCTCTGCTGGTATCCACATGTACAAGGAGGAGCACCGGAGGCGAACTTCTAGGTTCGATAGGACGGCAGGACTGCTGTGGAGCTAGGGTTTCCAACACATGGAATGACCTAACCGAACAACGATTAACCTTTCTAGGTTACGGTGCTCCACTATATATAGGAAGTGAACGTGGGATCTGCTCGCGTGGCCCATTCACTAAAGCCCATATAGTATTAGTCCCTGTGAGTCCGACTCACCGACTCATTCCAAATCAGGCTCAGGTCCAACCCAACCAGATTTCCAGTTCAGATCCAATCCGAACTTGCTCCCGCTCTTAAGTGTGTGACCCCGCAGGCTCATGGCTACTTGGACACGATTGGAGTCCGACTCTCAATCGATCAGTCGGTAGCGGCTCCTAGCAGAACGTGCCGACTCCCAAGTACCAAAGAGTCATGACGACTTGCCTTTCCAATGCGACTTACGTCTGAGTCCCTTTTGCCTCACGATATACCTTGTCAGACTAAGCGAATATATGTCATCCCTTAAATAGTCTGACTCTCTTCTCGATCCGAGATAAGTGATTCACCCGACTAACTCTTAGTCGATCGACTTAGTTAACACTTAACCGAGTCATGCATGGCCATGCTTTCCGAATCATATCTCACGAGAGGGCCCAGAGAATATATCACCGAGTGGAGGGGGAAATCCCATCTTGGTTATTCACATCACGCAGCTTGATTCTCAGTCGACCAGAACTCTGCCTTTATAACTGCCCAGTTACGGATCAGCGTTTGACCGAACCTAAGTCGGTAATCCTCAACTCGTACTATGCAATAACCTCAGGTCTAAGGATTACATTGATTGAGATATACAAATGATAACTTGTTCGTTGTACCTCAATATTTGTCAATATGACTCGCTAAACTCTTCAGAAGAAACTGTGTAAGTTGGAATAGCATCTCCATGCCCATGAATAGTGGAACCGAGTCATCAAGCCAACTTTCACATTGGTCTAAGTTGTGTGTCCAGCACAACCTCAATGACCAAGGATATTTAGTATAAACAACATGAATGTATAGTTCCACAACCGAATCACATATTCAATGATACACATCAGATGTTTATACAAGGACAACTTAATAACTTTATGAATACAATGGGAAATGTCATCATACATGATTGCCTCTAGGGCATATTCCCAACATTCTCCCACTTGCACTAGAGTCAATCTTCCGACATCACATGTATAAGCATCTAATGCCCATGGCTCTCAGGTGCGCCTCATGCTTTGGCTGTGGTAATGGCTTTGTCAACGGATCCGCAATATTTGCATCCGTGTGTACCTTGCATAACTTGATATCGCCCTGATCCATGAACTGGCGAATTAGGTGGTACCGCATGAGTATGTGCTTGTTCTTCTGGTGTTGTCTAGGTTCCTTGGCTTGTGCAATAGCACCATTGTTGTCACAATACACGTCTAGCAGATTGGACGTGCCCTGAACCACACCAAGATCCATGAGGAAATTCCTCATCCAAACATCTTCCTTTGCTGCCTCTGAGGCGGCAATATACTCAGCCTCTGTTGTAGATGCAGACATAGTCTCTTGCTTGGAACTCTTCCAGCTCACAGCACCTCCGTTTATAATAAACACGTATGCGGATTGCGAACGAGAATCATCAGAGTCGGTAAGATAAGTCGCATCCGTGTAACCCTTTACACTGAGTTCATCTTCACCACCATAAACAAAAAACATTTCCTTAGTCCTTCTCAAGTACTTTAGGTAATTTTTAGCCACTGTCCAGTGGATTTATCCAGGATCATCCTGGTATCTGCTCACAACACTTAGAGCATATGAAACATCCATCCTAGTACAAATCATGGCATACATAATGGATCCGCCTGCAGAAGCATACGAAATCACACTCATCCGACTTTGTTCATCAGTTGTCGAAGGACACTGAGTCTTGGTAAGTTTTACACCATGGGACATCGGTAAGAACCCCTTCTTAGATGATTCCATGTTGACCTTCTTCAACACTTTGTCCAAATAAGTACTCTGACTCAATCCAATGAGTCTCCTTTATCTATCTCTATAGATCCGGATTCCAAGGATGTATGTTGCCTCACCCAAGTCTTTCATTGAGAAACTCCTTTCTAATGATTCCTTGGTTTCTTGCAACATCTGGACATCATTTCCAATCAATAATATGTCATCCACATATAAAATTAGAAAGTTTACTTTGCTCCCACTAAACTTCTTGTATAAACAAGAATCATGATCACTCTTGATGAAGCCAAACTATTTGACTACCTCATCAAAGCGAATATTCCAACTCCAGGATGTTTGCTTCAACCCATAAATGGATTTCTAAAGTTTACATACCTTCTCAGCATTAGCTGGATCGACAAAACCCTCGGGCTGTATCATATACACGTCCTCGGTTAAATTTCCGTTAAGGAAAGCTGTTTTGACATCCATCTGCTATATCTCATAGTCAAAATAGGCTGCTATAACTAACATGATCCGAACTGATTTAAGCATCGCTATGGGCGAGAAAGTCTCGTCGTAATAAACTCCTTGAACTTGTCGAAACCCCTTCGCGACAAGACATGCTTTATAGATAGGAACATTTCCATCCATATCAGTTTTCTTCTTAAAGACCCATTTGCACTCGACGAGTCTTGCACCGTCTGGCAGATCAACCAAGTTACAAACTTGATTTTTATCCATGGACTTTAACTCGGATCTCATGGCTTCAAGCCATGACTCGGAATCAGATCCCACCATCGCTTCCGAATAATTTGCTGGCTCATCACTCTCTAATAGTAACACATCACGAACACTTTGTAATCTCGCCGATCTTCGTAGTACAGGTGCTTCTGCCGGCTCAGCTACCACGACCCGCTCAACCTCCAAGGTTTTTGCCGACTCGATACTAGCCGGTTCCTCTCAAATTTCTTCGAGCTGCACCGTGCTCCCACTTACTCCCCGACTTAGAAATTCTTTCTCAAGGAAGACACCGTTCCGAGCGACAAACACTTTGCCCTCTTCTCGGTTGTAGAAGTAGTAACCCAAGGTTTCCATTGGATACACCACGAAGATACACTTATCCGACTTGGCCGTAAGCTTGTCCGACGGAAGTCGCTTGACAAATTCTTCACAACCCCAAATCTTAAGAAAAGAAAAACTCGGCTTTTGCCTGTCCACATCTCATGTCGTGTCTTCTCTACCGACTTTGATGGTACTCTGTTTAGTGTGAATGCTGTTGTTTCTAGACAATAACCCCAAAATGATAAAGGCAGATCTGTTCGACTCATCATTGATCGCACCATGTCCAACAAGGTCCGATTCCGCCTTTCCGAAACACCGTTCCTTTGCGGCGTTCCTGGCGAAGTAAGTTGAGGAACTATTCCAAAACTTTTCAGATGGTCATCAAACTCATGGATCATGTACTTGCCTCCTCGGTCTGACCGAAGAAACTTTATTTTCTTGCCGAGTTGATTATGTGCTTCATTCTGGAATTCTTTTATACTTTTCCAAGGCTTCCGACTTATGTTTCATCAAGTAGATATATCCATACCTACACAAATCATCAGTGAAGGTAATGAAGTACTCGTAACCACCTCTGGCTGTCGTGCTCATTGGTCCACATACATCACTATGTACTAGTCCCAACAAGTCGGACGCCCTCTGTCACATCCCAAGATTTTCCAAATCTTGTAATGTGAAAAATAAATGAATAAAATAAAACTTTGTTGATTTTCAGGGTGAGAAGAAACTTTTTGGTTCCAATTGGAAACCTTCAAACCTATTTGATCAAATAAAATCCTAAAGGGATTTAAAAAGATAAATAAACAATAAAGCTAAAAATATTTGAAATTACTATTTTTGGATCTTTTAATAAAAAGATTTGGTTTTCAAATGAAAAGGAAGAAATACAAATAAGGATTATTTTATAAGCCAAATTAAAACTTGGCCAAGCCTTTGAAATAAAATATTTCTATTTGATAAAAATAGTAAAGGTTTATTTAAATAAAATAATAAGGATTTAATATCCAAGTTTATTAAAAATAAAGGTTTTACTATTTTTAATTAAACATCAAAACTTATTTATTTTAAACAAGTTTTCCAAGTATTCTTTATTTTCAAATAAAACCCACTGATTTGGTTTTGAAAATATTTAGACTTCAAATGGAGTTTTTAAATAAATTAAAACCCATTTGATTTAATAACTAATGTCCATTTTATTTAATTATAAATGGGCCCTAATATAAAAATATTATTTTATTTTGGGACTTGAAATATTGTTGCTAAAACAGAACCAAAACTCAATACAAAAGTTTGGTGGAAGTTTGGTTTGTTTAGTGTTTGAATTGTTTAATTGAAATTCAAAACAGAAAACCAAATAGAAAAAAGAAAAGATTACTGAACAAAAAAAAGGATCAGACAGCAGCCCAACTGGCCAGCCCAACGAGCCTAGTTTCAGCCCAGCTATTTTTCCCACTTTCATGAAAGCGTTTTCACCGTAAGATCCACCAGCAAACACCGACCCGGTGGCCCTCTTCCCTCTCTCTCCCCACTGACGACAGGACCCCACACCACTGTTCATCGTCTTCAAAACCGCGCTGATTCCTCCTCGCCGTTTCCTGCCGTTGATTGCTCAAATCAATACGCGTAAATGGCACAATGAATCCTCCCTGCGACCACGCACTCTTAATCGCCAGCAACTCCTCTTCCTTTCCCCTCAGAACCCACTAGACCAGAGCCACCAGGCTGCCCTGAATCGAATTTGCACCACCGCTGCTCCGGCGAGTCTCACCGAGCGATTCGCCGAACCACGCCGCTTTGCCTCCTGAGCACACGGCCGTGACCCCAGCCTCGGCGCTTCTCCCGGTTTGTCCGTTCACTGGGCGCCCTAGAACATCGGCTTGGACAACCTCTCGAGCGCCATTGCTCGCTTCCTTCTCTGGCGACCTCCACGGTAAGTATCGACCGCCCCAGCACTCCTCGATGATGCTCCCATCTTCTCGAGAATATGCTTCTTCTAAGTACCGCAATATGCACCCGCTTCTTAGGGTGATTCGCAACATCGTCCCGACCACCAAAACCGCCTCGACGCCGCCATCGTCTCCGGCGACAATTACTTCCACTCTAGTGCGCCTCGCCGGACCAACACCACCTCGAAGCTTCACGCGACCCTGAGCACGGTGAGACCCTCCTCTACCTTCCCTGCTTCCTGTAACCACCGCTAGCACACCGCCTGACCTCGCGCCGCCGCTCACCGCCGCGCAGCGCCGCCAGTTCTTGGCAAGTTGATAGGAGCAGTTCAATCCAGATCGTAGCGACGCGATAGAACCACTTAACAACAAAGGGGTACGCAATATGAGCCGCGTGATCTATTTAAATCCAACGCACCACATCAGTCGATCCGTGCGAACCGGTACCGCCCAATGAGAACACGCGTGGCCAGTCTTTGATTTAAAACAGAATTTGAAATCAGATTTAGGTACAAATTTGTAAGCCTTGTAACTTTTGATCCACACGTCCAAAAATTGCAAACTTTATATCAATGGAATCAGTGGAACAAACCCTAGCCAACCATGCAATTTGTTTAGTAAAAAGCTTCTGATAAAATGTTTGTTTTTGCAGAAACATTTATATGCTTGTTTAGGTTATAAAAATTATTCCAAAATGATTTTGAGGATGAAATCTTTGCAAATTGGTTTGTGGTGAACCTACTGACCCTAGGAACCATCTTGTGGATTTAAAAATGTATTTGGTGAAGATTAGGGTTGATTAATTGAATTAGCCCATATCGAGTCAAATAAAAATATTGCTTTTGTTGTGGAAATGATTTTTGAACAAAAACCTTTGGGAAAATGATTTGCATCAAACCTACTGACCCTAAACACCAAGTTTTGAGAATTAACAACTTATTTGGTGAACAACATAATTTTTTTGCTTTGATAGAAACATTTTCCACCACATAAAATAATGATTGGATTTAAAAATGGTTTATGGACAAAACCCTTTTGCAAAATGGTTTTGTCACTTTAGAAAATGACCACTTTGGACTTTACAATGTTTAGAGCCTAGTAGAAACCACCTTTGCAAATAAAACTATCTTTTGCATGTTTGCATGCATGACTTAGTTCCTATTTTAAGTGTGATGATTTGTTTGATTGATTAGTGTTTGGAACGCTAGTTGAACCTATGTTTGCTTGATTGATTTGTAGTGAAGTTAGAAGAGTGTGAGATTAGCAAGATCAAGAAGTGAACCAACATTCCCTACCAAAAAGACAAGTAGCACTATCATCTAAAGTCCACTATTTTCATTATACTTAGTGGATTTTGAAACATGCATGAAAAGAATTTCTATACTTATGCTATGCTAAATCCTAATAGGATACCTTATATATTCCTTAGTGAAAACAATGTAGTTGTAAAATGCTTAGCCATGCTACATATTTTGAGAAGAGATACATGTTGAGAATTTTATGAAGTTGAGAAAAGACTTCTGTTTTGTATAATAAAACAAGTACTCAATGAACCACCTGGGTGGAAAAGGATACTCAAGTTTTGGACAAGGTGGCAACAAAAGGAACCATGTCGATGGCAATCTCTTTGTGTTGTGCACCAAAAGAAAACCACCCAGGGACTTAGAGATTGAACATGTTTCTCCAACTGTGGCTTTCGTGTACAGCCACATGCTATATGGCTCTAGCTTGGTCAACTACATTGGGAAGACCCATGCATTGTCTTTAGGTTTATTGGAAATGAGGGAACTAGGAACCCTACATTGGTGCCTGAAGACAAGCTAGCAATGGTGTATGGGAGGACCCTCTGGAAAGACTTCGTCACATTCTCAATCTGCCAGTACTCCATCTTGGTGAGTACTTATCCAGCGGCCACTGGTGGCAACAAGATGAGATTGTGTCATGTGGGTAAAGTGTACAACTTCTGCATAAGATAAAATTCTAAGTACTTAGTCGTGTCCCCGGTTATGGACAATACTGAGCAACTAAAGCTTGAAGCTATGGGAAATCTCGACATTCCAATTTCTAAAAGAAAAACTTTAAATTGACAACAAAAGACTTGAAGCACTTGGGGGTACCAAGGAGCTCAAGAGATTTGGATAAAAACTTGAAGCACTTCGGGTTTACCAAGGAGCTCAAGATATTTTGATAAAAACTTGAAGCACTTGGGGATTTACCAAGGAGCTCAAGAGATTTTGACAAAGACTTGAAACACTTGGGGATTTACCAAGGAGTTCAGAAAGATTTGACAAGAGATCAAAATTGTTTTGAAAAGATAGGATAAATTATTGCTTTCTACAAACGAGCCTAAAACCCTACTTAGCCAAATATGCATGTAATGATAGGATCCACTTATATTCAACATAGTAGTGAAACTTGCCAATACAATTCAAATGTATTGACCCTTGTGGCTGTAATTTGTAATGTTGCAGGTTGGTTTGATATTAGTGAAGTTGATTGATTAGGATTACAAGTCTACAACCAACATGTTTGCCTGTGGCACTTTGAAGATGAAGGACCCCATGCTTATAGATATTCTGCTGCAATGTAATGTAATAGCCAAATGAGCTATGAAAGATGTAATAAAATTATGTTATTCCTGGTTATAAAGTTGTATTATGACTTTTGTTTCTTGATATTACATCTTAACTGTGGATGCTAGCTATTGATTCAGGGACTAGCATTGTAAACACAGGGATCTCTACCTTATTAAAGGTTGGGAACACTACAGATGGTATCAGAGCATTGTGTTGCCTGTAGGATTTGTAAACCTAGGATTGGACAAAAAACCCTTAGAAAAATAGGAGTTGTATTTGTTCCAAAACTTATTTACAAACAATCTTGTAAACTCTTTCCTCAACCATTTTAGTTTTGATTCTACATCTCTTCTATTTCAAGCTTTATGGAAAAACCTACCCCATGGCCAAAGACTTCACCATGAGCAAGGACTTCATCAACTCTAATGACTTCAACTTCTTCAACTCTAATGACTTCAACTTCTTCAACTCTAATGACTTCCACTTCTTCAACTATATTGACTTCAACTTCTTCAACTCTAATGACTTCAACATCTTCAGCATATTCACCAAGGACTTCAACCTTGGATATCACTAAGGACAAGTGAGACAAGAAATCTTGCTCAAAATTTGGAGACTAAGGAAACACAACTTAGAAGGAGCCATCATCACCTTTGAAGTTTTGTGACTAAGAGTTTTTCCCAGGGAAACCATAATCTCATGCAAGAAGAATCAACCAAGAAGGATGGAAAGATCCCAAGTGAACCATATAGATGGACCACCATATATAGTTAAGTCAAACACACCAACTTATGTGGTGTAACAAAAATATTTTGTTGCCTAAAAATGTGCTTGAACTTCCTTGTTTGAGTGAAATGATTGTTTGAGATTGCTTGCACATTGCTTGTGTGAATTGTGATGTGTGTGATTAGAATTATTTCCTTAGAAATATTTTGCCTATTCTAATCTCTATTCAACCCAAACAGATGACTACTCCAAGAAACTCCAACATCAAGGTTGATGACACCAACACCAACCAAGAGGACAACATGAGAGAACTCATATCAACCCAAAACCAGTTGAACCAAATGACAGCTCAATTCATAGCCAACACTAGTGGGGAAGATCCAACCCTGCAAGGATTTTTGGAGAACCAAGCCCAAATGTTGCATAAGGTGACAGATCAAATGCTCAACATGGAAAGCAACTTTTCCAAAGGAGCTTGTGACAACAAGGATGTTATTCTAAAAGGAACCAAAGCTTGCAATATTTATGGAGACAAGGATCACACTTCCAAGGAGCATGGAGATCAATGCCCCAACTGTGAAGAGAAACACCCAGTTGGCCAATGTCCCACATCTCAAGCTACTTGCTACTTATGTGAAGGAAATAACCATGTCCCTATCCAATGCCCCATCTATTCCATAGTTGAACAAAGGAAACAAGGTGGAGTGCAACAAATGATTGCAAACTATCAAGAAGGATCCAAGTTTACCAAGAAGAATGAGGACAAAGGAAAAGCTCCACTTATACCTCCATGCAATACAACCCAATTCAAAGGACCAAAGAAGAGGCATATGAATTTTCCAAAGAGCAATAGAAGGTCCAAGAAACATGTAGACATTCCTACCTATAAGATAACATATGAACAACATGAACTAGATGCACTCCTAGCTTTGGAGAAACCCAAGAAAAAGAAGGACAAAAGCCATGTGCAATGTCATCATTGCAAAGAAATGGGACACTATTCTAGTGAATGTCCAGAGAAACAGAAGTATAAAGAGATTGGTCAAGTATGGTGCAACAACTGCAAAGAGCTAGGCCATTATGCAACAACTTGTCCACAAGAGACACGTGAAGAACTCAAACTTATCACATGTTTCAATTGCAAAGAACCAGGACATTATGCAAGCAATTGTCCAGAAAAGATGAAGCACAAGATAAACAAGCCTATGAAGGATCTCAGCCTTGTCACATGTGTCAAGTGTGGAAACAAAGGACACTATGCAGATGTTTGCCCAGAGAAGTTTCCCTAGGATCCCAAGGCCAATATATAAATTTAGTTTGAAATTTTTTAAGGGTGGTAGTACCCTAGATGCTTTGAGCCTACTTGTAACCCTAGCCTTCCCAAATCTCGGGACGAGATTTATTTTAAGGGTGGTAGCCTGTCACATCCCAAGATTTTCCAAATCTTGTAATGTGAAAAATAAATTAATAAAATAAAACTTTGTTGATTTTCAGGGTGAGAAGAATTTTTTTTGGTTCCAATTGGAAACCTTCAAACCTATTTGATCAAATAAAATCCTAAAGGGATTTAAAAAGATAAATAAACAATAAAGCTAAAAATATTTGAAATTACTATTTTTGGATCTTTTAATAAAAAGATTTGGTTTTCAAATGAAAAGGAAGAAATACAAATAAGGATTATTTTATAAGCCAAATTAAAACTTGGCCAAGCCTTTGAAATAAAATATTTCTATTTGATAAAAATAGTAAAGGTTTATTTAAATAAAATAATAAGGATTTAATATCCAAGTTTATTAAAAATAAAGGTTTTACTATTTTTAATTAAACATCAAAACTTATTTATTTAAACAAGTTTTCCATGTATTCTTTATTTTCAAATAAAACCCACTGATTTGGTTTTGAAAATATTTAGACTTCAAATGGAGTTATTAAATAAATTCAAACCCATTTGATTTAATAACTAATGTCCATTTTATTTAATTATATATGGACCCTAATATAAAAATATTATTTTATTTTGGGACTTGAAATATTGTTGCTAAAACAGAACCAAAACTCAATACAAAAGTTTGGTGGAAGTTTGGTTTGTTTAGTGTTTGAATTGTTTGATTGAAATTCAAAACAGAAAACCAAATAGAAAAAAGAAAAGATTACTGAACAAAAAAAGGATCAGACAGCAGCCCAACTGGCCAGCCCAACGAGCCTAGTTTCAGCCCAGCTATTTTTCCCACTCGCGAAACGTTTTCACCAGAAGATCCACCCGCGCAGACACTGACCAGTGGCCCCTCTTCCCCTCTCTGTCCCTCACTGACGACAGGACCCCACACCACTGTTCATCGTCTTCAAACCCGTGCTGATTCCTCCTCGCCGTTTCCTGCCGTTGATTGCTCGAATCAATACGCGTAAATGGCACAATGAATCCTCCCTGCGACCACGCACTCTTAATCGCCAGCAACTCCTCTTCCTTTCCCCTCAGAACCCACTCGACCAGAGCCACCAGGCTGCCCTGAATCGAATTTGCACCACCGCTGCTCCGGCGAGTCTCACCGAGCGATTCCGGCCGAACCCTGTCGCCCTTTGCCTCCCTGAGCACATGGCCGTGACCCCCAGCCCCTGGCGCTTCTCCCTGTGTTGTCCGTTCACTCGCGGGCGCCCTAGAACATCGGCTTGGACAACCTCTGAGCGCCGCCGCGTCTGCTTCCTTCTCTGGCGACCTCCCTGGTAAGTATCGACCGCCCCAGCACTCCTCGATGATGCTCCCATCTTCTCCAGAATAGCACGCTTCTAACCATACCACCCGTTCGTCTTAGGGTGATCTGCAACATCGTCCTCGACGACCACCAAAACCGCCTGACGCCGCCATCGTCTCTGGCGAGCAATTACTTCCACTCTAGTGCGCCCCTCGTCAGACCAACACCACCTCGAGCTTCACCGCGACCCTGCGAGCATGGTGAGACCCTCCTTTGCCTTCCTTGCTTCCTGTAACCGCCGCTAGCACACCGTCTGACCTCGCGCCGCCGCTCACCGCCACGCAGCGCCGCCAGTTCTTGGCAAGTTGATAGGAACCGTTCGATCCAGATCGTAGTGACGCGATAGAACCACTTAACAACAAAGGGGTACGCAATATGAGCCGCGTGATCTATTTAAATCCAACGCACCACATCAGTCGATCCGTGCGAACCGGTACCGCCCAATGAGAACACGCCGCGTGGCCAGTCTTTGATTTAAAACAGAATTTGAAATCAGATTTAGGTACAAATTTGTAAGCCTTGTAACTTTTGATCCACACGTCCAAAAATTGCAAACTTTATATCAATGGAATCAGTGGAACAAACCCTAGCCAACCATGCAATTTGTTTAGTAAAAAGCTTCTGATAAAATGTTTGTTTTTGAAGAAACATTTATATGCTTGTTTAGGTTATAAAAATTATTCCAAAATGATTTTGAGGATGAAATCTTTGCAAATTGGTTTGTGGTGAACCTACTGACCCTAGGAACCATCTTGTGGATTTAAAAATGTATTTGGTGAAGATTAGGGTTGATTAATTGAATTAGCCCATATCTAGTCAAATAAAAATATTGCTTTTGTTGTGGAAATGATTTTTGAACAAAAACCTTTGGGAAAATGATTTGCATCAAACCTACTGACCCTAAACACCAAGTTTTGAGAATTAACAACTTATTTGGTGAACAACATAATTTTTTTGCTTTGATAGAAACATTTTCCACCACATAAAATAATGATTGGATTTAAAAATGGTTTATGGACAAAACCCTTTTGCAAAATGGTTTTGTCACTTTAGAAAATGACCACTTTGGACTTTACAATGTTTAGAGCCTAGTAGAAACCACCTTTGCAAATAAAACTATCTTTTGCATGTTTGCATGCATGACTTAGTTCCTATTTTAAGTGTGATGATTTGTTTGATTGATTATTGTTTGGAATGCTAGTTGAACCTATGTTTGCTTGATTGATTTGTAGTGAAGTTAGAAGAGTGTGAGATTAGCAAGATCAAGAAGTGAACCAACATTCCCTACCAAAAAGGCAAGTAGCACTATCATCTAAAGTCCTACTATTTTCATTATACTTAGTGGATTTTGAAACATGCATGAAAAGAATTTCTATACTTATGCTATGCTAAATCCTAATAGGATACCTTATATATTCCTTAGTGAAAACAATGTAGTTGTAAAATGCTTAGCCATGCTACATATTTTGAGAAGAGATACATGTTGAGATTTTTATGAAGTTGAGAAAAGACTTATGTTTTGTATAATAAAACAAGTACTCTATGAACCACCTGGGTGGACAAGGATACTCAAGTTTTGGACAAGGTGGCAACAAAAGGAACCATGTCGATGGCAATCTCTTTGTGTTGTGCACCAAAAGAAAACCACCCAGGGACTTAGAGATTGAACATGTTTCTCCAACTGTGGCTTTCGTGTACAACCACATGCTATATGGCTCTGGCTTGGTCAACTACATTGGGAAGACCCATGCATTGTCTTCAGGTTTACTAGAAATGAGGGAACTAGGAACCCTACATTGGTGCCTGAAGACAAGCTAGCAATGGTGTATGGGAGGACCCTCTGGAAAGACTTCGTCACATTCTCAATCTGCCAGTACTCCATCTTGGTGAGTACTTATCCAGCGGCCACTGGTGGCAACAAGATGAGATTGTGCCATGTGGGTAAAGTGTACAACTTCTGCAGAAGATAAAATTCTAAGTACTTAGCCGTGTCCCCGATTATGGACAATACTGAGCAACTAAAGCTTGAAGCTATGGGAAATCTCGACATTCCAATTTCTAAAAGAAAAACTTTAAAGTGACAACAAAAGACTTGAAGCACTTGGGGGTACCAAGGAGCTCAAGAGATTTGGATAAAAACTTGAAGCACTTGGGGTTTAACAAGGAGCTCAAGAGATTTTGATAAAAACTTGAAGCACTTGGGGATTTACCAAGGAGCTCAAGAGATTTTGACAAAGACTTGAAACACTTGGGGATTTACCAAGGAGTTCAGAAAGATTTGACAAGAGATCAAAACTGTTTTGAAAAGATAGGATACGTTATTGCTTTCTGCAAACGAGCCTAAAACCCTACTTAGCCAAATATGCATGTAATGATAGGATCCACTTATATTCAATATAGTAGTGAAACTTGCCAATACAATTCAAATGTATTGACCCTTGTGGCTGTAATTTTTAATGTTGCAGGTTGGTTTGATATTAGTGAAGTTGATTGATTAGGATTACAAGTCTACAACCAACATGTTTGCCTGTGGCACTTTGAAGATGAAGGACCCCATGCTTATAGATATTGTACTGCAATGTAATGTAATAGCCAAATGAGCTATGAAAGATGTAATAAAATTATGTTATTCCTGGTTATAAAGTTGTATTATGACCTTTGTTTCTTGATATTATATCTTAACTGTGGATGCTAGCTATTGATCCAGGGACTAGCATTGTAAACACAGGGATCTCTACCTTATTAAAGGTTGGGACCTCTACACCCTCTCGCAACTCTTTGTAAAAGGTGTCTTGGTCATTTTGCCGAGTAAGAAAGATTCGCATGTCTCGAACGACTCCAAGTTGAATGAAGTTAGGAGTCCATCATCATGGAGCTTGTTCATGCGTTTCCAACTTATATGACCAAGCTAACAGTGCCAAAAGTAAGTCATATTCAGATCATTTGGTTTCAACCTTTTAACATTTATGTTATAAACCGAATCACCATCAAGATTCAAAATAAATAACCCGTCTTGGACGGGTGCAAAGCCGTGAAACATATCATTCAAATACAAAGAACAACCATTATTCTTGTTATTCGACTCATAGCCTTGCCTCATCAAACATGATGCACAAATAATGTTTCGACGAAGAACTGGAACATAATAACAATTATTTAGTTCCATAATGAATCTAGAAGGTAAATGAAGTTGCATAGTGCCGACTTCGCTCATCAGTTGTCCAAGGACACTGAGTCTTGCTAAGTTTTACACCATGGGACATCGGTAAGAACCCCTTCTTAGACGTTTCCATGTTGAACTTCTTCAACACTTTGTCCAAATAAGTACTCTGACTCAATCCAATGAGCCTCCTTGATCTAACTCTATAGATCCAGATTCTGAGGATGTATGTTGCCTCACCCAAGTCTTCCATTGAGAAACTCCTTTCCAATGATTCCTTGGTTTCTTGCAACATCTGGACATCATTTCCAATCAGTAATATGTCATCCACATATAAGATTAGAAAGTTTACTTTGCTCCCACTAAACTTCTTGTATAAACAAGAATCATGATCACTCTTGATGAAGCCAAACGATTTGACTACCTCATCAAAGCGAATATTCCAACTCTGAGATGCTTGCTTCAAACCATAAATGGATTTCTGAAGTTTTTACACCTTGTCAGCATTAGCCGGATCGACAAAACCCTCGGTATGTATCATATACACATCCTCGGTTAAATTTTCGTTAAGGAAAGCCGTTTTGGTATCCATCTCCCATATCTCATAGTCGAAATAGGCTGCTATAGCTAACATGATCCGAACTGATTTAAGCATTGCTATGGCCGAGAAAGTCTCGTCGTAATCAACTCCTTAAACTTGTCGGAACCCCTTTGCGACAAGACGTTCTTTATAGACAGAAACATTTCCATCCATATCAGTTTTCTTCTTAAAGACCCATTTGCACTCGATGGGTCTTGCACCGTCTGGCAGATCAACCAAGTTCCAAACTTGATTTTCATCCATGGAATTGAACTTGGATATCATGGCTCCAAGCCATGACTCGGAATCAGATCCCACCATCGCTTCCAAATAATTTCCTGCCTCATCACTGTCTAATAGTAATACATCACAAACACTTCGTAATCTTGCCGATCTTCATAGTACAGGTGCTGCTGCCGGCTCAGCTATCACGACTGGCTCAACCTCCAAGGTTTTTGCCGACTCGCTACTAGCTGGTTCCTCTCGAATTTCTTCGAGCTGCACCATACTCCCACTTACTAACCGACTGAGAAACTCTTTATCAAGGAAGACACTGTTCCGAGCGATAAACACTTTGCCCTCTTCTCGGTTGTAGAAGTAGTAACCCAAGGTTTCCCTCGGATACCCCATGAAAATACACTTATTCGACTTGACCGTGAGCTTGTCTGACTGAAGTCGCTTGACAAATGCTTCACAACCCCAAATCTTAAGAAAAGACAAACTCGGCTTTTTGCCTATCCACATCTCATGCGGTTTCTTCTCTACCTACTTTGATGGTACTCTATTTAGTGTGAACGCCGCTGTTTCTAGACAATAACCCCAAAATGATAAAGGCAGATATGTACGACTCATCATTGATCGTACCATGTCCAACAAGGTCCGATTCCGCCTTTCCGAAACACCGTTCCTTTGCAGCGTTCCTGGCGGAGTAAGTTGAGGAACTATTCCACAACTTTTCAGATGGTCATCAAACTCATGGCTCATGTACTCGCCTCCTCGGTCTGACCGAAGAAACTTTATTTTCTTGCCGAGTTGATTCTGTGCTTCATTCTGGAATTCTTTGAACTTTTCAAGGCTTCTGACTTATATTTCATCAAGTAGATATATTCATACCTACTCAAATCATTAGTGAAGGTAATGAAGTACTCATAACCACCTCTGGCTGTCATGCTCATTGGTCCACATACATCACTATGTACTAGTACCAACAAGTCGGATGCCCTTTCGCAACTCTTTGCAAAAGGTGTCTTGGTCATTTTGCCTAGTAGGCAAGATTTGCATGTCTCGAACGACTCCAAGTCGAACGAAGTTAGGAGTCTATCATCATGGAGCTTCTTCATGCGTTTCCAACTTATATGACCAAGCCGACAGTGCCAAAAGTAAGTCATATTCAGTTCATTTGGTTTCAACCTTTTAACATTTATGTTATAAACCGACTCACCATCAAGATTCAAAATAAATAACCCTTCCTGGACGGGTGCAAAGCCATGAAACATATCATTCAAATACAAAGAACAACTATTATTCTTGATATTCGACTCATGGCCTTGCCTCATAAAACATGAAGAAGAAATAATGTTTCGACTGAGCACTGGAACATAATAACAATTATTCAGTTCCATAATGAATCCGGAAGGTAAATGAAGTTGCATCGTGCCGACTTCCAACGCAGCAACTCTTGCTTTGTTGCTGACTCGAATATCAACCTCGCCTCTTGCTACGCTCCTAGTTCTTACCGGTGCCTGCAACGAGTTGCAGATGTGAATAACTGATCCGGTATCATATACCCAAGAACTATTAGGTGCATCAACAAGATATATGTCTATAACATTGCAAACAAGTGTACCCGAGTCGGAAGTCATACCTCCACTCTTGGCTTTATCAGCCAGATACTTGCTGCTGTTCCTCTTCCAATGGCCATCCGCCTTGCAATAGAAGCAAGTGTATCCGGCTGAAGGTGATGGCTTAGTCCTCGAGGAAGCGCTTGGGACCGGGTCCTGAGACTTCTTTCCTCCTGACTTAGCCTTCTTCTTAGTCCAAGAACTCTTCTTGAACTTAGCCTTATTGTAACACCCTCGGAATCGGCCCTATGCAAGTTTTAGCGATCCCCGCCAAACCCGCATAGAAACGATTCAAAGGTGCCCACCAGGCACTTTCGTGCGGGTGGAAAACGAAGTAATACCATTACACAATAGTCCATGATGGAACCCACAGAAAAGATATACAACAATGACTCAAAGAGTCAAGAATACAGGTTTACAGTACAAAGATCCAATTCAACTTGAAAACAATACAGCGTCCGAGTACGGACAAGATGCAAATTGAGCTAAGAGCCCTGAAGAATAACCAATGGCGTCCATAACCCTGCCCAGGCCAAGCCGGAAGGGTAACCCTGCTAACGACGTCGATCTCAAAACCTGCTTAACAAAAGGGGTGCCGACCAAGGGCAAAGGAAAAAGAGAGCTAAGATCGAGGCCAAGACACTACGAGACTAGAATTCGGCGGTCCTCGCCTACATAGGTATGGTGGACTGAAGCGGCAGCGCGGCATGCACTAAACAACCTATAGAGACTCGATACAAATAGCGGCTATCAGAGAGGGGAAGGAAGACCTATTCGGAACCAACCTGATACTACCACCAAACATACCCATCCTGGTATTTCCCCCTCTAGACCAGACGAGGAAGTCAACCGAGGAACTCACACCGTTGGCAGTTTTATTTATTCAGTTATCGTTGCAGCAATTACTAGTCAGGTATAGATAGTCATCCTGATATAACAAGCAAAGGCAGTTTTAGTTAACCATTCCGCTAGAAGTTGCAACACTTACTAGTCGACACGATTAGCATGAGATATCCCAAACCAAAGCTTGTTGGTACTTTTATTTAGCCATTCCGCTGTAGTGAAGCTGATTACTAGTCAAATCGGATACAAGTCAAATTATAACAAGAACTTTAGTTATAGTTGTCTATGATCGAGAACTGCTCCAAGTCGCCCATAACCGCGGACACGGCTTTTCAAAAGATTTAACCGCAGGTGCACCAAAGTATCCACACGCACTTGACCCTTTTTGCGGATCGCTTAACATACACCCATCGGTATGTCGGGGCCTAAGTCATGACGCTTCCTACCCAAAGCAAGTACATGGGGCCACCCCACTAAGCTACCCAAGAACGGTTGGCCGCTCGAATGGACCTGTGGTTTGCGTCTGTAAACGACTGGGAACCCGAAAGTGTGACTGGGCTTGTCGATACCGCAAAAACACTCCGCAATCCTAAACAGTACAGGTGCTCCACGCACAATCTTAAATAAAGCAGTAAAGCATGGCATAAGTACAGGATAGTAATAAAGCCCCAAACTACTTGTGGCCCCCGGTACAATACTTTGAAATCAGGTAGTAAGCCGATGGGGGTGCCCACACACCCCACCTGTGGTTAGCGCTCGATCTCTAACAGGTGTCAAGAACTCGGGTCCCACGGGACACCAAAGGAGCTGTTAAAAACCAAATATTGTCTATTACCCACCGGTGCCTCTGCATTTACCTACTTTCAATTTTAGTTAATAAACAGTAATTCAAGCCATGATCATCTCCAACATTAAACATGTGGCAACACTCCAACAACTGAGGTACTTGATGACACGCAACAGCACTTGAGCAAGCGACTACGACGCGCAAGTCCAACTATCTACCAAACATCAGGTAATAGGATGTGTCCAAGGCAATATAAGGCTGCAAGGGATATCACGGGCACGAAAACTAGAGCATCGCAACACAGATAGCAATAGATCAACAGGGGGAATAAATACTATAAAAGTAAGATAGGTAGAAAGGGGGAGGTGCTCGCCTGAAAACATTGCCGAAGGTTTATCCGAAGATCGGGTCGACACTCGCATCAACTCATCGGCCTAATCCGTGAAGAAGCAAAACACTAGAAGAAACACCGTATGGACTATTTAATACTATGGCAGAAGATCGGGCATGATGCATGTATGATGTATGTCATGGCAAAGATGCGATGCAATTTAGGCAAAATTAAGCGGAACCGGGTCCCGACAATTAAATAGATGGTTCGTGTTGTTCAGAACCCTCGCAATTTAAATGTTGTAACAACAAGATAAGACATGGCATCGGTTCGCTACACCAATTTAAATGGAGTCCGGAATAAGACAAAGATATCCCGTGTATAGACTCCATATTTAATTATGAGATGAATCGACAAAGTATCCCCGAACGAATAAACATGTATGCAACATGAGACTTTATATGCAACAAGTATATGTCATATATTATAAAAATAGGGGTCTCGGAAAGGGAATCACATTGGTCCGAAGATCTTGGGGTTCAGGGTTTGAGAGGGTTCGGGATCGGTCTTCGGTTTTCCATGTTGGCGCACCCGAGGTTCTCGACGATCTTTGTAGATGACCAACGGGTTTAGGGGTCTCGGCGTCGGTAGATCTTGGTGTCAAAGGCACGGCATCAAATCGGCGGGGTCTTGTCGAAGAGACTATCTTGGCACCTTAATCTCGCACGGGATATGGTCCTTGGACAACACCATCTGCAGACGCCCACCGAAGCTTGTGGTCAAACTCATAACACCAAACAAACAGAGGCAAGGCAGCCTTGCAACGCTGGCGGCTAGCTTGGCAGAGGCCAAACGCTCACATGGGTCGAGCACAGGCGAAAGGCGCCCATGGGGTGTTAGTGAAGACGGCGGCGGGAGGGGCATCGAACGACACCTAGGGGGGCTCAAGGGAGCTCATGAGACACGGGATGAGCTCCGCTGGCCGCTGGCCAGGATAGGAGGCGACACGGGGCTCAGGAGGATGGGACCTCGGTAGCGGCAAACGAGGTGGTGGCGGAGCTCACCGGTGAGCCGACGCTCTCGGGCGGGCGCACTGAGAGGTAGAGAGGGCGACACGGGTGGCTCGGGATGGCGGGGCGATGGGGCCTGACGAGGAGAGGAATCAAGGAGCGGGCAGGGCCACGCCCGAGTGGCGGCGCTGCGGGAGATGCGGGCCGGGGTGGCGCTGCCGGTAAGGGGAAAAGGCGGCGACACGGTCGGCTTCCGGCGAGGACAGGAGGGACCGACGGTGGCGGTGGCTTGCGTGGACGGCCGCGGAAGAGGGCGAGGGGGCGCGACGGCGAGGCGGGGACGGTCGGGGGAGACAGGAGGAGGCCAAAGGGAGGTCGCCGTGGCAAGGCCACGGGCTCGCACGAAGGAGGAGCGGCGTGGGGAGGTGGAGGCGGCCGAGCGCCGGGGAGCGCGAGCCGGAGACGAGGCGCTCAGGGCCGGTGAGGGAGGCGGGGACCAGCAGGGCTGCCGGGCAAAGCAGAGAGAGACGGGCGAGCGGGGAGGGTAGGTGGCGGAGGATAACACGAGGTGGAGGGCGCGGGGCAAGGGAAGGTGGGCCCGCGGGAAGGTATCGAGGGCGGTAGGTGGCTCGGGAGTGCGTGTCCACTGGGTGGACCAGGTCGGAGGGGCGCGTGTGCGTGGGGCGTGGGCGGGAAAAAAAGGAGGCGCGGGATGGGTCCCGGCTCGGGAGGTGGGCAGGAGATGAGGTGGCGATGGGGTGGCTATGTGAGGTGGAGAGAAAAGAAGGGGATTGGTCAGGGGGATGAGGTGGCGGGATGCGATTGGCCGGGGTGATGTGGCTGGGGATGGGTAGATTAGGGTTAGGTAGGAAAAGATTTGGGGTAGCTAGGATTTTATCTGGAGGTGGCCAGCTGGCTTTCAGGGCTGCCTCCTAAAAACAATTTAAATTTTTATTTATTTAAACGGGCTTTGCAAACCGTGGGTAGACAAAACAAATATTTGAGACCCAGGTTTTGTGTTTGAATAAAGACGGGCGTTAGAAAATAAAACAGATTTTTCAAAATAGTTTCAGACAATGATGCATGGTGATGACGATGCTCAAATGCAAGGTGTCAGGATGACATGAGCACGCGGTCATGATGATGCAATGCACAAAAACAACGCGATTTTCTAGTAGTGGTTTTGCGGGATGGCACAATTCGACACCACTAACAATGGATCTCGCCCTCGAGATCCGCCTCATGGTACCGCAAAGAAGGTCGGTGATCTGCATCTTCTCGCTTCGTGTAGATCTTCGCGACACCACTAACAAGAGGTCGTTATCCGTGATCGTCGGGAGAACACTCCGGAAGCAAAAGGCGAAGGCACAGGTATCAACAAATAGATCCACCTCTAACTTCGATAGAAAGAGAGAACCGATGCATTCTCACCCACTTCAATGTACACAAGCGAATAGAGTGAGTAGTCGGCATGGGGGCCAATCCATCACGCACCCAAACTATTACTCTGCACAATCAGTAGAGAAGCGTGCAACCATTCTCGAATCGATCAAGATCTTGACAATCGAGGTTCGGAACAGAGGGGTGATGCGGCTCTGCATCGGATCTGGCGTAGAGGATGTCGTCGCGTCGGAAAACACCGGAAGGCACAAACAAGGAACAAAGAACGATACCACAGATAAAGGATCACTCAGATAGCGTGAAGACCAGATGTAGCAACACCGTTACCAAAGGAGGAAGCGAAACCCTGAAGGTACGATGGAACCCAACCACGAGAAATCCTGGACTCGAAGAGAGAGAAGAGAGCGGATTCAAAACATGCTGAGGTGAGAGGAGAGCAGCAGAGGGGTAAGGAGTAAAATCAGACCTAATCAGAACTATCCAAACGATTTTGCAAAAATAGTTTTGACACTCTACTTCGGCCGTTAGCTAGGTTATCCTACAGGCTGGACTTGTGGGGTATCGCAACTGCTGAGCTCTGATACCACTCTGTAACACCCTCGGAATCGGCCCTATGCAAGTTTCAGCGATCCCCGGCAAACCCGCATAGAAACGATTCAAAGGTGCCCACCAGGCACTTTCGTGCGGGTGGAAAACGAAGTAATACCATTACACAATAGTCCATGATGGAACCCACAGAACAGATATACAACAATGACTCAAAGAGTCAAGAATACAGGTTTACAGTACAAAGATCCAATTCACCTTGAAAACAATACAGCGTCCGAGTACGGACAAGATGCAAATTGAGCTAAGAGCCCTGAAGAATAACCAATGGCGTCCATAACCCTGCCCAGGCCAAGCCGGAAGGGTAACCCTGCTAACGACGTCGATCTCAAAACCTGCTTAACAAAAGGGGTGCCGACCAAGGGCAAAGGAAAAAGAGAGCGGTCAAGATCGAGGCCAAGACACTACGAGACTAGAATTCGGCGGTCCTCGCCTACATAGGTATGGTGGACTGAAGCGGCAGCGCGACATGCACTAAACAACCTATAGAGACTCAATACAAATAGCGGCTATCAGAGAGGGGAAGGAAGACCTATTCGGAACCAACCTGATACTACCACCAAACATACCCATCCTGGTATTTCCCCCTCGAGACCAGACGAGGAAGTCAACCGAGGAACTCACACCGTTGGCAGTTTTATTTATTCAGTTATCGTTGCAGCAATTACTAGTCAGGTATAGATAGTCATCCTGATATAACAAGCAGTGGGCAGTTTTAGTTAACCATTCCGTTGTAGTTGCAACACTTACTAGTCAGATATGATTAGCATGAGATATCCCAAACCCAGCAGTTGTTGGTACTTTTATTTAGCCATTCCGTTGTAGGGAAGCTGATTACTAGTCAAATCGGATACAAGTCAAATTATAACAGTAACTTTAGTTATAGTTGTCTATGATCGATAAGTGTGCTCCAAGTCGTCCATAACCGCGGACACGGCTTTTCGAAAAGATTTAACCCTGCAGGGGTGCACCAGAGTATCCACACGCACTTCGACCCTTTTTGTCAGATCAGTTAACATACACCCATCGGTATGTCGGCGGGCCTAAGTCATGACGTTTCCCAGACCCAAAGCAAGTACATGGGGGCCACCCCACTAAGCTACCATAGAACGGTTGGCCGGTTCGAACGGACCTGTGGTTTGCGTCAGTGGCTGTAAACGACTGGGAACCCGAAAGTGTGACTGGGCTTGTCGATACCGCGAAAACACTCCGCAATCCTAAACAGTATAGGTGCTCCACGCACAATCTTAAATAAATCAGTAAAGCATGGCATAAGTACATGATAGTAATAAAGCCCCAAACTACTTGTGGCCCCCGGTACAATACTTTGAAATCAGGTAGTAAGTCGATGGGGGTGCCCACACACCCCACCTGTGGTTAGCGCCGATCTCTAACAAAAGTGTCAAGAACTCGGGGTCCTACGGGACACCAGTGAGCGGTTAAAAACCAAATATTGTCTATTACCCACCGGTGCCTCTGCATTTACCTACTTTCAATTTTAGTTAATAAACAGTAATTCAAGCCATGATCATCTCCAACATTAAACATGTGGCAACACTCCAACAACTGAGGTACTTGACGACACGCAACAGCACTTGAGCAAGCGACTACGACGCGCAAGTCCAACTATCTACCAAACATCAGGTAATAGGATGTGTCCAAGGCAATATAAGGCTGCAAGGGATATCACGGGCACGAAAACTAGAGCATCGCAACACAGATAGCAATAGATCAACAGGGGGGAATAAATACTATAAAAGTAAGATAGGTAGAAAGGGGGAGGTGCTCGCCTGAAAACATTGCCGAAGGTTTATTCGAAGATCGGGTCGACACTCGCATCAACTCATCGGCCTAATCCGTGAAGAAGCAAAGCACTAGAAGAAACACCGGATGGACTATTTAATACTATGGCAGAAGATCGGGCATGATGTATGTCATGGCAAAGATGCGATGCAATTTAGGCAAAATTAAGCGGAACCGGGTCCCGACAATTAAATAGATGGTTCGTGTTTTTCAGAACCCTCGCAATTTAAATGTTGTAACAACAAGATAAGACATGGCATCGGTTCGCTACACCAATTTAAATGGAGTCCGGAATAAGACAAAGATATCCTGTGTATAGACTCCATATTTAATTATGAGATGAATCGACAAAGTATCCCCGAACGAATAAACATGTATGCAACATGAGACTTTATATGCAACAAGTATATGTCATATATTATAAAAATAGGGGTCTCGGAAAGGGAATCACATTGGTCCGAATATCTTGGGGTTCAGGGTTTGAGAGGGTTCGGGATCGGTCTTCGGTTTTCCATGTTGGCGCACCCGAGGTTCTCGGCGATCTTTGTAGATGACCAACGGGTTTAGGGGTATCGGCGTCGGTAGATCTTGGTGTCAAAGGCACGGCATCAAATCGGCGGGGTCTTGTCGAAGAGACTATCTTGGCACCTTAATCTCGCACGGGATATGGTCCTTGGACAACACCATCTGCAGACGCCCACCGAAGCTTGTGGTCAAACTCATAACACCAAACAAACAGAGGCAAGGCGAGCCTTGCAACGCTGGCGGCTAGCTTGGCAGAGGCCAAATGCTCACATGGGTCGAGCACAGGCGAAAGGCGCCCATGGGGTGTTGGTGAAGACGGCGGCGGGAGGGGCGTCAGACACGACCTAGGGGCTGCTCTGCGGGGAGCTCGCGAGGACACCGGGGATGAGCTCCCGCCCGGCGGCCGCTGGCCAGGCGAGGAGGCGACGCGGGGCTCAGGAGGATGGGACCTCGGCAGCGGCAAACGAGGTGGTGGCGGAGCTCACCGGTGAACCGACGCTGTCGGGCGGGCGCACTCAGAGGTAGAGAGGGCAACACGGGTGGCTCGGGATGGCGGGGCGATGGGGCCTGACGAGGAGAGGAATCAAGGAGCGGGCAGGGCCACGCCCGAGCGGCCGCGCTGCGGGAGATGCGGGCCAGGGTGGCGCTGCCGGTAAGGGGAAGAGGCGGCGACGCGGTCGGCTTCCGGCGAGGAGAGGAGGGACCGACGGTGGCGGCGGCTTGCGTGGACGGCCGCGGAAGAGGGCGAGGGGGCGCGACGGCGAGGCGGGGACGGTCGGGGGAGACAGGAGGAGGCCAAAGGGAGGTCGCCGTGGCTCCGGCGGCGGCGTCACGGGGCTCGCACGGAGGAGGAGCGGCGAGGGGAGGTGGAGGCGGCCGAGCGCCGGGGAGCGCGAGCCGGAGACGAGGCGCTCAGGGCCGGTGAGGCGGGGACCATGGCGCGGTCAAGGCAGAGAGAGAGAGCAGGCGGGAGGGTAGGTGGTGGCGGAGAACACGAGGTGGAGGGCGCGGGGCAAGGGAAGGTGAGACCGCGGGAAGGTATCGAGGGCGGCAGGTGGCTCGGGAGTGCGTGTCCACTGGGTGGACCAGGTCGGAGGGGCGCGTGTGCGTGGGGCGTGGGCGGGAAAAAAAAGGAGGCGCGGGGTGGGTCCCGGCTCGGGAGGTGGGCAGGAGATGAGGTGGCGATGGGGTGGCTATGTGAGGTGGAGAGAAAAGAAGGGGATTGGTCAGGGGGATGAGGTGGCGGGATGCGATTGGCCGGGGTGATGTGGCTGGGGATGGGTAGATTAGGATTAGGTAGAAAAGATTTGGGGTAGCTAGGATTTTATCTGGAGGTGGCCAGCTGGGCTTTCGGGCCTGGCGGGCTGCCTCCTAAAAACAATTTAAAATTTTTATTTATTTAAAACGGGGCTTTTGCAAACCGTGGGTAGACAAAACAAAATATTCCGGAGACCCAGGTTTTGTGTTTGAATAAAGACGGGGCGTTTAGAAAACAAAAACAGATTTTTCGAAAATGGTTTCAGACGAACAGATGCATGGTGATGACGATGCTCAAATGCAAGGTGTCAGGATGACATGAGCACGCGGTCATGATGATGCAATGCACAAAAACAACGCGATTTTCTAGTAGTGGTTTTGCGGGATGCCACACTTATTCTGCACCATCAACACTTGACTGGCGCCCTTCTTGAGATCCGCCTCTGCCTGCTTGAGCATCCCATATAATTCAGTGGGCTTCTTATCCATACCATGCATGTGGTAGTTCGAAATGAACTGCCCATATGCACTAGGAAGAGAGTTTAGAATTATATCCGTAGCGAACTCTTCGCTAATGGGGTAGCCAAGCCTCTCCAGAGACTGCACATAACCAACCATTTTGATCACATGCGGACTCAGTGGATCACCATCCTTAAGCTTGCAACTCAGCAAAGCCTGAGAGACTTGATACCTCTTAGTCTTCGCCTGAGCCTGGAACATACTTTTGAGACTTTCGATCATATCGTAGGCCTCAACATGCTCAAACTGCTTTTGCAAGTCCGGTTCCATGTGAGCAAGCATAAGACAGCTAATATCCGTGGACTCATCCTTAGCCCAACGGTAGGCATTGGTGGCAGCGACAGTCGCATTCTCATTCGGCTTATCTGGAAGTGGGTTGTCTAGGACATGGTCCTTCTTTTCTTGTTTGAGAACAATTCTCAGATTTCGATACCAGTTGGTAAAATTAGTGTCGTTCAGTTTATCTTTCTCAAGAATGGTTCTTAACGCAAAACCGGATATCTGAGAGTGACTGCTACTTGGTGCCATGATCTACAACAGAAAATATGCAAAACACTTAAGACATGTATTCATAAAGAGAAAGCATATTAAACATTTTAATATTTTATGCTCCCACTAGAACCAACACCCCTCCGATGGTTACTTAGCGATTTAGGACCCTAAATAAGAAAGTCGGCTAGTGAGCTTTAGCATCACCGCTAGCCGCCAAGTGATCTAGGTAGACAACTCCTTATCAATCGCATCTCATACGACTCATGTTGGACGGGTGGAATCACATGCCCCGGCTCCCATCCGGCTTTTCTCCCAGCCGCACAACCATTGTGATAGACTCATCTAGCTTACCGAGTGTTTCCGCAGTAAAAGTCCGACTCAAACCCGCCTACTCAGAAAGAATTGGCAGCACCTCAATATTATTAGCCCACTACCAAAAATGTTCGACATGTGATGGTGCAAACACTAGCGGGGAAAACCGACTAGACCTTTTTTAAGGGATTAAATTTTACCGACTAGACCAAAAATGTTCAACTCTGAAGCTGTATCTGAGCTGAAGACACTTTGTCTGGTTTCTGTTTTGCAGACAGCGTCCAGATCCCTGTTGAAATCTTCTTTCACCAAACTAAAGCTTAGCCAGAGAACCCATGTTCGACTCCCAGCTCGGTCATTTCGGCCATCTTTTGCTGCAGTTTTCCCTCTGTCGAAAAACATTGTCAAAATTCAGTCGAACGGTTTTCATCAGCAACACTAAAGTTCCGAGTGTTTCACGTGCCTGCACTCTAGTTCCTAGTGTTTCACCTGCCTGCTAGCTAGCTTCAGCTTGCTCGTTTTTTGATTCCCTGATCGATTGGTTAAGAAGCCTGTATGCTTGTCTGTCCATCTAACGTCTTCTTTTTGTTCTGTCAAAACAACACGTTGCATCCAAATCTGATTCACAACATGAGTGAAATATATTTGCTTGATTTTGGCACTCAACCTGGGAGTCCTAGTACCCACTCCTTTCATGTTCGGGCTTAAGCCCACCCAGTGGCGGATCTAAGATTTTATCAATGGGTATGCCACATCAAAATTATGACAACAATCTAGATAAAATCTATTTGACAGTTCTATATAAAATTATAAATTTGCGGTGTAATACAATGTAGAATAAGTAAACAATATGTAATTGAGTACTAGAGATGGAAAATACATAAGTAACCATACTAATAGTCTAATCACCATACTGACAATCTAAAATATTAATAAAAGAAACTGTAACGAAACACATATGTGGCACTAGAATCATTGTTCCTACTAGTAAAGTGTCCGTGCACTGCCACGGTCTATAATTTTTTTCTCATTATATGTGAGCATATGTACAAAATACATAGCCACAAAGTACACACACTAAAAAACTATCTTCCAATTCACTTGAAACGATTTTTTTTTTGACAATTCACTTGAAACGATTTGATAAAGCTAAAGTATGACTTTCATGCATAGAAAGGCATGCATAGAAATGAATGGTATCTCATCGATATTTGCAACGTGATTTGTCCTCGATCTAACCCCTTCAAGCAAGCTCTTTCTTCTCTGCAACGCTTCGACCATTTCCACAAGATCTCACTGCACAGTCTATGGAACTAAAGTTTACAACTTTAGGAACAAAATATTCATTCGTAACCAAAATTTATGGAAATTCAAGATTATTTCACAATTATTTCAATCTTTTTATGAAAAATTAATTTAATTTAAATCTAATAAAGAACTCCGAGATAAAATATTTTACTACCCTTCAAATCACTGATAAGTTCATCAACAATTTAAACCTTATATACAAAACTCCCAATTACCATTCGAAGAATGGATGTTTGCTTGTGGCTGTGACAGTTGTTGCCTGTAGTGGTATCCCATCCAGTTGTCATCGGTGTCATAGTGACACTTTAGGCAATACTTCAGACCTAATTCGTTTACATCTTCATAGAAAAATAAAATGATATAGTGATATACTAAATTAGCGACAACTAATATGGATCGAAAGAAGTATTTGAAGTATTATAGCCTGCTTACATCATTTTATTAGAGAAGAGCCAAATTCAAAATATTAAATATTAGTTTATTGCAATGAAATTATCAGTGACTTTGACCTGCCCATACATGTAATCGATCATTGAGCATTAATCTGCTATCTCAATGAGCTTAATTGCAATTTTTGAAGAATCTAAAATAAAACGAATGGATTGGAGAACGATAGTGCTCCGTAGGCTTGGAGAGCAACAGCCCTGACACCTTTTCCCCAAATCCTCTCCCACACTTCTCTCCTCATTCTCTTCACTGCCAGATGTAAGTTTTTTCGCCCCTGACTGCGTTGTTGCACCAACACTACTTTGCCTCATTCTACCAACCGCTCGCCACTTGCACCACCATCAATGTATCCTATGGCACATATATTAAGAATCTTGGGTAAATGCAGTGAACAACATTGAGATTTACTATACTCGAGTAGAATATCCAGAAACAAAAAATTAAAGGTGCCTGTAATACATTTATCTCAAATGTTTACTACTATTAGCAATGCCGCATCAAAATTCAATACAGATTTAGGTGAACCATGCTCTGAATAAACAATCCTCAAATATAATCTACCAATCTAATCCCCCTTTTACTCTAATTCTAGTGACCTTTGCCATCTCATTACTTGATTTTATAGATAAGGGGCGCTTTATTAAACTAAATCGCGTTACTTTATACTTATCATGTAAGGGCAGATATCCTAACAAGATACACATTTGATCACTTCTTTTCTCAAATCGGTGTCTCTAACTCTATACAACTGAGCAAGATCAAAAGGAAAAATTCCATGTCATGCAGCAAAGGGCTGTTACACTTTCGCAATTGACAAAATCGTGTGTTTGCTTAGTACAAAATTTGAGTATAAATAAATTTCATCACATATTCAACTTCTCAATTGTTGTCGCCTCATTTTTGTCCCATTTATACTAATTCAAAACAACGTAATAACTTGGAAGAACAAAATATGGTAGAGGAAAGGAGGAACAATAGTACCTGGTGATGCACGACCCGTCAGCTTCTGTGACCACTGGTGATGAGCTATGACACGTGTAGGAGAAAGACATATACTCTGAACCGTGAAACTTGCATTGTTCAAACAAAAAGTCAGAGAGAGATGGAGATAGGATGTAAGATAAATCTATGTATCATACTGAATTACATGGCAACTCTTAGAGAGAAACAAATTAGACAAAAGCCAATCCTATCATGGTGGAGCTAATAAAATGAGGAACCATACTTAAGCAGAATATCCAACCCAAAAGGTGCCTGTAACATTTGTCTCAAATGTTTACTATTAGCAATCCTCACAAAGTTCATTACAGATTTAGGTGAACCATGCTCTGAATAAACAACCCTTGAATATAATCTACCAATCTACTCCCCTTTACTATAATTCTAGTGACATATGCCATCACATTACCTGATTTTTTTATAAGGGTGCTTTATTAAACTAAATCGCATTACTTGATACTTGTCCTGTAAGAGAAATATCCTAACAAGACACACTTTTACTTATTTCTTTTTCCAAATCGCTGCCTCTAACTCTACATAACTGAGCATCAAAAGGAAAAATTCATGTCACACATAACATGGTTTCTTCCAGTTCACAATTGACAAAATTGTGTGATTTCTTATTCCAAAATATGTGTATAAATAAATTTCGTCATAGACTCAACTACTGAATTTCACAAAGACTCGACAGCTGCAGATACTCTAGGAATACTTGCCAACAATCATGGCACGTACATGATTTATCCAAGAATAAAGGGTGTATGAACTTATTATGTATTATCTCAAACCCAAAGGCCAATATAAAGTAAATTACCTCCAATCAATAAACCCAGGCCAACCTGACAAACATGAGTACAATTTGAAAATAATAATCACCATGAATGATTTCTAAACATTGTAACGAATCAGATTATGGTTGAAGGATAGTACTTGTAGGACCCTGGAGTAAACTAAACATCTCTAGGATCTTCATTCTTGCAGTACATATGCATGCAGCTTAGTTTCCAAGGAGCTGTCCAAGTCATAGTCATGTTTACGAACATGGCTTCATACCACCCTTCACCTCAATCCATTTTTTGGTAGATAATATGCAAATAAACCCGTAAAACTGGGTTGAGACAAAGAAAGACTGAATATGTCTGTTATCATGTTGTCGTGTTTGGCAATAGTAAACCTGAAAATGACATGCATTGGCTAAGTACAAGTCACAAAATACTGATCTTGGTTGCTCGAGAAAAGACAAAAATTCTATTCTCTTGCATAATATCTTCGTAAAAATGTTTGCACCTCGAATAAGTCCTGCTAGAACAATATATTTCATATCTGAACATATCTTTCTATTTCTAAGAAAAAATATCTTTTTTTCCACAACACCAAATTACTTGCATCCATAAGGACAAAAATTAGATAATCAAATCATGATGTCGGTACATATTAATAGGAAAACATAAGACTTATGAGATCTAGAAAGGAATATTTGTAGAACAACGGAAGACATATATAAAGTTTAGAGATCCTTACCCTCACATTCATATTGGATATACTCTCTAATAGTTGGGTTAACACCCAGAGCCCGCGCTAGTACTTTGGAAGCATCTTGATCTAATTAGTATTGGGCTTGATGTAGGCATAGGCAAACTTTTTAGAAAATGATAGGCAAGTGAACTAAAAGGAAGAACATATATACCACATCTGAACCAACCTGTACCAATCAGGAAATTTTTTGACGACAAGATTGGTTGTGACATCCACCGGCACCAGGCAACTGGCGAGCAAATAGCAGCATGTCCACCTTTACTTATATTTTCCACAATTTTGCAGACGTCCAGCTATAGAACAATAACCTTGGATACTTTGGATGTCAGTGCATATTTTATACAATCAACTTGAACATTAAAAAAACCTTGGTCTCATAGGACATAATTGTTGTACATGGCACATCATTAGTCATAAAAACTGCTTGAGTTAAAATTTATCATAGCATGTTTGGCAGAAATCTCAATGGCTGCAACATCACCGGTCTATAGCCTCCAAAGCTAAATTAGTTAGTGGTGTAGCTATCCTGAATAAAACTAAAGGATCTATAAGATCTAACCTCATATTTGTGCACAATCTTGCCTCGAGTCATTAGGGTTCTCTGTTAAAACATTTAGATGGTTGAGTTGCATAAAACCATCAAGCTGGCCCTTGAGAAGTCCATATCCAGTGCTACAATTATAAGCTCTATCAGATACAGCAATTGGAAGTCAACAAATGCATGTAATAAGATGAATATGTGGTTCTTGCCTCGGTAATGAATTTCTTTTGTTTGGTAGTACAGGTTACGATGTCAAGAAGTTTCTATTCACATATATCATGAATTCCACCGCGGCATGGCATCCCAGTAAGAAAAATGAATCTCCAAAACCTGACAAATCCAAAGTACTATATTGGAGTTCTAGTCTTAATGATGTCAGATACGCTTCGGAAAATTTATCCATAAATTTATTTTTTCATAGAAGCAAAACACCTAGTTCGCATTAGCTTCCTTGCAAGTTGGCTCTACCAAAAATACACGACTTATTAAAATCATCAACAATGGGAATCGGAATAATATCAGAACTTTAGATTGGATCCCGATGAAGCATTTGATCCGCCTCATCACACCAGTACCTGTCCCATGCCAAAAATACATGATTTTAGATTATGTTAAGCTCATAATTTGGAAATTGCAACTAACCAAATATCAAATTATGTGAGGTAACCTGGACAAGTGAGGTGCCGTACATATTGCTTTGCAGCGGCTTGCCATGATCCTAAGAGGAGCTACACAGTCAAGATGCAACAAATACACCTTACATGGCAGAATCAGCAGAGCTAAATCCGGAAGTGTGATACCTGGGGTATTGTTGAACATCCAGGCCGCAGAGCGCTGTAAAGGTGGCGGCACGCCAGATTTCGGCCATCTCTTTCTACCCCGCCTTTCGCAGCGCGTCTTTAGAGTTCTTCGACAGTGTCAACTCGTCGAACCATGTGCACGCGCCATATTACGAGTACTCCCAGTCGCCTCCTCTGTTGCCACAGCTCGTGCACTTCTCCGTAAGTTAGCGGCAGAGCAGGACTCCGAGGGGGAAGGGGCTTGGTTCCGGCGAGGGTCTTGCCGGCATCGATCCAGGCCTCGAGGATACGGATCACGTCTGTGTCCAGACTGTGAGCCTTCTTGACCGAGGGCGGGGTTGACGATGCGGCGGGTTCAGGAGGCCTCTACAACTTCATCCCTTGTGGACGTCCTCGCCGAGCTACGGAGATCCGACGCAGCTCCATACCGATTACGGGTCGCACCACAACGAACGGATCTGGATTGTGTTGGGGTGGGTTGGGACATGGCTGGGACGAATTTAACCGGGCGATTGGGATGGGCCAGCCGATCAACGGATTTTACGCGACGTTTCTTTTGGGCGCCTTTGTGGGGGAATTGCAGGCGTCAAACGAAGTGAAAGGTGCGGGGCGACCGGAGAGTAGAGGACGAAGTTGACGAAGCGGACGAAGTAGGCCAACGAGCGCGTAAAACGGAACCCTCTTCTCTTTTTTAGACAGTAGAGATAGTCTCTTTGCAGAAAGAACACGAACGATCATAAAATAGATATTCACGATTTATTTATACTAAACTATTTAATCTCAGGACCTATATGTACATATGAACGATGATCTTTTAGAGAATCAGCTATTTCCTCCGGTTCATATTAATGGTCTCTATTTTGTCTAGATTCATATGTAATTAGTCTAAATTCTTAACTAAATATTTACGAATCTGAGTAAAATTAGGGTCAATAATATGAATCGGAGGAAGTACCTACGGATGCAGATCGCCGAACCTGACTCCGGGAAATCAATCTCGGGACAGAGAGCAATCGATCACAATTTGGTGTCCAGAAATAATCGCATTCATCAGCACCACGCATAACTTGGAGAATTGCCTCAGCCCGCCGCCGCAAATCGCTGTCTGACACTCCTGGCGGTGTATTCCAGCCCCGATAGATCAGTTCGTGCAGTTGTTGCGATGGATCAAGTCTTTGTTTTTTTTTCTATATATAGGTAAAGTATGTAGGGACTCAGTTGGCTTGTTTTGCACAGATCGATCAGTAGCTCTTTTTCTACTAGTCTTAGTACACGTTAGTCACCGCTCGCTCCAGGGTATGCCAAGGCCTACCCGGCATACCTGGTAACTCCGCCACTGAGCCCACCTTTCTGCATATTATCTTCTTGATTTGATATCTAGTCACCTCAGCTACATCACATCCATTATGCTTTGCTGCTAGCCTTTTTCTTTTAATATTCTTTTGCAGATTTGCCTATTTTGTCTTTTAATCTATAGCTCAGTAGATATGATTTTATATATGAATACTTATCAGAAAAATACAAGGATTAATAATATGCCATCCAAAAATAATTTCTGGACAAATAAATTTTGAAATTATTTTAAAGTACCTTAAATTTGATTTTTTAATAAATTCATATCTTTTATACCGTATCTCCGAATTCGACAAATTATATGTCTAAATCGATCAGCGCAACGACAACCTTTTAACTATGCTATACATACATGCTTTTACATTATGTTTGATGCATTTATAATATATTACGGCAAGGAAATTCATTAATAAAATAGACAAATGAAATTTGAATTAATTTCTTATTGTTACGAATGCCACACTAATGCTATATCATCATCGTGCTATGTCCCTAGTACCTTTTCGACATAGTTTGCATCATTAGCTTGCCATGTCATGCATCATATCATTATCATGCTGATTGTTCCGCATTAGTTGTAATTGTTGCATTGCTTGTTCCTTCTAGTGTTTGCTTCTTACCAAATATGACGATGAGATGTTGTGAGCTTCGACAAGTTCCTCAGTTATGAAACTTCGGCAATGTTCTACAGGCGAGCATTCTCCCCCTTTCTACCTATTTTACTTTATAGTCTTTATTTCCTCATGTTGATCTATTGCTATCTGTGTTGCGATGCTCTAGTTTTTGTACCCGTGATATCCCTTGCAGCCTTATATTGCCTTGGACACATCCTATTACCTATTGTTTGGTAGATAGTTGGACTTGCGCGTCGTAGTCGCTTGCTCAAGTGCGGTTGCGTGTCATCAAGTACCACAATTGTTGGAGTAATGTCGCATGTTTAATGTTGCAGATGATCATGGCTTTAATTATCATTTTATAACTAAAACTGAAAGTAGGTAAAGAATGCAGATGTACAGGTGGGCAATAGATGTTATTTGGTTTTTAACCGTCCACTTGTGTCCCGTAGGACCCCGAGTACTTGATACCTGTTCTTTGAATATTCGCAATATCCGCATGTGGGACCATGAATCCCCCTAGCCAGAGCTTGAGTCATATATTATTTCTTGGGGCCACAAACTAGTTTGGGGCTTTATTACTATCTTGTACTTATGCCATGGTTTACTGCCTTATTTACGATTGCGTGTGGAGCGTCTGTACCGTTTAGGAACTGTGATACGTTTATGCAGTATCGACAAGCCTAGTCACACTTTCGTGTTCCCAGTTGTTTACAGCCATCAACACAAACCTCTGGGTCCGTCTCGGAGCCGGCCAACTTCGTCGCGGGTAGCTTAGTGGGGTGGCCCCCTGAAATATTATATGAATCTTGCAATTTCTCTGTTGTGATGCCTCGTTGGGTTTTCATTTGGTTTTTCCCGAGGTTGATCGTGCGTGTGTTGCTATTTGTGCCCCCCTACAGGGTAAAACTTTCTGAAAGCCATGTCCGCGGTTATGGACGACTTGGAGCACAGTATCGCGATCATAGACAACTATAACTAAAGTAGTGCTATAAATTTGACTTTATAATGACTAGTAATCCGCTTCACTACAATGGAATGGCTAAATAAAAGTACCAACAACTGCTGGTTTTGGGATGCCTCATGCTATATGTATCTGACTAGTAAGTAATGCAACTACAACGGAATGGTTAACTAAAACTGCCCACGGCTTTTTATATCATTATGACTCATGCTATCTATATCTGACTAGTAATTTCCGCAACTACAACGGAATGAATAAAACTGCCAACTATGTGAGTTCCTCGGTTGACTTCCTCGTTTTGTCTCGAGGGGGAAATACCAGGATGGGTATGCTTGGTGATAGTTTCAGTTTGGATCCTAATAGGTCTTTCTTATCCCTATCTGATAGCCACCAGTTGTATTGAGTCTCTATAGGTTGTTTAGTGCATGCTGCGCTGCCGCTTCAGTCCACCATACCTATGTAGGCGAGGACCGCCGAATTCTAGTCTCACCGTGTACTGGCCTTAGTACTGACCGCCCTAGCACCTTTGCCCTTTGTCGGCACCCCTTTTGTTTAAGCAGGTTTTGAGATCGACGTCGTTAGCAGGATTACCCTTCTGGCTTGGCCTGGGCAGGGTTATGGACGCCATTGGTTATTCTTCAGGGCTCTTAGCTCAATTTGCATCTTTTCCGTACTCGGACGCTGTATCGTTTTAAAGGTGATTTGGATCTTTGTATTGTATATCTGTATTCACGACTCTTTGAGTCATTGTTGTATATATGTCTCTTCTGTGGGTTCCATCGTGGACTATTGTGTAATGGTATTACTTCGTTTTCCACCCGCACGAAAGTGCCTGGTGGGCACCTTTGAATCGTTTCTATGCGGGTTTGGCGGGAATCACTGAAACTCGCATAGGGTCGATTCTGAGGGTGTTACAATTGTTTTCCTTTCTTTCCGGTGTTTGGTTCTTCTCGGTAGAATACGAGACCGAGATCGAGATCGAAGACCAAGATCAAGACCATTGAAGATCGACGGAAAATACTTGGCCAACTATAACCAAGTCAACTACAAGCTATCCGAAGATCTGCTTATCTGTTATCAACTGGCAAAGGCAAGCATAGCCCCACCATGATACAGTCCTATTTTTACGAAAGTATTTCAATTCCTGCCATGATGCATACGATTCTACTGTGGTATTTTATCGATAGATAGAGTATCCTATCTATTGCATTACTCCCTTTAAGCTTATATTACCTGATCCACTTCTCCTAGCATAACTAGGTTTGGCTTGTGTCCACTGCTAGAGCTTATATCTATGTCTGCTTAGCCATGCATAGCTGTCAGTGCTAGTTCATCTAGATGATGTATCAGATGCAGCAAATCTAGTATGTCATGAGATCGTGATGAGATGAGATCAGTGATATGAGTTAAACATGCTAAGGCTTGTATGCGAGGCCACGGTGGGATGTGGTTTTTCTAGTCCCATGCTCGCCACCACTAGGAACTGAGTTCTTGCCTTTGGAACCGAGATGAGAGTATAGCCACACGGGGCTTGGGAACCCCTTGCCTGATTAACTTGCCTAGTAGATTCCATGAGTCACATAGTTCGGTGTTCCATTCGACATATGCATAGAAAACCTTTTGAAAGATTTGGCGAGTGAAGGTGCATTCATAACAGGTAGGGAATCGTGGCCGCGGTTGCTTGGGGTTGATAGCGCCCCTGGTAAACCAACATCGCCTCACATCTTTAAGTACCAGCTTCGGGATTTGACCCGTTATGGTGGAACCATACTTATTGCGTGACTCATGGTCTCGGCGAAAGCAAGGTAAAGGTCGTGGCCAACCAGCCTCTGTCGGGCTTCCAAGGAAGAGGGATAAAACGTTGGCATTAAGAGTCGGTTGGTATGTGTGGGCAAAGTTTTACACCCCTGCAAGGTTAAATCTTTTCGAAAAGCCATGTTCACAGTTATGAACGCTTGGTGACCAGATTCTAAGATCATAGAGAACTTGAACCTAATCGTAAAACTTGGCAGATCAATGTGTGCTTAAGGATGCTTCCTCATGAGTACGAGGGGGTGATCCTAGTTGGTAGATGATGATGATTTGGTGGATATCAAAAGATGATGATCAATACTTTGGAGATGTGGCTCTCTTATCCCCTTTAAACATACTCTGATTAGACGAGATTATTCTCTCTCTTGTTTTATAAACAAAGATGGCTTTATGCAAAACAACTCCACCAGGCATAAGTCTTACGGAGTAGACCATGTACTCACCCTTGCTTTGTTGATACTTTTGGCAGAGTAAGTGTTCCCCTGAAGACGAGTTCCGTACTACATCAGCATCGACGAGTAGCTTGGGGTTCCCGATGGCAGCCTGGAATCTATGGGCTGGGACATCATCATTATGCTTCAGGCCTCTTAGTCCATTTGTTAAGTTTGCTATAGTTAATAGCATAATTTTCCTTCCGTTGTATGATGTTTGTGGTCAGTGACCTCTGCTTGTAATAATTTGGTTCTCTCCTCAGTTATGAGCTTGCTGTAATAATTTTTGTGTCGTAGGGTCACTGCTGTGTTTACCGATTCTTCACTGGATATCCTCGAGCTCGAGGTTAAGCTTATGTCAGACGGAGGTCTAGGATTTGTTTAGCCCTGATCCCGGGGGTGTCACAGATCTTGGTATCAGAGCAATACCGATCGTAGGAAAACCTTGCTATTGGTCGATGTTGAGTCTAGTGTTTGTGAAAACTATTTAAAAGATGTAAAGTATTTGCGAAAACTCTAGTATGCTTCTTTTTCTCCTTATCTAGTCTCGCTCTAACTCTGGGTCTTCTTATCTGGTGTTGACCTTGGAAAAGTTTTGATGTCTCTTCTAGTCTTTCAAAGCTTAGGTGCCTTCTAGGCATGTCATTTCTCAACCATTTGACCTAGTGTTGAGTTCTCTAGAGTTGTGTGTGTTGTGAATTCCTTGTTCCCCTTTGCTCCTGTTCACATGAGAGATTCCTTTATATCATGATCTCTCTATCTTATGGGCCACAACATCATGTTGATGGTTCCATAATATTCTGTTCTAGGCTTCGAGGTTTCCTTTCGCTCTGACTGCCTCCTTTTTAATGTTTGGGTACTTCTAAAGTTGTCTTCTTTTGGAAGTTACCTTGTGGTTACCATCTTGCAGTGTACGCTATGTCACTCAAGCAGTAGTTACTCCTTTCTTTTGTTTTAACCCTTGGACTTGAACCGAAGATCCTAGATTGTGCTGGATTCTAGTGTTGTGAATCCTGTACATGAAGCTGACCTTTAACCCAAGATCGATTCCTTTGACCCCTGTTGCTAATGTCCACACATTACTTCAGGATGGCTGGTATTATAATTCTATCCTTCAAGCTTGTGGTCTTTATGGTGATTGAATTGTGACAACTAAGGACTTCCCCTACCACTAGCTATGGTAGAAGTTCTTTAATGGAACCAAATAGATCATGACAAGAGTACTCCTCGAGAGTCTCGCATCTATACTCGTGACTCTGCCACACCTTACCCTTCTCTGCATTGGTTTTCGGGAGATTGTTGACTTATGCATCTACATCTCGGGATTCTATCCTGAGCATGTTCCTCTTTCCCTTGTTGTTTTCCGACCTTTGTTTACCAGTTGGTAGCCAAGGAGTTATCTGCATCGGTGTCTTCTGATGTAAGATACTCTTGTTGTCTGTCCAGACAAACCATTTTGGAATGTCTAGGAGAAACAAACTCCAGTACCTCATCATATCTAGGACCAGGTCAAAGTATTGTAATCCACAAATCAATAAGCATTGATTAGTTTATGTTCTGTTCTAACTTGAAGTATCACACCCTTTTATACTAAGAGGTCGTGCCGAGTTCCATGGCCCCTTAATGAAGTGATACTCTTACACATATTTACCCAACCTCCCTAGAGCTCTCGTGCTCGTGAGAGATGCATGTGCGTAATAATGTGGCCATCTGATATTCTAGCAATTTTCATTGCTTAGAACCCAAAGGACATTTGAGTCATTCCTAGCATGATTGGTTAACCCTCTCGCTAAGAAAAGGATGATCGTGCTACCAAGTCCGTTGTTATGGTGCACCCTCTTCAGTCAAGGAGTTAGGTTGTTGCCGAAGCTCTAAGACTATGTCCTCTTGCCTTGTAAAGCAAGTATCCTCTCGAACTAAGTGACATATCTGTGGTTCATGATATTCTAGATGTCTTACTAGAAGTATCACCATGTTGCCACATGACCGTGTTGTCAAGTTCTTGATCAAGCAAGTTCTTTGAATTGCTCCTATCTCAAGGATCCGTACTGGATACCCCTGAACTAGTTGGTTGATCTTAAACAACAACTTGGAGAGTTGTAAGACAAAAGTTCTATCCAACTTAGTTACCTCTTAAAGGGATGTCTAATTTTGTTCGCGTTAAAGAAAGATAGTATCTCCGTTGTGGATATGTTATCATCCCCCACCTTTGATTTTATTTGGGTTATCGTCAAATCAAACTCAGTTCCAAGGACTATCTTGATGGTGTTTCTACCTATGATGTTTAACTTGAGTACATCCTCATGTCCTTTGGTCTGACCAGTATTATTGCCTTGTTCACGAAACATATGAGTCCATCTTAATGGAGTGTCCTAATAAGTTTGTTTTTGAGCTCATCAATGACATCCTTATCTTTTTCATGCTATAACATACTCATATGGAACAATTGACAGTAATTTTGGAAAAATTTCGAGAACTATCTTCAAGTCATCTCGAAGTATGTGTTCTAGATGCTAGAAGTGACCTTCTCTGGTTCATGTGCAAATGTTGAAAGATGTCGCCGTGGATTCGAGTAGAGTTATCTCTCTTCACTTAAGGATACATGTGTGTTCTATTGCTAGTACTTTATATGTATACAGTTGTCTTTCGAAAATGTTCTAATACATGGGTCCAACAATCTAGCTCATCTTTTGGAGCTTGACACTAAAGTCCATATCTTGAGAATCTAGTAACTTTACCTTCGTGGTAAATGTTGCAAACTTTCTATCCAGACATGATGAGTATGAAGTATCATTTTACCTAACCAGAGCTGAATCTCAAGAAGCAAAGATGGTTGGTGTTCCTCAAGGTTATGACATAGGTTTGTTTGTAAATTCGGCAAGATTGATGCAATGATTGACACACCTAGCTAGAAAGACCCTTTGTCATATTCTCCTGATTCAGCAATAACAACCACTTTTCATGAGATTTCTTCTATAAGTTATTATAGGAGTTATGCTTATGGTTTCCTTTGTATCCGAAGTCTGATCTTTACTTGATAATTGATTTCTCCAACATCAAGGAGAACATTTAAATTAGTGTTGCTAAATGTCTCTCGGTCGATCCTCTAGATCCTTTATGATGGCAATCATCTTGTTGTGCCAAATAATTGAAGTTTGAGAATGAAGGTTATAAGTATGGTGTTTATTTGGGGTTTTGTTTTGAAAAAATTTGTGCAAGTCTTGCATTAAACTTGAAAACAATACTGATCAAATCAAAACACCCTCATACTTTGAAAGTATAAAATAGAACCATTGCCTTACTTGCATTAAATAATAGGCATAATATGGTTTCTTATTTTGGAATTTTATTTGAAAAGACCAAATGCTTATGAATGCATGAATGATATCCAAACTTTACAAATCATGATTTTTGGGATGTTACAAGATGGTACGGATACGAGCTATTGTTTGTTGGACCAACTATGGGCTAGGGCGCTGTTGTGCAGCGCACGTGCGCGACAGAGAGTGGAGAGGAGGGTTAGGTGGGCTGGGCTTAATCCTGGTAGGAGGTAGCAGTTTTTGTTTACCTTTTTTATTTTTATTTTCTATTTTTTTATTTAAGGCTCCAAATTTGTAAAATCACCATTAATATTTTAGGATTTTGAGGATTCCTTTTCTGTCCAAAAAAATGCGAAAATAAATTTTTATGCAATTGGCCTTATATGGATACTATGCAATATTTCCATATGTAGTTTTGCCTTTTGGATTTTATTCCAATCAATGAAACAACTCACAATGCACAAATGCACAAAACAACATACTCAAATATATAAGGAACAATTTTGACATCCAGATGAAAATGAAGATGTCAAATTATCTTCTCTCATATAAAACAAGTTGTAAAACACATATTAGAATGGTTTCCACAACATCAAATAAGCTTAAATAGTCAAATTGAAAATATTAAAATACAATTCCACCACATGAGGAAAGTCATATTATTCTCTCTATTTAGTGATTCAAGCATGGTTGGATAATTATTTTAAATTTCACTCAAATTAAAATTAAACAGTTGGATAGTCATGTTAATTCACTTGTATAAAATATTTCAAATTCAATGTTAAGTAGTTTTCAAACAAGTTCTCAAAAGTTTCTTCTCCTTCAGAATTTTCAACAAAGTCAACCAATCAACCAACTTACCGAAAAGGCCAAATTAAAAAGAGTTTGACTATTCTACATGGGCTGCTATACATAGTCTATAATCCATAGGTAATGGTCTGTGGGATCCTTTCTCAAATTTCAATGGGATGTGCTCAGCAGTCCCCTGACACCTAATAGTCCGAATTTAAATGTTCAGGGCTATGCTCCATAGGATCCTTTCTCAAATTTATCTTGGTTGTGGTCAGCAGTACCCTGACCCCTAAAAGGCCAAATTAAAATGTTCTGGTCTAAAGAGGGGCCAAATGAGCTATATTTCTTCTCCTGGTATATAAAAATTACATTGTACTGTGGCTCGGCCGGATTCAAAACAAAGACCTCGGAGAGGGAGGGGGAACGATAATTCTTTTTGGCTTATATTCATGAAAAATTCTGTAGTATAGACAAGATAGAAAAATTATCGACAGATTCGCAATTCATATTCAGCAGCACTTGACCAATTCAGCAGCATTTCAATGTGAGCGATTGAACAATACAGACACTGAAATACAATAGCACTATAGAGAGAACTAGTTCTTGTTTAAGCTCTAAAAACCTTGTTGCGCGATCAGTTTTCGCTTTTCTCTAACACACTCGACCATTGGAGCATGCAAAACTGACGATCAAGTCTGCTTTGAGTACCTTCTTCTCACATCAATGCTTGTGTGACCCCCGATGCAATCCAAAATGCCCAAGTCTCATCTAGATTGAGACAAGGCCATGTTTCAAAAGAAAAGAAAGACTAACTACAGCACTTGATCAAAGCAAGTACCATTACATTAGTATTAGTTCTAGAAAATACATTAGTAATAGTAACGACATAACATTTGACAGATTCAGTAGGATTTTATAGATTCAGAAGTACGGAATAAGATAGAAAAAATATCGGCATTATCGGCGTAATGGGATCGGGGGTCCCTTGCATTGCGCCCTGGCTTGTGGGCCAGGACCCACCGGTATGCAGCTCGATGATTAGAAGGCTGAGCCGACGGGAGAATCACAAGGATGTGAGCACCGTGTGCTCCAAGAAAGTATGGATTTGATGTGATAACCCTATGGATACTAAGCATCGGCTATGGTGTAGATTCCTATGGATGAGAAGAATACTACGAGAAGAGCCATGATCAGCCAGCCAGGCATAGATGAGAAGGAAAGGAAAATGACACGAGCAAAGCGGTCCGGACCCTCCTTATGGGGGGCTGCCCTAGAAGGAGGGTAAGAGCGTGATTGGGGACAGTAGAACCAAGGAGCGGCCTCTCCTGGGCCCCAGAAAGAACCAGAAGATCACCCCTTCTAGGCTAGGTGCGGCCCGTGAACATGAGTCAACTGAGCCTGACAAGACGTGTCTTGTTCATCCTTGGGAACTCGTGACGCGCCTGTGACACTAGACATCATCATGACACGGCAGTCGGCTGCAGCGTGCCACCGATAGGCGTGACAGGTCGGAGCCTGAGCTGTCACGCAGCCATCAAGTGCGCCCGCGCATCGCCCGTGGCCATCCAATGGCCACAGTCATCACCCATCTGCCTAAAGACCGTGTGTCACACCACGTTTGATCCCGGGAACGCCCTTGGCGGTGCTCCACGCTAGCCCTTGTAGTGACCCTTTGAGGTATAAAAGGAGGTACTTAGCCATTAAGAAAATAAGGTTCGGGAGGATGAGATGAGAGAGTTCTGATAGGAGAGTATGTGTAGAGGTAGAACAATCAAATAGCTGGAGAGACCTGAATAATTTGTGAGTAGTAGAGAGAGAGCTGAGATCCTTCTCTACACTAGAGAGGGAAAAGTAAGAGAAATGAGGAAGAGGAGGCCCGGTAAGTGTAGAAGCTAGAGAGAAAACGGCTCCCTAGCACCATCGAGATCATCATCTTGTACATCCATCCATCCCAGATAATCCACCAAAGCAGGACGCAGGATTGTTAGCCAAAGGGCGGCCTGAACATGGGTAAAAAATGACTATGTCTTCTGTGCGTGCTATGTGCCTGTATTAGTAGGTTTCTACGACGACATTGAGGCTAGAATGCCTTCGTGCCCACTACCGAACAAATAGAGGGTGCCCAACATCTCCGATGTCTGCGTTAGCGAGACGCGACATTTGGCACGCCGGGTAGGGGCACTCGAGTTTGCGACTTCAACAAATATGTTCATCATCGACGACTTCATGAGCTTCATCATGGTCATCGACATCAAAATCAATGTCGTCATTGTCTCTGTCATCGTCATCGATGTCTGTTTCGTCTTCATCTTCAACATCTACATCGGTCATCCATCGCCATCCATGGCGCTAAGGAAAGCTTCTGGCATCGGGACCGGCCCTGCCATGGTGGACTCGCCCACTACATGGACTCGCTCCCACGGCCTTCCCACTACTGGGGGCTTGGGTGACGAGCCTCATGCACGACGCATGAACACCATCGCAGACGCCGACCCGTGTCCAGCTCCAAGCACAACTGCACTACTGCGACCGCATCCCACGGTTGAGGAAGGCGATCATGCTGACGGAGGCATGGCTACACATGAAGTGCCACCGCCAGGAAACGCATGAGGAATTGCAACCGAAGAACCCCTCCCCGACAACTCAGGAGGTGCCGCAAGAGGAGTGGCTCTCCTCGGTGGCATAGGAGACGCCGCTGGTGGGGTCCATTTACAAGAAGGGGCCACACTGGCTAGGGCTTTAGGAGCCGACCTCTAGCCGGAGCATCAAGCATCAGGCCAGTGTGCGGCAACCCCAGCTCGCATTGGGGCTCATCCTTTCGTGCCAAGTACTAGCTGCCAACCCCAGTCCCATCACTCAGCGAACCGAACATTGGGGGAAGCAACTGCTGTTGCCCGCACAATAGCTCGGCACCCACAGGCTCCTGGGACGGAGGACTACGCGGCATAGAGGGACAACCTCGAGTTGCAGTTGGAGTTCGTCAGGCTACACCAGGAGCCTGCCCGTGCTCGTTCTCAGTCCAACCTAGGGCCAAGACGTGGGGTGGAGTCTGCTCCCACCACCGCCACAGGGCCCGCGCAAAACCCTGCCCGATGCCATGTTCCCAGAACACTGCCCCTAGGCCGGGAGCTGCTGGACCCCGCGATGATGGAAGGAGAACCGACAACCATGCCACCGGACACTTGGGTGCAGGATCTCCGAGACTTGCCAAGGAAGACCATGTTTCTATGGGATCATCTGCCGGCACCACCCACATGCACGCTTAAGGGTGCCGAGGCGATTCCGCCACGGCAAACGTGACGCTTGTTCAAGATTACCTGCTGCAGCCGCGTCAAAAGCTGTGGGCGTGGCCATCCCTAACCCGAAGGGAGCGGTTGAGGTAGGGAATATGGCTTTGGAATACAGAAGTGGATGCCCCGCTTTCTCTCCTGCCCTTCGGCAGGTGGCGTGGCCGCCAAAATTTTGTCCCATTATCCCCGTCAAGTTTGAAGGCAACACCAACCCAAAGGATTTTCTGGCCATCTACTCTAGAGAAATGGTGGTTGCAGGTGCCGATGAGAAGGTCATGGCCAATTGGTTTCCAATGGCCATAAAGGGTACGGCCTTTCCTGGCTCATGTACCTACGTAAGGAGTCCATACGCTCCTAGGAAGAGTTGTGAACTCGCTTTGTGAGCACGTTCCAGGGAGGCTACAAGTGCCCGAGAACATTCATTCAGCTCCACATAGTGGTCCAGAGGACGCCGCCATTATTGGCGCGTTCACCATGAATGTGCATGATAGTGAGATGCGCGAATAGCTTAACATGCATCCCATCAAGAACACCCATGATTTATGGGCGTTGGCTGACCTCTGCTCCTTGGCGGAGGAAGGATGCCTTGCGCCCGAGGATGCTGCCCGGGAAGCCGCAGGAGTGGCAGACCTAGGAAGCATGACTACAAAGAAGAGTGTCTCACGTAGGTGGGGCCTTTGACAGGCTTTGGCTGCAAACCCTGGTACTCCCACCGGGGCTGAAAAGAAGACCAAACCGAAGGAAGAGGTGGCGGCTACAAAGCCCTCCATGGGGAAGTGGTGCCCTGTGCACGAATCCAAATATAATGATGCTCGAGACTGCCGCTCCATCCTCAGCTACGTTGAGGGATGGAAGAGGCGCATTGTTGAGTAGGGAACTAATGGTACCTTTGGGAACTATTGCCGCTGCAACAAAACCAGCCATCATCCAAAGGACTGCCCAGTCTAGCCTAGCCCACGCACCCCCGCCAGAGGACGTGGGGGCAACATGGGCGCTACAGGAGGGATAGATGAGGCGGTGGATACAGAGCAAGAGCAGGGCGCGGAGGGGGCCATGGCAATATAGCCGCTCAACCACACGGCAACGACCATGCCGTCAATCGGGATGGCGACGATGATGGGTGCGGACAGTACCCACATGTATAGGACTATGTGTGCGCACACGGAAGAGCTTATGCCATAATTTCCCACGAGGAATTTAAGCGCCTTTCTCATGAAATGTGCGGCGCACAACCCGGTCCGAAGGCGTAGCATCCACTTTGGTGGTCTCATGTGCAGATTACTTTTGATGCCGGAGATCACACAGACCGCATCGCTGGGGTCGGAACGCTACCCCTGGTGGTCTGCCCCATAATAAAGAATGTCAAAGTCACCAAGGTGCTAGTGGATGGAGGGGCTGGCCTCAACATCCTATTAGTAAAGCCGCTGGACAAGCTCCAGATCACAGAGGATCAATTAGCCCCTATTGGGTCATTTCTAGGTTTAAAGCCGGGAGCTACTCAGCCGTGGGGTAAGATCAATCTACCGGTCACATTCAACACTCAAGACAACTACCGCATAGAAAACATCTTTGATGTTGTGGACATCGCCCTACCGTATAACGGCATCATAGGGATCCCTGCCTTGGCAAAGTTCATGGTGGTCTCCCACCATGCCTACAACTCGCTCAAGCTTCCCTCCTTGTGGGGACCTTGACTATCAAAGGTAATATAAGGGAGACCATGCTCTGCTCTGAACAACTATTCAAACTGGCAGTCACCGCTTTTCCCGTGATTCATACTGACCCTTTATCCAATTCGGACCAACCTTTTGCCCTGATTCCCGGCTCACCTGGGAAGAGGCTGCGACCCTTTTTAGAACCTAGTTCCGGTCAAAATTCTGGTTCTTGTGGCGCTCCGAGTAAGTTGAAAACTTATCGCATTCACCCTACCAACTAAAATCCCGGGAGTGAGTGTAGTTCCCCCAAAAACTAAAAGCCCGGGTGTGAGTGGATGTTCCCCTGGGACCTGAAAGCCCGGGAGCGAGCGTGTTGCTCTCGGCACCAAAAAGCTCAGGTGTGAGTGGAGGTTCCCCCGACAACTAAAATCCCGAGAGTGAGTGTAGTACTCTTGGAAACTACGATGAATACTAGTGTTTCTGTCCTGGCCAGCCTATGTGTAAACCTCTTCTAACCCGGGGGCTGCCCCCGTCATGGAATGAGAATCCCATTGCTCTCGTTTTTCCGCCTATTTTCATTTTCTGAACCTTTTTTGGGATTTTGCATTCCTTTAGATCTTTCTCGGGACCGGGCATGAGTAACAAAGCCTGTCAAACCAAGAAACATCATACTCTCATGATCCGCTCCGAGGTATGAGCGTTGTGCTCTAGGCACTGCCAAATAGCACTAAATCGCATAGACACACCTCTCACGCTTGGGAAGATCTTCACTGACAACCGTTGTGATAGACCTGTCTAGCTTACCGAGTGTTTCCGCAGTAAGAGTCCGACTCAAACCCGCCTACTCAGAAAGAATTGGCAGCACCTCAATATTATTAGCCCACTACCAAAAATGTCCGACATGTGATGGTGCAAACACTAGCGGGGAAAACCGACTAGACCTTCTTTGAGGGATTAAATTTTACCGACTAGACCAAAAATGTTCAACTCTGAAGCTGTATCTGAGCTGAAGACACTTTGTCTGGTTTCTGTTTTGCAGACAGCGTCCAGATCCCTATTGAAATCTTCTTTCACCAAACTAAAGCTTAGCCAGAGAACCCATGTTCGACTCCCAGCTCGGTCATTTCGGCCATCTTTTGCTGCAGTTTTCCCTCTGTCGACCCGTCACATAGGTATAGGTTGCCGGCGCCGTCTGCCCACCTCTATAAATCCCATATGGGCTGGTTGCCGCTAGCCTCACGCATCCCGAGCTCGCATCAATGATGCTCTCTAAGATCCTCAGCGAACAAATCTGCCAGCATAGCCACCACTTGATGTTCACTAGGAGGAACACAAGAAACTCGAAGACGATGAGGCCAGTCGTTTCATTGCCGCTTTCCCACTACATAGCGGGGGGAGGAGAGTATCTGTCAAGCTCCGGCCATCCGTAGCGACCTCAGTGAGGGGGGATGCATCTGCCCCTTGGAGTAGGAGACGGAGAGCGGAAAGCAGAGGAACCTCCCCTCCCACAGTCGCCTCCTGGCAGCCACGACGAGGCGGGGCCTCTGTGTTCGGCTGCAGAAGATCTACACCAGCAGAAAAGGTGCTGCAGCGGCCTCGGCACTGGCGTCTGTGCCTGCACTGCAGACCCTCCAAGGTAGATGGAGCCACCTCACCCTAGGAGAAGGAGGATCGTCGTCATCGCGGTGACTGCTGGAACTACCCAACGCCATCGTCGTCACTTCCAAGCAGGGAGTTGGAAGGGAAAGGCTGCGGGGGAAGTGGAGAATGAACCACAGCCCGCACCATCCCTACCTTTTTATAGAAAAAAGAAAGGGGAACGACTGCTGCCCACCTCGCCGGCTCGCGGGAGGGCAAAGTCACGCCCCTCAGAGAATAATTTGAAGGTACCAAAGCAGACGTAGTCAATGTGGGCTGTCATGGAAGCCAAGGTGTGGCCCAACAGTCATGTAACCATTTGAGTGCGCGAGAGCACGCACACCAGATCTGCATAATAGGAAAACATATCATCCAGTCACGTCACGCCCCTCACGACGTGAACTGGGCCCACACGCTGTTTAAGAGAGAAGCCCGACAATGGCCTCCTCGTCGAGCCATGCCAAGCATTACTCATATGCATCATCAACAAGTTGCCAGCCCTCGCCCGAGGTCTTCTATCGACGTGGGATTGGGGGTCCCTCGCCTTGCGCCGTGGCATGTTGGCCATCCACCTGTCAGCGTATCAATGATTGCAAGGATGAGCCAACGAGAGCATCACAAGGATGCGAGTACCGTGTGCTCCAAGAAGGTACGGAATTGATGTGATAAGCCTATGGATACAAAGCATCGGCTATGGTGTAGATGATTATGGATGAGACAAACACTATGATACAAGCCAAAATCATCCAGCCAGGCGTGGAAGGAAAGGAAAGGACAACGACATGCGTGAGGAGGTTCGAACCCTCCTTCCGGGTCCTGCCCTGGAAGGAGGGAAAGGGCATGATTGGGGACTATAGAGCAGAGAAGCGGCCTCGACTGGGCCCCAGAAGTACCTAAAGATCGCCTCTCTGGGGCCAGGCGCGTCCCGGCAACAGGTGTCACCCGAGCCTGACAAGACGTGTCAGGTCCAGCCTTGGTAACTAGCGACGCAGCCGTGCCGTTGGACGTCATCATGATGTTGCAGTCCGCTGCAGCGCTCGACCGATAGGCGTGACAGGACGGAGCCCGAGCTATCATGCGGCCATCAAGTGTGCCTAGGCACCGCCCGTGGCCATCCATTGGCCACCGGCTCCACCCATCTACCTGAAGAGTGCATGGCACACCGTGATTGAGCCCAAGAACACCCTTGGAGGTTCTCCACGCCATCCCTTGGAGTGACCCCTTGAGGTATAAAAGGAGGCACTTAGCCTTTGAGAAAGGGAGGTTCAGGAGGATGAGATGAGAGGGTTTAGAGAGGAGAGTTTGTGTAGAGGTAAAACGATCATATAGCTATAGAGACATGTATACTTCGTGAGTAGTAGAGAGAGAGAGTTGAGATCCTTCTTCACACCACAGTGGAGGAAGATAGGGAAAAGTAAGAGAAGTGAGGAAGAGGAAGCCCGGGAAGTGTAGAAGCTAGAGAGAAAGTGGCTCCCTGGCACCGTCGAGATCATCATCTTGTACATGCATCCATCCCAGATAATCCACCAAAGTAGGAACATAGGGTTGTTAGCCAAAGGGAAGCCTGAACCTGTGTAAAAAATGACTGTGTGTGATGTGTGCCCGTATCAGCAGGTTTCTACGACGACATTGTGGTCGGAACGCCTTCGTGCCCACTACCGAACAAATAGGGGGTGACGAACTTCCTTGATGTCCGTGTTAGCGAGACATGGCACGTAGATTCCCAATTCAGATTCTGCAGCACTTGACAGATTCAGTAGCATTTCAATGTGACCGATTCAGCAGTACAGACAATGGACAAAAGAAATGACAGATTCAGCAATGCAGACAATGAAATTCAATAGTTGTAGCAAGGCCATTTCTCAAAAGGAAAGAGAGACCATATTCTACACTCGATCGATCAATTTGAACAAGTACTAGTACATATATATTACTACAAAATAGATTAGTAGTACCAGACGTCCATACAAAATACTCAGCATAACGCATCAGCATGTCCAAGTGCTGGACGTGTAGTGCTTTCTTTCTACCTGTTATGCTTTCCTTGTCACACTGTCGCATGTGGGCCCACTATGTCAGCAACGTACATTGGAAATAGGTATACATTACCGCAACTTTGTTCCACCTCTCCCCATACAAATTGAGTGTGTTACCAATGTTAAGTAATTAATTAGTACGACATTACATATCTTAATATTGGGATCATCACAAGAAGATTTAATTGTGCTATCTCACTCTTGAAACTTATCGATACAATACTCCTAATCCATATGGAATTCTAATGAAAAGTTCAAAAGCTTGTAGGTAACATCTCGGCCGTGACAGGTACAACGTGAGACCTTGCAGGGCGACTTTGGTCGATGATGGCCTGCTCGTCAGCTCAGATGTCGCCACCATTTAGACCGCATGGAGCTCATTCCATAGAGATAGGTACCAAAGCTTCACCTTGTACCATGGGAGGTTCGCACGCCCCTTGTAACACCCCAGCCTCTCCGGACCAGCGGCTATAACTCCTGGCAGCTCAATAGGATCTCTAGATTATCCACATTGACCAACATTAGTCTTTTCTGCGCATTTTGTCCTCACTCGTGTGCACTCTGTATCCACTTCCCGGTCGGTCACCCATCCTCAAATTTCTCTAGACCAAGCACACGTCCCCTCTTTGCACACGTCTGTATGTCCAGTGCCGGCACATGTGCCATGCCGTGTCCACTCCGGGCCACACGCACCATGCTCCACATGTCCGCCACTGACCCACACACACATGTAACCGCGAGGGTCGGCTCTTTTACCACTTGTAACACCCCGGCCTCTCTGGACTAGCGGTTGTCACTCTTGGCAGCTCAATATGATCTCTAGATTAGCCCCACATACCAACACTATTATTTTCTGCGCGCTTTGTCCTCACTCGTGCGCACGGTACCCACATCCCGGTTGGTCACCCACCGGTCAGCAGCTCAGCACTTGCAAGGCTAAGTCGATGGGAGCGTCACGAAGATGCGTCCACCATGTGCTCCAAGCAGGTATGGATTTTGTATGATGACCCTATGGATACTAAGTATCAGCTATGATGTAGGTGCCTATGGGATGAGGCGAACACAACGAGCCGAGCCATGACCCGCCATCCAGGCTTGGAGAAGGAGAAAAGGACAATGACATGCAAGACAATCTGAACCCTCCTTTCGGGGCTGCCCGGAAGGAGGCTAAGGGCACAAATGGGGACAGCAGAGCCGAGGAGTGGCCTCGACTGTACCCATAAGGACCAGAAGATCGCCCCTCCTAGGCCAGGCATGGCCCGGGAACGGAAGTCAATTAAGCAGGACAAGACTTGTCGGGAGTAGCCTAAGGACCAGGTGACATGCTCGCGCCGCTGGGCACCATCATGACGATATATAGTCCACTACAGCACACCACAGACATGCGTGATAGGTCAGAGCCTGAGATGTCACACGGCTGTGCACCACCCGTGGCCATCCATTGTCCACATGCACCACCCATCTGCCTGAAGACCTCGTGGCACACCACGATTGAGCCTAGGAACACCCTTGGGCGATGCTCCACGCAAGCTCTTGTAGTGACCCCATGAGTTATAAAAGGAGGCACTTAGCCATTGAGAAAGAGGTTGGGCGACCAGATAACTGGAGAGATTCGGACACACCATGAGTATATATAAGGGAGAGATATGAGATCAACTTCCATGCCGGAGAGGAGGGAGATAGGAAAAAGTAAGAGAAGTGAGGAAGAGGAAGCCCGGGATGTGTATAATCTAGAGAGAAAGCTTCTCCCCGACACCATTGAGATCATCATCTTGTACATATATCCACCCAGATAATGCACCAAAGCAGGACATAGGGTTGTTAGCCAGAGGATGGCCCGAACTAATGGAAAAAATGATTGTGTGTGCTTTGTGTGTGCTTTGTGCCCCTATCAGCAGGTTTCTATGACGACGTTGAGGCCGGAACAGCTTTGTGCCCACTACCAAACAAATAGGGGGTTCCCAACATCCCCGATGTGTGTGCTAGCGAGACGCGGCATCTGGCATGCTGGGTAGGGGGCGCTCGTGTTTTCAGCCAACAATCTGCTTTAGCATCAACGGCTTCGTGAGCTTTGTCATTGTCATCGACATTCGCATTGTCATCATCATCGACGTCTGTTCCGTCTTTGTCTTCAACATCGACATCGATCACGGCATCACCATCCATGGCACCAAGGAGAGCTTCTGCCATGGTGGACACACCCACTGCACGGACTCACTCTGACGTCCCTCCTAGGACTAGTGTGCGAACACCGCCGCAGATGCTGACCCGCGTCCAGGACCAAGCACAGCTGCGCCATCCCAACCACAACAGCATCGCGCGGCTGAGGAACGCGAGCATGCTGGCAGAGGTATGACTGCCCATGAAGTACCATCACCGGTCGATGCAGGAGTCGTCACACCCAAAGACTCGTTCCCTGACGATGCAGGAGGCACCGCTGGCAGAATTTTTCTCCTCGGTGGCATAGGAGACGCCGCCGGTTAGGGGGCCGCACCAGCCGGGGCCCAAGGAGCCGACCCTACATCGAAGCATCAAGAGTAAGCCCAGCGTGCGGCGATCCTGGATCACACTAGGACTCACCATGCCGCTCCAAGTACTATCCGCCAACCCCAGTCCCACCGCTCAGGGAACCGAACCTTGGGGGAAGTAATAGTTGCTGCCCGCGCAATGGCTCGGCAACCTCCGGCTCTTGGGATGGCGGAGTACACGGCGTGGAGGGACGATCTCATGTCATACCTAGAGTTCATCAGGCTACACTAGGAGTCTGCCTGCGCTCGTTCCTAGTCCAACGTAAGGCCGAGACGTGGGGCAGAGCGTGCTCCCACCACCGCCACAGGGGCCGTGCAAAACCCTTCCCCGAGGCTGTGTTCCCGGAATGCTACCCCTAGGCTGGGGGCTGCTGGACCCCGCGACGGTGGAAGGAGAACCGATAACCATGCCACATGAAACTTGGGGGCTAGAGCCCCGAGACCTGCGAAGCAAGATCATGTTTTTGTGGGGTCATCTGCTGACCCTATGCATAGGCACTCTAAACGGCACCAAGGCGATTCCACCATGGTGAACGAGGCGCTCATTCGAGATTACCTGTTGCAGCTGCGTCAGCAAGCTGCGGTTGTGGCCATCCCTAACTTGTGGGGCGTGGCTAAGGTGGGAGGTATGGCTCTGGGATACGGAAGCGGCTTCCCCGCCTTCTCTCCTGCTCTTCGGCACGTGGCATGGCCGCTAAAGTTCGGCCCCATCGTCCCCCTCGATATCGAAGGAAACACCAACCCAAAGGAGTTTCTGGCCATCTACTCCACCGCAATGGTGGCAGTAGGTGTTGATAAGAAGGCCATGGCCAATTGGGTTCCAATGGCCCTAAAGGGCATGGCCTTGTCGTGGCTCATGCACCTACTTAAGGAGTCCATTTGCTCCTGGGCCGAGTTGTGTGCTTGCTTTGTGAGTGCGTTCCAAGGAGGATTCAAGCAACCGGGAACACTCATTCATATCCACACAGTGGTCAAGGGGAAGAGCGAGCAGTTGCGAGATTTCATGCTACCATTCTCATAGATCGCACGCACCATCCCAGAGGCAGAGGACACCGCCATTATTGGTGCGTACACCATGAATTTGCACAATTGTAAGATGCACAAAGAACTTAACATCCATCCCATAAATAACACACATGAGTTCTCGGTGTTGGATGACCTCTGCTCCTTGGTGGAGGAAAGACGCCTTGCGCCAGAGGATGCTGCCTGGGAAGACAAAGGAGTTGCGGACCCGGGAAGCATGGATACAAAGAAGAGTGTCTCGCATAAGCTAGGCCTTCGACACGCTTTGGCTGCAGATCCTTGTGCTCCTGTCAGGGCTTCGAAGACGACCAAACCAGAGGAAGGGGTGGAGGCTACCAAGCCCGCCATAGGGAAGTGGTGCCCTCTACACGAATCCAACGAGCATGATGCTCCATCCTCGGCTACGCTGAGGTACGGAAGAGGCGCATCACTGAGCAGGGAACTAATGATACATCTGGTAGTTGTTACCACTGCAACAAAACCGACCATCATGCAAAGGACTGCCCAGTCTAGCCAGGCCCGGGCGTCCCCGCCCGAGGACGCGGGGAAACATGGGCACTACAAGAGGGGGAGATGGATGCGGTGGATACGGAGCAAGAGTAGGGCTTGGAGGGAGCCGCGGCAATGCATCCCCTAAACCGCGCGACAACAACCCTGCCATCGATTAGGACGGCAACAAAGACGGGTGCGAATAGTACACACATATTTAGGACTGTGTGTGCGCACATGGAGGAGCTTACGCCATAACTTCCATAGAAAGCTTAAGAGTTTCTCCCATGAACTGTGCGTCGTGCAGCCCATCCCAAAGGCGCAGCTGCCACTTCAGTGGTCTCACATTACGATTACTTTTGATTTGAGAGATCACCCAGACCACATCGCCAGGGTCGATATGATACCGCTGGTGGTCTCTCCCATCATAAAAAACGTCAAAGTCACCAAGATGATGGTGGATGGAGTGGCTAGCCTCAACATCCTATCTGCGAAACTGCTGGACAAGCTCCAGATCATGGAGGATCAGTTAGCCCCTACAGGGTCTTTCCAGGGTGTAAACCCGGGAGCTACTCAGCCATGGGGTAAGATTGAACTGCCGGTCACATTTGGCCCCAAAGACAACTACCACGCTAAAAACATCATTTTTGATGTTGCGGACATCTCCCTACCATATAACGGCATCATAGGGCGCCCTGCATTGGCAAAATTCATGTTGGTATCCCACCATGCCGATAACTCGCTCAAGCTTCCCTCCTCATGGGGGACCTTGAACATCAAAGGTGATGTAAGGGATGTCGTGCTCTGCTCTGAACAACTATTCAAACTGGTAGCCACCGCCTTTCCCGTGATCCACATGGACTCTTTGTTTCATTCATACAAACCTTTCACCCCGATTGCCGGCTCGCCCGGGAAGAGGCTGTGACCCTTTCTGGAATCTAGTTCCGATGACAACTCTGGTACTTGTAGCGCTTCTAGTAAGTTGAAAACTTCTCTCATGCACCCTACCAACTAAAATCCCGGGAGTGAGTGTAGTGCTCCCGACAACTAAAGCTCGGGTGTGAGTGGAGGTTCCCCTGGCAACTGAAAGCCTGGGAACGAGCATGGTGCTCTCGGTAACAAAAATCCTAGGTGCAAGTGGAGGTTCCCCCGGGAACTAAAATCCCTAGAGCGAGTGTAGTGCTCCCGACAACTACGATGAATACAAGCAAGTTGAAAACTTCTTGCATCCACCCTAACAACTAAAAGCCCAGGTGTGAGTGGAGGTTCCCCTGGCAAATGAAAGCCAGGGAGCGGGTGTAGTGCTCCTGGCAACTAAAAGCCTGGGTGCCCGGGAGCAAGTGTAGTTCACCCAGCAACTGAAAGCCCGGGTGCGAGTGGAGGTTCACCCGACAACTGAAAGCCCGAGAGTGAGGGTCAGTGCTCCAGGAAACTGCGATGGATACTAGCATTTCTGTCCTGGCCCGCCTATGTGTACACCGCTTGTAATCCAGGGGCTTCCCTTGGCTTAGAATGGGAATCCCGACGTTTTTTGCTGTTTTCATTTGCCGAGCCTTTGTCGGGATTTTCCATTCCTTGGGATCTTTCTTGGGACCGGGCGACAGTAACCAAGCCTGTCAATCCAAGAAACGTCATACCCTCATGATCCTCTCTGAGGTATGAGCGTTGTGCTCTAGGCGGTGCCGACGAGCACTAAATCATGTAGGCACACCTCTCATGCCTGGCCTAACATGGGTAACAAGACTGCTAGGCAAGGAAACGTCGTACTCTCATGATCCGCTATGAGGAATGAGTGTTGTGCTATAGGAGTTGCCAACAAGCACTATATCGTGAAGACACACCTCTCATGTTAGGCTCCCCGAGTTGGCAACACCGTGTTCCCTAATCAAGTGCATGACACCCTATTTTAAACCTGAGGCATGGGTAAAATGTCGTAAGGTGTGTTTGTCGTGTTTCAGGATAAGAAAAGGATGGATGATAAAGAAAAGGAGACCAAGCCAAGGTCCAGGCAAGGACAAGGGTGTAAGGACACCGCCATATGGGAGTTGCGATGACCACATGAGTCTCGGAGATGGCTTGCCCCGCAAGCAGGACTTGGATCGACCACAAGGCTGGAATGAGGAGAGTGGGAGCTAGGCGTTGGAGAAGATGAGCGACGGCCCCATTGGCCTCATGGTGGCGCAAGGACACTAAAGGACGAACGAACCAAGGGCAATCGTGAGCATGACAAGGCAAAAAAGGGAAGTGACGCAAAGGCAAAGGTAAAATACATTCATAACAGCCAATCGACATTACATTCGAGAAATGTAGAATGCAGCAACTAGCTCATGGAGAACCCCAGGTGGAAAGGAGAGGACGGAATGTCGCTGGTGCAAGGGAGGAGCCCGCATCCTCCCTCCACCTTGCATGTGACTGCATCACCCACATAATACGTCTTCCCGCCACCTTCAGGCGTCACTGTGATCAGAGTCGTGGACGAGCAGCGGGTAATAACTACGTCGGCAGAGGGTGTCATCAAATATGTTCACCGACAAGATACCCTCACCATGGTAGTGGAACTTCAGGACATCGCCAACCTTTAGCTCATAGTGGTCCATAAAGTCCTGTCAAACGTCGCACATGTACAGGTTGTCGGCGACGTCCATCCGCTTCTGCAACTCCCAGATGGGTTGGTCGCTGCTAGCCTCGTGCATCCAGAGTTCGCATGAGGAATGTTCTATGAGATCCTTAGCGAACAATTCCAGAAGGCGCAGCCACCACTTGAAGTTCACCGGGAGGAAGACGAGGAACTCGAAGCCAATGAGGTCCGTTGTTTCAATGTCGCTTTCCCAGGAACGAAGCTGCGGGGGAGGGGAGTACATGTCGGTCTCCTTCCATCTATAGAGGCCCCGATGAGGGGGGGCCACTTCTGCACCTTGGAGCAGGAGACGGAGAACGGCTAGCAGCGCAACCTCCCCTCCCGCTGCCGCCTCCCCGGCAGCCATGGCGGGGAGGGCCCTTAGCGTTCGACTATGGAAGATCCGCGTCATCTGCGGAGACGGTATGGAGTCCTCGATGCTTGCACCTGCGCCTATGTCGTGGACCCTCCAGCAAAACCGGAGTCACCTCATCCCTAGGAGAAGAAGTATCTGTCAGGCTCCCGCCATCTGTAGCGACCCCGGCGAGGGGGTTCACTTTTGCGCCTTCGAGTAGGAGAAGGAGAGTGGTGAGAGGGGGAACCTCCCCTCCTGCTACCTCCTTCTCGAAGGCCACAACAGGGCAGGGTATAATTGTTCAGCTGCAAAAGATCTGCACCAGTGGTAGAGGCACTGCGGTGGCCTTGGCACCGGCGCTTGCGCCTACGCCGTGGACTCTCCAAGGATGCCAGGGCCACCTCACCCCGAGGAGAAGGAGGATCATCTACATGGTGGAAACTGCCAGAACCGCCTGACGTAATCGTCTTCGCCACTGAGAAAGGAGTTGCAAGGGAAAGGCTGCGGGGCAAGTGGTGAATGAGTCATAGCCCCATGCCTCCCCTCCCTTTTATAACAAAAGGAAGGGGAACAATTGCTGCCCGCCTCGCTGGCTCACGAGAGGGAAACTATCATGCCCCTCGTTTAAATTACGTTGCAGGTACTAAAGTGGATGTAGTCAATGCAGGCTGCTGCGGAAGCCAAGGCATTGCCCGGCAGTCCCGCAGCCACTTGAGTGCACGAGCACAAGCACGCCCGCTCTGTGGGATAGGAAAGTATGTCGTCCAGCCATGTCGCACGCTCCATGACATGGATTGGGCACACTGATGATGTGTAGCTCCTATCACTGTAGATCTTCGTTGGGAAACCCCAAGAGGAAGGTATGATGAGCACAACAGCAAGTTTTCCCTCAGTAGAAACCAAGGTTATCGAACCAGTAGGAGGAAGGAAATGACCCAAAGGTGTTGCTAGCAACTTGGAAACCTACACAACACAAAATCAAGACTTTGCCCCAACGAACAGTGAGGTTGTCAATCTCACCGGTTTGCTGAAAACAAAGGATCAACTGTATGGTGTGGAAGGTAATGGTGGCTTGCAGAAAGTAAATAGTAACAATGGAAGATGTATCAATGGAAAAGATTGGACCAGGGTCCATAGTTCACTAGAGGTATTCTCCTTAAGATAAACAACATAACATGTTGGGTAAACAAATTATAGTGGGCAATTGACATGACAGATCAAGGCATAAAAATGCAATACTAGACATTCATGATCCTATGAGATTTGATTGGGCATTACAACAAGATACATAGACGACCATCCAACTACATCTATGACTAGTAATCCACCATCAGGTTATCATCCGATCCCCCTCTAGTATTAAGTTGCAAGCAATGGATAACTGCTTTAAGCAAGGTATGTAAAGTAAACAATACAATTGTTCCATGAACAAGAGATTGTTGTTTTCTCCCTAGTAGCAACAGCACATCTACAACCTTAGAGATTTCTGTCACTTCCCTAGATTAAATAGAGGCATGAACCCACTATCGAGCATAAATACTCCCTCTTGGAGTCACAAGCATCTACTTGGCCAAGATAGCTACTAGAAACGGAGAGCATTCAAGATCTCAAAAAACACATACATGATAGAATCAATAAGATAGAATCATTAACCAATCTGACATAGTAATCTCAATATCCATCGGATCCCCGCAAACACAACATGCATGATTACAAATAAATGATCTTGATCATGAAAGGAGCTCACAAGATCTAAACATGTAGCACAAAGGAGGAGAAATAACCATCTAGCTACTACATGGACCTGTATTCCAAGGTGTAACTACTCACGCTTCATATCGGAGGCTGGCATGGTGATGAAGAAGGCCTCTGAGATGATCTCTCCCCTCCGGCAGGGTGTCGGGAAGAGCTTCAGATCCCCCCGATCTAGGGACGATGGTGGCGGTGGATACGGACTGTTTCATGGAAGATTGATCGGGTACTTAGGGTTTAGGCATCGGGGTCTTCTTATAGGCGAAGAGGGAGGCCAAGGGGTGCCCGAGGCGGCTGCAACCCCCAGGCACGGGCCAGGCCAAGCCGCGCGGCCAGTGGGTGTGTCCCCCTCGAGGCCCTTCTCCGTCTCGTCTTCTAGCTCTGTGTTCCCCAGGGTAAAATATTGACTTTGGCCTTTGTCCCGTCCAATTCCGAGAATATTCATTTTTTGACTTTTCTGGAACAAAAAACAACAGAAAATAGGCAACTGGCACTATGGCATCTTGTTAATAGGTTAGTCCCAGAAAACATATAAAAATACCACAAAGAGAAGTCAAAGCAAAGCAAAGTAGATACTAAACAAGCATGGAACATCAAAAATTATAGATATGTTTACGACGTATCAAGCACCCCCAAGCTTAACTCCTTCTCGTCCTCCAGTAGGTAAGTGGTAAAAAAATAATTTTTGAGATGACATGCACCATCAAAATCAAGATCAAACTGATATGGGGTGGCCCGATCTTCTCAGAAAGCACTTGTCGATGATGATGGTGGATGATAGATAACTACCTTGTAGCTATGAACTCTCCCGCTCGAACCCTGATGCCAATGCAACAACTCTCGAACCCTGTGGGATATTCAGAACACCACGCTCTTACGCACGCAGCCGTCGACCACGAATGGTAGTTTACAATCTACTAATTCCCAATGGAACAACAGATCACACTCAATTGAAGTAGATAATTCGATCACAGGATAATTCCAGAGGTTCTTGATAAGAAACTACTCCAAAATAGGTTTAATGTGGTCTAAACCTAACTATGGGGACGTCCTAGGGCGGCTGGGGCGGCCAAAATCTCGAAACAAAATGTGTCTGATACAGTCAGATCCGTCTAGATCTGATGGTAACTTTTAGGGCCGTACTTTTCACCCTAAGTAGGGGCTGATTATCCGCCCCCGGATTATCCTCCCCTAGGGCGGATAATCCACCCCCATACTGAACGACGCGCCCGAAGTCCTTAGCAGAAATTCTAAAGCAGGGTCAGATTAGCCAGCCTTGTGGGGGCCGGATTATCCGCCCCCTGGAGACGTGTAAGTACTCGTTGGAAAGCTCTCGGAATTATCTTTCCAACAAGTACTTATTTGCTTGATTTGGAGTTCTTATGAAGAATCCACGTTCGTTTCAATTTCAGGTCTTCTGTCTGTCCGAACTGAACCTTCCTTCTTGATGATCTTCTCTTGCGCCTTCCTCCCGCTCCTCCCTCGCGCATCCTTGGCGATCATCACATCGGACTCCTTGCCTTCCTCCCTCTCCTTCCTGCTGGCGTTAGTCAGATGGATATTAAATCTAGTCAAACAACAACATCATGATTTAGGTAGTATAAAGTTCTTATAAATCAACGTATCTTGTCCAACTAGGAATGAAGTCACCTTGTGATATTTTTCAATAAGGTTCAATATTTCATTCCAGCTGAGACAACTAGAATCATCATGATCCATGATTGTATCCTCATCACAAACCATTTGCAAGCATGGATAGCTAGGATCAAAGTACTCTAAACATGAGCATGAAAGAAGAAGTTCTAACAGTAAGACAGTAAATATGCATGCAACATGAAAGGTTACAAACAAAGATGATGAATAACAATGCATTGAAAGACGTTTGTTTGTTTCACATATAGAAAACATAGCATAGTGGCATTCAGCTTGTCCCTCATGGAGTAGCAATAAATGCATAGGACGCCTTCAAAGTTCATAAGGGTGACTAGATACAAATAGTTCAAGAACAAGCAATATCAACAATATGAACCAATCAATAAGTTTTGGGACAATGCACATAGAACTAAGAATGTCAACTATGCTCTCTTAATTGGTGCCTAAGGATAGAAGGTGGAGACTCGAAGTAATAGTGGAAGAAAGGCCCTTCATAAAGGGAAGCAGGGATTTCAAGTCTCATAAAGAGCTTCCAAAAATTATGGTACTTGTTAGATTTCAGCTCTCATTGCCCCCATCATAAGCATCTTGAAGTGATTAAGGTTGAAGTGAACAAACTATGGAGTATATGCTTGACAAAGTATAAGTTAGAAATCTCATGTCCCTTGAATACGAGGGCCGCTCCTCATCCTACTCAACTTTAGTCACCGGTATTCTTGTCATAGTAAGTACATGTGTATCATAGAGAACCGCCAAAGGGTACCCCTTGCACATGACACATGAGCTATCCCATATCAAAATGACAAGGCAAGCATACAATGAGCATCTCAGTAATATTCTTATTTACCATGGGAAAATGGTGCTTTTTCCTCTCTTTCCTCTTTTCAATATGTCTCTCTTTTTTTATAAGAAGAAAGCTTCATAGATTGCTCACTATGGTGATGCTGCAAGTTTCCACCATGATTAGGCATGGCTTAGGCTAGCGGCACAGGCGTTTCTCTAACACACATACATAACTCCATGGAGTTACAAGCTCCCCTTTTATTTCACATCGACGACATCCATAAAAAAGAGCATGATTATCAACTAGGTAACAAGTACCAGGTGCAATGTTGAAGGTGTTCCCCATGACAGAATGGTTCTGCTAATTCCAACGTATAAGTGCAAGCATATACAACATAGATGTCACAATGGTTCAAGTTTATTAGGGGCAAGAAAAATAAAGTGTGCCATTAAGTTTGTGAGAGCTTTAATCACTAATTTTTCACATAACAAAGTGACTTTTCAATTGGAAGGTAGATAAAACAAGACTATACTTGGAATGGTGTAACACATCATGCATGGGAATTTATAGTGGACACTTTGGAATAACTTGGTTTCTTGGGAGTTGGATGCATGAGTAGAGCTTACTCATACAAGTGGAGGCTAGCAAAAGACTGGGAGCGACCAACTAAGAGAGCAATAATGGCCATAATCATGCAAAGCGACAAAACATTACTAATCAAAGCATAAAGTGTTACTACAAGTCAAAAACTAAATGATCATAGAGGCTATGGTGACTTGTTAATAGTCATAACATGGTGTGAGAATGCGCCAAGTCAACCCAAACAAAGCATCAAAGGAGAATACCAAAATACTATGCTTTTGTATGCTAAAACAACGCATGATTCTTTCAAGGCACATTAAGCAATACTAATTGTTTGGAACAAGTCATTCTACAGAAATAATCACTAAGCATAAGGTGAAAACAACATATAGCATGACATGATAAAGTCTAAGTCATAGACAAAGCAAGCTCCTCTTGTACTACTAAAGCAAGAACTTCCTACTCCTTTCCAACACCAATCAACTTATTTGAAACAACACGGCGAAAACGGGGGTCCAACTACTTTATTCAAGCAAACTAAGCAAACCAAAAACCCAAAACAAAAACTAAGACGCTCCAAGAACAACACAACAGTGCATGCAACAATAAAAACGAAGTGTCTAGAAAGACCTGAGATTTTTATTGATGAAGAAGGGGATGCCATGGGCATCCCCAAGCTTTGACGCTTGTACCTCTTGAATATTTCTTGGGGTGACACGGGGTGGCATCCCCAAGCTTGAGATTTTTTATATTTTTCATCTCATTACATCATTCTTCCTTTACGCCTGCAAATTTTCCTTCATACAAAATTCCACACAATCTTCATTAGCAACATTAGTGCATTCAAAAGATAATAGACCTTTGGGGCTTAGTTTCAAAACATCAAAACTTTCATTAAAGACACAAGCTACTGTAGAAATTCCCACAAAAATCTCAATTTCCCAAAAATAACCCAAAAAGGAATCAATAAGAAGCAAATGCAAATAATGGCAGAAATCTGTCAAAACAGACCAGCAGATGAAACCCGATTTTTTTGAAGATCTTCTGTGGCTCAAATCAAAACGTGTTGAACTAACTAAAGTTAGATAACACCCTGGGGGATTTGTTCCGAAAATTACATCTCAATCCAACTTACAGAGATTTTACACGAATTTTTATAGTGGAGCAGAAAAATCTGTTTCAGAACAGCAACTCCCTGAATCTTACTTCCCTCTCATTAGAGGTTATTCTTGGCAAAAAAATCAAATATAAAGGATAAGGAGAGGTTATTACAGAAGTAATAACTTACAAGACTCAATAAAACTATTGGGTTATCTCCCAAGAAGTACTTTGCTTTAACGCCTTTAAGTTAGGCATAAGAAGCAAGAATCAAGTATTTTTAAATGAAGAAACATTAACATCAAACCTTGCATTCAAAGGAGGAGCAAAAGGAAAATTAACCCTCCTCATAGTGAAGTGTTCAATACCTTTCTTTAATGGAAATTTATATTTAATGGTGCCTTCTTTCATATCAATGATGGCACCAACAGTTCTAATAAAAGGTCTTCCCAAAGTAATAGGACAAGAAGCATTGTATTCAACATCCAAAACATAGAAATCAACAGGGACATAAGAATTATTAACCATAATAATAACATCATTAACATTCCCCATGAGTTTCTTTTTAGCATTATCATTAAGTGGGACATCCAAATAGCAATCTTCCAAAGGTGGAAAAACAAGCATTCCATAAATTTTTCTAGGCATAATAGAGACACCAGAACCAAGGTCACATGAAGCTTTGAGATCAAAGTCATCCACTTGCATATTAATGATGGGTTCCCAACTATCTTCTACTTTCCTAGTAATAGAGGCTTTGTGTTTCAACTTTTTTTCCTTAATTTTAGTGAGAGCATCTGTAATGTGTTTGGTGAAAGGCATATTCATATCACTAGCATCAGGACTTCTAGCAAGCTTTTGTGGGAACATAATCACTTCAGAAATATTGCAACCATCAAGGTCAAAATCAAACTTAGCATCACTGGTAGTAGACTCATTGGGTTTAGGCATTGTGGTAGGAGGAATAGGGACTTCTTGTGGTTTGGTGGCATCCATATTGGTGGTGGTAATAGTACAAATAGTATTGTTTCTAGCAATTTCAGCTTCTCTTTCCCATTTAGCATTTAGTTTAGCTAACAGTGTGACATTTTCATCAATACTAACTTGTATGGCATGACTGTCAGCAAAGGTACTTTCCAAAGTTTCAGGTTTAACAACCATTTTATTAATCAAAGAGGACTGTGCTTCAGACAAAGAGGAAATATTTTTCTCAACATTCAAAATCTTTTCCTCCACATTCTTGTTGAAAGTGGTTTGTTTACTAATAAAGTATTTAAGTGTGACTTCAAGTTTAGAAGGAGCACTTCTAGTATTGTTGTAGGAGTTTCCATAGGTATTGCCATTATTAGGAGGATAATGCCTATAATTATTGTTACTACCAAAATTATTCCTATAGGCATTGTTGCTGAAATTGTTGTTTCTAATGAAGTTCACATCAACTTACTCTTCTCGAGCAACCAAGGAGGCTAAGGGAACATTATTTGGATCAATATGAGCTTTTCCATTAACAAGCATAGCCATGATAACATCAATCTTATCACTCAAATAGGAGGTTTCTTCAACAGAGTTTACCTTCTTACCATGTGGAGCTCTCTCGGTGTGCCATTCGGAATAATTAACCATCATATTATCAAGAAGCTTTGTTGCAGCACCCAAGGTAATGGTCATAAAGGTACCTCCAGCAGCTGAATCCAACAGATATCTTGAGGAGAAGTTTAATCCTGCATAAAAAGTCTAGATAATCATCCAAGCTGTCAGTCCATGAGTGGGACAATTATTTACCAAAGATGTCATTATAAAGTTGTTTAATTTCATTATTTCACTTCTCATAGATATAATCTTACCTAGAGGATATTATTTTCCAATAAAAGCAACTTTACACTTAATCCAGGAATCAATACTATTTCTAGGCAAGGATAGCAACCATTCTTTAGCTTTTCCTTTGAAGGAGAAAGGAAAAAACTTGAGCTTAATAATATCTCCATCTACATCCTTATATTTTTGCATCTCACAAATTTTAACAAAGTTATTGAGGTGGGCAGCAGCATCATCAGAACTAGCACCAGAAAATTGCTCTTTCATCACAAGATTGAACAAAACAGGCTTAATTTCATAAAAGGTAGCATCAGGAGCAGGTGGAGCAATAGGTGTACTTAGGAAATCATTTTTGCTTGTGCTCGTGAAGTTACACAACTTGGTGTTCTTAGCAGAGTTCATTTTGCAAAAGTGGAGCCAACCAACAGTAGTAGCAACTAGAGTAGGAACTAATTTTTTTGTGGTTTTTGATAAGAGAAAGCAACCCAAACAAAACTAATTTTTTTTTGTAATTTTTGATAAAATTAACCAAAAAAATAAGACAAAATAAACTAGGCAAAACAAAAACAAATTAAAGAGAAAGGTTGTGAAGGACTCCCCTTGTGAAGCCGTCCTTTGCCTCCCCGGCAACGGCACCAGAAATAGCTTGATGATGTGTAGCTCAGATCACTGTAGAGCTTCGTTGGGAAACCCCAAGAGGAAGGTATGATGAGCATAGCAGCAAGTTTTCCCTCAGTAGAATCCAAGGTTATCGAACCAATAGGAGAAAGGAAACGACCCAAAGGTGTTGCTAGCAACTTGGAAACCTGCACAACACAAACTCAATACTTTGCCCCAACAAACAGTGAGGTTGTCAATCTCACCGGTTTGCTGAAAACAAAGGATTAACTGTATGGTGTGGGAGGTAATGGTGGCTTGCAGAAAGTAAACAGTAATAATGGAAGATGTATCAATGGTAAATATTGGACCGGGGTCCATAGTTCACTATAGGTGTTCTCCTTAAGATAAACAACATAACATGTTGGGTAAACAAATTACAGCGGGGCAATTGAAAGGGCAGGGAAAGGCATAACAATGCAATACTAGAAATTCATGATCCTGTGAGATTTGATTGGGCATTACAACAAGATACATAGACCGCCGTCAAACTACATCTATGACTAGTAATCCACCTTTAGGTTATCATCCAAACCCCTCCAGAATTAAGTTGCAAGTAACGGATAAATGCTTTAAACAAGGTGTGTAAAGTAAACAATACAATTGTTCCATGAACAAGAGATTGTTGATTTCTCCCTAGTAGCAACAACACATCTACAACCTTAGAGATTTCTGTCACTTCCCAGATTAAATAGAGGCATGAACCCACTATCGATCATAAATAATCCCTCTTGGAGTCACATCTACCTGGCCAAGATAGCTACTAGAAATGGAGAGCATACAAGATCTCAAACAACACAGACATGATAGAATCAATAAGATAGAATCATTAACCAATCTAACATAGTAATCTCAGTATCCATCGGATCCCCGCAAACACAACATGCATGATTACAAATAGATGATCTTGATAATGAATGGAGCTCACAAGATCTAAACATGGTAGCACAAAGGAGGAGAAACAACCATCTAGCTACTACATGGACCCGTAGTCCAAGGCGGAACTACTCATACTTCATACCGGACACTAGCATGGTGATGAAGAAGGCCTCTGAGATGATCTCTCCCCTCCAGCAGGGTGCCAAGAAGAGATTCAGATCCCCCGATCTAGGGACGATGGTGACGGCGGCTACGGACTGTTTCGTCGAGGATTGATCAGGTACTTAGGGTTTAGGTATCGAGGGCTTCATATAGGCAAATAGGGAGGCCGAGGGGGGTGCCCGAGGCGGCTGCACCCCCTCGAGGCCCTTCTCCGTCTCGTCTTCTGTCTCCGTGTTCCCCACGGTAAAATATCGACTTTGGCTTTTGTCCCATCCAATTGCGAGAATATTCATTTTCTGACTTTTCTAGAACCAAAAACAACAGAAAATAGGCAACTGGCACTGTGGCATCTTGTTAATAGGTTAGTCCCAGAAAACATATAAAAATACCTCAAAGAGAAGAAAAAGCAAAGCAAAGTAGATACTAAACATGCATGGAACATAAAAAATTATCGATACGTTTACGACGTATCACACACACGCTACTGAAGGCCAAACCCGACAATAGCCTCTTTGTCGGGTCGCGGCAATCTTCACACAGAGGCATCATCAGTAAGTTGTCGGCCCTCACCCGAGGGTTTCTGTCAGCGTAATGGGATCGGTGGTCCCTCACATTGCACCTTGGCATATCGGCCTGGACCCACCGGTCGGCAACCCAGGACTTGCAAGGCTAAGTCGACAGGAGCGTCGCAAAGATGCGCACACCATGTGCTCCAAGTAGGTATGCATACTAAGTATCAGCTATGATGTAGGTGCCTACAGGATGAGATGAACACTACAAGATGAGCCACGACCCACCAACCAGGCTTGGACAAGGAGAAAAGGACAACATCGTGCACGAGGCAGTCCCCGGAAGGAAGATAATGGCACGAATGAGGGGAGCGGAGGTGAGGAGCAGCCTCAACTGTACCTCAGAAGGACCAGAAGATCGCCCCTCCTAAGCCAGGCGTGACCCGAGAACAGAAGTCAACTAAGCCTGAAAAGACGTGCCGTGCTCAGCCTTGGGAACAGGCGACGCTCCCGCGCCGCTAGACACCATCATGACGCTGCAGTCCATTGTAGCGCGCCATAGACAGGCATGACATGTCAGAGCCTGAGCTGTCACGCGGCTATCAAGTGCGCCTGCGCACCGCCCTTGGCCATCTAGTGGCCACATGCACCACTCATCTACCTGAAGACCGCATGGCATGCTGCGATTGAGCCCGGGAACACCCTTGGGTGGCGCTCCATGCTAGCCCTCGTAGTGACCCCTTGAGGTATAAAATGAGGCACTTAGCCACTCATAAAGAGGTTGGGTGACCAGATAGCTGTAAGGGAGAGGCTGAGATCCACCTCCATGCCGGAGAGGAGGGAGAGAGGAAAAAGTAAGAGAAGGAAGGAAGAGGAAGCCCGGAAAGTGTAGAATCTAAAGAGAAAGCGGCTCAAAGGCACCATTGAGATCATCATCTTGTACATCTATCCACCCCAGATAATCCACCAAAGCAGGACATAGGGTTTTTAGACAAAGGGCAGCCCGGACCTGGGATGATGACGTTGAAGTCAGAACGCCTTCATGCCCACTACCAAACAACTAGGGGGTTTCCAACATCCATGATGTCCGTGTTAGAGAGACGTGATAGCCGGCCCACCTAGGGCGAGTAAGTTCCAGCGGTGGTGGTCGTCAAAAGAGGGAAGCACAATGGCGATAATAGTCGAGAGAGAAGGAGTGTGTGTGTGTGTGAGAGAGATCTAGAGCTAGGGCTTGGGATGGTGAGGGAATAAATGCAGCGAGGGAAGACGTATGATGTGGAAAAATATAACCTTGACTTTTCCCGCAATACACACCTATAAGAAAATCCAACGGCCGCCAATATAGTATTACTAGTTGTCATGCCAAAATTAATAACCTACTGTAGAAAATTGGGCACGGTAGCTTGAGTGCTTGAATAGGGAAACATCAAACACATAATATGAAAGTATATTACATGGTGCCTACAAGGAATAGTGGAAATGATGTTGCAAGTGATGATACTACAATATAGTATGAAACTACTACGTATGTAGCATTGTAAATTACATGATAACTACTACTAGATATAGAAATGATGTTGAGAGTGCTCATAATATGATTTTCGGCATCTTGGTCAAACTTCAGATAGTTCGAGGCAGGGTTGGCACGAACCACATTAGTGCCTTGAATATTTCTCCCTATGTTATGCTCCCGTGTAGTTAACTGATGAACCTATGGCAGCCCCCCATTGACGTGCATGCGGCTCCAATCTTGAATTGGTTGTGGGCGATGTTGGGAGTGCACATGTGTAGCAAAGACATAGTCTGCTCTAAAAACTAGCAGAGCTTCGTCAGCTTAGGCATTAAAAGGTTTAGGGTTTGAAGGGGCTCGAGGATTAATGGCTCGTTGATTCCCACAAACACTAATATCCCATCAAGATTGTTCCTTCTGAACCAATCCTGTGCTACAGGTTCATTCCAATCAAGGGCCCTCCAGAAAATATGGCAGCGGGGTGAGGGATAAGAGAGCAACCATGTATGACACTGGATCGCCATGGATGTTGGTCCGTGCACCCCTGGTGTGAATCCACAGGATACCTAGTCAAGCTTTGCCAAGTGCCAGCTGTGTGATGCAATATATTCAGCATCGGCATTGTCACCAGCTTGGACGTTTGTCGACTCTTCAATTACTGGAGCATGTATGGCACGTGGACCTGCAAGTATACCGATATGTGTATTTCAGTAAGCAAAAGTATCACAAACAAATGGAGTTGTAAGTAATTTATAAATTTACTTTTAAATAACGTGACTCACTCAACTTGCTTGGTTTCTAGACCACAACATCTCCTCGTGGTTCCGTCACCGCGTATATGAAATCAATAGAACCATTGGTTAGACACATGGTAATGTCATCGACATACTTTGCTGGTGCAAGATAGTCGCTCCGAAGGATAATCTAATCCCCATGACAAGGAAAATATATGGTAGCAATGATTTTTTTAAACACCACCATCGTCCTGTAGTGCCATTGGTTATCAAATCCGTACGTGTTATCTGTATATTCAGAAGCTCGATACTCGTGTTCTTGTAGATATAAGTGCATGGGAGGACGGCGAAAAACTTCTCACGCGATGGATAAATATCAACACCCTACATAGGTGGAAGTTTGATACGTGACATACTGTAGATGTTTTGGAGGTTCTAGCGCTCGGGTGCTTTGCATAGCAATCTAGTCTCCACTGGCACCAATCCAGCGACCCTTGTTTTCAAATCCTTCATCATCCCATATTCCTGGTATATCATCATCAACTGGTACAAATGCTTCTACTGTTGGATTTTCTAGTGGCATCAGAAACTCGTTAAATGCCCTGCAATAGATTTCTTTATATCGAGGGGCATGCAAGGTGTTACACGAAGGGGAAAGTGGCTAGATAGCTTCACAGAAAAACTACTATCTGAAAGATGTAGAAACATGATGAATAAATCATTCATGCAAACAAACACACTAAGCAATAAGTTTTTGTTTGGATGAAATAAAAAGTGTAGGAATAGGAAATTTTCCTATGGTGATAGCACTGTTCACTCGTTTGGTTCAAAGGAATGGACTAAAGGACAAAACGTAGGAAATTTTCCTATGATGGATTAAAAAGATTAGGGGCCTCTTTTGATCATTGATTTTTTTAAAACGCGTGAAAAGGAAAAACACATGATTGACATGGATTGTATAGTAAATTCATGTTAGGATTTAAAATGCAAGTATTTTGTAAGAGGTGTCTTTGTATGGTGCATAGGAGACAAACACAGGAATTTTGCAGGAATATATAGAGAGTGAGCGCATTGGACTTCTCAAAGGAGAAATAAGATGAGGTTGGAGCTCATGAGATTCTTATGGAGTGGAGGGCATAGGAACTAAGAAGGCATTCCATAGGAATTTGATATCTTCAAAAAATTCCTATGGGTTAGAATCCTCCAAAATTCATATGCAATTCTTCCTATCCAACTTGGACCTTGTTTTCAAATTTCTAAGCCTGCAAAGAACAAGAATGAGGTCCCAAGAAACATAATAACATAATAAATATACTATAGCATGTGGTTTGACTTTGATTCGACCATGTTTATATGGAATCCCATGTTTTTATTCATGTAAACCAAACAACCAACCTTTTACAGAATTCTTGTGTTTATCAAACACACCAAACTTAAAATATAAGGACATCTTTGATTGGACAATACACCTTACATTACGCATAAGAACAATCCTTGTCGTTCTTGTCTTTTCAGTTTAGTATGTTCGGAGGAGAGAGGAGGGACACTGAAGCAAAATTCTTCGGCCTCTTTGGATCATAGGATTGAGAACATAGAAATGTCACAAGTTTTTCGATAAAAAACAAGAGATTGTAAACCATAGGAAAACTACCTACATGAATGGCATGTCATGATCCTACGCACATGATGGGAGTTGAGTCTCAAGCAGATGTTCTAATTCCTACGGGATTTAGGCATAGGAAACAATCTAAGGATTCAAATCCTACAAAATCATGCAAAACTGATTTTTAACTTCTTGTCACGATCTAATGGCCATGTTTGTGGGTCAGAGTGAAGTAGGGTGGGCGAATCAAATGGGAGACCAGGATCTTCAGCAATCCCTTGATGCATACCAACCATGCCATTAGCCAGGCGAGCAGTGCTCAGAAGATCGGCGTGACTGATGATGTTCCTCAGCGGTCTGTAGTGGAGGTTGTTAAATCCCATTGCCTGACTGTAGCATTCAGATATCTTATGCTTCAACGCTCCAGATGGACGAACTCTGCCGGATGTCTTTTTGGGGAAGAGAACTATAGAAGATTAGTGGGGATGCTTGGCGTTTTCTACCTTTCTACAAGGATGGAGAAGGGCTATGATTGTACACAAGCGACCGGAGCAGGAGAGGAAGACGATGAGGGGCACGTGGTTTCTCAACAAAAAAATATGGGTGTGGGTGGTTCTCCTGAGGTTGTCATATTGACTCCTCCATCCCGGTATATTAGGGCATGTGTTACGCGGAATGTTAACGTAGACCCTTATGCAAAAAGGAATAACAACAGAAAATAAGATCTATTTCTTAAACGCTCTGGACTACAATGCTAGCCTGAAGTTTGAGTGGCTATGACTTTTTTCCTATGGACATCTAGGGCATAATCGCAAGGCAAATCACACTGTGTCAGAAAAAAGTTTGAAGTGCCCGACGCAACCTTTTGCGGCGACGCTTAGGCTAATCCTGAGATCAGGTGGGTATTGTGAAATCTCATGTTTATCATTTTCTGAGGAAATCTCATATTTATCATTTTTATTGCAAGTATAATACATGAAAGGACGTCTTACGTAAATATTTTAGTTTTCTAATTTTATCTTTTTTGTTTGAATTTATACTATTTATTCTTTATTTGAATGTTATCAAAATTGTGTCAACTTTGTCGTGATGCGGTTGCACAGCAAGAAATTTTCGGTTGTTTTGGATGTACTGAATTTCTTGTTAGCTTTAAAAGATTTCTAGAAAAATATAAGAGTAACCTATCGCCCATATGTGTAGTTAAAATTTGACATAGTCGGTGGGAGTACAGGTTATATCCATGACCTCAAAGAATAGAAATAACATAGAGGTCCATACATTTAGCAAAAAGACCCCTAAAATTAAGCAAAGATAAGCAGTCTGGTCCGACTCCTTCTCTAGCGGGCAGCTGAGCCATACCCTTCGTACTAATGTAATTGCTCCACACATAAGAAAAACGCTCCTCACTTTTGAACCAGCATGCTACGGGTCGCAGGGTGTGAAATGGAACGACAAGGTAGGTCGACACATGTGTGCAATGCCATATTGTGGACGAGGGAGATATCAGTCCACCAGGGTGGGGGATGGTGATAAGGTAGTGAATGAGAGATAAAACACAATTTTTTTTGTGTGCATATATATTAAAGGTCCCGAAATTTACTATACTACTCATTGTAACCTGTACCTCATGTCAGAAACCCATCGCAGCTTTGCTCTGTCATCGCACAACCTTCAAATCCTCCTCTTCGATGCTCTCGCGATGTCTCCTATGTGCTCTCTGTCTCTTCTTGCTCCAAGATTTTTTTCAAAAGGGGGTAACTTATAGTGGCAATATTGTTCATCATTGTCAGGGCTCTAACAACTGGGGTGCCAGACCCCGACAGTTGAAAGGTCCCCCGCATGGGTACGTGCACCCTCAAGAGGTTGAAACGCCTCCGGAGGCGGCCCGTTCGAACGACCCCTCGCGAGGCCCTGCACGCGAGGATGTGACTTCTAAAGGATGCGCTAGGGAGAAGAATTCTGCTGATGTATCCCACTACACTGCAGGGCTTTGGATGCTCTACAGCGCATCTGGGGCTAGTTTGGTAACTCCACCGGGAAGCTAGCAGGCAAGGAAGATCCCGAAAAGGGGTACAACGACCCTACTCTCTCGGTTTTCCTTGCTAGAGGAAGGTCTAGCCCGCCTCCTTTTCTATAAGGATAGGACGGACGACCTCAGCATGGCAGGCCACCCCCTTTGCCGTTTTGCTGCAAGGAAGAAAGTGAGGAGTGACAGATGTAGACAATAGGTGTTAAAGGAGAGCACTTTATAGGAGTACGGAGAAGCCCTGGCGTCCAAGACCCTGTCCACCGAAAGTAGTATTATAGATCGGGATCCTGAGGAGCGGCATTTTGGTAACCCTTTCCGCCCAACAATTGGGGGAAGAGGCCCATCGCCGCTATATCAGGAGCTCTCCTCCTACATTATAACGTTCCATTCCTAAGATCTAAAACCCTAGACTTTCACCACCATTATACCCCCGCGAGGGACGCGAGCAATACAACAAAGAAGGAGTAGGCGATTTACCTCCTTCCGAGGGTCCTGAACCTGGGTAAAAAACCGGTGTCACCTCTCTTTCGTGTGCTTGCTTTGTCATTGCCACCATCACCGAAACTACATGGAACCGCGTGTTCAGACCCCTCTCGAACCAAGGGCTTGTTGGATGCTAGTTTCCTTCACTGTACAAATCTCCGACAATCATGCCAAGAGGCACCCATGTACTGCTACCAAATATGGTAACTCCAGCACGCCAGGTTCTTGCATAGCTACAAACTTGATTTTTTCAGAACTCTCTGTGGTTTTGCTGTACTAAATCCCTAGTTAGCTTAGAAATATTTTTAGAAAATTTTAAGAGCAATCTATCACATTTACTTGTAATCCTCTAGTAAAAATTTTACACGGACGGTACGAGTATATTTTACATCAAGGAATAAATAAGGGAAAATCACATCAAGGTCCATAAATTTAGCACAAAGGAACCTCAAATTAAGCAAGGAAAATATTCAGGTTCGATTCCTTTTAGAGAGAGCATTTGATCAACCATACTCTTTATACTACTTCCTCTTTGATTTGCTTTCAAAATATGCTGAAGTTTTTCGGCATGAAAATTCTTGGATATGGGATCATGAGCATAAAGTATGATGTACATATGGCCATGACCTTGGTCATTTGGCTTAAAATCCAAAGATGTTCATACTGATTGACTACTAGAATGAAGCAAGGAAAACATTTGGGTTAACTCCTTCTCTAGAGAGCAGTTGATCGAGCCATACTCTTCATACTACTTCCTCTTCTATTGTTTTTAAAATATGGCCAAACTTGGCCGTATGCAAATTCTTAGATATGAGATCATCAACATAAAGTATGATGTACATATGGTCATGTTCTTGGTCATTCTGCTTGAAATCTAGGAATGTTCATACTAATTGACAACTAAGCTTAAATTTGTTTAAATTTAACAAATTACTTTTTGATTCAAATTTTACACAGATGGTGGGAGTACATTTTACATAAAATGACTAAAAATTTAATTACATCAAGGTCCATACATTTAGCATGAATCACCCCAAAATTAAGCAAGGAAAATAGTCAGGTTCGGCTCCTTCTCGAGAGAGGAGCTGATCGAGCCATACTCTTCATACTACTTCCTGTTCGATTGTTTTGAAAATATGGCCAAATTTGATACCATGCAAATTATTGGATATGGGATAATCAACATAAGGTATGATTTAGATAATGCCATGACTTTGGTCATTCAGCTTGAAATCCAAGAATGTTAATAATCATTCTGAAAACTAAGCTTAAATTCGTTTAAATTTTACCACTTACTTATAGGTTTGAATTTTACACCGACGATGGGAGTACATTTTATATCAAGGACCTAGAAAGGGAAACTCATATAGAGGTCCATACATTTAGCAAAAAGAACCCTAAAATTAAGCATGGAAAATAGTCTGGTTTGGCTCCTTCTCGAGAGAGCACGCAGCTGATCGAGCCATACTCTTCATACTACTTCCTCTTTGATTGTTTTCAATATATGGCCAAATTCTGCGGCATTCAAATTCTTGGATATGAGATCATCAACATAAAGTGTATTATGTAGATATGACTTGCTTTAATTTAAAGAAAAACTTTATTTATTTTCATCCTGAAAATCCAAAATGTTTTTTATGTTCCAAAAACTTGTAAACTCCCATTATTAGTAGCATATTTATACACCATGCCAAGATGCACCCACCTACCAAGTATGGTATCGAGCATTACCATAATGTAATGCCATTTACCCTTGTCGTTTGGCCTGAAGCCCGAGAATGTTCATACATTAAAGGCCATATTTTGAAGCAGTTTGTTTTTTCAAAAGTTGTGAACTCTCATGATTATCATCTTTCACAGCAAGAAGTACAAGTCAGTAGATGTTGTGCGATGTTTTTATTATTATTTTCGAATAAAGGTCAAAAAAATTAGATGCATATTGAATTTTTTTCTACATGCAAATTTTTGGAAGCCTAAGTTTGTCACTTAGAAAATTGAATTTTTTTCATGTTCTTATAAATTTAAAAATATTCTTGTCCCTTAGAAAATTGGTGATCTTGATAAATTAAGTAATTTAAGTGGGCAAAGTTTAGCTATTATGAAGCTTGAAAACTCAAGGAACTTGGGAAGAGTGAGTAAGAACATGGTCCTCCACTCTATCTGAAAATAGAGTTGTGGCATTTCGAGTCAAACACTTTGTACTTTCTTTATAGACAAAACACTCAAGTCATATGGAAAATTATCATAAACTTTTTCCTGATATTTGGAAACTCCCGCTAGCAAAACGGATTAGTACAACAAGATGCGTCTAATATACCAGATCCAGGAACTCTATCATAAAATAAACATATGATGTCAACAAGGGCATGACCTAGTTAAAACCAGAGAATAATTAATAAGAGGACGCCACACAAAAATTATTATACTTTTTATTCTTTATTTGAATGTTATCAAAACCATGTCAACTTTGTCGGGATGCGGATGCACAACAAGAACTTGAATTTTTCAGAACTTTCGATGGTTTTCGATGTACTGAATTCGTTATCTTCAAAAGATTTTTGGAAAAATTAAAGAGAAATCCATCGCACATACTTGTAGTTAGAATTTGATAGGGTCTGTGGTAGTACAGTTTACATCGAAGACCTCATATAATCTAAAATTACATAGAGGTCCATTCTTTAGCACAAAGGCTCCTAAAATTAAGCAAAGAAAAGTTGTATGGTACGGCTACTTATCCAACGAGCAGCTGAGCCATACTGTACTACTTTACTTGCTTCACACACACAAAAAAACGATCCTCACTTTTGAACCAGCGTGCTACGGATTGCAGGGTATGAAATGGAATGACAAAGAAGGTCAACCACCACTATATTAGTGGCACACGGAATATTAGGTTAGTAGCACACGGGCCATGCGCCACTGTCTCCATGCCACTAATATTTTTTATCAATGGCGCATATTGATATGCGCTACGGATAGTACAAAACTCAGTGGCGCATTCCTACTAGTGCGGCACAGATATCAACTGCCCACGGATATAGGTCCTTTATCCGTGGCGTACACTTTTGTCGTGGGCTTATTTTGTGCGCCACTGATATGATTTCGATTTATTTTTTTATACACTGCTCCTGTTTTTGTACCTGTATTGTATAGGTGTTATACATGTACATGTACACACAATGAAAGTGATATAATACTTCATCACACTAATTAGAATTAAACATCGATCGAGTAGCTTGTCATCACATTACATACATATCAAGTGTTCATAAGTGAGTTCCTGAGACCGATCGAGTATCAAGTTGGTCATCACATTACATCTCAAGTGTTCCCTTAAACTATGATCAAATATAGTAGAATCACAATGACTATGAGAAGGACGGGGACCATGACCAAGTCCTTCATCAGGTTCTTCCACCTAGCTTAGTCTTACAGGTGGTTCCTCCACCTAGCTTCCGCCATTTCTCTAGTCTTGTACCCTTTGTAGTTGTTTCCACTAAACTTGTTTATGCACGTCCTCCCACTCAATGTAGACTCCAAGAACAAAACTCTTATACATCATGTACCGCTTTTCCATCTGTGTACACAAGGCAAATAGAATATTATGTAATGGAATGATGCATGTTCACAAGAACTACAAAAAAATAAAATGAACATCATGTAGATCAAGCCATTCCAACAAATATGAACTAGAGCCTCATCATACTTAGAGTGGACATAGAAAATCATAGGGATGGTGTGAGCAAGCCATGTAGGATGCAAGCAACATATGTATGTGCATATCACAAAGCTCATTCACGCCACCCCCAGAATCTCATCCGAAATCAAGGCACACCTATAGTGGATCCCTAGAATTTTAATCATCGGCCGTTGCAATAAAAATAAGAACCAAAACTATGAAGATCAAGTACTATAGGGCCTTATACTTATGTTGGAAACAAAAATCATAGGGACAGAGTGAGTGAGCCCACAATATATGTATTTGTGCATATCACAAGGCTCGCTCACACCATGCCCCATGATCACATCATCATAAATCAAGGAACACCTGTATTGGCGACCTAGCATTTTAATATTCGGACATTGCAACAAAAAAGAACCAAAACTATGAAGTTCAAGTACTATAGGAACTCATACTTATGTTGGACACAAAAATCACAGGGACAGAGTGAGCGGACCAAGTAGGATGCCCAATATATGTCCTTGTGTATATCATAAGGCTCGCTCACATCGCCACCAGGACCACATCCGAAATGAAGGAACACATGTATAGTGGCGCCCTAGCATTTTAATAATCGGCCGTTGCAACAAGAAAGAACCAAAAACATGAACAGTAAGTACTAAGGGCTTCATACTTATCTTGGACACAATAATCTCAGGGATGGGGTTAGCGAGCCAAGTAGGATGCACAATATTTGTATTTGTGCATATCACAAGGCTCGCTAACACCATCCCAAGATCACATCCAAAATGAAGGCACACCTGTATAGTGGTGGCGCCCTATCATTTTAATCATCGTCTATTGCAACAAGAAAGAACCAAAAACATGAATATGAAGTAGGTATAGAATAATTAAAAGAAACACAATTAAATACCATTGATCACGATTATATAAGTAATTCTAACGACCTTTGAAACAATACATAGAGAGCTAGGCGCATCATCGATCATAATAATTAAGTTCATCACATACGTCCATTTTCGAGCTAGGGAAGTTATTAAAAAATACAAAGATAGTTCAAAACTACAACTAGTAAATGCAAATATCAAGACTTCTGGCTCGGTGCAGGGAACGGTAGAACACCATATTTCGTCACGAGCTTCCTTTTGTCACCCAGCCCCCACGTGTGCAGACATCGTGATTGATGATTTCTAACAACTGATTCTGGATGAGAAAGACTTGTTCTATGAGATTTTCATCTGCGATGGTCGCCATATTTTTGGCCCACTTCTAGAGTTGTGATGGAAGATTAAGTAGTTGTTGATCCCGAACGAACCCACTCATGTGATGGAGGACATAGAAAGCCTCTTTTTTATTATCTGTCGGCTACTTGACGCAGGGGAAGTCTGTTACGTGGGTAAACACGTGTCTAACTTCCCTGACATGTTCCCCCTCTTGCCAAAGTAGCATCCATCTAAGGCGTGGGCGTTGAGAGCATCATCCAAAACACTCTTGATGTTTTCGTAGTATTTATTCTTTATCAAACTTCCCGAGTCAAAATATGTGGCTTGCGAATGCTTCGGGCAAATGTTGATGAGTGTGCAGTATTTGTCTCTGCGCAAAACAATTGAAACGTAAATGTATTGTAAATGAACAATGAAAATCTAAGAAAACATGATACGGGTGGGCCAGCGAATAAGTAATGTACTTACTCGGGGAAGAAAGGCACGGGAAGGTAATCCTTCTTTCTGTTATACAACATGAAGTCTTTGAGGTAATTCTGCACGAGTGATCGTTTCCCAGGGTTCAACAAGATCTTTTCACACATGTAGTAGGGGCCCGCTATTGCGATGCCCTGGGTTCTCTCCCTCTCGACCTTCATCGCCATGTTGAGCGAGTATAGGTGGAATACGGTATAGTGCAGCCGTCTAGAGTGAAGAAAATTGAAGATGTCGTAATTCTGCAGGAAGAATAGATCTGCGGGGTGTATCGACGAAGCCCTTGCCCTGTGACACCCTGACCATGAAAACGGGGTGCGGCAGATTTTTTTCTTTTAAAAGGAGACCCTCTTGATAAAGAATAGCATCATGTAGACTATGCATAGATGTATGATGGCGCCTAGTTGACGTGGGAGCTTCTTTCTTTATTCCCCGGCAACGGTGCCAGAAAACTTGTTGCCTGACAAAGAGGACTTCATTGGAAACCCCAAGAGCAAGGTGTGATGAGCACATCAGCAAGTCTTCCCTCAGTAGAGACCAAGGTTATCGAACCATAAGGAGGAAGGAAACGTGACATAGGTGTTGCTAGCAACGCGGAGACCTGCACACCACAAACTCAAGACTTTGCCCCAACGAATCAGTGAGGTTGTCAAACTCACCAGTTTGCTGTAACAAAGGATTAAACGCATGGTGTGGAAGGTAATGGTTTGTAGCAAGTAAACAAGTAACATTGGAAGATGTATCAATGGTAAAGATTGGACCGAGGTCCATAGTTCACTAGAGGTGCTCTCCTTAGATAAACACCATGGCATGAAGGGTAAACAAATTACAGAAGGGCAATTGACAGGAACTGAGCAAGGCATAACAATGCAATTACTAGTCAGAAAGATCCTATGATATTCGATTAGGCAATACAACAAGATACATAGACCGCCATCCAACTGCATCTATGACTAGAAGTCCACCTTCAGGTTGTCATCCGAACCCCCTCTAGTATTAAGTTGCAATCAACAGACAACTGCTTTAAGTGAAGTGTGTAAGGTAAACAGTCCACGTGTTCCATGAACAAGAGACCGTTGTTTTCTCTCTAGTAGCAACAACACATCTACAACCGAAGAGATTATTGTCACTTCCCTTGGAAACTAGAGGCATGAACCCACTATCGAGCATAAATACTCCCTCTTGGAGTCACTAGCAACTACTCGGCCAAGATAGCTACTAACGATGGAGAGCATGCAAGATCACAAACAACACAAACATGATAGAATCATAAAGACAAAACCATTAATCAATCCAACATAATAATCTCAATATCCATCGGGTCCCCGCAAACACAACATGCATGATTACAAATAGATTAGATCTTGATCATGAATGGAGCTCACAAGATCTATACATGAAAGCACAAAGGAGGAGATACAACCATCTAGCTACTACATGGACCCATAGTCCAAGGTGGAACTACTCACGCATCATACCGGAGAGAAGGCCTCCGGGATGATCTCCCCTCCGGCAGGCTGTCGGGAAGAACTTCAGATCCCCCCGATCTAGGGACGATGTTGGCGGTGGCTACAGACGGTTTCGTGGAGATTTGATAGGGTTCTTAGGGTTTCTGCATAGGGGGCTTCTTATAGGCGAAGGGGGAGGCCAAGGAGGCGGCCAGAGGAGCCACACCCCTCCCAGGCGCGGGCCCACCCCTGGCCGCGCCTAGGGGGTCTGGCTGCCCTGGCACGTCCCTCCGTCTCCCCTCTGGACTTCTTGTTCCCCATGGAAAGTAATTGACTTTGATGTTTTTCCTGTCCAATTCCAAGAATATTTCCTTACTAGCTTTTCTGAAACCAAAAACAGCAGAAAACAGGAAACTAGCACTCTGGCAACTTGTTAATAGGTTAGTACCAGAAAACATGTAAAAAGCACCTCAAAGTGTAGACAAAGAAAAGCAAAGTAGATACTAACAAGCATGGAACTTCAAAATTTATAGATACATTTTCGATGTATCAAGCATCCCCAAGCTTAACTCCTGCTCGTCCTCGAGTAGGTAAGTGATAAAAAGAATAATTTTTTAGGTGACATGCACCCTCACAATAAAGATCCAACCATTTGCAAGCATTTAAAGCTGGGATCAAAGAACTCTAAACATGTGCATGAAAGATGGAGTTCTAACAATAGGACATAGTAACTATGCATGCAGCATGACAAGCTACAAACAAAGATCATGAATAACATGCATTGAAAAATGTTTGTTTATTTCACATATAAAAAACATAGCATAGTGGCAATCAGCTTGTCCCTCATAGAGTAGCAAATAGATGTATAGGACACCTTCAAAGTTCACAAGGGTGACTAGAAACAACTAGCACAAGAACAAGTAATATCACAATATGCATCAATCAATAATCTTTGGAACAGTGCACACAGAATGATAACTATGCTCTCTTAATGGTGCCTAAAGGTAGAAGGTGGAGACTCAAATAATGGTGGAAGAAAGGCATTTTTGTAAAGGAAGCAGGGATTTCAAGTTTCAAAAAGAGCTTCCAAAAATTATGGTACTTGTTAGCTTTCAGCCCTCATTGCCCCTATCATAAGCATCTTGAAGTGATTAAGGTTAAAGTGAACAAATATGGAGTATATGTTTGATGAAGTATAAGTTGTCAATCTCAAGTCCCTTGAATACGAGGGACACACCTCATTCTACTCAATTTTAGTCACCTGTAAGTTCTTGTCATTGTAAGTATTTGCATATCATTGAGAACCGCCAACGAGGTACCCCTTGCACATGGTACAGGAGCTATCGCATAACCAAAATGATAAGGCAAGCAGACAATGAGCATCTCAGCAATCTTCTTATTAACCATGGGAATATGGTGCTTTTTTCTCTCTTTCCTATTTTCTCAATGTGTCTCTTTTTTATAAGAAGAATGCTTTATAGATGTCACTATGGTGATGCTGCAAGTTTCCACCATGATTAGGCATGGCTTTGGCTAGCGGCCTAGGCGTTTCTCTAACACAGGATACGAACTCCATGGACTTACAAGTTACCTCTTTATTTCACACTAGTGACATCCATAGACAAAATAGCATGATATCAACTAAGTACCAAGGACAAGTGCAATGTTGAAAACATTCCTCGTGACAAAACGTTTCTGCTAATTCCAAAGTATAAGTGCAAGCATATACAACATAGATGACACAATGGTTCAAGTATATTAGGGGCAAATAATATAAAGTGTTCCATCAAGTTTGTGAGGGATTTAATCACTAGGTTTTCACATAACAAAATAGTTTTTAATTGGAAGATAGCTGAAAACAAGAATATAGTTGGAATGGTGTAACACACCATGCATAGGAGTTTATAGTGGACACTTTGGAAAAACTTGGTTTCTTGGGAGTTGGAATCATGAGTAGAACTTACTCATACAAGTGGAGGCTAGCAAAAGACTGGGAGCAACCAACTAAGAGAGCAATAATGGCCATAATCATGCAGTGCAACAAAGCATTACTAATCAAGGCATAGAGTAGTACTACAAGTCAAGGACTAAATGATCATAGAGGCTAATAGTGACTTGTCATAGTCATAACATGGTGTGAGCATGTGCTAAGTTAACCCAAACAAAGCATTAAAGGAGAATACCACAATACTATGCTTTTGCATGCTGAAACAACGCAGAATTTATTCAAGGCACACTAAGCAATCCCAATTGTTTGGAACAAGACATGCTACACCAATAATCACTAAGCATAAGGTCAAAACAACACCTAGCATGTCATGCTAAAGTCTAAGTCACAGTCAATGCAAGCTCCTCTTGCACTTACAAGCAAGAACTTACTACTCCTTTCCAACACCAAGCAACTTATTTGCAAAACAACACAGCGAGAATGGGGGTCCAAAGTACTTTATTCAAGCAAACCAAAAAACCTAAGAAAAGCAAATGAAAACTAAGACGCTCCAAGAACAACACAACTTGGCATGAAACAATAAAAACGAAGTGTCTAGACAGACCTGAGCTTTTTATTGATGAAGAAGGGGATGCCTTGAGCATCCCCAAGCTTTGATGCTTGTACCTCTTGGATATTTCATGGGGTGACACCATGATGGCATCCCAAAGCTTGAGCTTTTGTCCATTCTTCATCTCATTGCATCATTCTCTCTCTACACCTGAAATTTTTCCTTCATACAAAACTTCACACAATCTTCATTAGCAACATTAGTTTATTCAAAAGATATTAGACCTCTGGCAAAGCTTTGGAACAGCAAGGCTTTTCAATAAAAACACAAGCTACTGTAGTAACTCCTTCAAAAAGCTCAATTTCGCAAAAAGAACCCAAAAAGGAATCAATAAGAAGCAAATGCAAATAATGGCAGAAATCTGTCAAAACAGACCAGCAGGTAGAAACCGATTTTTTCGAACATCTTCTATTGCTCAAATCAAAAAGTGTTGAAAATTTACCTAACATACTGGGGGATTTATTCTAATTTTTTTAGATCAATCCGAGTTATAGAGACTCCTCACGGATTTTTATGGTGGAGGACAGAAATCTGTTTTGGGACAGCAACTCCCCAAATCTTACTTCCCTCTGATTAGAAGTCATTCTTGGCACAAAAAGGAAACAAAAAGGATAAGAAGAGGTAATTATTGAAGTAATAACTTCCAAGACTCAAGGAAACTCTTGGGTTATCTCCCAACAAGTACTTTTCTTTAACTCCTTTAAGTTAGGCACAAGAAGTAAGAAGAATCAAGTATTTTCAAATGAAGAAGCATTAACATCAATACTTGCAAAGTCTTCAACTATGAAAGGTATCTCATCCAAATGGGTTTTGGAGGATCCCTTCTCATCTCTCTTTGGTCTACTACTTTCATCAAAAATATTTTCAGGAGCAATCCAATCAAAATTCTTTTCAAAGGCTTCATGCATTCCAACAAGCTTAAAGGGTATGGGTATCTTAAATTCTTCTCTAGGCTTAGTTTTATCAGAAATACCCACAACATCTACACTTGATCCTAGCATATTGAAACGCTCAAAGACCTTTTTGGCTTCCCTAGAAACGTCCATAAATTCTTTTGATAAAGTTTCAAGGATAAATTCTCTCTTTTCAGCATTCTTTTCTTCTTTTAGTTTTAGGAACAAGAATTGTATGAAGGGGTTAAGGCTAACAAACCTAGCCTCCAACATATGAACTAAAGAAGCTGCAGCAATCTCATAATTAGGAGAAAGCTCTGCTATAGATTTATCCTCAATGTCCTCATGCTTGCTAACATGATTAAAAAATTCTTCAATATTATATTTCCCAATTATGGAGCCACTACATATTGCAAGATCCTTCATGGCAAACTTGGGGAGCAACATGGTGAGCTAGAGCAAGGTGGCAGCTAGAGCAAGAACTAATTTTTTTGTGTTTTTGAATAAAGCAAGCAAACCAAACTAGACTATTTTCTTTGGGTTTTTTGAAAAGAGGCAAACAAAAACAAGCAAAAGAAACAAAGCAAACTAAAAACAAAGTAAAGAGAAAGTAAGTGGAGGACTCCCCTAGTGAAGACGTCCTTAGCCTCCTCGGCAACGGCGACAGAAAACTTGTTGATGGAGCCTAGTTGACGTGGGAGCTTCTTTCTTTGTTCCCCGGCAACGGCGCCAGAAAACTTGTTGCCTAACAGAGAGGACTTCCTTGGAAACCCCAAGAGCAAGGTGTGATGAGCACAACAACAAGTCTTCCCTCAGTAGAGACTGAGGTTATCGAACCAGAAGGAGGAAGGAAACATCACACAGGTGTTGCTAGCAACGCGGAGACCTGCACAACACAAACTCAAGACTTTGCCCCAACTAATCAGTGAGGTTGTCAACCTCACCGGTTTGCTGTAACAAAGGATTAAACGTATGTTGTGGAAGGTAATGGTTTGGAGCAGTAAACAAGTAACATTGGAATATGTATCAATGGTAAAGATTGGACCGGGGTCCATAGTTAACTAGAGGTGCTCTCCTTAGATAAACAACATGGCATGAAGGGCAAACAAATTACAATAGGGCAATTGACAGGAACTGATCAAGGAATAACAATGCAATTACTAGTCAGAAATATCCTATGAGATTCGATTGGGAAATACAACAAGATCCATAGACAGCCATCCAACTACATCTATGACTAGAAGTCCACCTTCAGGTTATCATCCGAATCCCCTCCAGTATTAAGTTGCAAGCAACATACAACTATTTAAGCGAAGTGTGTAAGGTAAACAGTCCATGTGTTCCATGAACAAGAGACCGTTGTTTTCTCCCTAGTAGCAACAGCACATCTACAACCGAAGAGATTATTGTCACTTCCCTTGGAAACTAGAGGCATGAACCCACTATCGAGCATAAATACTCCCTCTTAGAGTCACTAGCAACTACTCGGCCAAGATAGCTACTAACGATGGAGAGCATGAAAGATCACAAACAACACAGACATGATAGAATCATAAAGACAAAACCATTAATCAATCCAACATAATAATCTCAATATCCATCGGTTCCCCGCAAACACAACATGCATGATTACAAATAGATTAGATCTTGATCATGAACGGAGCTCACAAGATCTATACATGAAAGCACAAAGGAGGAGATACAACCATATAGCTACTACATGGACCCATAGTCCAAGGTGGAACTACTCACGCATCATACCGGAGAGAAGGCCTCCGGGATGATCTCCCCTCCGGCAGGGTGCCAGGAAGAACTTCAAATCCCCCTGACCTAGGGACGATGGTGGTGGCAGCTACAGACGGTTTCGTGGATATTTGATCGGGTGCTTAGGGTTTATGCATCGGGGGCTTCTTATAGGCGAAGGGGGAGGCCGAGGAGGCGGCTAGAGGGGACACACCCCTCCCAGGCGCGGGCCCACCCCTGGCCGCGCGTAGGAGGGTCTCGCTGCCCTGGCACGCCTCTCCGTCTCCCATCTAGACTTCTTGGTCCCCACGGAAAGTAATTGACTTTGACGTTTGTCCCGTCCAATTCCGAGAATATTTCCTTACTAGCTTTTCTAAAACCAAAAACAGAAAAGCAACCAGCAGCACTGTGGCAACTTGTTAATAGGTTAGTACCAGAAAACATGTAAAAATCACCTCAAAGTGTAGACAAAGCAAAGCAAAGTAGATACTAACAAGCATGGAACATCAAAAATTATAGATACGTTTCCGAAGTATCAATGGACTCGCCGTTATGATCATCCTCGGTTCCAGCATCTGCTTACCCGCTATATGCATTCTCCATAATACATCCTTGAGTTCATATGGCACACTATCCTAAGCCTGATAGTCTTCGCCGCCTTCGGAGCTGGATGTCTTTAAGCCTTCGGCTTCTTATTTATTTTTGACCCTTCTTCGTCTATTGAGCAGGGACCGCTAACTGTGTACTCGCCACTTGGTGTAGTGTGGTAGGGATGAAAACAAATCCATGATTGGCTTGTGGAGCATCGACGATAGCTGGAGGTGTGCGATCTTGAGAACTACCGAAGACCACACGCTGCATGAACATACTAGGACCAATAGCTAGATTATCAAGAGCATGGCAGTAGGGTCCAATAGAAGGCATGTACACTCCATCATTGGCGCCAGTGTTGAGGAATGTATAGAAATTGTCATCATCGCTATTGTCGTGTGATATATCCACTGATGGTGGTGGTGGCTGTGATGGCAGTGCGACAACCTTGCCATAGCTTATGATGGTGGCGATGACTGGTGGTGGAGGTGGTGTTGTCCTTGGAGTGGTGCCTCCCCCTCCCTGATACGAATCTAGGTCTTTGGTTATACCAAGCGACAGACATGGCATCCTCCGAGGTTCAAGTGTTCGTGGGCTCCTTCGGGTTGAATGGGGGGTCAACGTCATTGCAGCCCGGCAACACCCGATCCATGGAAACCCTGAACATGTCATCATGCATGGGATTTATTGGGGCCCTAGAAACCGTGGTTCCACGTCCCTATGGTTGAAGTGTCCAGCACCGGGGATGTCACCCCCCTCATGAGGCAGTAGCACCTCTAGAGGTGCCAGAACGACCTAGGCTGAAGGGCTTAAATTCCTTCACGAGGACAGGGGGCTATGTCACCAGAATCAAGTGGAAGCCCTACACGAGCTACAACATAGCACCACACGCAAGCATGCCCCCGGGCGCCGTTTTTGGGATCCGCCTCATCGGGTGTGGATGACATGAACCTCGCCTCACGAAGTTGTCTCCCTAGGGCCTTCAACCCCTAGACAGGCATGCCCGAGGACCCGTGAGGTCTACTACTTAAGAAGAAGGTACAAGCAGCCGCTGCCAGCTTTGTTAAGAAGGCACCTCCCCATGGCCACACACAATAAAACTCCAGGCATCACAACAAACATGCAAAAGAGGACGACCAATATAGGGGCCACATGGAAAAGTTCATCATAAGTCACGCTTACAAGAGAGAAGGATGACAAGTACTGCAGCATCGCACCTCCGTTAGTGAGAGCATGCGCCCCCATGGCGGTTGCCCCTCTCAGACCAACCTAAGGTGAGGAGGGTAATCGACACGGCACATCTAGGTGGCATACACCAAGATGGAAAAGTCTCCCCCACCAGTATACCGGAACCACGACATGAAGTCGCGACGAATGCGGTGCTCGACGAGGAAGCGATGCCAACCGCCAGAGAGGAACTTCTCACTGCATGATAAGGTGCCGACGCGTACCTCCAACCTCGCATGCCCTTCGTAGTGGCGTAGCTGCACTTCCACGGGAAGGTCGTCCATGGTCCCGAGAACGAAATGCTCAGGGAGCTTCACCCGCACGAACCAGTCTAGGTCACCAAGGACGACGATGAATTTGATCTACCTTGTATATGTTTTCTGATATGTACTTTGAATATATAATGTAAATTATGGATCATATTTGTTATATTTATGATGCACGGTTATATTTGGTATCATTTTGTATTGCATTTTCTAGTGAACAGATCTAGGAATTAGGACTATACACAGGAACTCAGCCTTATCAGGCAAGGGTGTTACACATACCTCCAACCTCGCATGCCCTTCGTAGTGGCGTAGCTGCACTTCCACGGGAAGGTCGTCCATGGTCCCGAGAACGAAATGCTCAGGGAGCTTCACCCGCACGAACCAGTCTAGGTCACCAAGGACGACGATGAATTTGATCTACCTTGTATATGTTTTCTGATATGTACTTTGAATATATAATGTAAATTATGGATCATATTTGTTATATTTATGATGCACGGTTATATTTGGTATCATTTTGTATTGCATTTTCTAGTGAACAGATCTAGGAATTAGGACTATACACAGGAACTCAGCCTTATCAGGCGAGGGTGTTACACATACCTCCAACCTCGCATGCCCTTCATAGTGGCGTAGCTGCACTTCCACGGGAAGGTCGTCCATGGTACCGAGAACGAAATGCTCAGGGAGCTTCACCCGCACGAACCAGTCTAGGTCACCAAGGACGACGATGAATTTGATCTACCTTGTATATGTTTTCTGATATGTACTTTGAATATATAATGTAAATTATGGATCATATTTGTTATATTTATGATCTTGATTATATTTGGTATCATTTTGTATTGCATTTTCTAGTGAACAGATCTAGGAATTAGGACTATACACAGGAACTCAGCCTTATCAGGCGAGGGTGTTACACATACCTTAATACCAATATGGCTACATCGATCATCATCAGTGGAACTTTAGTACAACGTCGAGCCCGAGCCATACAACCTACAGGAAGCTGACTAGGAGAAATCCTAGCTCGCATAGTCGTCAACATCACCTTCTTCTTCCACACTTCTCGAATCTAACAAAGTTAATAGCGAGGGACAATGCTAGTGAGTACTTTGAATGTACTCGCAAACCACCTTCGAATAATAGTAATAACTAGAAATGCATTTTGGCTAATGTAGTAGGAAGGCTCCAGAGGGGTTATTTTCTAAAATAGTTTCTCTTGTATATATAGCATGTCTATATCTTTGTTGAAAACTTTTGTAAAACATTTTGAAAACATTTGAATATTTTTGGAAAACACTATGATTTGGGTCACCCTATTTCATCTCCTCGGTCCTCACTCGACCCGGGTTTTCATCTTCCTTGATCCTTAAAGATCACCTAAATTCCTCGGGGGTACTTTAGACCACCCTTTTTAGAAAACTTCTTTCTTTTATGAAAACTTTTTAGAAATTAAAACCATCACTTCTCTACTGTAGTTTATCCAACCATCCATGATCGAGGACTCAACTATTCGAATAGATTTACACTCTTCAGAGGTTGTACAGTTTACCCACACCATCCGAGTACCCTTCCCTGATCCCATACAGATCGTGGGTCGAGTAATCGGTTAAAACCATCAGTATTCCACTCTGGCATAGGACCTACCCTATGAGTTATTCCTCTCAACACCGGGACGCCGGGTACCACAAACCAACTAGAGCGCTCCCACTACTTCAGGAGTGGTGCACTTTCAGTGAGAGCCTCAGAGTATCGTCAGGTCGCTCCCGAAGGCGGTTCGCATCTCCTCCAAGTGACTGTTCAATAGATGACCCTTTATTTAGACCCGACATTCGAGAGATGTGATCCCTTATAAGTAGTTAAGATGAATCCCATACCAAAGTAGACAAACGTCAAGTCAAGCCCTGTCCCATTCCAGGGTAATGTGGTTGCACAATTAAGTTGTTATATCTAAAGCTGCAAAGAAACAAGTGTGTTTTTCTAAACATATTTCTCCTTCTCCTCTTCAACAACATTTTTAAAACAAAACCTTTTTTCCTTTCTCAAACCTCTCTTGGTAGGTGAAAACTCACCAAGGTTTTCTCATAAATCATGTTCATAAACTTTCTTCGGGATCTTCCCATCCTATAGTTTTGCTTTGGCTAAAGCGGTGTCTCCAAGGGGTAGGGTGTTACACACCACTTATAATACTAGGGGCAAGTAGGTATCATCCAAGTGGTTGTACCAGTTGGTACAAATGGGAAATGTCTTGGAGGATCCAAGTCTTCACCACAAATAAAGCATCTTATAGTAAAACATTGCAGTTTGCATAAACTCATTGATAAAATATGCATATGTAAAGTAGTAGGACAAGGCTTATGAGCAAGAAGGTGGCTTGCCTGTGTTCAGCAATATGGAAATATGTCCCTTGACTTCTTCTTAGATAACCATAATACCCAATATAATAAGATGATTCCTTCTTCTCGTCGTCGAGACAATCGTAACGAACGTCGTAATGAGGCATGCATGTAAACAAACAAAACACCAAAATCAACACCAGTCATACAAACACCATTACATTATAGCAATCAAGTAAACAAGACAACATATACTTCAGTAGGATTTGAGGATTTGGTTTTGGAACCATTGGACATACTTTAATTGCATTTCTAGAATTACATTTAAGATTTAGATGCCATAATACTACGTAACTAGGGGTTTTAATACAAATTACAAGTTCTGGATGATACCAATATACAAAAAATGGTATCATCAGATGGGTATTGAATTAACAAAGCCAAAGAAGTAGTTTCACTATTTTATCAATTTTATTTAATTAGCTATGGATTTTCTAATGAAATAAACCCTAGTTTTAGATAATAAATCACTAGAAATTATCTATAGCTTCAATATATTGGTCCTCAGATGTTATTGTAGATATTTAAGTTTATTATTTTTGAGAGTTGGATTCACTTCAAGATAATTAACAGAATGCCCTTTGGAAATACCAAAGTCAGTTCTGTTGGTGATTTGAATTTTTATTAGATTTATTTTTAGAGGAAATTTTGATGTGAAACCAATGACACATGGAAGGTATTTCAAATATTTTTTTGTAGAAATTGGAATTACTATTTTTGCTGTTATAAAACTGCATATGTGATTTATCTACTGAAAATACCACATGTAGAAGAGATTAAATCCTTAAAATTCCTCATAAGATCAATAATTGTCGAACTCCTTGGTTTTGATAAGTATTGATGTACCACATCACTGAGTGTTGTAATTAGGTCAAAACTCATTTTTTGACCTAGAGAAATTTCTAAAGTCAGAAACAAAAGAATTTTGTTATTTTTTCTTCAAACAAAATATAAGTCAAGTTGGCATGGGACCAAGGTCCATGGATTGGTAAAAGGAATATCTACTATGTAACATCCCAATTTCAGGAGCCCTGATCTTTTGTCAAAAAGGCAAAAAATCAGGGGGAACAAAAAATTTCTCTTATTAAGGTTGCAATGTTTGCTCAATTTTTTCCTTGTGTTCATGCAAAATGATTGTGTAATGGATGATATAGTCCTTACCTCAACCTCAGTTGACAAAAACTAATTTTCAAAACAGATGTCTTGGCTCATCTTTAATATTTTCAAATGTTCTGGCATTCCAAACCTGAGACAAGATGACTTTGATACAACAAACTATTTCACTAGTTTCTATTTACAAAAATTATGGAGAACTATATATAATCTCCTTAGGTTTTCCAAAACCTTTCCTAAAACTCTTTTCATCCAATCTTGGTAGAAATACCAAGAGGTCCTTATCTTCATTCAAAATCACAATACCTTCAAATTACCCATGCATACCTCAAGTTAGACTTTATTGTAACCTTAGTAGTAGTTGTGTAAGTTGATATGATGAGTTACCTTGATCTATTGTCTAATGAATTGCCTTGATCTGCTGATTGCCTTGAATTGTCTAGGAAGTAGCAAGAGCCAACCTAGGAGCTCATCATTATGGATCAAATCAATGGTTGAGATCATCAATCTCAAACCAAGCATCCTAAGCTAGATCTATCTTGAGTCACCCAAGTGAATCCCTAATCTACTTACCCAGATCAATCCGGAGCTAATCTTTTGTATTAGCATCCAACTCATCAAGGACCTAATACAATCATGAGTCCACTCTACGCAACATATATCTCAATATCAACCACTTGATGAAGAGGATAAACCCTTGCCACTCTCTCAAATGTTTCCCTCTTACATACTAGTCAAAATCCAGAAGTCTGTCAAATTTGGCTTAGTCTGGAATCTTTAACTAGATTCAATCTTTTGAACTTCCCCTACTCCAACCTTTGTGCATTTTTGATAATGTACTTGAACCATCCTGTAGTACATCTTTAGTACTACCAAAGCCAACTCTTGACCCTGCCTAAACCATTCTTATACCCACTCATCCATGATAATTTTGTAGTCAAGATACTAATCTTTTCTACAAATCTTATCATCTTTCCTACTTTGGTAGAAGCTCACATCCATGTGACACCACCCATTGACAAAATCTTTTCATGATTATGATCTACTAATCAGGGTCTATCAACCCACTCATCACTTGTTTACATTGGAGGTTTGTGCTTCTTAAACCCACATGGTTTATGAGGCATCATGATGTATCTGTTATGCAACCTTAATTTCAACAAAGTTTACCATCACTTCTAGATCACCTCAAATACAAACAAGCCAAACCTTTGCTGCCATGATCATATTTATAGCATGGTATAACTATCCATATATCCCTTGTACCAAGGTGAGCCGGAGCTCACTAATCCAACCATGTTTAGGTGGCATAAAAATATCAAAACCCTAGATTCCCCAAAAACCTGGTTCCTTCCAATTTCACCAAAATCCTTCAAACCCAAGTGGAAAATGATGTATAAATCAAGTTTACATCATCTAACTTGGAGATAATAATTCACCAAATAATTCCCATGATAATTTGGATCCTAAAACTATTCAATTCCACTTTTGGCAAAACCCTAGAAACTTTGCCTATAAAGGCAAGTTTGTTTTTCTCGAAATCACTTTGCCAACTAAAAGCACATATGAGTTCTATATATCATACCGTACCTTCCCATCTCAAAAATAAATATTTTTGAGATTCTTTATGATTTCTTTTTGCCCTTTTTCATAAATGGTAAAAACAAGAAATAATAACTTAAAAAATACTTTCTCTTATAAATAAATTCCAATAAAATTACCCAATGTGTGATATGATATTTAGAACCATTTCACACCAAAAACCTATCTTTTATAATGTGAATATAACACATTAGCTCCTATAAACCATTTTTGCACTTTGTGAATAAATGAGATTAAAAGGACTTATAATCTTCAGAAAAATCCCAAATAAATCTTGGAGAGATACTTTGACTCCCTCTACACACCAGTACCATTTCCCTACCTTTCCCAATGCAAAATTTGCAACTTCCTTCACATAACTCATTTTGATCAATCTTGGCATTATCCATCCAACCATGATCCAAATACTTCCAACCCTCACTAAGTATGGTCAATCAAAATTCCCCAGCACACCACCTCACCTCCTGGTCATGCTAAACTATAGCATGCCACTGTAGCACCCTCCCATTTGTCTCTTATGCTTGTATGAAGTGGAGACATAGATCCCACCTCTATCCTCCTTGCCCATTAAACATTGCAACAGCCTCCCCTCTCTCATCCCTGCCTACACCACGACCAGAAATCCCCAGCCCACAGGTAGGCCAGCCCTGGTTTCCATCCCCCATTTTTGCTCTCCATGGACATAGTCCATTATGGGCCCTCTCCTCTCGGTTTAAATATCCCCAAGCGACCCCAGCACCTCCCCTTGCTGCTCATTTGCTTCCTCCCCACCTCACCTACCCCCCAGAGCTTCCCCCTCACTCTCCCATGCTCTACATCAACCTAGAGGCAAAGAAGAAGCCCTCTTAGCCTCCTCAAAGAAATGGTCATGGTGCTCTCGTCCACGCTTCTCCCTTGATGCATGTCACCATGACAAGGTCCCCTCTTCGCCCTCTATCTAGCGATGCTCTTGTTTTGGTCCAGGACCTCCTCTACATGCCTCCCCACCGAGCACCAACGAGCTCTACTCCGGTGATCTCGTGCGAGCCTAGCCCAGACATCGAACTTCCTCCCACCGCCCATCCACAATCTCAGCATCGCATGCCGCCTCGATTCCTCGTATCCCCGACCGTCAACAAGCCTCCGACGAGCCTCACCGTGCCTCCTCTGGCCATGCTAGGGTTTCCACCAGCTGACCGCGTCGCGCAAGAGTCGACGATGCGTGGTCGTCTGTCCTATTTAGATTGGACGGCTGGCGCGCCCGATATCCCTTCGGCGAGGTGGGCCATGGGCCAACGGGCACACCCCCGTGGCTCCCATCTCTCTCCCGCGTGCACTGTGTTGCCCTGCTGGGACGGCCTCGCTCTCCACGGCCTAGTCCGCCCAAGTCTGATCCGCGTCTCCCTCCCCCTTTTTCTTTTATAAATCTAATTTCAGATCTACAAACTAGCATGTTTGATTTAATTTAAAATGAAAATAGAAATCACCATATTATGCCCAGATGTAATTTTTCCTACATACCTCTAGATTTTACCTAACTCCTAGTACACTTGGTTAACTCTTCTGATGCCTAGTTTAAACATATTAAATAAAATGCCAGCAACTACCTAAAACACTCCTTAACTCCTACTAGAGGTTTTACATCCCCAATTCAACCAAACCCACTTGGCGCTGCAAGATATTTCTTACACCTTGCATGTGGCTCTCAAAGCACCCTATTTTGTTTCCTAGATTGTCGATTGACAAAATAACAAAACCATAGATGTTTTTTACCTAATTCCATTTCCCAGTATACACTAACTATACCCTTCAAACCCCAGGAGTCCAATATTTATTGATCCCTTCTAGTTTTTTAGTGAATTAAACATTTTAGTGCATATTTTGTTCACTAATAAATTCACCACTTTAGTCCTGATTGTCGAAGAAGGGTGATTCCAATTTCTACAGAAAGGTATTCCAAAGACCTAAAATGTGTCTTTGGAGTCGCACCAATAGCCCTTATAGATTTAATCTAGTGAAAAAGACAAATATCATCCATTACTTGATTCAGTCCACCAAACACTATTTAACCATCCAAGGAAATAATTTTTGGAGCTCCAGAACCATTCCGGTTAATTATTTCGTAAAACTAGAGTTTTATTCACTAGAAAATCCATTATAAATCAATGGTAATTGATAATATAGTGAAACCACTTTTGTTCGATTCATTTTATCAATACCTATCTGGTGGTAACATTTTGGCACAATGTTAACATACAGAACTTGGGCTTTCTCTAAAACCCCCTTATCTAGGTAGTTTCGGACTATAAATCTTAATAGAAAATCCACAAATTCAACCAAAGCATTTCCTTTGTATCCACAACCAAATCCTCAACACCTACTGGTTTATAAACTTGTATTTTCCTTTTCTTGATGTATGTATTAATTCTTGTATGCCTTGTATTGATTGTGGTATTGTTTCTTTGCATGTATGCTCGATAACGGCGATGGCTGCGATTGTGTGACGCCGAGATGAAGGAAGCATCGGGTTATTCTTATTATTTTTATCGGTATTTCGGGTTTTCTCAAGAAGTCCAGGGACATATTTCCATATTGCTGATCATGAGGCAAGCCACCTTCTTCCTCATAAGCCCTTGTCCTACCGTTTTACTTATGCATGTTTTATCTACTGTTTATGAAACTGAATTGTTTTACTTATGATGATTTTATATCTGGTAGTGGCTTGGCTTCTCTATCTAATACCATTTCTACTACTAAGTACAACCCCCTTGATGACACCTATTTGCCCCTAGTATGGTAGATGGTGTTTTAACACCATAACCCCTTGGAGACCCTGTTTTAGACTCAACAAAAGTATAGTATGGGAAGACCCCAGGAAATTGTTTATAAAATGTTTTATGAGAAAACCTTGGAGAGGTTTGACCTGCCAAGAGATGTTGAGAAATTAAAAAGGTTTTTGTTTTACAAAAATGATGGATGGAGAATGGAGGAAAAAGGTTTATGAAAACACACCCTGTTCTTTGCATCTTAAGCTATAACAAATTTACCCGTGCAACCACATTACTCTAGAATGGGATAGGGTTGGATTTGAAGTTTGTTTACTCTGGTATAAGCGGCCTCGCAACTAGTACAGGGTCATATAAATCCCTAGAGGGTGGGACTTCTCCACAAACACGGTCCATGTAAAACATCAAACAGGAGAAGGAACTAAGGGTCAATGGGCCTCCGCGCATTACTATGAGCCCCTCATTGAAAGCGCACACTCGTCACAGTGCAAAAAGCACTCTGGTTGGCTTGTGAACTATATAGGGCATCCCGGTGTTAAGAGGAACAACACTCATAGGTAGGCACTTATATTGGAGTAGGCATCCAGAGAGTCTTGACTGGTTACTCGACCCACAATCGGTGTAGATCAGGGCAGTGTAATCGGATGATGTGGGTAAAGTGTACAACCTCTACAGAGTGTAAATCTATTCGAATCGCCGTGTTCGCGGTTAAGTACGGATTGGAAAAACTACTGTAGAGCGGTGGCTTTCAGAAAAGCGGTGGATTGATTTCAAAAAAAGGACTTCAGAAAAGCATGGCTTTAGAAATGTTTTGACCATGGGATGGTCGGAAAGGAAGGAAATGAGTTTTGGTCATGAGATGACCGGGAAGGAAAAAAATGGGTTACCCAATCCTAGTGTTTTCCAAAACTTTTCAAAAAGGTTTCCAAAAATGATTTACAAAAGTTTGTCAACAAAGATATAGAGACATGTTATATCTATCGAGAAACTATTTTATAAAAGAACCCCCTTATGAAGCTCTCCTACTGCCACAGCCATATTGCATATCTTTTTATTATTGTTCTTATAAGGTGGTTTGAGAGTACATTCAAAGTACTCACCAGCATTCTCCCTGGCTATTTACTTGGCCAGACTTTCAGATGATCGAGAGAAACACTAGAGATGCCGACGTCTATGTGAGCTAGGACGTCTTCCTGGTCAGTTGCCTGTAGGTTAAGGCATGACATGGGCTCTGCGATTGAATACTTCCGATATTGATGTTGTATCGCCATAATGTCTCTATGGTATGTACTTGTATTTGTTAATCATGGATGTTGTAATGATACTTGTCGGTAATGCCCACGGCTTACTGATCATGGGAACATGAATTTCATGCATAAAGGGGATTCTCGGACTGTAAATCCAGGGTCCCACATACTAGGTAAAACTTGTTTCACTCAATTTGGATCTATATAACTTATTAGGGATTTAAAGATTGTAAAAGATACTATTTACTAGATTAAATACCAGAAAATAGGGAAGATTACTTTGGGTAAGGTACAATTTCTGCATTTTTGAAAAAACATGTGGGAACATGTAGGAATTTGGATCTGGCCAAAATAATGTGATTCCCATTTTGATCTTGAATTTCTCTAAACAGTTATAAAAATGGGATGGAAAATAAAATGATAAAAAGAAGAAAAGGGAGAAGGAGAATTTGGGTCGTAGTGCGGCGGACTGGATGGGCCATCCCAAGAGCTGGTGCATCCACAAGTAGGACCCATGCTCAAATCCTGCAAGGGCCGGGCCTACTGGTTAGCCTCCACGGCGAGGTGAAGGGGTATCAGGCGCCGTCGACTGCTAGATCTAGTCTGGATCGATAGCCATGGCCTTCTTCTACCTCACTCTCTGGCCAGCAGGGCAAAAACCCTAGCAAGGGGTATAGAGAGGCAAGGCGCTCACCTTGGTCGCTAGGAGATGATGAGAAGGGTGCAGGGCAATGCGGATGTCAACGGAAAGTCTACTGATGGGAGGCATGGGGTGGTTTGGGCCCGGGAGCGAGCTTGTGAAAATGCAACCACGTCGGCCTCTTCGGAGCTTCGTTTCGATGGTGATATAGATAGTCCTAGGAAAGGAGCAGAGCAGGATTAGATACAGCAAGGCCATGGGATCTCAACAAGCTTTCATGCAGAGGTAGGGGAGTAGAGAAGAGGTTATGAGGACATCCCTATACTTACACCTACCCCAGTTACGACTGATGATGTTCCAGCTGCTACTAACAAGGATAAGTCCAATGAGGATAGAATTGGACCAATTACAAGAGCTCGTGCTAAGCTACTAGAACAATAGGTGAATTTGTTTCTTAATGAGCCTGATATTTTACTTAATGATAATTTTATACTGCCTAAGTCTTTGTGTTATTGTATGATCAGGTATAAAGTGGTAGGACATGAAATGGCCTTTGTCTCCCTCTCAAACAAACACAAAGGAAAAAAGTTAGGGTTTGGGCACTATAGACCTATAGTGCCATGACCATAGAGGTTGTGTTCTAGTGCTGGAGAGATTTGTTGGACAAGCTTTGATGATTGTTGAGTGGGTTTTATATCATGATTTTGTAGAGTGCTGAAATTTGTCATATTGATGATTATGAAGGTTCTTATTGATTTTTTATTATGGAAATATGAGGCAATGGTACTAGTAGATAGATATGGTTATGGCACATCTACAAGAATTATTTGAGAATTTTCTGAATAATATAGATGCTCATTATAACAATGATTAAAAAGGTGTTGAAATGGTTTTCAAGATGTGATTTGAGATTTTTTTAATTAAACGGGTGGGTTTTTTTTGGTTTGAGAAGGCCCTAAATACCGTTTGACACATTGGATAATTTTCTCAGAATTTATAGAGAAGGAAAAGTATTTAAACCATTTATTTTTTCATTTCTGCCATTTAAGAAAATAGGCATAAATAAATAATAACAATCTTCAAAAATATTTATCTTTGAAGTGGTAATATAGGGTATAATATATAGGCCTCAATTGTGCCTTAAGTTGGCAAAGTGTTTTTCATAAAAACAAACTTTCATTTATAGGAGGAGTTTTGAAGATTTCGTAAAAGAAAGGAAATAAATAGTTTTAACACCATTTATGACACCTATTTGCCCCTAGATAATCATTGTTATAGGACACCATTTGACACCATTTATGGAAATATGATGGGTAAAAGAAAGGAAATAAAAGTTTTGGGACCAAAATAATTATGAAAAATATTTGATAAAATTTTATATCCAAGGTATATGATGTTCACTTAGTGTATCCATAATTTTCAACCTTGTGTTTTGAACATCAAACTTTATTTTGGAAGAAAACAAGAAATGAGGAATCTAGAGTTAGAATATTTTGTATACCATCAAAACCTTGTTGGATTAAGGAGCTCAAAGCTCCCCTTGGGTCATGGGCTAGATGGATTGATAGATCAAGTGTTGTATATGAGCATGGTACAAAGAGTTAATCTTGATCATGCTAAGGGTTTCTAGAATTGTTGCCAAACTTTGTTGAAAATAAGGATGCCAAAATAGATTATCATTTAGCCTCCAGAACCATGTGGGTTTAAGAAGCACAGAGCACTAATGGGAAAAAGGGAAGTGTTGGTTGATAAACCATGTTTATTTGATAACAACCATGCCAGGAGTTGGTCAAAATAAGATGTCATGGAGATGTGAGCTTAAGTAGGCATGATGATCAGAGTTATAGAAAAGATTATTTTCTTGCCTGCAAAACCATCAAGAACAAGTGGGTGAAAGTATGATCTAGGCAATGGAAAGAGTGGAATTTGAAAGTACTTAGGATGGTTTACAAGATGGTTCAAGTGCATTTCCAAAAATGCATAAGGGTTGAGAAAGGGAGGGACTCAAAGATGTGATGTTGATAATAGTTCTAGACTTGGTCATTTTTGGCAGATTTGGAGTTTTTTACTAGGACTTTGGAGGAGATGATTTTTATAAGATGCAAGATTCCAAACTCATCATCAATTGGGTGTTGTTTAATTTTATATTTAGTAGAGAGGATCCATGCTTCAATTTGGTCTCCATTGACTTGTAAGTTATTAGAAGGGATTAACTCATGATTGAGTTGGTTAAGGGGAATAGAGAGTCACCTCACTGACTAAGGAGAGATCAAGCTTGGTACACTTGGTTAATATTTGCATTCCCTAACCTAGTTGGTTCCTAGGGGTTGAGCTCCTAGAGTAGCTCAGTCTAGTTTTTACGCAAACAAGTCATCAACACACAATAGATCAAAGCAACTCATCTTAGCAAGTAGATCAAGGAAATTCATCTTACCAACATCTTAAATCTATTAATAAGGGTACCATCAAGCTTAGCTTGAGGTAGGGATGGATAGTTTGAAAATGTTGTGTTTTGAAGTAAGATAAGAATCTCTTGGTACTTCTACCAAGAGTAGAGTCCAAAAGGTTTTATTAAAGGTGTTTGAAAACCTAGATGTAAGAGTAGTTGCAAGTTATGTCTTCAAAACATAAGGAGATTATATCTTATAGATATCCATACTTTTTCTTAAATATAAACTAAGAAATAATTGTTGTTGAAAGGGCATCTTGGCTCAGGTTTTGGAATGCCAAAACATTTGAGAATCTGTAAAACAAGCCAAGACATCTCTTTGGTTAAATAGCTTTTGTCAACTGAGGTTGAGGTAAGGAATGTATCATCTACTACACAATAAGATGAATAAGCACAAACAAACAAGCAAGCCAAAAATGCACCACTTAACATGAATAAGTTTTTGTTCCCCCTGATTTTTGCATTCTGGACAACAACTCAGTGTTGATAAAATTGGGATGTTACAGTTAACATTATATGTTGTTTGATTCTTTTCAAATCAAAGTCGATTTTTTATACATGCAAATTATTAGAAAGAAGTTGAATCTTAAAAAATGGTGGTTTTCGATATATTGAATGCACTGGTGGGTATGTTCAAAAGATATTTGTTGAACACTGAGAGCAATATTCTACCACTTATACTTTTTGGTTCAAATTTTACCTAACATTGGAAAATCAGCTTAAATTCATTTACATGGGCAAAGTTATATAGGTAGCTTAAGAACTCATAAAACTTGGTAATCATAAGTGAAACATGGTCCAAACTTTTCCTAGGAACTGGGCTTGTGTGGTATTTTGATCCATGCATATTCTCCATGCTTGCTTTAATTTATAGGAAAAAATTAATTATTTTCATTAAAAAATCCAAAATGTTTTTTTGTTCCTAAAACTTCAAAACTCCCATTATCGGCAACATTTTTGTTCACCATGACAAGATGCACCCATCTACCAAATATGGGATCGAACATTACCACAAAATATGGCCATTTACCATTGTCATTCGTCCTGAATCCCGAGAATGTTCATACATGGCATGCCATATTTTGTAGTATTTTGAAGTAGTTTCTTTTCAAAAAGTTGTGAATGCTCATCTTTCAGGGAAACAAGTACAAGTTAGAGGACGTCATGCGATGTTTTTCATTTATTTTTTTATTGTTTTCAAGTGAATGTAAAAAAATTCTACATGCAAGTATAAAATTACATAGAGGTCCATAAATTTAGCCCAAAGGGTCATAAAATTAAGCAAGGAAAATCAGTCAGATACGCCTCCTACTTGAGCGTGCAGCTGATCCATACCCTTCATCCTATTGTACTTGCTTCACCCAAAAAAAGATCCTCGCTTTCGAACCAGCATGCTGTCGGTGTGCTTGGTGCTTCCTGTTCGCAGGGTGTGAAATGGATTGAGAATGGAGTACTACGGAGTACTAGTACGAAAGCTGGTCAGGTCATAATGAACTGCATCGAATGAGATAGGACATACTGCATACTGTAATACTGTAGTATAAACAATCTCTTGTCCACCACTATCTCTTGAATAACCTTCCCTCCGAATGTTTGAGAAGGAAGTGAAAATTTTGAAACAGAGAAAGTTTGAAATTCTAATTAATACAGAAGTATACTACTTTTTGCTGCCAAGCCCCAAAATGGTTTATTTTTATGCACACCAACGCAGGACGCAACTGATTAAACATGCTAGATACTGACATGGAGTCGTCGACACAAGGCAGGTCGACACACGTGCTCAGCGCCACATTTTGGATGAGGGAGAGATCAACTAACCTAGGTGTGGGGATGGTGATGAGGAAGTGAAGGAGAGAGAAAACACAATTTGTTTTGCATGCATATATAATAGTACTACTAATCTGTGCTGGTAGTTCTAGTAGTTGACTGTACCCTATACCCCGTGTGAGGAAACCATCAGAGCTTTCCTCTAATATTGTGTCGCCTTCAAATCCTCCTCTTCGCTTCTCTCTCGAGATGCCTCCTCTTTGATCATTGTCTCTCTTCTCGTCTTTGGTTTTTTTCTACATAAAATACATATTCTTCCTACTTGCTTTACTTAAAATATACTCCTACCACTTGGAATTTTTTCTTTTGCTAATAGTTGGAAACTCCGAGTGGAAACATTGTTTACCATGACAAGATTCACGCATATACTCCCAAATATACGAACATCATGAACTGGGTGAGTACATATTAAATCAAGAACCTAAAAAGAGGAAATTACATCGAGGTCCATACATCTAGCATGAAGCACCATAAAATTAAGCAAGGAAAACAATCCGCTAGCTCCTTATCGACAAAGCAGCTCATCCAGCCATACTCTTCATACAACTTCCTCTTTGATTGTTTTAAAAATATGGGTAAATTTGGTGGCATGCGAATTCTTGGATATGGGAACATCATCAACATAAAGTATGATGTACATATGGCCGTGACCTTGCTTGTTCAGCTTGAAATCCAAAAATGTTCATATTGTTGACAACTAAAATTAAATTTGTTTAGATTTTACCACATACTTTTAGGTTCAAATTTTACATGGACCAGGTGAGTACATTTTACATCAACGTCCTAGAACAAGGGAAAATTACATCGAGGTCCATACATCTAGCACGAATCACCATAAAATTCGGAAAGGAAAAAATATTGGTTGGCTCCTTCTCGAGAAAGTAGCTCATCGAGTCATATTCTTTATACTACTTCCTCTTTGATAATTTTCAAAATATGGCCAAATTTTATGGCATCCAAATTCTTGGATATGGGATCTTCATCGACATAAAGTTTGATGTACAAAGGGCCATGAACTTGGTCGTTCGGCTCGAAATCCAAAAATGTTCATACTCGTTGACAACTAAGATTAAATTATTTTAGATTTTCCCACTAACTTTTAGGTTAAAATTTTACACAAGATGATGGGAGTACATTTTACATCAAGGGCCTAAAAAGAGAAAATTGCATCGAGGTACATACATTTAGCACAAAGGGCCTTAAAATTAAGAAAGGAAAATAGTCGAGTTTGGCTCCTTCTCGAGAGAGTAGCGGATCGATCCATACGCTTCATACTACTTCCTCTTCGATTGTTTTTAAACTATGGAAAAATTTGGTGGCATGCAAATTCTTGGATATGGGATCATCATTGACATAAAGTAGGATATACAAATGGCCATGACCTTGGTCGTTTGGCTTGAAATTCAAAAATGTTCATACTCGTTAACAACTAAGCATTTATTTTAAATTTTACCACTTAATTTAGGTTCAAATTTTACATGGAATGAGTGAGTACATTTTACATCAATGACCTAAAACAAGGGAAAAATTACATCAAGGTCGGTACCTCTAGAACGAAGCACCATAAAATTAAGTAAGGAAAACAGACAGGTCGGTTACTTCTCGATAAAGCACCTCATCAAACCATACTCTTCATACTACTTCCTCTTCGATTGTTTTTATAACATCCCAATTTCAACAACCCCGATTTGCTGTCAAAAGGGCAAATATCAGGGGGAACAAAAACTTTTTCTTAATTGTTGCACTGTTTGCTTACTTGTTGCTTGTGTTCATATATCTGATTGTGTATTAGATAATGTACTTCTCACCCCAACCTCAATTGAAAAAACTATTTGTTAAAAGAGAGGTCTTGGCTCATCTTCCATATTCTCAAATGTTCTGAGATTTTAAACTTGAGCCAAGATGACTGCCACAGCAAAATGTTTTACTAGTCCTATTAACAAAACTATGGAGAACTATATATAATCTCCTTATGTTTTCAAGACAGAACTTACAACTACTCTTACATCTAGGTTTCCTAAAACCTTTCCTAAAATCTTCTCATTCCAATCTACGCATTACTATGAGCCCCTCATTGAAAGAGCACACTCGATGCAGTGGAAAAAGAGTTTCAGTTGGCTTGTGAACTATATAGGATGTACCGGTGTTGAGGGGAACAAATCTCATAGGGTAGGCACTTATATTGGAGTAGGCATGCAGAGAGTCTTAACCGGTTACTTGACCCATGATCTATGTATACCAGGGCAAGGTACCCGGATGGTGTGGGTAAAGTGCACAACCTCTGTAGAGTGTAAATCTAGTCGGATAGCCGAGTCCTCGGTCATGAACAGTTCGAATGGTTTCTATAGAGGGGTGATGGTTTTGATTTCCAAAAGGACTTCGGAAAAGCAATGGCTTGGAAATGTTTTGACCATGGGATGGTCGGAAAGGAAGGAAAGCAGTTTGGTCATGGGGTGATTGGAAAGAAGAACAAATGGGTGACCCAATCCTAGTGTTTTTCCTAAAAAATTTCAAAAAGGTTTACAAAATGTTTTACAAAAGTTTTCAACAAAGATATAGACATGCTATATCTACAAGATAAACTAGTTTATGAAAGAACCTCTTATGGAGCCCTCCTACTACCACAGCCATATTGCATACCCTTTATTAGTTGTTCTTTTAAGGTGGTTTGCGAGTACATTAAAAGTACTCACCAGCAATGTCCCTGGCTATTTACTTGGCTAGAATTTCAGAAGCACGATGAACTGTAACATCTCAAAAATATTAAACTTAGATCATCAAAATTAGGGTTAACAAAAACTTTTCCAATTAAAAATATGAAAGCATTCATATGTGTATATATTAAAATCTGGATTCTTTTGAATTGCCATGGTTCTGTGTTTCTTTGCTTGTAAAATGATTCTTAGTTGAAGTAAACATCATCTAAACAATCCCCAACTTTTTCCCAAAGACAAACAAGTCAAAATAAACAAATTAGGTGAATGGTCACTTTGGCCAAATTAACTCCCATGCCTACTTTGGCTATCTCTAACTTGTAGAACTTAACATAAACACATATGGATCTTTGCACCCCTTGATAGTACTCATAATAAGGTACCAAGGCCCACTTTGTGATCATCCAAAAACATTCAAATGCTTAGTTTAAATGACGGTTTAAAATTGAATCTATTTCATATGGGAAGGTACCACTATTTCAAAAACCACTCAAACAAGCTCAATTTTTAAAACCCAAGCATACGCAGAACCCTCAATACATGCCTAGCACACCCACCAAAAATCTTTTCAAAATTCAAAACTTAAGTTCATGCGGTCATTTCATCAAATAGTTTGCAGATTCAAATCAACAAAATCAAAAACACTATGTTGAGTAGTGTTTTGGGCCAACCTTGTTCCCTCTCTGGTTACAAATAGCCTTAGTAGATCATCTAGCAACCTTAACTAAGCTCTAGCACCACTGTGAGCTTGCCAATGCCATCAATGGTGAGCAGGCCGAGAGCACACATGTCACCCCAGTGTGGACAGTAAGCTAGGAGAAGAACTAGCCGTGCCAACCTTGTCTAGCATGTAGCCCATGCCTCACCGCCCCCTCTCGACCAGCCCTAGCTCGGAGACAGCAACCAAAACCGCCAGGAACGCCACGCTCGTGCCGCTGTTGACCATGCAGACGCGCACCACAGAGCACACACCGTTCCCACGCAACCCGACCACCTCGAGCCCTCGCCGCCCGCCAACATGCACCCCACTATCCCAGGAGACCACCAGACATGATCGTTTCACCGCCCGTACCCCGTAGCCACCGCTCGCTGCGGAGTTCGCCGCCTCTGCCTCGCAGAGCACCGCGTGTTCCCGACCATATGCCACTGCCCAAACACGCGCATTTAAGCTCTAGAGCATCGCCAGGAGACCGCCCGTCGATCGCCAACCTCGGCCATGCCCCTAGCCACCCGTAGCCATGTCGCCACCGTCGCCTGCCCATCCCTCTCGATCTCGCCGTCGAGCCTATAAAAGGAGACGACCCCGCTCGATTTCTTCACACCATCTCACTCCCCTCACCTCACTGATCATTCCATCCCTTAGCCGGAGCACGAGGAGCAGCAGTTCGCCGGAATTGCGTCGAAGCAGGACGCCACTGGAGAAGAAGGGAGCCGTTGATTTCGACCACCCCCGGAGCTGCCGCGACCGCCCCTGAGTTCACCGTCGTTGACTTTATCGTTTTCCTGCCTCGTCGTCGTCACTAGAGCCCCGGTATGCCCCCTATGCACCCCCACCAAGCCGCTAGGGTTCAAGCTCGCCGGTGACATGTTCATCGTCGACGACGACCCTTAGCCGTCGATCTTCATTCTAATCCAACAAACCACATCGCCTCGTACCGCTTCGCGTTTTATGAGCCAGCGACGGTAGACCCCCACTGTCGATTGCGCCCAGCTGGAGTGACACTGGGCCGGCCCAATAACCGTTTCCGCGCAGCCCACTCGTTTGAATTTAGCTTTTTCTATTTATATTCAAACTTAGTTCTATACCCAGTTTCAAAAATCAACCCAGCTCGATTCAGTGAACCAAATTGAATGAAACCAATTTTGTTAGAAAGGTATTGAAATGCTTAATCCAAGCCCATTGGATTCAAATCATTTGGATCTATAGATCAACCTTGGTAAAAATAATAAGTCAGAAGCTTTTCTGTATTCAAACATTTTTCAGTTTTCAACCATAATAGCTTTTGAGTTGATTTCAACTCTCAAAAATCACATTTAATCCGAGGAGACCTTCAACCACTGCTCTGCACAAGGCAAGCCTAAAACTACTAGTTGATTGAGCAAGCTATTAACCTTGCAAGCTAACACTAGCAATTATGAAAGTTAGATAACCTATGCAATGCATTAAGCATGCTTGGTTAGACATATGTGATGATACCCCCTCCTAGTTTTACTTGCAAGCTTTCTACTTTATTTCTTTATCAAAGCTATTACTTAGAGTCTACTTAAGTGACTTGTAGATTCTAGGAAGATAATTGAAGGTTGCATAAAGAGCATTAAATTTGGCCTAAGCTAGATAATCTTGATGTCACCCTAAGGCATGAGATTGAACTTAGTTAAACTCCACTTGTTTACCACCCCTCATTAGTACTCACCCCCACTTGTATATGCTAGTGCTAAGCATAAAACTTGATCAACTTTAGATGGGAATACTTGGTGGAAAATGTTTATGAAAACCTTAGAATGATGAGTCATTCTACTAACATGTTTTGACATGTGTTTCCGAACACCAGATGATTTTGATCATGAAAATGTTGAGGCAGGAGCCTTAGCCCTTTATAAAACTGATGGTTGTCTGGATGCGGTACCATTCCAATTTTACCGTACAACCACAATACCCGAAAATTGGGTAGGGCTTGACTGGAAACTTATATACCTTAGTATGGGTTCCCTCACGGCCAAGGTCTGAGCTGAGGCTACCTTGTGAAGATTTTCCACCTGTGTAGTACCCAAGATGACAGTTGGTCATGGTTGGGAGGCCAAACTAACAGGAGAGGTGCTTATACGAGGACTTGGAATTGAAAGGTTAGGATTGATTATCCGCATACCGAGTATGGTGAATTCTGGATTTGTTCCTGACGGATGTATTGAATGTTGTGGTGAAAGTGTACAATCTCTGCAGAGTGTCAAACTATTCAAATAGCCGCGTCCATGATTATGGACGATTAGATGGCCATCTTTGTTCCCCCGTCAGATGTTTTCAAAATGACTTGTGAAATGAATTGAGATTTTGACTTGACCACAACAGAGTTGTGATATGAAATATAAGTTCCCTCTTAGGTTTTATAAAATTTTAACTAGCTTTTCTTGCTTCTAAACTTAGTAGAGGTAAATCTGGCTTTTTGAAAAACAACCCTAGAGCTTAGTGTCCTATTACCAAAACCCCCTTCACTTGTTAGTAGTAGTTTGCGAGTACTTAAAGAGTACTCATGGCTTTGTCCCTGGCTATTCCCATGGCCAGACTATGAAGAGGAGTACCAGGACGAAGGACCCCAGGAAGGTTACGACAACTAGGATCATCTCCCATCGTCCGCATTGCCTGTGACCCCGAAGATGGAGCTTCGCCTACGCTACCGTTATTATTACATATTTCCGCTGCTTGAGTTGTACTAAGAACTGGATCTTGAGATCCTTATTTATGTAAGACCTTATGTATGGTTTGTAATAGATGATGTACTGTGATATCCAATTATGTTATGTCTCGCAAAAATGGTAATCCTGGGATTGCGATGTATGGCATAACAGGAATCTGGGATTAAAAATCCGGGTGTTGACAGGAACGATGGAGATTGTAGACGTTTATGTGAGCTAGGCCATCTTCCCAGTCAGTTTCCTGTAGGTTAAGGCTTAACATGGGCTCTGCGAATGAAGACTTCCGCTATTGATGATTGTAATCACCATAGTAGCAATGATGTAAGTGTTGTACTCGTTACTTTATGGATGTTGTAATGATACTCGTCGGTTATGCTCACGGCTCAGTGATCATGGGAATGTGAAATGCAGGCATAACGGGTATTCTTGGACCATAAATCTGGGGTCCCATAGACTTGGTATCAGATCCATCATAATTGTAGGAGACCTTAGTTAGCATGGACGTTAGACAGGACAATCCCTATTTCTTAAAGCACTGGCTTTCGAAAATTAGTTTCTCAAAGGCTTTTCGAAAGAATTCTTACCTTATCTTCTTTGACTTAAACTTTTGAAACGGGCTTACTCTATCCCTCGTCTACCTTCAAATGTTCCTTTTTCAAAATTAAGTCTGACTTGGAAACCATGAAGACGAAGGTACCTAGATCAAGAGACATAGAGACAAGCAAACCAAGGGAGCTACCAACAACAAAAGACACTACAAGATCGCCCTACCAACATAGTCCTTCATCGTCTCAAGGGATCAAGAACGGCATCAACGACCCTAGATGGCAAGACCGAAGTAAAGACCCCCGTGACGTCCGTACCTAGGACCAGTATCCCTAGTATAGGATTCCCTTTATGGAGAGTAGTCACCCCTTATTACCTATGGTACGCTCTTCCTGCTTGTCATGTGCTAATGTCAATGCTTGAAAAGTGTAGCTTGTCTGCCTCGGATAATTCAATCCTAGGATATGACCACCTCGTTTGTGTTTCACGACACAAACCTTTGTAAGCCCATAACCTGAAATATCTCCTTAGCAGGATGGTCACATAAATAAAATCTCTGACAACCCCTATCCATTCCTAGTTCTAATCGTCCCCAAAGCAGCAACGATCATATTCAACCCTCTGCCGAATCAACGGGAAGTCCTCTCTATAACACAAATGCCCCAATAATCCTGAAGATAAGGATGCCTGAAGACAACGAGTCTACTCCATCATCAAATCAAAGAAACACAAAGAGTTCAAGTTAAGACAACCCCTCTAAAAGCTAAAATTCCTCCACCTTGACTAAAGATCAAGAAGAAACGTCGCTAACCACTCAACCTACCAAGAGTTAACCCTCCCGGCTTTGATAGGTAACCACCATAGCAAGGTAGTCACAATAAGGCGTTACTCAAAGATCCCAACTCAAGCGTCACGCCAATGCTCCGAGATGAAGGATCTACCCCATCCTCGATGATAATCAAGAATATCTCCTACTAGAAGATAATCCAGGATGATCCCCTCATCAAAGCAGCCCCCGGAGAAGGCACGACCCTCACCCCTTGCCTCCAAAAAACTGACTATCCCTCACACCGCCCGAGGAACTGCAATAACCAAAGCTAGTACACCGACCCAAGGATGGAGACAAGATTCAAGGAGAACTCTCTAATTAGTCTTTTGTACTCACCAACTCACTCTTCCAACATAAAGCAAGAGATGGATCGTCTTGAAACCTATTTAGTAAGGCATCAAGTACCCTCGCCATTGGCAGGTGCAAATCTGCTAATTTCTGGATGAACCCTGTTTGATGATATGCAAGTATGATGCCCTTATTTCCATGTTTTACACATGACGTTGCATCAGAACTAACCCGGAACGAACATACCGGTTAAAACTGGTTAAAACTCTAACCATCTCTGGCACCTCTCGATAAGCAGCATCTACAAGGTCGAAAAAGGATACCAATTCCGGACGAAAGGTGCAGTGCCCTCCCCCAGCATCAGCCTCCAACTCCAATAAAGAAAGTCTGCGACCCACCAAGCACGCCTAGTGGTGTCAAACCCTGGAGTCAAACCCTAGTCATCGTTAGGTGATAACCACCCTCTAAATCATAATCATGGACCCTGCCTGAAGGAAAATAAACGGCACTTCTCCGGAATCAGAAGATACATTGGGAAAGTCCTCCATCACCTAATCAACCGTCTAGGCACCACTCCCGTCGTATCAAGACCAAGAAGGGAGAAATACTGACTTCAACAATAAAGGATCTAAGAAGGCTCAACTTGTCGTCTCTCTTGAGAAGAAAGATGGAGTCTACGCTACACCTAGCTAGAATCGTCCTAAGGGGAAAAGACTGCATCTTTTCCACCAGCTTAATCCAAACACCCAATCGAAAGCCACTCAATCCGACCCGTAGCCAACCAAGTTTGTTGGTTGTAGCGTCCCTTATCATCTAAATAATTCCACTGCTAAAAATTGATAAGATTATATTCTTATGTAACCCTACCTCTCCAGAATCAGGGGGTAAGGTCTGTAATATCCCAATTTCAGCAACCCTGATTTGTTGTCAAAAGGGCAAAAATCAGGGGGAACAAAATCTTTTTCTTGATTGTCCCACTGTTTTCTTACTTGTTTCTTGTGTTCATACATCTGATTGTGTACTAGATAATCTACTTCTCACCCCAACCTCAGTTGACAAAAACTATTTTTTTAAAGAGAGGTCTTGGTTCATCTTCCATATTCTCAAATATTGTGACATTTCAAACTTGAGCCAAGATAACTTTGCCACAACCAAATCTTTTACTAGTACTATTAACAAAACTATGGAGAGCTATATATAATCTCCATATGTTTTCAAGACAGAACTTCCAACTACTCATACCTTTAGATTTTCCAAAACCTTTCCTAAAACCTTTTCATTCTAATCTTGGTATAAATACCAAGGGGTACTTATCTTACTTCAAAACACAACCTATTCAAAATACCCCTCCTTACCTCATGCTAGGCTTGATGGTAACCTTAGAAGAAGTTGGATAAGTTTGATAAGATGAATTTCCTTGATATGTTGTCTGATGAATTGTCTTGACCTGCTAATTGCCTTATGTGCTTAGGAACTAGAGTGATCTAATCTAGTAGCTCATCAATCTCAAAACAAGCCTTCTAAGCCTGATCTATCCTAAGTCACCCAAGTGACCCTCTAATCACTTAACCAGATCAATCCTAAGAAATTCCTTTGTTTTAACTTTCAACTCATCAAAGATTAGATACAAGCATGGATCCCCTCTACACAACCTATCCATCAATATCATCCCCATGATGATAAGAATAAACCATTGCATCCCCTCCAAATGTTTCCCTCTTTCATACTAGTCAAATACACAAGTTTGTCAAATTTGGCTAAGTCTGGAATCTTTAACTAGATTCAATCTTTGTAACTGAATCTAATCCAATCAGTGTGATATGGTTTTTAGGACCATCTCACATCAAAAACCAACCTTGTACAATGTAAAAAAATCAAATGAGCCTCTAGAAACCCAATTCAACACTTTTTGAATAAATGATTTCAAGTGAACCAAAAATCACCTGAAAAGTTCCAAACAATTCCTAGAGTATTGTTTTGCCCCTATCTACACACCAGTACCATTCCCTCATCTTGCCAAGTTCAAGTTTTGAAACTCCTTTCATTGATCATCATTATTGTGAAATGAGCTATTTGGATAAAACATGAACCAAACATACTCCAAATCTTTTCAAAACTCTCCAAACTCTTCTCCCTCACACCAAAACTCCACCTGGTCGTGTGCTATAGTAGATACACTGTAGCAAAAACCTTATCCCCCACCCTTGTCCTCACATGCTTGGAAAGAGAGAGGAATGCCCATTGAATACAAGCTAAAAATAAAATGGAGACAACACCCCCACCCCCTCTATGTCCCGTATCACGAGCAGAGCCCTCTCTCTCGCCTCTCCACTATCCTCCTTCCCCAATGCCTGGACAACATCCTCTCCCCAAACTCCTCCTACACATTGTCCACCATGGACCTTCTCCTTTTGGTTCTTAAAGGCCAGAGGCCACCCCCCAGCATGCTCCTGCTCTTCATTTGCTCCCTCACCTCCAACCTACCTCCCCCGGAGCCCACTCCCTCTCCCCAGCTCTGCCTTGCCCGTGAGAAGAAGAACAAGGAGCGTCGGCCTCCTCTCTCGTTTCAAGCATAGCTCCTACACCCCTCTGTTTCTTACTCTACATGTTACCTAGCCGATCTCCCCTCCTCCCACTATATCTGACCGTACTCTCGTTTCTGACCATTTCCCTCCCAGGTGCAGCTACGGTCGATCTTGGAGCCACCGCCCTTTGTTCGACACGGGAACTACCTCCCAGCACTGAAACCGACCTTGCTGCCCATCACTGAGGCCGTCGTCGTGCACCGCATCCTCTCCTAGGACCGTAGGTGAGCTCCTCGTGCCGCCCCCGTCTCCCTAGAGTTTCTCTCGGCGGTGCATGTCTCATCAGAGACGACGGCCTAGTGCCATTGATATTCCATAGATCCAACAGCGGAGGAGGACCCGTACCCGTTCGCATCGACGAGTCGCTGACCAGCGGACCCCGTGGCTACCACTCAAACACCTCCCGTGCATGCACCTCGATCTACTGAATGGGCTGGCCCAATGCCACCTCGCCCTTTCACTTTCCAAATCCGGCCCAGTTACTCTGCCTTTTATTTTTTTTCTTGAGATCTACTTGTATAGCTGCAGGTCTAAATCAAAACAAAAATGATACATGAATCTAAATGCATAGATATAAATTTTCCCTGCCACTTGTATGATTTCACCAACAAGCAATACCATTGGTTAGCTAAGTTTATGTATGGACTAATTGTATTAAATGAAAAGCCACAAAGTATCTAAAACACTTCTTAATATGCCAAAGAGTTTTACAGCCCCAAATATACCAAAAACCACTTTGTACTACAAGATATCAATAATATCTTATATGCCACCCTGGCCTAATATTAAATTGCTTCCTGGTTTTCCCATAACAAAATAACAAATTCAGGACAATTCTATCTTTAGAAAATTCCCCAGGTCCAACCAAAATAGGTACTGACCTAATTCTAACTCCTAAAGCACATGCGTACTAATATACTTTAAACCCTAGGAGACCATAATTTTATCATCCTTCGTTGATTTATTATGAATTAAACACTTCTATGTATGTTTAATTCACCAATAAATCCACTATAGTAACTCTATAGCTCCAAAAAGAGTGATTCCAATTTCTAAAGAAAGATATTATAAATACCTACCATGTGTATTTAAAATCATAACAAAATCTCCTATAGAATAAATTTTGGTAAAGAAGACAAAAACCCTCTAGAACTACCTTTGGGAATTTCCTGAGGGCATTTTGTTAAATATTTTAATGTGATAGCCACTCTTTGTGAATCAGTCCATCAAACCCTATTTAACCATCCAAGGGAATAATTTTTGGATCTCTAGAACATTTTTTGTGAATTATTCCCTACAATTGAAGTTTTAGTCACTATAAAATACATAGTAAATCAATGGAAATTGATAAAATAGCGAAACCAATTTTGTTGATTTCATTCTATCAATACCTAAATGATTATATCATTTTTGCATATTTATATGATACATAACTTGACCTTGGATTAAAACCCCTTAAATAGGTAGTTTTGTCCTCTAAAATCTTAATAGTAATTCCACAAATGCAACTAAGATAAAATCAATTGCTTTAGTACAAATTGTTCAAAACCTACTGAAGTAAATCATGTGATGTATCTTTGCTTGTTGTATGTATTGATGCTTGTATGCCTGGTATTGAATGTGGTATCGTTTGCTTGCATGTATGCTCGATAACGACGATAGTTGCAATTATGTGACGCCAAGTAGAAGGAAGCATCAGATTATTCTTATTATTATTTTTTATCGATATTCAGGTATTCTAAACAAGTAAAGGGACATCTTGTTGGGCATAGGAAAGCCACCTTATTTCTCATAAGCCCTTGTCCTACTTTTGTACTTATGCATGTTTTATCTACTTTTATATAAAGTGCATTGGTTTACCATTCAAATTTTTATACCTGGTAGTGGCTTGGCTCCTCTAGCTAATATCATTTGTACTAATAAGTACAATCCCCTTGATTTCACCTACTTTTCCCTAGTATAGTAGATGGTGTATAACACCATACCCCCTTTGGAGACCCTGTTCTAGACGAAGCAACTATAGGATGGGAAGAACCCGAGAAAGGCTTACAAAAAAAATTTATGAGAAAACCTTGGCGAAGTTTGGCCTGCCAAGTGAGTTTGAAAATGAAAAAGGTTTGAATTTACAAAAAGAATGGAAAAAATATGGAGGAATTATTTTTATGAAAAGGCACCCGGTCTTTGCAGTTTTGCCAGAACAATTAACCAGTGCAACCACATTAGTCTGGCATGGGATAAGGCTAGATTTGATGTTTGTCTACTCTAGTATAAGTTGCCTGCCAACTACTACTGGAGGTATAAATCCCTGGAGGGTGGGCCTTCTCTGGCACAATGGTCCATGTAAAACATTGACCGGGATAAGGAACTAAGGGTCTATGGGACTCCACATGTTACTATGAGACCTTCATTGAAAGCGCACACTCGGTGAAGTGGAAAAAGCACTCTGGTTGGCTTGTGAACTCTATACGGTGTCCCAGTGTTGAGGGAAACAACTCTCATAGGATAGGCACTTATATCGGAGTAGGCATCCAGAGAGTCTTGTCTGGTTATTCGATCCAGGATTGGGGTAGATCAGGGAAGGGTACCCGGATAGTGTGGGTAAAGTGTACAGCCTCTACAGAGTGTAAATCTATTCAGATAGCCGAGTCCTCGGTCATGGATAGTTGGGAAGATTGCTGTAGAGCGGTGTTGGTTTTGATTTCAAAAAGGACTTCAAAAAGCAATGGCTTGGAAATGTTTTGACCATGGGATGGTTGGAAAGGAAGGAAAGCAATTTGGTCATGGGATGAATGGAAAGAAGAACAAATGGGTGACCCAATCCTAGTGTTTTTCTCAAAACATTTAAAAAAGTTATCCAATATGTTTTACAAAAGTTTTCAACAAAGATATAGACATGCAATATCTACAAGAGAAACTAGTTTATAAAAGAACCTCTTATGGAGCCCTCCTACTACCACAGCCATATTGCATACCCTTTATTAGTTCTTTTAAGGTGGTTTGCGAGTACATTCAAAGTACTCACCGGCATTGTATCTGGCTATTTACTTGGTAAGACTTTCAGAAGCATGAGGAACGATGGAGATGCTGACGTCTATGCGAGCTAGGCCATCTTCCCAGTCAGTTGCTTGTAGGTTAAGGCTTGACATGGCCTCTGCGAATGAAGACTTACACTATTGATGATTGTAATCGCCATGATGGCAATAATTCAAGTTTTGTACTCGTTACTTTCTGGATGTTGTAATGATACTCATCGGTTATGCTCACAGCTAACTGATCATGGGATCGTGAAAATGCAGGCCTAACGGGGATTCTCGGACCGTAAATCCAGGGTCCCACGGTTTTCAAAATATGGCCAAATTTGGTGGCATGTAAATTCTTGGATATGGGATTTTCATCGAGATAAATTATGATGTACATATGTCCATGCACCTAGTTGTTCGGCTTGAAATCCAAAAATGTTCATACTCGTTGACAATTAAGCTTAAATTCCTTTAGATTTTACCACATACTTTTAGGTTCAAATTTTACACTGTCAGTGGGAGTACATTTTACACCAAGGACCTAAAAAGATCAAGATCCATACATTTAGCACAAAGGGCCCTAATATTAAGAAAAGAAAAGCGGTCAGGTTTGGCTCCTTCTCGAGAGAGCAGCGGATCGAGTCATTCTCTTCATGCTACTTCCTCTTCAATTATTTTCAAAATATGGCCAAATTTGGCGGCATGTAATTATTTTGCATATGGGATCATCATTGACATAAAGTATGATGTACTTATGGCCATGATCTTGATCATTCGGCTTGAAATCTAAAAATGTTCATACTTGTTGACAACTAAGCTTAAATTCATACAGTTAGCATGAATCTCCCTAAAATTAAGGAAGGAACACATTCAGGTTCGGCTCCTTCTCGAGAAAGCAGTTGATTGAGCCATAATCTTTATACTACTTCCTCTCCTTAGCCCCTTACTCGTAGTTAAAATTTTACCACTTACTCGTAGTTCAAATTTTGCTCTTCAGACTACATCAATCTTGCTATCACTTACTGGTAGTTCAAATTTTACCTAATATTGACAAATCGACTTAAATTCATGGATTGTGCAATTTTCTTTATCTAAAAAATGTAGTATACTGATAAAATTTTGTGGAAAACTACCATGGAGGGTAATACAAGGTATTGTACTGTACTTACTACTACCAGAATAGGTACTAATAAATTGCATGCTCTTATCAATAGAAGGTGCGCATAACCCGAGATTTATTTTGGGAAGAGTGGCTTCGGGACCATATGGAAGTTGGAACCTAAAGGGTACCCATTATTTTAGTCGGTTCAAAGAAATGAACTAGTTCATAAAAAAGTGATGATATGTGAAATGTAGTTCTTTTTTTGTAGTACAATACTACTACTATAGGGGTTAGAGTGTTACCAACTAATCCCACCATCCCCTCTCTCTATCACATTCCCACACTCACCTCCCAACTCTCAGTCGTTAACCCAGACATTGCTAAACCAATGATGAAACCTTTTTATATGGTGGAGCTGGGGTCCTCATCAAGCTCTTCTTGAGCGCTGCAGGTGGCTTGTTCGATTTTGCCAGCCACATCGCCTTTTTTGAAGCGTCCTTCCCCTTTCTCGTGTGCGCGGGTCAAGAGAAAGGTGAGGTGTTCGTCCCCCTTAGGGTTTTGGTCGGCCACGCTGGAACCTTCATCGCCTGCCGAGCGGTCATCCAAGCCTCCGGAGCCGGTTGCATCGGACCAAATTCTCGTGCGGTGGTGGACGCGTTCTTGTCGTCAGCATGTGTTAGGCTCTCATTCCCAATGTGCCAAATTTCAGAGTGTGCATGGTGAAACCCCTATCGGTTTCTCCCCCTTCATCCACGATTGTCCGTGATTCTTTGGTGTATGTGGATGGTTCTTTGTCAGTGGCGCCTTATTCATATGCTCAACCCATCGACCCATGTGCATCAAGTTTGCCCCCCCAACTACAACGAGGTTAGATTTGGAGCATTCGGGCTTTAACCCAAATCCGACATGCATCTAGTCAGATTTTGGCAATGTCTACTACAGGTCCTTTGTTGAACTGCTTAGTTATATGTCATATTCTTGATAATTGTATTTTGTGATGTTCTTTATATGTCATATTCTTGATAATTGTCTTTTGTGTTATTCTGCTTAGTTATGATCTATTCTTGATGACAATGATGTAGGGTTCTGTTTTGGTACTTAGATGATGCTTTGTAGTGTGTAAGATTTTTCCATGACGCGTTGTGTTGATTTCATATTTTTTATGAAGCATTGTGTCATGTCTCCTCATTGTGTCATTTCGTCCATTTTGATATGCGTTCTACTATTTACGATTAAATGATATGCCTTCTAGATGTTCAGATTATTTCAATGACCCATCAGTTTAGGTAATTTTGATTATGATGACACTATTTAATAAATTTAATTACATAATTCCTTGTGTTGTTTTGTTATATTTGATAATGCATTGCATATATGTTGTTTTGTCTATCCAAATAATGCATTGTGTTGTTTTATCCATACAGATTATTCATTATGATGTTTAATCAATCTACTTAAATGGTACACCTTCTATCTATTCAGATAATTTTGAGGACCCACCAGATTAGGTGATTCTAATGATGCATTGTGTTGTTTAGGCAAGTTAAATTACATGATACCTTCTATTGTTTAGGTAATTTTGATGGTGCAATGGTATATTGTGATCTTTAGTAAATTTATAGGTGTTTTGGTAATTCCAAAGGTCTAACACAATGGTAATTTTCATATAGGAAGGCCCAGTTGTAATGCCAAAATTAGACTACATTCTTGACCAAACTACACCTGCTCCAGGTAGCTATGAAGATGCTCTCCACATGATACTAATGGAGTTGAAGCTGCCGGCGAGGAGAGTGGAGGCCTTGGCAAGGGCAAGTGCTGCAAGGTAGGTCGCTAGTTCTGACAAACCAAGGAGGACTCCCTAGGTCGGTCAGACAATATGCCACCGCGCATTGTGCTAGGCGCTTCTACATCTAGTTAGTCCATCATGACTTGTATATGCTTATCATACCAACTTACTTCAAGCCTTACATGAAGGGATGCCCCTACCCGTAGCTAGTAGTGTTCCAAGAGTGCGAGGAATGTGAGTGGATTGTCCAAGCCAACCACAACAAAGACCAGATCGTCCTATAAAAAGAGTGGGCTACCTTTGCTGCTTTCCATGAGTTGATGGAGGGTGACTTACTTATGTTCAAGGTCACCGCACACGAGTTCAAGATGAAAATATACGACCGCGTCACCTCATGTCGGAAGGTTTCCGTCTGTCATGAGCATGCACATATCAATTAAGGGCATCTTTGGATCGAAGGATTTTGGAGGAGTTCAACCCATATGATTTTTTTCATAAGGAAGCCCTTTGGATGAAAGAAATCATTCCTCCAAAATTACTATGGATTGCATTCCTACACCCCCAATCCCATAGGAATTTCAACATCCACTTTTTTACACTCATTTGTGTAGGATTGAGGGACTTTTCCTGGGTGTTTTGTGTGTTTCATCCAAATGACTAAGCCTGCAGATTACCTCTGTTTTGCAATACTCTGTTTTGTACATGTGACCCTGTTAAATCCTGTGTTTTGAAATCTTGTGATCCAAAGAAGCCTTATGTTCTCTTTTAAGTTTGCCCACTACTAGAAAAAAGGCAGTTCGTGGCGCACATGCAGTGCGCCACTAAACATACTCTATGGCTAAAACTTAGGTATGGCACACCACGTAGTACACCACGGTTATCTCGATAGATCCGTGGGGCACCACTGTTTTTACAACCCGTGCATCATGACTATAACGTTTGTGGTGCATTGCGTCGTGCGCCACACACACTTGGACCAGTGCGCCATGGTTGTGGTGCGCCACAGATTAGTTCTATATGCGCCACGGTTAAATTTTTTTTTAAATAGCTAGTCCACGTATATACCCGTATACGGTGTACAACACAGACATGCATACAAAGTTTGCACAACAATACAAATATAAAGTATATTAGAAGTGCACCACACTAGTTATAACCCGAAATAGACATAAGTGTCAAATCTTCACACACTTGATCGCCGGTCTCGTGATCGAAGGTGTAATGCGCCACGAGCATGTAGGGTGTGGTCAACCACACACTGGCCCATACATAATGGTGGCGCATGGTAACCATGTGCACCATGGATATGTGGCCAACCGTGGGGCACATCTTCCTGGTGCGCCGCAGCTATTTACCCGCGGGGCACTACCTCACGTGCTCTACGAACGTGAAGTATTACCTATAGTTGTTTTCCTAGTAGTGGTCGTTCGCTCTTTTGGTGACCATTTGTGATTACTAGGCATCAAGCCCTAAGTGTCTTTTGGTGACCATTTAATGTGACTACTACTACTCTACTTTGGATAGTTCTACGGAGTACTAGTACGTAAGTACTATACAGTACTACTACTAGTATCTTTTTCATGTGACGGTACCAGAGATTGTAGAATCCTCTGGGTTACATAAGTCCACTCTAGTTTATTGTGACTTACTCCGTCATGCGTACTAGGTGAACAAGAAAATAGAAAATACATCTCTTGGATGGAATCTTGTCCACTGCTTTGATAAGCCATTAGTACAGACCTTTGGTGGTGGTAAATATTTACAGCTACTAGTTTGATCGTGTAACTACCTCGGTGAATTACGCTCCTAGTTACAAGCCTGGATGAGCAGAAATGGTTGAAATAGTACGGTGGGGCCCAAATGCCACTCACAGGTAGACCTTTCGGCCGTCCCAACCATTTCCAAACATCGGGACAAGAACGGGCGGCGTAATCGGCAGGCGAAGGGATCAACTACATACACAAATGAGTATGTATGCAAGCCACCATACAATGGTTCTCGGAGTCATTCCATCTAAAAAGAAAGGAAATATTGCAACGCCATACGGCAAGATCCAAATATCCTAGATAGATATAATGGTTTAGGATATCTCCTCATACATCAAACATCAGAGTATCAGGCGGAAGCGGAAGACAAAATCCGAGTACGGATAAGAAGCAAATCGGCATAAGATGCCCCATAAATAAACACATCCCGCCCACAGATCTCACGGATCCCCGTTCCCGGAATCTCTACACCGAATGATCGTTGCCGACATCGTCCGTCTCCTCCACCCAGTATCCATCTTGCGAGTTTACCTGTTCATCTGAATCAAACAATTTATCGTGTGAGACCCTAGGGGTACTCATCAAGTCTTTATGCCTCTAAAGGGGACACAACCTGGGGTGACGCAATTGCAGCAAAAGATAAACCCTAACAATTCTAGAGATACTCGCTAACCATCCGCCTAACCAGAGATAGACGGATGTCCGTGAATTAATAACAACAGTTATAACAGCTATACGGTAAAATTAACAGATCCATCCTCCTCCTCGCTTACCGACGAGGAAGCGGACGAACAACCCCCCATCCGTTGGCAGTTTTATTATCCATTCCATGAGTGTTGCACTATTTACTAGTCAGGTACTTAGTCAAATTAAAAGCGGTACTTTAGTTATGCTTGTCTATGATCGAGAAACTGTGCTCCAAGTCGTCCATAACCGCGGACACGGCTTTCAGAAAGTTTTACCCTGCAGGGGTGCACAAATAGCAACACACACTCGATCAACCTCGGAAAAACCAAATCAAAACCCAACGAGGCATTCACGACAAAGCGATCACAGGATTCAGAAATATTTCAGGGGGCCACCCCATTAAGCTACCCGCGACGAAGTTGGCCGACTCCGAGACGGACTCAAGGTTTGCGCCAATGGCTGTAAACGACTGGGAACCCGAAAGTGTGACTGGGCTTGTCGATACCGCGAAAACACTCCGCTTACCTAAACAGTACAGGTGCAGTACCTCGCACAATTTTAAATAAAGCAGTAAAGCATGGCATAAGTACAGGGTAGTAAATAAAACCTCAAACTAGTTTGTGGCCCCAAGAAATAAGAATGAATCAAGCTATGGCTCAGGAGGGTTCATAAGGCCTCCCGGATGTGGATAGCGCGAATATTCAAGGAACAGGAATCAAGTACTCGGGGTCCTACGGGACACAAGTGAGCATGAAAAACCAAATAGCAGATATTGCTCACCGATGCCACTTTCATTAGTTATCCCATTACTACTCAGGTTAAGTTGTTTAGGTACCTCGTTATCCAACAGACACTCACATACCCTACACATGCTGTTCTACGACTCGCATGGCTCAAACAACTCCTGTATAATGGCTCATGGGATGGAGGAACAAGCTTCGGTGGGGTTTAAAAGTAAAGGCTATGCAATACTTGGGATTCAGATTAATGCAATCGCGACTCAATGATGCAAGAATAAGATAGAGGCAATAGGTACTATATGTATGCAAGCATGTGGTAGTGCTTGCACAGCATTCGATTGAAGCGAGAGAAGGATCAGGTAGTGCTCCAGGTTTCTTGATATATCCACCTTTCGTCTATTCGAAGAAGAACCAAACAAACAAGGACCAACATAAATAAAGTGCACAAGCATATAAATAAAATGCGACAAGCAAACAATCATGCCATGATGAATGATGCACAATTTGCATGGCAATAATGTAGCATGGCATGGGTGAGGTGTGGAATACAAGAATAAAGCATTTTATGGAGTTTTAGTCAACTTTTATCCTCAAATAAGTTGCTGTATACTTTATATTTATATGATGCATGCTGCAATTAAAAACGTGGAATGCATAAATAGAAAGGTCTCATCGCGTTGATCAATTTAGACATATCATTTGTCAAATTTGGAGTTAAAAAACAAAAGTTATTAATTAATTAAGAAAAAGGGCATATGAGTTAAATGCATCAAACAAACAATCATGCCATGATGAATGATGCACAATTTGCATGGCAATAATGTAGCATGGCATGGGTGAGGTGTGGAATACAAGAATAAATCATTTTATTGAGTTTTGGCCATATTTTATCCTCATATTAGTTGCTGTATATATTATATTTATATGATGCATGTTTCAAAACAGAACATGGAATGCATAAACAGAAAGGTCTCGTCGAGCTAATCATTTTAGACATATCATTTGTCAAATTTGGAGTTATAAAACAAAAGTTATTAATTTATTAAGGAAAAAGGGCATTTTATTGTAATTTAAATCAACTTGAAATTTTAAATGTTCAAAATATATTTTGGAGGGCATATTTGAATTCCTCACATTTTTCTGATTTCAAAACATATATTATTTGTATTATTTGAAATTATAATTTAAAAGTTATTTGAAAACAGATTTAAATTTGAATTTAAAACAATTTTGAAAAGTTTAATTAAAACAGATAAACAGGAAAACTTTTCTTACTCATCCCAGATCTAGCCACAGCCACAGACGAGAGGGGGCAACGGCTGACTGGGACAACGCGCACGGAAAAACTTTTCTCACCGCGAGCTGATCTAGCCTCTGAGTAGGGCAGTGGGTCCTGTGGCTGCGGGCCATCTTGGCAACCAACGCGTCTTTGGACACGTGGCGATCCCGGCACGGGAGGGTCATCCGTGATGGCCAGGAACTTACGGGGGTTCTTTTGCAAAAAGGACACCGAGGCTGACAGGTGGGCTTCGGGGACCGCGGGTTTAGGCGGGAAAAAAGGCGGGGCTTCTGCAAGCGAAGCGTCAACGGGCTTGAGCGCCGATCTACAGAGCACAGAGAAACGGCCGGAGTTTGGACGACGATGGCGACCAAACGACGGCGGATCTTGCCAGGCCACAAAAACGAAAAACGACGAGTGCACTTCAGCCTACAACTTTCGTTCAGATAGCTAGCACGGGGGTGGTCTACGGTGCAGGCGAGGTGCGGAACATGGCGGATCTTGCGGTTCTTCTTCGGACAGAGTGCGGCGCACGGCGGTGCGCGGAGGCTGCTCGACGGAGCGCGGCGACGTTGCGGCGAGCTAGAGAGGAGAAGGGGATGTCTAGGGAATCGAGGTGCTCACCAGGAACTCGTCGGTGTGGTCGCTGGAGCCGGAGGTGGAGGGGATCCGGCGGCGGGCTCGGGGACGTTGGGCTCGGGCTGTGGTGGTGCACGGCGGTGCTAGGCTGCTCCGGCGAAGCCCTGGTACTACCCCGCGGCCTAGGCGTCGAAGAGGAAGCAGAGGACGCCCCTGGTGCTCCTAGATCGCCTTTGGGAGCTTCAGACCGACGAGGCCAGGAGGTAGATGGGTCTAGGGTTTGGGTTCGGCATGGGGAAGACCAGGATGTGGTGGGGAGAAAGGAGAGGGGTCTGGCTTCGCCCAGATGGGATCTGAGAGGAGTTCTGGGTGGTTGGGGTTGGAGATATGAGAGAGGAAGGATCACATGGGGGGGTCACCTTTACAAAAGGTGAGGAGGAGGTTATCGGGCTAGGGTTTGGTCTCTCCTCTCTCCTTGTTCTTTAGCTAGAGATGGAAAGAGAGGACCAGGGGAGGTAAGGGAGCACGTGGTGCTGCTGCTAGCTGGCGAGAGAGAAAACAGAGAGGGGAGGTGAGGCTCGGCTAGGTAAGGATAGTCTCGGGTTAGGCTAGATAGGGTTAGGATTTTGGTTGAGCTAGATTAGAGAGAGGAGAGGTGGTCTTGGTTAGGGGTGGCTCGGTTTGGGTAAAGAGGAGAGGTTAGGTGGGGTTGATCAAGTGGTGGTAGGGTTAGAGATAGAAAAAGAGAGAGGGGGTTTTAGGGTTTAGGTGAGGTGGACAAGCTCACACATGGCTTGCATGGATAGGGATGGTGTAGGGTTTAGAGAGAGAGATTAGATGGAGTGGTTCTCTTTTGACAAGATCAAGCATGATCATGACAAGCTCAAGCAAGATATAGTCAAAAGAGAGAAGAGAAGAAAAAGTGGTGATGGCATGGATGGATATGGTGATGGGGTGTTAGATGCTTGCATGCATCAAGCAAGATCAAGCATAAGGGGTAGAGAGGGATATGGGGAAGATCCACTCAAAGATTCAAATAAAAACCAAAAGGCTAGAAAGAGGTGGTACTTGCATGGGCCATGCATAAATAATTAATACCATGTTTTAACCTTGTGAAACAAAACAATAAACATGGCATTATTCTTATGCATTTCCAAAAGTGGAATTAAGCCAAGCAAAAGAATTTAAAAGAAAGTTCCAAGTGGAGTAGATGGAGATGATCACATTTGATTATAATTGGGACTTGCTAGTGTGTATATTCCACTAGGTGCCTACTAGTCCCAAAAATATTCCCACATGAGCATAAATCCATAATAATCCATATGGAAGCTAGGAAAAAGGCTTCCACTCACAAGGCATGCAAAGGTGGCCATGTGGCTCTCATATATCAATAATGTGAAAACAACATGATGCTAAGATGAGAGCATGTGGAAATAGAATTGGATCCATCCCAACCCATATGAGCTAGAGGTAAAACCCAAAAGAAAAACAATTGCAAGCTCATGGATAATGGAATGGTGGAAAGATGGGGTGATGACAAGAAAGGTGGTGGAGTTAAATAAAAGATATGCCCCCAACTCAACTTGGGCATTTAAACAATATATCAACAACCAAATACAATATCAAGAGGCAAATACAATTAATAATGCATATGAGAGAAGAACCAAATCAAAAAGGGTTTTATATGATGCTCAAATGCAAGATGGCATGATGACATGAGCATGATATAATGATGATGCAACAATTATATATTTGAAGTAGCCATTATATTACTAGACCAAGTAGCATTACAATTGTTAGACAATTGGGATGCTACAACTCTCCCCCACTAAACAGGAATCTCGCCCCGAGATTCTAGGAAGAAGAAGAAGACACAAAGAGGGTAGGATACTTGGCACGGAGCTCATCTTCACGTTCCCAAGTTGATGAACAACGGAAATGGTGCGACCACTACACCTTGCAAAACTTGCTAGACTTGTTGTGAGTCTTGCGTTTTGCTTCAAGAACAACAGATTAGAAGAGTTGAAGGATTGTCGTGAGACAAGAAGGATAGGATGGACATAGCTCCGGTTTTCTCAAGAAACAAGATAAAAGACTCGAAGCACTTGTGAAAGAAATAGAAAGGACGATGTATCATGGATAAAGAAAGACACACCGTTAAGATTAAAGATTTACCGATACTAGAGAGGATGAAAACTGTGTCTCGCCGGAAGAAAAAGAGCTAGATTGGAGAGGTTTTGAACCACTATGACAATAGCATCGTATCTTCTCTCGGATTTGAGAAATGAAGTACGGAAACAATACTGCCTTCAAACCATAGAGTCCCTTGATATCAAAAGAAAGATTTAGTTAGACATCGTCGGATTAGATTCTTGTTGCGCCGGTAAGAACCCAAAGGATCACGCAATTGAGGTGCGCGGATATAACTTCCAGAGATGGATATGAAGCCAGATCATGGTGGAATCCCGAGAAGCAAAGAATATGGAGGATCTGGAGTTTATTGTAGAGATACTTATTGCTTTCTTTAGCCTTGAGGCTAACGCAATAGATTTGCGGCTGATGGCATCAACCATAATTGGCTTTACCACAGAAAAAGAATTGATGAAACAAAGAGAGATAGTTTCCTTTCATCTTGTTTGGGGATGTTGAGCATCGGTAGAAAGACGAGGAATGAAAGGAGTTTGCGTATGTTTCCACCAGATAATTGAGGATTTTGCTCCGTGTAGAAAGGGTGAGATCACCAACAAGAGATTATTGATTACTTTCTTCGAGAGAGCACTCCGGAAAAACAAAGACGGAAGTAAAAGTATCAAGGGATAAAGGCCACTTCTAACTTCCGTGGAATGAGTGAAATCACATTAATTTACTAATTCAATGTACAAGAGCGAATGATAGGAGTAGTGGTATGGTAGCTACTCCATCCCGCACTCAAAGCATTACTCCGCACATGAATAAGAAAACCATGCAACCCAACTACCGAAACAGACTGAAGGTATTGACAATAACTCATGGAACTTCGTTAGAAAACAAGGATAGATGCAAACGATTCGCCGGATTCACAGATAGATAAATATGATGATGTTGTCGTCATGTCATAAGTAACCAGCCACCGGAAAGATATGAAGGAAGATCCGGAGACAACTGCAAGATTCCACAGATAAAGAAAAAGATAACACCAACTTGAACAGAAGGATTACGAAAGATCTGAAAAGTCTTCATGGCCTCCGGTGGATTGAGCATAGACGATAAAGCGAGAGGGTTTCAAGAGATTACTTGACGAGACTGAGGTGAAAAGAACTCCATGTTCTTCTTTAAAAGATAGAGAGAGATTTAGCAGTCTTGAGGAAATCTTCGGCGGAACGACGATGATAACTTGCCAACAAGGAACAACTCCGGATTGGTTGAAGATGGAGGATGGAATTAACAATGGATTGCCAATTCCAGAATTGAAGCAATGTATTTAGCAGAAGGACGTGGTCGAGATAGGTGACTTCAAGAAGTCATAATTTCCACTTTGGGAACTTTGCACACGGCAGTGTTAACAAAGCTTGAGAGAAAGAGACACAGATGATCTTCCATGTCCTCCCATAGATATCGAATAGGCAAGCATATTAACAACATATACCACCATGGATTAACAGGATATTCCCAGAATATCAACTTCAAAAGGCGAGAGAAACGAACAAATGCTCGAACACTTCCTGAGCTCAACGCTCTTAGAAAGATCAATATTAAGAGCACGGGTTCGTGTTGAAGAAGATGCACTGGAAGACTAGATTATCTGGTCCTTCGGAAGAAAAAGAGATGTCACCTGGTTCACATTGTCGATTGGATCACCGGTTACAAAGATAAAGAGATCTTGGATAAGAACCGATGATAGCTCATACCTTAAGCAAAGCTATCAGAAGCGAAAAGATGCAATTCCCTCATCTCAAAGAGAATTTTGCAGATATGGGGTTGAAAAGGTGTGCAGCATGATGGACAGATGATAGACCGCCGTAATGCCTTGAGAAACTCCGGATTGCCAAAGATGCTTGAATATGCATAGATATGATCACGGTGTACCCAAAATCACAGGAGATAACCGTCACCATTTGGAGGATAGAGTTGATAGCATTTTCCATATTCCACTCATGATAAGTGTCATATAGCTATGCCGAGAACCCAATTACAATCACCAGCATCGGATCGACACCTGTTATGTAATTAGCCCAAGAGAATTGGAGATGAAATTAAACTCCAGGATTAAGCACCGGTGACAAAAGAATGAGTTAGCATGGACATGCTGATAAAAGGGAGATAGATAATGTTTCACACACGACTGAAAAGGAGTGTGGAAGCACAGATGTATCAAAGAAAATTTTTCCGCATTTTTCGGCATTAAAATACCAATAGATGCGCAAAATCACTTATCAGGTAGCGATTAGCAACTGATGCCTACACAGAATGTGGAGTTGCTAGAAGGAAGGACACCCTTAAGAAGATGGCACCGGTTAACAAGGAGTCAGATAGATCGCACCGGTTTTCAAAAGCACACAAGATGGAATGTACCAACAGTTGATAACCAAAGGCAGATTGTGATAACAAGTTGGATGCAACAGATAGACAAGGAATTACACACACACACACACACTTTCTATGGTACTACGGAAACCCAGAACACGTGAATCCTAGTTTGAATTTAAGAAGAGGATTGAAAACGTTACACTTCCTTACCAGAAAAGGGTGGTGGTTGGGTAGGAAGAAAAGTGGAAGCAGTCCTACTCTCGCGTTTTTTTTTTCCCTAGTATACATAGCTACCAAAAATATTTGCTAGACTGACAACGACCATTTGGCTAAGACCCTGAAGGGCGGGATGGCTCTGATACCAATTGTAACTACCTCGGTGAATTACGCTCCTAGTTACAAGCCTGGATGAGCAGAAATGGTTGAAATAGTACGGTGGGGCCCAAATGCCACTCACAGGTAGACCTTTCGGTCGTCCCAACCATTTCCAAACATCGGGACAAGAACGGGCGGCGTAATCGGCAGGCGAAGGGATCAACTACATACACAAATGAGTATGTATGCAAGCCACCATACAATGGTTCTCGGAGTCATTCCATCTAAAAAGAAAGGAAATATTGCAACGCCATACGGCAAGATCCAAATATCCTAGATAGATATAATGGTTTAGGATATCTCCTCATACATCAAACATCAGAGTATCGGTGAAGCGGAAGACAAAATCGAAAGTGCGGATAAGAAGCAAATCGGCATAAGATGCCCCATAAATAAACACATCCGCCCACAGATCTCACGGATCCCGTTCGGAATCTTTACACCGAATGATCGTTGCCGACATCGTCGTCTCCTCCACCCAGATCCATCTTGCGAGTTTACTGCTCATCTGAATCAAACAATTTATCGTGTGAGACCCTAGGGGTACTCATCAAGTCTTTATGCCTCTAAAGGGGACACAACCTGGGGTGACGCAATTGCAGCAAAAGATAAACCCTAACAATTCTAGAGATACTCGCTAACCATCCGCCTAACCAGAGATAGACGGATGTCCGTGAATTAATAACAACAGTTATAACAGCTATACGGTAAAATTAACAGATCCATCCTCCTCCTCGCTTATCGACGAGGAAGCGGACGAACAACCCCCCATCCGTTGGCAGTTTTATTATCCATTCCATGGGTGTTGCACTATTTACTAGTCAGGTACGTAGTCAAATTAAAAGCGGTACTTTAGTTATGCTTGTCTATGATCGAGAAACTATGCTCCAAGTCGTCCATAACCGCGGACACGGCTTTCAGAAAGTTTTACCCTGCAGGGTGCACAAATAGCAACACACTCGATCAACCTTGAAAAACCAAATCAAAACCCAACGAGGCAGTCACGACAAAGCGATCACAGATTCAGAAATATTTCGGGGGCACCCCATTAAGCTACCATGACGAAGTTGGCCGACTCGAGACGGACTCAAGGTTTCGCCAATGGCTATAAACGATTTGGGAACCGAAAGTGTGGCTGGCTTGTCGATACTGTGAAAACACTCCGCTTACCTAAAGCAGACAGGTGCGTACCTTGCACAATTTTAAATAAAGCGATAAAGCATGGCATAAGTACGTGGTAGTAAATAAAACCTCAAACTAGTTTGTGGCCCCAAGAAATAAGAATGAATCAAGCTCGCTCGGGGGGTTCATAAGGCCTCCGGATGTGGATAGCGAATATTCAAGGAACAGGAATCAAGTACTGGGTCCCACGGACACAAGTGAGCATGAAAAACCAAATAGCAGATATTGCTCACCGATGCCACTTTCATTAGTTATCCCATTACTACTCAGGTTAAGTTGTTTAGGTACCTCGTTATCCAACAGACACTCATATACCCTACACATGTTGTTCTACGACTCGCATGGCTCAAACAACTCCTGTAGTAATGGCTCATGGGATGGAGGAACAAGCTTCGGTGGGGTTTAAAAGTAAAGGCTATGCAATACTTGGGATTCAGATTAATGCAATCGCGACTCAATGATGCAAGAATAAGATAGAGGCAGTAGGTACTATATGTATGCAAGCATGTGGTAGTGCTTGCCTGGCAGCTCAGTTGAAGCGAGAGAAGGATCTGGGTAGTGCTCATGGGTATCTTGATATATCCCCTGCTCAGCGTCTATTCGAAGAAGAACCAAACAAACAAGGGCCAACATAAATAAAGTGCACAAGCATATGAGTTAAATGCATCAAGCAAACAATCATGCCATGATGAATGATGCACAATTTGCATGGCAATAATGTAGCATGGCATGGGTGAGGTGTGGAATACAAGAATAAATCATTTTATTGAGTTTTGGCCACATTTTATCCTCATATTAGTTGCTGTATACATTATATTTATATGATGCATGTTTCAAAACAGAACATGGAATGCATAAACAGAAAGGTCTCGTCGAGCTAATCATTTTAGATATATCATTTGTCAAATTTGGAGTTATAAAACAAAAGTTATTAATTTATTAAGGAAAAAGGACATTTTATTGTAATTTAAATCAACTTGAAATTTTAAGTGTTCAAAATATATTTTGGAGGGCATATTTGAATTCCTCACATTTTTCTGATTTCAAAACATATATTATTTGTATTATTTGAAATTATAATTTAAAAGTTATTTGAAAACAGATTTAAATTTGAATTTAAAACAATTTTGAAAAGTTTAATTAAAACAGATAAACAGGAAAACTTTTCTTACTCATCCCAGATCTAGCCACAGCCACAGACGAGTGGGGCCAACGGCTGACTGGGACAACACGCACGGAAAAACTTTTCTCACCGCGAGCTGATCTAGCCTCTGAGTAGGACAGGTGGGTCCCAGGGCTGCGGGGCCACTGCGCGCGCGCGGCCAACGCGTGCTGGACACGTGGGCGATCCTGGGCACGGGGAGGGGTCTGTCCGTGATGGCCAGGAACTTACGGGGGTTCTTTTGCAAAAAGGACACCGAGGCTGACAGGTGGGCTTCGGGGACCGCGGGTTTAGGCGGGAAAAAGGGCAGGGGGCTTACTGCGAAAGCGACAACGTCGCCGGACTGCTGCTGCGCGCCGATCTACAGAGCACAGAGAAACGGCCGGAGTTTGGACGACGATCGCGACCAAACGACGGCGGATCTTGCCAGGCCGCAAAAACGAAAAACGACGAGTGCACTTCGGCCTACAACTTTCGTTCAGATAGCTAGCACGGGGGTGGTCTACAGCGCGCGGGGCAGGGTGCGGAACATGGCGGCGGATGCTGCGGTTCTTCTTCTTTGTCAGAGACGAGTCTGGCGCGGCGGATCTGTGAGAGGCTTTCGACGGGCGCAGCGGCCAGCGAGCTAGAGAGGAGAAGGGGATGTCTAGGGAATCGAGGTGCTCACCAGGAACTCGTCGGTGTGGTCGCTGGAGCCGGAGGTGGAGGGGATCCGGCGGCGGGCTCGGGGACGTTGGGCTCGGGCTGCGGTGGTGCACGGCGGCGCTAGGCTGCTCCGGCGAAGCCCTAGTACTACCCCGCGGCCTAGGCGTCGAAGAGGAAGCAGAGGACGCCCCTGGTGCTCCTAGATCGCCTTGGGGAGCTTCAGACCGACGAGGCCAGGAGGTAGATGGGTCTAGGGTTTGGGTTCGACATGGGGAAGACCAGGATGTGGTGGGGAGAAAGGAGAGGGGTCTGGCTTCGCCCAGATGGGATCTGAGAGGAGTTCTGGGTGGTTAGGGTTGGAGATATGAGAGAGGAATGATCACATGGGGGGGTCACCTTTACAAAAGGTGAGGAGGAGGTTATCGGGCTAGGGTTTGGTCTCTCCTCTCTCCTTGTTCTTTAGCTAGAGATGGAAAGAGAGGACCAGGGGAGGTAAGGGAGCACGTGGTGCTGCTGCTAGCTGGCGAGAGAGAAAACAGAGAGGGGAGGTGAGGCTCGGCTAGGTAAGGATAGTCTCGGGTTAGGCTAGATAGGGTTAGGATTTTGGTTGAGCTAGATTAGAGAGAGGAGAGGTGGTCTTGGTTAGGGGTGGCTCGGTTTGGGTAAAGAGGAGAGGTTAGGTGGGGTTGATCAAGTGGTGGTAGGGTTAGAGATAGAAAAAGAGAGAGGGGGTTTTAGGGTTTAGGTGAGGTGGACAAGCTCACACATGGCTTGCATGGATAGGGATGGTGTAGGGTTTAGAGAGAGAGATTAGATGGAGTGGTTCTCTTTTGACAAGATCAAGCATGATCATGACAAGCTCAAGCAAGATATAGTCAAAAGAGAGAAGAGAAGAAAAAGTGGTGATGGCATGGATGGATATGGTTATGGGGTGTTAGATGCTTGCATGCATCAAGCAAGATCAAGCATAAGGGGTAGAGAGGGATATGGGGAAGATCCACTCAAAGATTCAAATAAAAACCAAAAGGCTAGAAAGAGGTGGTACTTGCATGGGCCATGCATAAATAATTAATACCATGTTTTAACCTTGTGAAACAAAACAATAAACATGGCATTATTCTTATGCATTTCCAAAAGTGGAATTAAGCCAAGCAAAAGAATTTAAAAGAAAGTTCCAAGTGGAGTAGATGGAGATGATCACATTTGATTATAATTGGGACTTGCTATTGTGTATATTCCACTAGGTGCCTATTAGTCCTAAAAATATTCCCACATGAGCATAAATCCATAATAATCCATATGGAAGCTAGGAAAAAGGGTTCCACTCACAAGGCATGCAAAGGTGGCCATGTGGCTCTCATATATCAATAATGTGAAAACAACATGATGCTAAGATGAGAGCATGTGGAAATAGAATTGGATCCATCCCAACCCATATGAGCTAGAGGTAAAACCCAAAAGAAAAACAATTGCAAGCTCATGGATAATGGAATGGTGGAAAGATGGGGTGATGACAAGAAAGGTGGTGGAGTTAAATAAAATATATGCCCCCAACTCAATTTGGGCATTTAAACAATATATCAACAACCAAATACAATATCAAGAGGCAAATACAATTAATAATGCATATGAGAGAAGAACCAAATCAAAAAGGGTTTTATATGATGCTCAAATGCAAGGTGGCATGATGACATGAGCATGATATAATGATGATGCAACAATTATATATTTGAAGTAGCCATTATATTACTAGACCAAGTAGCATTACAATTGTTAGACAATTGGGATGCTACAGATCGCCAGCATGATGGTCTACCCATATTATACTCCGGGACACCTAGGTTTTCCTTCCTAGTGCGGCAGAGCCTTCATCCTTCTCGCCGAGTATTTGGATGGACCGACGACATTGATCAAAGGGCGGCGATGAGACCTAGACCTTGATATCTTTCTTCCACTATTCACTCTCTTACTACTAGTGGTACCTCGCTCTGCCTTCGTAGAAACCATTTTCTTCCACTGCTCCTCCCTTGCTTCTTTACTTCTTCATCCAACAATGTCACAAAATAACCTCTCATCGGAAGAACAACAAGATGGTGGTGGAGAAACCCCGCCAGTAGGGGGACCTACAGGTTCGGACCGAGAAAGGGGACCAGCAATGGGGAGAGGGCTCGTCTTCATGTATGTCTCTAAAGAGCGGCTATCATCAGGACCAAGAGTCCGGGTAGGTGTTTGTACTTCTATTGATTCCTGGGTTGTCTGTTCCTACTATTGAACCGTATTTCTACATCTTCCAGGGCAGGCGGCTCTAGTATCTAATTTTCCACCCCACGGGTCGATAGCACAACGGATATCTCTAGTGTGTATGATGACATCATGCCCGCTCTCCATCAAAGAAGAGAGGTAGGCACTATACATGTACTAGCATTATGTTCTCTTACTAATGATGAAATTTCCATGCACGAAGTCAAGGAGAGAATCTCCACCAAATTAGACGAAATCAACATGATACGGATCACGCCAGATGATCCTATAGTTTTGTCCCGATCTTTCGCAGCGAGTCAACCAGGTAGCTAATCTCCCAATTACGCGATGAACATAACCTGAAGAAGAGGAATCAATCCAGCAAGCAACGTACTGATAAAGAACACGCCTCAAACCACAACTCGATAATGCTTGATGAACGCAAGAACCTCCGTAGCAATCTCTATAAGAATCTGATAAACGATACCGTCCCCAGAGGGATGATACACGGTGGAGCACAATATAGTTTTTAGACTAAATAGTTGAACTCTCTAAACCCTAACTCGACCAGCTTCTTATATGAGGGTTGGGGCGCGCCACTAATAGGCCACGACTTGACTTGGTTGGACAAGCCCAAACCAAGCCCACACACATAATAAAACCTAATTGGCCCAAAACATGACCAGGAATAGTAAAACTTATTTATTTAATTACAAAGACATGCCTAGCTTGGTGGAGTCCTGAAATTAGGCTGCACCTCCTCCGTCGTTCCCATGTCATCCTCCCCCCTTCAAGAAGCGTTGTCCCTAACGCGTGCGGGTCAGGTCGGAAAGGTGGCGTGATATAAACAATAGCCTCACGCGTCTTCTCCATCTTCAAGTCTTGCTTGCCTTTCACTCCACATCCTCCCTCTCGGCTTGCTTGACTTGAAACCGTCCTTGGCGCCTGCACCTCCTTGCGTCTCCATACGAGCTTGGACCTAGGCGCCATCATCTTCTTCCTCTTCTCAACTATTGTTGGAACCCGTGGTTGCTGAACATGGACCTTCTTTGCACGAACCTGCATAAGATGAGTAATGCCTGGTCCACACAACTGACGAACATGTCCATCCTTGCCTCTATGCATCTGCACATCTGCCCCAACAAAATGCCTCACAGGTGTGCTAACAAAACAGCTCTTGTTACCCCGCTGCACCACATGCACTGGAACATCAAGAGCACAAATATCATCCGTCTAAACACCAGTGTCAACACAAACAACCTTCTTAACACATGCTGCAACATCCTTCCTCTCAGCAATAAGAGAATGCACCTCAACTGGCTTGTCACCAACAAGTTCCACTGGCTTGTCATCTACAGGCATAGCTGAAGCAATATCAACATTATCGCATTGTGCATCATGCTCTCCATCCTGCACCTTAGCTAGTCCAGATTTTGGCTTAGCCTTGCACACCTTCTCCTTATGTACCACCAGCTCCACATCAGACTTTATGTGATCATCCTGCATAGGCTTCAATGTATGATGTTTGCCATCATGCAGAAAAGAATATGTATTTACTCTCACAGCATGAGTAACATTGCGATCATACTGCCATGGACGTCCAAGTAACAGTCCACATACCCTCCAATGGCAACACATCACACTCCATCTCATCAACATAGTCACCAACTGTAAATGGCACACGCACCTTGTGAGTAATATTTATCACACCACAGCTATTCACCCACTCAACATGCCTCGGTTCTGGAATACGCCATTTGGATAAACCCAACGCTTCCACAACTGCCTTGCTAATGCCATTACAGTAGCTACCACTGTCAATCATCAACTTGCATGCTTTGCCCTTGATCATGCACTGTGCTTGCAATAAATTCCAACGCTGGCCCTTGTCAACTATCATGCAAGCATCGCCTTGTACTTTCTTGAGTTGCAAATTCAGCCCACTCAATGGTACAGCATCCTCCACGACATCCTGAATAACATCAGCCTTAACAACATCGACCGCGAACGTTTCAAAAATCGTGGCTGCCACCTTATTAACTGTCGGCAATAGAACAACTGTCAACTTCTCATGAATAGTCACAGCTGTCGCGACCTTCGGTATATGAGCTATGCTCTTGCCAACATCCTCTATCCCATGCATAACCTTTGGGTGGCTGCTTAATTACTTCTACGGTTACCATGGGCTTTGGAGAAGGAACCACGGTACTAGAAGGTATAAAGCACTCTCACAGAAATTTCCTGAAATTCGCCCAAGTTGCAGAGGTAATGCTCTTCTCCCACAACGCCGTTTGCCACCAATTGTGTAGCTTTATATCCACGCATCGGTCTGCAAGAGCCAAACGTGTAGAATCATCCATGTTGTGATCATAGGTAGCACATCTATAAAAACCTTGTAGCATATGACGTTCCCATGACTCAAACTTTTCAGTTGTTGAATCATTGTTCAGTTGCCACTTGATCTCAGCTTCATCATATGGTAAAACACCGTCTAACAGGTCAAGATAGTCATTGAAGATATCACTAGACTTATTGCCACGTGTACACCTTAAGCCAAAAGTATCTTCGGAAAAAGAATTCATCCTCGCAGGCAAAAACTTTCTCCGGAGATTGTTTGGTGATATTCGTAGATTGTTTGAGGAAATTTGGAACAAAACGGTGCTGCACCAAACAAAATTCTGGATAAAACAAACAAATTCCAGCCAGACGTACTCCACGCGATCTGCGGTATTTTTTGTCTTTCTTGCTTTCACGTGAAGGAAACTCACGTCCAAACGTGCGCCTAGAGGAACTTGCAGTGCTTGGACTCTAGGGAAAAATCAATCGGACTCGTCAAAGGACTCTAGAAAATCTAGTAGACCACGCACGTCACCCAGGATCATTCACGTCAAGGACGCACGGGTGGATTCCCTCCTGGACTCCCGGGTGGACATGCAGAACGGATCGGATTCAATCTTTCCTTTTTAGAAAAAAAAAACTGCAACCGATCACACGTGAATGGCCCACTCTCGGAGTCCACGATCTGTCAGGGAATCACGCGCCGCGGGAACGAACGAGCGAGCAGGTCCTTCGCGTGATCGTCAGGTGTCGCGTGGCCGTACTACGTGACACGCGGATGGTGGCCTCCTCGCTTCCTTTTATTTTTTAACAACTGCTCCGATTCGATCTGAAACAAATTGTCCCGATGACAAACCCTGTCGAGCGGCGAGAACTCCACGCGCGACTTGGCATGAGGCGCAGGTGGTGCAAGCGGCGGACACGACTTGGCGTGTCAACCTATCGATCCCAAACCGATCTGCCTCGAAACCGATCTATAAAACTTCAACTTCCAATCTCTTCTTCAGAATAGATCTATAAACTATTTGTAGAAAAAGAGTCCGCAGATGATTTCAAAAACACGCTGTGATCAACGAGTGCTCCGATACCACATGATACTATTCACGCCAGATGAAGCTATAGTTTTGTCCTGATCTTTCACAGCGAGTCAACCAGGTAGCTAATCTCCCAATTACGTGACGAACATAACCTGAAGAAGAGGAATCAATCCAGCAAGCAACGTATTGATAAAGAACATGTCTCAAACCACAGCTCGATAATCCTTGATGAACGCAAGAACCTCCGCAGCAATCTCTATAAGAATCTGATAAACGATACCATCCCCGAAGGGATGATACACGGTGGCGCATAATATAGTTTTTAGACTAAATAGTTGAACTCCCTAAACCCTAACTCGACCAGCTCCTTATATGAGGGCTGGGGCTCCCCACTAATGGGCCGCGACTTGACTTGGTTGGACAAGCCCAAACCAAGCGCACACACATAATAAAACCTAATTGGTCCAAAACATGATCAGGAATAGTAAAACTTATTTATTTAATTACAAAGACATGCCTAGCTTGGTGGAGTCCTGAAATTAGACTGCACCTCCTCCGTCGTGCCCATATCATAACAGCCATAACATCAACATTCTGCAGAAAATCTTCGAGCTCAATCTGGAGAGTGATCGCCTCCAAGACGATTTGGGTTTTTAAAAGAATCTCACACGATATTATGAGCATGACCCCTCAACCCTTCACACTGAGTGCAAAAATTTGAAGAAGGAAGTCACAGAGCTTCATAGCCAGCAGCTACCATTGTGGAGGTCATTGAGGTCACGCCCCGCTAAGTAGAAAGGGAGAAGCCACTCATGTTATCTGTCGAGCTCGTGACCATTGTGGAGGTTGTGCCTCCGCAGGGCGGCCATAGTGTTGCAATCACCAAATCTAAGATAGGGAAAGATTTGGCTTTGGAGTAGGAACTATGAAGGGAGAGCCTTCCCCTGGCATTTGTTGGGTTCGCATAATTATATTGCACTCTTATAAATAATTGAATGCACTCTGTGGAGCTTTTGTAACAATGTTGTATAGTAGACCACTAAATTATTATTCCCATGCTTGCTGTATTCATGGGCGGATGAGATGGTTGGCTGAGAATTGTTGCATTCTTTGTTTCATGGGTCCTATGTGCTGAGTCTAACTGATGCATCCATTTGGTTTCGATTCAACTTCAATTTTTTTCTTAGCTCAATCTATATGGTGCACACAGCTTATCATATTGCTTCATGCAAGATAGGGGAGAGAGAGGGAAAATCATTGTTCTATTAATTATGGGCAACCTTTATAGGCTTTCTTGCACATTGTGGATGCCCGACTGAGAATTTCTAGTACGTTGCATAGGCTCTAGGAGGTGGTGCCTATCTAGAAAAGAAAATGCTCTGTCAGCAGCAAGGACACCTAGCTACTATTGTATGGAGTACTATGGGTCATAGGTACAACAACCCCTATAGTCTACACATGGACACCCAACGATTCCTTGCATAGAAATTACCGCTAGAGCCTTCATATGGAAGGTATCCGCTCTGCCCGTTCATTTTGGGTGGATGGAAAAGATTGCTAGACGCTGAATTGTGTCTCCCAGGTTGTTACTATACTTTTTTATGGGGGTTGTTTACTACTGATGGGGATATGCCTACCGGGGTATACCCAGCAGGACGTTTCCGACTGGCCCAGAAACTGGCGAGTGGGCCTGCAAGACGGCGACTGGATCGTGACCTGGCGTGGATCCAAGCGACTGGAAGCTGAAGGCCCAGGAGAGTAGATAGGCCCAGTCGGATTAGGTTAAACGAGTACCGAAACCTTAACTGATTCGGTTGAGATATGTAAACCCTAGGGGAGGGTGAGTCTATATAAACCTCCCTACTGGGCGTGTAAACGTACGTTCCATCATCCACCCAACTCGCTGCCTAGCCGTCGCGCTCGCCCCATTGTACCTCCATCATAATACAATCTAGCGGGAGTAGGTCTTTACCCTCCGGAGAGCCGAACCTGGGTAAAACCCTGTGTCTCCGCCCTCATATCGCACCGCATATGGCTGGCCGCCCTTGCCCTTCGTTCTACTACTCGCTATCGATTGCAGCATCTGCCGTGGTCATTCCCTCGACAGTGGCGCCCACCGTGGGGCCTGGCCGGTCAGGACGGTGTTCTGCGGCGAGATCCAATCTTCCCATCAACGAGTCGGTCGCCACCGGCCGCATGATAGCGATCGGCGAGATGCTCCAGATCTTGCCGAGCAGCTACGTCCCGGCGGCGCGACCCGTCACGCACATCATGATCTTGCCAGTCGGCACGATCATCCTCTTCGTCGGCCTCACCGACGTCATCGTCTCGGAGGACTCGGCTCGCATCCACGAATCTCCTCCACGCGACCGGATCTCCGAGAGCCAGGTCCGCACGATCCATCGCCTCGCCTTCGAGTACAACTCGGCCCACAGCGACGTGGCCGAAAACACCGCGGCCGCGGAAGACGCGGCCCTCAACGACGACGCCGACTCGGCGACCCCGGCGTCACACGCCGGATCCATCACCGCGGCTTCGCCTGCGGGCTCCATCACCCAGGTCTCCAACGTGGGAGACTTCGAGGATCCCTCCATCCTTGGAATCTTCGACTTCGACTCCGGGTCAGAAAATTCCGCCGATCTCCGTGACAAGACCGGTCGCCACGCCACGACCTACATGGCGACTAGCACCGATCCGTCGGAGGATCCCTTCTCCACCCCGATCCCTCCTAACGCCACAGCAACGGAGGTCGAGGAGCTCCGCCTGAAGCTGGCGGAGGCAGTCTGCAAGGAGCAAGCCGAGCGAGAAAAATTTCGCCTCGAGCAGGTGACGGCGCAGGAGCTGTCACGCTACCACCAGCAGCGAATCAGGTCGCGCCTGAACCCCACCGTCCAGGGGTGCGCCCTGAACTTCGACGACGAGAACGACCCGGCCCGCGTGGCCGAGCGCGCGATCTGCGAGAACGCGCCACCCAGAGGAAGCGCCCGGCCCCCACCAGGGTCGACGGCGAACGGCGTCCCACCTCCACCCAATCGCGCACCCCCCAGGGACCAGCCGCGGATCGTGGTCTCCTCGTGGAAGCAAGACGCGAACGGCCTACCACTGTTCTCCACCCCGATGGACAACCTCGTGGCGGGCCGAGCAGCGGCCGACAACATCACGGCCACCGGTGACGGTGCCCTATAGATCCAGTACGTCAGGGCCCTGCTCGCAAAGGCGGTCGAGCAGCAAAACGCAGGCGCCGACTCGCAGGGTCGGATGTACTCGCGTTCTTCGGGCAGCAGAGCGGCCTCAAGCGGCCGCCCATTGGCGGCAAACACCCTCAATTGCCCGCCACCCGAACCACTGCAGCTCCAACACCGACCCGCGAACGCGGCACTCTCCACCAACGACCCCAGGCCAGCGACCAACTTCGTCGCCGCCAACGGTCAGCCCGTCGACGCCCGCACCCACATCATCAACAACCAAAGCTGGCGCGCACGCCAGCCCGACGACCTGCGACACACCCTAACCAATCGCCGCGACGGCGAGCCAATGGGGTCGCTAAGCCGACTCGGGCCCCGGTGCTTCGGACCGATGATCCGAGGCGAAAAATACCCGGCGAACTTCAAAGCGCCGAAGGAAATAGAGAAGTACGACCCTTCGTACGACCCCTCCGTGTGGCTGGACACCTACCTCATGGCGATGGGGATCGCTAGCCACACTGACCTACTAGCCGACCGTTACCTCCCCCTGATGATGGAGGGAACGTGCAGGCAGTGGATCAACACTCTTCCCCCGGATAGCATCGACTCCTGGGAAGAGATGCGCGATGCCTTCGTCAGGCACTTCGAGTGCTCCTACACCCGCGCCACCACCATCGAGGACCTAGAACGATGCATCCAGGGACCCCGGTGTCGACCCGCAGCTTGGTCCAGCGGTGGCAAGAACTATGGTACAACGCGGTCGGCATCCACCCGGACACCGCGATCCACTGCTTCAAGACCTCGTGCCGCTACGAGCCCCTGGTCGCCAAGCTCAAACGACATTCCCGCACACTCGACAACATACCGGATCTCCTCGAGATCGCCAAGAGATACGCGGAGGAAGACCCAAACCAGGAAACCGACGACGAGTCGGGCGGTCAACGCCGCACAAACGGCACCGACAACGGACGACGGTCCGACCTACGCTACAGCAACACTCGCCTCACCGGCAAGCGCCGCAGTGACGGGCGAGTCGACTTCGTCGCCAACGCTGGGCACGCGCAGTGCGAGCCCAAAAGCTTCCGCCGCGACGGAGGGCAACGCCGCGACGGCGGCAATTACAAGGCGAAACCAAGGTTCGACCCTGCGGCCCTCCTTAACCAACCTTGTGCGTTTCACAGCAGGGAAGGGAAGCCCGCCACGCACACGACCGCCGACTGCCACTCTCTCAAGGAGATTGAGAAGGCACGGCGAGCGCGGGAGGACCCCGACAACAACCCGCCAAACGGCGGAAAATTCGGCAGTGTGGCCGGCTCGCTCCACACCTTCACAGGCTTCAACACGAAGCGCGAGAAGAAGGTCATCGCCCGCGCCATCGCCGTCAACGCGGTGGCCCAGGTGGACGTTCCCCAGTTCCTCAACTGGTCGGAGCAGCCCATCACCTGGAGCCGCCAGGACTACTCGCCACGCATCGAGTACCCAGGCCGAGTCGCCCTGGTGGTCAAGCCCAAGGTGGGAGCCTACTGGCTCCCCAAGACATTGATGGACGGCGGCAGCTCCATCAACATCCTGTACCTGGACACCTTCAGGCGACTGCGGCTCCCGCAGTCGATGGTCGAGCCGACCTACACCACGTTCCATGGCATCGTCCCCGGTCAAAAGGCGTACCCGATCGGCAAGGTCACGCTGCCAGTCACCTTCGGCGCACCAGCAAACTTCCGCACCAAGCGGATCGTCTTCGAGCTGGTACCCTTCGACAGCCCCTACCACTGCGTCCTGGGGCGCCAGGCGTTCGCCAAGTTCATGGCAGCGCCCCACTACGCGTACAACGCGATGAAGCTCCCCAGGCCGCGCGACGTCATCACCATCAACGGCGACCCCGACATGACCGCCGAGTGTGAGGCCAAAGGAGCCAAACTCGCCGACGCCGTCATCGTGGCAGAGACCAACCACGCCGACGAGCTCGCCAAATACGCGAGCGGGGTCAACAACGACGACCCCACCATACTCAAGAAGCCCAATTTGGAGGGTGTCAACACCTCAGCCTTCGAGGAGACGTCGCACACCCGCACCGTCGAGCTGGTCCCAGGCGACTCCAGCCAGACGGTGACGATTGGGACGGGCATGAGACTAGCATAGGAAGGCGCGCTCATCGAGTTCCTCCGTGAGAACAGGGACATCTTCGCATGGAAGCCCTCTGACATGCCTGGTGTCCCTAGGGAACTCGCTGAGCACAAACTCAACGCCGACCCCAAAGTGCGACCCGTCAAGCAGTCGCTGTGGCCCTTCAATGAAGAGCGCCGCCGAGCCATCGCCGAGGAGGTGCAGCGTCTACTCGCTGCAGGATTCATCCGGCCAATAAAATAGTCCAAGTGGCTGGCAAACCCAGTCCTTGTCGAGAAGAAAAATGGGACCTGGAGGATGTGTATCGACTACACAAACTTAAACAGCGCCTGCCCGAAGGAGCAATTCGTCCTCCCGCGGATCGACCAAATAATCGACTCCACCGCGGGCTCGGAGTCGCTGTGTTTCCTCGACGCTTACTCTGGGTACAACCAGATCAAGATGGCTGTTGAGGACGAGGAGAAGACAACGTTCATCACGCCATTCAGAGCCTTCTGCTACACTGCCATGACCTTCGGCCTACCAACGGTGCATGCAGGAATGCCTTGCGAGCCAAATTGGCCGCAATATCAACGTCTACATCGACGACGTGGTAGTGAAGTCCGCTCGACATGGCGATCTACTCGCTGACCTGGCGGAAACATTCGCCAACCTGCGGAAATACAAGATAAAGCTCAACCCAGGAAAATGCACCTTCGGTGTACCAGCAGGGCAACTACTGGGGTACGTCGTCTCCAAGCGAGGGATCGAGGCGAACCCCACCAAAATCGACATGATTGCTCGACTCGGCAAACCCGAGTGCCTGCGCGATGTCCAAAAACTGGCCTGGCGAGTCGCGGCTCTTAGTCGCTTCATCCCCCGATTGGGCGAAAAGGCGATGCCCCTATACCGCCTGATGCGAAAGAACCCCACCTTCTAGTGGGACAAGGAGGCGGACGACGCCCTCCGCAACCTCAAGAAGGTGGTACTCGCAGCGCCTCTACTCGCCGCCCCCGTCGACAAAGAACCCATGCTGGTCTATGTCGCGGCTTCCGAGCGCGTCGTCAGCGCCGTCATGGTCATCAAGCGGCCGGAGGAAGGAAAGGAGCGCCCGGTACAATGACCGGTGTACTATATCAGCGAGGTCCTCACCGAGTCGCGCCAGCGGTACCCGCAATACCAGAAACTGGTATACGCAGTCTTCGTCATACTACTTCCAGGAGCACCCGATCACGGTCCTCTCCTCAGCACCGTTGCAGGACATCATCCGCAACCGTGAGGCGACCGGGCGAGTCGCCAAGTGGGCCGTCGAAATCGGCGTCCACAACATCAAGTACGAACCACGAAAAGCGATCAAGTCGCAGGCTCTCGCGGACTTCATCGCCGACTGGGAAGAAGCCCAGCAGCCAGAAAAGCTGCCATACCTCCACTACTGGAGCCTGCACTTCGACGGCTCCAATAACGCGGACGGCGCAGGAGCAGGATCGTCGACTTCCCGAAGGCGACAAGCTCCGCTACGTCCTCTGCCTCGACTTCACCACCTGCACCAACAACATGGCCGAGTACGAGGCACTACTCCATGGCATGCGAGCTGCCAAGGAGATGAATGTCAACCGCCTACGTTGCTACGGAGACTCCGACCTCGTCGCTGGGCAAGTCGCTGGCACTTGCGACGCCGTCTCTCCCACCATGGCGGCATACCGCCAAGCAGTAGACAAGCTGGGTGGACACTTCGCAGGCTACTCCGTCGAGTGGATCGACAGGCGGAAGAACAAGGAGGCTGACGCACTCTCTCGCATCGGGTCGGCCCAACTCGCACCACCCGCCGGTGTCTTCCTCGACACGATCACCAAGCCGTCAGTCTCTCCCCCAAGGGAGATCGACATCGGAGTCCCGCTGCAGCCAGAGGCAGCCCTGGTCGCACTCATCGCCGAGCCAGACGACTGGACCAAGCCATACATCGCCTACCTGGAGGCTGGCACCCTGCCGACAGACGAGACAGACGCGCGGATGGTTGCACGTCGATGTAAATCCTTCACCATCATCGACGGCGAGCTCCACAAGCGCAGCGTGACCGGCGTGTTCCAACGCTGCGTCCAACCCGCAGAAGGACGCAAGATCCTCCACGACATCCACTCCGGCGACTGCGGCCACCATGCTGGAGCCCGCTCTCTGGTCACAAAGGCTATGCGGCACGGCTTCTACTGGCCCACCGCACACGCCGATGCCGTCGACATTGTCCAGCGGTGCGCCGGGTGCCAGAAGTACACCAACCAGACACACGTGCCGAGCACAGCGCTCAAGACAATCCCCATCACCTGGACATTCTCCGTGTGGGGTATGGACATGGTAGGCCCTTTCAAAAAGGCCCCCTCCGGCTTCACCCACCTCCTGGTCGCGGTCGACAAATTCACAAAATGGGTGGAGGCCAAGCCAGTCCAGAAATGCGACGGGAAGACCGCCACCAAATTCCTACGCGAGCTCATATATCGCTACGGGTTCCCAAACAGCATCATCACGGACAACGGCACCAACTTCGCCAAAGGAGCCATGACCGAGTTCTGCGAGGAACATCACATCCGGCTCGACCTCGCGTCAGTTGCCCACCCGGAGTCCAACGGCCAGGCGGAATGGGCCAACCAGAGCATCCTCCATGGCCTGAAGCCGTGGCTCCAAGTACCACTCGAGCGCACCGCCGGGTGCTGGCTCGAGGAGCTACCCTCCGTCATCTGGGGTATCCGCACCTTGGTCAACAGGTCGACAGGGTTCACTCCCTTCTTCATGGTGTATGGTGCCGAGGGTCGTCCACTACACGGAGGCTGCGAACAAACTCGCACGTCAGGACGGAGTCGATCAACTCGACGAGGCACGCGACCTAGCTCGCTCTCGCACTGCCATCTACCAGCAAGGACTCCGCCGCTATCATAGCTGGCGGGTGAAAACTCGCACCTTCCAGGAAGGCGACCTGGTGCTACGCCTCATCCAGGACAAGAAGGGCATGCACAAGCTCTCCCCCCCATGGGAGGGACCATTCGCCATCGGGCGAGTACTCGGAAACGACGCCTACTACCTCATCGACGTCCGCGGGGACGGCAAACTCGACGTCAAGCGACCATGGAATGTAAATCTCCTACGGAAGTTCTACTCCTAGAACTCCACATATGTACCCTCCAGTCGCTATGAAATAAAAAATATTGGTTACCGCAAATTGCGTCTACTCTCCGTGTAACACCCTCAGAATCGACCCTATGCAAGTTTCAGCGATTCCCGCCAAATCCGCATAGAAACAATTCAAAGGTGCCCACCAGGCACTTTCGTGCGGGTGGAAAACGAAGTAATATCATTACACAATAGTCCTCGATGGAACCCACAGAACAGATATATACAACAGCGACTCAAAGAGTCAAGAATACAGATATACAATACAAAGATCCAAAACACTTTGAAAATGATACGGCGTCCGAGTACGGACAAGATGCAAATTGAGCTAAGAGCCCTGAAGAATAACCAATGGCGTCCATAACCCTGCCCAGGCCAAGCCGGAAGGGTAACCCTGCTAACGACGTCGATCTCAAAACCTTCTTAAACAAAAGGGGTGCTGACAAAGGGCAAAGGAAAAAGAGAGTGCTCGATCGAGGCCAGACACAGCGAGACTAGAATTGGCGGTCCTCGCCTACATAGGTATGGTGGATGAGCGGCGTGCAGCATGCACTAAACAACCTATAGAGACTCAATACAACTGGCGGCTATCAGATAGGGATAAGAAAGACCTACTCGGATCCAACCTGATTCTAACACCAAACATACCCATCCTGGTATTCCCCCTCGATACCAACCGAGGAACTCACACCGTTGGCAGTTTTATTCATTTCGTTATAGTTGCGTCAATTACTAGTCAGATATAGGTAGCATGAGTCATCCTGATATGATAAGCAGTGGGCAGTTTTAGTTAACCATCCCGTTGTAGTTGTAGTACTTACTAGTCAGATACATATAGCATGAGGTATCCCAAAACCCAGCAGTTGTTGGTACTTTTATTTAGCCATTCTGTTGTAGTTGCAACACTTACTAGTCAGATACAATGGTAACAGGTGACAATTCAAACCAGCAATTGTTGGCACTTTTATTTAGCCATTCCATTATAGTGAAGCTGATTACTAGTCATTATAAAGTCAAATTTATAGCACTACTTTAGTTATAGTTGTCTATGATCGAGATTCTGTGCTCCAAGTCGTCCATAACCGCGGACACGGCTTTCAGAAAGTTTTACCCTGCAGGGGGGCACAAATAGCAACACACGCACGATCAACCTCGAGAAAAACCAATAAAAACCCAACGAGGCATCACGACAGAGCAATTGCAAGATTCATATAAATTTCAGGGGCCACCCACCAAGCTACCATGACGAAGTTGGCTAGCTCGAGACGGACCCAGAGGTTTGTGCCAATGGCTGTAACGACCGGGAACCCGAGCGATGTGGTGGGCTTGTCGATCTGAAAACATTCCACATTTGTTCCTAACAAGATGCGAGCTCCACGCGCAATCGTAAATAAAGCAGTAAAGCATGGCATAAGTACAGGATAGTAATAAAGCCCCAAACTACTTTGTGGCCCCAAGAAATAAATATGACTCAAGCTCTGGCTAGGGGGATTCATGGTCCCACATGCGGATAGTGCGAATATTCAAAGAACATGTATCAAGTACTCGGGGTCCTACGGGACACAAGTGGACGGTTAAAAACCAAATAACATCTATTGCCCACCTGTGCCTCTGCATTATTTACTTACTTCAATTTTAGTTATTAAACGGTAATTTAAAGTCATGATCAGCTCCAACATAAAGCATATGGCAGTCTTCCAACAACTGTGGTACTTGACGACACGCAACAGCACTTGAGCAAGCAACTACGACACGCAAGGCCGACTATCTATCAAACAACAGGTAATAGGATGTGTCCAAGGCAATATAAGGCTGCAAGGAATATCACGGGTACGATAACTAGAGCATCGCGACACAGATAGCAATAGATCAACAGGAGGAAATAAAGACTAGAAAGGTAAAATAGGTAGAAAGGGGAGAATGCTCACCTGAAAACATTGTCGAAGATTCATTCGAAGATCAGGTCGACTCTCGCATCAACTCATCGTCCTAATCCGTGAAGAAGCAAAGCACTAGAAGAAACACCGGATGCACTATTTAATACTACGGCAAAAGATCGGGTATGATACATGTATGATGTATGACATGGCAAAGATGCGATGCAATTAGGCAATATTAGGCGGAAACGGGGTCCCGACAATTAATTATATGGTTCAAGTTATTTACCTACCCGCAATTTAAATGTTGTCTTGACAAGGCAAAATATAGCACCGATTCGCTACACAAATTTAAATGGAGCAATATTAGACTAGAAAAGTCCACATATAGCCTTCATATTTAATTATGATGTGAATCGGCATAATGCCCCCAAACCACATGATATGTGTGCAAATATGAACAATTTAATATGCAGCAAAGATATATCATTTATAAAAATAGGGGTCTCGGATAGGGGTCACACATCGAATGGCGATCTTGGGGTTCCGAGGGTTCGGGGGATCGGTCTTCGGATCCAAGATCAGTCTTCAAGGTCTCGGACATCGGATCCGTGTGGGCGGTCTTGGTGTCCGGGGTCTTGGCATCTTCGGGTCCTAGGTCGGAGAACTTGACGTCCAGGAAGAAGACCTTGTCGATCTGGTGCCATCAACTCCGAGTCTCATGTTGGGGTTCTTATCGTCCCTCTTTTAAACAGTGGCGAACTTGGATCCACGTTGGTAAACTTCGAGTGAGGCGTGCATCGTGCGCTCCAAGGTAGATCAGCACCAGTAAAGGCTACACGAGCATGCAGGCACATGGGAGGGTGTGCCCCAGATGGCACAAACACACCACCTGCATACACGCACGCCCAACAGAGAGCACACCGGGAAAGGGGAGCATAGGGGCGAGCTTGGCGTGGCAGAGGCGACCCGCGGCGGCGGTTTCCGGTCGGAAAGCTGGGAGGGGAGAACCCGCGGTGGCTCAGAGAAGCACGGCGAGGAGGCGGAGGCCGGAGATTCAGGGCGGCGTCCTACGACGAGGCAGACGGGAAGGTGACGGCCGGACTTGGCCATGGGACAGGGCAAGCTCGGGCGGCCGGACCGAGGCGGAAGGACCCGGGCGACGTGACCTAGCTCGAAGGGAGGATGCAGAGAAGGGCTGTCGGGTCCCGGCGGAGGGCGGTCGTGGCATGGAAGGCTCGGTGGAGAGGCGGCAGACGAACGGGTCGGGAACAGGGGCCCGACGCGAGGTGGGCGCGGTCTCGGCCTGCGGGGTGGAGATGGCTAGCGGGGGGAGCGAGGCCGCTGGCAGTAGCAAGCAGAGCGGAGGGGAGAGGAAGATTGGGGATCGCGGGGTGGTTGGTGAGCGACGAGCCGGAAACGGGTGGATGGGGTCGCGTCCAGGAAGCGAGGCTGCGGGGTGGGCCAACGGGGTGTCGCGTGCGTACGCGTTGTGTGTGTTGCATCGCTGCAGGTGCGTGCGTTTGAGTGCGGGAGCGGGTCAAGGCAGAGTGTAGGCGGGTATGATCGCTGGGGTGTGGGGTGGTGGTGTCCGGCGGCGGCAGGTGGGGTGAGGAAGTTGGATTAGGGTTAGTTGGGGTAGTCTAGGGTTTGGGTTTATTTCCTGGGGTTGTAGGCCGATAGCTGGATGGGCCTTTTGGGCCTGACTGGTGGTCGGCCTCCCCCAGTTTATAAAAATATGTTGTTGTTTTTTATGTATTTTATTTTGGATACTATTTTGATAAATAGTTTAGACAAAATAAAAGATTTGGACGGACCGACGATTTTGGTTTTAACAAAGGAGGGAATATCTAGAAAACAAAATAAGCTTTTAGCAAGATAGTTTTAAACAAACAATATGCATGTAGATGTATGATGGTGCACAGAGACAAGACACACGATTTCTAGTAGTGGTTTTACCCGGGGTGCTACAATTCGACACCACTAACAATGGATCTCGTCCTCGAGATCCACCTCATGATACGGGGAAGAAGGCCGACGATCTGAATCTCCTCGCTTCGTGTAGATCTTCGCGACACCACTAACAAGGATTCCTCTCTGTCTTGAAATCGGCAACACCACCAACAAGGGTTTGTTGCTCACGTTCGTCGAGAGAACACTCCGGATAAACAAAGGACAAAGGTAGAGGTATCAAAAGATAAGGCCACCTCTAACTCCTGCAGTCGGAGTAAACATGCTTGATCCACCAATTCAATGTGCAAGAGCGAATGATAAGAGTAGTCGGATGGTGATCAGTCCATCGTGCAACCAAAGCATTACTCTGCACATGAATAGGTGAATTATGCAACCAACTCTCGGAATTTAGACTGAAGATCTCGACAAGCGAGGTTCAGAAACAAAGGAGGGATGGAGATTCTCATCAGATCTGATATAGATGACTTCGTCGTATCGGAAAACACCGGATGATAGAAAGAAAATATTTAGTGAATTTTCGGTCCACTGAAAGGTACAACAGATGAAAGATTCATCAGATGGCATGAAGGTCGGATGTTGAAGCACCGTTAGAAAAGGATGGAAGCGAAACCCTGAAGGTACGACAGAAACCCAACCACGAGAATTCCTAGACTCGAAGAAAAGATAAGAGAGCCGATTCAAAACATGCAGAGGTAAGAGGAGAATAGTAGAGGGGTAAGGAGTAAAAGCAGACCTAATCAGATCTATCCAACCGATTTTTTTTAAATAGTTTTAACACTCTATAGCGACCGTTAGCTAGGTTATCCTACAGGCTGGACCAGTGGGGTATCGTAACTGCTGAGCTCTGATACCACTCTGTAACACCCTCAGAATCGAACCTATGCAAGTTTCAGCGATTCCCGCCAAATCCGCATAGAAACGATTCAAAGGTGCCCACCAGGCACTTTCGCATGGTGGAAAAACAATATCATTACACAATAGTCCTCGATGGAACCCACAGAACAGATATATACAACAGCGACTCAAAGAGTCAAGAATACAGATATACAATACAAAGATCCAAAACACTTTGAAAATGATACGGCGTCCGAGTACGGACAAGATGCAAATTGAGCTAAGAGCCCTGAATAATAACCAATGGCGGCCATAACCCTGCCCAGACCAAGCCGGAAGGGTAACCATGCTAATGACGTCGATCTCAAAACCTTCTTAAACAAAAGGGGTGCCGACAAAGGGCAAAGGAAAAAAGAGAACGGTCAGTACTGAGGCCAATACACGGCGAGACTAGAATTCGACGGTCCTCGCCTACATAGGTATGGTGGATGAAAGCGGCAAAGATGCACTAAACAACCTATAGAGACTCAATACAACTGGCGGCTATCAGATAGGGATAAGAAAGACCTACTCGGATCCAACCTGATTCTAACACCAAACATACCCATCCTGGTATTCCCCCTCGATACCAACCGAGGAACTCACACCGTTGGCAGTTTTATTCATTTCGTTATAGTTGCGTCAATTACTAGTCAGATATAGGTAGCATGAGTCATCCTGATATGATAAGCAGTGGGCAGTTTTAGTTAACCATCCCGTTGTAGTTGTAGTACTTACTAGTCAGATACATATAGCATGAGGTATCCCAAAACCCAGCAGTTGTTGGTACTTTTATTTAGTCATTCTGTTGTAGTTGCAACACTTACTAGTCAGATACAATGGTAACAGGTGACAATTCAAACCAGAAATTGTTGGCACTTTTATTTAGCCATTCCATTATAGTGAAGCTGATTACTAGTCATTATAAAGTCAAATTTATAGCACTACTTTAGTTATAGTTGTCTATGATCAAGATACTGTGCTCCAAGTCGTCCATAACCGTGGACACGGCTTTCAGAAAGTTTTACCCTGCAGGGGGCACAAATAGCAACACACACACGATCAACCTCGAGAAAAACCAATAAAAACCCAACGAGACATCACGGCAGAGCAATTGCAAGATTCATATAAATTTCAGGGGGCCACCCCACCAAGCTACCATGACGAAGTTGGCGGCTCGAGATCGGACCCGAGGTTTGTGCCAATGGTCGTAACGCGGAAACCCGAAAGTGTAACTGGGCTTGTCGATACCGAAAACATTCCACATTTGTTCCTAAACAGTCTGGCGCTCCACGCGAATCGTAAATAAGCGATAAAGCATGGCATAAGTACAGGATAGTAATAAAGCCCCAAACTACTTTGTGGCCCCAAGAAATAAATATGACTCAAGCTCTGGCTAGGGGGATTCATGGTCCCACATGCGGATAGTGTGAATATTCAAAGAACAGGTATCAAGTACTCGGGGTCCTACGGGACACAAGTGGACGGTTAAAAACCAAATAACATCTATTGCCCACCTGTGCCTCTGCATTATTTACTTACTTCAATTTTAGTTATTAAACGGTAATTTAAAGTCATGATCAGCTCCAACATAAAGCATATGGCAGTCTTCCAACAACTGTGGTACTTGACGACACGCAACAGCACTTGAGCAAGCAACTACGACACGCAAGGCCGACTATCTATTAAACAACAGGTAATAGGATGTTTCCAAGGCAATATAAGGCTGCAAGGGATATGACGGGTACGATAACTAGAGCATCGCGACACAGATAGCAATAGATCAACAGGAGGAAATAAAGACTAGAAAGGTAAAATAGGTAGAAAGGGGGAGAATGCTCGCCTGAAAACATTGTCGAAGATTCATTCGAAGATCAGGTCGACTCTCGCATCAACTCATCGTCCTAATCCGTGAAGAAGCAAAGCACTAGAAGAAACACCGGATGCACTATTTAATACTACGGAAAAAGATCGGGTATGATGCATGTATGATGTATGACATGGAAAAGATGCGATGCAATTAGGCAATATTAGGCGGAACCGGGGTCCCGACAATTAATTATATGGTTCAAGTTATTTAGCTACCCGCAATTTAAATGTTGTCTTGACAAGGCAAAATATAGCACCGATTCGCTACACAAATTTAAATGGAGCAATATTAGACTAGAAAAGTCCACATATAGCCTTCATATTTAATTATGATGTGAATCGGCATTATGCCCCCAAAACACATGATATGTGTGCAAATATGAACAATTTAATATGCAGCAAATATATATCATTTATAAAAATAGGTGTCTCGGATAGGGGTCACACATAGAATGGCGATCTTGGGGTTCCGAGGGTTCGGGGGATCGGTCTTCGGATCCAAGATCAGTCTTCAAGGTCTCGAACATCGGATCCGTGTGGGCGGTCTTGGTGTCCGTGGTCTTGGCATCTTCGGGTCCTAGGTCGGAGAACTTGACGTCCAGGAAGAAGACCTTGTCGATCTGGTGCCATCAACTCCGAGTATCATGTTGGGGTTCTTATCGTCCCTCTTTTAGACAGTGGCGAACTTGGATCCACGTTGGTAAACTTTGAGTGAGGCGTGCATCGTGCGCTCCAAGGTAGATCAGCACCAGTAAAGGCTACATGAGCATGCAGGCACATGGGAGGGTGTGCCCCAGATGGCACAAACACACCACCTGCATACACGCACGCCCAACAGAGAGCACACCGGGAACGGGGAGCATAGGGGCGAGCTTGGCGTGGCAGAGGCGACCCGCGGCGGCGGTTTCCGGTCGGAAAGCTGGGAGGGGAGAACCCGCGGTGGCTCAGAGAAGCACGGCTAGGAGGCAGAGGCCGGAGCTTCAGGGCGGCGTCCTGCGACGAGGCAGACGGGAAGGTGACGGCCGGACTTGGCCACGGGACAGGGCAAGCTCGGGCGGCTGGACCGAGGCGGAAGGACCCGGGCGACGTGACCTAGCTCGAAGGGAGGATGCAGAGAAGGGCTGTCGCGGCCTGTGAGGTCCCTGGCGGCGGAGGGCGGTCGCGGCATGGAAGGCTCGGTGGAGAGGCGGCGGACGAACGGGTCGGGAACAGGGGTCCCGACGCGAGGTGGGCGCGGTCTCGGCTCATGGGTGGAGATGGTGGCATGGCGAGGCGAAGCAAGCAGAGCGGAGGGGAGAGGAAGATTGGGGATCGCGGGGTGGTTGGTGAGCGACGAGCCGGAAACGGGTGGATGGGGTCGCGTCCAGGAAGCGAGGCTGCGGGGTGGGCCAACGGGGTGTCGCGTGCGTACGCGTTGTGTGTGTTGCATCGCTGCAGGTGCGTGCGTTTGAGTGCGGGAGCGGGTCAAGGCAGAGTGTAGGCGGGTATGATCGCTGGGGTGTGGGGTGGTGGTGTCCGGCGGCGGCAGGTGGGGTGAGGAAGTTGGATTAGGGTTAGTTGGGGTAGTCTAGGGTTTGGGTTTATTTCCTGGGGTTGTAGGCCGATAGCTGGATGGGCCTTTTGGGCCTGACCGGTGGTCAGCCTCCCCCAGTTTATAAAAATATGTTGTTGTTGTTGTTTTTTATGTATTTTATTTTGGATACTATTTTGATAAATAGTTTAGACAAAATAAAAGATTTGGACGGACCGACGATTTTGGTTTGAACAAAGGAGGGAATATCTAGAAAACAAAATAAGCTTTTAGCAAGATAGTTTTAAACAAACAATATGCATGTAGATGTATGATGGTGCACAGAGACAAGACACACGATTTCTAGTAGTGGTTTTACCCGGGGTGCTACACTCTGTGTCTTGTGCCACTCGCACTCGTAGTAACAGCACCAAGCTAACTGCAGGAGTCAACCTCTGGTACAACAATCGGCATGGCCAAGTAGTGCGCTACAACGGCACTGGGTTACCCCAGGTCTTGTAACGTCCATGAAAAACGCCTACCCGGAGCCCCATTGGAGTCGCCTAGCTCGACTGGCTTAACGAGCCAAGACAACTGCCTTCGCTCCTCACAGCGACCATGATCCTCCGCATCCTCGACACAGCGACTCGAACGGCAAGTACCACGCTCGGGACCAGTTCAGGCGGCGGTTAGGAAAACGCCAAGTATGAGAGCATGCCCAGACTTGCCATGCGGCCCGACCAGCGGGCAGGCAGGAGTGATCGCTTACTCTAACGCCCACCCTAGAGTCGCGCCTAGAACAACCAAGTACCACGCTCGGGGACGCTGCTACCCGACCTCGTTCACGCAAGGGAAGCGGTGAAGTCTGAGAGCACTCATGGGAGTCGCCTTTACAAGCTTTCCAAGCTCAATGAGTTGACCTCAATAACACAACGTTCAAAACCACAAACATATAAACAAACGAGGTAAACCCCATAAAAAGGACGGACGCGCTCGGGGACTCGTTCAACCCTCAATCTCAAACGCAAGTCAAATCACAAAACAACACGATATCTCATTATAGCATGTCACAATTGTCTCAAAGTACAAAGTATGCCCAACGGTAGAACCTCTACTAACGCCCCAGGGCACAATGTTTTACTCCGCAGGCTTCGACGTGGACTCGCCGCCACCCTTGCGGTTGCGAATGAAGGGAGTGTACGGGTTCGACGGGTACGTCGTCAGCTCACCCGCCATCGCCGCACAGAAGGTATGCTCGATCTTGAAGTCTCGGTGCTGCGGCTCGGGGTCGTTGGGTGCGAAGATCGTCTCCTGATAAGGAAGGAGGTCGCCCATCGCCCAGACGCGATCGGAGTATACCGCGGCGCGGTCCGTCAGCTTCAGCACCTCAGCGATCTCCACCGAGCCAGTCGAAGACGGGTAGCCACTCGTCATGTCATCCAGATCGAAATCCTCCGGGAAGTGGGCGAGCCCAAGGCTAAGCGCCGTCGCCGCCCCGCGCCGGAACGCCGACCGCGCCATGAACTCGACGACTGATGGCACCTTCTTCAAGTACCGCCACACTTCGACGAGGTCGCTGGGAATCACTTCCGTGGGCGACATCTCCTGAAGTTACACCCGAATACAAGTCGCCGACAACGTGGCCGAGTCGACTAGAGTGGCCACACACTGCCGCGCGTCGAACGACTGCGCCTCTTCCGCGCTGTCGATGATCCGACCTGTGGACAGAGGGGGGTAGTGAGTACACCAAAGATCACACAATGAAAATATTACAGGCAGAGGCAGGCACACTTACCAATCAACGGACGGGAGAGATCCGTGATGAAACTCTGAAGAGAGGAGTAGTCGTCTTGAAGCCCAGCAACAAGGGCGTCAGAGACCTTATGCTCCTCAGCGGCGGCCATAACAGCATCTTTGGCTCGCCCATCCGCCGAGCTCGCCTCCTCCTTCGCGTCCTTAAGCTTGCGCTCAAGGTCGGCGATCCGCTTCTCAGCCAAACTCAACGCAGATTGAGCCGCCGTCAGCTCACTCGCCGGGACAAGGCCTTGGCGAACCTCCTCTGCCTTCGCAGCAATCGCCTGGAGTCCCTTGTTCGCCCCTTGGACGGCGACAAGTTCAATCTCTGCGCGACACTTTGCAGCAAGCCGGTCGGCTGATTCACGCTGCAAACCCTGTACAAAAGTCAAACAGTTAACAAAATGGAATCCTAAGTGCCCACCCGATGCAATTCAGCGACTGGACACTCGGGGACTGGAGATCAAAAATCTTAAGTCCCCACCCGCTGAAATTCAGCGACTGGACACTCGGGGACTGGAGATCAAAAACCCTAAGCGCCCACTCGCTGAAATTCAGCGAATGTGCACTCGGGGACTGGGTGCGAGAAATAAAAGCGAAACACCAAAAGAATTTGACCACTATAATTCAGTGGCCCGATCCTCGGGGACTGGACATACCTGGATGGCTGCACCAAGCATGCCATGAAGCTGTAGCGCGTCTACGGATGCGAGAAGAGCTGGAGTGTGCCCGCGACGTCGCTCGACCTCCGTCTCGGCGACCCCAGGCACGCGGCTCGATGGCGTGGTACCACTCACCGTAGCCGCTCTGGCCATGAAGCGGGGGAAGGTCGTGATGGATGCGCCGGCACCAAAAGAGGTCGGCTCGGCCATCCCAGGTGAGGAAGCACCCTCCTTGATCGTCAAGGCCGCCCTCGCTGCAGGATCACTGAGCAATCGTTGTGTCGTCAGACACCATGACAACGTCGTCGCTCTTGGCCTTCTTGGCACTGTCTGTGGGGCAGCGACCTCATCAGCCTTCCTCTTCCGAGAAGTGTCCTCCTCGGCGGCGACTGGCGGCACCTTGGCCACGGACGGGTGGCCTATCTTTTTAACCCTAGTCTTGCAAATTGATTACATGAGCAAAGTGGTTCGAGTACAACGAAAAATAAAGCAGGTGAATAAAACTCACTTGGCGACTGGTATGAACCGCAGCCCTGTGCGGATGCTAGCCGGCTTCTCCAGTTCAGGGCCCAGCTGCCGACTAAGGCCCATCTCCAGGACATCATGCGCCCAAGACACAGACGGCCTCTTTGTTGATGAGGCTGTGACAGGACCCTCCGCAACGTTTCCGGCAGGAGCTCTCCTGGGAGGCGAAGTTGTCGCGGCTGGAGCGATCCCCTACCCAGAGACTGGGGCAAATGGGGGAGGAATCGAGGCCAGAGGCACCTCACTCAGGACGGCGGTGACATCCGGTGCTGCCATCGTCTGTGGCGCTTCATCCCTGGCCAAGCTGGTGGCGTCGGAGCTGCTCGCCGAATGAGGCGGAGATGCCTGCCTCGCTGGCTTCGTCTTCCTCTTCGGAGGGGCCTTCACCTCCTTCTTCTTCTTCTTCTTCTTCTTCGACGGAGTGGCCTCGCGACGCGAGGTGAGCTCGGGAAGCTCGTCGTCGTCATCATCATGACGTTCAAGACTTCTACTCGCCTCGAGTTCCCGCTGACGCTGCCCGCGAGTCTTGCGAACCAATGGGGTGGTCTCTTCCTCGGACTCGTCGTTGTCGTCGCTCCTGTCGCTCTCGGCGCCGCCCTTGGTGGGAGGCGACTCGCCCCCGTCCTGGACGGACGGGCTTGAGTTCTCGTCATCCGCGGGCGGAAGCCACCCTTCCACCACTTGAAATAACTGCAATAGGCATAAGACAATATCAGTATAACCGCGACAGCATCAACTGCGACTGCAAATGATAGAAAAATGACTTACCGTCGGGGCTGGATGCTTCGCGGTGTAGGGGGCGACCCCAGCCTTCGCGTCCAGGTACACCGCCTGGGTGATCTTCTTCAACGCCAGGATGTAGTCCTCGACTTTCCACTCGGCGAGGCAGGATTTCGTCGAGTCCTCCCGGCCCGTGTACTCGTACATATAATGGTCACGGCGGGCCAGGGGAACGAGTCGCTGCCCGAGCCAGCAGTTGTACAAATTGATGGTCTGAAGACCTTTCTTCTTTAGGCCGCGGATGGTCTGAAGCATCTCATCCACAACCATCCGCTGGTCTGTTGGAAGCTTGCCGACTTGGAGTCGGCGCAGTTTGGGCCGGTCGGCGGAGTATCTTGGGATCGCCACCTCGCCGTCTGGAGTCGCCTCGGTGACGTAAAACCAAGACTTCTTCCACTCGCTCGCCGCCTTGGCAGGTAGCATCAGATCAAAAAAGGAGGCCTTTGACTTCAATTGAAACGCCAAGCCACCCGCAGCAAGCATTGGGCCGCTTCTCGCGATCGATCCTCCCGTGGAACAGATCTTGCCACGGGGAAGTAGGGCCTGCAGCCAGTAGCACTCGCGAACGCCATGAAAATGGCGGCTGCTCGACAAAAGGGCCCAGTCCGATGGTGGATCTGTAGAAGCGCAGGCGGAAGAAGAGAGATGGGAATCTCAGCCCTGCCTGTGGCTGGTGAAGCGACAATTCTCTCGCGGGCCCGGAGGCACCTCTCCGGCCATGGGGATGCGCCACCTGCCGGCGCGCAGGATCCCGGCCTCCTCGAAGGACGCCAGTAGCGCTCTCGCACACGTGGACCTGCCCCATGGTTCGGTGGAGGGGGCCATTGGCGGAAAGGTTCGTGGAGGTCGGAGGATTTTGGATCGGCTGGATCGCGATGCGGAGGAAAACGGAGGTGCGCGCAATCGGAGGAAATGACGAGGAGGTGGTTCTCCGATCGCCTACCATTCCCTTTATATAGAGGTTGTTACCCGCCAAATCAGGGAAACGTTACTACGCGGTGATTACGCCAAAAGTTACCGTTGGATTACCCCAACGGCTAGTTTTGACTGCGTTTGACGGTCCAACTTCAGCCACTCGGCTCGCCGACCCGATCACTACAACAGTGACTAAATATTTCACGACCGTCGCCGAAATGCGACCAGAATGACTAGTTTTTCCTTTATTCAGGAGCCCGCCACCGATTCGACCGGGTGTCTGCGCATTGGACCCAGATGCTTCGATCGCCAGAACCACCGCCCAATTGACGACGGCCTCGGGACTATTGATGGGGATATGCCTACCGGGTATACCAGCAGGGCGTTTCGATCGCCCAGGAACTGGCGAGTGGGCCTGCAAGACGGCGACTGGATCGTGACCTGGCGTGGATCCAAGCGACTGGAAGCTGAAGGCCCAGGAGAGTAGATAGGCCCAGTCGGATTAGGTTAAACGAGTACCGAAATCTTAACTTATTCGGTTGAGATATGTAAACCCGAGGGGAGGGTGAGTCTATATAAACCTCCCTACTGGGCGTGTAAACGTATGTTCCATTATCCACCCAAGCGACTCGCCGCCTAGCCGTCGAGCTCGCCCGATTGTACCTCCATCATAATACAATCTAGCAGGAGTAGGTCTTTACCCTCCGGGGGGCCGAACCTGGGTAAAACCCTGTGTCTCCGCCCTCATCTCGCACCGCAGATGGCTGGCCGCCCTTGCCCTTCATTCTACTACTCGCTGCCGATTGCAGCATCCGCCGTGGTCATTCCCTCGACAACTACTACTACGTAAAATACAGTTCTAAAACAGCACTGTAACTGTTCTTATGAGTTACTAGTATGATTTCATTAGAAGTATGGTTACGACTGCAAAGTATAGTATGTGTGAGCTACAATGATTAGCGAGAGTCATCAGCGGACGAGGGCCTCAACCTCACAAAAAAGGGTATGTTACTTGTAGCACCCCAATTGTCTAACAATTGTAATGCTACTTGGTCTAGTAATATAATGGCTACTTCCTATATATAATTGTTGCATCATAATTATATCATGCTCATGTCATCATGCCACCTTGCATTTGAGCATCATATAAAACCCTTTTTGTTTTGGTTCTTCTCTCATATGCATTGTAAATTGTATTTGTCTCTTGATATTGTATTTGGTTATTGATATATTGTGTAAATGCCCAAGTTGAGTTGGGGGCATATCTTTTATTCAACTCCATCACTTTTCCTTGTCACCCCATCATTCCACCATTCCACCATATATGAGCATTGCAACTTATTTGGTTTTACCTCTAGCTCATGTGGGGTGGGATGGATCCAATTCTATTTCCACCTGCTCTCATTTTAGCATCATGTTGTTTTCACATTAGTGATATGTGGAGCCACCTTTGCATTCCTTGTGAGTGGAACCTCTTTCTAGCTCCCATATGGGTTGTTTTGGGGTTATTCTCATGTTGGGATATTTTTGGGCTTACTAAATACCTAGTGGCACATACACACTAGCAAGTCCCATTTTTATTCAAATATGGTCATCTCCATCTACTCCACATGGGGCATCCTTTTAATTCTTTTAGCTTGGCTTTATTCCATATTTGGGAATGCATAGGCACAAATGCCATGATTATTTATTCTGTTTTCACAAGATTAAAACATGGCATTTAATGTTTTTGCATGGGCCATGCAAAGCACCACCATTCTTTCTCCTTTGGTTTTTCTTTGGTTTTTGAGTGGATCCTTTCTTTTGTGAGCTTCCCTTTCTATCTTATTCAAGACCCCCTCATCTTGATCTTGTCTCTCCTTGCCATGTGCACCTAAAACCCTAGACACACCTCCCATCTTGTCCACCACCTTTTCTTGCTTGAGATTGTTTTGATCATGTTAAACCCTATCTCTCCCTATCCATCACCACATCCTCCAACCTTTGCTTGATATTTTTTGGCATGTGGAAAAAAACCCTAAACACCCTAACCACCCACAAACCCTAGGCCTCATTTCTTTTTCTCTCTAACCCGATCCACCACCCCATCTAACCCCTCCTAAAAACCCTAACCCGAGCCACCCTATATAGCCCTAGCCGAAGCTACACCCGAGTTTTCCCTCTCCTCTCTCTTTCTCTCTCACTGTCGTGCCTGTCCCACCTGAGCCTACCCTCTTGGTCGGCCCGCCCACCTGCCATGCCCTACCTGCCCAAGTCGAGCTCCAGCTCGAGCACGTGAAGAGGAGAAGGAAAAAGGTGGCCGAAGCCACCTTTATCTCCAACCGGATCCCCACGGCGCCTCCCCCTCCTCTTCTACTTTTCCTCTTTCCCCACATCTCCTCTGCCTCTCCCAGATCCACCCTAGGGCCTTGCCCTCTCCCCTCTTTTTCTCCACCGACACCATCTTCCTCTCGCCGGACACCGTCTGCACCACCGTCGTTTCTTCGTTCCAACCGACGAGCGCGGCGTGGAGGTGGTCGAGGAGGCGGAGGAGGTTCTTCTGCTTCGCCCGGAGCACGACAGCGAGGAGGAGAAGCCCCACTTCTGCTGCAGTACCGCAACGCCGCCGAAACCCTAATCTCGCAGGCCGCCAGCTCCGTCGACGATCTGCTGGGTCCCGCCCCGATCTGCCGCCGTCAACCACCCCGCGGTGAGTCCCTCTCCCGCCTAGACATCCTCCGCCTTGCCGTAGACCCTCTACCTCGCCGGACGTTCCGCCGAACGCTCTCGGTGCGTCGCCGAGCACGGGCGTCTGCACACCTCCACGACACGAACCACTCATCTAGCCGCCCATCCCCCTCCTAGCAACGTCCCCCACCTACCACAAGGTGCCGCCTCACAAGCGCCACGCCAGTCCGAGTTCGAGTCCTCGATCGCTGGCGCCAGAACCTGCCGCCAGACGGTGGAGAAGATCCACAGTACCTAGCGCCGTTTTGCAAATAGCCCCTCTGTTTTTCTCGCGCTCAACCCGCGGTCTCGTGAGCCCACCTGCCAGCCGCTGTGTACTTTTTACAAAAAGGGACTCCAGATTTCGTAAACTTAACCCGCGCTCCAGCACGCTTCCCACCTGTCAGCCTCTGCCGGTTCACCCACTGGCACGGGGGCCCTTAACCACCGGCCCCACTGTCATTTGTCATGGTTAGATAAAGCCGTGTGAGAAAAACCTTTCAAGGCGTTTCGCCAAGTCAGCATCGGCCCCACCCGTCAGTGGCTATGACTAGGTCGGGCTGAGTAACAAAAGTCTGCCTTGTTGCCTGTTTTAATTAAACCTTTTCAAAATTGATTTAAATTCAAATTCAATCTGCTTTTAATTAACTTTTAAAATACAAATCCTTATAATACAAATAATATATGTTTTGAAATCAGAAAAATGTGAGGATTTCATATATGCCCTTCAAAATATATTTTGAACACTTTACTTTTCGAGTTGATCAAAATTACAATAAAATGCCCTTTTTCTTAATTAATTAATAACTTTTGTTTTTTAACTCCATATTTGACAAATGATATGTCTAAATTGATCAGCGCGACGAGACCTTTCTGTTTATGCATTCCATGTTCTAAATTGCAGCATGCATCATATAAATATAAAGTATACAGCAACTTATTTGAGGATAAAAGTTGACTAAAACTCCATAAAATGCTTTATTCTTGTATTCCACACCTCACCCATGCCATGCTACATTATTGCCATGCAAATTGTGCATCATTCATCATGGCATGATTGTTTGCTTGTCGCATTTTATTCATATGCTTGTGCACTTTATTTATGTTGGCCCTTGTTTGTTTGGTTCTTCTTCGAATAGACGCGAAAGGTGGGATATATCAAGAAACCCAGGAGCACTACCCAGATCCTTCTCTCGCTTCAACTGAGCTGCCAGGCAAGCACTACCATATGCTTGCATACATATAGTACCTATTGCCTCTATCTTATTCTTGCATCATTGAGTCGCGATTGCACTAAACTGAATCCCAAGTACTGCATAGCCTTTACTTTTAAACCCCACCGAAGCTTGTTCCTCCATCCCATGAGCCATTACTACAGGAGTTGTTTGAGCCATGCGGGTCGTAGAACAACATGTGTAGGGTATGTGAGTGTCTGATGGATAACGAGGTACCTAAACAACTTAACACAGTAGTAATGGGATAACTAATGACAGTGGCACGGTGAGCAATATCTGCTATTTGGTTTTTCATGCTCACTTGTGTCCCGAGGACCACGAGTACTTGATTCCTGTTCCTTGAATATTCGCGCTATCCACATCCGGGAGGCTTATGAACCCCCCTGAGCCAGAGCTTGATTCATTCTTATTTCTTGGGGCCACAAGTAGTTTGGGGCTTTATTACTATCCTGTACCTATGCCATGCTTTATTGCTTTATTTAAGATTGTGCGAGGAGCACCTGTACTGTTTTGGATGCGGAGTGTTTTCGCGGTATCGACAAGCCAGTCCACACTTTCGGGTTCCCAATCGTTACAGCCATTGACGCAAACCTTGAGTCCGTCTCGAGCCGCCAACCGTTCGGGTAGCTTAATGGGGTGGCCCCCTGAAATATTTCTGAATCCTGTGATCGCTTTGTCGTGAATGCCTCGTTGGGTTTTGATTTGGTTTTTCCGAGGTTGATCGAGTGTGTATTGCTATTTGTGCACCCTCAGGATAAATCTTCTGAAAGCCGTGTCCGCGGTTATGGACGACTTGGAGCACAGTTTTCGATCATAGACAAGTATAACTAAAGTACCGCTTTTAATTTGACTAAGTACCGACTAGTAAATAGTGCAACACTCATGGAATGGATAATAAAACTGCCAGCGGATGGGGGTTGTTTCGTCCGCTTCCTCGTTGGTAAGCGAGGAGGAGGATGGATCTAATATTATCATATAACTGTTGTTATTAATTCACGGACATTCATCTATCCTTGGTTAGGCGGATGGATAGCGAGTATCTATAGAATTGTTATTACCTTTTGCTGCAATGGCGTCACCCCAGGTTGTGTCCCCTTTAGAGGCATAAAGACTTGCTGAGTACCCCTAGGGTCTCACACGATAAATTGTTTGATTCAGATGAACAGTATACTCGCAAGATGGATACTTTGGGTGGAGGAGACGACGATGTTGGCAACGATCACTCGGTGTAGAGATTCCGGAACGGGATCCGTGAGATCTGTGGGGGATGTGTTTATTTATGGAGCATCTTATGCCGATTTGCTTCTTATCCGTACTCGGATCTTGTTTTCCGCTTCCGCTTGATACTCTGATGTTTGATGTATGAGGAGATATCCTAACCTATTATATCTATCTAGGATATTTGGATCTTGCCGTACGGCGTTGCAATATTTCTATTTCTTTTAGATGGAATGGCTCTGAGGACTGTTGTATGGTGGCTTGCATACATACTCATTTGTGTATGTAGTTGATCCTTCGTCACGCCGATTACGCTCGTTCTTGTCCCGCTGTTTGGAAATGGTTAGGACGGCGAAGGTCTACCTGTGAGTGGCATTTGGGCCCCACTGCACTATTTTAACCATTTCCGCTCATCCAGCTTGTAACTAAGGCGTAATTCACCGAGGTAGTTACAATTGGTATCGAGCCATCCCGCCTTCGTGGTCTCAGCCAAATGGTCGTTGTCAGTCTAGCAAATATTTTTGGTAGCTATGTATACTAGGGAAAAACAAAACGCGAGAGTAGGACTGCTTCCACTTTTCTTCTTAACCACACACCCACCCTTTTCTGGTAAGGAAGTGTAACGTTTTCAATCCTCTTCTTAAAATTCAAACTAGGATTCACGTGTTCTGGGTTTCCGTAGTACCATAGAAAGTGTGTGTGTGTGTGTGTGTGTGTGTGTGTGTAATTCTTTGTCTATCTGTTGCATCCAATTTGCTATCTCAATCTGCCTTTGGTTATCAACTGTTGGTATATTCCATACTGACAGGCTTTTGAAAACCGGCGCGATCTATCTGACTCCTTGTTAACCGGTGCCATCTTCTTAAGGGTGTTCTTCCTTCCGGCATGCTTTCACAGAATGTGGAGTTGCTAATCTCTACCTGATAAGCGATTTTGCGCGTCTATTGGTATTTTAATGCCGAAAAATGTGGAAAAATTTTCTTTGATACATCTGTGTTTCCACACTCCTTTCCAGTCGTGTGTGAAACATTATCTATCTCCCTTTTATCGGCATGTCCATGCTAACTCATTCTTTTGTCACCGGTGCTTAATCCTAGAGTTTCATTTCATCTCCAATTCTCTTGGGCTAATTACATAACATGTGTCGATCCGATGCTGGTGATTGTAATTTGGTTCGCGGCATAGCTATAGGACACTTATCATGAGTGGAATATGGAAAATGCTATCAACACTATCCTCCAAATGGTGACGGTTATCTCCTGTGATTTTGAGTACACCGTGATCATACCTATGCATATTCAAGCATCTTTGGCAATCCGGAGTTTCTCAAGGCACTACGGCGGTCTATCATCTGTCCATCATGCTGCACATCTTTTTGAACTCCATATCTGCAAAATTCTCTTTGAGACGAGGGAATTGCATCTTTTTGTCTCTGATAGCTTTGCTTGAGGTATGAGCTATCATCGGTTCTTATCCAAGATCTCTTTATCTTTGTAACCGGTGATCCGATCGACAATGTGAACCAGGTGACATCTCTTTTTCTTCCGAAGGACCAGATAATCTATTCTTCCAAAGGCATCTTCTTCAACACGAACCCGCGTTTTAATATTGATCTTTCTAAGAGTGTTGAGCTCAGGAAGTGTTCGAGCATTTGTTCGTTTCTCTCGCCTTTTTGAACTTGGTATTCTGGGAATATCTTGTTAATCCATGGTGGTATATGTTGATAATATGCTTGCCTATTCCATATCAATGGAAGGACATGGAAGATCATCTGTATCTCTTTCTCTCAAGCTTCATGAGCACTGCCTGTGTGCAAAGTCTCAAAGTGAGAATTCTGGCTTCTTGAAGTCACCTATCTCGGCCACGTCCTTCTGCTAAATAGATCGCTCCAATTCTGGAATCAGCAAGTCCATTGTTAATTCCATCTTCCATCTTCAATCAAACCTAGAGTCTTTCCTTGTTGGCGAGTTATCATCGTCGTTCCGCCGAAGTTTTCCTCAAGACCGCTAAACCTCTCTCAATCTTTTCAAGAACAACATGGAGTTCTTTTCACCTCAGTCTCGTCAAGTAATCTCTTGAAACCCTCTCGCTCTGTCATCTATGCTCAATCCACCAGAGGCCATGGAGACCTTCTAGATCTTGTATTCCTTCTGTTCAAGTTGGTGCTATCTTTTCTGTAGCTGTTGAATCTTGCAGTTGTTCTCCGTAATCTTCCCTCATATCTTTCCGGCGGCTTGGTACTTCCGACATGACGACAACATCATCATCTTTATCTATCTATGAATCCGGCGAATCGTTTGCATCTATCCTTGTTTTCTAACAAAGTTCCATGAGTTATTGTCAATACCTTCAGTCTGTTTCGGTAGTTGGGTTGCATGGTTTTCTTATTCATGTGCAGAGTAATGCTTTGAGTGCGGGATGGAGTAGCTACCATACCACTACTCTTATCATTCGCTCTTGTACATTGAATTGGTGAATTAATGTGATTTCACTCATTCCACGGAAGTTAGAAGTGGCCTTTATCCCTCGATACTTTTACTTCCGTCTTTGTTTTTCCGGAGTGCTCTCTCGAAGAAAGTAATCAATAATCTCTTGTTGGTGGTCTGTCTATTCTAGATGGAGCAAAATCTTCCATTATCTGGTGGAAACAAACGCAAACTCTTTTCTGTCCTCGTCATTCTACCGATGCTCGGCATCCCCAATCAAGATGAAAGGAAACTATCTCTCTTCGTTTCATCAATTCTTTTTCTGTGGTAAAGCCAATTATGGTTGATGCCATCAGCCGCAAATCTATTGCGTTAGCCTCAAGGCTAAAGAAAGCAATAAGTATATCTACAATAAACTCCAGATCCTCCATATCCTTTGCTTCTCGGGATTCCACCATGATCCGCTTCACATCCGCTCGAAGTTATATCCGCGCACCTCAATTGCGTGATCCGTTGGGTCTTACCGGCGCAAGAAGAATCTAATCCGACGATGTCTAACTAAATCTTTCTGTTGATATCAAGAGACTCTATTGTTTGAAGGCAATATTGTTTCCGTACTTCATTTCTCAAATCCGAGAGAAGATACGATGCTATTGTCATAGTGGTTCAAAACCACTCCAACCTAGCTCTTTTCTTCCGGCGAGACAAAGATTCATCCTCTCTAGTATCGGTAAATCTGTAATCTTAACGGTGTGTCTTTCTTTATTCATGATACATCATCTTGTCTTTTCCTTTCACAAGTGGTTATATTCTTTTATCATGTTTCTTTGGAAAACCGGAGCTATGTTCATCCTACCTTCTTGCCTCACGACAATCCTTCAATTCTTCTAACCCGTTGTTCTTGAAGAAAAACGCAAGACTCGCAGCAAGTCTACCAAGTTATTCTGTTGTTCATCAACTTGGGAACATGAGGGTCACCTTCGTTCCGAACAACCGCCTCTCCTTGTGTTGTTTTCCTTTTCCTAGGAATCTCGGGGCGAGATTCTTGTTTAGTGGCGGAGAGTTGTAGCACCCCAATTGTCTAACAATTGTAATGCTACTTGGTCTAGTAATATAATGGCTACTTCCTATATATAATTGTTGCATCATAATTATATCATGCTCATGTCATCATGCCACCTTGCATTTGAGCATCATATAAAACCCTTTTTGTTTTGGTTCTTCTCTCATATGCATTGTAAATTGTATTTGTCTCTTGATATTGTATTTGGTTATTGATATATTGTGTAAATGCCCAAGTTGAGTTGGGGGCATATCTTTTATTCAACTCCATCACTTTTCCTTGTCACCCCATCATTCCACCATTCCACCATATATGAGCATTGCAACTTATTTGGTTTTACCTCTAGCTCATGTGGGGTGGGATGGATCCAATTCTATTTCCACCTGCTCTCATTTTAGCATCATGTTGTTTTCACATTAGTGATATGTGGAGCCACCTTTGCATGACTTGTGAGTGGAACCTCTTTCTAGCTCCCATATGGGTTGTTTTGGGGTTATTCTCATGTTGGGATATTTTTGGGCTTACTAAATACCTAGTGGCACATACACACTAGCAAGTCCCATTTTTATTCAAATATGGTCATCTCCATCTACTCCACATGGGGCATCCTTTTAATTCTTTTAGCTTGGCTTTATTCCATATTTGGGAATGCATAGGCACAAATGCCATGATTATTTATTCTGTTTTCACAAGATTAAAACATGGCATTTAATGTTTTGCATGGGCCATGCAAAGCACCACCATTCTTTCTCCTTTGGTTTTCTTTGGTTTTGAGTGGATCCTTTCTTTGTGAGCTTCTTCTCTCTTATTCAAGACCCCCTCATCTTGATCTTGTCTCTCCTTGCCATGTGCACCTAAAACCCTAGACACACCTCCCATCTTGTCCACCACCTTTTCTTGCTTGAGATTGTTTTGATCATGTTAAACCCTATCTCTCCCTATCCATCACCACATCCTCCAACCTTTGCTTGATATTTTTTGGCATGTGGAGAAAACCCTAAACACCCTAACCACCCACAAACCCTAGGCCTCATTTCTTTTTCTCTCTAACCCGATCCACCACCCCATCTAACCCCTCCTAAAAACCCTAACCCGAGCCACCCTATCTAGCCCTAGCCGAAGCTACACCCGAAGTTTTCCTCTCCTCTCTCTTTCTCTCTCACCGTCGTACTGTCCCACTGAGCCTACCCTCTTTGGTGGCGTCTGCCCACCGCCATGCCCTACCTGCCCAAGTCGAGCTCCAGCTCGAGCACGTGAAGAGGAGAAGGAAAAAGGTGGCCGAAGCCACCTTTATCTCCAACCGGATCCCCACGGCGCCTCCCCCTCCTCTTCTACTTTTCCTATTTCCCCACATCTCCTCTGCCTCTCCCAGATCCACCCTAGGGCCTTGCCCTCTCCCCTCTTTTTCTCCACCGACACCATCTTCCTCTCGCCGGACACCGTCTGCACCACCGTCGTTTCTTCGTTCCAACCGAGCGAAGCGTGGAGGTGGTCGAGGAGGCCGAGGAGGTTCTTCGCTTCGCTGGAGCCTGACGTGAGGAGAGAAGCCCCGCCCTCGCCTGATGCCCACGCTGCCGAAACCCTAATCTCGCCAGCTCCGTCGGACGATCTTTGGGTCCCGATCTGCCGCCGTCAACCACCCCGCGGTGAGTCCCTCTCCGGCCTAGACATCCTCCACCTTGCCGTAGACCCTCTGCCTCGCCGGACGTTCCACCGAACGCTCTCGGTGCGTCGCCGAGCACGGGCGTCTGCACACCTCCACGACACGAACCACTCATCTAGCCGCCCATCCCCCTCCTAGCAACGTCCCCCACCTACCGCAGTGGCTGCCGCCTCCGCGCGCGCACGCCAGGTCTCGGGTTCGAGTCCTCGATCCGCGCCGCGCGCAGACCTGCCGCCAGACGGTGGAGAAGATCCACAGATTTAGCGCCGTTTTGCAAATAGCCCTCTGTTTTTCTCGCTCAACCATGGTCTCGCGAGCCCACCTGCCAAATGTGTACTTTTTACAAAAAGGGACTCCAGATTTCGTAAACTTAACCCGCGCTCCAGCACGCTTCCCACCTGTCAGCCTCTGCCGGTTCACCCACTGGCACGGGGGCCCTTAACCACCGGCCCCACCTGTCATTTGTTGTGGTTAGGTAAAGCCGCGGTGAGAAAAACCTTTTCTGCGCGCCGTTTCGCCAAGTCAGCATCGGCCCCACCCGTCAGTGGCTATGACTAGGTCGGGCTGAGTAACAAAAGTCTACCCTGTTGCCTGTTTTAATTAAACCTTTTCAAAATTGATTTAAATTCAAATTCAATCTGTTTTTAATTAACTTTTAAAATACAAATCCTTATAATACAAATAATATATGTTTTGAAATCAGGAAAATGTGAGGATTTCATATATGCCCTTAAAAATATATTTTGAACACTTTAATTTTCGAGTTGATCAAAATTACAATAAAATGCCCTTTTTCTTAATTAATTAATAACTTTTGTTTTTTAACTCCAAATTTGACAAATGATATGTCTAAATTGATCAACGCGATGAGACCTTTCTGTTTATGCATTCCACGTTTTTAATTGCAGCATGCATCATATAAATATAAAGTATACAGCAACTTATTTGAGGATAAAAGTTGACTAAAACTCCATAAAATGCTTTATTCTTGTATTCCACACCTCACCCATGCCATGCTACATTATTGCCATGCAAATTGTGCATCATTCATCATGGCATGATTGTTTGCTTGTCGCATTTTATTCATATGCTTGTGCACTTTATTTATGTTGGTCCTTGTTTGTTTGGTTCTTCTTCGAATAGACGCTGAAAGGTGGGATATATCAAGAAACCCAGAGCACTACCCATCCTTCTCTCGCTTCAATCGAGCTGCCAGCAAGCACTACCACATGCTTGCATACATATAGTACCTATTGCCTCTATCTTATTCTTGCATCATTGAGTCGCGATTGCACTAAACTGAATCCCATCTTGCATAGCCTTTACTTTTAAACCCCAATCAAGCTTGTTCCTCCATCCCATGAGCCATTACTACAGGAGTTGTTTGAGCCATGCGGGTCGAGAACAGCATGTGTAGGGTATGTGAGTGTCGATGGATAACGAGGTACCTAAACAACTTAACCTGAGTAGTAATGGGATAACTAATGAAAGTGGCACCGTGAGCAATATCGCTATTTGGTTTTTCATGCTCACTTGTGTCCCGTGGGACCCTGAGTACTTGATTCCTGTTCCTTGAATATTCGCTATCCACATCCAGGAGGCTTATGAACCCCCGAGCCGAGCTTGATTCATTCTTATTTCTTGGGGCCACAAGTAGTTTGGGGCTTTATTACTATCCTGCCTATGCCATGCTTTATCGCTTTATTTAAGATTGTGCGAGGAGCACCTGCATCTGCTTTTGGATGCGGAGTGTTTTCATGGTATCGACAAGCCCACCACACTTTCGGGTTCCCGATCGTTACAGCCATTGACGCAAACCTTGAGTCCGTCTCGAGCCGCCAACTTCGCTATGGTAGCTTAATGGGTGGCCTCAAATATTTCTGAATCATGTGATCGCTTTGTCGTGAATGCCTCGTTGGGTTTTGATTTGGTTTTTCCGAGGTTGATCGAGTGTGTTGCTATTTGTGCACCCCTGCAGGTAAATCTTCTGAAAGCCGTGTCCGCGTTATGGACGACTTAGAGCACAGTTTTCGATCATAGACAAGTATAACTAAAGTACCGCTTTTAATTTGACTAAGTACCGACTAGTAAATAGTGCAACACTCATGGAATGGATAATAAAACTAAGCGGATGGGGGTTGTTCGTCCGCTTCCTCGTTGGTAAGCGAGGAGGAGGATGGATCTGTTAATATTACTGTTATAACTGTTGTTATTAATTCACGGACATCCATCTATCCTTGGTTAGGCGGATGGATAGCGAGTATCTATAGAATTGTTATTACCTTTTGCTGCAATGGCGTCACCCCAGGTTGTGTCCCCTTTAGAGGCATAAAGACTTGCTGAGTACCCCTAGGGTCTCACGATAAATTGTTTGATTCAGATGAACAGTATACTGCAAGATGGATACTGGGTGGAGGAGACGGACGATGTTGGCAACGATCACTCGGTGTAGAGATTCCGGGAACGGGGATCCGTGAGATCTGTGGGCGGGATGTGTTTATTTATGGGGCATCTTATGCCGATTTGCTTCTTATCTGTACTCGGATCTTGTTTTCCGCTTCCGCCTGATACTCTGATATTTGATGTATGAGGAGATATCCTAACCTATTATATCTATCTAGGATATTTGGATCTTGCCGTACGGCGTTGCAATATTTCTATTTCTTTTAGATGGAATGGCTCTGAGGACTGTTGTATGGTGGCTTGCATACATACTCATTTGTGTATGTAGTTGATCCCTTCGCCTGCCGATTATGCCGCTCGTTCTTGTCCTGCTGTTTGGAAATGGTTAGGACGGCCGAAAGGTCTACCTGTGAGTGGCATTTGGGCCCCACCGTACTATTTTAACCATTTCCGTTCATCTAGGCTTGTAACTAAGAGCGTAATTCACCGAGATAGTTACATTACTCAACAAAATAAATGGAGCTTGTGCGCACATGTATGCAACTTAGTAAATAGACTATGATTAGATTAATGAATATATGGATAATATGAGTAATATGATCGACCCAATAGAATCCACTTAATAAACGATGCATGCAACTCAGTAACCAACTACTATCATGCATGTAATCATGATGCATGCAACATATAGTACGATTTTTTGAGATCCATACATTCACTCCCGAAAATGTAGTACACTAAATGTTAGAATTCGTGGAGCGCCAAAATCACCTACCCCCGGCTAGACTGATTAATGGTGTGCTACTACTATATTGTGGCCTACACATTTACCTCTATAGTCTACTCTGGGACACTCAGTGATTGCTTCCATAGGCGTCCACGCCAGAGCCTTCGCAGGGAAGGCATCCGCTCTGGCTAGTTGATTTTGGATGTACGGACAAGATTGCTAGACGGCCAAAATCAGGTGGTCCTCACTCCCTCGTGCCCCTCCATTTCGAACACTGTGAAATTTCTCTCGCCCCTCTATTTCAAACATTACTAGTTATTAGTATTTCCCTTTGGGTTCGCTACTAGTTCCAATATATTTCAAAAAATTATTCTTCCCCACACACATAAAAAAATCCTCAGAAAAACTATAGCCCCACTCACACTCTCTTGCCTCTTCGACCATCGGCTCCGGCGGCTGGAACCTCCAATCGCACATCTCCGACTGGCTTTGCCTGCAGGAACTCGACACCATGCACTTCTCACCCACTAGTATGTCAGAGCCGCATCAGTTGCAGTCTCATCCAATGCACCATTACCGATTCACCGATGTCTAGTGCATCCAATCCAGGTCATCGCACCTGACTTACTTTGCCCACTTTCCCGAACACGTCGCTGAATACGTCAACGACTGCCCAAGATCTGCTTCCCCGCCATTGGCATCCACCCCAATCGTACCATACTGGATACGCCGTGCAGCACACCGATTCTGCCTCAATGACACTCTCGTCCACCAATCTCAAGCCAACATCGACCGCCCAAGATCTTCTTCCCCTATGAAAACAACCACCGCAACCGTAGCACCCTCGGTGACCTGTACGTCACCCGTGCGGGTACGGATGATGGTTATAAGCCTCTCCGACCATGGTAACCAAAACTCCAACTCTTTTTTGTTTTATTAGCAGCATAGCAGGTTCAACCCTGTCGTAGTGAACTGCATTTTTCTTATTGTTCTACACACCAAGTCAGTGCGCACACCTGATCTTTATGCTACAAAAAGGTAACTAGACATGTTGGTTTGCATTCGGTGTTTTAAATTTTTTAAAGTCATTCACATGTTCTTAGCTACTCCGTACATTAGTAATTGCCATCTATTATGTAGTTCTTGCAAAATGTAAAATCAGTAGAAAATATTAGTGAGAAATCATGTCGTAGTATTACCGACTAGTACGCCATGGAGGGGTCCTCATAAAGTGTGTTTAGAGAGGAGACTTGGCAGCTACGAGGTAACATAGCTTACCTAGGTTTAGATCCCACAATGGTGGCAAAATCCTACTCATGTTATAAATCACTATAATGGCAATACGCCGAGTTACAGGGATCGGTTCACCGTGCGTGATGATATGAGTTATCTGTTGTGCGTTCTTCCCTAAAGGCTCCTAGAGGTTCGTCTTATAAAGGCGCCAGAACCTAGGGTTACAGGGAAAAGTCCTAGCCAGACATGTTACAGAGTTCTACACTAATACTAACTAGTCTTCGTGTCTTGCACTCCAAAGCTCTGGGTTGTTTAGTGACTACACCATAGCCTTCCTTTATCTGGTGTGGGCCTTCCTTTTAGATTCGTCTAATTGGGCCGCCCAGTAGGCCATGGGCCTTGCTACCAACTGTGGGCCACCCAAGTAGCCAGATTAGAGACATGCAATGGTGATACCCATTTAGCATATCCCAATAGTAGCCCCGAAGAACTCAGAGATTTTGCATCGTCTTGCCTTTTCAGTTTGAATGCTCCATCTAGGTGATGTCGGAAATTCGTCAAGAAATATCTTATAGTCCTCCAAAGAACCATGCAATATTCTCCGTCTTCAATACGTAAGTCGGAGAATCACTGAGTCTTCCACCTTACTCCTCTTGTGTAGCACCCCGGGAAAACCACTATTAGAAAATCGCTTGTTGTTTTGTTTTTGTGCATCGACATCATAGCTTGCTCATATCATCATGCCACATTGTATTTGTGCATAATCATGTTCATCATGCCACCTTGCATGGATCATAACTTAAATTAGTGCATTATAATTATGGCTTGTATTTGGTTCTTGCTAAATTGTATTTGATCTTCGTATTTGCCACTCTATTTTGGCCTCCCTCTATTCTATCTATAGTTGGTGCCATTCGTTATGGAACCATAATGTTCAAATTTCATTTAATTGAGTTTTGTTATTTGTATCTTGTCAAAATGTCCAAATTGAGTTGGGGGCATATCTTTTGAATTCATCCTATCTACTAACATGCCACCACATCTTGTCATAATAATCTTGCCTTATTTCCACCATACATGGTAACACATGGGTTCATTCTTTTTTTGGCTTGGTTTAATTCATGTCCATATGTTGTGTGGGTATCTATCCTTTCTAATCTTGTTATATTATGTACTCTATTTTATATTCTTGTATCGTGCTACATTCTATCCTCTCAAATATACGCGACCATTCCTCCCAATTCTTTATTCTTGTGTTCTTATCCCTACTTCTATATCTTTTTCTTGTGTTTCTAAAAATTAAGTTGGGCCAAAAGTCTGTCTAAAATTTTAGTCCAAAACTAGCTTCGTCTAGTCTACTTTACACATATTAATATCTCAGTCCTTTTTCTCCTCGCAAAACCTAGCCCAGATCTGTCTAAATCTAATCTGAAATCCACCGTTGCCTTTTCAAAAATACTCACTGTTTTCCTGTTTTGTTACTCAAGTCTTTATACGGCTAGAATTCCTGATCTTTTCTTCAGATCTGTGTTGTTGCTTTTGTTCCTGGCCAACGCGAGCTTGCAATCCATGGCATGAGACCCTTTTCCTTGTCCTCTTGCAGGCTCCTTAACACCCAGTGCTAGATCGCTGCACACAACCACGCCGCTCCACTCCCTTTCTGCACGCGAGCACCACGTTTAACCCTCCTTGATTCTTCTGCCGGTTGTCCCTTCGCGATATGCAGGAGCCAGGCCAGCCAACAGTAGCAGCCGACACGCCTGGGCCTCCCGAGTCCCTGCATGTCAGTTGAACTGACGCCCTTGCTTCCTCACGCAGCACGCAAGATCCTGCTCACCACCCTTAGCCCCTTAGCCCTACCTCGTATGCTGATCCCGCGCATGGACGACCAGTAAGTCGCCACCAGCCTCGGTTCCGTACCAACAGGTGATTCGCCGCCGCTCCCGTTTTGCCTGATTGGTTCCTATGTCCATTAGCAACAATGTTCCCTTCTTCTTTCAGCACGACGCCGCGCGTCAGCGTAGTGATGGGTTTTCTCTCTCGATTTGCGATAGGTTTTGTCTCCAGGCCGCTCTGTTCATGTACGCCAGGTGTTTGACGAATTGTCTGCACGAGTTTTGGCTTCAGTTTCTTCTATCTGGTGGTTCTCAGGCTACCAGTTGACCAAGAAGTCTCCACTTCGTAGTGTCAAATTTTCATGGTTGATCCGGCACGTCAGTACCATTAATTTTTTTCGGCTGCTTCACCTCCGGAAATATCAAGAAAGTGTCAATTCCACTAATTCTACAAGGTCGGGTACATCCTCTATTTCAACTATAACTGAAGTGTGTTCCTTCGCCTCTCCGATTTGAATTGTGAGACTCTAAGTCTATCCCTATTTTTTATAAAATATCGTATATACCTTGTTGCATATAATCAGTCATACTCGCATGAATATTCGTGGATGTTTGGGGGCCTTATACTGATTCACCTAAATTAAATATAAAAACCATGTGCGGACGAATCTAGTCTACTATTGGTTCCATTTAAATTTGTGTAACGAACCGATGACATAATTTTGCCTTGTTAATACAATATTTAAATTGCGGGGTATCTAAATAACATGAATCACCTAAATAACTTTCGGAACCCCGATTTCGCTTAATATTGCCTAGTCGCATCGCATCTTTGCCATGTCATACATCATACATGCATCATGCCGATCTTCTACCGTAATATTAAATAGTGCATCCGGTGTTTCTTTTAGTGCTTTGCTTCTTCACGGATTATGCCGATGAGTTGTTGCGAGTGTCGACCCGATCTTCGGATGAACCTTCGATAATGTTTTCAGGCGAGCATTCTCCCCATTTCTACCTATTTTACATTTTTAGTCTTTACTTCCTCTCGTTGATCTATTGCTATCTGTGTTGCGATGCTCTAGTTTTGTATCCGTGATATCCCTTGCAGCCTTATATTGCCTTGGACACATCCTATTACCTGTTGTTTGGTAGATAGTTGGACTTGCGTGTCGTAGTCGCTTGCTCAAGTGCGGTTGCGTGTCGTCAAGTACCACATTTGTTGGAGAATTTCCTCATGCTTAATGTTGAAAATGATCATGGCTTTAATTACATTTTAATAACTAAAATTGAAAGTATGTAAATAATGCAGAGGCAAAGGTGGGCAATAGATGTTATCTAGTTTTTAACCGTCCACTTGTGTCCCATAGGACCCCGAGTACTTGATACCTGTTCCTTGACTATTTGCACTATTCGTATGTGGGCCCATGAATCCCCTTAGCATGATCTTAAGTCATATCTTATTTCTTGGGGACACAAAGTAGTTTGGGGCTTTATTACCATCCTGTACTTATGTCATGATTATACCATGCTTTACTTCTTTATTTACTATTGCGCGTGGAGCGCCTGTACTGTTTTGAAACCCCGTGCCACGTTTTCGCGGTATCGACAAGCCCAGTCACACTTTCGGTTTCCCAGTCGTTTACAGTCGTCGTGACAAACCTCTGGGTAAGTCTCGGAGCCGGTCAACTTCGTAGCGGGTAGCTTGGTGGGGTGGCCCCCTGAAATATTATATGAATCTTGCGATTTCTTTGTCGTGATGCCTCGTTGGGTTTTCATATGGTTTTTCCGAGGTTGATCGTGCGTGTGTTGCTATTTGTGCCCGCTGCAGGGTAAAACTTTCTGAAAGCCATGTCCGTGGCTATGGACGACTTGGAGCATAGTATCTCGATCATAGACAACTATAACTAAAGTAGTGCTATAAATTTGACTTTATAATGACTAGTAATCAGCTTCACTACAACGGAACGGCTAAATAAAAGTACCAACAACTGCTGGTTTTGGGATGCCTCATGCTATATATATCTGACTAGTAAGTATTGCAACTACAACGAAATGGTTAACTAAAATTGCTCAATGTTTATAATATCAGGATGACTCATGCTATCTATATCTGACTAGTAATTTCCGCAACTATAACAGAATGAATAAAACTGCCAACTATGTGAGTTCCTCGGTTGACTTCCTCATTTGGTCTCGAGGGGAAAATACCAGGATGGGTATGCTTGGTGATAGTTTTAGGTTGGATCCGAATAGGTCTTTCTTATCCCTATCTGATAGTCGCCAGTTGTATTGAGTCTCTATAGGTTGTTTAGTGCATGTTGCGATGCCGCCTCAGTCCACTATACCTATGTAGGCGAGGACCACCGAATTCTAGTCTCGCCGTGTACTGGCCTCAGTACTGACCGCTCTCTTTTTCCTTTGCCCTTTGTCGGCACCCCTTTTGTTTAAGCAGGTTTTAAGATCGATATCGTTAGCAGGGTTACCCTTCTGGCTTGGTCTGGGCAGGGTTATGGACACCATTGATTATTCTTCAGGGCTCTTAGCCTCATTTGCATCTTGTCCGTAGTCGGACGTTGTATCGTTTTCAAGGTGATTTGGATCTTTGTATTGTATATCTGTATTCTTGACTCATGGAGTCGCTGTTGTATATATCTATTTTGTGGGTTCTATTGTGGACTAATGTGTAATGGTATTACTTTGTTTTCCACCCGCACGAAAGTGCCTGGTGGGCACCTTTGAATCGTTTCTATGCGCGTTTGGCGGGAATCGCTAAAACTTGCATAGGGTCGATTCCGAGGGTGTTACATCTTGTAGCCGGACATGATTCGTCCATGTTGGAGTCTTTAGATGGGACTATTTGTTTGCAACTATCAGTGAGATGACGTAGACTGTAGCCTATATCGCCTCGAATCTCACATGTGCAGCAAACATAATCATAGTGATTTTCCTGCGCATAAAATCCAAAACGACGAGCGGTGGCAGGGGGAATGTGGAGAAATCTCTGTGCACGTTCGCACACATGTTGTCCACGGGTCGACTGTTAGATCATATGCACGAACCTTGATGTTGGGGCTATATAATTGTCACTGCGTAGGTTATTTTATTTTTACCTACATTCTCTCCCGCATCGTCTTCTTCCTATAATCAATAACCTCCTCGAGCTCCTCGCGTAGAGAAAACCCTAGCCTCCTATCCACCTTCCAGTTCACTCCCTCCTAACCAATGGCGAGTAGCAGCACACCCGCACCCATGGCGGTGTCCAGCGAGCCTTCGGTGAAGCCGTCTAGCGCGTTGCAGGTCCCGCCAGAGGAGGTGGTGGTTCCCCTCTCCACGGTGGTGGAAACCACCGGCGACGACAAAATTCTAGTGGCGATTGAGCCGCTGGATGAAGAGACGGACTCCCACAATGGATTGTGGAGGGGCTCAGAGATCACCGCCACAGACATCAAAGAGATGGTCACCGAGGGGTATCTCCCGGTGACAAAGAATTTGGCCTGGCGACCCGCGTCGGCTGGCGAGGTGGTTACTTTTCACAAGACAGAGAAAAGGTATACCTCAAGGCTCAACTGGTATGTGGCATCTCCCTGCAAGTCCCCGACTTCTGCCTCCAAGTTCTCCAGCACTTCCAGGTTCAACCTCAACACATTTCCCCTAACATCATCTTAGCACTTAACAATTATGTAGTTTTGTGCGAAGGATTCCTAGGGATTAGGCCTAGGTTAGACTTATTTATTTATTTATTTACCATCAAGAGGGAATCCAGAGTGAGAAAGGATGAGCTTAGGAACTGCGGGACTATTAGTTTTAAGATTCGGCCTGGACGGTGATTCCCCGACATCATGGGACACGAGTCCTGCAAGAACGGGCAACATAGCTACTTCTATGGCCTATATATCCCTCTAGCTGGCCGAGAAGGCACGTACCTGGACTTCATCGATGGGGACGCCTCTGAAGCCACCACATGTAGGTCCCAAGCCATCCTGCCCTCTTACGAGGAGGCCTCCCACATCGTATGGCGGATAGAGTGGTTCGTTGAAACGGGTCTGACCATCTTGGACCTAGCAATGTGTTGGTTTGTAAGGCGGATCCAGCCTCCGTAGCACCGCGAGAAGCTGATGTGTTAGTACATGAAGGACATGAAGGATACCTTCCAAGTTTCTGAGGATAACTTCTCTAGTGACTCCACCAAGCTCCGCCTCAAGGACATCATCAAGGTGAAGGGCCGAAAGCGTGGCTTCACCATCACCTATAACATGTTGGAGGACGACAAGTGCCCAACGGTAACTTCTGATTCTTTTCATTGTTTTGACGTTTACTCCATTTTTCCTTCTTCAATGCATTTGTCCATCTAACACTATGATCACTTAAAAGCTGGGGGACTTGGAGGAGACCTGCATGGCTCCCCAAGTCTATGACCATAAGATGAAGGATGTCACTGTAATGTCCAGAGACGATTCTCCGGTGGCGGGGAAGCGAAAGAGATCCACCTCTGACGCTGCTACCGGAGCTAAGAAGAAGACGGATAGTGGAGTTTCCAAGAAATCCACCACCTCACTCAAGGCGGAGAAAAGAAAGACGGTTGGCATCCCCCTCACCAATGCGTCAACTATTGTTTAAGTCTCTTTTCTTCCCACTTTGTCGCTTGTATTGCTTCTTCCTGTACTTATACATTGCCATTTTGTATGTTTCAGGAAAAAGACCAATCTGAGTTTGAATAATACCTCCAAGACTATTGGGGCATCTAGAAATATCCGTGACATGCTGACCCAAGCTTCTCCTGCCATCCTTCCTCCTACTCTTGACGTCCATCCCTCTACTTTCCCTGTTGGATCTCCTACTACAGCAGCATTTGAACCCTTCGTCATGGAGGTGGACAACACTCCGTCACATGAGCTCCCAGATGTGGCCAAGATGGTCGTTGTTCCTGAAAGTTAGGCGACGCAGGAGAGCACCTCCTCCAATGTGGCTGAAGCTCTGGCTACCACCGAGAGAGGTAAGGAGTTGGTGGTGGGAAGCGGATCTGTGGCAACCACGAGCTAGGCGGAGGCCTCTAGGCCTATAGACTGACAATTGTTCCAAGGCATCTGCCTCGACTCCTGTTGCAGCACCAACTTTTTCGACGTATGGTCTTGAGGATCTACTCATGCAGGCGGACATCCTCCAACGTTACACAATTGCCTTTGGCAAATTGTACTTGGAAGCCACCAACAACTACAACATCATCGCTTTCGTAAGTCTTTTATATATGTGCATTTCACGTGTAATATCCCACTTAGACGGAAAACCATGTATTTTGGTCTGAGTACTCTAAGAGTGACTAAGTAAAAAACTTTGAACTGTATCTCCAAGTACGTAGTTTGAATGAATAATTCTGACTAGATACTTTCAGAGGAGAATATGTAGTGTTTGTAAATTTCAATACTATAGCCTCCAAACTTCTAATTGAAACAGAGATAGTTCCAACTAGATTCCATGGGCCTTGCTACCAACTATGGGCCACCTGGGTTAGCCATATTAGAGACATGCAATGGTGATACCCATTTAGCATATCCCCAACAGTAGCCCCTGGAGAACTCCGAGATCTTGTGTCATCTTGCCTTTTCAATTTGAATGCTCCGTCTAGGTGATGTCGGCAATTCATCAAGTAATATCTTTTAGTCCTCCAAAGAACCTTGCAATATTGTTCGTCTATAATACATAAGTCAGAGAATCACTAAGTCTTCCAACTTGTTCTTCTCGTAGCCTGACAGGATCCGTCCATGCCGGATTCTTCAGATGGGATTGTTTGTCTACAACTATCAGTGGCATGACATAGACTATAGCTAACATCGCGTCAAAACTAACATATGTAGCAAACATAATCATTGAGATTTTCGCGCGCGTGAAGTACGAAACATCGAGCAGCGACGGGGGGAACATGGTGAAATCTTCGCGAACGTTCACGCACACGTTGTCCACGCGTCGGACGTTGGATTCTTTTGCACGAATCTCGATGTCTAGGCTATATAATTTCCACTATGTAGATTGTTTTATTTTTACCCGCATTCGCTCTCGCATTGTCTTCCTCCTTTCTCCAAGGTCCTCCTCGAGATCCTCGCGCAGAGAAAACCCTAGCCACCGGTCCAACTACCATCTCCATTTCCTCATCAATGGTGAGCAGCAGCACACCCATACCCATGGAGGCATCCGGCGAGCCTTCGGTGAAGACGTCTAGCGCGGTGTAGATTCCGCCAGAGGGGTAGTGGTGCCACTCTCCATGTTGGTGCAAACCACCGGCGGCGACCAAATTCTAGTGGGGCTCGAGCCGCTGGAGGAAGAGCCGGACTCCCACAATGGAGTGTGGAGGGGCTCAGATATCACCGTCGGGGACATCAAAGAGATGGTCACCGAGGGGTACCTCCCAATGACGAAGGATTTGGCATGTCTGCCAGTGCTGACCGGTGAGGTGGTTCCTTCTCCCCAAGCCGGAGAAAAGGTATACCTGAAGGCTCAGCTAGTAAACAACATCTCCCTGTGACTCTCCGACTTCTGCCTCCAAGTTCTCCAGCACTTCCTGGTTCAACCTCAAAACCTTTCCCATAATAACATATTAACACTTAGTAGTTATGTAGCTCTGTGCGAAGGATTCTGAGGGATTAGGCCTAGGTTAGACTTATTTATCTATTTATTTACCGTCAAGAGGGAAGCCGAAGTGAGCAAGGATGAGCTTAGGAATTGTGGAACAATTAGTTTTAAGAACCGTTGTGGCCGGAGGTTCCACGATATCGTGGGACACGAGTCCTGCACGAACTGGCAACATAGCTACTTCTATAGCCCAGATATCCCTCTGGCTAGCCGAGAAGGCACGTACCCAGACTTCATCGATGGGGCAGCCACTGACGCCCGCGCATGGAGGTCCCAAGCCGTCCTACCCTCCGATAACGAGGCCTCCCGCGCCGTAAGGTGGATAGAGTGGCTCGTTGGAACAGGCCTGGCCAGTTTGAACCTGGCAATGTGTTGGTTTATATGGTGGATCTAGCCTTTGCAGCACCACGAGAAGATGATGTGTCAGTACACAAAGGACAAAAAGGATACCCTCCGGATTTCCGAGGATAACTTCTCTAGTGACTCCATCAAGCTCCGCCTAAAGGGCATCATCAAGGTGAAGGACCAGAAGAGTGGCTTCACCATCACCTATGACATGTTCGAGGACAACAAGTGCCCAAAGGTAATTTCTGATTATTTGCATTGGTTTGACGTATACTCTGGTTATTCCGCCTTTAATGCATATGTCCATCCAACACTATGATCACTTAATAGCGTGGGGACTTGGAGGAGTCCTACAAGGCTCCCCAAGTATATGACCCCAAGGTGAAGGATGTCACCTTCGTGCCCGACGATGATGCTCTAGTGTCACGGAAGCAGAAGAGCACCACCTTTGACGTTGCTACCGGAGGCAAGAAGAAGACGGAGAGTGGAGTCCCCAAGAAATCCACCGCCTCCCTGGAGGCAGAGGAAAGAAAGATTGTTGGCATCCCTCTAACCAAGGCGCCAACTATTGTGTAAGACTCTTTTCCTCTGACTTTGTTGCTTGTATTGCTTGTTCCTTTACTTGTACTTTGCCATTTTGTATGTTTTAGGAAAAAGACTAATCTGAGTTTGAAGAAGACATCCAAGACTGTTGGGGCTTCTAAAAATATCCGTGACATACTGACCGAAGCTTCTCCCGCCATCATGCCTCCTACTCCTGCCATCCAGCCCTCTACTGTCTGCCAGATCTCTGACTACGGCAACATATGAACCCTCCGTCATGGAGGTGGACAACATTCCTTCATGGGAGGTCCCAGATTTGGCCAAGATGGTCATTGTTCCTGACAGTCAGGCAACACAGGAGAGCACCTCCTCCCAAGTGGCTGAAGCTCTGGCTAAGATGCCACTGAGAGAGGTAAGGAGCTGGTGGTTGGAAGCAAATATGCGGCAACGACGAGCCAGGCGGAGGCCTCCAAGCCTATAAGCCCGACAATTGTTCCAAGTCCATTTGCCTCGACTTTTCTGACGTATGTATTGGAATTATGCCCTAGAGGCAATAATAAAGCTGTTATTATTATAATTCTTGTTCATGATAATGTTTATATTCCATGCTAGAATTGTATTAAGCGGAAACTTTAATACTTGTGTGGTTTGTGAACAACACCGTGTCCCTAGTACGCCTATATGGACTAGCTCATTGATTAATGATGGTTAAGGTTTCCTAACCATGGACATGAGTTGTCGATTAATAATGAGATCATATCATTGGGAGAATGATATGGTGGACAGACCCAAAATAAGCGAAGCAATTAGATCGTGTCATCGTGTTCGTCTTTGCGAAGCTTTTCTTATGTCAAATATTGTATTCCTTAGACCATGAGATAATACAACTCCCTAGTATCGGAAGAAAGCTTTGAGGTCATCAAACGTCATCCTATGAGAGGTTGATCATAAAGGTGTCTCTCAGGTGATCGGAAAGTATCTGTTGGGTTGTATGTATCGAGATGGGATTTGTCCCTTCCAATTCGGAGAGATATACTTCGGGCCCACTCGGTAATCGATATCAACACCGCTTGCAAGCATGTGGTTAAGGAGTTAATCACAAAGTGATATCGGATTACGGAACGAGTAAAGTACTTTTGTGAACGAGATTGAACTAGGTATGATGCATCGACGATCGAATCTCGGGCAAGTAAAATATCGCGAGACGAAGGGAATATATATATGGGATTGATTGAATCCGGCATCGTGGTTCATCCGATATGATCATCGATGAATGTGGGAGTCAATATGGGTTACGGACTTGTTGATTATTGATAGAAGATCATGTCTGCATATTCTCGAACCCGCAGGGTCACACACTTAACGTGTCTCGACGCTAGGATAGATTGGATAATTGGTTTATGAGTTTTTGTTCGGAGTCTCGGATGGGATCCGGGACATCACGAGAGGTTCCGGAGTGGTCCGGAGAATAAGATTCATATAAGGCAGTGCAGTTTTGGAGTTGAATTGTTCGGGTTAATCGGTATTGTACCGAAGCTTCTAGAACCTTCGGGGGACCAACGTGGCCCCACCTTCCGGGAGGGGGCATGGGCCTATGAGGGAGTGCCCTGGCCGCATTGGGCCAGGGGCACAAGGCCCCATAGGGCCTAGCCGGCCAAGAGAGGTTTAAACTCGAGATAGATCTTCTAGAAGGGGGGGTTTCCTTGCCCCCCACTCCTTATCCTTTGGGGCCGCCGGTTTGGGCTTGGGGGAGGGGCTAGGGCTGCGCCCTCCCTCTATATATAGAGGGGTGGGGGCGCACCAACCCCACACACCTTCCCCTCCAAAGCTAGCCTCCCTGTTGCCCTCCTCTCTCTCTCTCCCTCCCGACTGCGTGTAGGCGAAGCCCTGCTGCAGAAACTCTCCACCATATACACCACGCCGTCGCGTTGTAGATCCAATCCGTCTCTCCACCATACTTGCTGGTCCGAGGAAGGAGGATACGTCGAGGTGCTGCACGTGTGCATCTCACGGAGGCACCGCCACTTGTGGTGCTAGATCGGATCAGATCGCGAGGAGGAGAAGCGAGTATGACTACATCACCCATGTTCCGACGAACGTTCCGCTGTGCGAATCTTCAAGGGTATGAAGATCTAATCCAATCTCTCTCGTTGTTTGCATCTCCTAGATTAGATCTTGGCTTTCCCTCTGTTCGCATCCGTAGAAAATTTTGATTTACTATGCCGCGAAACCCTTCAGTGGTATCAGAGCTAGATCTATGCGTAGATGTGTTTCACGAGTAGAACGCAACATGGTTGTTGCGGGCGTTGATGTTTTCTGTTGCAAGCCTCTTGTTTGTGTTCTTCTTATGACGCGGGATAGTGAGATTGAAGCGGTCCAGGCCAACCTTACGCGACGTCGTTCGCGAGACCGGCTCCGCACTTGACGTGTGGCTTGTTCCACACATGCGGCTGGTGGATGTCAGTTTTGTTGGAGATATGCCCTAGAGGCAATAATAAATGTAGTTATTATTATATATCTTTGTGTTTATGATAAATGTTTATATTCATGCTATAATAGTATTGACAAGGAAACATTAATACTTGTGTGAATTGTAAACTTAATTTGAAGTCCCTAGTAAAGCCTCTATATAATACTAGCTTGTTGGTTAATAGATGATTGTGGTTTCCCTATCATGAACATTGAGATGTTATTAACAACAAGATCATATCGTTAGGAGAATGATATGGTGGACATACTCCTATAGACAAGCGTAGCATAAAGATCAAGTCATTTCAATAGTTCAATTGCTATATGCTTTCTGATACATAGTAACCTAATTCCTTCGACCATGAGATCATGCATATCACCTTTACTGGATGGATGCTTTGATGTCATCAAACACCACACCACAGGTGGCTATAAAGGTGGCATTGAGGGTTGGAAAGTATTGGTTGAAACACATGGATCAAGAGTGGGATTTGTCCATCCATATGATAGATATTCTCTGGGCCCTCTCGGTGAAATGTCATCCAATTAGCTTGCAAGCATGTGACTGGTCACAAGGGATCACATATCACGGAGCGAGAAAAGAGTACTTATCGATGTGAGGTTGAACTAGGTATGCGAGATACCGACGATCATAACCTCGGATAAGTAACATATCGTGAGACAAAGGGAAATTGGTATCGTATGTAAGTGGTTCATTCGATCGCAAAGTAATCGTAGAAATATGTAGAGCCATATGAATTTCCAGATTCCTCTATTGGTTATTGTTAGAAGTGTCTCGATCATGTCCGCATAATTCACGAACCGTAGGGAGACACATAAGGATTCGACGTTGTTTGAGTAGTTATGGTATTATGAGAAAGAGACCAAATGTTGTTGAGTCTCGGATGGGATCCGGATATCACGAGGTGATCCGGAATGGTCCGGAGAATAAGATTCATATAAGGAAAGTCCCGTTTGAGTTGGGGAATGGTTCCGTGTTTTCATCGGGAACATTCTAGAAGGTCCCGGAATGTCCAAGCACTCCGGAGGAAGGGTACATGAATGTGTCATTACATATTGGAATGATTGCATCATGTGCTAGGTGTTCTTGCTGTCCAAAATAAAGGGTTTATTTAAATCCTAAATTGAAAAGTCAAACGGCTAGTTTGAAAGTCAAACGGCTATTTTGGGAAGTGGGAAAAGAGGAGGAGGTGGAGACCGACTTGGGGAGGAGTCCCCTTGGCCTGCGCCTCCCAAGGCCGACTTGGGAGGACTCCTCCCTGGCCGCCAGCCCTCCCACCTATAAAGGAGGGCAGGGCCTCCCTCCTAGCACACAGTTCCTATCCTCTAAACTAAACCCTAGACCTAAACCCCGGTTTAGAGCTATTTCGGTTTAGAGCCTTCTAATTGGTTTAGAGCCTTCTAATTGGTGTGTCTAATTACTAGACCACTAATAGCCTCTCTCATAAGCTCCACCATACTGCACGGCTTAAGGCGAAGCCTGCGGGATTTCCCTCTACTTCGATTACCACGTTGTCTTTGCCGGAATCGCGAGGAGAGTGCTACAACCTCCACGCTCATTTGGAACAAGGAGAGGAAGGTCTTCCGAGTACCGAACGTGTGACCGATCGGGAGCGCTGCAGGAACGTATACCGAAGGATCGTCTCACGCGATCTTGAGATCGGAAGAGTACGACTACATCACCCACGAGAATCTGCTCTCGTTAAACACTTTGGAATCTTCGAGGGTGAGTTATTCCATCGACTCGTTGCTGCAATCTAGTAGATAGATCTTGGCTTGTTTGTTTGTATGCGATAGAAATTTTTGTTTTCCATGCTACTCTGAACCCCTACGGGTATCGAGCCGTGTCTATATGTAGATCTGTTGCACGAGTAGAACACAATGGTCATTGTGGGCATTGATGCTTTTATTGTAGATTGCTTTTGTGTACTTTGCATCTTGCGGTATGTTGGGATGAAGCCCGGCTAACCTTACATGACATCGTTCATGAGACTTGCTCCATGCTTAACATGCAACTTGTATTGCATAAGTGGCTTTATGGTGCTGTTTCTCCTAGCATAGTAAATATCCAATTTACAACGGGTGATCAACAATGCTAGTATCAATGTTGTGGTTCTTGTTTGTAAGTTAGAACGACACTTATTGAAAGCCCCAAACCACGTAAAATATGCAAAGAAAGTAGAGGCGTCTAACTTTGTTTTGCGGTGTGCTGATGATGTGATATGGCCATGATTGTGATTATATTTGATGTATGCAATGTTCCTTATTGTAAGTTGGCAACGCGGGAGCCATATGGTTGTCTTTAATTTCATTAAGACCTGTGTCTATTCAAAATAGTTGTAATAGTTGAAGCTGGTGGGCGACAACCATGAAGAAGCGTCATTGACCGATGCTATGCGGTGATGATGGAGATCATATTCGTGCTTGAAGATGGAGATCGAAGCACAAAGAAGAAAGGCCATATCATATCACATATTATGAATTGCATGTGATGTTAATCCTTTATGCATCTTGTATTGCTTAGTAGACGACGGTAGCATTATAAGATGATCCTCGTGCACATAAATTTCAAGTTCCAAAGTGTTCACCCTTAGTATGCACCGTTGCCAAAGCTTGCGCTCAAGCACCACGTGATGATCGGGTGTCTTTGATTCCGCAGTGAATACAACGTAAGCAAGCCAGATTTGCTTATGCGGTAGCTAAGGTTTGATCTTGACGAGCCTAGCATGTACATACATGGCCTCAGAACACGGATGCGAAAGGTAAAGCATGAATCATATAGTAGATATGATGAACATGATGATTGTTCGCCATTAAAACTATATCAACTCTCGTGATGATCGGTGTTGATGTAGTGGATTTGGTTCGTGTGATCACTAAAACAATGTGAGGGATGTTGTTTTGAGTGGAGTTCACCTAGTTTAATTTCATTAATTAATTTGAACTCAATTTGTCATAAACTTAGTCTAAACTATTGCAAATATGTTGTAGATCAATGGCAGCCCCTACCATCAATTTTAATGCGTTCCTAGAGAAAGAAAAGTTGAAAAACAATGGAAGCAACTTTGCGGATTGGTTCCGCAATTTGAGGATTGTCCTCACAATGGTAATTTGACCTATGTTTGGATGCACCGCTAGGTGACCCACTGGTGATGCTACCGATGAAGTAAAGAATGTTTACCTCGCTCGAAGAATCAGATCTCCATAGTTCAGGTGCTATCTTGTATGGTTTAGAATCGAGCTTGAAAAGGTTTGAAGAGTCGATCCATATGATATTGTCGAGGATCTCAAATTAATCTTTGAGACTCATGCGGCAATTGAAAGTTATGAAGCTTCAAAAGTTCTTTAACGCAAGATGGAAGAGGGCAGCCGGAGCATGTGCTTAAAATGTCCAGGCACGCAATAAACTTCAAAGCTTGGGTATAGTGATTCCTAATACTTTGGGGTTTACCGCATCCTCCAATCACTACCACCAAGTTACAAGAACTTTGTGATGAACTACAACATGCGTAACATGAACAAAGAGTTGCCGAACTATTTGCTATGTTAAAATCTGTAAGTGGAGATCAAGAAGGAGCACCAAGTGTTGATGGTCAATAAGACCACCAAATTCAAGAAAGGCAAGTCTAAGCAAAAGGGACACTTCAAGAAGGGTGGTAAGAAAGCTGCCACGCCGACGAAGAGGACCAAGGCTGGACCAAGCCCGATCTTGAGTGCTTTACCGCAAGGGAGAAGGTCATCGAAGCGGAATTGCCCAAAGTACTTGGCGGATTTGAAGAACGGCAACATCAAGAAGAAAGGTATATCCGATATACATGTTGTTGATGTGTATCTCACTTGTATTCGTAGTAGTGCACAGGTATTTGATCTTGGTTCGTTGCTCATATTTGTAACTCGAAGCAGAGCCGCGAATAAACGGAAGCTAGTGAAGAACGAGGTGACGATGCGCGTAGGAAACGGATCAAAGGTTGATGTGATCGCGGTCGGCACGCTACCTCTTCATCTACCATCGGGATTAGTTTTATACTTAAATAATTGTTATTTGGTGCCTGCGTTAAGCATGAACATTATATCAGGATCTTGTTTATTGCGAGACGGTTACTTGTTTAAATCCGAGAATAATGGTTGTTCGATTTATATGAGTAATATGTTTTATGCACATGCACCTTTGATAGATGGTCTATTCATATTGAATCTCGATAGTGGAAATACACATATCAACAACATTGAGGCTAAACGTTTGAAATCAAGCGATAATTCGACCTATATGTGGCAATCGCTGTCTTGGTCACATTGGAGTGAAGCGTATGAAGAAACTCCATTCCGATGGACTTCTTGAATCACTTGAAAGATGCGAAGCATGTCTGATGGGTAAAATGACTAAGACTCCATTTTCTGGTATGATGGAGCGAGCTACAGACTTATTGGAAATCATACATACCGATGTGTGTGGCCCAATGAGTGTAGCATCGCGCGGTGGTTATCGTTATATTCTTACCTTCACGGATGATTTGAGTAGATATGGGTATATCTATTTCATGAAACATAAGTCCGAAACTTTCGAGAAGTTTAAGGAGTTTCAAAGTGAGGTAGAGAATCAACGTAACAAGAAGATTAAATTTCTACGTTCTGATCGTGGAGGTGAATATCTAAGTTACGAGTTTGGCGAGCATTTGAAGAAATGTGGAATACTTTCAGATTGACACCGCCGGAACACCACAGAATGGTGTGTCCGAACGTAATCGAACTCTCTTAGATATGGTTCGTTCTATGATGTCACTTACAGATTTACCGCTATCATTTTGGGGTTATGCATTTGAAACAACCGCATTCACTTTAAATAGGGCACCGTCTAAACCGTTGAAACGACACCGTATGAATTATGGTTTGGGAAGAAACCTAAATTGTCGCTCCTTAAAGTTTGGGGATGCGTTTATGTAAAGAAGTTACAAGGACAAGCTTGAACCCAAAGCGGAAAATGCGTCTTCATAGGATACCGAAGGAAACTATTGGGTATACCTTCTATCATAGATCCAAGGCAAAATCTTCAAGGTTAAGAATGGATCCTTTCTAGAGAAGGAATTTCTCTCGAAAGAAGTGACTGAAGGAAAGTAGAACTCGACGAGGTTGTCGAATCTTCTCTCGAAATTGCGAGTAGCGCAGACCGGAAGAAGTTCTGTGGTGCCCGCACCAATAAGAGAGGAAGCTAATGATGGTGATCATGAAACTTGGTTGAGGTTACTCTGAGCCTCGGAGGTCAACGAGAACTCGTACCACTCCTGCATTGGTATGATTCCGTTATGAATGTCATGTTGGTGGACAACACCGATGACCCCGAGACATATGAGGAAGCGATGATGAGCCCAGATTCCAATAAATGGCAAGAAGCCATGAAATCCGAGATTGGATCCATGTAAAAACCAAGTATGGACTTTGGTGGACTTACCGGATGGCCGGAAGGTCATCGAGAACAAATGGATTTTCAAGAAGAAAACAGATGTTGATGGTAATGTTATCGTTTATAAAGCTCGACTTGTCGCAAAAGGGTTTCGACAAATTCAAGGAGTTGACTACGATGAGACTTTCTCACCAGAGCAAAGCTAAAGTCTGTGAGGATTATGTTAGCAATCGCTGCATATTACGATTATGAGATATGGCGATGGATGTCAAAACAGCATTCCTCAATGGAGACATTGATGAAGAGTTGTATATGATACAACCCAAAGGTTTTGTCGATCCTAAAGATGCTAACAAGGTATGCAAACTTCAACGGTCCATCTATGGATTGAAGCAAGCATCCCGGTTGGAATCAACGCTTTGATAAGGTAATCAAAGTTTTGGTTTTATACAAACTTATGGAGAAGCTTGTATTTACAACAAAGTGATGGGTAGCTCTGTAGCATTCATAATACAGTATGGGGATGAAATATGGTTGATTGGGAATGATGTAGACCTTCTTAATAGTGTCAAAGAGTATTTGAATAATAGTTTTCAATGAAGGATCTTGGCGAAGCAGCTTACATATTAGGCATAAAGATTTATAGAGATAGATCGAACGCCAAATATCATTGTCACAAAGTACATATTTGGACAAAGTTCTAAAGAGGTTTGGAATGGAAGATAGCAAGAAAGGGTTCTTGCCCATGTTGCCCAATACGACCTTGAGTAAAACTCAAAGTCCGACATCGGCAGAAGATAGAGAAAGGATGAGTAAGACTCCCTATGCCTCAGCCATAGGATCTCTAATGTATGCCATGCTATGTACTAGACCCGACATCGCATATGCTGTTAGTCTAACTAGCAGATATCAAAGTGATCCAGGAGTGGATCATTGGACAGATCAAAAACATCCTTAAGTACTTGAGAAGAACTAAGGATATGGTTCTTTCTTATGGAGGTGATGAACAGCTCGTTGTTAATGGTTACACCGATGCTAGTTGGAACACCGATCCGGATGATTCTAAATCACAACTGGATAATGATTTATTTTGAATGGTGCAGCAGTTAGCTGGAGGAGTGCAAAGCAAAGCGTTGTGGCGAGATCTTCAACTGAATCGGAATACATGGCTGCTTCGGAGGCTTCACAAGAAGCGATATGGATGAAAGAGTTCATTACAGAGCTGGGTGTGGTTCCAAATGCGCTGGACCCAATGTCTATCTACTGTGATAACATGGGCGCCATAGCCAATGCGCAAGAACCAAGGTCACACAAGAAGCTGAAGCATATCAAGCTGCGTTTCCACGCTATTCGAGAACATATCCAGGATGGGGATATAAAGATTTGCAAAGTACACAGATCTGAATGTGGCGGATCCGTTGACTAAACCTCTCCCGAGGGCAAAACATGACCAACACCAAACTGCCATGGGTGTTCGTATATTACCATGTAATCTAGATTAGATGACTCTAGTGCAAGTGGGAGACTGTTGGAGATATGCCCTAGAGGCAATAATAAATGTAGTTATTATTATATATCTTTGTGTTTATGATAAATGTTTATATTCATGCTATAATAGTATTGACAAGGAAACATTAATACTTGTGTGAATTGTAAACTTAATTTGAAGTCCCTAGTAAAGCCTCTATATAATACTAGCTTGTTGGTTAATAGATGATTGTGGTTTCCCTATCATGAACATTGAGATGTTATTAACAACAAGATCATATCGTTAGGAGAATGATATGGTGGACATACTCCTATAGACAAGCGTAGCATAAAGATCAAGTCATTTCAATAGTTCAATTGCTATATGCTTTCTGATACATAGTAACCTAATTCCTTCGACCATGAGATCATGCATATCACCTTTACTGGATGGATGCTTTGATGTCATCAAACACCACACCGTAACAGGGTGGCTATAAAGGTGGCATTGAGGGTTCGGAAAGTATTGGTGGAAACACATGGATCAAGAGTGGATTTGTCCATCCATATGACGGATAGATATTCTCTGGCCCTCTCGGTGAAATGTCATCCAATTAGCTTGCAAGCATGTGAATGGGTCACAAGGGATCACATATCACGGAACGAGAAAGAGTACTTATCAAGAACGAGGTTGAACTAGGTATGCGACATACCGACGATCATAACCTCGGATAAGTAACATATCGTGAGACAAAGGGAAATTGGTATCGTATGTAAGTGGTTCATTCGATCGCAAAGTAATCGAGAAATATGTGGGAGCCATATGAATTTCCAGATTCCTCTATTGGTTATTGTTCGAGAAGTGTCTCGATCATGTCCGCATAATTCACGAACCGTAGGGAGACACATAAGGATTCGACGTTGTTTGAGTAGTTATGGTATTATGAGAAAGAGAATGTTGTTCGAGTCTCGGATGGGATCCGGATATCACGAGGTGATCCGGAATGGTCCGGAGAATAAGATTCATATAAGGAAAGTCCTGCTTTGAGTTGGGGAATGGTTCCGTGTTTTCATCGGGAACATTCTAGAAGGTCCTAATGTCCGGCACTCCGGAGGGAAGGGTACATGAATGTGTCATTACATATTGGAATGATTGCATCATGTGCTAGGTGTTCTTGCTGTCCAAAATAAAGGGTTTATTTAAATCCTAAATTGAAAAGTCAAACGGCTAGTTTGAAAGTCAAACGGCAATTTTGGGAAGTGGAAAAGAGGAGGAGGTGGAGACCGACTTGGGGAGGAGTCCCCTTGGCTGTAGCGCCTCCAAGGCCGACTTGGGAGGGACTCCTCCCTTGGCGCCGCCCTCCCACCTATAAAGGAGGGCAGGGCCTCCTCCTAGCACACACTAGTTCCTATCCTCTAAACTAAACCCTAGACCTAAACCCCGGTTTAGAGCTATTTCGGTTTAGAGCCTTCTAATTGGTTTAGAGCCTTCTAATTGGTGTGTCTAATTACTAGACCACTAATAGCCTCTCTCATAAGCTCCACCATACTCGCAGCGGCTTAAGGCGAAGCCCTCATGATTTCCTCTACTTCCTGCATTCACGCCACAGCTTAATCGCGAGGAGAGTGCTACAACCTCCGCTGCTCGCTGGAACAAGGGAGAGGAAGGTCTTCACGAGTACCGAACGGTGACCGATCTGGGAGCGCCGAACGTGGTGCTGGAAGGATCGTCTACGCGATCTTGAGATCGGAAAGAGTACGACTACATCACCCACGAGAATCTGCTCTCGTTAAACACTTTGGAATCTTCGAGGGTGAGTTATTCCATCGACTCGTTGCTGCAATCTAGTAGATAGATCTTGGCTTGTTTGTTTGTATGCGATAGAAAATTTTTGTTTTCCATGCTACGAACCCCTACAAGTTTCTCTCACTATAGTTGTCATGGGATTAACACCGGAGTTTGGCAACCATAATATCACCGTTGTGGCTTTCCGTAGGTAAGAATCGTTCTTAGCATCTACTCCCATAAGCCACGTAAAACATGCAACAACAAAGTAGAGGCGTCTAACTTGTTTTTGCAGGGAGTGTTTTCTGTGATATGGTATGGCCCAAGATGTGATGTGTATAATGTATGCGATGATCATGTTTTTTAATGTTTCACGACTTGCATGTCGATGAGTACACAACCGACAGGAGCCATATGGTTGTCTTTATAATTGTGTATGACCTGTGTGTCAACTTCTTATACGCCATGTAATAGTTTCACTTTATCGCTAAGTAGTTAGCAATAGTTGTAGTTGCTATTCGTGGTGGAGGCAATCATGGTGGAGTGATGGAGATCATGCCGGCACGCACAAGATGGAGATCATTGCGCGAAGATTGGCTATACCATGTCACATAAAGTTATATGCATGTGATGTTTATCCTTTTATGTATCTTATTATGCTTAGATCGCGACGGTAGCATTATAAGATGATTCCTCACTTAAAGATCAAGATAAAACTGTGTTCTCCCCAAGTATGCACCGTTGTGAAAGTTCGTCGTGTCCAAGCATCACGTGATGATCGGGTGCTATAGACTCTACGCTCACATACAACGGGTGCAAGCCAGTTTTTGCACACGCGGAAATACTTGGGTCTAACTTGACGAGCCTAGCATGTACAGACATGGCCTTGGAACACATGAACCGAAAGGTTAAGCATGAGTCATATGAATGATATGATCGACACTTCATTGTCCACCATTGAAACCACATCTCTTCTCGTGAAGATCGGATTAGGTGTGGTGAATTTGGATCGTGTTCACTAAACAACTTGAGGGATGTTGAATTTAGTGGGAGTTCATCGAGTAATTTGATTAAAAGTTGAACTAGTTATCATGAAGATAGTCTAATTTGTACTTGCAAATATTGTAGATCAAATGGCTAAGTCCAACTTCAACTTCAACTTCAACGTTTTTGCTGAGAAAGAAAAGCTTAAAAACAATGGGTCTAACTTCACCAACTGGTTCCGCAATCTGAGAATCATTCTCTCTGGCAGTCAAAAGGACTATGTCCTTGAGAGTGCGTTAGGTGACGCCCCTGCTGCTACTACGCCGGCTGATGAGAAAGCTGTCTATCAGTCGCGCAGAGATGATTATGGTGTGATTAAGAGTACCATGTTGTTTGCTATGGAATCGGACCTTCAAAATCGTTTTGAAGACTATCCCGGGCCCTTTGAGATTCTCGAGGAGCTGAAAACCATGTTTCAGACTCAAGCCCGTTCTGAGAGATATGATATCTCTGAGAAATTCTTTAACTGCAAGATGGAGGAAGGGAGTTCCGTTAGTGAGCACGCCATTAAGATGTCGGGCTACACTCAACGCCTTGAGCAAGCGGATCGCAAGATTCCGGAGGATCTCAAGATTGACAGGTTCGAATCACTCCTCCCAGCTACAAAAGTTTTGTAGTGACTCATAATCAGATTGGTTCCACCGATACGATCACCGAGAGCTCTTCGCAGTTGAAGGCCGCGAAGTGGACATCAAAAGGATAATCATGTGTTGATGGTCAACAAGCCCCCACCTTCAAGAAAGGTAAGGAGCAAAGAAGCCCTTCAAGAAGGGCGCGGAAGCGATCGCCCGCCGAGAAGAAGCTCAAGTCTGGTCCTAAGCCGGACACTGAGTGCTTCTATTGCAAGGACAAGGGTCACTGGAAGCGCAATTGTCTGAAGTACTTAGCGGACAAGAAGGCTGGCACCATCAAAGGTATATTTGATATACATGTTATTGATGTTTTCCTTACTAGCCCTCGTTGTAGTGCCTGGGTATTTGATACTGGTTCAGTTGCTAATATTTGTAACTCGAAACAGGAGCTACGGAATAGACGGCGGCTTGCGAGGGATGAGGTGACGATGCACGTTGGCAACGGATCAAGAGTTGATGTGATGGCCGTCGACACGCTCTCCTTAGTTTTACCTTCGGGATTAGTTTTAAACCTCAATAAATGTTATTATGTGCCTGCGTTGAGCATGAACATTATTTCTGGATCTTGTTTATTGCAAGACGGTTATTCATTTAAATCGGAGAATAATGGTTGTTCTATTTATATGAGTAACATATTTTATGGTCATGCACCTATTGTGAATGGTTTATTTCTTCTAAATCTCGAAAGGGATGAAACACACATCCATAACATTGAGGCTAAGAGATGCAAAGTAGATAGTGATAATACTACTTATTTGTGGCAATCGCTGCTAGGTCATATTGGTGTAAAGCGCATGAAGAAACTCCATTCTGATGGACTTTTGGAGTCTCTTGATTTTGAATCATTTGACACATGCGAACCATGCCTCATGGGCAAGATGATCAAAACCCCGTTCTCCGGTATGATGGAGCGAGCAACGGACTTGTTGGAAATCATACATAGCGATGTATGCGGACCGATGAGTGTTTCGACGCGTGGTGGATATCGCTATTTTCTCACTTTTACCGATGACTTGAGTAGATATGGGTATATCTATTTAATGAAACATAAATCTGAAACGTTTGAAAAGTTCAAAGAATTTCAGAATGAAGTGGAGAACCATCGTAACAGAAAGATTAAGTTTCTACGATCTTATCGTGGAGGTGAATATTTGAGTTATGATTTTCTCACGCATCTTAAAGCAAGCGGAATCGTTTCGCAACTCACGCCACCCGGAACACCACAGTGCAATGGTGTGTCTGAACGCCGGAATCGAACTCTATTAGATATGGTCCGATCGATGATGTCTCTTACTGAATTTACCGTTATCTTTTTGGGGTTATGCATTAGAAACCGCTGCATTCACTTTAAATAGGGCACCATCTAAATCCGTTGAGACGACACCGTATGAACTGTGGTTTGGTGCGAAACCTAAGTTGTCGTTTCTTAAAGTTTGGGGATGCGAAGCTTACGTCAAGAAGTTGATGCCGGACAAGCTCGAACCCAAAGCGGAGAAATGCGTCTTCATAGGATACCCTAAGGAAACTATTGGGTATACCTTCTATCACAGAACCGAAGACAAAGTGTTTGTCGCAAAGAACGGTTCCTTTCTTGAGAAGGAGTTTCTCTCGAAAGAAGTGAGTGGGAGGAAAGTAGATCTAGACGAGGTTATTGAACCTTCTCTTGAGTTGGAGAGTAGCACAGCACCTGAAATTGTTCCAGGTCACCGCACCAACAATAGAGGAAGCTAATGACAAGGATCATGAAGCTTGGACGATGTCGCATCGAGCGTCGCAGTCGACAAGGTCGCGTGCCCTCCCGAGTGGTACGACAACCTGTCTTGACTGTCTTGTTAGTAGAAGACGGTGAACCTACGAGCTATGAGGAAGCGATGATGAGCCCAGACTCGAGAAATGGCTAGAAGCCATGAAATCCAATTGGGATCCATGAGCGAAAACCAAGTATGGACTTTGGTGGACCTCCTAGCGAAAAGGCCGTTGAGTGCAAATGGATCTTCAAGAAGAAAAGCGGACGGATGGTAATGTTACCGTCTATAAAGCACGGCTTGTCGCGAAAGGTTTTCGACAAGTTCAAGGTGTTGACTACGATGAGACTTTCTCTCCCGTAGCGATGTTTAAGTCCATTCGGATTTTATTAGCAATTGTTGCGTTTCATGATTATGAAATATGGCAGATGGATGTCAAGACTGTGTTCCTCAATGGCAACATTGATGAAGAGTTGTATATGATGCAACCCGAAGGTTTTGTCGATCCTAAGGATGCTGATAAAGTATGCAAACTTCAGCGTTCCATTTATGGACTGAAGCAAGCATCTCGGAGTTGGAACCTTCGTTTTGATCAAGTGATCAAGAGCTTTGGATTTGTTCCAAATTGCTACGAAGCTTGCATCTACAAGAAAGTGAGTGGGAGCTCGGTGGCGCTTACGGTACTATATGTGGATGACATATTGATTATTGGAAATGACATCAACATGCTTAACGATGTGAAGAGTTATTTGAACAAGTGTTTTTCAATGAAAGACCTAGGTGAAGCTGCTTATATATTGGGCATCAAAATCTATAGAGATAGACAAAGACGCCTGATAGCTTTAAGCCAGAGTACATACCTAGACAAAGTTCTGAAAAGGTTCAGAATGGATAAGGCAAAGAAAGGTTCAGTGCCTATGTTGTTAGGTAAGATATTGAGCAAGGCTCAGTGTCCACCTACGGTAAATGATAGGGAAGGTATGAGCAAAGTGCCTTATGCCTCGGCCATAGGTTCTATCATGTATGCCATGCTGTGTACTAGACCGGATGTGTCCAATGCTCTTAGTTTGACGAGCAGATATCAAAGTGATCCAGGAGTGGAACACTGGATAGCCGTGAAGAACATCCTAAAGTACCTAAATAGAACTAAAGAAATGTTCTTAGTCTATGGGGGTGATGAACAGCTCGTCGTAAAAGGTTACGTCGACGCTAGTTTCGACACCGACAAGGATGATTCTAAATCTCAGACAGGATACATGTATATTTTGAATGGAGGAGCTGTGAGCTGGAGAAGCTGCAAGCAAAGCGTGATCGCGGGATCTACAGTAGAAGCGGAATACATGGCTGCTGCAGAAGCGTCAAGTGAAGGATTTTGGATCAAGAACTTCATCACTGAGCTTGGAGTGGTTCCAAGTGCATTGGACCCACTGGAGATATTGTGTGACAACACTGGCGCCATAGCACTCGCTAAGGAACCAAGATATCATCCAAAGACCAAGCATATCAACCGCAAGTTTCATATAATCCGAGATTATATAGCAGATGGAGATCTGAAGATTAGCAAAGTACATATAGATCTGAATGTCGTGGTTTGTGAACAACACCATGATAAAGCTGTTATTGTTAGCAAGTACATACAGATCTGAAGATTAGCAAAGTACATACAGATCCCTAGAGGCAATAATAAAGCTATTATTATTATAATTCTTGTTCATGATAATGTTTATATTCCATGCTAGAATTGTATTAAGCGGAAACTTTAATACTTGTGTGGTTTGTGAACAACACCGTGTCCCTAGTACGCCTCTATGGACTAGCTCATTGATTAATGATGGTTAAGGTTTCCTAACCATGGACATGAGTTGTCGATTAATAATGAGATCATATCATTGGGAGAATGATATGGTGGACAGACCCAAAATAAGCGAAGCAATTAGATCGTGTCATCGTGTTCGTCTTTGCGAAGCTTTTCTTATGTCAAATATTGTATTCCTTAGACCATGAGATAATACAACTCCCTAGTATCGGAAGAAAGCTTTTAGGTCATCAAACGTCATCCTATGAGAGGGTGATCATAAAGGTGTCTCTCAGGTGATCGGAAAGTATCTGTTGGGTTGTATGTATCGAGATGGGATTTGTCCCTTCCAAGTCGGAGAGATATACTTCGGGCCCACTCGGTACTCGATATCAACACCGCTTGCAAGCATGTGGTTAAGGAGTTAATCACAAAGTGATATCGGATTACGGAACGAGTAAAGTACTTGCTGTGAACGAGATTGAACTAGGTATGGCCATGCAACGATCGAATCTCGGGCAAGTAAAATATCGCGAGACGAATGGAATATATATATGGGATTGATTGAATCCTGGCATCATGGTTCATCCGATATGATCATCGATGAATGTGTGGGAGTCAATATGGGTTACCAGACCCCGTTGTTGATTATTGATAGAAGATCATGTCTGCATATTCTCGAACCCGCAAGGTCACACACTTAACGTGTCTCGATGCTAGGATAGATTGGATAATTGGTTTATGAGTTTTTGTTCGGAGTCTCGGATGGGATCCGGGACATCACGAGAGGTTCCGGAGTGGTCCGGAGAATAAGATTCATATAAGGCAATGCAGTTTTTGGAGTTCGGAATTGTTCTGGGTTAATCGGTATTGTACCGGAAGCTTCTAGAACCTTCCGGAAGGGGACCAACGTGGCCCCACCTTCCGAGAGGGGGAATGGACCTATGAGGGAGTGCCCTGGCCGCATTGGGCCCAGCCGGCCAAGAGAGGTTTAAACTCGAGATAAACCTTCTAGAAGGGGGGGTTTCCTTGCCCCCCACTCCTTATCCTTTGGGGCCGCCGGTTTGGGCTTGGGGGAGGGGCTAGGGCTGCGCCCCCCCTCTACATAAAGAGGGGTGGGGGCGCACCAACCCCACACACCTTCCCCTCCAAAGCTAGCTGCCCTGTTGCCCTCCTCTCTCTCTCCCTCCCGACTGCGTGTAGGCGAAGCCCTGCTGCAGAAACTCTCCACCATATACACCACGCCGTCGCGTTGTAGATCCAATCCGTCTCTCCACCATACTTGCTGGTCCGAGGAAGGAGGAGACGTCGAGGTGCTGCACGTGTGCATCTCACGGAGGCACCGCCACTTGTGGTGCTAGATCGGATCGTATCGCGAGGAGGAGAAGCGAGTACGACTACATCACCCATGTTAGGCCGAGCGTTCACTGTGCGAATCTTCAAGGGTATGAAGATCTAATCCAATCTCTCTCGTTGTTTGCATCTCCTAGATTAGATCTTGGCTTTCCCTCTGTTCGCATCCGTAGAAAATTTTGATTTACTATGCCGTGAAACCCTTCAGTATGGTCTTGAGGAGATTCTCACGCAGGCGAAGATCCTCCGACGTAACATAATTGCCTTTGGAAAACTATACTCGGATGCCGCCCACAACCGAAAGATCATCACTTTTGTAAGTCCTTTATATCTATGCATTTCACATATAATATCCCACATAGACGGAAAACCTAGGTCTTTTGGTCTGAGTACTCTAAGGGTGACTAAGTAAGAAACTTTGCACTGTATCCCCCAAGTATGTAGTTTGAATGAATAATTCCGACTAGATACTTTCAGAGGAGCATATGCAGTGTTTTTAAATTTCAATACTGTAGCCCCCAAGCTTCTAGTTGAAACAGAGATAGTTCTGACTAGATGCTTAAAAAGACTAATTATAGCTTTGAGTTTAAAAGAATTCATATTGTAGCCCCTGAGCTTTTAGGTTGAACTGAATAGTTCCAGCTAGATGCTCCAAGTAGACTAAGTATTTTTATTTTTGCAGAATGAGAATGCTTGAAAAGTCACTGGCAAGGAGAAGTTTGCCAAGATCCGCAAGGAGTTGGAAGCTGAAAATGGTAAAACCGCCTTCTTGAAGGAACATATCACCAAAAAAAGAGTCTATTTTCTTTTCAGTTTCTTTCTCAAGGTCTTGTGCTTTCTCTTTTCCGACTACTCATTATGATTCTTATTTCTCCGACTTGGAGAAGCTGTTACCAAATCCAAGGACATTGTCGAGCAGTCCGAGCATATCCAGGAGCTCGACAGTGAGAATAAAATCTTGAAGCAGGAGAGGGATGATGCACTCAAAATGCATAAGGAGGCACTGGTGGCCGTGCAAGAATCTGCCGACATGGAGATAAACCGCCTGAAGGAAGAATCAGAAGAAAGCTGTCGACGAGAAATATGCATGCAACCTTGTGGCATACAAGACTCTCTGACTGGAACGGGACTCCTTGGCGGAGGTATTCCAACAAGCCGAAATCAGCATCTTTGGTAAGCTTCCTCCATCTTAATTTTCTGCAAGTTAGGTACTTTGAACTGATTCTTGAACTCAGGACCTCAATTTCTTTGTCAAAAATGCAGATCCCATTGGCCTAGCCAACTTGGGTGAAAATGCTCCACCGCTAAAAGAGTGCATGGTTCTTGCAGGGAACTTCATCAATACAGCCATCACACATTCCAGAGAGATTTCCAAGCCCTTGGACATCAACATCAAGGGGGTGGACTCAGTGATGAACTACTCGAAGATTCACTATCGATCCCCCAAACATATTGTTAGCTGGAAAACTTCTTGTAACCGGGCTAGCGCTAGGATGGCCTTAGCATATGTTAAAGCTCATTATGACGGCGTCGACCAAGCTCCATGTGACATGCTATATAACAAAGTATGCTAAGTGTAAATGGGACGTAGCTGTGATATGTTCCATGGTTGATCAAGCTTCGGGTAGTCATCATCCGGGTCACGTCGCTTATGCTTATGATCCTCACTTGGCCTATCTTTCAACTCACGATTATCAATGAGATAATAGGAACCATTGAGTAGAGCCTTTCTTATGATGAATGGTCCTTCCCATGGCGGGGATAATTTGGTGTGACTTTTTCTGCTTAGGTCGGAGCACTAGATCCCCCTCTTTAAATGAGTGATGCCGAACACGGCGACTATGGTAGCTGCGTAGCTTCAGCTGGTAGATGTCATATTTCTGGCATCCCAGAACGCGTTCCTCCTCGAGCAGGTCCACATCTAAGTGTCTGGATTCTTTAGCATCATCCTCGTCATAGGTGATCCATGCATTTTGCATCATCAATATTAGTACTTATATGCATTTTTTAGGATCATATTTACCTTAACACATCATTATTCTTGCATATTTAGATGATTTACGGGACTTTCCTACATAGTCCCTTTCATTGGTATTTAATTTCTCGGAGGCAGAAAACCTCCTTTTTCATGTTTTTGTGTTTCAATGACCTTCTGGACATCTAATTGGAGGAAAAATACCTGATGAATTTTTCATCTAGAGAACCACCTTAGGCCAAAGGAGCACATGAGAGGAGGCCCGAGGGCCAAAAGAGGTAGGAGGGAGCGCCCAGCAAGGGGGGCAAGATCACCTAGCCCATTTTGGCCTCGAGCGTCATATGGCCTCCTCCTTTTTAAAGATGCCTCTATCTCGACATAAAACCTACGCCATATTTTTACCACGAATTATAGAGGTGACGGCGGAGGCTAAAGTCCTATCCTACTCCGGGAGAGGGCAGATCCTGCTGCACCGGAGCCTCCAGTGAGGGGGAAATCGACACCATCGTCATCAAAACTCCTCCTATGCGTAGGGGGAGGCATCTCCATCAACATCTCCACCAACACCATCATCATCACCATCACCATCTCCAAGATCCATCTCGTTCCCCTCATAGTTTGTGATTGATCGAACCCCGGATATTGTTTTATGGGATATTTGCATGTTTGTGATTGGCATCTTGTTATTATTTGGTGGAGAGATTATATTTTCAGATTGTGTTGTATTCCATATGCTACTGAACTATATCATGCTTTATACATGTGTGTAGATCCCCATGTTCCTGAGGGCATAGGATGAATTGGCTATGATTTCCATATAATATGCCATGTGTATGTGGTCAAGTTTTTATCTTTTATATTATTCTATGATGGTTTTATGCGAACTTCAACTGCATATTACTTCACCTATATGGGTTCATTGGATGGTACTTCAATGCAATGATGGGGATTGGAAGGACATAATTGACAGAAACCGTTTTCCATTACATTGAGTTGCATTGGAGGGATTATATGTTAGGGACCAGTGAACTTATTGCTATGGTGGGACATTTATGTCTTAATGCATTTTAGATGCTCGTGTGAATGGCTCTAGGAACCATCATAAGTGGTGTGGTTAGCTCATGTTATATGGCAGCACCAAATTTAGGCTCTGCCCTAAAGGAATGAACCTTGATAACATATACACCATATTGTGTAGAAATCTATATGCTAAGTATATCCATACCGCCCTCGGGAACACTTGTCACATATAAGTTCACACACACTTGAGCTTGTCCTCTTACTGAATAGAGGATTGGGCTCTCTCTCATTGAGAGCGTTTACTTATTGCTATTTACTTTCTGCACTTTATATTCTTGCAAACCATAAACCAAAAACACCAAATTATTGCATTTGTTATTGTTTTCATTGTCAAACTCGCTAACCAATACCCTCAGATCCTCGTGGGTTCGACAACCTTTATTTATCGAAAAGTACTACAATTGATCTCCTGCACTGGGGAGCCATCAAGACTCTTTTCTGGCGCCGTTGCCGGGGAGCGTTGTGCTATTGGTATGTTGTTTGGTAAGGAAACCCAAATTTGTTTTTATCTTTTTACTGTTGTTTTTATCATGGCTTACTGTAGTCATGAAGATTTGCAACTCACCTTATTGGATTTCATTCATGGTAAAAATAAGGGAAAGGTTGAGAATCCTGTTGAACCAATGGTTGAATATAAAATCCCTACTGGTATTGTTGACAAAGATAAGAAACTAAAATTTGCAGGTGATAGAAGTCAAACTGCTATGGGACATTTACATGATATTGAAGATCCATGTTCCCTATTTAGAATTGCATGTATCCATGAGAATGAAGTGAGAAGGAAGCTTTTATGTATGTCCTTAATGGGTAATGCCCGTGAATGGTATAGATCTTTGGATGATAAATACAATCTTGATTGGGACAATCTAAAGAAGGCTTTCTATATTAAATTTTATACTCCTAAAGAATCTTATGAAGACCACTGCAATATTTATAACTTTTGTCCTCATAATGGAGAAAGTATTGCTCAAGCTTTGGGGAGATTAAAGAGTCTCACTCGTAAAATCCTTGTCAGGGTATTCCTGAAAGCATTATTATAATAAACTTTTATGTGAGATTGCCTCAACATCATATAACCTTTCTAGATAATTCTTCTATAGGGAGTTTTACTAATAAAACTTCAAAAGAGGCAGTAGACTTATTGGAACTATATCTCAAAATACTGAAGTTTGGGATCTTGACAAGGGTAATATACCCGGTTTGGACTATGAATATTCATGTGTAGAGAGTTTCTCTACATAAAGGTTTGGTGTTGACATGCATGTTTTAATTGAAGTTACTAAAACTTTTGCTAACTATCTTAATATTCCAAAGGAGGGATTTGATGCATTTTTTAACCCTCCTAAAAATTCTGCTTGTTCTCCTAATGTTATGAAACAGGTTCATCAAGTTTCATCTCGAAGAATAGAAGAAATCTTTGAAGTTCCTACTTATCCAAGCAAAGTGAAAGAGAATTTACTCACTACTATTACTAATAAGAGTGCTAGAAGATGCCATGAACCATATGAACAAATTTAAGTTCATCAAATTTTGGCCATTAAAGAATTAAATGAAGAAATGCCATGTGATGTTTATTTATGTGAAAATACCACCAAGGTAATAAAAGGTAACACCACTAAAGTTGGGAAGCCTGTCATATCATGTATTATTGGGACTTCATGTTGTCATGGACTTTGTGATATTGGAGCAAGTATAAGTGTGATTCCATATTCTCTATATCTTGAAATCTAGCATGACACTGATCCCATCAACATGGAAGAGACATGTATAACTATCCAACTTGGTAATAAAGAATATATTTGCCCTCTTGGTTTAGTAAGTGATGTTTAAGTATTAGTTGGTAAGATTAAGTATACTGATGATTTCATTATTCTTGGTTGCTCCCAAGATGCATTTTGTCCTATCATATTTGGTAGACCTTTCTTACATACCCTTGGTGCTGAAATTAATTTGCTTAAAGAGAAAGTATTCATTAAATTTTCTGGTGAAAGACTTGAGTTTAACTTCTCAAAATTTACCAATGAGCATTTAGAAAGAGAAAAGTTTGAACCTGATGTAGTGGAGACTCTTGCTTCAATAGTTTTCACTTCATCGGACGTGATGGAAAGATATGTACTTATCAAGAGGAGCCATTTAATAATGATGAAGAGAAAGAAATGCTATAACAAATATCATCTCAGCAGCCACCACAATTGCAGCTACACCACCTAATAATCTAGGAGAGCTTCCACCACAAAAGTAAGATCCTAGTTTTGAACTTAAACCATTACATGAAGACATGAAATATGCGTTCCTCGATGATAAAAAGATATATCCTGTTACTTTTAGTGCTAATCTTTTAGGTTAAGAAGAATCTAAGTTACTTGAAGTACTAAGAGCTCATATTCCAGCCATTGGCTATTCACTTGATGACTTGAAAGGTATAAGCCCCGCTTTATGCATGCATAAGATTAATTTGGAAGAAGATGCAAAGCCCGTTGTTGACTATCAACACCGTCTTCATCCAAGAATGAAAGAAGTGGTCAGAAAGGAGGTAATCAAACTCATTGGGGTAGGTATCATTTATCCCATAGCTGATAGTAAATGGGGAAGTCCTATTCATTGTGTGCCTAAAAAAGGTGGAATCACTGTTGTTCCAAATGATGAAAATGAACTTGTTGCTCAATGTACAGTTACTAGTTATAGAATGTGCATTGACTTCAGGAAACTTAATAAGGCAACTCGTAAAGATCACTATACTTTGCCATTCATTGATCAAATGCTTGAAAGATTATCCAAACACTCTCACTTTTGCTATCTAGATGGTTATTCAGGTTTCTCACAGATTCTGGTGCACAAGGACGATCAAGAGAAGACCACTTTCACCTGTCGCTTCGATACTTACGCCTATAGGAGGATGCCATTCAGTTTGTGTAATTCTCCCGCTACTTTTCAAAGATGCATGAATGCTATATTTGCTGATTACATTGAGAAAATTATGGAAGTATTCATGGATGACTATTCTGTGTATGGTACCTCTTTTGAAAACTGCTTGTTCAATCTTAACAAAGATTTGCAGCATTGTGAGGACCAACACTTAGTCCTAAATTGGGAGAAGTGCCATTTCATGGTGACAGAAGATGTTGTACTTGGACACCGCATTTCAGGTAGAGGCATTGAAGTGGACCGTGCCAAGATAGAAGAAATAGAGAAGCTACCATATCCCAGGGATGTGAGAGGTATAAGAAGTTTTCTTGGTCATGCTGGTTTCTATAGAATATTTATTAAGAACTTTTCAAAAATATCACAACCTATAACTAATCCTTTTACAAAAAGATGTTCCATTTTATTTTACTGATGACTGTGTGGAGTCTTTTAATGTTTTAAAGAGTGCTTTAATATCTGCTCCTATAATTCAACCTCCTGATTGGAATCTACCATTTGAAATCATGTGTGATGCTAGTGATTATACCTTAGGCGCTGTTTTGGGTCAACGAGTTGATAAGAAACTTAATGTTATATACTATGCTAGTAAAACTCTTGATAGTGCTCAAATGAATTATGCTACAACTGAAAAGGAATTTCTAGCAGTAATTTTTGTATGTGAAAAGTTTAGGCCATACATTGTAGAATCTAAGGTAATAGTACACATCGATCATTCAGATATTAAATACCTTATGAGTAAGAAAGATGCTAAACCTAGACTAATAAGATGGGTTCTTTTACTGCAAGAATTTGATTTAAATATTCTTGATAGGAAAGGTGAAGATAATCCTGTAGCTGATCATTTATCTAGAATGGAAAACATTCCTGTAGATCATATTCCTATTAATGATAGCTTTGCAAATAAACAATTAGCAAACATTAATATTTATGCTGCAAGAGTAGCTTCACTATGGTTTGCTAATTATGCTAATTTTATTGTGGGTAAATTTATGCCACCACACTTCACATTCGAACAAAAAAAATTATTTTATGACATTAGACATTATTCTTGGGATGATCCGTTTCTTTGTAACAAAAGTGTAGACGGTATTATTAGACGTTGTGTACCAGAATTTGAGCAGCAGGCTATTATAAGAGACTTTCATGACAGTCGTTATGGAGGACATCATGCAGGAGACCACACCGCTGCAAAGGTGTGACCGTCTAGTTTTTACTGGCCTACTTTATTTAAGGATTGCGCTAATTATATTTAAAGTTCTGACAAATGCCTAGGAGTTGGAAATATTGGTAAGTGAAATGAAATGCCTATGAATTATTCACTGCCTCTTGAACCATTTGATGTGTGGGGATTTGAATTTATGGACCATTCCCCCCATCATCAACAAAACACACTCACATTTTGGTTGCAGTTGATTATGTTATAAAATGGGTAGAAGCCATTCCAACAAAAAGTGCAGATCATGCCACAACAATGAAGATGCTTAAGGACATCATCTTTCCTAGGTTTGGTGTACCTAGATTTTTAATTATTGATGGTGGTTCTCATTTTATTCATGGAGTATTTAGAAAAACTATAGCAAAATATGGTGTTAACCATAGAATTGCATATCCATATCATCCTCAAACTAGTGGGAAAGTTGAACTAAGTAATAGGGAAATTAAACTCATATTGGAAAAGATCTGATTGGCCAACTAAAATCAATGATGCATTGTGGGCATATAGAACTTCTTTTAAAAATCCTATGGGTATGTCTCCTTATAAAATGGTTTATGGAAAAGCATGTCATCTTCCAGTTGAATTAGAGCATAAAGCTAGATGGGCTATTAAACAACTCAACTTCGATTTTAAAACAACTAGAGAGAAAAGAATTATTGACTTAAGCTTTTTAGATGAATGAAGGAATGAAGCATATGACAGTGCAATATTATTTAAAGAAAAATTAAAATTTGGCATGACAAGAAACTAAAGAGAAAGGAATTTAAAATAGGAGATCAAGTATTATTATACAATTATTGTTTCAAGTTTTTTGCGGGAAAATTAGCTTCAAAGTGGCAAGGTCCATTAGTTATGCAGGAGGTGTACCTCTCTGGAGCCATCCGTCTCTATGGAGATATCAAGGGTAAGACTAATGCTGTTAATGGACAACGCCTTAAACATTATATTGCAGGCCAAACATTTGCCATAAGGGTTGAAGTCATGAATCTCCAAAGCTCGGAGGCCATATTTACAAAACTTTATTCCCTGCCAGACACCAAAAATCACAAAAAGGTATGTTCGGGGCCGTAACGATCTCGAAATATCTTCATATTCTAGGAAAGTTATTATTTTGGAAAATAATTAAGTGTCGCGCAAGAATAGGATAAAACAGTCCTGAGGAGGGAAAGAGACCAGAGGGTGCGTCCCCCTGCCTGGGCGCTCCCTATGGGGTCTTTCCCCTTCCTAAGTCCGTTTCGCCTCCATTTCGACTACAGCGCTTCGTCTTACCGTAAAAACCGTCAATATATACCCCTATCTGCCGATCTAATCTCGCACCGAAGCTTTTTCGAGCGAACCTTGTTTTTTCCTGTTTCTTTCAAATCTATCTCCACCAAAATCCTCCACCATGTCTTCCGGGAACGACTCGAGAAGAAGGGCGTGGTGAATCATTACCTCAGCTCCGTGGTGGATCCCATGAAGACCTTGACCTTAAAGGAGGGGGTGCTGCTCTTGGACGAGGTGGAGGCCCCCAAGACCGAAGGCACCATGGAGGAAAGGCTGCAGATCATGGAGGACACCGTATTTAGGTATGGCATGGTGATTGAGCGTAGTATTGATGCTCATCACCTCATGAGTCTTGAGATGGAAAAGAAGGTTGAAGTCTTGGAGGACATCAAGGATCTAGAGGAGAAGTATCTGCATACCCTCACATAGCTGGAGAAATTCCAAGCCCTCATGTAGGATGTGGAAAACTAGAATTGTGAGTATGAAGAGTGCTTCAAGAAGATCGCCAAGGCTGCATCCACCAAGTTCAACTATCCACCACTGTCCTTCTATAATGGGAGGCCCTATCCTTGGAAGATCAAGGAGTGGGACACCTATTATGAGGAGAATAACGCCTAGGAGGAAGAACATGCAATTCTCTAAGGTTGGGGCAGTTCCACCATACTTTATACTTTTTAGTTATATTATTTGCATCTAGTTCTTGATTTTTAGAGAGTTTTTTGCTTGCATCAATTAGGTATTAATCGATCCATAGTTTTAAGAGATTTTTAGGGCATTATCATGTATCCTTGGTTGAGTGGTTTTGAATAAAATATAAAGTATGGTGCCATCCATGATTCTCGTGTTTGGATACTTATGGGTTACACGCATGCATATGTGCGCCCATAAGTAGAAGTTTTACTTACGTTTTGCCTTTAACTTAATTAACTTGAACATGTTGGACAAACTTGAATCACTAAAACTAAACTAGCAAATGCAAGGGAGGTATCACTAAATAAAAAGAAATGATATGAATTTGTGGTAAGATAATAAGTATTATTAGACAAATGGTTGAAAAGAGGAGGATGACAAGGGGATATGAGATACTCTTGTTCTTTTGGTATTCCAGGTATAAACTAAATGGTGGTCATGGGTATTTCAATACATATGCTATAAGGAAAAGTGATTGAAAGGTCGGCACCCGAGAACTCGGCTAGCCATGGAAAGTGATAAGAAAAGGTTGTATATAGCATATGACATGATCGAAATACCCATGAATAAGGTTTATAATGATTACTAAAAGGACAAGACCGTTAACTGATAACCATTAAAAGTGGTGAAACTTCTTGACAAAAGTCAAAATGGTCATGTATATCTTGTCATTTAGGATATCCTCCTTTCTAACTGTTTGTTCTATGGGAACTTATCTTCATTAAAAAGGCATATTCAAAGGTAACTAAATCTAGTAAGAAGCCATGCAAAGTCGTTAAATATGATTGAATATATTTTTAGTTTGAAAATTGTTCAATTGTCCAACGTGCAATGGTTAGTCTTCTTTCAAAAGTAAGGTGTATGTAATAATATCTACTTATGTAGCCCTCATTTTTGTTGTTGTCATTCATATCTCTTTTAAACAAGTGAATATGCATAAGTTGATGATGTCATGCTCGTACTTTGTGGTCAACCATAAGCTCATTGATGCATGATCATGATCTATTAGCTTATTTGCTCGAGGATGAGCAAAGGTTTAAGCTCGGGGGAGTTGATATGTGAATTTTGCGTCATCAATATTAGACTTATATGCACTGTTTAGAATCATATTTACCTTAATACATCATTATTTTTGCATATTTAGATGATTTATGGGACTTTCCTACAAATTCCCTTTCATTGGTATTTAATTTCTGGGAGGCAGAAAACCTCCTTTTTCCTGTTTTTGTGTTTCAGTGACCTTCTGGACGTCTAAAAATCGGAGGAAAAATACCTGATGAGTTTTTCACCTTGAGAACCACCTTGGGCCAAAGGAGCACACGAGAGGAGGCCTAAGGGCTAAAATAGGTAGGAGGGTGCGCCCAGTAAGGAGGGGGTGTCGACCTAGCCCATTTCATCCTCAAGCATCATCTGACCTCCTCCTTTTTTACAGATGCCTCCGTATCGACAGAAAACCTATGCCATATTTTTCCCATGATTTACAGAGGCGCTGGCCGAGGCAAAATTACTCTCCTACTCCCGGGGAGGGAAGACCCTACTACACCAGAGCCTCCGGTGAGGGGGAAATTAACACCATCGTCATCACAACTCCTCCTAGGCGTAGGGGGAGGCATCTCCATCAACATCTCCACCAGGACCATCATCATCACCATCACCATCTCCAAGATCCATCTCATTCCCCTCATAGTTTGAGATTGATTGAACCTCAGATATTGTTTTAAGGGCTATTTGCATGTTTGTGATTGAAACCTTGTCATTATTTGGTGGAGAGATTATATTTTCAGATTATGTTGTATTCCATATGCTACTGAACTATATCATTTTTGCCACTTGAGAGTAGATCCCCATGTTCCTGAGGGCATAGGATGAATTGTCTATGATTTCCATATAATATGCCATGTGTATGTGGTCAAGTTTTTATCTTTTATATTATTCTATGATGGTTTTATGCGAACATCGACTGCATATTACTTCACCTATATGGGCTCATAGGATGGTACTTCAATGCAATGATGGGGGTTGGAAGGACAGAATTGACAGAAACTATTTTCCATTACTTTGAGTTGCATTGGAGGGATTATATGTCGGGGACCAATGAACTTATTGACATGGTGGGACATTTATGTCGTAATGCTTTTTAGATGCTCATGTGAATGGCTTTAGGAACCATCATAAGTGGTGTGGTTAGCTCATGTTATATGTCAGCACAAAATTTAGGCTCCGCCCTAAAGGAATGAACCTTGATAACATATACACCATATTGTGTAGAAATCTATATGCTAAGTATATCCATGCCACCCTCGGGAATGCTTGTCAGATATAAGTTCACACACACTTGAGCTTGTCCTCTTACTGAATAGAGGATTGGGATTTATCTCATTGAGAGCATTTACTTATTGCTATTTACTTTCTGCACTTTATATTCTTGCAAACCATAAACCAAAAACACCAAATTACTGCATTTATTATTGTTTTCATTGTCAAACTTGCTAACCAATACCCTCAGTGCCTTGTGGGTTCGATAACCTTTCTTTATCAAAAAGTACTACAATTGATTTTCTACACTTGGGAGCCATCAGTAGGCAGCGAATTGATACGTCCATTTTGCATCACTATTATATATCATAATTTACTGCTATTCATTGATATATTTCATATTAAGAGGTGTTACTTATGTTGTTTCATCTATTTTTGCATGATGGATGACTTTTGGAGGATGAACTGCTGGAGTCAGATTTCTGATGGAAAAAGCGGTGTTTTAATGAATTTTTGCGAAGATCATAAAATACCATAAAATTCATGGAAAATCATATTTTTCCAAAATACGAAGGAAGCCGGAAAGGGAGGCTGAGATGGGCCACAGGGGGGCCACACCCCCCAGCCGCAAGCCACCCTAGGCCGCGCCACCAGGGGGTGTGGCCACCCTGGCCCACCTTCTGCTCCGCCCTTTCGCCTATATCTTCTCCTCGAAACCCTAATACACGGGGGAGCGACCACAGAAAGATTTTGTCGCCTCTGCGGGGAGGAAACTACAGAGAGTGAAAGAGCTCTCCGGCAGACAGATTTCTGCCAGGTAAATTCCTTCCTGGAGAGGGGAGATCATCGCCATCAACACCATCATCAAGCTAGACTTCATCGGGATCATCATCATCCTCACCAACATCTCCACCAGCACCATCATCAGCACTCCATCCCGCTATAACAACTATGTTGAATCTTGAATAGTTCTTAGGGGAAACTTTCTCGGTGTTGATTACTTTTTTAGTTGATGCTTGTGAATGGAACAATTGAATTATTGTTTATGTTTAGATTCTTATTCATCATCATATCATCTCTGATCTTGATCCATATGATGTCTCATGAGTAGTTCGTTTAGTTCTTGAGGACATGGGAGAAGTCATGTTGTTAGTAGTGTAATTGTGTTGATGTATTATTCAATGATTTGATATTTAAGTCGTGGTGCTATTATTCTAGTGGTGTCATGTGAACGTCGACTACATGATACTTCACCATTTATGGGCCTAGGGGAATGCATTGTGTATTTGGCTACTAATTGTGGGGTTGCCGGAGTGACAGAAACCTGAACCCCCGTTAGGAAACCTTTGCACAAGGGAGTGTAGGATCTCAGAGTTTAATGCTATGGTTAGGTTTTTATCTTAATTACTTTCTTTTAGTAGCGGATGATTGCAAGGGGTTTAATCAAAAGTATGTATTAGTCCAAGTAAGGTCGGTACATTAGCACAGGTTCACTCACACAACACTTATCCAACAAAAAAAGATTAATCAACTATGTGAAGCAAAAACACTTGACAGTATTCCCATGTGTCCTCGAGAACGTTTGGTCCTCATAAGTATTACAACTGGCTTGTCCTTTGCTAAGAAAGGATTGGGCCACTTGCTGCATTTATTTGTTGTCTTTATTTACTTGCACATTATTTTGTTGCATTATCAAAATGCCCTAAAAATACGTTTCCTAAGTATTTACAGATATTTCCTGCTCCAAACCACTAGTCAACACCTTCTGCTTCTCGTTGGGATCTACACTCCTATTTATCGAAAGTACTATGATACACCCCCTATACTTGTGGGTCATCAAGAGTATTTTCTGATGCCGTTGCCTGGGAGTGAAGCTCTATTGAAGAGTGGAACTGGTAAAGGAAACTTCTACTGTTAGTATTGCTTTTATTTTTGTTTGTTACTTTGTTTCCAATATGGATAACCCACTTGGTTTCCTATTTGGGAAAGCTACTACCACTGCGAGGGTAGTAGATGAATCACCACCTGCTGAGATAGATCCTTTTAAGATACCTACAAGAATTGTTGATCGTGTTATGGATAATTATTATTTTGGGGATGGAACTGCCTATCCTGGTTATCACTTGCTTTTTATCCATGAATTATGCGGGTTGTTTAAGTGTGCAGGTATCACAAGGGAACAAGTTAAGAAGAAGTTACTCTCTATATCATTGAAAGGAAGAGCTGAAGAATAGTATAAGTTGCTGAAGAATGGACAATCTATGGAATGGGAGGAAATTGTACCTCTCTTTTATTCTAAATTCTATCCTCCTAGTGAGATTCATAAGGATAGGAATCAAATATATAACTTTTGGCCTCGTGATGGAGAGAGTACAACCCAAGCTTGGGGGGAGATTGAAGTTACTAATGCTTAAATGTCCTATTCATGAACTCCCTAATAATATTATTATTAATAATTTTATGCAAGTCTTTCTCTTCATGATAAATATTTATTAGATGCTTCTTGTGTTGTATCATTCACACATATGAAAGAAGAAGCTAAATGGGATCTCCTAGACCGTATTCAAGAAAACCCTGAAGCTTGGGAGAATGACAAAGGAAGAAAATCAGATATAAATTATGATTATGAATGCATTAGATCTTTTATGGGAACTGATGACTTTCATGATATTAGTACTGAGTATGGTATTTATTCTCAAAGTATTGCCAATTGCTTTAAGGCCTTTTCTTCTTATATTTCCATTCCCAAAAAGAAGTGGAACAAGTACCATGCACCTTATAAAGATGTTGTTACTCATGTTCCTGCTAGAAACACTGAAGTTTGTACTGTTGATCGCATTTTTACTGAACCTTATATTGATAAAATACCTTTTCCTTCTAAGGTAAATGAACATTCTATTATAGCTAATGTGGTTAGCAAAAGTACAAAGAAAGCTGTTGAACTTGATGAACAAATAAATATTGAACCTGTAGTATCCATTGTGAAAGATCTTGTCACTAAAAATGTAGAAGATGGGCAAATTATCTTTTGTGGAGATGCTTCTAATATTGTCTCTCATCATGGTAAAACTAGGAAAGCTAGTGTCCCTGTTCTTTCTATTAGAATTGGTGATCATTGCTATTATGGTTTATGTGATATTGGTGCAAGTTCTAGTGCTATTCCTTATGAGCTTTACAGAGAAATTATGCATGAAATTGGTCCTTGTGAACTGGAGGATATTGATGTGGTTATTCACCTTGCTAATAAGGAAACCATTTGTCGAATTGGTATTGTAAGAGATGTGGAAGTCCTTTGTGGTAAGATTAAGTATCCTGCTGATTTTCTAGTGCTTTGTTCAACAACTCGTAAAACTTGTCATATCATTTTTGGTAGACCTTTTATAAACACTTGTGGAGCTATTATAGATTGTAAGAAGGAGAAAGTTTTAACTAAGTTTGATGGAGAATCTTATGAGTTTAACTTTTCCAAATTTTCTAAAGATCCTTATGAAAATGATTTGCCTAATGAGGATTTTAGAGTTGAACAACTTGCTTCTATTGATCCAGTTTTTGAACTTAAACCTCTTTTTGATGATTTTAAGAATGCTCATTCTAATGACAAGAATGTTTCTTCTGAAAGTTACATTGCTAACTTTATTCAAAGTGCTACTGAAAGTTATTATGAGAGAGGGAAACATGGTTTTATGCATCTCAATAATATTAAGTTTCCCTGCTTTATGTTAAAAGCTTTGAAGCTGCATTTGTTTTGTCTTCCTATGCTAGTAGCCTTTTATTTCAATAACTTGTTTTCTTACGAACCCCTTGCATAGGAAGTGGGTTAGACTCAAATGTGTTGGATATTTGCTTCTTGAGGCTCTCTTTCACTCCAAATTCATATTTCCTATGTGAGCATCATGGAAATTAATAAGCCTATCTTAATGGCTATAAAGAAAGAGCTTTTGGGAGACAACCCCTTTTAGTTTTCTTTCGGTTTTTGTTTCTTTGAGTCTTGGAAGTTATTACTTCTGTAATAACCTCTCCTTATCCTTTTTTGTTTAGTTTCTATGTCAAGATCAGCCTCTTTCCAGAAGTAGGTGAGTTGTAAGAAGTTGCTGTCCTGGGACAAATTTTCATGCTCACTGTAAAATCTCAGTAGTAGGTGAGTTGTAAGAAGTTGCTGTCCTGGGACAGATTTTCGTGCTTCACTGCAAAATCTTAGTACGTCGGATGGAGTTGTAATTTTCTATGCTTGTGCCCCAAGTAGTTATCCAACTTTCATTAGTTTTGCACTTTTTGATTTGAGGAACAGAAGATTTTCTAAAAAATAAATCTTTACCAGTTGGTCTGTTTTGACAGATTTCTACCATTATTTGCATTTGCCTCTTAAATCGATTTCCTTTCAAATTCTTTTTGAGATTTTGGAAGGAGTTTCTACAGTAGCTTTTGTTTTGATGGATTTCAGTTGAAATTTGAACCCAAAGGTTTATTTTCTTTGCATACACTAATTTTGCTAATGAAGATGGTGTGAAGCTTAGTATGAAAGGAACTTTCAAGTGTTGGAGAGAAGGAATCTACAGAGTCCGTGTGTGAATAGGTGAAATGCTGAGAACAGAAGGTTCGCGAAAAAGGGAAGGAAACGAACCCCGGGTGGGCCACACCACCCAGTGGTGTGACCACCCCGGAGCCCGTCTCCGTCCCGTTTTCGCCCAGTACCTTCCTTATGTCATAAAACTTCGTAATATATAAACACCCGGACGCCCCTGAGGTCCGTATATCGTGTTCTCGTCTTGTTTTTGTTTCGATCTTTTTCTGTCAGGCAGATTCTAGGTTTTGGAGCCACAATGTCTTCCTCAGGATCACCCATGGAGGATTCCTCCGAGGACATCATCAACCCGTGCATGTATGAGTTGAAGTTTCACTCCAAGGAGTTGTTACTCAAGGATGTGAAGGTACAAATAAAGGAAGTTTAGGGCCCTAAAGGAGAAAGCAGTCTGGAGGATAGGATGGAAGAAATTGAGCAAGAATTTTTGAGGCACAATAAAATGGCGGAATGTTAAGTGGAAGTTGTTAACACCCGAATTTTTAATCCCAGATGCCTATTATGCCATACCTCGCAATCCTAGGATTAGCAATTTTGCGAGACAAAACAGAATTGGTACCACAGTACATCATCCATTACAAACCATAATAAAGGTCTTACAAATATAGGATCTCATGATCTAGTCTTAATACAATCAACCCAGCGGAAATTAAACATAGCGGGGCTTCATCTTCAGGGTCACATGCAATGGTGATGATGGGAGATGATCCTAGTTGTCATAGACCTCCTGCTGTCCATCATCCTGGTAGTCCTCCTCATAGTCTGTCCATAGGAATAGCCAGGGACAAAGCTATGAGTACTCTTTAAGTACTTGCAAACTATCACTAACAAGTAAAGTAGTTTGAGTAGGAATCCTAAGCTCTAGGTTTATTTGAAAAAAGGCATGTTTATTTCATACTGAGTTCAGAAGTAAAGAAAACTAGTTTAATGTTCTATAGCACCTAAGTGGGAATTGGGTTTCCATGTTCACAACCCTGTTGTGGTCAAGTCAAAGTCATAGTTCATTTCATAAGTCATTTTGAAAACATCTGATGACGGAACAGTATGGACACTCCAACTTCCCATGACCACGGACGCGACTATTCGGATAGTTTGACACTCTACAGAGGTGGTACACTTTCACCGCAACATTTGATACATCCGGCAGGGATAACCCTGAATGATCATACTTAGTATGTGGATAATCAATCCTAACCTTTCAATTACACACCCTATTATAGGAACCTCCTCCATGAGTTTGGCCTCCCAACCATGACCATCTGTCATCTTGGGTACTGCATAGGTGGACATTTACATTCACGAGGTAGCCTCAGCTCAACCTCTTTCCGCAAGGGAACCCATACTAACACATATAAACTTCTAGTTAAGCCCTACCCAATTCAGGTATTGTGGTTGTACGGTAAAATTGGAATGGTATCGCATCGAACCCAACCATCAGTTTTTATTAAGGGCTAACGCTCATGCCTCAATCAAATCATCTTGTGTTCATAACACATGTCAAAACATTCCAATAGAATGAATCTTCATTCCAAGGTTTTCATAATCATTTTCACCAAGTATTCCCATCTAAAGTGATCAACTTTTATGCTTAGCACTAGCCACTAAAGTTGAGGGTATTCACTAATGAGGGGTGCTAATCAAGTGTGACTATCCAAATCTAGTCTTATGCCTTTTTATGACATCTAGTTCTAACTACTTAGGCCTAGTTTTATGCTCTTTATGCTACCTATACTATTTTTCCAAAACTCACAATCAGTAAGTAAGGGTAAAGAACTTTGGTAAAAATAAAAGAATAAAGCTTGCAAGTAAAACTGGGAATTGGTATTATCAAGGTTGCATAACCAAAGTATGCCTAATGCATCTTGCATAGGTTAACATGCAAAGTTCTAGCTTGCCTTGATTGGTGAAGTGGTTGAAGTTTTCTTCTTCTTCGTAGTACTCCTCCTCCTCGTAGCCTTGGTAGGTACTATCGTCTATAAATGAATACGAGGTACACAATCATCAAACAACACTTAACTACCTCTATTTGGTACACAAAGGTTCACACTAGATGATCTAGCATCATCACATGAAATAAAGACCTAGTCCTTTTTTATTTTATTTTAGGAAAGTAATTGCTACTCATTGAAAATACTTAGGATTTAATATTATACAATTATTATTGACACATGTTGTCACCACATATTCTAATACTTGGGAATGTGATTTAAAGTGGTGGTCATATTTTATAAAGTTTAAAATTACTATTTTATACAATTAAAATGACTAGAAATTCCTATAGAGCATTCTTTTAGTAGTAGTCCAAGATCACTTCATGTAAACCTAAATATTTTTACATATTCAGATATATCTTGTCAAATGTGATTTTGATAGTTGGAATAAACTCAAAAGCATTTATGGTTGATTTTTGAAAAATGTTTGAATGTGTAAAAGTCTCTCTTCTTGTTATTTTTACTATATGTGATCTATAATATAAAATGGTTTGAATCCAACGGGATTTGATAGAAAATTTGAATACCTTTCTAACAAAATTGGAATCATACAATTTGATTCAGTGAATCTCTTTGAATTGATTTTTGAATCTACTAACAGAATCTAGTTTTAACTAAAATGGAAAATAACTATTTGAATCATTAGACTACGCGCGTGAACGATACTGGGCCGTCCCAACTACACTACGCTGGCGTAGCGGGATGCTGACAGCGGGGTCCCGCTAGTCAGCATCTCTATCTAACCGAAATGGTATGTTTCAATCTAGGCCCTACGATTAGATTAAGATCTACGGCCGACGTTCGTCGTCTTCGTCGCATAGGTCCGGCGAGACTGAACCCTAACGGCGATGGTGGGGGTACGTGATGGCTCACCTGGGCTCCAACTAGGGTCGGCGATGGTATCGAATGATGTTTTCGACGATGGCGGTTCGAACGGTGGTCATGGCGGATCCTGGGGTGGCTCCAATCGACGCCTCCTGTTCTCCTCTGCAACGGCGGACTCCGGCCAAATTCCGGCGGGCTGGTGCTCGCCTTGCTCCGAGGAGAGGTGTGGGAGGTTCTGAGAGGAGTCGGGAGTGAGATGGTGTGGTGAATTGAGGCAGAGGGGTCCTCTATTTATACACCGGTGAGAGGGGCAGAGCGGCATGGGCTGGCTCCTCCGGCGACGTTGTTGCAGTGAGCTATGGGCATGGCTGAGGGCATTGGACGGTGCGGTGTTTCTTGGCGGTCATCACGGGCTTAAAGGCGCGGCACGGGGCGGCCGAGGATGGTCGGGACTGGTCAGTGCTCTGTGCGGAACCGGCGGTGTTCGAGACGGTGTATAGGGGCTACTGGTCGCGCGGCGACGAACGGGCATGTCTGGGAGGTAGCTAGGGTCTTGGCGAGTGCAGGTAAGCGCGGTGTGAGTGAGACGCGGCGTGTGCACATGTGTCGGCGGCTGCGCTCTGGCGCGTTCTCGACATGGCTGCAGAGAAATGGGCACGGCGTTTCTCGGGTGGTCCATCGCTTGTCTTTGGTCAAGGGGTGGACAGGGAGTGGCGGTGGACGGTGGCCTGTCTCCTAGACATCATGGACGGGTGCAGGGCGGCTTGTGGCGAGTTTCCCATGGTCGACCGGCAAGTCAGCATTGGGCGACACGACACTGGCGCAAATGACATAGGGGATGCTGGTCGGCTCCATTCTAGGTGATGGGGGAGACCAGGGGAGTGAAATGGGGACAAAGGGTTGATCACTTACTGCTCACCACAATAGAAGTTAGGAAAGGTTCATCTGTGTCTGCCAGGTGTTTGATGAAATAGCCACATGAACTCAACATTTGAATTTTTGATGAATTTTTGTGAGTGATCTGGTCATAAGCTGGGTAGTCTATGGTTGCTAGGGTTTGCCAAGGGGAATTGGTTTGGTTGGTTTTTGAGAAATGGCCATCTTAGTACCTATTAAGGATTCAATTTTTGAATGCCTCTCAAATGGGTTTGAAAATAGTTTCTGTAAGTTTGTGAGTTTGCTTGGGTTCATTGTTACTTGATCTAGCAAGGGGTGAAAAGAATTGGATTTGTTTCTGATAGAAATATTTAACTAGGATCACCCAAAGTGGTCTAGTGAACAAGTTTGGCCAAACTGACCATTTGCGTATATTTCTTATATTTGATTTTCTTTTCATTTGATTCTACTTGGAAATGATCTAGATGATATTGTTTTCATCTTTAAACCAATCCTTATCATTCATAGCAATCAAACAAGGAAATTGCACTCACTCATGCATTAATCACACACACATGCATTCATAGTAATTTTAGTAATAAAAGTTTTTGTTAAACCTAAACTTGGGTGATTAGAACTTTATAATCTTGTTTAATATTTTTGGGATGTTACAAACCTTCCCTCCTTAAACAAAATCTCTTCCCGAGATTTAAGAAAAAGAAAACTAGGAACTAAAGAGATCTGGAAACTCAGCCCTAATGTAATCTTCTCATTCCCATGTAGCTTCTTCTTCAGTATGGTTACTCCACTACATCTTGAGAAACTTGATACTCCGGGTTCTGGTGGTTCTGAAGGTTTATTCCAAAATACGAATGGGTACTTCATGATATGTTAGGTCCTTGTTGATCTCTATGGTTCCGTGATCAATATTCTTGAAAACTTCGGTCTTCTCCAGAATTTCTAGGCATTTGCAAAGTAACGAGATATGGAAAACATCATGCACAGTTGACATCTCCTCCGACAGTTCCAGTTGATATGTTACTTCTCCTTAGTGATACAAAATCTTGAAGGGTCCAATATATCTGGGGGCTAGCTTCCCTTTCAGGTGGAAACGCTGCATTCCTTTCAAGGGTGATACTTTCAGATACACAAAATCTTCGATAGTGAAGGCTAGATCTTGACGTCTCTTGTCGGCATAACTCTTCTATCTGGATTGGGCGGTCTTAAGGTTCTCATGGATCTTGTGAACTTTCTCTTTGGCTTCTCTTAGGATGTCGGGTCCGAAAATCTTACTCTCTCCTACTTTTGACCAATTCAGTGGGGTACGACACTTCCTTCCATACATAAACTCAAATGGGGCCATTTGCAAACTGGCTTGGTAACTGTTGTTGTATGAAAATTTTGCGAAAGGCAGACACTCCTCCCATTTAGATCCATATTCCAACACACAAGTTCTCAACATATCTTTGAGTATGTGGTTTACTCGCTCCGTTTATCCATCAGTCTGTGGGTGATAAGCTGTGCTGAAATCTAGTTTGGTTCCTAATCCTTCTTGGACTTTCTTCCAAAATCTCGAGGTAAACTGGGTTCCTCGATCCGACGCAATGTTCTTAGGCATTCCATGCAAACTGACGATTCTAGCAATGTACAACTCTGCTAGCTTCGAGCTCTGATAAGTGGTCTTGACCGGTAAGAAATGAGCTACTTTAGAAAGTATATCCACTATGACCCAAATAGAGTCATTTCCCCTACTAGATGTAGGAAAACCTATGATAAAATCCATTCCTACAAAATCCCATTTTCATTCCGGAATCTGTAAAGGTTGCAAAAGTCCTGCGGGTCTCTGATGTCTCGCTTTGACTATCTGACAGATATCACATTTGTCTATGTAGCTTCCGATTTCTCTCTTCATCTTGTGCCACCAAAATTGCTACTTCAAATCCTGATACATCTTGGTTGCTCCAGGGTGGATGTACTAAAGAGTATCATGGGCTTCTTGAAAAATAACTTGTTTCAACTCTGAATCTGTGGGCACACAGATTCATCTTTTATACCATAGAACTCCTTCTTCATCTTCCGTAAATCCGGGTACATTCCCTGTACTGATATGACATTTGATTCCGTTGATACTAGCATTTCCTTTCTACGCCTCCTTAATCTGACTGATCAAAGTGGGTTGAAGTTCTATGCTATCCAAAAATCCTTCACTAACTAGCTCCATTCTGAAATTTTCCATCTCCTCATGCAAACTTGGCTTGGCTTCTTTTATCATGGTGTTCAGTCGACATAGCAATCTGCTAAGAGCATCTGCTACCACATTAGCTTTGCCGAGGTGATAGTAAATGTCAAGATCATAGTCCTTGATTATCTCTATCCATCTCCTTTGCCTCAAATTTAGCTCCTTCTAGGTGAAAATATACTTCAGACTCTTGTGATCCGAATAAATCTCACATCGGATACCCATGAGGTAATGCCGCCATGTATTCAAGGCTAAAACTACGGCTGCTAGTTCGAGGTCATGGGTAGGGTAATTCTGCTCATGTTGCTTCAGTTGTCGGGACAGATAGGATATGACTTTGCCTTCTTGCATCAACACACATCCGAGACTATTTTTGGATGTGTCACGATACACATCAAAAGGCTTCTTGATATCCGACATAATCAAGATTGGGGCTGAAATAAATCTCTTCTTGAGCTCTTGAAAACTTGATTCACATTTGTCTGTCCATTCAAACTTCTTATCTTTCTTCAACAACTGGGTCATGGGTCTTGTGATGCTCGAGAATCCTTCTACGAACTTGCGGTAATATCTCGCTAATCCAAGAAATGCACGAACTTGGGTTTGAGTGGTTGGGGCTTTCCATTCTTCAACATCCTTAATCTTGGTGGGATCAACAACAATTCCTCCTACCGACATGATATGTCCTAGGAATCCTACTTCCTTTAACCAAAACTCACATTTTCTAAACTTCGCATACAACTGATGCTCTCTAAGGGTTTCAAGGATGGTCCTTAGGTGTATCTCATGGTCTTCTTATGATTTGGAATAGATCAGAATATCGTCGATAAAAACAACGACCAACTTATCCAGGAAGTTCATAAAAATCTTATTCATGAGGTTAATGAAATAAGCGGGGGCATTGGTTAATCCAAAAGACATGACAGTGTACTCATACAATCCATATCTGGTGGTGAAGGTAGTATTTGGAATATCCATTGTGTGAATCTTGAGTTGATGATAACCAGTTCTAAGATCAATCTTAGAAAACACTTTGGCACCGGTCAACTAGTCAAACAGGTCTTCTATCTTAGGCAGTGGGTACTTGTTCTTAATGGTGACATCATTCAGCTTTCGATAATCCGTGCACAAACGGTTACCTCCATATTTCTTATCCACAAACAAAACAGGTGATCTCCATGGCGACGCACTTGGTTGAATCAAACCTGTCTCCAGCATAGCATCTAGTTGCTTCTTTAGCTTCACTAATGATGCAGCCCGTCCTACGACCGCTACTACATCTACTCCCACAAGCTCCCCAAGTGGACCCATGACTCGAGCCCGAGCCAAACTCCTTCAAGCTAAGGTGAACTCGCTCCTCTCCTTGTGTGACTTCGATACACCCTTGGATGGCCTGCTACTTCATACCCATACCTTGTGCATCATCAGGTACGAAGAGAAGGACCCACAGGACGGAGGAGCACCAGCAGAAGAGACCAAACACTCTCTGTCGCCAGCGGTACTACCGGACCTGGCGACCGGTACTACCGCTCGGCGGCACTACCGCCCCCTGCTACCGCCACCAACAGAAGACCCCAGCGCTAGCCAAATGCTCTCTGTCACCGGCGGTACTACCGGCCCAGGACCCGGTACTACCGGACGACGGCACTACCGCCCCTGCTACCGCCACCAACAGAAGGCTCCAGCGCAAGTCCCAGGACGACAAGCGGTACTACCGGGCCCGGAAGCGGTACTACCGCCTGACCGGTACTACCGGTCGTGCTGGACCGGTACTACCGGACCTGTGTGGACCTGATCGTGTTAAGACGGCCCAGCGCCTTGTAACCCTCTCCATATTTCGCTATTTGTTCCTAAAATACCCCTGTTTTCGTGGTTGGCCTATAAATAGCCCCCACCCTCCATTGTAAACCCTAGACTTGGATAATAATAGATTAAGGAAACCCTTTGAGGAACTTATATCTATTGGTCTCATGCTCCTACCAAGGAGCACCGGATTATCCACCCCCCTCTTGGATCTTGCCTAGTGCGTTCAAGTTGTACAAGGCCTTGGGTTCTCGGTTTCTCGCCCCCAAGTCGTCAAGATCTCACCAAGCACCTCGTCCCCCGTTGTTGGCGTGGAGAGCGAGCTTCGCCCAACACCGATCCTAGAGATTATGTTGGACCGGTTGCCACCGGCGTGAGTTATCGGCGTGTATCGTGTTTTGTGTGCGTGAGTTCGTCGGGTTCCTCGTGGCGTGTGTTCGTGGATTCCATTCCCTTTCCCCCTTCCACCGCTTTACCCTCGATCCCCGCGGAGATTCGTGAAAGATCAGGCCACCCTAAGGGGTTACCCCATAACATCTTGGTATCAAGAGCAAGGTTGATCATGAATTTCCCCCCAATTTTTCTTTATCCCCCTTAAAATCGAAAATCCCACAAAAAAGAGCCCCAATTTGCCTTCGCATCGATCTCTGGATTTGGTGAGTTTTTCGTGGTTTTGGTCCATAGATCTGTTGCTTTTGGAGTCGATCTATAGCCCCTGTTGTTCCTAGCCCAGCCTTTCGGTCAGATTTTCCACGAATTTGAGGTTTGTGTCAAGTGGATCTCGTTTTCGTTCTTGTTCTGTGACCAGCGGTACTACCGGTCGAGCAGGCGGTACTACCGCCGTCCGGTACTACCGCCCGTACCAAGCGGTACTACCGTTAGTCACAGAAGATTTTTCCCTTCCTCTTGACGCCTCACTTTCGTTTGCTGACTTTTCCCTTTTAGCTTGTTCGTGTTTCGCGTGTTTGTCGCCATTTTAACACAAGCTTCCGCATCAAAGTCACCCGCGCTCATCGACACCGCGACACTCGAACATCATCCCCACCAACGGTTGCAAGTCATCAACAATACCAAAGGTATAACTTGCGCCACTTTGACAGCCCCATATCTTCCTTTGTGTGTATCTATCCTATGAGAGCAACTCATTTTGTGTTTGTCTAAGCATTGTGCACGTGCCTTCGGAAAGTGAGAGTGTGAGGCCAAATACAAAAGCTAACATAGTAGCATAGAAAGGGAGAAAAAGGAAAAAGAATCAAAAAAAAGGAAAAAAAAAGATACATAGTCTACCAATACAAAGAGAATACCAAGCTTGTAAGCCAAGAAAGAGAGAAGAAAGAGCGCACCAAGGCAAGTGCACAAATCTATTGCTTATCCTCTTTTGGCAAACGAGTTGTGGTCTCTCCTTGCGTTGGCACGACAACCGAGCGTAGTCTTCGTTAGGACCTTTTGTGCTCATTTTCATAGTCGTGCTAACCCCGTTTTTCTCCACGTGTGTGTTTTCCGTGTTTTTGTAGATCGTATCCTTTTGCTTTTGATCTTTGGGTCTTCACCACGTAGAACAATAACCTTTTGCTTTGATCGTTTCGTTTGGTTTTCCACAATCCTACCCTTCCACCAAAAGCTTTTGAGAGTTGTAGCATATTTGTGTGTGAGTTTCTTGCCATTTCACTTTGCACGCTGTTCGCTCATTTGTGTGGCAATTGGTTTGATATAATCTCCAAGGTGAGGTAAAAGGCTAACTCTCCGCACCCTTTTTCTCCATATACAACCCTTGTTGGCTTTTCATCATGGACAGGCATGGAGAGCCATCCCAACCACCACAACCTCCGGAGGATGGCACACAATTCATGACAAGATGGGACCATTGGAAGGTTCGAGGAGAATTCAACTACCGTTGTGAAGCTCTTGAGCGGCGCCAAGATGAACAATTTAGCGAGGCCCGTGTGGAATTCAAGAACATCGACAACCGCTTCGAAGAAGTCCGTGGCCAAATGCATGCCATGCATCATAACCTCGGTCATCAAAATGAAGCTCTTGGTCGCGCACTCGCCTCAACGGATGAGAAGCTTCAATGCCTCATTGATGGACTAGCAAGGCCACGCTCGCACGAATCAAGCTCATCTCGGCACTCCTCAAGTGAATCAAGTGCACCTCGCCGTCACGCTTCAAGGCACCGGGATGGACCCGTTCTTCAATCCATGAGCTCTTCTCAAGCGGTACCATCTCCGCATCACGCCGCAACGTCAAGCTATGATGGTGACCTCTCCGCAAGACCTCCAAGACGTGAAGCGAACCGGCCACAACCAAGGGCACTTGTGATTCAACAAGAGCAACCTCACATGGAACACCAAGGCCATCGCCATCGACATGGCCCTTCAACAACAAGTGAAGCATCCGAAGAGGACGAACAAGATCACCGTCGACGTGAAGCACTAGAAGATCCTCCAAGGCGTCATCATCGACATGATCGTCCACGTCGGCAACATGATGGTCATGACGAGCCTCCTCCACATCAAGAAGAAGAAGAGCAGCCCATGGCGCATGCGGCTCGACGTCCTCCTCGCCACAGGGCGCAGGACAATGCTCCTCGGCACCACCCACGACAAGAACAAGAGCAAGCTCCCCAAGCTCGTCGTGAGGACCACCAACCTCCTCCTCGTCCTCAACCGCGCCAACAAAACGAGCAAGCTCCCCAAGCTCATCGCCAAAACCAAGTTCCACCACCAAACGCGGCACCTCAACAACCGCAAGAGCAACGCAACCATCACCAAGCAAGACATGAGAGCTCGGATGATGATGATGACCGCCAAAATCATGGCAACCGACGCAACCGGAACCGCAATGGAGAAGAAACTTTTGGCAAGCTCAAATTCACCATGCCCAAGTTCACTGGTTCCAATGAACCCGAGGAATATCTCTCGTGGGAACTCAAGGTCGACAAGATCTTTCGTATGCACAACTATAGCAATGAGAAGATGATGGCCATGGCATCCCTCGAGTTTGATGAGTATGCCAACCTTTGGTGGGAACAAGTCCAACTCGCTTGCGAAGCAAAACAAGAGCCTCCAATCGCAACTTGGCAAGATATGAAGGCTCATATGAGATCCCGCTTTGTTCCGTCACACTACACGCGTGACCTCTTCAACAAGCTTCAAACGCTTAGTCAAGGGACAAAGACCGTGGAAGAGTACTTCAAGCAAATGGAGCTCAACATGATCCGTGCCAACATTGAAGAGCGAGATGAACAAACAATGGCACGCTTCCTCAATGGCTTGAACCACCCCATCAAGCGCATCACCGAGTTCCAAAAGTACAACAACATGGTTGAGCTTGTGCACATCGCATCAAAGGCCGAGCGTCAAGTGCAAGAGGACATCAAGTACAACAAGCCAAATACATACTTCACCTACAAGCAAGCACCAACGACTACTCCAACAACACCAAGTGGAAGCTCCTCGAGTACCACCAAGCTCCCCTTCAAGCCAACACTCCCTCAAGGAAAACATCCCCCAAGTGGCAAACACATAAGGGATGATCAACCATTCAATGGTGAATGCTACAAGTGTGGAGGCAAAGGACACAAGTCGAACGCATGTGGAAACAAGAAAGTTTTGTTTATCCATGACAACGGTGATGAAGAATACTTGAGTGAAGAAGAATTTGATGCAAGGGTCAAGGAAGCCATGGCAAGGCAACATTTGGAAGAGGAACAAGAACTTCTTGTGTGTGAGAATGACGCAAGTCCATCGCTTGTGGTCACAAGGGTCTTAACTACCCAAGTCAATGAAAATGAAGACCAACGCTCGAACATCTTCCAAACTCGTGCCGGTATCAATGGGAAGTCCATCAAAGTTGTCATCGATGGAGGGAGTTGCCACAACCTTGCAAGCACGGAATTGTGTGAGAAACTCAATCTCACCCTCCATCCGCATAAACACCCCTACCATACCCAATGGCTAAGTGACCAAGGATCCGTCAAGATCAAGCACACCGTCTCGGTAACGTTCTCAATTGGGCACTACAAGGACACGGTGGAATGTGACGTAGTCCCAATGACGGTTTGCCATATGTTGCTCGGAAGGCCGTGGCAATATGACAAGCGTGCCTTGCATGATGGTCACTCAAACACTTATACCTTCAAATGGCTTGATAAAACTTGTGTGTTGCAACCAATGACTCCTAGCCAAATAATTGCGGACAATGCAAAGGCTTTAGCGAGGGCGCAATACACAAAAACACCTTGTGAGCAGAGTGGTGAGCGAGAGAACCACACCATAGTGAGTGAGAGCTACAAGCCAAACTCGAGTGGAAAAACTAAGAGTGTTCTTCTTGCCACCAAAAGTGAGATGAGAGAAGTGCGGAACAACCCATCCATCTTGCACTATGTCCTTGTATGCAAGGGACTAGCACAAGGAACTAACGACTTGACAAATGTTCCTCCTTCTTTGATGGCTATTTTGCAGGAATTCCAAGATGTATTTCCCGAAGAGCTTCCTCATGGCCTTCCTCCTCTTCGTGGAATCGAGCACCGCATCGACCTCATACCCGGCGCCCCACTCCCAAACCGCGCCGCGTATCGCACAAACCCGGAAGAGACGAAGGAGATCGAACGTCAAATCAACCAACTCGTCTCCAAAGGTTTGATCCAAGTAAGCACTAGCCCAAGCGCGGTCCCCGTGATCCTAGTTCCAAAAACGGATGATACGTTGCGGTTATGCATGGACTGTCGTCCAATCAATGCTATCACCGTGCGTTATCGACATCCTATACCGCGTCTTGATGACATGCTTGATGAGTTATGTGGAGCCACTATATTTTCGAAAATTGATCTTCGTAGTGGTTACCATCAAATTCGCATGGCCGAAGGTGATGAGTGGAAAACCGCCTTCAAGACCAAGCTTGGTCTCTATGAATGGTTGGTCATGCCTTTTGGCTTATCTAATGCCCCATCTACCTTCATGCGCCTTATGAACCATATTTTGAGATCTCTCATTGGGAAGAGTGTAGTTGTTTACTTTGATGACATTCTTGTCTATAGCAAGTCACTAGAGGAGCATGTTACTCATGTTAAGGAGGTCCTTCAAATCCTTCGTCATGAAAAGCTTTATGCTAATCTCCCAAAGTGCACTTTTGCAAGGGACAAGCTGATTTTCCTTGGTTTTGTCGTGTCTTCTAATGGCATTGAAGTTGATGTCTCCAAAGTAAAGGACATACGAGATTGTCCCATCCCTACAAATGTTAGTGAACTTCGTAGTTTTCATGGGTTGGCTGGCTTTTACCGTTGCTTTGTGAAAGATTTTTCTACCATTGCTTGCCCCCTCAACGAATTGACCAAGAAAAATGTCACGTTCGTTTGGGGAAAAGCACAACAAAAGGCTTTTGATGAGCTCAAAAAGAGACTCACCGAAGCACCACTTCTTGCATTACCGGATTTCACAAAAACCTTTGAGATTGAATGTGACGCTAGTGGTATTGGCATTGGTGGCGTCCTTATGCAAAATGGGCGTCCTATTGCTTACCATAGTGAGAAACTTGATGGCGCACGCCTAAACTATCCCATTTATGACAAAGAACTTTTTGCATTGGTTCGAGTTCTTCAAGTGTGGCAACACTATCTTTGGCCCATAGAATTTATCATCCATTCCGACCATGAGTCATTGAAGTATCTTAAGGGCCAAGCCAATTTGAGTAAAAGGCACGCAAAATGGGTTGAGTTCATGGAGTATTTTCCTTACATTGTCAAATACAAGAAGGGCAAAGAAAATGTGGTAGCGGACGCCTTGTCTCGCAAAAACCCAAGCCTTCTTACACGACTCGAAGTAAATGTCTTGGGTCTTGATGACATCAAATCTTTGTACGCGTCCGACCCTTTCTTTGGACCAATATTTGCACAATGTTCAATAGACAAAGGGATTGATGATTTCTATTTGCATAAGGGTTTTCTTTTCAAACAAAACAAGCTTTGCATTCCGAAATCGTCTCTCCAACTTTTGCTTCTTCAAGAGTCCCATGGTGGAGGCCTTATGGGTCACTTTGGCCGTGACAAGACATATGACATGCTCTCCACTCACTACTTTTGGCCAAAGATGAAGCACGACGTGGAGCGCCACGTCCAACGATGCACTACATGTATCCAAGCTAAGTCTAAGTCCAACCCCTTTGGTCTTTATATGCCATTGCCTATCCCTCATGCACCTTGGTCGGACATTAGCATGGACTTTGTGTTAGGCTTGCCTAGATCTAAACATGGACGTGACTCTATATTTGTAGTAGTGGATCGCTTTTCAAAAATGGCACATTTCATTCCGTGCCATAAGACCGATGATGCTTCACATGTAGCAAATTTGTTTTTCAGGGAAATAATTCGGCTACACGGTGTACCAAGAACAATCGTCTCCGACCGCGACGTAAAATTCATGAGCTTCTTCTGGAAAACTCTCATGGCCAAGCTCGGCATCAAGCTCCTCTTCTCGTCCGCCTCGCATCCTCAAACCGATGGACAAACCGAGGTCGTCAATCACAGTCTTGGAACACTCCTCCGGGTATTGATAAAGAAGAACCTTAAAGACTGGGAGGAATGTATTCCACACGCCGAGTTCGCCTACAACCGCGCCAAGCACTCCACCACCATGAGGAGCCCGTTCATGATCGTCTATGGCTTCGAGCCTCTCACCGCGCTCGATATCCTCCCACTTCCACTTCATGAACGTGCCAATATGGACGTTGTCAAGCGTGCCCAAACAATGAAGAAACTCCATGAAGACACACGAGCTACTATCGAGCAACAAGTCCTTCGCCAAGCATCAAGGCTAAACAAGAACAAGAAAGAGATAATCTTCGAAGAGGGCGACCTTGTGTGGATACACTTGAGTAAAGACCGCTTCCCCAAGGAACGCGACTCCAAGCTAAAGCCAAGAGGTGATGGACCATTCAAGGTGCTAAAGAGGATAAACAACAATGCCTATGTCATCGATATCCCAACATCGAAGTATCTTGTGAGCTCGACATTCAATGTCAAGGACCTCTCACCCTACCATGGAGACGATGAAGTTGAGAAGGTTGAACAGTCGAGGACGACTCTTTCCCAAGGGGGGGAGCTGATGCAGCCCGTCCTACGACCGCTACTACATCTACTCCCACAAGCTCCCCAAGTGGACCCATGACTCGAGCCCGAGCCAAACTCCTTCAAGCTAAGGTGAACTCGCTCCTCTCCTTGTGTGACTTCGATACACCCTTGGATGGCCTGCTACTTCATACGCATACCTTGTGCATCATCAGGTACGAAGAGAAGGACCCACAGAACGGAGGAGCACCAGCGGAAGAGACCAAATGCTCTCTGTCGCCAGCGGTACTACCGGACCTGGCGACCGGTACTACTGCTCGGCGGCACTACCGCCCCCTGCTACCGCCACCAACAGAAGACCCCATCGCTAGCCAAATGCTCTCTGTCACCGGCGGTACTATCGCAGACAGATGGTACTCTGACGATGGCACCTCCCTACCGCCACCAACAGAAGGCTCCAGTGCAAGTCCCAGGACGACAAGCGGTACTACCGGGCCCGGAAGCGGTACTACCGCCTGACCGGTACTACCGGTCGTGCTGGACCGGTACTACCGGACCTGTGTGGACCTGATCGTGTTAAGACGGCCCAGCGCCTTGTAACCCTCTCCATATTTTGCTATTTGTTCCTAAAATACCCCTGTTTTCGTGGTTGGCCTATAAATATTCCCCACCCTCCATTGTAAACCCTAGACTTGGATAATAATAGATTAAGGAAACCCTTTGAGGAACTTATATCTATTGGTCTCATGCTCCTACCAAGGAGCACCGGATTATCCACCCCCTCTTGGATCTTGCCTAGTGTGTTCAAGTTGTACAAGGCCTTGGGTTCTCGGTTTCTCGCCCCCAAGTCGTGAAGATCTCACCAAGCACCTCGTCCCCCGTTGTTGGCGTGGAGAGCGAGCTTCGCCCAACACCGATCCTAGAGATTATGTTGGACCGGTTGCCACCGGCGTGAGTTATCGGCGTGTATCGTGTTTTGTGTGCGTGAGTTCGTCGGGTTCCTCGTGGCGTGTGTTCGTGGATTCCATCCCCTTTCCCCCCTTCCACCGCTTTACCCTCGATCCCCGTGGAGATTCGTGAAAGATTGGGCCACCCTAAGGGGTTACCCCATAACAACTAATTCAGTCGGTTTCATACTATAAGGTCTCTAAGCTATGGGTCCAGTTCCAGGGATTAGTTCAATGATAAACTTGATATCCCGATCTCGGGGAATACTGGGCAATTCATCTAGGAATCCGTCGGGGTATTCATAGACTACTCTGACTTGGTTAATGTTTGGTTGGGCTAGAATATAGTTGCACTTGAATTGACGGGGCAAAGTCTCAGATACATTCTCTACTGATACTCCATTTGTACTAGTCATGGTTATGGATTTCTTGGCATAGTCGATTAATCCTTTATGTTTCGACATCCAATCCATTCCTAGTACTACTTCCAAACCTTTGGTTCCAAGTACTATTAGATTAGCATTAAAATCTATTTCATGCATTCTGATAGGTACGGCCTTGCAAATTTGTCTAGCTTTGGTGGTTGAACCAGTTATTTGAACTATCATAACATGCTTCAGTTTTGTTGGTTGAATCTTACTAGTGCATGCAAATTCTTCTGTAACAAACGAGTGCGATGCTCCATAATCAAACAACACTCTTGCAAGTACTAAGTTAAAAGAAAACATACCCAGCACAATATCTAGCGCTTCCTGAGCTTCTTCAGCATTCATGTGAAACAGACGTCCCTTGTCGTTGAGCGAGTTCCTGGGGCAAATCTCCTTCTAGGCTGAATATGGCGTTGCTGCTGAGCTGGTGCATTCACATTGGTGGTTTCTGCAAGCTTCTTGGGGCTCTCGTTGGAATACTGACCCTTGACTCTGCATTCAAAACAAGTAATCAGAGACTTGTCTTTTCCTGCAATAGGCACGACATTGCTTCTAGTCCTTGGGGCAGTATTGTTGTTGGTGTTGTTGTTGTTGTTGTTGGACTTGGGAGGTGCACGGTTGAAATTGTTGGAGTTGTCGGGGTTGTTGTTGTGGTTTCCTCCGGGCCTTGGGTTTCCTCCCCCACGGTTGGGATAGTTTGGACGGGACGTAGGGGGTCTATTGTTTCTCAGGGCATATCTGTAGACGGGTTGGGGCGATACTTTAGGGTATGGTGGGATCCTGGTTGATGCATCATTCGATGCTTGCAATTCTCGTTGGCTTGGTTGATCTTGCCTTCCATCTGGATGGAAGAATCCACTAAGGCTTCAAGGCCAGTGAAAGGAATGTTAACCAACACTGTCTGCATCTCATCATGCAGACCATGCAAGAATCTCTCCTTCTTCTTGGCTTTAGTACTAACCTCATCAGGGGCATTCCTAGAGAGAGACAAGAATCTGTCAGTGTACTCTACCATAGTCATCCTTCCCTGCTTCATCTCCTTGAATTCATCCCTCATCCACAGAATCAAACCTGGTGGCACATGGGTTCGGCTGAACTTGAGTTTGAATTCATCCCAAGCCATCATCTGTCCTCCATTCTTGGTACGAATGCTATTTCACCAAGCTCTTGCATCACCTTCCAGATAATGGGTGGCAAACAGTACTTTCTCATTGGCCTCCACTCCTGCAACCTCTAAGCTATTCTCCATGGCCTGCAGCCAGTCATCAGCATCTAATGGCTCTTCAGACTTACTAAATATGGGGGGATTGGTGTTTTGAAAGTTCTTGAGCTTGGATCCATGGTTGTCCTGGTTTCCATGGCCTTGATTATTATGGGCCATCTGAGCTATCTGTTGAAGGGTGGCTAAATTAGCTTGACATTCAGCTCTTCAAGCTTCACGGTCAGCATTGGATCTTGAGATGAACTGCTTCCTCCGGGATTTCCGCGAGTCATCTGAAGATTGAGATAGATAGTGAGACAAGAGGGAAATTTCTAAGGTTCATTGATTTGTTTTTGAAAAGGTTTTAGACTTTGAGTTTCACTCTGGTTTTTCCAACTAGCAACTTTCTTTTCATTCATTCATTCATAGCACCCAATACAAACACACACCACACTAGGGTAACAGATGGTTTTAGGAACCATTCTGTGAAGCTACGATACAGTGGGACCAGATACAACTCACGCATATGATAGTTCCCTATTGTGACTACTCATCATCAATGAAGGCGGAATCATCATCATTAGTGTGGAAGTCCATGCCGAGGTCCTCCAGGTAGTCATCATCATCACTGAGGTAGGAGTAGGGATCTCCACTGATATATTCACCTTCCTCCTCCTTCTCTTCAAGTTGGGTCACCTGATCACGGATGGTCCTCTTAAGAGTGGACACCCTCTTGCGAAGACGATCGATGGTGCGATCCTTCTTGTCACACAGACGGCGAAGTGACTTGCGCTCCTTCACAAGGGTGGCGAGGGTCTGTCGTTCCTGACTGCAATGGCATTGTTGTGGTTGGCGTAGGCGCGGGAGTTGTCCAACTCCTTCTGCCTATCATACATCATGAAGTCGAGATGATCCACCTGATGCTTCAGCTCCGGATGGCCTGGCACCTCCAATGGCTGTCCCATATAATCACGCCTTGTGTAGTAAGCAAAGCGAGCGCCATTGATCTGTTGATGTTTTTCCCACACAGATGGGCAAGAGCCTCCTTCATAGCCCTGGCGAGTCCGTCTAGCTAGTTGTTCTCCCTCAAGCTGAATTGGATCTTCTCTGAGGTGGGTGCCTCCATCTTGCCTCTGAGCTCTGCAACTATCAGCCATTGTAGTTCACCTCCATGCTGATCATTGAGCTGTGCCCCAAAGAACTCGGGGTGCGAGCGCTCAAGAAGTTCCAAGAGTTGGCTTAAATCTCGCTCGAAGATGAGTTCTCCTCCGTTTCCCAACTAGTAGAACTTTCTATAATTGACTTCCATCTATAAGAATGTAGGATGAGTAGGTTAGTGGGGTGATCAAGTGTGTCAAATTTTATGTAAGATTGCAACAATTTTTGAGGAACATGAATTTTTCTTGAAAGAATCTAAGTGATAAGAATGAGAATAGGTTTTCATAAATACTAACTTATTTTGTTTTGAAACTAAGTTTTTGATTCAAGCGTCCATTCTAACTAGGGTCTCCTATGGTCAGGATGGCTCTGATACCAACTTGTCAACACCCATATTTTTAATCCCAGATGCCTATTATGCCATACCTCGCAATCCAGGGATTATCATTTTTGCGAGACATGACAAAGTTGGTACCACAATACATCATCCATTACAAACCATAATAAAGGTCTTACAAATATAGGATCTCATGATCCAGTCTTAATACAATCAACGCAACAAAATTTAAACATAGCGGGGCTTCATCTTCAGGGTCATAGGCAATGGTGACAATGGGAGATGATCTTAGTTGTCATAGTCTGGCCATGGGAATAGCCAGGGACAAAGCCATGAGTACTATTTATGTACTCGCAAACTATCACTAACAAGTAAAGTAGTTCGATTAGGAATCCTAAGCTCTAGGTTTATTTGCAAAACACCAGGTTTATTTCATACTCAGTTCAGAAGTAAATAAAAATAGTTTAATGTTCTACAACACCTAAGTGGGAACTTAGTTTCCATGTGCACAAACCTGTTGTGGTCAAGTCAAAGTTAATGTCATAGTTCATTTCACAAGTCATTTTGAAAACATCTGACGACGGAATAGTATGGCCACTCTAACTGTCCATGACCGCGGACGCGGCTATTCGAATAGTTTGACACTCTACAGAGGTGGTACGCTTTCACCGCAACATTTGATACATCTTTCAGGGATAACCATGAATCATCATACTTAGTATGCGGATACTCAATCATAACGTTTCAATTACACACCCTAGTATAGGCACCTCCCCTATGGGTTTGGCCTCCCAACCATGACCATCTATCATCTTTGGTACTGCATAGGCGGTCATTCACACTCATGAGGTAGCCTCAGCTCAACCTCTTTCCGCAAGGGAACCCATACTAAGACATATAAACTTCTAGTTAAGCCCTACCCAATTCAGGTATTGTGGTTGTATGGTAAAATTGGAATGGTATCGCATCCGAACCCAACCATCAGTTTTTATAAAGGGCTAAGGCTCATGCCCCAATAAAATCATCTTGTGTTCATAACACATGTCAAAACATTTAAATAGAACGAATCTTCATTCCAAGGTTTTCATAATCATTTTCACCAAGTATTCCCATCTAAAGTGATCAACTTTTATTCTTAGCACTAGCAACTAAAGTTGAGGGTATTCACTAATGAGGGGTGCTAATCAAGTGTGACTATCCAAATCTCGTCTTATGCCTTTTGATGACATCTATTTCTAACTACTTAGTCCTAGTTTTATGCTCTTTATTTTACCTATACTAGTTTTCCAAAACTCACAAGTCACTAAGGGTAAAGATATTTGGTAAAAATAAAAGAATAAAGCTTGCAAGTAAAACTGGGAATTGGTATAATCAAGGTTGTATAACCAAAGTATGCCTAATGCATCTTGCATAGGTTAACATTCAAAGTTCTAGCTTGCCTTGATTGGTGCAGTGGTTGAAGTTTTCTTCTTCTTCGTAGTACTCCTCCTCCTCATAGCCTTGGTCGGTACTACCGTCTATAAATGAATATGAGGTACACAATCACCAAAAAATACGTAACTACCTCTATTTGGCACACAAAGGTTCACACTAGATGATCTAGCATCATCACAATCATCACATGAAATAAAGACCTAGTCCTTTTTATTTTGTTTTAGGAAAGTAATTTCTACTCATTGAAAATACTTCAGATTTAATATTCTCAAATTAAAATATGGGATCATGTTGACAGATGTCATCACTACATATTCTAATACTTTGGAATGTGATTTAAAGTGGTTTTCATATTTTATAAAGTTTAAAATTACTATTTTATACAATTAAAGTGACTAGAAATGCCTATAGAGCATTATTTTAGTACTAGTCCAAGATCACTGCATGTAAACCTAAATATTTTTACATATTACGATAGATCTTGTCAAATGTGATTTTTGAGAGTTGGAATCAACTCAAAAGAATTTATGGTTGATTTTTGAAAATTGTTTGAATGTGTAAAAGTCTCTATCTTGTTATTTTTACTATAGGTGATCTATAATTTCAAATGGTTTGAATCCAACGTGCTTGGATAGATAATTTGAATACCTTTCTAACAAAATTGGAATTATACAATTTGGTTTAGTGAATCTCTTTGAATTGATTTTTGAATCTACCGATAGAATCTAGTTTTAAGTAAAATGGAAAATAACTATTTGAATCACTGGGCTACGCACGAGAATGATACTAGGCTGACCCAACTGCACTATGCTTGCGCAGCGGGATGCTGACATGGGGGGTCTTGCTAGTCAGCGGCTCTATCTAATCGAAACGGTATGTTTCAATATAGTCCCTACGATTAGACTATGATCTACGGTCGACATTCGTTGTCTCTGTCGCATAGCTCCGGCGAGACTGAACCCTAACAGCGACGGTGGGGGTACGCGGTGGCTCACCTACTCTCTAGCTAGTGTCGGTGATGGGGGTTAACGGCGTTGTCAAATACGACGGTTCGAATGGTGGTCGCGGTGGCTCCTAGGGTGGCTCCAATCGACGGCTCCTCTTCTCCTCTGCAGTGCGGACTTTGGCCAAATTCTGGCGGACTGGTGCTCGCCTTGCTCCAGGGAGAGGTGTGGGAGGTTCTGAGAGGAGTGGGTAGTGAGATGGTGTGGTGAATTGAGGCGGAGGGGGCCTCTATTTATACACCGGCGAGAGGGGCAAAGCGGCATGGGCTGGCTCCTCCGACGACATTGTTGCAGTGAGCTACGAGCATGGATGAGGGCGTAGGATGGTGCTGTTGGAGATATGCCCTAGAGGCAATAATAAATGTAGTTATTATTATATCTTTGTGTTTATGATAAATGTTTACATTCATGCTATAATGGTATTAACCAGGAAACATTAATACTTGTGTGATTCGTAAACTAAATTAGAGTCCCTAGTAAGGCCTCTTCATAATACTAGCTTGTTGGTTAATAAATGATTGTGGTTTCCCTATCATGAACATTGAGATGTTGTTAACAACAAGATCATATCATTAGGAGAATGGTATGATGGACATACTCCTATAGATAAGCATAGCATAAAGATCAAGTCATTTTAATAGTTCAATTGCTATAAGCTTTCTGATACATAGTAACCTAATTCCTTCGACCATGAGATCATGCTTATCACCATCACTAGAAGGATGCTTTGATGACATCAAACACCACACCGTAACTGGGTGGCTATAAAGGTGGCATTGAGTGTTCGTAAAGTATGAGTTGAGACACATGGATCAAGAGTGGGATTTGTCCATCCATATGACAGATAGATATACTCTAGGCCCTCTCGGTGGAATGTCATCCAATTATCTTGCAAGCATGTGAATGGCTCACAAGGGATCACATACCACGGGAACAAGATAAGAGTACTTATCAGTAACGAGGTTGAACTAGGCATGCAGAGATACCGACGATCAAAACCTCGGATAAGTAAATTATCGTGAGACAAAGGGAAGTTGTTATCGTATGTAAGTGGTTCATTCGATCGCAAAGTAATCGTAGAAATATGTGGGAGCCATATGAATTTCCAAATTCCTCTATTCGTTATTGTTCGGAAAAGTGTCTCGATCATGTCCGCATAATTCACGAACCGTAGGGAGACACACTTAAGGATTCGATGTTGTTGAGTATTTATGGAATGATGAGTAAGAGACCGAATGTTGTTCGGAGTCTCGGATGGGATCCGGGATATCACAAGGAGATCCGGAATGGTCCGGAGAATAAGATTCATATAAGGAAAGTCCTGTTTCGAAGTTGGGGAATGATTCTGGTGTTTTCATCGGGAATGTTCTAGATGGTTCCGGAAGGTCCGGCACTCTGGAGGGGAAGGGTACATGAATGTGTCATAACAATGTGAAATGGTTGCATCATGTACTAGGTATCATCGCTGAGCAAAATAAAGGGATAAATCAAATCCTAGTTTGAAAAGTCAAACACCAATTTGAAAAGTCAAACGACAAGTTTGCTTGGTGGAGGGAGAGTAGGAAACCTACTTGGGGAGGAAGTCCTCCTCCCTCCACCGCCGGCCAAGGAGGCCGACTTGGGGGAGGACTCCCTCCCCCTTGGCCGCGCCCTCCAACCTATAAAAGGAGGGGCAAGGGTGCCCCTCTAGACGTAACCTCTCTCCACCAAAACCCTAACCCTAGCCGCCGACCACCAAGTCACCGCCGCCGCCCTAGGGTTTGCCCTAGCCGCCGAGTTGGGGCCCTCCCCAAGCCCTATCCGCCGGCCTAGCCCTCTCTCCTTGGTTCCTCTAAACCCTAGATCGCTAAGGCCTCTCTCATAGTCCACCATACTCGCTCCGGCTTAAGGCGAAGCCCTGCGAGATCTCCCCTCTACTTCCGGTACCACGCCATCGTGCTACCGGAATCGCGAGGAGAGTGCTACAACCTCCGCTGCCTGCTGGAACAAGGGAGAGGAAGGTCTTCATCGAGTACTGAACATGTGACCGACTGCGGAAGCGCTAGCCAGCATACCAGAAGGATCGTCTACACGATCTTGAGATCGGCAAGAGTACGACTACATCACCCACGAGAATCTGATCTCGTTAAACACTTTGGAATCTTCGAGGGTTAGTTCTTCTATCAACTCGTTGCTACAATCTAGTAGATAGATCTTGGCTTGTTTGTTTGTATGTGGTAGAAATTTTTTGTTTTCCATGCTACGAACCCCTATAGTGGTATTAGAGCCGTGTCTATATATAGATCTATTGCACGAATAGAACACAATGCTCATTTTGGGCGGTGGTGCTTTTATTATCAATTGCTTCTTGTGTACTTTGCATCTTGCGGTATGATGGGATGAAGCGTCCCGGGCTAACCTTACATGACATCGTTCATGAGACTTGATCCACGCTCAACATGCAACTTGTATTGCATAAGTGGCTTTGCGGGTGTCTGTATCTCCCATTATAGTATAGATCCAATTTACAACGGGCACTTGATAGTTCAAACATCAACGTTGTGGTTCTTCTTCGTAAGTTAGAGCGACACTTATTGAAAGCCCCAAACCACGTAAAATATGCAAAGAAAATTAGAGGCGTCTAACTCTGTTTTGCAGGGGTGTGCTGTGATGTGATATGGCCATGATTGTGATTATATTTGATGTATGCAATGATCCTTATTGTAAGTTGGCAACCGGCAGGAGCCATATGGTTGTCTTTAAATTCTGTTAAGACCCGCGTGTCTATTCAAAGTAGTTGTAATACTTGGAGCTGGTGGACGACAACCATGAAACGGCGCCATTGACCTTGACGCTATGCCGGTGATGATGGAGATCATGTTCGTGCTTGAATATGGAGATCGGAAGCACAAGAAGAAAGGCCATATCATATCACATATTATGAATTGCATGTGATGTTGATCCTTTATGCATCTTGTATTGCTTAGTTAACAACGGTAGCATTATAAGATGATCCCTCATGCACATAAATTTCAAGTTTTAAAGTGTTCATCTTTAGTAAGCACCGTTGCTAAAGCTTGTTGTTTCGAAGCACCACGTGATGATCGGGTGTGTTAGATTCTGCGAGTGCATACAACGTGAGCAAGCCAGATTTGCTCATGCGAAAGCTAAGGTTTGATCTTGACGAGCCTAGCATGTATAGACATGGTCTCGGAACACGGATCACCGAAAGGTAAAGCATGAGTCATATAGTAGATATGATGAACATGTTGATTGTTCGCCATTGAAGCTACATCAACTCTCGTGATGATCGGTTTTGATGTGGTGGATTTGGTTCGTGTGATCACTAAAACAATGTGAGGGACATTGTTTTGAGTGGGAGTTCACCTAGATTAATTTAACTATTAAATAAAACTCAATTTGTCATAAACTTAGTCTAAACTATTGCAAATATGTTGTAGATCAATGGCGGCCCCTACCATCAATTTTATTGCATTCCTAGAGAAAGAAAAGTTGAAAAACAATGGAAGCAACTTTGCGGATTGGTTCCGCAATTTGAGTATTGTCCTCAATGCTGGTAATTTGACCTATGTGCTGGATGCACCGCTGGGTGACCCACCTGCAGCTGATGCTACCGATGAAGTAAAGAATGTTTACCTCACTCGGAAGAATCAGTACTCCACAGTTTAGTGTGCTATCTTGCATGGTTTGGAATCGAAGCTTCAGAAAAGGTTTGAGAACCATGACCCACATGATATTGTCTGTGAACTCAAATTAATATTTGAGACTCACGCGGCAGTTGATAGTTATGAGGCTTCTGAAAAGTTCTTTAACTGCAAGATGGAAGAGGGCAGCTCCGTCAGTGAGCATGTGCTTAAGATGTCTGGGCATGCTAACAAACTCCAAAGCTTGGGTATAGTGATTCCTAATGCTTTGGGGATTTACCGTGTCCTCTAATCACTACCACCAAGTTACAAGAACTTTGTGATGAACTACAATATGCAAAGCATGAACAAGCAGTTGCTAGAACTCTTCTCCATGTTGAAATCTGCAGAAGTGGAGAACAGGAAAGAGCACCAAGTGTTGATGGTCAATAAGACCACCAAATTCGAGAAAGGCAAGTCTAAGCGAAAGGGTAACTTCAAGAAGGGTGGTAATAAAGTTGCCGCACCGGCGAAGAAGACCAAGGCTGGACCTAAGCCTGATACTGAGTGCTTTTACTGCAAAGGAGAAGGTCACTGGAAGCGGAATTGCCCAAAGTACTTGGCGGATTTGAAGAACGGCAACATCAAGAATAAAGGTATATCCGATATACATGTTATTGATGTGTATATCACTAGTACTCGTAGTAGTGCCTGGGTATTTGATACTGGTTCGGTTGCTCATATTTGTAACTCGAAACAGGTGCTGCAGAATAAACGGAAGCTATCGAAGAACGAGGTGACGATGCGCGTTGGAAATGGATCAAAGGTTGATGTGATCACGGTCGGCACGCTACCTCTTCATCTACCATCGGGATTAGTTTTATACTTAAGTAATTGTTATTTGGTGCCTGTGTTAAGCATGAACATTATATCGGGATCTTGTTTATTGCGAGACGGTTACTTGTTTAAGTCCGAGAATAATGGTTGTTTGATTTATATGAGTAATATGTTTTATGCACATGCAACTTTGATAGATGGTCTATTATTATTGAATCTCGATAGTGGAAATACACATATTAATAACATTGAAGCTAAACGTTTGAAATTGAGCGACAACTCGATCTATATGTGGCACTATCGTCTTGGTCATATTGGAGTGAAGCGTATGAAGAAACTCCATTCCGATGGACTTCTTGAATCACTTGATTTCGAATCACTTGAAAGATGCGAAGCATGTCTGATGGGTAAAATGACTAAGACTCCATTTTCTGGTATGATGGAGCGAGCTACGGACTTATTGGAAATCATACATACCGATGTGTGTGGTCCAATGAGTGTAGCATCGCGTGGTGGTTATCGTTATGTTCTTACCTTCACGGATGACTTGAGTAGATATGGGTATATCTATTTCATGAAACATAAGTCCGAAACTTTCGAGAAGTTTAAGGAATTTCAAAGTGAGGTAGATAATCAACGTAACAAGAAGATTAAATTTCTACGTTCTGATCGTGGAGGTGAATATCTAAGTTACGAGTTTGGCGAGCATTTGAAGAAATGCGGAATACTTTCACAATTGACACCGCCGGGAACACCACAGTAATGGTGTGTCGAACATCGTGTCGAACTCTCTTAGATATGGTTCGTTCTATGATGTCACTTACAGATTTACCGCTATCATTTTGGGGTTATGCATTAGAAACAGCCGCATTCACTTTAAATAGGGCACCATCTAAATCTGTTGAAACGACACCGTATGAATTATGGTTTGGGAAGAAACCTAAATTGTCGTTCCTTAAAGTTTGGGGTTGTGAAGCCTATGTAAAGAAGTTACAGCCGGACAAGCTTGAACCCAAAGCGGAAAAATGCGTCTTCATAGGATACCCAAAGCAAACTATTGGGTATACCTTCTATCATAGATCCGAGGGCAAAATATTCGTTGCCAAGAATGGATCCTTTCTAGAGAAAGAATTTCTCTCGAAGGAAGTGACTAGAAGGAAAGTAGAACTCGCCGAGGTTGTTGAACCTTCTCTCGAACTTGCGAGTAGCGCAGCACCGGAAGAAGTTCCTGTGGTGCCTGCACCAATAAGAGAGGAAGCTAATGATGATGATCATGAAACTTCGGTTGAAGTTGCTACAGAACCTCGCAGGTCAATGAGAACTCGTACAACTCCTGATTGCTATGATCCCGTTATGAGTGTCATGTTGGTGGATAACACCGATGACCCTGCGACATATGAGGAAGCGATGATGAGCCCAGATTCCAATAAATGGCAAGACACCATGAAATCCGAAATTGGATCCATGTACGAAAACCAAGTATGGACTTTGGTGGACTTACCGGATGGCCGGAAGGCTATCAAGAACAAATGGATTTTCAAGAAGAAAACATATGTTGATGGTAATGTTACTGTCTATAAAGCTCAACTTGTCGCAAAAGGGTTTCAACAAATTCAAGGAGTTGACTACGACGAGACTTTCTCACCAGTAGCGAAGCTAAAGTATGTGATGATTATGTTAGCAATCGCAGCATATTACGATTATGAGATATGGCAGATGGATGTCAAAACGGCGTTCCTCAATGGAGACATTGATGAAGAGTTGTATATGAAGCAACCCAAAGGTTTTGTCAATCCTAAAGATGCTAACAAGGTATGCAAACTTCAACGGTCCATATATGGGTTGAAGCAAGCATCCCGAAGTTGGAATCAATGTTTTGATAAGGTAATCACAAGTTTTGGTTTTGTACAAACTTATGGAGAAGCTTGTATTTACAATAAAGTGAGTGGGAGCTCTGTAGCATTCTTAATACTATATGTAGATGGCATATTGTTGATTGGGAATGATGTAGACCTTCTTAATAGTGTTAAGGAATATTTGAATAATAGTTTTTCAATGAAAGATCTTGGCGAAGCAGCTTACATATTAGGCATAAAGATTTATAGAGATAGATCGAGGCGCCTAATATCATTGTCACAAAGTACATATTTGGACAAAGTTCTAAAGAGGTTTGGAATGGAAGATAGCAAGAAAGGGTTCTTGCCCATGTTGCCCAATACGACCTTGAGTAAAACTCAAAGTCCAGCAATGGCAGAAGATAGAGAAAGGATGAGTAAGACTCCCTATGCCTCAGCCATAGGATCTCTAATGTATGCCATGCTATGTACTAGACCCGACATTGCATATGCTGTTAGTTTAACTAGCAGATATCAAAGGGATCCAGGAGTGGATCATTGGACAGCGGTCAAAAACATCCTTAAGTACTTGAGAAGAACTAAGGATATGGTTCTTTCTCATGGAGGTGATGAACAGCTCGTTGTTAATGGTTACACCGATGCTAGTTGGAACACCGATCCAGATGATTCTAAATCTCAATCTGGATACGTATTTACTTTGAATGGTGTAGCAGTTAGCTGGAGGAGTGCAAAGCAAAGCATTGTGGCGAGATATTCAACTGAATTGGAATACATAGCTGCTTCAGAGGCTTCACAAGAAGCGATATGGATGAAGGAGTTCATTACAGAGCTCGGTGTGGTTCCAAGTGTGCTGGACCCAATGTCTATCTACTGCGATAACATGGGCGCCATAGCCAATGCGCAAGAACCAAGGTCACACAAGAAGCTGAAGCACATCAAGCTACGTTTTCACGCTATTCGAGAACATGTCCAAGATGGTGACATAAAGATTTGCAAAGTACACACAAATCTGAATGTGGCGGATCCGTTGACTAAACCTCTCCCGAGGGCAAAACATGACCAACACCAAACTGCCATGGGTGTTCGGTATATTACCATGTAATCTAGATTAGTTGACTCTAGTGCAAGTGGGAGACTGTTGGAGATATGCCCTAGAGGCAATAATAAATGTAGTTATTATTATATCTTTGTGTTTATGATAAATGTTTACATTCATGCTATAATGGTATTAACCAAGAAACATTAATACTTGTGTGATTTGTAAACTAAATTAGAGTCCCTAGTAAAGCCTCTTCATAATACTAGCTTGTTGCTTAATAAATGATTATGGTTTCGCTATCATGAACATTGAGATGTTGTTAACAACAACATCATATCTTTAGGAGAATGGTATGATGGACATACTCCTATAGATAAGCATAACATAAAGATCAAGTCATTTTAATAGTTCAATTTCTATAAGCTTTCTGATACACAGTAACCTAATTCCTTCGACCATGAGATCATGCTTATCACCATCACTGGAAGGATGCTTTGATGACATCAAACACTACACCGTAACTGGGTGGCTATAAAGGTGGCATTGAGTGTTCAGAAAGTATGAGTTGAGACACATGGATCAAGAGTGGGATTTGTCCATCCATATGATGGATAGATATACTCTGGTCCCTCTCGGTGGAATGTCATCCAATTAGCTTGCAAGCATGTGACTAGCTCACAAGGGATCACATACCACGGGAACGAGAAAAGTGTTCTTATCAGTAACGAGGTTGAACTAGGTATGCAGAGATACCGACGATCAAAACCTCGGATAAGTTAATTATCGTGAGACATAGGGAAGTTGGTATCGTATGTAAGTGGTTCATTCGATCGCAAAGTAATCGTAGAAATATGTGGGAGCCATATGAATTTCCAGATTCCTCTATTGGTTATTGTTCGGAGAAGTGTCTCGATCATGTCCGCATAATTCACGAACCGTAGGGAGACACACTTAAGGATTCGATGTTGTTGAGTAGTTATGGAATGATGAGTAAGAGACCGAATGTTGTTCGGAGTCTCGGATGAGATCCGGGATATCACGAGGAGATCTGGAATGGTCCGGAGAATAAGATTCATATAAGGAAAGTCCTGTTTCGGAGTTGGGGAATGATTCCGGTGTTTTCATCGGGAATGTTCTAGAGGGTTCTGGAAGGTCCGGCACTCCGGAGGGGAAGGGTACATGAATGTGTCATAACAATGTGAAATGGTTGCATCATGTACTAGGTATCATCGCTGAGCATAATAAAGGGATAAATCAAATCCTAGTTTGAAAAGTCAAACACCAATTTGAAAAGTCAAACGACAAGTTTGCTTGGTGGAGGGAGAGTAGGAAACCTACTCGGGGAGGAAGTCCTCCTCCCTCCACCGCCGGCCAAGGAGGCCGACTTGGGGGAGGACTCCCTCCCCCTTGGCCACGCCCTCCCACCTATAAAAGGAGGGGCAAGGGTGCCCCTCTAGACCTACACCTCTCTCCACCAAAACCCTAACCATAGCCGCCGACCACCAAGTCGCCGCCGTCGCCCTAGGGTTTGCCCTAGCCGCCGAGTTGGGGCCCTCCCCAAGCCCTAGACGCCAGCCTAGCCCTCTCTCCTTGGTGCCTCTAAACCCTAGATCGCCAAGGCCTCTCTCATAGTCCACCATACTCGCTCCGGCTTAAGGCAAAGCCCTGCGAGATCTCCCCTATACTTCCGGTACCACGCCGTCGTGCTGCCAGAATCGCGAGGAGAGTGCTACAACCTCCGCTGCCTGCTAGAACAAGGGAGAGGAAGGTCTTCATCGAGTACCGAACGTGTGACCGACTGCGGAAGCGCCGATTGCAGCGAAGGATCGTCTACACGATCTTGAGATCGGCAAGAGTACGACTACATCACCCGCGAGAATCTGCTCTCGTTAAACACTTTGGAATCTTTGAGGGTGAGTTCTTCTATCGACTCATTGCTACAATCTAGTAGATAGATCTTGGCTTGTTTGTTTGTATGCGGTAGAATTTTTTTGTTTTCCATGCTACGAACCCCTACAGGTGCAGTGTTTCCTGACGGTCATCATGGGCTTAAAGGCGCGGCACGGGGAGATCTAGGATGGTCGGGACTGGTCGGCACTCTGTGCAGAACCGGCGCTGTTCGAGACGGCGTACAGGGGCTAATGGTTGCGCGGTGAACGGGCATGTCTGGAGGTAGCTAGGGTCGTGGCGAGTGCAGGTACGCGCGGTGAGATCGAGGTGCGGCGTGTGCACCCGTGTCGCCTACGGCGCTCTGGCGTGCTCTTGGCATGGCTGTAGAGAAATGGGCGCGGAGTTTCTTGGGTGGTCCACGGCTTGTCTTTGGTCGAGGGGTGGACAGGGAGTGGCGATGGACGGTGGCCTGTCTCCTAGACATCATGGACGGGCGCTGGGCGGCTTGTGGCGAGTTTCCCATGGTCGACCAGCAAGTGATCGTCGGGCAGCACGACACTGGCACAAACAGCAGAGGGGGTTCTCGTTGGCTGAGTTGCTAGGTGCTGGGGGAGAGCAGGGGAGTGAAATGGGGACAAAGGGTTGATCACTTACTGCTCACCACAGTAGAAGTTAGGCAAGGTTTATCGGTGTCTACCAGGTGTTTGATGAAATGCCGCATGAACTCAACATTTGAATTTTTGGATGAATTTTGGTGAGTGATCTTCTCATAATATGGGTAGTCTATGGTTTTTAGGGTTTGCCAAGGGGAATTGGTTTGGTTGGTTTTTGAGAAATGGCCATCTTAGTACCTATTAAGGATTCAATTTTTGAATGCCTCTCAACTAGATTTGAAAATAGTTTCTGTAAGTTTGTGAGTTTGCTTGGGTTCATTGTTACTTGGTCTTGCAAGGGGTGAAAATAATTGTATTTTTTTCTGATAGAAATCTTTTACTAGGAACACCCAAAGTGGTCTAGTGAACAAGTTTGGCCAAAATGACCAATTGCTTATATTTCTTATATTTGATTTTCTCTTCATTTGATTCTGCTTGGAAATGATCTAGATGATATTTTTTTCATCTTTAAACCAATCCTTATCATTCATAACAATCAAACATGGCAATTGCACCCATTCATGCATTAATCACACACACACATGCATTCATATTAATTTTAATAATAAAAGTTTTTGTTAACCCTAAACTTGGGTGATTAGAACTTGATAATCTTGTTTAATATTTTTGGGATGTTATAGCTATCATCCACAAGATAAGTTTAGAACTTGTCGCGCAGCACAAGAAGGAGACTGCCAAGCTTCGAGATGATATCCTCTAGCTCCATCAAACCACCAACCAATTACAAGGACAACTCTATGCCATGAAAAATAAAAATATGAGTATGAGGCTAGGTTTAAATGCATAAGCTATGTTGCTAGTTTCAGGATTGTGGAAACCAAGACATCCTTTGTGGATGGGGAGCCTTTACCTAGGAAGTCAGACGATGACAAGGGGACACCACCACCACCGAAAGAGTAATTCGTCATCAGGTTTTGGCATCCCCTTGGTTTGTTCCAAGCTTCGGGGAGTGCCGCTATATGACATCATTATCTTTTATCTTTTTACCTTTTTAGTAGAGTCATATCTTGATTAGAGAAGTTATCATATAGGATGGTTTGCATTGTGGAAGTATCTCCCCTTTAGTTGGTTATCTATGTATCCCTTGGTGTGAGTGCCGTTATGGAATATTAATGGGAAGTTTCATCTTTTACTTTTTGCACATCTTATTTTAGTCTGCAATCTCTATTATATGATTAATCTTGTTGATTAGTATTGGTATCACTTTGGGAGCATCAAGTAAATCTAAATTGGTTTTGGCAAACCGAGCTATGGTTAGTTTTCAAGGAAGATTGCATGTTTGACTTTATCACTTGTATGTTTGCTTGTTTCCTTCAACTCTTTTGCTTGCTACCCAGCCTTGCTAGCCAAAAACCTGTACCGAGAGGGAATGCTTCTCGTTCATCCAATCCTTTAAACCAAAACTTATTCCATCTGTGTCCACCATATCTACCTATTAGCATTATTTCTATTCCAAGTAAATTATCGAGTTTCATCTACCTTTCAAATTAAAAATTCTTTTGTTATGTCAAAACTAGTTAGTAAAGCTCTCACAAACTTGATGACACACCTTATTTTCTTGCCCCTAATAAACTTGAACCATTGTGTCATCTATGTTATATATGCTCAAACTTATAAGTTGGGAATTAACAGAACCGTGATGTCACGGGGAACGCTTTAAAGACCTGTAAATATCTACCCCATTGATATCGTGATCTTTTTTTTGCGGATGTCGGTGGTGTGAAATAAAGGGGAGCTTGTAAGTCCATGGAGTTATGTATATGTGTTAGAGAAACGCCTGGGTTTCTAGCCTAAGCCATGCCTAGTCATGGTGGAAACTTGCAACATCACCATAGTGAGCAATCTATGAAGCATTCTTCTTATAAAAGAGAGAGAGAGAGATAGAAAAAAGAGAAGAGAAAAAAAGAGGGAAGAAGAGAAAAAGCACCATTTTCCCATTGTAAATTAGAAGATTGCTGAGATGCTCACTGTCTGTCGCCTTGTCATTTTGATATGGGATAGCTCACGTGTCATGGGGAAAGGGGTACCCCATTGGCGGTTCTATATGATACACATATATTTAAAATGATAATAACTTACCGGTAACTAAAGTTGAGTAGCATGAGGAACGACCCTCGTACTCAAGGGACATGAGATTTCCAACTTATATTTTGTCAAGCATATACTCCATCTTTGTTCACTTTAACCTTAATCACCTCAAGATTCTTATGATAGGGGCAATGAGAGATCAAAGCTAGTAAGTACCATAATATTTTGAAAACTCTTTATGAAACTTGAAATCCCTACTTCCCTCTGTGAAGGTCCTTTCTTTTACTTCTTAGTTGAGTCAGTAAACCTATTCCTTTCTATCTCTAGCAAGCATTTGAGTTGTTGTGTTTCAATCATTCATATGATGATTTATTCAATCATGTTTCTTATCTTCCTTGTTTTGCACATTGTTCTTATCTGAATGAGTATTACTTTGAAAGCTATCATTGTGAAAATCCTTTTATAATTGAGAAAGGGACTCCTGTTATAAACTTCTTTACAAAAGCTTTGCTTGAAAACCAAGTATGATCTGTCATCAGTTCTATGACCAAGAACAAAGTTTGCCATTACCAATTATGATTTGTCTTTATGCATCTTTATTGTGACTCCCATACTCGTTGCAAGTTAAGATATATAATGGTGAGTTGCTTTCTATTATGAGTTATGTATTGGTAAGTGTGATGATTATTGTCCATATTATTTTTATTGACACTTCACTTCATAAACATGTGGGCATGTTTACTGAGCTCAGTTTTCTCTTGGGGACAAGCGAGGTCTAAGCTTGGGGGGAGTTGATACGTCCATTTTGCATCACTATTCTATATCATAATTTACTGCTATTCATTGATATATTTCATATTAAGAGGTGTTACTTATGTTATTTCATCTATTTTTACATGATAGATGCCTTTTGGAGGATGAACTGCCGGAGTTAGGTTTTTGATGGAAAAAGCGGTGTTTTGATGCAATTTTCGTGAAGATCAGAAAATACCAGAAAATACATGGAAAATCATATTTTTCTACAAGACAAAGAAAGCCAGAAGGGGAGGCTGAGATGGGCCACATGGGGCCTACACCCCCAGGCGCGGGCCACCCTGGGCCACGCCACCAGGGGGTGTGGCCACAGTGGCCCACCTCCTGCTCCGCCCTTTCGCCTATATCTTCTTATCGAAACCCTAATACATGGGGGAGCGACCATAGAAAGATTCTGCCGCCTCTACGGGACGGAAACTGCAAAGAGAGAAAGAGCTTTCCGGTAGACAGATTTCTGCCGGGGAAATTCCTTCCCAAAGAGGGGAGATCGTCGCCATCAAAACCGTCATCAAGCTAGACTTCATCGGGATCATCATCATCATCCTCCTCACCACCATCTCCACCAGCACCATCATCACCACTCCATCCTGCTGTAACAATTGTGTTAAATCTTGCATAGTTCTTAGGGGAAACTTCCCCGTGTTGATTACTTTTGTAGTTGAACCATTGAATTATTGTTTATGTTCAGTTTGTTATTCATCATCATATCATCTCCGATCTTGATCCATATGATGTCTCATGAGTAGTTCGTTTAGTTCTTGAGGACATGGGAGAAGTCATGTTGTTAGTAGTGGAATTGTGTTGAGGTATTATTCAATGGTTTGATATTTAAGTTGTGGTGCTATTCTTCTAGTGGTGTCATGTGAACGTCGACTACATGATAATTCACCATTTATGGGCCTAGGGGAATGCATTGTGTATTTGGCTATTAATTGTGGGGTTGCCGGAGTGATAGAAACTTGAACCCCCGCTAGGAAACCTTTGCACAAGGGAGTGTACGATCTCAGAGTTTAATGTTGTGGCTAGGTTTTTATCTTAATTACTTTCTTGTAGTTGCGGCTACTTGCAAGGGGTTTAGTATGTATTAATCCAAGTAAGGTCGGTGCATTAGCACATGTTCAACCACACAACACTTATCCAACCAAAGAAGATTAATCAACTATATGAAGCGAAAACACTTGACAGTATTCCCACGTGTCCTCGAGAACGTTTAGTCCTCATAAGTATTACAACCAGCTTGCCCTTTGCTAAGAAAGGATTGGGCCACTTTTTGCATTTTTTTGTTGTCTTTATTTACTTGCACTTTATTTATTTGCATTATCAAAAACCCCTAAAAATCCGTTTGCTAAGAATTTACAGAGATTTCCTGCTCCAAACCACTAGTCAACACCTTCTGCTCCTTGTTGGGATCGACACTCCTATTTATCGAAAGTACTATGATACACCCCCTATACTTGTGGGTCATCACGAATCTTGGTGCATCATGAAGGATGCCGGAGGGTAGGACTGCTTCTGCTCCATATACCATGAAGAAGGGGGTGTAGCCGATGGATCTGTTGGGAGTAGTTCTTAAACTTCACAAAACAGATGACAATTCCTCCGCCTAGGCTCCAGTTTCTCTATGTAGCGGTGCTTATAGACGTGGCTTTATTCTCTTCAAAATCAAACCATTGGCTCGTTCAACTTGACCATTAGATTGTGGGTGTGCCACATATACAAGGTCAAGGCGGATGCCTTTCTCGTGACAGTAATCCTCCACTTCTCCGAGTGATAAGTTGCTGCCATTATCGGTGATGATGCTATGTGGGAGACCAAATCTCACCATTAGATCCCAGACAAACTTATGGGCTATTCCCTATCAAGATTTCTAATGGGTTTAGCTTCTATCCATTTAATGAATTTTTCCACTACTACAAGAAGATCCGTAAACCCACAAGGTGCCATCTATAGTGGCCCAACCATGTCAAGCCCCCAGAATGCGAATGGACAAGTTATTGGTATAGTTCGCAATTCTTTAGCTGGAACGTGTGGTAATCATGCATAAAATTGACAACCAATGCATGTGTCAACTAGCTTGTCGGGTCCGCCTCGCGGTCAGCTAATAAAATCCTTGTTGGAAGCCTTTGGAGACCAACGACCAGGGAGAGCCTGATGCATGCAATGTCCATGTTGAATCTCACGAAGGATATTCATACCTTGATGTTGGGAAATGTACTTTAGGAACACTCCTGTGGTGCTTCTTTTGTAAGGATGTCCATTTACTATGGTATAGCCCTTTGCTCGATGTACTATTTGCCGGCTTTCGACTTCGTCAGCGAGAAAAGTTCCGTCTTTAAGATAGTCCATAAACAGTTCCGTCCAAGACGGAGGGACTATTGTTATTGAATTAACAAATCAGTCAACTCTGTCTGGATTCTCAGGGTCTGATCCCTTCACAAATGGAGTCCATAGATGCTCCAGGAAAATGCCAGGCGGAATTTGTTCGCGAGCGGATCCAAGCTTCGACAGCAGATCTGCCGCCTCATTTTCCTCCCTTTTACGTACTTGACTTCATAGCATTAGAAGCACTTGGCTATCTCGTCTACTTTGTCTCGATATTCCTCCATCATAGGTATCCGTGCATTCTAGGTGCCAGCCACCTGCTGGGCAACCAAGTCAGAATCTGCACAACAAACTCTGCGCTTGATGCCAATATCCTTGGCTACGCGAAGTCCGTGAATGAGTGCTTCATATTCCGCCATGTTGTTTGTAGACTCAATGTGGATTTGCAGGACATACTGTAGCTTCTATCCTATTGTTGATTGCAATAATACACCAGCCCCCGAGCCATTGAGTATCTTTGATCCGTCAAAATGCATTATCCAAAATTCTGGTTCTAGCATAGGAGTATCTTCTAGCAGTTCCGTCCAATCTGCAATAAAATCCGCCAATGTTTGTGATTTGATAGTGTTGAGTCTTTCTTAAGTGATTTCGAAGGTGGAAAGTTCAATGCCCCACTTCGCCACCCTTCATGTAGTGTCACTGTTGTTGATGATGTTGGACAGTGGATTCTTGCTCACTACTGTGATTGGGTGCTCATGGAAATAATGCCTTAACTTCTGAGAAGCCAGGAAAACTCCATAAGATAGCTTTTGGTAGTGTGGATAACGCTTCTTGGACTCCGTCAAGACATTGATTATTAAACTAGTGGTTGCACGCTGTACTCATGTGTTGATTCCTTTGGCTCCACCATGACGATGATGCTAATAACCCGGTTCGTGGCCACCATGTAGATTAACATAGGCTCCATTTACTCAGGCGCTGCGACTATAGGTGTGGAGGGAAGTATCCTCTTCAGCTCCTATAGCACTACATCTTCCTCGTCTGTCCATACAAATTTTTCTTCCTTCTTCAACAACTTGTATAGTGGAACGGCCTTCTCTCCAAGTCGGCTGACGAACCGGCTTACTGCTGCAACACATCATATGAGCCCTTGGATGTCGTTTAGGCATGTCAGACGATTGATGTTGAGGATGGCCTTGATTTTCTCCGGGTTGACCTCTATTCCTCTATGGGAAACGTGACGCCTAACATTTTGCCGGCAGGGACCCCAAAGATGCCTTTCTTAGGGTTAAACGTCATGTTAAACTTTCGGAGGTTATCAAAGGTTTGCCTCAAGTTGGCGATGAGGTCATTTGATTTCTTTGACATCGCTGCAATGTCATCCACGTAAGCATGAATGTTCCGACCAATTTGATCATGGAGGCAATGTTGCATTGTTCGATGGTATGTATCACCTATGTTTTTCATCCCAAAGGGCATCTTTACATAGCAATAAATTCCGTAAGGGGTGATGAACGAAGTGGCCAATTGGTCTGACTTTCGCATCTTGATCTAGTGGTATCCTGAGTATGCATCTAGAAAACATAGAAGTTCCAAGCCATCCATCAACTCAATGACTTGGTAAATGCGACATAAAGAAAACAGATCCTTCACACACGCTTTGTTCAAGCCGGTGTAATCAACGCACATTCTTATTTCTTTGGTTCCCTTTTTGGGGACAAGTATAGAATTAGCCACCCATCGGGTGTCAAGGACTTCTCAGATAAAACTAGCCTTAAGTAACCTATCTATCTCTTTTCCTATGGTGCATCTTATCTCCTCCCCAAAGCGTCATAGAGGTTGTTTCATCAGTTTGAATTTAGGATCAATGTTTAATATATGCTCGGCAAGTTCCTTAGGTACACCTTTCATGATGGAAGGTTGCCAGGAAAAGATGTCCCTATTCTCCAGGAGGAACTCAATGAGCGCGCTTTCCTATTTTGGATCCAGGTTCATCGCAATGGAGGTGGTCTTGGAGGCGTCACCTACCACAAGTTCCACCAGCTTGGTCTCGATGGTGGCCTTGAATGCAGGATCAGAGTCAGAAATATGCGTCTTCGATGTCGGAATCTCCGAGGTGTCGACTTAGTGTTGGATATCCTTGAATTATCCGCCATAGAGGACGGCTTCGACAAAGGCTTCTTCTCCAATTTTGCACTCTCATGCCTTATGACACTTTTGGAAATGGTGATGACACCATGTGGTCCGGGTATCTTGAGCTTGTTGTAGACAAAGCATGGTTTGGCCATGAAGGAGCGAAAGATGCCGCGTCCGAATATGACGTGGTACACTCTCTTGAAGGGTACCACTTCGAAGGTCATGCGCTCTTGGTGGTAATTGGTAACATCACCAAAGGAGACTGAAAGGGTGATGCACCCAAGGGACCGAGCCTCCCGCCCAGGAACTATGCCATGAAACACGTTGCTGGTCCGCCTTAGGTTGGTCTCCAACAAGTTCATCTTGTGCAGTGTGTGTAGGTACATGATGTTGATGTTGCTTCCACTATCCACGATGCACTTGGTGAACTCATTGCTGTCAATCAAGGGTTTGATGACCATGGCATACTGGTTCTCTGTTGGAACAAGGTCGGGGTGATCGTTCCTATCCCAAGTGATTGGAACTTCCGACCAGCTAGTACACGACATCTCCCTTCCGGTCTCTGACTACTGCATCCATGTTCTCCAGCACTTCTGGGTTCAACCTCAAAACCTTTCCCCTAACAGCATCTTAGCACTTAGAAATTATGTAGCTCTGTGCGAAGGATTCTGAGGGATTAGTCCTAGGTTAGACTTGTTTATCTATTTCTTTACCGTCAAGAGGGAAGCCGAAGTGAGCAAGGATGAGCTTAGGAATTGTGGAACAATTAGTTTTAAGAACCGTTGTGGCCGGAGGTTCCACGATATCATGGGACACGAGTCCTGCAAGAACTGGCAACATAGCTACTTCCACAACCCAGATATCCCTCTAGCCAGCCGAGAAGGCATGTAACCGGACTTCATCGATGGGGCAGCCACCAAAGCCACCACATGGAGGTCCCAAGCCATCCTACCATCCGATAACAAGGCCTCCTACGCCGTAAGGTGGATAGAGTGGCTTGTTGAAATGGGACTGACCAGTTTGAACCCAATCTGACCGCGAGAAGATGATGTGTCAATACTCAAAGGATAGGAAGGATACCCTCCGGAATTCCGAGGATAACTTCTCTAGTGACTCCATCAAGCTCCGCCTGAAGGACATCGTCAAGGTGAAGGACCGGAAGAGTGGCTTCACCATTACCTATGACATGTTAGAGGACAACAAGTGCCCAAAGGTAATTTCTGATTATTTGCATTGCTTTGACGTATACTCCGGTTATTCCGCCTTTAATGCATCTGTCCATCTAACACTATGATCACTTAATAGCTGGGGGACTTGGAGGAGACCTGCAAGTCTCCCCAAGTATATGACCCGAAGATGAAGGATGTCACTGTCGTATGTTTCATGAAGGATACCTGCAAGTCTCCCTAAGTATATGACTATTTTCCTCCTACTTTGTTGCTTGTATTGCTTCTTCATGTACTTGTACTTTTCCATTTTGTATGTTTCAGGAAAATGACTAATCTAAGTTTGAAGAAGACATCCAAGACTGTTGGGGCTTCTAGAAATATCTGTGACATGCTGACCCGAGCTTCTCCCGCCATCACGCCTCCTACTCCTGCCATCCACCCCTCTACTGTCCTTGTCGGATCTCTGACTATAGCTGCATCTGAACCCTTCGTCATGGAGGTGGACAACACTCCTTTGCAGGAGGTCCCAGATGTGGCCAAGATGGTCGTTGTTCCTTATAGTCAGACGATGAAGGATGCCACCGAGAGTGGTAAGGATATGGTGGTGGGAAGCGGATTTGCGGCCACCACGAGCCAGGCGGAGGCCTCCAAGCCTATAAGCCTGACATTTGTTCCAAGGCCATCTACCTCGACACCTGGTGCAAAACTGACTTTTTCGACGTATGGTCTTGAGGAGCTCCTCACTCAAAAGACGCCAACAACCGCAAGATCATCGCTTTCGTAAGTCTTTTGTATTTGTGCATTTCACATATAATATCCCACTTAGACGGAAAACCATAGTTCTTTTGGTCTGAGTACTCTAAGAGTGACTAAGTAAGAAACTTTGCACTGTATCCCCCCATGTATGTAGTTTGAATGAATAATTACTACTAGATACTTTTAGACGAGCATACGTAGTGTTTTTAAATTTCAATATCGTAGCCCCCAAGAATCTAGTTGAAACAGTTCCAACTAGATGCTTAAAAAGACTAAGCATAGCTTTGAGTTTAAAAGAACTCATACTATAACCCTTGAGCTTCTAGGTTGAACTGAATAGTTCCAGCTAGATGCTCCAAGAAGACTAAGTATTTTTATTTATGCAGAATGAGAATTCTCAAAAAGTCACCGACAACGAGAAGTTTGCCAAGATCCGCAAGGAGCTGGAAGCTGAAAAGGGTAAAAATGCCTTCTTGAAGGAACATATCACCAAAAACAAGAGTCTATTTTCTTTTCAGTTTCTTTCTCAACTTGGTATTGTGATTTATCCTTTTTTACTACTCATTATGATTCTTATTTCTCCGACTTGCAGAAGCTGTTACCAAAGCCAACGACATTGTCGAGTAGTCCAAGCATATCTAGGATCTCGATAGTGAGAATAAAATCTTGAAGCAGGAGAGGTCTGATGCACTCAAAATGCATGAGGAGGCACTAGCGACGGTGCAAGAATTTTCCAACATGGAGATAAACTGCCTCAAGGAAGAGATCGAGACCCTCAAGGAGCATAAGAAATCTACCGACAAGCAAAATGTGTGTATCCTTGTGGCGTACAAGACTCTCTGACATGAACGGGACTCCTTGGCGGAGGTATGCCAACATGTCGAGAGAAGCATCTTTGGTAATCTTCTTCCCTCTTCATTTTCTACAAGTCAGGTACTTTGAACTGATTTGTTGAACTCATGACCTCTATTACTTTGTCGGAAATGTAGATCCCATTGGACTAGGTAACTTGGGTGAAAATGCTCCACCGCCAAAAGAGTGCATGGTTCTTGCAGGGAACTTCATCAATACAGCCATCACACAGGACAAAGAGATTGCCAAGCCCTTGGACATCAAGATCAAGGTGGTGGACTCAGTGATGAAGTACTAAGAGATTCTCCACCGAGCCCCTGAGCATATTGTTAGCTAGAAAGATTCTTGTACCCGGGCTAGCACTAGGATGGCCTTGGCATTGGTTAAATGTCATTATCACGACGCCCACATTGACATGGTGACTGCTGGTATACCCGACATGGACGAGGATAGACGCAAAATGAACAACGATGCAATCTGGTCCTCACTCGCCAGCTATGATACTAGGGTCGCCTAGTTGGTCAAGGCGGATGTCCTCGCGCCTTTGGAGGTTATGGACAATGACCAAGAAGCCTCCAAGTCCTTGAAGACCACCAACTTTGTTGATGAACAAGATGGCTCTCCTGTCTCCGCCGATGCAGCCTCGAAGTCTCCTGCACTAGAAGAATGAAAAAACACTTTGTAATATTTGTCTTCAAGCCTCCAGCTACTTATAATCTAGTTCCAACATGTATAGTTGTATATTTTTAAGAAAGTGTTGGCTTATACATTATTCTGGTTTTTATGATTGACCTTTCATGAGTCGGAAGACCCTTATCTAGAACTATGCGCTCAGGCGATGATGCCTAGTGGCACGTGTAACATCCCAATTCCAGCAACCCTGATCTTTTCTCAAAAAGGCAAAAATTAGGGGGAATGGAAACTTTTTCTTATTAAGTGTTGAAATTTGTGCTTACTTGTTTGCTTGTGTTCATGCAATTGATTGTGTATTAGGTGATATACTTCTTATCTCAACACTAGTTGACAAAAGCTATTTTACAAAAGAGAAGTCGTGGATCATCTTTAATATTCTCAAATGTTCTGGCATTCCAAACCTGAACCAACATGAATTTTGATAAAACAAACTATTTTACTAGTTCTATTAACAAAACTATGGAGACCTATATATAATATGCTTATGTTTTCAAGACATATCATTCAACTTCTCTTATCTCCAGGCTTTCCAAAACCTTTCCTAAAACCTTTTCACTACAATCGTAGTAGAAATACCAAGAGGTCCTTACCTTACTTCAAAGCACAACCTCTTCAAAATACCCATGCTTACCTCAAGTTAGACTTGATGGTAACTTTAGTGGTATCTGATTGTCTAGCTTGATGAATTGCTTTGCTCTGCTGTTTGATGAATTGCCTTGATCTGCTGATTCCTCTATTTTACGTAAGGAGATCCATACTAAGCTAATCCCTTCTGATAGTCTCCAACTCATTAAAGACCCAATCTAAGCACGAATCATTTATATTTAATTAAAACTTCCACATCATCTCCTTGATCATGAGTTTTTAACCCAACTTTCTCTCGAAATCATCTACATTTGTAATCTAGTCTAATACCGTAAATCTGCCAAATGGCTAAGTCTGGAATTCTTATCCAGATTCAATCTTTGGAGCTCTACCTATTCTAACCCATGTGCCTTCTAGAGAATGTACTTCAAACATCTTGTAGTACATCATTAGTACTACAAAATCCCACTCTTTCCCTTGGCAAAACCATTTTTAAACCCACTCATTCATGATGGTTTTGTAGTCAAGACAAAAATCTTTTCTGCAAATCTTATCATCTTGCCTACTTTGGCAGAAGATCACATTTATATGCCAACTCCCCTTTACCAATTCTTTGCATTATTATGATATAATAATAATTTCCTATCAACCCACACTTAACTTGTTTCCATTGGAACCTTGTGCATCCTAAACACACATGGTTTATGAGGCATCATGACAATCCTGCAATGTCATCCTTGTTTTAAAAAAAGTTTGCCATCACTCCTAGAACACCACAAATACAACCAAGCCTAACTCTTGGCACCATTCACATCTATATAACTTTGTATATCTATCTATATAACCCTTGTACCAAGGTGAGCTCTGAGCTCACTAATCCAACCCTGTCTAGGGGGTATAAAAATATCGAAACCCTAGATCCTTCAACATCTAGTTCCTTCCATTTTCTATGAAGATATTCAAACCCAAGGTTGGTTATGATAGATACATTATGTTGACATCATCTATATTGGATATGATCATTTACCAAATAATTCCCCTAATTATTTGCAACCTAAAACTATTTAAATTCCTTTATTTGCTAAATCCTCAAACCCTTCTATATAAAGGCAAGTTTGTTTTTCTCCAAACTAATTTGCCAAATCAATGCACATTTGAGTTATCTATATCATACCCTATCTTCCAAACTCCAAAATAAATATTTTTGAGTTTACTTATTATTTCTTTTTGCCTTTTTTCTTAAATGGCAGAAACAAGAAATAATAACTTAAAAACACTTTTGCATCTCAATAAATACCAATAAAATTGCCCAATGTGTGGTATGGTATTTAGGACCATCTCACACCAAAAACTCACCTTGTCCAATGTAAAAATATCACATTAGCCTTTATAAATAACTTTTGCACTTTTTGAATAAATGTTATTAAGTGGACCTCTAATCTTTATAAAAATCCCAAATAAATGTTGTAGAGATATTTCGATCTTTTCCTCCCACCAGTACCATTTCCCCCTCTTGTCCAAAGCAAGTTTATGAACTTCCTGTCTAATCACCTCTATGATCAATTATGATAAACCACTCAAAGTTTGACCCAAATCAAACCAAAACCCCACCAACCCGAGTCCCCAAGCTTGCACAAGACATCTCTCAACCTCTCTGGTCGAAGTGGACTATAGCACCACTGTAGCACCCCTCTCTCTCTTTTCTCTAGTGCTTGGAGGAAGGAGGAGGCACAAAACAATATATTTCCTTGTCCACACTTTAAACTCCAGCAGCTACCATCCCTCCATGCATACCCCTGGACCAAAAACCACTCCTCCACGCCCACAGAAAACCCCCTAGTCTCTACCTCACTTTCCCTTGCTCCCATGGACATATTCCATCAAACACCCCTCCCCTAGGTTTTATAGGAAAAGGAGCCACCCTATCTCTCCCCCTTAGGCTCATGATCCCCCACTCCCTCCACTTACCTCCCCCAGACTCCATCCCTCTCCACTTGCTCTAGTTTAGACGAGAGGAGAAAGGAAAGACCCCCTCGGCCATGAAAAGAACTTGAGCAAAGCTCCTGCCTTCCCTGCTCGATTCCACTTGCATGTGGCCTCATCACACTCCTCACCCACGGATCTACCACCCCTACCTCTAGAGCCTCTCCCAGCACCTTCTATGACCAGGAGAGGAGGATTTCCTTCTGTCAGTCTTCCTTAAGAAAACCACTTGGTGGTCTCCTTCCTGCTCCCCTCCCCCCTCTCTTGGCATTCTCTGCCTCCCTGGAACCATCACTAGCCTCCTCACACTTCTCTCTCTCTCTCTCTCTATATATATATATATATATATATCCCTCTCTCTCGCAGGCAAGTAGGAGGTGACCCGATGAATTACGCCGAGCTCTCCTCGGTCACCCTCGCACGAACGCGATCCCGAAGTGGAAAACCCTGTTTCCGCCCATCGTTGGGCTCGGCGTGGAACACCGTGTCGCATCCGCTCCTCCTCCGTCACCAACGAGGCTCCCAGGGGCGCTGCCGAGCTTCCTAGGCTCCGCGATAGGGTTCCCTCCCGACATTCCATTGGTGCGAAGACGACGCCGGAGGGCCGCTCATCACCAATTGATCCAACGGCCAGGGGCCCTCCTTACCCCTTCGCGCTCATCGCCCACTGAAAGCTGGCCCCGCGATCGGGAGAATAAGGCCGCCTCCCGCGCGCGTGTTGCCGCTCTGCTGGGCCAGACTCACTCCGCATGGCCCAGTCCGCCCAGGTCCGGCCCGATATCCCTCTCCTTTCTTTTATTTATTCCCATATTTGTTAGAGATGTTGCTTAGTTAAATTCTTTTTGAAAATGGAAAATGACCCAAACTTGTTAGATCTAAATTTTTACATGTCCCTGTGTGTTTTTTTTAAAACATGCAGAGCAAGTGTTATCCTAAAACCGAATTTAGTTATTTTCTAGTAAGTACATTACCAATATGTGCTCCAACCAATTATTAAATTTCCTTAGTAAGTTTCACAAGTCCAAATGGAGAAAATCCCATTTTTTAGGGAAGACATGAAATGTACCCACCCATTAGCCTTGGTCCAATACCATTTGGATCAATATTTGGACCTCAGCAAAAATGACAAAATCAGGACAATACTGTCCTTAGGAAATTCTCTAGGACGAACCCAAAGTGCTATTGACCTAATTCCAATCCCTAGTAGACATACATATCAATATGTGACAAACCCTAGGATCCCAATTTTTATTGAGGTCCTTTGAATTTTGATGAATTAATCTTTTTTGTGCATAAGTAATTAACCAATAAATTCATCACAGTAGTTCTGCCTTTCCAAAAAGTATGATTCCAATTTCTACATAAAGTTATCCTAAATACCTAGTATTTGTCGTTGGAATCATATCAAAATCCCTAATAGGTTTAGTCTGATGAAAAGACAAATATCATCCAGTACTGCCTTTGGGAATTTCCTAAGGGCATTCTGGTAATTATTTCAAGTTCATTCAAACTCCCAGTGAATCAGTCCACCAAACCCTACATAATCACTGAAGGAAATAATTTTTTGAACTCCAGAACTATCCTAGTGAGTTATTTCCTAAAACTAAGATTTTATTCACTATAAAAATCATCTTAAATCAATGATTATTGATAAAATAGTGAAACCACTTTTGTTGGTTTCATTTTATCAATACCTTTCTAATGATATCATTTTTGTATATTGATATCACACTGATTGTGACCTGGGTCTAAAACCCGTCTTTTACCTAGTTCTTACACTATTAAACTCATATGGATTCCCTCAAATGCCCCAAGACAATTCACAACCCTTCTAAATCTAATCTAATCAACACCATATTGAATTATAATATTTGTACCTTGTATGTTACTGTATGGTATTGATACTTGCATGCTTCTATTGATTGTGGTGCATTATCTGTTTGCATGTTTGCTCAATACGGTGATAGATACTATTGTGTGACGACGAGAAGAAGGGACCATCTTATTTATATTGGTTATTCTAGTTTTCTTGAGAAGTCCAGGGACACATATGCCACTCTTCTAATCACAGACAAGCCACCTTCTTGCTCATAAGCCCTTGTCCTACTTTTATACTCATGCATGTTTTATGTACTTGTTTATATAAATTGCATGGTTTTACTATTATATTTCTATATGTGGGAACGCTTGGCTCCTCCAAACCATTACCCCTTTTTGTACTACTAAGTACAACCCCCTTGGCGACACCTATTTTACCCTAGTCTGGTAGATGGTGTTTTAACACTGTAACCCCTTGGAGACCCCATTTTAGCCTAAGCAAAAAGCATAGGATGGGAAGACCCCGGGAAAATGTTTATGAAAAGTTTTATGAGAAAACCTTGGTGAGGTTTGGGTCACCAAGAGATGTTTGAAAAATGAGAAAGGTTTTGTTTTACAAAAGGATGTATGATTTTTTTTTACAAAAATGCAACCTGTTCTTTGTAGTCTAGCTATAACAACTTAACCCGTGCAACCACATTACTCCGGAATGGGACGGGGCTGGATTGGAAGTGTATCTACTCTAGTATGAGTTTCCTTCAACTACTACAAGGAATCCTAAAATCCCGGATGGTGGGCCTTCTATGGAAAAAGATCCATGTGTAGCATCGACCGGGAGAAGGAACTAAGGGTCTATGGACCTCCACGCGATACTATGAGCCCCTCATTGATAGCGCACACCTGTCAAGGTGCAAAACACGCTCTGGTTGGCTTGGGAACTATATAGAGCATCCCGGTGTTGAGGGGAATAACTCTCATAGGGTAGGCACTTGTATTAGAGCGGGCATTCCGAAGGTCTTGATCGGTTATTCGACCCACGATCAGTGTAGATCAGGGACAAGTAATCAGATAGTGTGGGTAAAGTGTACACCCTCTGCAGAGTGTAAATCTATTCGAATAGCTTTATCCGCGGTTAAGGACGGGTTGGATAAACTTCTATAGAGCGGTGCTGGTTTTGATTTCAAAAAGGATTTTAGAAAAGCAATGGCTTTAGAAATGTTTTGACCAGGAGATGGTCGGGAAGGAGGGAAAGGACTTTGGTCATAAGATGACCGGGAGGAAAAATCAAATGGGTGACCCAATCCTAGTGATTTCTAAAAAAATTCAAAAAGGTTTCCAAAATGTTTTACAAAAGTTTTCAACAAAGATATAGAGATATGCTATATCTACAAGAGAAACTAGTTAATAAAAGAACCTCTATTGGAGCCCTCCTACTACCACAACCATATTGCATATCCTTTATTATTGTTCTTTAAGGTGGTTTGTGAGTATATTTAAAGTACTCACTGGCATCTTCCATAGCTATTTACTTGGCCAGATTTCCAGAAGATCGAGGAAATAGGAAGAGCTGACGTCTATGTGAGCTAGGCCGTCTCCCAGTTAGTCGCATGTAGGTTAAGGCATGACATGGGCTCTGCGATTGAAGACTTCCACTATTCGAGTTGTAATCTCCATATTGGCAATATTGTAAGTTTTATAATCGTTACATTATGGATGTTGTAATGATACTAGTCGGTTATGCTCAAGGCTCACTAATCATGGGAACATGAATTGTATGCATAACATGGATTCTTGGACCATAAATCTGGGGTCTCACAGACTTGGTATCAGAGCCATCCTGACTGTAGGAGACCTTAGTTAGCATGGACGTTAGACAGGACAACATCTATTTCTGAAAACACCGATTTTTGAAAACTACTTTCTCAAAAAGCTTTTCGAAAGATTTCTTATCTCACCTTCTCTAAGTTAAACTATTTGAAAATGCATTACTCTATATCTCGTCTACTTCAAATGTTTCGTTTTCAAAAACAAAGTCGGACTTGGAGACTATGAAGACGGAGACCCGAAATGAAGAGACACAGGATAAGCAAACCAAAGGAGCTATCAAAAACAAAAGACAATACAAGATAACCCTACCAATAGAGTCCTTCATCGCCCCAAATGGACCAAGTACGATCCCGATAACACCAGATGGCATGATATAAGCCAAGACACCCGTATCGTCCGTATCTAGGATAAGTATCCTCAAAATAGGATTCCCCTGATGGCGCGTAGTCACCCCTTTGGTACTTATGGTACACCTTGTTTTATTTTCATGTGCATGTATGATGCTTGGAATGTGTTGCTTGTCTTCCCCGGATCATCCGATCCTAAAGCATATACCACCTTAATGGTGTACCCCGACACCAACACCCCTCATCCCAGAAACTGAAATCCCTCCTCAGCAGGATGGCCACCTAAAGAAATCTTCGACAACCCCTATTTGTGTTTTAGTTATAATCGCCCTAATGGGGCAACAATCTCATTCAACCGTCTATCGAATCAACGGGAAGTCCTTGCCATAACTCAAACGCCCCAAAAATCCTGAAGATAAGGATGCCGAAGACAACTAGTCTACTATGTCATCGAATCAAAGCAACACAAAGTGTTCAAGTGAAGACAATCCTCTGAAGCTAAAATGCCTCCATCCCAATTGAAGGACCAAGAAGAAGCGTCGCTAACCGCTAAAACTACCCCAAGCTAACCCTTACGGCTTCGTTAGGTAACCACCGTAGCAAGATAGTCGCAATAAGGCGTCACTCGAAGACCTCAACTCAAGCGTCACGCCAATGCTCCATGACGAAGGATCCACCCAAGCCTCAACGACCTCAAGTAAAGCTCTAAGGTGGAAAGACCGCGTCTTTCCACTCAAATCCAAAAGACCGCTTACGACAAGATAATACAGGAAGATATCCAATCCAAGAACCTGCCACAAGCACCACCTCGAGAGTCGTCAGATGAAAAGAAAATAGACCTCATCAACCAACTTCAGAAATATGCTTGATCCTCCAAATAATCGAGACATTCATAATTAAGACGACAAGACTACACGACGCCATGAATACTACTCTCCAAAGGGAAGAAAGCAACCCAAGGAGTCGAGATTCTCTAAAGACGTCACGAAGCCCCTTTACCTTCTATCTCTGCTAACTACTCTCCTAAAAGAGTGCCGACTATGCTAACCCCGTGATAGAAAATGAAGAGTTGTCCTTCTATGAGTATAACCCTATATTCGGCCACCAACCCCGGAAGATCCACTCGTCAAAGCAGCCATCGGAGAAGACACAACCCTCACTTCTACTTCTGATGAGATAAATATCCCCCACACCCCCTTGAGAAACTACAGTGACCAAAGTTGGTACTCAAACCTAGGACGGAGACAAGATGCAAGAACTCAGTTTTCTAGTATGCTAGTTTGAGGTCCCCTTCTCCATGTTTTACCCATAACGTTGCATTCGACCAAACCCAGAACGACCTCATTCCAAAGGAACGCGTTCCTAGACCGCCAACCTTCGACAACATCCTTCAACATGTCGGACCCCTAACTAGCTCAGAACTAACTAACCAGAAAGTAGTAGAGGCCCTTTACGATAGTTCTCCTAACCCAATAAATGGTACTCGCACCCCTCAAGAAGTAGCATCTACACAGATGACTGAAGATCGCCAATCCCGGAAGAGAAGTAACGGATTCTCCCCAACTTCAACCTACAACTCCATTAAAGAAGGTGCAACATTCTCTAGATTCCAACCAAGAAGATCTCTGACTCCACCAAGAACCTCTAATGTCGCTCTAAGGAGGAAAGACGTCTTTCCTCTCTATCTTGTCTCTAGTTCTTGGAAGAAGGAGGAGGCACAAAACAATATATTTCCTTGTCCCCTCTTTAAACTCCAGCAGCTACCACCCCTCCCTGTGTACCCCTGTACAAGAAACCACTCCTCCACGCCAACAGAAAACCCCCCTGGTCTCTACTTCGCTCCCCCTTAGTCCCATGGACATAGTCCATCAAACACCCCTCCCCTAGGGTTTATAAGACAAGGAGCCACCCTAGCTCTCCCCCTTCGGCTCATTCTCCCCCACTCCCTCCCACTTACCTGCCCAGGCTCCATCCATATCCCCTTGCTTTGGTTTAGCCAAGAGGAGAAAGGAAAGACCCCCTCGGCCAGGACAAGAACTTGAGCAAAGCTCCTCCCTCCCCTGCTCCATTCCACTTGGATGTGGCCTCCTCACACTCCTTGTCGTGGTATTGCCGACGAGTACGCCATGGAGGGGTCCTCACAGTGCGTGTTTAGAGACGTGGGGTAAGGCGGACAGTTGACGGGTACGAGGTAACATAGCTTACCCAGGTTCAGATCCCACGATGGTGGCGGAATCCTACTCCTGCTATAAATCACTATAAGGGCAATACGCCGAGTTACAGGGATTGGTTCGCTATGCGAGGTTGTGTGAATCGATGCCCTAAAGTCTCCCATAGGCCCGACTTATATAGTCTCCAGATCCTAGGGTTACAGGGAAAAGTCCTAGCCGGACAGGTTACAGAGTCCTACACCGTCTATTACAAGTCTTGTGTATCTTGCACTCCAAGGCTCCGGGTACGTAGGTTACTCCACCGTAGCCTTCCTTTATCCGACATGGGCCTCCCTTCTGGATCCATCTAACTGGGTTGCCCAGCAGGCCATAGGCCATGCTACCGACTATGGGCCACCCGGGTTATCCGGATAAGTGACATGATATGAGGATACCCATATAGCATATCCCCAACAGTAGCCCCCGGAGAACTCCGAGATCTTGCGCCGTCTTGCCTCTTCAGACGAATGCTCCATCTAGTTGGATGTCGGCAAATCGTCAAGCAATATCTTGTAGTCCTCCCAAAGAACCCTGCAAAAATTTCTCCGTCTTTATTTTGTAAGCCGGAAAAATGTTGAGTCTTCCATTGTACTCTTCCATAGTCGGATTGAATGCGTCTATGTCGGAATCTTCGATGTGACGGCTCATCTACCCATGTCAGCTAGGACGACGTAGGCTTAGGTCAGCAATGCCTCGTAACTCACACATGCAGAGAACGCAATCATATCCGATTTTCCCGCGCGAACGATACGAACCGTTGGTGGCGACGGTTCGAGACGTGGCAAAATTTCCGCGCACGTTCGAGAACACGTCGTTTACACGGCAACCGTCCGATCAAGCTGCACGAATCTTGATGCCGAGGATGATAAATAGTAACCATGGGGAAATTTCCACTTTTTACCTCATTCTTCTTGCATCATCTTCTTCCTCCAGCCGCGCGTCTCCTCGAGCTCTCCGCGAGAAACCTCAAAAAAACCCTAGCTCCCATCTGCACCAGTCGCACCCAATCCTCACCCCATGGCTAGCAGCAGCACTTCTCCATCAATGGCGACGTCGAGCGAAGCCGCGGTGAAGCCGGCGAGCTCCGTCGTCGTGCCCCAGAGGGTTTGGTCATCCGCGCATCAGCGGTGATCGAATCCACCGGCGGCGACCCAAATTTGGCGGCACTAGAGCCACTGGAGGAGGAGCCAGACTCGCACAAGGGCGATTGGTGCGGCTCGGACATCACCGACCGCGATATCCAAGAGATCGTTGCTGAAGGCTACCTTCCCGCAACAGAGGGACTTGCCTGGCAGGCGGCGCCGGCCGGCAAGGTGACACCTTCTCCCCAAGCTAGAGAAAAGGTGTACCTCAAAGCTCAGCTGGTACGCGGCGTTTCCCTGCCTATCTCCCACTTCTTCCTCTCCGTCTTAAACCACTATAAGGTCCAGACCCATAACCTTTCCCCCAATAGTATCTTAGTGCTTAGCAACTTCGCGGCACTTTGCGAGGGATATCTAGGGATAAGGCGTAGGTTAGACCTTTTTGTGTACTTCTTCATTGTTAAACGTGAAGCCAGACATAGTAAGGAGGATCTTAGGAACTGCGGCACCATAAGCTTCAAGATTCGACCTGGCCGGCGGTTCCCCGACATCGTCGGCCACGAGTCCTGCAAGAATTGGCAACATACGTACTTTTACGGCCCCGACATTCCTCTAGCGGGCAGAGAAGTAACGTACCCGGACTTCGTGGACGGAGCCGCCGCTAAAGTTTCCACATGGAGATCCCAAGCCTTCCTTCCCGCCAACATCGAGGCTTCTCGCGCTATAAGGCGGATCGAATGGTTTGTAGAGACGGGTTTGACCGGCTTGGACCTAGCCATGTGCTGGTTCATCAGGCGAATCCAACCTATGCAACACCGCGCGAAGTACATGCACGAGTATACCAGCGACAGAAGGAATAGTCTCCGCATCTCCGTGGAGAACTTCTCGAGCGACTCCGTCAAGCTCCGCCTTAAGGACATCGTCAAGGTGAAGGATAAGAAGCGTGGCTTCACCATCACCTACGACATGTTCGTAGACGTCAAGTGCCCAAAGGTAGGTTTTTATTTTCGGTGCATGACATATACTCCAGTCCTTCCGTCTTGCAAAGACCATCTTATCTAACATGGTTATTTATGACTTAACAGCTTAGCGATCTAGATGAGGGCAACCTGGCTGCCCAAATCTATGATCCAAAGATGAAGGAAGTCACGGTCGTGTCCGACGACGAGGTCCCGTTGGCGCGAAAGCGGAAGAGCTCCACCTCTGACGCTGACGATGGAGGCAAGAAGAAGAAGACGGAGGGTGGAGCCTCCAAGAAGACTACCGCCACCCTGGAGGCGGAAAAGAGAAGAACCACCGGGATTTTTGCCAAAGCACCCCCATTAGTGTAAGCTTCTCATTCTCCGACATTGTCTATTTATCTGTCTTGTTCCTGTACTTATGCATTTTGCACGTTTCAGGAAGAAAGTCATAACCATCCTCAAGATGACCTCCAAAACTTTGGGGGCTTCTCTAAATATCAAGGACATGCTGCATCGCGATGCCTCCCCCGCCATCGCCCCTGCTACTCCTGCTATTAAACCCTCGTCTGCCCTGACAAGCTCACAAACTAAGGAGGCACCAGGCCCTTCCGCCATGGAAGTGGATTCTGGCGCCTCTACCGAGCTCGCTGTTGTCGGCGAGCAGGCGACACAGGAGAGCACCGCTTGAGAAATGGCTGAAGCTCCGGCTAAGGATGCCATCGATGGCGGCAAGGCGGTGGTGGAAGCTGGTACTTCTGCCGAAGGCGGCGCCCTTGCTCCCTAGAAACCCTTTGAGTTCCCAAAGATAGTTTACCCGGCGCTCACGCCGAGTAACACAACTTTGGTTCCTGCAGGAGTACCGACATCTCCGACGTGCGGTCTTGAGGAGCTCCTCCGACAAGCAGAAATATTGCAAGGAAATAGCATCTCCTTTGGCAAGCTGCTAGCCGAGAGCGCTACAAACCTCAAGATCATTGCACTTGTAAGTTTTACTTTGCCTTTTGCATTTCATATGAGTATCCCACTGTAGCCCCGGAGGATGTAGACGAAAAACCATAGGTTTTGCATCTATATGCTCTAAGAGTGACTAAGTTAGAAAAAACTCTCACTGTAGCCCCCAAGTATTTAGATGGAATGAACTATTCCGACCAGATGCTTTAAGAGTAGCATGCACAGTGTTTATAATTTTCAATACTGTAGCCCCCAAGCCTCTAGTTGTAACTGAATTAGTTCGGACTAGATGCTTAAAGAAAAGCTAAGCAGATTCCGAGTTAAAAACTTTATACTGTAGCCCCCAAGCTTCTAATCGAGAACTTAATTAGTTCCCACTAGATGCTTAAAGAAAAGCTAAGCATATTGCTAAGTAAAAAACTCATGTTGTAGCCCCCGAGCGTCTAGGTGGAAATTTTCCGACTAGATAATCCAGGTAGGCTAAACAACATTTTAACTTTGTTGTTTTTTCCACAGAACGAGAATGCTCAGAGAGGCATGGACAATGACAAGTACCAGAAGATGCGCGCAGATCTTGAAGCCGAAAAGGGTAAAACTGCCATCTTGAAGGAACATATCATCAAAAACAAGAGTCTGTTTTCTTTTTGCGCATTCCGTCTTGATTTTCTGTCTACATTATTCGAGTACTCACTGTGTACTTCGTTTCTTCCGACTTTCCAGAACATGTTGCCAAGGCCAAGAACATTGTCGAGCAGTCCAAGCACATCCAGCAGCTGGACAACGAGAACAAGATCCTGAAGGAGGAGAGGAAAGAAATGCTGAAAATGCATGAGGATTCCATGAAGGCCCTGCAGGACTCCACCTCTGCGGAAATCAATCGTTTGAAGGAGGAGCTTGCGATCTTAAAAGATCAGAAGCAAGCTGCCGATGAGCAAAACCAACGCCACAGCGAGGCGTATAAGCTCCTCCAACAAGAGAAAGAATCCCTGGCGGACACCCTCTGGCAGGCTAAGGCCAACATCTTTAGTAAGTTTTCTCCGCCTTGCTTTTTCTGTAGTCTGGATACTTTGAATTTATTGAACTCATGCGCTCCTTGTCGGAACTTGCAGCTCCTATGGGTTAACCCGATCGCCTCCTTCGGACAAGGAATGCATGGTTCTTGCCGGCAACTTCATTAACACCGCCATCACCCAAGCCAAAGATATTGCCAAGCCCCTTCAAATACACATCAAGGCCTCGGACTCCGTGGCGAAGTACTCGGAGATTCTGCGCCGAGCCCCTGAGCGTGTCACAAGCTGGAAAGCTTCATGTGCACGGGCTGGCGCAAGGATGGCGCTGTCAATGGTGAAGGCACACTACGAAGGTGCCGACGTTAACACGGTGACCTCTGGTATCCCCGACGTCGACGATGACGGCAAAGAGATTGATCATGAAGCCATCCTTTCGTCACTCGCGGGTTATGACACCAGAGTTTCCGCGTTGGTGGACATCGACGTCTTCATGCCCATGAACACCATCGACAGCGTCAACCAAGATTCCTCCGAGTCCCACCACAGTGCCGATGTTGAGGGTGGTTCTTCCGCTGGTGACGATGCTGCTTCCAAGTCTCTTGCGCGAAAGGAATGAAAAACAACTTTGTAATATTTTTTTCACCTTTGGTGTATGCGCGGAAAAAACTTGGTGATGGAACTTAAGGCGGAAAACAATGGTTGTTATTTCCTGCTACTTAAGAACTAGTTTCCAGCATGTATATATGTTTTAAGCAAGTGCTGGCTTATCCATTACTTTGGTTCTTATGCTTGACTTTTCGTGAGTCGGAAGACTCGTTGTCGAAACCATGCGCTTAGGTGATGATGCCCAATGGCACCGTCAATAACCTGAGCACAAAATCGCCGACAATAAGTGCCAAAAGTCACTACTCTAGAATCCACATAAAAACAACAAAGAACGTGTACACCAGAAAACTTAAGCTAACGCCCGTAGGAGGAATTTTCACAAGTGCAAATGCAATACTTGTGCATAAAGGTTTTACATGATCCAAAAATGAACACTAAAGGAGGTAAAAGACTCAGAAATATGAGTGAACCAGAGTGATTTATTTCATTGATCATATAAGAGATACACAATTAGATAAAAAATGCTAAGTGCAAAAAGGACGTAGCTGTGCTATGTTCCATGGCCGATCAAGCTCCAGGTAGTCATCATCCGGGTCACGTCGCTTACGCTTATGATCCTCGTTGGGTCTATCCTTTAGTTCATGATTGTCAACAAGGTAGTAAGACCCATTGAGTAGCGCCTTGCTTATGATGAACGGTCCTTCCCATGGCAGGGATAATTTGTGTGACTTCTTCTGCTTAAGTCGGAGCACCAAATCCCCCTCTTTAAACGAGCGATGCCTAACGCGGCGACTATGGTAGCTGCATAGCTTCTGCTGGTAGATGGCGGATCTTTGGCATGCCAAAACGCGCTCCTCCTCGAGAAGGTCCACATCTAGGTGCCTGGATTCTTCAGCGTTATCTTTGTCGTAGGTGGCAACTCTTGGTGCATCATGGAGAATGTCGGAAGGCAGGATTGCTTCTGCTCCATATACCATGAAGTAAGGGGTGTAGCCGGTGGATCTGTTGGGTGTAGTTCGCAAACTCCACAGCACAGATGGCAATTCTTCTGCCCAGGCTCCAGCTGTTCTATGTAGCGGTGCCTCAAGACGTGGCTTGATTCCCTGCAGAATTAATCCATTGGCTCGCTCAACCTGACCATTGGATTGAGGGTGAGCCATAGACGCAAGGTCAAGTCGGATGCCTTTCTCACAGCAATAAGCCTCCACTTCTCTGAGTGATAGATTGCTGCCGTTGTCAGTGATAATGCTGTGTGGGAGACCAAATCTCACCACTAGATCTCAGACGAACCTAAGGGCAGTTGCCCCATCAAGCTTTCTAATGGGTTTAGCTTCTATCCATTTGGTGAATTTGTCAACTGCTACAAGCAGATGCGTAAACCCACAAGGTGCCGTCTGTAACGGTCCCACCATGTCCAGCCCCAAGACTGCAAACGGCCAAGTTATTGGTATTGTTCGCAGTTCTTCAGCAGGAACATGTGGTTATCGGGCATAATACTGGCATCCCATGCATGTCTCAACCAGCTTGTCGGCGTCCGCCTTCGCGGTCAGCCAGTAGAATCCTTGCTGAAAGGCTTTCGCGACCAACGATCGAGGAGCGGCGTGATGCCCGCAATCTCTGAGATGGATTTCGCGCAGGATTTCCATACCTTCTAGCTGGGAAACACACTTTAGGTATACACCAGTAGTGCTCCTTTTATAGAGTTGCCCAATAATTATGGTATAACCCTTTGCTCATCATACTATTTGCCATCTTTCGACTTTGTCGTCGGGCAAAGTTTTGTGTTCGAGGTATTCCATGAACGGTTTTGTCCAAGCCGGAGGGACCTTAGTCACCATGTTGACGAAAGAGTCAGCTCTATCCGGGTTGTCGATGTCGGATCCCTTTACGGATGGTGTGCATAGGTGCTCTAGGAAAACTCCTGGCAGAATTCGCTTTCGCCCTGATCCAAGCTTAGACAATAGATCAGCCGCCTCGTTTTGCTCCCTAGGCACATACTTGACTTCATAGCCCAAGAAGCTCTTGGCTATCTCGTCTACTTCGTCTCGATATGCCGCCATCATAGGGTTCCGCGCATTCCAGGTGCCAGCCACCTGCTGGGCAACCAAGTCGGAATCTCCACAGCAAACTATGCGCTTGATGCCAATATCCTTGGCTACACGTAGTCCGTGAATGAGTGCTTCATACTGCGCCATGTTGTTTGTAGCCTGGAAGTGGATTTGCAGAACTTAGTGTAGCTTGTCTCCTGTTGGTGACTATAGCAATACACCAGCCCCCGAGCCATTGAGAAGCTTTGATCCGTCAAAGTGCATCACCCAGTACTCTGGTTCTGGCAACGGAGTAGCGTCTGGCATCTCCGTCCAATCTGCAACAAAATCCGCCAAGGCTTGTGACTTGATAGCGTCGCGTCTTTTGTAGGTGATCTCGAAGGCGGCAAGTTCAATGCCCCACTTCACGACCCTTCCTGTAGCGTCGCTGTTATTGATAATGTCGGACAGTGGAGTCTTGCTCACCACTGTGATTGGGTGCTCCTGAAAGTAATGCCTCAGCTTCCGAGAAGCAAGGAATACTCCATAAGCTATCTTTTGGTAGTGCGGGTAACACTGCTTGGACTCCGTCAAGACCTCGCTCACATAGTAAACTGGTCGTTGAACTCCGTGCTCATAGCCTGGTTCCTTCCTCTCTACCACGACGACGATGCTGATAACCCGGTTGGTTGCCGCCATGTAAATTAACAGGGGCTCTCCAGGCTCGGGTGCTGCAAGGATGGGCGCTGAGGAGAGAATCTCCTTGAGCTACTTCAATGCTGCAGCTGCTTCATCCGTCCATGTGAATTTGTCCGCCTTCTTCAGCAACTTGTACAGCAGCAGAGCCTTTTCTCCAAGTCGGCTGATGAACTGACTAACTGCTGCAACACAACTTAGTCGTTGAATGTCCTTTAGGCATGTCGGACGGTTTATGTTTAAGATGGCCTTGATTTTCTCTGGGTTGACCTCGATTCCACGTTGGGAAATGATGAAGCCCAACAATTTGCCGGCTAGAACCCCGAAGACGCACTTCTTAGGGTTAAGCATCATGTTGTATTTCCGGAGATTATCAAAGGTTTCTTCTAAGTCAGAGATTAACTCATTTGATTTTTTAGACATCACCGCGATATCGTCCACATTAGCGTGAACATTCCGACCAATTTGGTCGTGAAGGTAATGTTGCATTGTCCGCTAGTAGGTAGCACCTGCGTTTTTCAGCCCAAAGGGCATCGTGACATAGCAAAACGTGCCGTATGGGGTAGTGAACTAAGTGGCCAATTGGTCCGACTTCCTCATCTTGATCTGGTGGTATCCTGAGTATGCATCAAGAAAACACAAAAGTTCCAAGCCAGTCGTCGAGTCAATGACTTGGTCAATGCGAGGCAAAGCAAACGGATCTTTGGGCCATGCTTTGTTCAAGCCGGTGTAATCAACGCACATTCTTAATTCATTGGTTCCCTTTTTGGGGACAAGTACAAGATTGGCCACCCATCGGGTGTGAAGGACTTCTTGGATAAATCTAGCTTTAACCTAGCTATCTCTTTTCCAACGGCGCGTCTCTTCTCATCTCCGAAGCGCCGTAGAGGTTGTTTCACTGGTTTTCATTTTGGATCAATATTTAAGCTGTGCTCGGCAAGTTCCCTAGGTACACCTTTCATGTCGGCTGGTTGCCAGGCAAAGATGTCCCTATTCTCACGGAGGAACTCGACGAGCGCGCTTTCCTATTTGGGATCCAGATTTGTCCCAATGACGACGGTCTTGGAGGCATCGCCTACCACAAGTTCCACCGGCTTGGTCTCGATGGAGGCCTTGAACGTAGGAGCGGAGTCAGAGATCTGCTTCTTCGACGTGGGCATCTCTGATTCATCGACCTTTCTCTGGATCTCCTTGAATTCTTCGCTGTAGAGGATAGCTTCTGCAACGGCTGCTTCATTAATCTCGCAGTCCCTTGCCTTGGTAAAGCTTCCGGATACGTTGATGACACCGTTTGGTCCGGGTATCTTGAGTTTGTTGTAGACGAAGCATGGCTTGGCCATGAACGTGTGGAATATGTTGCGGCCGAATATGACGTGGTACATGATCTTGAAGGGGACCACCTCAAAGGTCATGCGCTCTTGGCGGTAATTGTTAACATCGCCAAAGGCAACCTGAAGTGTAATGCACCCAAGGGACCGAGCCTCCCGCCCAGGAATTACGCCATGGAAGATGGTTTTGGTCCGCCTTAGGTTTTCCTCAGTCAAGTTCATCTTCTGCAGTGTATCCAGGTACATGATGTTGATGCTGCTTCCACTATCCACCATACACTTGGTGAACTCCACGTCGTCAATCAAGGGGTTGATGACCATGGCGTACTGGTTCTCCATAGGTACGAGGTCTGGGTGGTCCGTCCTGTCCCAAGTTATTGGAACCTCCGACCAGATCAGGTACTGGGGAACTGGGGGGAGTGTGGCCATCAGGATCCTCAGGGAGGTCTTCTGTTGTCGGACGGTGGGGGTGCCAAGGAAAGTGTGGTAGACTAGAGCCTTCTTTGCAAAGGGGTTCTTGCCGTTCTCGTCGCTCTTGGCAGCGTGCTTGGGGTCAACGTCCTCATCCATGTCACTTGAATCCTTGGACTCCTCCTCCTTCTTCTTCCCTTTGCCCTTGCCTCGCGTCTGTTCTTCCGACTTCGCTTGTAGCCGGACTCCAGGTCTTCCTTGAGGTCGTTGATGAACTTGCAGTGTCGATTGGTATGGGTGGCCTTGCCGTTGGCGTCGAGGTGTATGAGGCACGACATATCACGGTACTCCTCGTAGGTTTGGGGAACACGGAGCGGCGCCGAGGTGGTTTCACTTCTTCGGTGCTGCCCACGACCAGCTCCCCTTCCTCGACCATGTTGTCTGCCTTCTCCTCGTCCTGCAAAAGTCATAGCGACCATGTCGGTAGATTTCTTTTCTTCTGGAGCAATTTTCCGCTTTGTATTGCTGTTACTCCGAGCTTGGTTTGGAACGGCCATTGCCGGCAAGGAGCCACGAGCATCGTCGTCGGCAGCTGCGAACTCACTAGCCAACTAAATCATCTGGTTCAGGTCAAGCTGGTTATTGTCCTGCAAGCGCTTCATCTTATGTCGGAGCAACGTGCCCCTTTCCAACCCATCGATGAAGGCGGCCATGGCGGTCTGAGCATGCACTCCTGCGCAGGAATTCTTCATATCCAGCCAGCGGGAGAGGTAGGCACGAGATGCCTCGTCTTTCTCTTGCACGCACCGCTGTAGATCGCCCACAGTGCAGGGACACTTGTATGTGCCCTCAAAGTTCTTGGTGAACGCTTCATGCATGTCCAGCCAGTTGTAGATGGATTTCTCCGGCAAGTCATCAATCCATTGACGGGACGTACCCGCCAACATTAATGGGAGGTACTTTACGGCGACGTTGGGGTTTCCTCCGGCAATCTCCACCGTGTTGCCGTAGTCCTGCAACCATGTGGCTGGTTTGGCGGTGCCGTCATAGGGTTTGATGGTCTTGTCAATCCAGAAACCTTTCGGGTAAGTTGCGGACCATATGGCCGGTCCAAAGCAACGTGGTCCCAGGTATGGTCCTTCCCGGGCCTTGTGGATCTTATCGATCCACAAACATGCATCATATGGCTCCGGGTTCTTCTTCTTTTTGTCAACAGGGGATGGGCTGCGTGAATGACGTGGGCCTCCTCCGCCATGGTGACTGCTTGGTGGTGACGGAGGCGGAGGTGGCGGTGGGTTAACTTTCTTGCTGTTACCCTCCTGCGACGCCTCACGTCTGTCACGGTTGCTTGTCGGACGCGGAGGGTCATGGCGTGACCTGCTCTTGTGTCCTTGGTTGCACTCTCCGTCATGACGGGTCTGCTCCCCATTGTCGCGGATGATGATGCCGCACTGCTATTGGTGGGGGCATATCTGTACGATGGTGAGCCTTGTAATCCCCGCGATGTCGGGCAGATCGAGGCGGTGGCGATGGACAACGAGGTTGGGCCTTTTCTCCATGGTTGGAGGATATGGGGATGGCATCCTTCCTATTGTGCGCATCCCTCCGTCTTCGTTCTGATGAACCCATCTGGGACCCGACATCAAGAGGAGATCTGTCCCTTGGCGGCTTGTACTTGCTAGATTGGCAGAGCGCTGGGTCAGACTCAAGCCTTTGAGAGGTGGCCTTTTCCTGCTGCTTCACCGCCTTGGCCACTAGGTCATAGACCTGTTCCACTGCCTCAGGCGATCTATCCTGCTCCAGAAGGGTCTTGGCGACGGCGAGGTTAAGGAGTGGGGTGGGCATCACCTGCTTGCCTTCACTGTCAATGTATGGCTTGGCCTGTGCCGGCTTCGAGGGAGCCCATCCTAGTTTGCGCCGTACACCAGGATCGTTGATGACGCGAGCTGGAGCTTTCTTAGCCTTCTGCTGCTGCAGTAAAGTCTTATAATCGGCCTCCATTGCTCTAGCTTTCTCTATGGATTTCTGCGCACTGACCAGATCTCGATCTAGTTTAGCGCCTTGCTCCGCGATGGCCCGCGCTTCCTCCAGCAGCTGCTGGCGCTTCTCGTCAAGCTGGGTCACGTTCCGGATATGAGCAACGGTTAGTGGCTCGACGAGGAGATTGCCGTACATCACTCTATCAGCTGGAGTAACTTGGGCTGCTACCGACGTAGATGCTGGAGGCGGCAAGTTTGCGGTGTTGTTGTTGCTCGGGCCGGTGCCGAGATCCTGCGGCTGCTGCACTGGGTTAGGCGGAGGAGGCATGACTTTTGCACGATCATCGTCAGCAGCAATAAGTGTCCGCTTCCCCTTTTCTAGTGCTGTAGGCGGAGCTCGTCCGAGTTGATCTTCATCCATCGCCGTCCCAATGGTGACAAACACCCCTCGGGACGTGACGGCGTTGTTGGCTTGCTCGTCGCGTGTGTACTCCTCCTCCATCTCCTACATAGAGGAGTCTAGCTCTTCTGGACTGAAGTCTATCTCCTTTGAATCTGCAATGAAATCAGCATAAAGCGCGTCAATGACAGAGTCGGAGGGTGCCAGGACTTCCTTGATGATGGGCGGTGGAGGTTCAGTGGCCTCGACAATGACTGGAGGTGGTGGTGCTGCTGCGATGATGGCGGCAGGAGGCGGTGGCGGCGGCTGCTGAATCGGAGGTTCTCCATCTCTGAGCGCAATCTCCATCTGGGCTGCTGCGTCAGCTTCCGCATAGCTGTTGACAGTGCTCACCATCTCTTCGATGGTAAGGCGTCCTATTGCCTACTGCCGTCTTAGAGAATGTTAGAGAAGTGTGCCATGGTCCAGTCCTTCCACGAAGTGATACAAAGCGTTATCATCCGGGTAGTGGGCTAGATCGGCTCGTATACGGAGCCACCTGGCCAGGTAATCGCGGGGGTTTTCGCCCTTTCTCTGAATGCAGTGCGCCAGATCGAATATGGTAACCACGCCGACGAACTTGGATCTCTGCTGTCCAGACACTCGGACGAAGCCGGTGGATTTGTAGTGATCTTCCACCTTTATATCCTGCACAACGGCGGTTTGGATGGGCCTTTCATTTTTACGATCTTTGCCGGTGAACTCCGAGGAGAGATCCGACATTGATCCTTCCGCTAACATATCCTGCCCGTAGGCGGTCCGTGCGGGGCTTGGTGCTTTCTGATCTTTGCCGGCAAACTCCAAAGAGAGATCCGACATCGATCCTTCCACGAACGTATACAACCCGTAGGCGGTCCGTGCGGATCTTGATGCTTTCCGATCTTTGCTGGCAAACTCCAAAGAGAGATCCGACGTTGATCCTTCCGCAAACGTATCCAGCCTGTAGGCGGTCCGTGCGGGTCTTGATGCTCCTCCGACTCCCAGGGAACTAGTGCCCAAGTCGGTTTCGCCGATGAAGAGGTGGATGTCTCCGATAGCAACGATCGAACACCGTGTAGGGTTCGTCTTCGCCGGGATCCAGAACTCGTCAGGAGGGACGATAGAAACGTTGCCGGAGAAGAGAACGTGACCAATGGCTATGGTTTCGCCGATTCCCGCGAAGATGATGCTGTGCGGCACACAGAACCAGTAGACAATGGATTCGAAGAACTTGACGGCAATTTTGCCCTTTTGGTTAGTGACGGTCATGGCTCAATCCACTTGGTGAATTTGTCGACTACGACCAGGAGGTAGACATGACCTCCTTTTGAGGACCTTGGCAGTTTGCCAATCATATCGATCCCCCATTGGGCGAAAGGCCAGGCCAGAGGTATGGGCCTAAGCTCTGATCCGGGTACGTGTGGTTTTTCGGCGAACCTCTGGCACCCATTGCATCTTCAGACAATGTCCTTGGCATCGTTCATGGCCGTTGGCCAGTAAAATCCAGCTCATAGAGCTTTGGCGACAAGGGCGCGGCTGCCCGCATGATGGTCGCAGATGCCCTCGTGGATGTCTTCGAGGATGGTTTTGCCTTCACCGATGGTGAAGCACCTTTGGAGTACACCCGAAATGCTGCGCTGTACAGCTCTCCATTGATGATGGTGAACGCCTTGGACTGGCGAGATATGCGCCAGGCATCTGTCGGGCTATCAGGCAGTTCTCCGTCTATCAGGTACCTGAGGTATGGCCGTGTCCAAGTTTCTTCAACTGCCATGACCTACATCAGGTTGACCACTGCGACCTCTGTGTCGAGTTTTTCGGGTCCTTCTTGACCGTCGGGTAGCGGAGCCCCCGAGTGCTCTGCCTCTTCGGGTCCTTCCTGACCTTCGGGTAGCGGAGCACCCGAGTGCTCTGCCTCTTCGGGTGATCCCTTTGGGAATTTCCGTTTGATGGATGGCACGCATATCTGTTCGAGGAACACACCTGGTGGCACCCGTGCGCAGGTGGAGCCGATGTTGGCAAGTCGGTCGGCCTCTTCGTTGCTTTCTCTCCCAACGTGCCGAAGCTCGCAGCCATCGAAGTCTCCTTCGAGTGCGTTGTAGAGTGTGCGGTACGCAATCATGTTGGCGGCGTGTTCATCGCACTCGTTCATCGTCTGCTGGACGACGAGGTTTGAGTCTCCATAGATGACCAGGCACGTCACACCGCAAATCTTGGCCATCCTCATGTCGTGGATGAGGGCTTCGTATTCGGCCTCGTTGTTGGAAGCGCGAAATTTCATCCGGAGGACGTACTTCATCTTGTCACCCTGCGGGGAGATCAGTATGACCCCGGATCCTTCTCCGGCTTCGCGGTTGGAGCCGTCGAAGTGCATCGTCCATGATTGTGTCATGTCCGGCGTGTCTGAAAGCTGCAGTTCCATCCAGTGGACGAGGAAGTCTGGAAGAACCTGAGACTTGATTGCGTGGCGATTCTCGTACACGATGTCTAGAGGTGACAGCTCGATGCCCCACAGGGCCATGCGTCCTGTGGCCTCCGGGTTGTTCAGGATGCTGTTCAGGGGTGCCTCGTTGACGACCATCACCTGATGTTCCTGGAAGTAGTGGCTCAGCTGACGAGCCGTCATGAACATGCCGTGGCGAAGTTTACAGTAGTGAGGTACCTCTATTTTGTCGCGTCGATTTCGCTTAGGTAGTAGATTGGGCGTTGGAACCCATGGGTCTTGCCTTCTTCGGGTCACTTGAGCACCAGTACGGTGCTTACCAGCTGGTGTGTGGCTGCTATGTACAGCAATAAAGGCTCGCGCTCCTTTGGCATGACCAAGACGGGCGAGGTAGATAGCAGCCGCTTTAGATCTTCAAATGCGTCCTCCGCCTCGGGCGTCCACTTGAATTTGTCTGTCTTGCGTAACAGCTAGTAGAACGGTAGAGCTTTTTCGCCCATGCGGCTGATGAACCTGCTCAATGCCGCGATTCGCCCGGCAAGCTACTGGATGCCCTTGAGGTTCTTCGGCTTCTCCATGGCCATTATGTCCCGGATTTTCTTTGGGTTCGCCTCGATCCCTCGCTGGGAGATGAAGTAGCCTAGCAGCGGACCAGATGGGACGCCGAAGGCGCATTTTTCTGGGTTTAGCTTGATCTTTTATCGATCGAGGTTATCGAACGTCTTGCAGAGATCATCGATGAGCGTCTTGGACTCCCTTGTTTTGATGACTATGTCGTCGACATAGACTTGGATGTTGCGGCCGATCTGGTTCTTCAGGCATGCCTGCATGCACCGTTGGTACGTGGCGCATGCGTTCTTTAGACCGAAGGGCATTGTGTTGTAGCAAAACACTCCGAACGGCGTGATGAACTCCGTTTTCTCCTGATCTTCGACCTTTAGTCGGATCTGGTTGTAGCCTGAGTAGGCATCGAGGAAGGAGAGTTTCTCACATCCAGCAGTCGGATCGATGATCTGATCGATCCGAGGGAGAGGGAAGTGATCCTTCGGGCAGTGCTTGTTCAGCGATGTGAAGTCCACGCACATCCGCAGGATGTCCGTGTCCTTTTTTGGGACCATCACAGTGTTGGCGAGCCACTCGCTCTCCTTGATCTCCCTGATGAAGTTTGCGTCGAGTAGTCTGTTGACTTCGACTCTGATTGATTTGGCCCGTGGTTTGGACAGTCGTGGGATGGACTGTTTGACGGGCTTGGCGTCTGGAAATACATTGAGTGCATGCTCGGAGAATTCCCAGGGAACTCCTGGCATGTCCACAGAACACCAGGCGAAGATTTCCCAGCGCTGACGGAGGAATTCAACGAGCGCGCTTTCCTATGCGGAGCTGAGGTCGTTGGTGATCAGGGCCGTCTTGGAGGCATCCGTCGGATGGACCTGCACCTTCTTTGTGTTGACGGTGGAGTCGAAGGACATCTCTGGTGCGTTCTGTCTTGCGACTGGGGGTGCCCCATTGTTCTTCACCTCGCGGAGCCTTACGAGCTCCTCCTGCATGCCGAATGACTGGGAGATTCTGTTGAAGTCCCTATCGTTGTGGTCCGATCGGGTGAAGCTCCCGTGGACCGTGATGACGCCCCTGGGTCCTGGCATCTTGAGTAGCAGGTACACATAGTGCGGTACTGCCAGGAATCGTGCGAATGCCACGCGCTCGAGGATGGCATGGTATTGTGATGGCCAGTCCACCACTTCGAACTCGAGTCGCTCGCATCGGAAGTTATCCGGTTTGCCGAAGATGACGTCGAGCCATATCTTTCCCAGGGGGAATACACCCTTCCCTGGGACGATGCCGTGGAACGTTGTATCAGATTGTTCCAGGCTGCACAGTGGGATCCGCATTGCTGCCAATGTACTGGCGAAGATCAGGTTGATGCCGCTGCCACTTTCCATGAAGACGCGGCTCATGTCGAATCCTCCGATCTGCGCCTCGAGCACTAGGGCAGCATGACCTGGGCGAGGGACCTGGCAAGGGTGATCCGAACGGCTGAACGTGATGCAGGACTCCGATCCGCTGAGGTATTCAGGGATGGCGGGCGGAGCGGTCACGGCCAGGTTAATTTGGCGGGTGATTTTCTTCTGCACCCTGTTCGTTGGGCGCTCTTTTTGGATCATCAGCGATCCTTTCGGCATGGGGTACCCGTGCCCACTATTATTTTGCGTGGGTGCGATTGGGTGGTTCGAAAGTCCCACAGGTGGTGGTGGAGGAGCTCCATGTGCGATCTCACCTGGTGCAGGTGCATTCCCGTATCCAGGGTTTGGGGCTTGCTGCCTCATCTGGGCCATGCTCTCGCTGAGTTTCTGGAACTCGCGGCAGTCTTTGAGCATGTGGCTTGCCTTCTTCTTACCATCCTGCTTGTCGATGTAGAAGTGGATGGTGCATGGACCCGACAGTTTGTCGTATGCTGAGGGTCCGTCGTCATGGCCACGGTGTTGCCATGACTGCATTGGGCGTCCTCCGTCGCGGAAGTTGCTTCCACGGTATCCGCCGTTGCTGCGGTTGTCGTCGCTGCGGCGGTCGACGTAGCCAGCCGCGACCATGTCGGGTCCATCAGGATTGTCGTAGATGCGCGATCTTCTCTTGCTACGACGCTCACATCGCCGGCCATAGTCATCTTCCTCCTCCGAGTGTGCTCGGTGGACGGAGTCCTCGCCATCGGCCCACCTGTTGGCGATGTCCATGAGGTGGTCGAGTGTCTTGGGCTTGATGCGCCCAAGTTCTTCTTTGAAGTCCTCGCGTTTGACGCCGTCCTTGAAGGCGTCGATAGCTCTCTCCTTAGAGATGTGCGCCGCGGAGTTCTTGGTGTTAGACCAGCGCAGTATGTACGAGCGAATGGATTCGCCCGTTCGTTGGGTGCAGGCCCGCAGCTCCTCGATCGAGGCAGGCCTCTTGCTAGTGCCCTTGAAGTTTCGGACAAAACTGTACGCCAGCTCCTGCCAGCTTCGGATGGATCCCGAGGATAGGCTGCTACGCTTGTCAGCTGTAGCTAAAGGCATTGCATGGCGGTTTCCTTGTTTCCGCCGTGTAGCTTGACGGACGACAGGTGGTCGCTGAGCCACGCCTTGGGGTGCTGTGTGTCGTCGAACTTCGGAGTGTCCGAAGAAAGCTTGAAGTTTCGCGGCATCCGTGTCCGCCGAACAGATGTGCTGAAGCATCGAGCTCCGCTGAGTTACCCTTCGTCATCATCCTCCTCGGATTCAGACGAGCATACGCGCTTGGCGCGCGCCTTGTTGATCTTGCGCTGGGTTAGCTCGCTTCGAGCGTCGTAATCACGGCTGCGACGGCGCGAGATCTTGTGCCTTCAATGAAGGTCGTGCTCTTCATCTTCGGATGAGGGCGTGGGGCTGCGGTTGAACCTGACCGCAGGCTTCTTCTTTGGCTCCACAGGAGCTTCTCCGTGGAGCGCATCTCCAACGAGTCCGAGTCCGGTAAGCGCGGACTTATGCATGGCCCTTTTCGGGTCCCCCTCCGGAGGTGGATGGGACGCGAGGTACGCTGTGGCTGCCATGATTGCAGCTTGCGGTGTCTTCGGGATGACGTTGCCGTCGGCGTCCATCTCCATGAAGGACGCGTTGAGGGCCCGAGTCACCTCGCGACATGCATTGGGATCCATGTTCTCTGTGCGAGAACGGTGCTTGTTGCCATGGTTGCCGTGCGAGCTGGAGCCGATGCCCATGGCAGAGAGCGCAGCTCGCCGCGTACTGGACTTCGAGGCTTCTTGCTTGCGTCTTCACCTGCTTCTTCACCTCTTGCATCTTCACCTGCTTCTTGCAAGCACCTCTTGCATCTTCACCTGCTTCTTGTGCTGCTCGATTAGGAGCATGTGGTATGCCATTAGCAGGTACCGTGAGGCATCTGCGGGCAGGATCTTGTTGTTTGCTATGGCTTCGCGTGCTTGAGCCCATCCCTCCTTGCTGAGGTGGATGACCCGATCAGTGTCGTTCCCGTTGGGTGGGGGGTCTGGCTTCTTCTGTTCCCGCCATTTCTACCCTGCAGGTTGGGCTCCTAATCCACGTCACTCTGGATGACTGCAGTGCACTGGTAGAGCTCGTAGATCGGATTGCTGCTACCGCATCTTTCGGATCCGGAACCATAGGTCCCTTCATCCTATGGTGGATCGCACAGATCTGAGTTGCAGCTGCTGCTGTCATAGAACTCATATGTCGATGGTGATGAGCGTAGCACGGGGTGTGGAGCCCATGAAGAAGGCCTGATCGATGGTAGGGGCACCCGCTCTGGGAGGCGTAGAGTGCCAGTCTGCCCCACCTAGAAGCAGAAGCTCCCGAATAGGATTTCGAGTCCGTCGCCAACGGGCTCGAAGTCCTTCAGGGTGGCTGGCGAGTGGGCGGTGAAGTCGAAGGCGCCGAAGAGGAGATCAATCTCTGTTGCTCCGGAGTTGTAGATCGCTTTGGTTGGGACCGTCACGATCGCACAATCAGCGCCCCCAATTCCCACGGACGGCGCCAATTGACGAGGTTTAATCTCGTCAATGCCCATTGTTATGAGCTTGGGTTTTGGAGAAGGTGGGGATGCTGGAGATCACGGAACGGTTAGCAAACAAGCAACACGGGGACACGAGGTTTACCCAGGTTCAGGTCCCCGAAGGGAAAACCCTACTCCTGCTTGTCTGCTCTTGATTACGACGGAACCGAAAGTACAGGGGTGCGTAGATGCAATATGGCATGGAGGTGTGTATGCGGTGGTATGCGAGAGAGATCCTCCTCGTCGTGCCCTCCTGATCTTTATATAGAGATAGGCAGGTCCCAGGCACAGATCGAGTCGGTTACAGGTTTTAGGGTTTGCCCCTTTGAATATTCTATCTACTCTAGTCTTGTTCTCCAAGGATTCGAAGGCGCTGGCCACCCGAAAGTCTTCATGAGCTGGCGCATATTCTCGTGGGCCTTCCTTGGGCTGGACCAGGTATGCTAAGGTAGTGTACCCGTAGGGTATAACCATGTCAAGCAATGGCTCTGGAAATGTTTTGACAAGGAGATGGTCGGGAAGGAAGGAAATGAGTTTGGTCATAAAATGACTGGGAGGAAAAATCAAATGGGTGAACCAATCCTAGTGATATCTAAAACTTTTAAAAAAGGTTTCCAAAATGTTTTACAAAAGTTTTTCAACACAGATATAGAGATATGCTATATCTACAAGAGAAACTAGTTAATAAAAGAACCTCTATTGGATCCCTCCTACTACCACAGCCATATTGCATATCCTTTATTATTGTTCTTTAAGGTGGTTTGCGAGTACATTCAAAGTACTCATCGACATTGTCCTTGGCTATTTACTTGGCCAGATTTCAAGAAGATCGAGGACATAGGAAGAGCTGACGTCTTTGCGATCTAGGACGTCTACCAGTCAGTCGCCTATAGGTTAAGGCATGAAATGGGCTCTGCGATTGAAGACTTCCGCTATTCGAGTTGTAATCGCCATATTGGCAATGTTGTAAGTTTTGTAATCATTACTTTATGGATGTTGTAATGATACTAGTCGGTTATGCTCACGTCCCCTAATCATGGGAACGTGAATTGTATGCATAAAGGGGATTCTCGGACCATAAATCCGGGATCTCATAGCACCATCAAGAACCTAAGCACAAAATTGCTGACTTAGTGGTGAAAGTCATTGCTCCGGAATCCACATAAAAACAAAAAAAACCCTGTAGACTAGAAAACTTAAGCTAACCCTCATAGGCAGAATTTTCACAAGTGCAATTTCAAAGCTGTGCATAAAGGGTTTTACATGATCCAAAAATGAACACTAAAGGAGGTAAAAGACTTAGGCATATGAGTGAACCAAATGCTTTATTTCATTAATCATATAAAGGTACATAGTATATAACGAAATATGCAAAGTGTAAAAGGGATGTAGTTGTGCTATGTTCCATGGCCGATCAAGCTCCGGGTAGTCATCATCTGGGTCACATCGCTTATACTTTTGATCCTCACTTGTCCTATCTTTCAACTCATGATTATCAATGATTTAATAGGAACCATTGAGTAGTGACTTGCTTGTGATGAATGGTCCTTCCCATGGAGGGGATAATTTGTGTGAATTTTTCTCCTTAAGTCATAGCACCAGATCACCCTCTTCAAATGAGTGATGCCTAACGCGGCGTCTATGGTAGCTACATAGCTTCTTCTGGTAGATGGCATATCTCTGGCATGCCAGAACGCATTCCTCCTCGAGCAGGTCCACGTCTAAGCGCATGGATTCTTCAGTGTCATCCTCGTCGTAGGCGGCGACTCTTGGTGCATCGTGGAGGATGTCGGAAGGTAGGACTGCTTATTCTCCATATACCATAAATAAGAGGGTGTAGCCGGTAGATTTTTTGGGAGTAGTTCGTAAGCTCCACAAAACAGATGGCAATTTCTTTGCCCAGGCTCCAGCTGCTCTATGTAGTGGTGCTTCTAGACGTGGCTTTATTCCCTGCAAATTAGTCATTTGGCCCATTCAACTTGACCATTAGATTCTAGATGTGCCATAGAAGCTAGGTCAAGGCAGATTCCTTTCTCCTAATAGCAAGCCTCTACTTCTTCGAGTGACAAGTTGCTGCCATTGTCGGTGATGATGCTATGTGGGAGACCAAATCTCACCACTAGATCCCGGACAAACATAAGTCTTGTTGCCCCATCGAGCTTTTTAATGGGTTTAGCTTCTATCCATTTAGTGAATTTGTCAACTTCTACAAGCATATGGGTAAAACCACAAGGTACCGTCTATAACGGTCCAACCATGTCAAGTCTCCAGACTGCAAACGGCCAAGTAATTGGTATAGTTCACAATAATTCAGCTAGAACATGTGGTTGCCGTGCATAATATTGACACCCAATGCATGTTTCAACCAGCTTGTCTGCGTCCACCTTTGCGATCAGCCAGTAAAATCATTTTTGGAAGGCTTTGGAGACCAATGATCGGGGAGCGGAGTGATGCCCGCAATCTCTGATATGAATCTCACAAAGGATATCCATACCTTGTTGGTGGGAAATGCACTTTAGGTATATCTGTCCATTTATTATGGTATAGACCTTTGCTTGACGTACTATTTGTCGGCTTTCGACTTCATCGGCGGGCAAAGTTTCGTCTTTCACATAGTCCATGAACGGTTTCGTCCAAGCCGGAGGGACTATTGTTATTGCATTAACAAATGAAACAACTCTATACGGATTCTCGGAGTTCGCTCCCTTCATAGATGGAGTCCATAGATGCTCTAGGAAAACGCCTGGCGAAATTGGTTTGCAAGCAGATCCAAGCTTCAAAAACAGATCTTCCTCCTCATTTTCCTCCGTTTTGACGTACTTGACTTCATAGCCTTCGAAGAACTTGGCTATCTCGACTAATTTGTCTCGATATTCCGCCATCATAGGGTTCCGCGTTCCAGGTTCCAGCCACCTGCTGGGCAACCAAGTTGGAATCTCCATAGCAAAATATGTGCTTGATTCCAATATCCTTGGCTGCGTGAATACCATGAATGAGTGATTCATATTCCGCCATTTTGTTTGTATCCTTGAAGTGGATTTGCAGGACATACTGTAGCTTCTCTCATGTTGGTGATTGCAATAATACACCAACCCTAAGCCATTGAGTAGCTTGGATCCGTCAAAGTGCATTTCCCAAAATTTTGGTTATGGCACAGGTGTATCGTCTGGCAGCTCCGCCCAGTCTGCAATAATATCCGCCAAGGCTTGTGATTTGATAGCGTCGCGTCCTTTGTAAGTGATTTCGAAGGAAGGAAGTTCAATGCCCCACTTTGCCACACTTACTGTAGCGTCACTGTTGTTGATGATGTTGGATAGTGGAGCCTTGATCACTACTGTTATTGGGTGCTCCCAGAAATAATGCCTTAACTTCTGAGAAGCAAGGAAAACTCCATAAGCTAGCTTCTGGTAGTGCGGATACCGCTTCTTGGACTCCGTCAAGACCTCTCTTACATAGTAATTGGTCATTTTATGTCATACTCATGCGTTGGTTCCTTTCTCTCCACCACGGTGATGATGCTAATAACCCGGTTAGTGGCCGCCGTGTAGATTAACATAGGCTCCATTTACTCAGGTGTTGCGAGTACAGGCACGAAGGAAAGTATACTTTTTAGCTCCTTTAGTGCGGCATCCGCCTTGTCCGTGCATATGAATTTGTCTGCCTTCTTTAGTAACTTGTATAGCATCAAGGACTTCTCTCCAAGTAGGGTGATGAACCGGCTTATCGCTGTGATGCAGCCTGTGAGCCATTGAATTTCATTTAGGAATGTCAGAAGATTAATGTTGAGGATGGCCTTGATTTTCTCCAGGTTGACCTTAGTTCCCCTATGGGAAATGATGCCTAACAATGTGCCAGCACGACCCCGAAGACACACTTTTTAGGGTTAAGCATCATGTTAAACTTTTAGAGGTTATCAAAGGTTTCCTTTAAGTCGACTATGTGGTCATTTGATTTCTTTGATATTAGCATTATATCATCCATGTAAGCGTGAATGTTCTGACCAATTTGGTCATGGAGGAAATGTTGCATTGTCCGATAGTAGGTGGCACAAGCATTTTTCATCCGAAAGGGCATTGTGACATAACAATAAGTGTCATAAGGCGTGATGAACGAAGTGGCCAATTGGTCCGACTTTCACATCTTGATCTGGTGGTATCCTTAGTATGCATCTGAGCTAGCCATCAAGTCAATGACTTGGTCAATGCGAGGCAAAGCAAACGGAACCTTCGAACACGCTTTGTTCAAGCCGGTGTAATCAACACACATTCTTAAATCTTTAGTTAGATTTTTGGGCAAAAGTATAGGATTGGCCACCCATCGGGTGTGAAGGACTTGGATAAATCTAGCCTTAAGCAACATAGCTATCTCTTTTCCTATGTCATGTCTCTTATCTTCCCTAAAGCGTCGTAGAGGTTGTTTCACTGGTTTGCATTTAGGATTGATGTTTAAGCTGTGCTCGGCAAGTTCCCTATGTACACCTTTCATGTCGGCAGGTTGCCAGGCAAAGATGTCCCTATTCTCACAGAGGAACTCGATGAGCGTGCTTTCCTATTTAGGATACAGGTTCATCCCAATAGCGGTGGTCTTCAAGGCGTCACCTACCACAAGTTCCACCGGCTTGATATCGATGGCGGCCTTGAATGCAGGATCAGAGTCAGAAATATGCTTCTTCGATGCCGGCATCGCCGAGGCGTCGACCTAGCGATGGATCTCCTTGAATTATTTATCGTAGAGGATGGCTTCGACAAAGGCTGCTTCTCTAATTTTGTATTCCCGTGCCTTTGTGATACTTCCAGCAATAGTGATGACACCATGTGGTCCAGGTATCTTGAGATTGTTGTAGAAAAAGCATGGTTTGGGCATGAAGGAGTGGAAGATGTTGCGTCCAAATATGACGTGGTACATGCTCTTTAAGGGGACCACTTCGAAGGTCATGCGCTCTTGGTGGTAATTGTTAACATCACCAAATTCTACCGGAATGGTGATGCATCCAAGGGCCCGAGCCTCCCGTCCAGGAACTATGCCATGAAACACTATGCTGGTCCGCCTTAGGTTGGTCTCCGTCAACTTCATATTGTGAAGTGTATCTAGGTACATGACGTTGATGCTGCTTCCACTATCCACGAGGCACTTGGCGAACTCGTTGCCTTTAATCAAGGGGTTGATGACCATGGCATACTGGTTCTCTGTCGAAACAAGGTTGGGTGATATGTTCTGTCCCAAGTGATTGGAACTTCCGACTAGCGTAGGTACTGGGGAACTGGGGGTAGGGTGGCCATTAGTATACTCAGTGAGGTTTTCTGAGCCCGGACAGTTCGGATGCCAAGGAAAGTGTGGTAGACGGGGGCCTTCTTCTCGAAGGGTTTCTTTCCTTTTCCATCTCCCTTGTCAGCATGCTTGTTCTCTATATCCTCATCCATGTCACTTGAATCCTTGGACTCCTCTTCCTTCTTCCCTTTTCCCTTCCCTCGCGGTCGATTCTTCTCTCCTTGCTTGTAGCCGGACTCCGGGTCCTCCTAGAGATCATTGAGAAACTTGCATTGGCGGTTGGTGTGAGTGGCTTTGCCATTGGCATCAAGGTGTATGAAGCACAGCATATCGCGGTACTCCTCGTATGTCTGGGGAACGGGGGCGCTGTCGGGGTAGTGTCACTACCGCGCTGCTACCCATGACCAGACCCCGGCCTCATCCACATTGTCCGCCTTCGCCTCTGCCTGCGAACGTCATGGTGAATGTAACATCCCAATTTCAGCAACCTTGAATTGTTTTCAAAAAGGAAAAAATTAGGGAGAACAAAAACTTTTTCCTATTAAGTGTTGCAATGCTTGTTTACTTGTTTGCTTGTGTTCATGCAACTGATTGTGTCATAGATGATATACTCCTTAACTCAAACCTAGTTGACAAAAACCATTTTTCAAAAGAGATGTCTTGGCTCATCTTTTATATTCTCAAATGTTCTGGCATTACAAACCTGATCCAACATGATTTTGATACAACAAATTATTATACTAGTTCTATTAACAAAACTATGGATACCTATATATTATCTCCTTATGTTCTCAAGACAGAACTCTCAACTACTCTTACCCCTAGGTTTTCCAAAACCTTTACTCAAAACATTTTTCATTCTAGTCTTGGTAGAAGTACCAATAGGTCCTTATCTCCCTTCAAAGCACAACCTCTTTAAAATACCCATGCTTACCTCAAGCTAGGCTTGAGGGTAACCCTAGTAGTAGTTTGACAAGTTTGATAAGACGAGTTGCCTTGAACTGCTCATTGCCTAGATTGCTTAGGAACTAGAGTGAGCTAATCTAGTAGCTCATCCTTATGGATCAAACCAATAGTTGATATCATCAATCTCAAACTTAGAAACCCAAACTCAATCTAGCTTGAGTCACTCAAGTGAATCTCAAATCTACTTAACTAGATCAATCCTGAGCTAATCCTTTATATTAGCATCCAACCCATCAGAGACCAAGCACAAGTATGTATCCTATCTACTTCATTAACACTTCAATATAATCTCCTTGATGATGAGTTTGGAACCCAGCTTCCTCTCAAAATCATCTACACTTGTATACTAGTCCAAATCCACAAGTCTTCCAAATTTTTCTTAGTCTGGAATCTTTAATTAGATTCAATCTTTGGAACATCACCTACTCTAATCTGTGTTTATTATTGAGAATGTACTTGAACCATATTGTAGTACATCATTAGTACTAAGAAATACCACCTTTGCCTTTGGATAAACCATTCTGGTTCCCACTCATCCATGATGGTTTTGTAGTCAAGATAATAATCTGTTATGCAAACCTTATCATCTTGCCTACTTTGGCAGAAGCTCACATCTATATGCTACCTCCCCTTGACCAACTCTTTGAATTATTTTGACATACTAATCATGGTCTATCACTCCACCCATCACTAGTTTCCATTGGATCTTTGTGCTTCTTAAACCCACATGGTTTATGAGGCTTCATGATGTATCTATTATGGGAGCCTTATTTTCAACAAAGTTTGCCATCACACCTAAACCACCTCAAATGCAACCGATCCAAACTCCTTATGCCATGATCATCTATATACCTTGTTCTAACTATACATATATCCCATGTACCAAGGTGAGCTCTGATATCACTAATCCAACCATGTTTAGATGGCATAAAAATATCAAAACCCTAGATGCCCCAAATCTAGTTTCTTCCTTTCCACCATAAACTCTTCAAAAACAAAGTTGGAAATGGTGTATAAATCAATTTGATATCATCCACCTTGGATAGAATCATTTTCCAAATAATTCCCATAATTATTTGGAGCCTAAAACTATTTAAATTCCACTTTTGGCAAAACCCTAGAATCTTTGTCTATAAAGGAATTTTTGTTTTTATCCAAATCACCTTGCCAAATAAATGCACATTTGAGATCTATATATCATACCCTATCTTCCAAACTCAAAAATAAATATTTTTTAGATCCTTTATTATTTCTTCTTGCCCTTTTTCTTAAATGGCAGAAACAAGAAATAATAGCTTAAACTTACTTTTGCCTCCAAATAAATTCCAAGAAAATTCAGTGTGTGGTATGGTATTTAGGACCATCTCACATGAAAAACCAACCTTGTCTAATGAAAAAACATTGAATGAGCTTCTAGAAACTATTTCTGCACTTTTTGAATAAATTATTTTAAGTATACCAAAAATCATCTGGAAAATCCCAAATAAATTCCTAGGGTATATATTGAGCATATCCACCCACTAGAAACATTTCCCTATCTTGTAAATATCAAAATTCAAGCATTGTTTCATAACCACCCATGTTGGCAAAATTGATCATCTTGCAAAAACCAATAGCAAAGCCCCTCCAAATTTTCTCAAATTTTGCCAAGCCCTTCACCATAGCTCCTCTAACCACTTCTGGTCGTCCAACCCTATAACCCTAGCACTGAAGCATCTATGCCCTCTTGTAGTTTTGTCTAAAGAATAAGAAAAAGGGAGAGGGAGATCACAAATATCTTGTATGTCCAAACCAGTAGCTACCACTCCCTCTCCACCCTCTCTGCTCGACCACAGGGACCCACCACCTCCCAGCACCGCCCAACTTTCCCAATCCACGACCAGCTCCCTTCCCATATCCTCCTTGGACTCCATCCACCATGGACCATCCCTCCCTCGGGTTAAATACCCCTAGGCCACCCCAATGCCTCCTTTCGCTCTCATTTGCTCTCTCCACTCTACCTCACCTCCCTAGAGCTCCTCCCCCTCTCGCCTGCTTTGTGCTACTTGAGAAAAAGACAGAGCTCTCGGCCTCCTCCAAAGTTTCGATCTAGGTTTACTCCTCACCATTTTCCTCTCTCTGCATGCCACCCTCCGGTACTATCCAACCATCTCTAACCGTCCCCTGTTGTTTCCCTTGCTCGGGAACAGGCCCAACAACAGCTTTGATGAGCACCTGAAGCCTCCTCTAGGCATCACTCGCGCGAGCTTCCTCCTAGCACCGAAACCAGTGTTCCCGCCCCTTGTTCGGCTTGCCGTTGACCACCGCTTCACCTTGTTCCAACGCAGATCCGTCGGTGTCGCCCCTAGGGTTTCTGTCCTGGCCGCCTGGTCGCGAGGTTTAAGAAGGGCTACATTTGTCGATGGCCATCTAATCGGATGGCTGCGTGCGTCCATCGCGAGCCCGTGCAAGCTGGTGCCAGGCAGGCTGGATTCTCCCTACATGGCCCATGTTGGTAAGGATTCATCCCAACAGTTTCTACCCCTTCTCTTTTTCTAAATTCCTATTTCTAAATCTAATTTCTAGCATTTGCTTTTAATGCAAAAAAAATGTAAACTCAATGGAATTTCCCAGATATAATTTTTACCAGGTTTCTGTGTGTTTTTAATAACATGCAGAACAAGCCCTATGCCCAAAATATTTACCATCGTTTCCTGGTAAAATAAATGCAAGTAGTACCCGTTGCCACTAATAATTTTTTTTCTGTAGGTTCTATAAAACCAAATGATGTAAACCTTGCTGGTGCTGGAAGGTAATAGTCATACCTTGCATTTCCCCATGGTCCCAGCTAAGTTGGCTTCCTTGAATTCCAGTACTAAAAATAACAAAAACCTGATGTTTATGCCTTTAATAATTTCTCTAGGTCAAACCAAAAATGGTTCTGACCTAATTCCAACTCCCAGTGAACATGCATACCCATATCCTCAAATACCAGAAGACCATAATTTATTTAGCTCTTACTGAATTTTGGTGAATTAAACTCTTACGTGTATTGTTTATTCAAAATAAAAATCACTACTATAGTTTTGTAAATCCAAAAAAGGTTAATTACAGTTTATAAATAAAGATAATTCAAATACCTGACATGTGACCTTGGAATCGTATCAAAATGTCTTCTACACTTATTCTAGTTAAAAAGACAAATATCACCCAAAACTGACTTTGCAATTTTCCTGAGGGCATTCTGTTAAATATTTTGAGATGATTCCAACTCCTCTTGAAATAGTCCATCAAATCCTACCTAATAACCCAAGTAAATAAGTTTTGGAGCTCCAAAACTTTTCAGGTGAATTATTTCCTGAAACTAGAGTTTTATTCACCTTTTAAATCATTACAAACCAATGGTAACTGATAAAATATTGAAACCACTTTTGTTGGCCTAATTTTATCAATACCTTTTTGATGATATCATTTGTGTATATTGTTATCATACAAAAAGGGGCCTTACTCTAAAACCCCTCACCTACCTGGTTTCTAGAATATAAAACTTATATGGATTTCCGTCACTTGTCCAAGACATTTCCCAACCTTTCTAAATCCATTTCTCTCAAACCCTACTGAATTATAGCACCTATATCTTGTTTGTTAGTTGTATGCTATGATGCTTGTATGCATTGTCTTGATTGTTGTATCCCTTGTTTGCATGTTTACACCATAACGACGATAGTCGCGAGTGTGTGTCGTCGAGAAGAAGGAAGCCCAGAGACATCTCGCGAGTGTATTATTATTATTTATTTTGGGTATTCTTCTATTCTAAAGGAAGTCCAGAGACATCTCGCTAGTCACAAGCAAGCCACCTTCTTTCTCATAAGCCCTTGTCGTACTTTTATACTCATGTATGTTTTATGTACTTGTTTATATAAATTGCATGGTTTTACTAGTATGTTTTAGATGTGGGAATGTCTGGCTCCTCAAAACCATTACCCCTTGGTACTACTAAGTACAATCCCCTTGTGGACACCTATTTTTCCCTAGTATGGTAGATGGTGTTTTAACACCGTAACCCCTTAGAGACCCCGTTTTAGCCTAAGTGGAAGTATAGGATGGGAATACCCCAAAAAGTTTACACAAAAACATTTATGAGAAAACCTTGGTGGGGTTCGGCCTGCCAGGTGAGTTTGAGAAAGAAAAAGGTTTTGGTTTCACAAATGATGAATGAAAGAGGAGGAAAAATGTTTACGAAAACGCACCCGGTTCTTTGAAGCTTTAGCTATAACAACTTAACCCGTGAAACCACATTTCTCTAGAATGGGATGGGGCTGGATTTGAAGTTTGCTACTCTAGTATGGAAATTCTCACGACTACTTATAAGGGATCATCTCCCTTGAATTCTGGGGTTACTTTACATAAAGGGTCAACTGCAAGGCAGTCACCTGGAGGAATTACATACTACCGTCGGGAGCAGCCGGGCAATACTATGAGCCCCTCATTGAACGTGCCCCTTCTCGAGGAGTCGGATGGCACTCCAGTTGGTCCGTGCATCTAGATGTCCTGGTGTTGATGGGAACAACTCATAGGGTAGGGCCTATACTAGAGTGGCATCCGGAGAGTCTTGATCGGTTACTCGACCCACGATCGGTGTAGATCAGGGTAGTGTAATCGGATGATGTGGGTAAAGTGTAAAACCTCTGCAGACTGTAAATCTATTCGAATAGCCGTGTACGCGTTTATGGATAGGTTGGACAAACTACTATAGAGCGGTGCTGGTTTTGATTTTCAAAAAGGACTTCGGACAAGCAAAGGCTTTGGAAATGTTTTGACCATGGGATGGTCGGTAAAAAGGAAGGAAGTTTTGGTCATGGGATGACCTGGAAGGAAAACAAATTGGTGACCAATCCTAGTGTTTTTTAAAACATTTCAAAAAGGTTTCCAAATGTTTTACAGAAGTTTTTCAACAAAGATATAGAGACATGCTATATCTACAAGAGAAACTAGTTTATAAAAGAACCTCTTATGGAGCCATCCTACCATATCCTTTATTATTGTTCTTGTAAGGTGGTTTGCAAGTACATTCAAAGTACTCACCGAGATTATCCCTGGCTATTTACTTTGCCAGATTTTCATAGGATCCAGGAAAGATGAAGATACTTACGTATATGCGAGCTAGGCCGTCTCCCAGTCAGTTGCCTATAGGTTAAGGCATGACATGGGATTTGCGCTTGAAGACTTCAGCTATTGATGTTGTATCGCCATAATGGCACTAATGTAAGTACCTGTACTTGTTAATCCTTGATGTTGTAATGAAAATCGTCGGTTATGATCGCGGCTCACTGATCATGGGAACATGAATTGCAGGCATAACTTGGATTGTCGGACCATAAATCTAGGGTCCCACAGCGACCATGTCGGAGGTTGGCTTTTCTTCTAGATGATTCTTCCACTTATTTTTGTTATTCCTCTTGGCTTGGGTTGGTATAGATATTGTCGGCAGAGAGCCGCGAGGATCGTCAGGCCGCGAACTCACTGGCCATGGAGCTCATCTAATTGAGATCCAGCTTGTGATTTTCGTGCAGGCGCTTCAATGTATGCTGGAGCAAAGTTCCCTTTTCAAAGCCATCGATGAAGGCAGCCATAGCGGTCTGATTGTGCACTCCCGCGCAGGAATTTTTCATGTCCATACAACAAGAGAGGTAGGCCCGAGATGACTCGTCCCTTTCCTGGATGCACCGCTATAGGTCACTGACAGTGCAGGGACGTACGTACCCTCGAAATTCTTGGTGAACGCTTCATGCATGTACAACGAATTGCATATGGACTTCTCTGGCAAGTCATCGATCCATTGGCGGGTGGTTCCCGTCAACATTAGTGGGAGGTATTTGACAGCGACATTTGGGTTACCCCCTGCGATCTCGACCGCTTCGCTGTAATCATAAAACCACATAGGTGGCCGAGAAGTGCCATCATATGGGCTTGATTGTCTTGTCAATCCGGAAAAATTTGGCGTCAGTTGTGGCCCGTATCACTAGGCCAAAGCAACATGGTCCCATGTATTGTCCTTCCCGGGCCTCGTAGACTTTGTCCAAGACTGAACGTGCATCATACGGCTCTGGGTTTGCTTTGTTCTTGTCGCCCCCATGGGAGGGGCTACACGAACGACGCGGTCCTCCTCCTCCATGGTGGTTGTTGGGTGGCGACGGTTGCAGAGGTGGCGGTGGGTTAACCCTCTTGTTGTTTCCCTCCTACGACCCCTCACGCTTTTCGTGGTTGCTTGTCGGACGCGGAGGGTCATGGTGCGACCTTCTCCTATGTTTGTGGTTTCCATTGTGCTCTCCTTCATACCGAGGCTTATCCACATTATCGCGGAAGATGGTGCTGCCTTGGGGGCGTCTAGGTGGGGCCTGCTCATGCGATGTTGTGACTTTAGACCCTCGTGATGCCGGGGATGACAGAGCGGTGGGGCGAATGCCAGCGATGAGCCTTTCCTCCGTGGTCGGAGGATATGGGGATAGCGACAGTCCTGTTGCGTGCCTCCCACCTCTTTGTTCGCATGAACCCATTTGAGATCCGACATCATGAGGAGATCTTGCCCTGGGCTGCCTCGGCGCGCTAGACTAACAATATGTTAGGTCAGACTCCAGCCCCTGAGAGGTGGCCTTTTCCTGTTGTTTGACAGCCTTGGAGACGAGATCATAGACCTAATCTAGGGCCTTAGGCGATCTATCCTGCTCTAGTAGAGTCTTGGCGACGGCCATGTTGAGGGAGGGCGTTTGCATGACTTGCTTTCCCTCCTTGTGAATGTAAGGCTTATCTTGTGCCGGCTTCAAAGGAGCCCACCCAATTAACACCATATGCCGGGATCATTGATGACATGTGCTGGAGCTTCCTTGTACTTCTGCTTCTTGAGCAGGTTCTTGTACTCAGTCTCCATAGCTTTGGCCGCCTCAATTGATTTCTACACCTTAGACATATGTTAATCTAGCTTTGCGCCTTGCTCCGCGATGGCCTATGCCTCCTACAATAATTGTTGGTGCTTCTCATCGAGCTGGACGACATTCCGGATATGGGCCATGGTCATGGGCTCGATGAGCTTGTCATACATCACTCTATCTGCTGGAGTGATTTGGGCGGGCACAGACGTAGATGGTGGTGGAGGCAGATTTTTGGGATTGGCATTCCTAGACCCGATGGAAAGTTCCTGTGGCTATTGCACGGCGATAGCCGGAGGAGGCATGGCCTTTACCGGAGGATAATTGGCGTTGTTGGCTGGTCCCTTCCCGGTGTCCTGCGGCTTTGACGGTGCTGCTCTAGTTTGTTGATCTTCTATCACACTCCCGATGGCGAGTATCACTTGGTGGGAAGTGACGACCTTGTCGGCGCGCTCCTCGTGGATGATCTCCTCCATCTCCTTCATAGCGGTGTCGAGCTCTTCCGTGTTGATGTCAACTTCGTCTGAGTGTATGCTGATGTCGGCATAAAGCGCGTCCAAGAAGGAGTCAGAAGGAACCAGAGCCTATTCGATGGTGGAGCATATGCTGAGGAAGCGGGGCCATTGGGAAGAGGCGACAGTGGCCTGGGTAAGGTGAAAGGGCTGACCTGGGCCTGCTCATCGGCAATAGAGAAACTATTACTAGTGTTGACCATCTGATTGGGAGTAAGGTTCCCTGCGTCTTGCTACATCTTGATTGTATTCCGGAGAAGTGTGTCATGCGCTAGCCCTTCGACGAAGTGGTAGATCATGTCACTAGTGGGATAGCCATCCAAGTCGTCCCTCAGCTGGAGCCATCTGGCGAGGTAATCTCAGGGGTTTTCACCATCTCTCAGAATGCAAAGGGCCAGATCAAAGATGGTCACGACGCCAACAAAGTGTGATCACTGCTTTCTGGAGGCATGGGGTAACTTAGTAGGTTTGCATTGATCTTCCACCATTATATCCTGCACATGGGAGGTTTGTGTTGGTCTTGCATTTTTTCGATCTAAGCCGGCAATCTACAAAGAGAGATCCGACTTCCATCCTTCCGTGAACATGTCCTGCCTAGAGGCGGACGGGCCTTGACGATCCTCTTACTTCCTAGGAACTAGTGCGCGAGCCAGTTTCACCGATGAAGAGGTGGATGTCCCCGATTGGAAAATCGAGCAGCGGGTGGGGTTCATCTTCGCCGGGATCTAGAACTCGTCGGGAGGGACGATCAGAATGCTGCCGGAGAACAGAACACGTCCAATGGCTAAAGTGTCGCTGATTCCCGTGAAGAGATTGGATCTCGCCCTGTGTAGAGCTTGAAGCGCCTCTTTCCCCATGGTGGATTCCAACTGTCATGGTATTGCCGATGAGTATGCCATGGAGGGGTCCTCACAGAGCATGTTTAGAGAGGTGGGGGAAGGCGGCGAGTTGGCGGGTACGAGGTAACATATCTTACCTCCGTCCAGATCCCACAACGGTGGCAGAATCCTACTCCTTCTATAAATCACTATAATGGAAATACGCTGAGTTACAGGGATTGGTTCGCTGTGCGTGATCATATGAGTTATCTGTTGTGCGTTCTGCCCTAAGGGCCCACACAGGTCTGACTTATAAAGGTGCCAGAACCTAGGGTTACATTGAAAAGTCTTAGACGGACAGGTTACAGAGTTCTACAATAATACCAACTAGTCTTCGTGTCTTTCACTCCAAGGCTCCGGGTTGGTCGGTGAGTACGCCATAGCCTTCCTTTATCCGGCACAGGCCTCCCATCTGGATCCATCTAACTGGGCTTCCCAGCAGGCCATGGGCCTTTCTACAAACCATGGGCCACCCAGGTTAGCTGGATTAGAGACATGCAATGGTGATACCCATTTATCATATCCCCAACAGGCAAGGCCTTTGCCGGAGGATCGTCGGCGTTGTTTGATGGTCCATTTCCGGTATCACGCGGATTTGGCGGAGCTGCTCCCGTTTTTCTATCTCCTTCTATCACACGCGCGATGGCGACTAGCACCTGGTGGGAAGTGATGACCTTGTAGGCGCGCTCCTCGCGGTTGAACTCCTCCACCATCTCCTTCATTGCAGTGTCAAGCTCTTCCGTGTTAAGTTAACTTCCACTGAGTCCATGCTGATGTCGGCATAAAGCGCGTCTAGGACAGAGTCCGAAGAAGTCAGAGCCTCTTCGATGGTGAAGGACGATGCTGAGGAAGCGGGGTCGTTGGGCGGCGTTGGAGGCGGTGGCCCTGGTAAGGCGACAGGGCCTGCCTGGGCGTGCTCATTGGTAGCGGAGAAAATATTAACAATGTTGACCATCTAAACAAGAGTAAGGTTCCCTACGGCCTACTGCCTCCTGAGCGTATACCGGAGAAGTGTGCTGCGCGAAAGCCCTTTGATGAAGTGGCATATCACGACACTGTTGGGATAGCCCTCCAAGTCGGCCCTCAGCCGAAGCCATTTGGCGAGGTAATCTTGGGGGTTTTCACCATCTCTCTGAATGCAACGGGCTAGATCGAAGATGGCCACAACATCGACAAAGTGTGATCGCTGCTTTCCAGACGCATATGGTAACCTGGCGTGTTTGCATTGATATTCCACCATTATATACTGCACAACGACGGTTTGGGTGGGACTTGAATTTTTTCAATCTAAACCGACAAACTCTAAAGAGAGATCCGACTTTGATCCTTCCACGAACGTGTCCTGCCCGGAGGCGGTCCGTGCAGACCTTGAAGATCCTCCGACTTCCTAGGAACTAGTGCCCGAGCCTGTTTTGCCGATGAAGAGATGGATGTCCCTGATTGGTACAATTGAGCAGCGGGTGGTGTTCGTCTTTGCCGGGATCCAGAACTCGTCGGGAGGGACGATCGAAACGTTGCCAAAGAAGAGAACATGTCCAATGGCTACAGTGTTGCCAATTCCTACGAATAGATTTGACCTCGCCCTGTGTAGAGCTTGAAGCACCTCTTGCCCCATGGTGGGCACCAACTGTTGTGGTATTGAAGATGAGTACACCATGGAGGTGTCCTCGCAGAGCGTGTTTAGAGAGGAGGGGAAGGCAATGAGTTGGTGTGTATGAGGTAACATATCTTACCCATGTTCAGTTCCCATAACGGTGGTAGAATCCTACTCCTGATATAAATCACTATAATGGCAATATGTCGAGTTATAGGGATCGGTTCGCCGTGCGTAATGATATGAGTTATCTATTGTGCATTCTTACCTAAAGGCTCCTGGAGGTCCGGCTTATAAATGTGCAAAAAACTAGGGTTAAAGAGAAAAGTCCTAGCCGAATAGGTTACAGAGTTCTACACTAATACTAATTAGTCTTCGTGTCTTGCACTCCAAGGCTCCGGGTTGGTCGGTGACTACACCAGAGCCTTCCTTTATCAGCCATGGGCCTCCCTTCTGGATCGTTCTAACTGGTCCGGCTAGAAGTACATGGGCCTTGCTACCAACTATGGGCCACCCAGGTTAGCCGAATTAGAGACATGCAATGGTGATACCCTTTTAGCATATCGCCAACAATTCCCTGCTCCATACTTACTGAATATATCTGGTTATTTCTGAGCTCAGTTCCTTCTATTATTTTCTCTCTGGCATCGTTCTTCTATCCTATAGTACCCGTTCAAACTCTTCAACTAATTCGATTATAATTTTGTTGTTGCCATCTGGTTCTTCAAAAGCCGCAACCCTGACTATTTTATTTTTGTTTCCATAGAGCTCAAAAAGGGAACACTGAATATGTTGGTTTGCAAATCCTCTTCTACAAGTTCATAAACGATGCCATTATTTTCCTATCTGGTGTTGGTTTGTCCTAATCAACGACATAACTATCCTCTACTGTGCAGTTCATTTGTGCTTTGCACTATTGATATACAAGTTCTCTTATGATGTCATTATAATTTCTATCTAGTTGATTCCCAGCTGCGACAGTAACGACATTCCCATTGTGTATCTCACCGCAAATTCTCAGTCACCCAACGTCTCTTGAATTCTAGGATATAGTACTGCTTACATATATATTTTTTTAAATGACCTGACTAGTTTATATTTTCTGAAATTATAAGAAACACTCTGTTTGATTGCCCAATATATTTGTAGGCACACTTTTGTAATGCTTGCATGTCCTGTTCTACAGGTTCACAAGCAACACCATTATATTTTGTATGTAATGGTTGTCCTAAGCAACAGAATAACTATCCTCTACTGTATATATAGTTCATTCATGGTTTGTATTCCTGCTCTACAGGTTCTCTTATGATGCCATTATAATTTCTATATGGTTGATTCCTAGCTACATCAGTAACTTCATGCCCATTGTGTAGATCACTGCAATTTCAAGTCACCCAACGTCTCTTGCATTCCAGGATAAACAACTGCTTCCATATATATTTGTTTAAATGACCTGGCTATTTTATATTAGATGAAATTATAAGAAACACTTTGATTGATTGCTCATTACATTGTAGGCACACTTGTCTAATGCTTGCTTGTCCTGTTCTATAGGTTCACAAGCGATGCCATTATATTTTTTATCTGGTTATGGGTTTGTCCTAAGCAAGTTCATTCGAGGTTTGCATCCTTCTCTACAAGTTCTCGCATGATGTTGTTATAAATTTTGTCACCTACAATAGTAACTGCATGCCATTGTGTAGCTCACGGTAAATTCCGAGTATCCCAACGTCTCTTGCATTTTAGGATATACAACTGCTTCTATATATATTTGTTGAACTTACCTGACTAGTTTATATTTTTGAAATTCTAAGCCACGCACATTGTTATATTTCTCGTTTCATAGTAGGAACACTTGTTTAATGCTTGATTGTCCTATTTGTTTGATGTGATGGTCAATAATTGAACCATTGACTAGTAGTAAACTCCAGTTCATAGCTCATCTCATCTCAGTTAAATGAGTAGTTTCCCTTGTTTGATCTATTAACTTGTTATTATTTAGTTTTAGACTACAATTATTGCTATTGCCACCAAAGAGGGGGCTGCAAGATCATGTCTCAAGGTTATTTTCCAATGTAGATGTCACACTCAAAAAGGAGACGTAGGTGATAGATCCAGAAAGAAAATTGAGGACTCCTATCAACTCGATTGTCAACTATGAAAGTTCATTTATGACCTTCATATTGTTTTGATGTTTGTTGAAAACACTTGCATAGGTTTAATTTGCTGCTAAATGTTTTAGGTCATATCAACTACATGTTGTTGTTAATTGTATCTTAGGGAAAAGAGATTCCCAAGTTGATATCAGTGCATCTTGATAGAGTTCTGCCGGACTGTCGGGCAGATGTGCGCCGGAGTGTCCGGTTGGTATCTACCAGAGTGTCCGGCCCTTAGATGTGCGACGGAGTGTCCGGTTGGTATCTACCGGAGGCCTCCATTGTTCTTCGATGAACCTCACCCTAGGGCCTCCCTTGAAGGTTCATCGAAGAACAAGGGAGGCCTCTCATGTCGTTGGTGGTTCAAAGCCACCCCCTCTCCAAACACAAACATACTTTCCCTCAAAAGGAAGGAACTGCGGGAAACAAATCCTTGTGTATCCGCGTGCTCCGCTTTTGTTACTTCTATCCTTTACCACACTTTTACTTATCTTGTTCTTGCTTAGTGTTTGTGCAAGGTTGACATTTAGGTAAATTCACCATAGTTGAATAATCTAGAGAATTTACCTTTTGTGTCAAACCCTAACTTGAAAAACAGTAAAATTTGATGTAGCACCTATTCACACCCCCCTCTAGGTGTCCATACGATCCTTTAAATTGGTATCAGAGCCTCGAATCTTTATTCGGGATTTACCTCCTAAGAGTATATGGGTAGACAAGATGGAGAAGGAGGGAGTGAGGCTAGTAACACGGTGTCCATGGAGGATCTCGAGAAATTACAATCAACCATGAGCTCCTCCCTAGGCAAAGAAATCAAACAATTGCATGACATGATTGAGAAAATTGTTAAGGATAAAATGGCCTCACCTCCTCCTCCTCTAGAGGAACCCACCACACTTCCAAAGGAGAATGCTTCGGCATCACCCACAGTTGTGGTGGTGGGGGATGATCCTGACAACACTAACCCTCCACCAAAAGGGATGATGTGAAGGAAGAGTACCATAAGGTTCCTAGTTGGTACTCTCCCGACCCTCCAATCCCTCACTCACATATAAACAATAGGGGTGACCCACCTATGCTAGTTGAATATACATATCCTCAATGGCAATCATTAATGAAATCTCATGTGCACAGCTCTCGCATTGAATTGTGGAATAATATTGAGGAAGAACTCAGAAATGTGGATCCAACCAACTTGACAAGAAGAGAAGTTGTCAAAAGTCAACTCAATGCCACTTCTTTACACATGATTCAACAAGGTTTGTGGAAAAAAGATTTCCCTCACATAGAACACCTCAACACCGCTAAGGAAGCTTGGGATGCTCTCATAGATTTACTTGTTGGAAATGAGAGCATGAGAAGAAACCATTATGATGCACTGAGCAATGAAGCCGAAGGCTTCTATATGGAGGATGGTGAAGATCATGAAGACATGTATCAAAGGCTCAAATCCACTGCCACCGACTTTAGGAATGTTGGTGCCTCACATGTGGATGATGCTTGGATAAAAATAAAATATCTGTGTGCACTCATGCCTTTCGAGCCCACTGACTTGAAGAGTCTCCAAGTAAGACACAAATACCACCCCATGACCTCCAATGAAGTTATGCAAGAGATGGCTCCTTTCAAGGTTGCTGCCAAGAATTCCAAAGATGCTTGTGCTAGAGCCCTTGGGATGAATAGTGGTGTCAACCTTGCCCTAAAAGCTAAATTGGTGGAGTATGTGGAACAAGAAGGAAGTGATGAAGGCTTATCTCTGAGCCATCCAGAAGATGTCAAGGTTGCTCATAGTGAATATATGGCCTTCGATGCAATGAACTTTTGGAAAGACCCCGCCAAGGCCAAGATGGAAATGCAACGAAGAAGCAACCCAAGCGGGAGAAGAGACAATGGCTCAAAATTGAGAACTTGCTTCAAATATGGTGATAGCTATCACTTTGTAGCCAGTTGTCCCAATGAGAAAAGAGAAGATCATGGGGGTAAACTAGTGTTAAAGAAAAAATCCAAGGCTCTCTTCAATAAACCCTTCATCAAGAAGAATCCCACCAACAAGAAGTCAGGTGAGATTGTATTGATAACACATGAAGAATACTCCTCTAATGATGAAGATGAAGAAGAGGAAACATATAATGGTGTGGCTTCTCTTGCCACTACTTCTACCTCCACTTTCTCACTCTTCAACTCTCCAAATTAGAATATCTCCAACAAGAATGTCACTTTCCTAATGGCAAGAGGATCAGAGGTATTATCATCCTCCCACCCCTCCTCTATGATTGATGACGAACTTGATGAGGATATATCTCTTGAGGTAAAAGAGGAATTAGTTTCTTTTGATGTGTTTATGACTATCTTGCAAGGGGATCACAAGAAGTATTTTGTGAACCTCTTAAGTCAACTTTCTCATACACAAGAGCTTATGTCGAGAGATGTAAACTAGGGAGAGATCATATGATTGAGCTCTATAAGAAGAGAAAGTGACTAGGATGTCTCTTGAAATAAAACTTGAAGGCCTTGATTATGCAAATGATCAAATTATTAATAAACTCATCAAGGAACGTGATCATGCCATTGCTAAGTACAAAAAGGATAAAAAGGATTAGGTTGAGTTTGGTGTTGTTCATGAAAAAATTACCGAGGACTTTATGAAGCTTGACAAGGCTCACAAGGCCTTGGAAAGTGAACTCTTGTTGCTCAAAAGTCTCGTGAAAAACTTCAAACTCAATTGACTAATATTTCTTCAGCAATTATTTTCATTCCCTCTAGTAGTACAAACACCATTGAAGAAAATGCTAGGTTGAAGGGAGCTTGCTAATGCCACCTTTCCCAAAGGAAAAAATTCTATTAATGATATTTGAGTAAGAAAAGGTCAAATAATGAGAAAGGGAGCATTGGCTTTGCATGCAAATCCAAGAAGAAGAATAACAAGAAGAAGAAGGCCATTTCCACACATGAAAAATACAAGGCCATTATGGGTAGTAAGACCACAAGTGGCAAAACTATGTCACATGATGATTTTGCGGGAAGTGCTAACTCTCACTATGTTTTAATGCGTGATTATTATGGTGATTTTTATGAACAATATGTTGGCCCGCTTGATGGTTATATTGCTTGGTCCATTTGCGTTCCCAAGACCCTTGTTGCTAACAAAAGAGGACCCATTGAAAAATGGGTACCTAAAACATAGTTTGATCTCGTATAGAACTATGCTTCCGGAGGGTCGAATTGGGTGCTTGATACTGGATGCACAAGTCGTATGACCGGAAGGAAAGTTATTGTCAATGAGATGGGACCAAATGATGATCAAATAATCATGACATATGCCGACAAGTCAAAGTCTAAGGTATTGGGTTTTGGCAAGGTTGTTGTTGCTCACAATATTACACTCGCGGACGTCATGCTTGTTGAGACCCTTGGATATAAATTACTTCCAGTCTGTGCTCTTGAAAAGATGGTCTTTGCCGTCTTTATTGATAATGACATTGTGGTTCTCTTGTGGAGCAAGTCTCTAAAGGTAGATTTTGTTGGGTATGTCGAAAATGACTTGTATGTGGTGTAATTTTCGGGGAAAACCACTACAAGTGCGATGAGCTTATTCGGGAAGGCCGATGTGGGTTGGCATGGCATCGCCGACTAGCCCATGTCAACATGAGAACTTTGCAAAGTCTCCACAAGGGTGTCCATATTGGTGGACTAAAAGAAAATGTTTGTTTTACCAAAGATCGTGTGTGCAGGGCGTGTGTTGAAGGAAGATTCATGATTATCCACTACTAGGAAAACGGCTATAGGTAATCCACACATCCGTGGCGCACGTGCTAGTGGTGCCCCACGGGTAAAATAGGCATGGCGCACTGCCCATAGGTGTCCTACGGCTAACTACTATAAGTGTGGCGCACATGGGGGTAGTGCACCACGACAATGTGTGGTCCAGGGCACAGATGGCCGCAGCACACGTACCCATAGCACACTAGGTCAAGGTGCGCTACGGATGTGAAACTTAGCCGTAGCGCACCCTGTCCTAGTGCGCTACGGGTATGTGTGCTGCAGCAGCTGGGTCAACTTAGCCATAGGGCATTCTGCCCTAGTGCCCTACGGCTAAGTGGCCTACAACAACTCCACCCCCCCCTTGTATCACCTTTTTAGCCTTGCAAAAAATAAAAGAAAATGAAAAACACTTCAAAAAATAAAAAAATGACTTTTTCTGCAAAAAAGGTCATGTCATGGTAAAACGGGCATAACTTTTGCATACGATGTAAAAAAACGTTTAATATACCAAAATGACCAGAACGAGATTTCACATCCGCTCGCAACCACCTTCGGTCATTTAGAGATTTTTTAGATTTTCTAAATCCGAAAAGAGTAAAAAGTTAAAGTTAAAACACCATTTTTTCCTGTAGAAAAAAAATTAGAGGGCAACTTACCCGTAGCGCACCACCCCTAGTGCGCCACGAGTAAGTTGGGCGGGATTCGAAATTCGAATCCCCACCCCGCCCACCTACCCCTCTCCTTTTCCTTCTCCTTTTACTTTTCCCTTCTCCTTCTCCCTTTTCCTTTTCCTTCTCCTTCTACTTCTCCTCCTTCCCCTACCTCCTTCTCCTCACCTACCTCCCTTCCTCCCTCTATTCTTCTCTTCCTCCCTCTCTTCCTCCCTCCCTTTCTCCAACCACATACCGCCTTGATGCCGGCGAGGACTAGCGCGGCCATGACCTCCTGCACCTCCCTGCGATGGTAGGTCGTGGCCACGACAATGATCCGTCGAGGCGACACGACGGCGGCGCACGGACCCGATTGCTTTTGCAATTCAAAACGAGGGTGTTTTTTGCATTTTTTTTCTTTTTCAAAAAACATAGTCATGGCACACATGGATCCCTTCTTGTGGCGCACTATATGGTGCGCCATGGGTAATTTTTACCCGTAACGCACCAGGTAGTGCGCTATAGCTAAAACTTAGTCGTAGCACGCAACTACTGGCGCAATGCTAGTGCGCTACGGATGTTCTTTTTAGGTGTGCCAGGGATGTGCCTTTTCCTGGTAGTGATCCCCACAAGACAAATAACTTCATCAAGTCCAAGAGGATCTTGGAGCTCCTTCATGTGAATCTCTTTGGCCCTCCATGTCATGCTAGTCTTGGTGGGAAGAAGTATTGTTTGGTGATTGCTGATGACTATTCAAGATACACATGGGTATAGTTCTTCAAGTTGAAAAGTGAGACCCAAGAAAACTTCATCAACTTTACCAACATGGTTCAACGTCAACATAGTGTCCTAGTGTTGGTAATAAGGAGTGACAACGACACCGAGTTCAAGAACTACACCTTGTATGGATTTCTTAGTGATGAGGGAATAAAACACCAATATTCTACTGCATATACCCCTCAACAAAATGGTGTAGCTGAGAGGATGAACCGAACTCTAATTGATATGGGTAGGTCCATGTTGGCGGAGTTTAAATCCCCCTACAACTTTTGGGCTGAATCAATCTCTACCGCATGTCATGCATCAAACCGGCTCTACCTCCGCAAAGAATTGATCAAGACTCCATATTAAATTCTTACCGGTAACAAGCCCAATGTTTCATACTTCTGGGTGTTCGGTTGTAAGTGTTCCTATCACATTAAGGGTGTTTGTTTGTCCAAGTTTGATTCGAAACCATTAGAGGGTATTTTTGTTGGCTATGGTCTCGAATCCCACACTTATAGAATCTATGATAAGCTCTCTGGAGTTGTCATAGAATCTTGTAGTATGGTTTTCGAATAATAAGATGGTCCCCAAGGGGGCGTGTTGGTGTTTGTGATATAGATGATGAAATGCCTCAAGATTCCATAAGAAGAATTGGTGCGGGATTCATCCACCCCGCCGAGGAAACCCTTGTGGCGAATCGAGAAGAACAATGCTCTACTCAAGTGGAGCCCTCATCTTGACAACATCAACAAGCACTAGCTATTGAGGAAAATAATGACCCAAGCCAAAGACAAGCTGAGAACCCTCAACAAGTTGATCAGGCAGAAACTTCTAGATAGGATGGAGAGGATTCTCCACTCTCCATATTGTCCAGCATTGCGCAGTCTATTGTTCAAGGAAAATTTATAGAATCAGATAGAAGATCATTTGAATGTTGCCTAGAAGTGTGCCTGATCAAGACCAAGGTCAATCTATGCCTCATGATGATGAGAATGATCCTAGTGAAGATATAGGTCAAGATAATGGTCAAGACGAGGACCAACATGATGAAGAGATCCCCACAAGAGATAACAAGGAGATCGAAACTCGTCGTAAATCTAGAATGGATAGGATGTTGGAAATAAGAGACCACACTCTTGAGAATGTACTTGGTGATCTAAGGAGATGAATGTACACTCGAGCTCAATTGAAGCATTTTGGTGAGCATCAAGCACATATATCCATGGTTGAACCAAAGAAAGTATGGGAAGCTCTTGAAGATTCAGATTAGCTAGAAGAAATGCATAAAGAGCTCAACAACTTTGAGAGAAACAAAGTGTGGAAGTTAGTTGAAAAGCCAAAAGATTGCTGCAATGTTATTGGCACTAAGTGGATATTCAAGAACAAGAAAGATGAACATGGTGTCGTTGTAAGGAACAATGCAAGATTATTATCTCAAGGGTTCTCTCAAATTGAAGGCATTGATTATGGAGAGACATATGCTCCCATGGCTCGCCTTGAGTCCATACATATCCTTCTTTCTTATGCAGGACGTCATAACTTTAAATTGCAACATATGGATGTAGAAAGTGCATTCCTAAATGGTTGATTGCATGAGTTGGTGTATGTAAAGCAACACCTAGGGTTCGAGGATCCCAACTTTCCAAACCATGTCTACAAGCTTGATAAGGTGCTCTATAGGCTTAAACAAGCCCCACGCACGTGGTATGATCACGTTAGAGAGTTGTTGCTAGACCGTGGGTTTGAGGTTGGGGAAATTAATCCCACTCTTTTTACTAAGAAGGTTAATGGGGAGCTTTTTGTATGCCAAATATATGTTGATGATATTATCTTTGGCTCATCTAACAAGGCTTTTAATGATGAATTCTCAAACCTTATGACTAATAGGTTCCGGATGTCTATGATGGGAGAATTGAGTGTATTTCTTGGTTTTGAGATCAAGCAAGTGAGAGGAGGAACCTTCTTCAATCAAGACAAGTATACTCAAGACATGCTGAAGAGGTTCAACATCAAAGATCTAAATGGAGCTCCTACTCCCATGGCAACAAAGATTCATCTTGAACTAAATCCAAATGGTAAAGATGTGGATCAAAAGGTATACCGATCTATGATTGGCTCTTTGCTTTACCTTTGTGCATCTAGACCCAATATTGTGTTAAGTGTAGGAGTGTGTGCAAGATATCAAGTGGCTCCTAAAGAAAGCCAATTGATTGCGTTCAAGAGAATCTTTTGATATTTGGTTCATACCCAAAACTATGGTATTTGGTATCCTAGGGGCTCAACATTCTCTCTTTGTGGGTACACGGATTCGAATTAGGCTGGTGATAAGGATGATAGAAAATCAACCTCCGGGGCTTGCCAATTTCTTGGTAGGTCCTTCGTGTGTTGGTCTTCTAAGGATCAAAATTGCATATCTCTCTCCACCACCGAAGCCGAATATGTGGATGTTGCTACTTATTGCACTCAATTGTGATGGATTAGGAAAACTTTAAAGGAATACGGTGTCCATTGTGACAAAGTGCCTCTTCTATGTGACAATGAAAGTGCCATCAAGATTGCCTACAACCCGGTGGATCATACAAGGACAAAACATATTGAGATACGTCATCACTTTATCAGAGATCGTGTTACACATGGATATATTGAGCTAGCCTATGTTTCAACCAAACACCAACTTGCCAATATATTCACGAAGCCACTAGATGAAGAAAGGTTTTGTTATTTGTGGAATGAACTATATATCATAGATTCAAGGAGCTTGACTTGATCACCTTGCATACTCACCTATGTCTTGAATCTTATTTGGTTTAGGTGCAGGCATGGAGATAGGGGGAGTGCAGTGCTAATACACTGGGCTATCCCTCTCCCCATAATGCCAACATTAAGAACATCAATTCTCTTAATATCATTTTGTGATATGTGAGCTTCATAGATGAGTAGTGGCTACGAACCCAAGGATAATTTTTCGTGGTGTCATGTCACAAACTCTTACATGGTGGCCTCGGCCACCGCTCTCTTCTTATTGAAGAGTTAGTTCTTAGTTCGTCTCATTTGGAGCTTTATTTGACATCTCATTGGTAGTTACAGTTTCTAGGTTCTTCACAGTACTACTTCTAAATCACAGTCCTACTCTCACCTGAAAACATGCTCATCTTGCCACACATTTATCCAAATATTTGTTTCTGGGTTTTCTAGGTTACTATCCGCCTTGAACCAATCAGAGTCTCTAGCCCGACCGGACTCTTCGCTTGATTCAGTCCGAACATTCCGGCCGAGCCGGACACTCTGGTCCGAGAAATCTCAAAATCGTAAAAGGGGTCAAGGAGAAGTGGACGGTTTAGTCCTCCTTCTCCTCCCCGACTCTCGCTTTCTCCAAACTGCTCTCCCACGACCAGGAGCACCACCGGGAGGGCTTCTCCACCCCGGATTTGGCCGTTTCCATTGGCCATTGTCAACGCTTTGCCGTTGGGATCACATCCCCTCCGGTGAAGACCTCCATGGATGCTGGTAAAATGCCCTTCCCCTTCTCCATCTCTAGGCATGCCCTAGATGAATTTTTGAGGGCTCTTTATTGCCTAAATCCATGGGAACATCATACATGCGTGCAACATTCGTCCTAGTAGTAGTGTTAGCAATGTCGATCTGCTCTGTTTGAGATCTCCCCGCACTGCCCTAAGGAACAACAAGGCTCCAGCCGGAGTATCCGGCATGTATGTGTCGGACACTTCGGTCCAGCCGGAATGTTCGGTGCATACCCACATGAATGTCTGGTCTAGGGGAGTCTCCGTGGTGATTCCTCCAGACAGTCTGGCAATACTCATCTAGTACAGATTCTGCATTACTTTGCTTACTTCTATTTTTTTGTATCTCGTGAAAAAATATGCTATCCTCCCACTGTGTTCTCACAGGTGGTTCTCATCCTCGCCGGTCTCAGGCTGGTCAAAATCCTCGTCCTCGTAGGCTCCAATATGATGATGAGCGATATATTCATGTGGGTCCATCTGTGGTTAGACAGTCTACTCGTGAATGTGCTGCAGAAAAGCAAGAAAAGATTAGAAAACTGAAAAAGGATGAAGCCAAGCGCATGAAGTTTGAAGCATTGACTACCTTGGAAGATTTAGGTACCGAAGAGTTTGTTGAGATGAGGATCCAGCAGTTCTATTCTATGCCTCGCACCTCTACAGATGATCATTTCTGGAGGAATAAACAATTCCTTCTCTATTCTGAGTTGTTTCGTGGGTTCAGATCTCATGTATGCCCCATGCAGTGGTTGGATATTGAGAAGCTACATGCTCACAGCTACTTTGAGGATGCTCTTTGGGTGACTAAGAAGACGGGGATGCATACCATCTTTCAAACTAAATAAGACTACAACATTAAGTTGGTCCAGCAGTTCTATGCCATGATTGTCTTTGGCGACTCTATGGATATTCCTTTTGAGTGGATGTCTGGCACTACAAGGTGTCGTTCCAACATGGCCTAGTTTGCTCAGATACTTGGCTTACCATTCAACCCCAATGCTCCCGGTGGTCTTAGAATACATGTGCATGGACATGCCTATGACAATAAAAGGTTGGCCCTTATTTACTCACAACATGATCTGGTTGGGCAAACCACCAATATCAAACTCATCTACAAAATTTTACTTCGCATGTTTCGCCACACTCTCACTCCTAAGGCGGGCAACAAGGATGAGATGAGAGGTGCAGAAATCAATCTTATGGCCCATGCTCACTTAGTGTACACTCAGGGCCCTAACCATCCAGGTGGGGCTATGACTTCATCTATCAGGATCTGCAAAAGTGCATTATGGACAAGAAGTGTCCTCTTTATGCTCCTTATGTGATGAAGCTCATTGCTGCCCACACTCCAGCAACCCCCTACTATATAACGAGCTTATTCCTCATCTTCCTGCCAAGCTACAGAGAAATGGTGCCCCTTCCTCAAAGGTTCCTCATGGCTATCCCCTTGTTCATGATATGTTTGAGGAATAGGATGTGGATGTAGATGGTGGTGACAGTGATGATGAGTCTGAGGAGGTGCCAGAGGCAGTGACCCTTGGCCCTTAAATGAAGCATGCTAGCAATACATGTCGCTTTGACACCTCTAAAGAGGAAGTGCACAAGAAGGTGAAGATGGCCTCTTGGTGGAAGAAGCTTCTCATGTGTCAGAACATTGAAATTTGTCATGGATAGTATGAGGCGTATAAGGCCAACAGGAAGGTCATGAAGGAGCTCAAAAATATTAATCAGCCCATGGATGTGGATCCCTCTCAACAGGCTTTAGATGGGATGCTTTCCTATGGTCACTGGAGTCAAGGTCGTGTGGATTGGTCCATGTTTGAGGATGTGTTTTCCTATTCTCGCCCTCATGGCCAGTTGACTACCTAGGATTATGATGATGAGGATGAGGACGACGATGAGGACGAGGATGACGACGAGGAGGAGGATGATGACTATAGTGGCTAGAGCTGGTTTGGGACTCTTTCATATTCCTATTTTCCCTTTTGGCATCTCGATGCCAAAGGGGGAGAAGTATCCATATTAGGTTGCTACTAGGGATTTGCATGGGTACACAAAGCTTCAAGTTATCTCGATTTGCCTCTTTGAAGTTTTGTGTCTTTATTTTTATTCAGCTATAAACTATTATGTTGTGTTGAACTCCGTTGTGTGTGGTTAGACATGTGTACTCGATTTAGTTGAAGACTATGTTTTGCCTAGCCAAGTTACCTAGGTTTAGTTTCTATTATGATCATGTCATATCTTGTGGCTTACAAAATCTAGTGAGGATGTGATCCTAGGGTGTGTGGTCTTGTATTCAAATGCAAAGCTAAAATGGTCACACATCTAGGGGAGCGTCCTATATTTTGTAAATCTCTTATTGTGATAATTATTGCTTACCCTATATAACAAAATGCTTGGGTTGTCATCAAACAACAAAAAGGGGGAGATTGAAATGCATTTATGCCCTTCATATTGTTTTGATGTTTGTTGACAACACTTGGATAGGTTTAATTTGCTGCTAAATGTTTCAGGTTATATCAACTACATGTTGTTGTTAATTGTATCTTATATAAAAGAGATTCCCAAGTTGATATCAGTGCATCCTGACAGAGTTCTGTCGGACTGTCCGACAAATGAGCGCCGGAGTGTCCGGCCCAGCCGGAATATCCGCCTGGTATCTACCGGAGTGTCTAGCCCTAGGGGATCGCCAAGATTTCTTAGACCAGTGAGGATGTTCTGTATGCCTAATCAGAATCTACCCGGACACTTCCTGGATACTTGCCGGAAATTTTGTCAAATCGGAGTGTCCGGCTAGGCCGGACTGTCCAGGTGTGTTTTGCCGGACTGTCCGGGTCAAGTGGCTTCCAACGGTACAGTTCCAGGGGTGCTATATAAAGGCCCCTTATTCTACCTTTGGAAGTGGCTCAAGCCATCAATGAAATCCCCCACCATTTAAGCCACAAAATCACCATGATCTCTTCATCCAACCATCCAAATTCATTGATCTTTGGAGAATCGAAGGAGGAGGACTTGATCTTTAGCTTCACCAAGAGAGATCTTCATTTCCCCATCATTCACTTGAGGTGCCCCTTGCTCTAGTGTTTCATTGGAAACCCTAGCTCTTGATTTGGTTCTTACAAGCTTGTCTTTGATTGTGTGACAGCTTGGTTGCATTCGAGAGACTCCAATTAAGTTGTGGGTGTGTGCGTCGAACTTGTTGTAAAGGTGTCGGCTTCCACCTCGAAGGTTGTCGATATAGTGGAAGAGGTGAATTGAACCCTTTGGGGTGAGGTTCATCGGAGAACAAGGGAGGCCTCTCATGGAGTTGGTGGTTTGAAACCACCCCCTCTCCAAACGCAGACGTACTTCCCCTCAAAAGGAAGGAACTGTGGGAAACAAATCCTTGTGTCTCCGCATGCTCCACTTTGGTTACTTCTATACTTTACCGCACTTTACTCATCTTATTCTTGCTTAGTGTTTGTGTTAGGTTGACATATATGTAAATTCACCATAGTTGCATAATCTAGAGAATTTACCTTTTGTGTCAAACCCTAACTTGAAAAACAGTAAAATTTGAAGTAGCACCTATTCACTCCCCCCTCTAGGTACCCATACGATCCTTCCAATTGAAATGCAGAATTTTCTTTCCTTTGTGGTGATAATATGTAATAATTTTAAGAAGTTTGCAGCTGATGTAATATCTCGATAAATTGCATAGGCCATGTAGGCATTGAGTTGACACCGCCCACACATAGTGGTAGGCGGTATCATAATTGCGCTCTCTAGGTCGATTAGGGAACAGTATCGGGCTTCGTTATTGGCATGTCTTCTATTGAGACGATGATGAACAGTAAAAGATGCTCGCTAGTTGTACAACTTTTATGATATCGGAATGGGCTCTAGAAAGGCTGAAACTATAAAAGACCATAAAAGTAATGGGCCAACCCACATGCATGCTCTAATAATAGTAATAGGCTAAAACAATAATAGGCCGAAACAGTAGCAGACCAAAACAGTAACATGACAAAATAATATAGGCCAAAAACAGTAATGGGCCAAAGCAGTAACATGACCAAATAGTAAAGGGCCAGAACAACAAAAGAGCACGAACCGCAAAAAGCCAAAATAGTAATGGGCCGAAACAGTAGGAGGCCTGGGCAACATAAAAGGGCAAGAATAGTAGCAGGCCAGAACAGTAATAGGTTGGAAAATTTACTAGGTCAGAATAGTAGTAGGCCGAAAACATACAAGGCCAGAAGAGTAACAGGCTACAACCTTAGCAGGCCACTTATGGGCCAGAACAGTAACAGACTTTCTCAAAGATGGGTCGTTAGTGGGCGGCCCACGATGGGCTGTAAGAATAGTCACGGGCCTATCGCAGGCCTTAACAGTATCGGGCCAACATGGCGCATGCCGTTAATGGGCCTGGTAGTATTAAACCAAGGTGGGCCTTCTGTAGGCCGAAATAGTAATGGGCCTAAAAATTTACGAGCCATAGCCGGCGGCACTAATGGGCCCATTTCAAACAGTGCATAGTGAAACATTAATGGCCGTCTTTCTATAGGGCTCTCATAATGGGCAGACCCACTTAATAATTAGTAGTCCTTTGCTGGTCCTGGCTTCTACCATGGTTTCCATGATAGTTAATAGAAGTAACTGGATGATAATGGTGTTTGCCATGTGTTAGTTTGCATGACGTCATCAATCAACGCCGCTGGGAAATAGATCTACGACGGAACATGTTTTTGTGGCTAAAGGGTGCGATCCGCCATAGTCAGAAAAAACCATGGTAGATTCATTTGTGACGGGGATTCTACCATGAAGGGCATCCATCATAGAAGACTTTTCAACCACGAAAAACGGGCCTTCTACCACGAAAAACAGGCCTTCAACCATGAAAATCTTCTGTTGTAAAAGTCGTTTTTTCTTGTAGTGATAGCAGTTAGTTCATTGGTCCCGACAGAAATCCCTCTAATGCAACTCAAAGTATTGGAAAACGGTTTCTGTCATTCCATCCCTTCCAACCCTCATCATTGCATTAAAGTGTAACCCTATGAGCCCATATAGGTGAAGTAATATGCAGTCGACATTCTCATAAAACCATCATAGAACCACATAAAAGATAAAAAACATGACCAAATACTCATTGCATATTATATAGAAATCATAGCCAATTCATCATATGCCCTCGGGAACATGGAGATATACTCACAAGTCACAAACATGATATGGATCACATACGGAATACAACACAATATAAAATATAATATCTCCACCAAATAAAGACAAGTTGCTAATCAGAAACATGCAAATAGCACTCAAACATTATCTAGGGGTTGGATCAATAACAAACTATGAGGGGAATAAAGTGCATCTTGCAGATGGAGATGATGATGATGATGGTGATGATGGAGATGTTCATGGAGAGGCATCGCCCTACTCCAAGGAGTAGTGATGACGATGGCGTCGATTTTCCCCTCACCAGAGGCTCTGGTGCTGCAGGATCTGCCCTCTCTCAGAGTAGGAGAGGACTTTTTCCTCCACCGCCTCCTCTATAAATCGTGAGAAAAATATGGCGTAGGTTTTCTGGCGAGACAGAGGCAAATGTGAAAATGAGGAGCTAAGGCAACGCTTGTTGGCTAAACGAGCATGGGTGGCGCTCCCAACAAGGGAGGGCACGCCACCTAGTCTTTTTTAGCCCAGTAGCTCCTCTTGCTTTATTCTTTTGCACGCGGTCCTTCTCCAGGTGAAAAACTGATCAAGTAATTTTCCTTTGATTTTTAGGTGTCCAGAAGGTCCCTAAAATAGCAAAATACAAAAAGGAGGTTTTCTGCCTCCCAAAAATAAAATACCAATGAAAGGGACTTCGTAGGAATCTCCCATAAATCAACTAAAATGCATAAATAATGATAGAACACGGCAAATATCATGTAAGTCACTATATAGATGATGTAAAATGCACGTATTAGTGGTGGAGCGCACCACCGGCGATGACCAGAAAACGGCGGTGCATGAGGCCATCGAGGAGGACATAGAGGATTTTGAATCCCACAAAGGAGAGTGGAGGGGCTCCGACCTTACCACTGATGAGCTGAAGAAACTTGTTGCTGAGATATATCTTCCGTCGGTGGAGGGAATGATCTAGCGGCCAGCACCGGCCAGCAAGTCCTCGAACACTTCCGAGTTATCCCCCATAACCTCTCTCCAAACAGCATCCTCGTACTCAGCAATTTTTTAGCTTCGTTTGAAGGATACTTAGGAGTTATGCCTAGGTTAGATATCTTCATTTATTTCGTCACGATGCAGAGAGGAATCCGGCGTCACCAAGGATGAGTTGGCCAACTATGGGACTATAAGATTCAAGATATGTCCTGGCTGGAGAATTCCCGACATTGTCGGCCATGAGTCCTGCAAGAATTGCCATGAAACATATTTTTATGGCCCCCGGAGATCCCTATGGCTGGCCGCCAAGATTCATACTCGGACATCATTGATGGAGATATTGTTGAGTCCGCCAACTGGAAGACCAAAGCCATCCTCCCATCCGACAACAAGGCCTCCCGCATTGTAAGGCGGACAGAGTGGCTCATATACAAAGGTTATCTGGCTTTGGACCTAGCCATGTGTTGGTTTACAAGGGGGTCCAGCCCCAATAGTACCGCGCCAAGATGATGCACCAGTACACCAAAGAGAGGAGGGATCCAATCCGCATTTCCGAGGATAACTTCTCTAGTGACAATTATCTAACATATTACATTCATCGGCTGGAAATACTGGTCGAGGAAGACATGGCCTCCCAGGTGTATGACCCCAAGCTCAAGGAAATACAAGTGCTATCTGATGATGATACCTCCAAGGATTATCCATCCCCGGCAACACAGAAGTGGAAGGCTTCCTCCTCTAATCTTGATTCTGCCGACAAGAAGAAGAAATCGGAGAGCGGTGTCTCCAAGAAACCCACTGCTATTTTGGAGAAGAGAAGAGAAAGGCTATCAGCATACCGTTGACCAAGGCACCTGTCACTGTTGTAAGATCCCTCCTTTGTAAAGGAAAAGGATCCCTGTGATTGCAATGCTAGTCCCTGGATCATTGCTAGCATCCACAGTTTAAGATGAAGTACACAAATACAAAGGTCATTTATTACATCCATTCCAGAGTTAAACATAGTCTTTACAACTCAAGGCCAAAGGCCTAATACAAGAGTTTGAATAAGTAAATAAATATAAGTCTTCATCTTCATGTGCCACAGGCAAACATGTTGAGTGTAGACTCATGACACCTAATCCTCATCAGAATAACCTGCAACATCACAAGTTACAGCCACAGTGGGTCAATAATTTGGAATAGTATTGGCAAGTGATACCTTAGTATATTTTAAGTGGACTAGATACTATATGCAATTTTGGCTAAGTGTAGCTTGGCTTGCTTTGCTCAAAATAGGTTTTGCCTATTAGTTGAAATCACTAAGTTTTTCTTTGTCAAAACTTTTCCCAAGGAACCACCAATAGACATTGAGGTCCTTCACCCTTGTTCACCCACAAGTTTTTACTTAGAAGTTGGAGGGATGATATTCTTGATAGCTTCCATGCCTTGATGCTCAAGTTGTCCATTGCTATGGACTTGGCTAAGTACTTAGATTTTTCCATCTGCAGAGGTTGTGCACTTTCCCCACCAGACTTGGTTTCACCAAGACAGGACCTTTCAGAAGCCTTCCCTTAGCCAAATGGACGCGTTCCAACCTATCATCCCACTACCACCAACTGTCCAAATGACTAAGTTCTAGCAACCTATGTGATCCAGGCAGAGCCCATATTGCCAAGTGGCTGCACTATAAGCTTCTCAACACTTGGCCTCTAAAATCCCTTTGTTCCTGGGTGGCTTTCCACAAGTGAGATACACAAGGTAAACCATAGCCATGGGCCTTGTGTAACCACTCAACCAAAAACCACCAATCAAGTCCCTTTCCACCCAGGTGATTCATTGACTTAGTTGTTTTGTTAAGAAAAACATAAGTCCAAAGACTTAGAAATATTTTCATCATAGCATGTATAGTTCACCAACCCTTGTTTGCTACTAGCTAGGCTAAGCATGGCATAGATAGTAACTTAACTTGGAAAATTTCCTAGCAATTCTACAACTACTTAGGATTTCCCAACATGGCATTTGGCAAAATAGTAACATGCAAGACTTAGCAAAAATATTTCTAATGCTTCTATCAAAATATATAGGGATGGAAATATTCAAGAAGTACCACTTGCCTTGGTAGTTGGGAGAGTAGCACTCTTCACAATCACAATCACTAGCACCAAAGTCTACACAAAGAATGGTAGCAACAAATTACACACAACATATACAAACAAACAAAAATACATATGCATGCATGCAAAAATGCTAAGTGATGATTTTTTTTAAAACTCAACCAAGCAAGTGCATGGTACTGAATTATAACCAAGTCAAAAACTTGCTAAACCAAGCTTATTTGACACTAAAACAATTTCCTAAACAATTCATATACTCAAAATAGTCCTAAACAAGTTTCTGCAAATAAAGTCATTTTAACAGAAGCTAAACTTTAAACACGTTGTATAAATAGAAAGGGCTTGTCTTCCTGATTCCAACGGTATAAAATTTGCTAAAATCTAACGTGGGAATCAAAAGTTACAAGCAAATCAAATTTGGATATAAATTTGATTCAAATTCTGTTTTAAAACTAAACCCTAGCCACACGTCTGTTTCCTATTGGCCCGTACCGATTCGGGCGGATCGATCGACGCAGATCGTTGGATCTAAGTGAACGTGCATGGCTCAGATATAACGTACCGCTTCGCTTAAGTGATTCTATTACGCGCGTTGGATCTAGATCCAACGGCTCTTGATCAAACAACCAAGTTCTGGCGGCGCGCGACGACGGCGAGCGGCGGAGCGCTCTGCCAGTGGCGGTGCCGGCATTCTAGGTCGCCCGGGGAGGGGAGAGTGTGCTCACCAGAATCGCAGTGACGAGGCGAAGCTCAACGTGGCGGTGGCTTGGCAAGGGGCGCACGGCAGTGGCTGCTGGAGCTCGTCGGAGTTGTGCACGGCGTCGGGTGGTTGCTGTCGAAGTCGTTGACGAGGTTTCGCATCGCCCTAGTACGAACCAGATGGATTATAAGATGCGCAAGACAGTGGCGAACATCCTCGTATGCATGAGGGGGCATGGGGCGCACTCTGCTTACCGTAATCGGTCGCCGGAGTTGAGTGGCGGCTTGGTCGGTTGCGGGCACGAACGGGGACGACGTCCTGGGTCATGAGCAGGCAAGCAAAGAGTATCATAATATGCATGAGATCATGCTGGGCACATTCGTTTGAATCAGAGGCATAAGGGTGGTTGGGGCTCACCAGAATTTGCTGCCGGAGGTCGTCGGAGTTGCGGCGGTGTTTGGCGAGTTGCGAGCAGCCTGGGGGCGTGGAGATGAAATTGAGTGAGGGGAATGGAGCGGAGTGGGGAGGTGCTTAAGTAGGCAGAGGCTCGACAAGAAACGCTCGGCGAATCAATGGCAATTACGCCGCGAAATCAACGCAGCAACGGCCAGCGGCGACGGCGTCTGCGCGCGAGATTTGGGGAAGAAGGAGTCGACGTGGTGAGGGCCCGCTTGTCAGCGAAATAAGCAGAGAGGGAGTGGGGTCCGAGCGTCAGTGACTGCGTGGGTGCGTCTGCGCGTGAGCGAGGGAGAGAAGGGACCCGGGTGGGCTAGCTGGGCTGGTTTCGCTGTTGGGCCAGAATGGCAGCGCCGGCCTTTTCCTTTTCTTTATTCTTTTTCTTTTTCTGTTTTGATTTTCTGGATTGGTTTTCAAATGAATTCAAACTCTATTTGAATTCAAATCTTTTTTGGACTTTTGCAGTGTGCAATATTCATAAATCTTGGCATAAAACCATGTGGTCACTTTGAGTTGGCTTGGTCATTTTTGGAAAGACAAAATAACAGTGACATTGCACTTGGTTTGCAAATGTTTGAAAATGGTTTTTGAAGCCATTTCTATTTTGTAATTTTTTTTTCAAATTCCACACTCAATCCAATCAACAAGGGAAGCAAACAAACTTGGTTTAAAACATTCAAGCTCTCAAATGGGGATGGCCATTTGATTTAAGTTTGCTCACATAAAATGATAGCACTATGTGCTTCTGTTTTCTTGAATTTGGTTTGAAATTGATCTCAAAACTATATGCATGCATGAATGATATGCAATCTTTTGAAATCATGAATTTAGGGATGTTACAACTATGTAAGTATTTATATTCTCCGACTTTATCTTTGTTTTACTTGTTACTATACTTATGATTTTAACTTTCCATGTCTCAAGAATAGAACCAACACTAGTTTGAAGCGTACCTCCAAAGATACTGGAGGTTCAAAGAATATTAGCCAGATGCTACAGAAGTCCTCCCCCACCATCGCTCCCGCTACTCCTGCCTCCATGCCTGCTATAGGCTCCACTAGAACTTCATCAACTATTTCACCTAAGACCTCTGCCATGGAGATAGATATCAATCTGATCCAATATATCTCAGGTACTACCGGCTTGGATCTTATTCTGGCCACACAAGCGAAGGAGAGCGTATCATCTTGATGCATGTAAAATGCATACATGAACATTGTAGTTTTTTCTATGAATTCCCACATATTTGCTACATATATGATGTTATATTCATATTTTACATTGATTTATGGGGATTTATCAACTCTCCCCTTTATTTTGTTTATAACTCTATGATACAGAAATACCATGTTTTGTGTTTTTTGCCTTTTAGGGACCGAAACAAAGCCAAATGGAGCTGGGATTTTGGGGATGCCAATATTTCATCAAGATAAGCACTTGCGACACTTGGACCTCACTAGATGAGGCAGGATGGCCAAAATCCCAGGTGGCGCGCCCAATAAGTGTGGGCACACCACCCAGGGTATTTCCCTCCTCGACAGTTGATTCTCTTCGATCTTTCACCCACAGCCTTCGTATAACCTAAAAACCTCTATAAAAAAGGGCCCTTAGGAGTTCCCAGAGGGGGCACCACAAAAACATCGAAACACCAATATAGGGCCAGAATCAGTGAAGATTGGAGGGGGAAACTCCCCTGGAGCTGCCGTCGGAAGGATCTCTACCTTCTCCAACGTATCCACCATCATCACCATGATGAAGAGGGAGTAGTCCACCTCTGGACTATGGTTTTTTGGCAGTAGCTTGATCTATCTCTCTCCTGTTCTGCATAGTTCTAGTACCATATGAGCTGCCCAAAGTGATTATGGTCATATTTGTAATTGTAGGGTTCACAGCATAGAAAAAACAATTTCCTACGATGGGAACAACTATGTACCAAGATCTATCTACTAGATACAAACAACGGGCGGATGTATATCCGTAGAGAACATACCCTTGAAGACCGACAAAGCATAACGAGTTAAACTCGTGGTTGATGTAGACGATCTCGTGCCGATCTTAAGATCGAGAGGAAGTCCTAGCGCCGCAAATCAGCAGCGCATCCATGCTCGCACACACGTACAAGACACCGAGCAACCTCCGCCTCCTCGCTCTGGCGATGCAGCGGAAGCACAACTATTTATTGCCGAAAAGCCACCAGGAACATGTATCTCGCTAGTTCGAGACCATGGGGGATAAATTCTAGAGGGGGAGAGAGATCCTTCACGAGGAGGTGTGAGTGAGAAGTGAGGAGGGGGTGCCGTTTATAGGAGAGGGGGAACACCAAGGGGGTGACCGGCACATGGGGGTTGCCCCCTTGTTCTCCCCTCATTCATGTGGGTGACACTCCACTCACAAAAATCCTTTCAATTCCCTCCACTCAAAATCCAATTAAATTTCCACCAAATTTAATGCAAACTCTCATGAAATAAAACTCCTTCTATTTATTCAGAATTTTTTCAATTACTTTAATGACAAACATTCACATATAACCCCTTTCTAGTATTTCATTTCACATGCAAAAACACTTTATGCAATTTCACTCGAAAACCTGTTTAGGTATCTAGTGAAATAAATTCCTGCACTTGTTATTCTTTCCGGCATGAAACTTTTGCTCCATTTGGATGTCGGTGTCTCTTAAGTGTGCCACCCTACATTTCGCGAATAATGCTAACATGATCGAGACCCTTCTCCGATCAATAATCGGAAGCATGATCTGGAGACCCATACTGACTCCCACACATTCAATGATGACTTTCTTGTGATCGTCAGAACCTTTTTACGGTAGTATCTTAATCCCTTTGTTTCGTGATATATTACATGTCCGAGATTTGATCATCGGTATCTCCATACCTAGTTTGATATCGTTACTGACATGCACTCTTTTCTTATTCCCGTGATATAACATTCTAGTGATCAAATCACTTGATTGCAAGCTAACCAATGTGATATCACCGAGAGGGCCCAGAGTATATCTATCCGTCACCGGGATGAACAAATTCCACTCTCGATCCATGGGCCTCAACATAACTCTTTAGTAGTTCTGAATCCATCTTTATAATCACCCAGTTACGGTGTGACGATTGATGTTATCAAGAAACTCTTCCGGTGTTAGTGATTGACATGATCTCATGGAATAAGGATTGGTAGCACTTCGTAAGTTTTTATAGAAATATAAACTCAATGACTTTGATCGTAATGCTATACTTCGGATGATTGTTCATCACACCATTACACTAATGTTGTGACCTTGTTATTAACAACATCCAATGTCTATGATCAGGAAACTTTGATCATCTTGTTAATCAACAAGCTAGTTTATGAGAGATGCATAACTAGGAACTTTATGTTTGTTTATTAAACACACATGTATTAATGTTTCTGTATTAATACAATTATAACATGAAAAATAAACATCTATCATATACTTGGAATACACATAATAAATACTTTATTATTGCCTCTCAGGGCATATTCCCTTCAGTCTCCCACTTGCACTAGAGACAATAATCTAGTTACATAGTGATGAATCTAACACCCATGGAGTTCTGGTGTTGATTATGTTTTGCTCTAGGGAGAGATTTAGTCAACGGATCTGCTACATTGAGATCCGTATGTACTTTACAAATCTTTATATCTCCATCCTTGACATGTTCACGGATGGAGTGAAACCGACGCTTAATATGCTTGGGATACTTGTGAGACCTTGGTTGTTTGGCATTGGTAATGGCACCATTGTTGTCACAATAGATCACCATTGGGTCCAACGCCCTTGCAACAACACCTAGTTCGGATATGAACTCCTTCATCCAAACTGCTTCCTGAGCCGCTTCCGAAGAAGCAACATATTCGGCCTCCGTTGTTGATCCTGCCACCACGGGTTGTTTGGAACTCCTCCAACTAACCGCTCCACCATTCATGAGAAATACGTATCCATATTGAGACTTAGAGTCATCCAAATCAGTGTCAAAGCTAGCACCTACATAACACTTAGCGATGATCTCTTCTTCACCTCCGTATACAAGAAACATATCCTTAGTTCTTCGGAAGTACTTGAGGATATTCTTGACCGCTACCCAGTGTTCCGAACCTGGATCAGATTGGTACCTACTAGTCAAACTAATAGCATGTTCCACATCCGGTCTTGTACATAGCATGGCGTACATTATAGAGCCTATGGCTGAAGCATAGGGGACTTTATCCATTATCTCTCTTTCTTCCGCTGTAGCCGGACTTTGAGTCTTACTCAATGTCTTGCCTTGCAACATAGGTAAGAACCCCTTCTTACTTTCGTCCATTTTAAACATCTTTAAAATCTTATCAAGGTATGTACTTTGTGATAGCCCTATTAGGCGCCTAGATCTATCGCTATAGATCTTTATGCCTAATATGTATTACACTTCGCCTAGGTCCTTCATTGAAAATTTGCTGTTTAGATGACTTTTAACACTGTTTAAAAGATCTATGTCATTTCCGATGAATAATATGTCATCCACATATAATATCAGAAATGCCACATTGCTCCCACTTAGTTTCTTGTAAATACAAGCTTCTCCATAAGTTTGGACAAATCCAAACTCTTTGACCACCTCATCAAAGCGAAGATTCCAACTTCGTGATGCTTGCTTCAGTCCATAGATGGATTGCTGAAGGTTGCACACCTTGTTAGCATCCTTAGGATCGACAAAACCCTTTGGTTGTATCATATACAACTCTTCTTCAATATTACCATTGAGGAATGCGGTTTTGACATCCATATGCCATATCTCATAATCGAAATAAGCAACAATTGCTAACATAATCATAACCGATTTTAGCATCTCTACGGGAGAGAATGTCTCATCGTAGTCCACTCCTTGAATTTTTTGAAACCCCTTTGCGACAAGTCGATCTTTATAGACGGTCACATTACCATCAGCATCAGTTTTCCTTTTGAAAATCCATTTATTCTCCACGGCCTTTCGGTCATGAGGTAAGTCCACCAAGTTCCAAACTTGATTTTCATACATGGATTCCATCTCAGATTTCATGGCTTCTAACCATTTTTTGGAATCCAAGCTCATCATCGCTTCTTCATACGTCACAGGGTCATCATTTTCATCAACCATGAAATTCATGACAGGGTTTCCGTACAGCTCGGGAGCTGCACGCGTCCTACTAGACCTGCGAGGTTCGGTAGTACTCTCTTTTGGAGTTTCATGATCATTATCATTAGTTCCTTCTTCAACTGGTGAAGCCAACTCGAAAACTTCCTGCCAAGGCTACTCGCCATACTTTGAAGAGAAGGTTCAATAACCTCCTCGAGTTCTACCTTCCGACTACTTACACCTTTCACGAGAAACTCTTTCTCTAGAAAGGATCCATTCTTGGCAACAAAAACCTTGCCCTCGGATCTGTGATAGAAGGAATACCCAATTGTTTCCTTAGGGTATCCTATGAAGACGCATTTTTCCACTTTGGGTTCAAGTTTATCCGGTTGAAGTTTCTTCACATAAACATCGCATCACCAAACTTTAAGAAATGACAGCTTAGGTTTGTTTCCAAACCATAATTCATATGGTGTCTTTTCAATGGATTTAGATGGTGCCCGATTTAAAGTGAATGCAGCAGTTTCTAGTGCATAACACCAAAATGACAACGGCAAGTCTGTCAGAGACATCATAGATCGAACCATATCAAATAAAGTAAAATTACGACGTTCTGACACACCATTTCGCTGTGGTGTTCCGGCAGGTGTGAGTTGTGAAACAATTCCAAACTCTTTCAGATGAGTGCTAAACTTGTAACTTAGATACTCACCTCCACGGTCGGACCGTAGAAATTTGATCTTTTTATTACGATGATTTTCCACATCATTCTGAAATTCCTTGAACTTTTCAAAGGTTTCAGACTTGTGTTTCATCAAGTAGATATAACCGTATCTACTCAAATCATTCGTGAAAGTAACAAAATAACAATATACACCTCACGCCGACACACTCATTACACCACATACATCAGAATGTATGATTTCCAATAAATCTATCGCCCGTTCCATTGAACCGGAAAACGGCATTCTAGTCATCTTGCCCATAAGGCATGGCTCACATGTATCAAATGATTCAAAATCAAGTGATTCCAAAAGTCCATCCGAATGGAGTTTCTTCATGCATTTAATGCCAATATGACCTAGACGGTAGTGCCACATATATGCGGATATATCATCATTAAGTTTAATTCTTTTAGCATCAACATTATGAATATGTGTATCACTATTATCAAGATCCAACAGAAATAAACCATTCATCATCCGTGCATGACCATAAAAGATTTCATTCATATAAATAGAACAACCATTGTTCTCGGATTTAAATGAATAACCACTTCGCATAAAACACGATCCAGATACAATGTTCATGCTTAGTGTAGGCACCAGATAACAATTATTCAAGTTTATTACTAATCCTGACGGTAAGTGGAGAGGTAGCGTTCTGACGGCGATCACATCAACACTTGATCCATTGCCGACACGCATCTTGACCTCACCCCTTGCTAGCCGTCGCTTGTTCCGCAGCCCCTGATTCGAGATACAAATTTAGCAACTGAACCGGTATCAAATACCCAGGTGCTACTGCGAGTACTAGTCAAGTACACATCAATAACATGTATATCATATATACCTTTGTTTGCCTTGCCAGCCTTCTTGTCTGCCAAATACTTGGGGCAGTTGCGCTTTCAGTGGCCAGTCCCTTTACAATAATAGCTCTCGGTATCAAACTTAGGTCCAACTCGGGGTTTCTTCTTAGGCACGGCAACCGACTTTCGGCCCTTATTTTCCTTCAGTTTTACCTTCTTTTCTTTCTTGAAACAAGGGTTCTTATTGATCATTAACACTTGATGTTCCTTCTTGATCTCCACTTCTGCAGTTTTAAGCATTGACAGAAGCTCGGGGAGAGACTTCTTCATGCCTTGCATATTATAGTTCATCACGAAGCTCTTATAGCTAGGTGGCAGAGACTGCAGAACACGATGGATGCCTAAGTCAATGGGAATCGATATTCCCAAGGACACAAGCTTATCAGTGTAACTCGACATCTTGAGTACATGCTCACTTACGGAGCTTTGCTCTTCCATCATGCAGCTAAAGAACTTTTTTGGAGCATTGTAGCTCTCTACAGCAGCATGTGTGTCAAAAATCATTTTCAACTCACCCATTGTATCAAATGCATTGCCGTTTTCAAAACGCTTTCGAAGTTCCGGCTCTAGCCCATACAATATGCCGCAATGAACTAAGATGCGGTCCTCCTGACGAGTCTGATAGACATTCGTCTCCTCGTCAGGGGCATCATCGAAAGGTGGGGGGCCTAGCGGCGCTTCTAGCACATATTGCTTTTGTGCAGCAGAGAGGAGAATCCTCAAATTCATGGCCCATTCGGTAAAGTTGCTACCGCTCATTGCAAGTTTCTCTTTCTCCATGAACATATTGAAATTAAAAGCAGGAGGTGCCATATACAACAAAATTTGTAAAGTTTAGACTAAGTTTATGATATATTGAGTTCAACTAATCCATATTACAAATGAACTCCCACTCAAAATGACATCCCTCGTGCCTTTTTGGTGATTACATGAACCAAATCCACTACACCAAGTCCGATCATCACGTGAGTCGGTGTAGCTTCAAAGGCGAGCATCAATGGGCATCATATCTACCATATGACTCATGCTTAACCTTTCGGTCCGTGTTCCGAGGCCGTGTCTATACATGCTAGGCTCGCCAAGTGAGAACCTTAGTATTCGCGTGTGTAACTATCTTACACTTGTAATATGGTCGTGGATCCAAGAACACTCGATCATCACGTGATATCTTGGAGCGACGAATCATAATCGGTGCATACTTAAGGAAGAACACATTCTTATCTTGATATTTAAATGAGGGATCGTCTTATTATGCTAATAAAACTCCAAACAAGCAATATAAGATGCAATCAAACATCACATGTTTGTAAGTGAAATGATATGGTTCCCGCATATGATCTCTATCATGTGCTCCTTGGTATGATCACTATCATACCTCTATGTGTAAGGCCAAGGTCTATGGAACTTACACGTTATGTGTGTTGTAAGAGTATCATCTCATACTTCGACTTACAACATCACCATATCATAACACTAGCCCAACATCAATCTAAACTAGACGCCTCTAATTTATCCATTGCAAGTTTTACGTGGCTTAGGGCTTTCGAAGATATAACCATTCATACCTACGAACATGAACCACAACAAGGATAACCAAATTGTTGAAAACTCGTTGCAAATTAGATATTGACTAAAGTAGGAGAGACAGACACCCGCTAGCCACTTATGCAAAAAAAGTTGCATGTCAAGCGTGGAACAGGTCTCATGTGCGAGGACATGTAAAGTTTGTCCGGTCCGCTTCATCCCACTATGCCACCAATATCCAAAATACAACTAAGAAGCAATAAAATGATCATCATCACCCACATACTTATATATGTACTACCCGTGTAAAGCATCTACGCATAGACCCGGCTCTGATACCACTATAGGGTTCGCAGCATAGGAAACAAAAAATTTCCTACGATGGGAACAACAATGTACTAAGATCTATCTACTAGATACAAACAACGGGCGGATGTATATCCATAGATAACATACCTTTGAAAACCGACAAAGCTTAATGAGTTAAACTCGTGGTTTATGTAGACGATCTCTTGCCGATCTCATGATCGAGAGGAAGTCCTAGCACCGCAAATCAGCAGCACATCCGTGCTCGCACGCACGTACAAGACACCAAGCAACCTGCGCCTCCTCACTCCAGCAATGCAGCGGAATCACAACTCTTTCTTGCCGAATATCCACTGGGAACATGTATCTCACTAGTCCGAGACCATGGGGGATAAATTCTAGAGGGGGAGAGAGATCCTTCACGAGGAGGTGTGAGTGAGAAGTGAGGAGGGGGGTTCCTTCTATAGGAGAGGGGGAGGGGAACCCCAAGGGGGTGGACGGCGCATGGGGGATTCCCCCTTACCCTCCCCTCATTCATGTGGGTGGACACTCCACTCACAAAAATCCTTTCAATTCCCTCCACTCAAAATCCCACTCAAATTCCCATTAAATTTCCACCAAATTTAATGCAAACTCTCATTAAATAAAACTCCTTTTATTTATTCAGAATTTTGTCAATTACTTTAATGAAAAACATTCAGATATAACCCCTTGATAGTATTTCATTTCACATGAAAAAAAAACTTTCTGCAATTTTACCCGAAAACCTGTTTCGGTATCTAGTGAAATAAATTCCTACGCTTGTTATTCTTTCCGGCATGAAACTTTTGGTCCATTTGAATGTCGGTGTCTCTTAAGTGTGCCACCCTACGGTTCATGAATAATGCAGGCATGATCGAGACCCTTCTCTGATTAATAACCAGAAGTGGAATCTGGAGACCCGTACTGACTCCCACACATTCAACGATGACTTTCTTGTGATCGTCGGAACCTTTTATGCTAGTATCTTAATCCTTTTGTTTTGGGATATATTACATGACCGAGATTCGATCATCGGTATCTCCATACCTATTTTGATCTTGTTACTGACATGCACTCTTTTATCGTTCCCGTGATATAACATTCTAGTGATCAAATCACTTGCTTGCAAGCTAACCAATGTGATATCACCGAGAGGGCCCAGAGTATATCTATCCGTCATCGGGATGAACAAATTCCACTCTCGATCCATGGGCCTCAACATAACACTTTAGTAGCTCTTAATCCATTTTTATAATCACCTAGTTATGGTGTGATGTTTGATGTTATCAAGAAACTCTTCCGGTGTTAGTCATTGACATGATCTCATGGTCTAAGGATTGGGATCACTACGTAAGTTGTTATAGCAATATAAACTCAATGACTTTGATCGTAATGCTATACTTTGGATGATTGTTCATCACACCATTACACTAATGTTGTGACCTTGTTATTAACAACATCCAATGTCTATGATCAGGAAACTTTGATCGTCTTCTTAATCAATGAGCTAGTTTATGAGAGAGGCATAACTAGGAACTTTCTGTTTGTTTATTAAACACACATGTATTAATGTTTCCGTATTAATACAATTATAGCATGCAAAATAAACATCTATCATATACTTGGAATACACATAATAAACACTTTATTATTGCCTCTTAGGGCATATTCCCTTCAGTAGTTCCTATGTGGTGGATCTTTATTCTATGATTTGATCTCTGAGATTGGAACCTATTATGTGTAAGATGTATTGATAGATGCATATCATGTAACCTATTCTTAAGTACTTCTGCTGATCCAACTTCTATGCAAAATCATGTGTTGGTAGAAGTGTGTGTTAGATGGAGTAGAACGGTGGTAGTGATTGAATAGTAACTACAAATTCGAGACCTGCTATGGTATTTAACTTTCTATTCCTACGTCACTAGGGATTAAGTGAATCCATGTTCTATAATTATCTTGTGACAGTTAAATAATATTTTTTGGTCAAGGTAGCATATTTGAGATTCAAACATCATGTCAAAATACCTAAGACTATACCTTTATTTTGTTGTGTCACTAGGGATTAAGTGAATCCATGTGCTATAATTATCTTGTGACAATTAGATAATCTTGTTTGGTCAAGGTAGCATATTTGAGATTCAAACATCATGTCAAATTACCAAAGGCTATACTCTGCTGATTATTAATTCAAGACTGCTTGGAGTTTTCCCTTTCTTGAGGAGTATAAGAGAGATGTGTTGTGTCATCTCTATGTTAGGACGTGATGCCCATATGAATGCTTATCAAACACATTTGTAAGTTCCATCAATTTTATGTCTATGATGAATTGTTTGTGTCCATTGCGGCCTAAAAATAGAGTAGATAAGTGAACCCATGAACCCTGGTCCATTTTAAACCATAAGAAACACCTTTCGAACACCACTATTTATGTTATTTATTATTTCAAAAATAAAAAAAATACTTTCTTCACTTGCACACACAACCAAAACCCAAAAACAAGTATCCCTTTATTGTTTTACTTTGTTTGCCTAGTTTTTATTTGTTTTATTTTATTTTACATTATTGTTATTTCTTTTTACTAATAAAAAAATCTTGTGCTTGACAACCACATGGTGGAGTTAGGGACACAATACAGAAATTTGCTTCGTAGGTTTCTTTAAGAGGAGGAAGAATACATCTCTAAGCCAATTCTCCAAGAGTTCGGTATAAACCCTCGAGTCATCCTTGCGGGGAAAATAAGCTTGCTACAACACTCTGCACTTGGAGTCCCAATGAAAACAAGAATGCAATGATTTATCTAATCCACCAATAAGGCGCATGCATCAACTGAGCTGTGATGTAGTCACACCTAGTACTATCACGAGAGCAGTTAAACTACGCAAGCATCAAATTATCAATATCCACCTTAACGCCATAGGAGCGCTACATGTACCAATCGTCATAATGCCTAACAAGATAGTCAATTCAGCAATCAATCAAACATCTGCACTCTAGAGCAACATTAGAATCTTTGGTCAACGGGAAGGAAATGAACAAGGCAGGAGGCAGGAATGAACCTGTGATCGTCCTCGGTCCATGCGATCTCCTTCCTGCGCTCCTTCTATGCGTACTTGGACGAACCCTTCTCCCTAACACCATGCCCTCCCCTGCGCTGCTGTCACCGAAGGCACTTTCCTCGGGCCCGGTGTTTATAGCATAGACGAGCAGGGGCACCCGACCGGCCTCGATGCCATGAATGTCCTCCACCATCAGCTCGTAGTTCGCCTGACCTCCTTGGGCGACTTCCCCTCGATGGCTGGAAGAGGCATGTGAGGCATAGGGGCGGTGAACGGAGCGAAGGGACGGAGGCGCGCCTTGTCGGCAGTAGGGCTTGCGGGACGAGGGGAACGCGATAGGTATGGGGTCGGGAAGCACACGGGAATGGAGAGGAGCATCGTGGGGGTGGGACCAGGTAGCGACGCGGTGTGTACGCGGGGGCTTGCGGGGCCGGGTCAACTCGTTGCAGGCTGGGGCTAAGCAGCGTGTTGGGTCCAGGGAGAGTAGGTGTGTGCGTGCGCTGGTTGTACCAGGTCGCGTTGCGTGCAGGTGTATGTACTGTTGGCCATGTCAGGGTGCTTGTTGTGCGCGCAGGCGCTGGGTGGGTTCGGTCAGGTGTGTTCTTGTGTTAGAGTTAGGGTCTGGTTGCGACTGAGGGAGTATGTAGGGCTGGGTGAGGGGATTTAAGGTTAGGTCCATAAGATTTATTAATGGCGCATTTTTTGCAATATGTATCACTGGAAAAAAATATCAATGGCGCATCTCCCATATACGCTATTAATAATCCTGCCACCTTTTGAGTGGTGGGTCTAGGTGGGGCCCACAACTTATCAATGGTGCATATTGAGGAAGATGCTCCTTTTGGTGAGGAGAATATCAATGGCGCATATTGCATATGCGTCATTGATGAGCATATATCTATGGCGCATATGGACATATGCGCCATTGACATTTGGTCCACAGCCCTCCGGGGTACCTGGCCCATATTATCGGCGGCGCATTTTTTTAGAGTACACCATAGGTTAAACAAAATATCAGTGGAGCATATTTTTAAATGTGCCACTGATAATTATCAGTGGAGCATATTCAAAAAAATGCTCCACTGATAATAAATCTATCCATGAGACTTTCTCTACTAGTGTGGGTGGAGATTAAATGGGAGAAAGTGGAGTTCGGATTTATGTGACTGGAGAATCCACCCACATAAATGAGGTGGGGAGGGGGAACCCTCTTTGGCTGCCGGCCATGTGTCTGGGCTGCCCCCTTCCCCCTATAAAAGGAGGTGGCATCGTCCTCTCTCTCTCTCCACACACTCTCACTTGCCTCTCTCATATGCCCTTTGGTTGGCATCTTCTCCCCCTCGCTTGCCTTGACCATTGCCACTAGAAGACGTGTTTGGTGAATCCCTTCTCAAGATCTTCCCCTCCACCACATCTACCATGCGTAGAGATGTTGGAGTTCATGGGGATCCGCTACTTCCGTTTCCCATCTAGAGCGACGGTACAGGAGTCGTCGGCACACCGAATGTGTGACCGATTATGGAGGCGTTGCCCGTTTGTGGCGTTGATCATCTTCACCTCCTCGAGGATGGTCGTAGACATCTACATCAACCACGTTTGTTTGCGGGAACATTATCCCGCTTACGTTCTATGAGGGTGAGTCCATTTGTAACCGTTACAAAGTATTGCCTTAATTTGATTTTGGCAGTTGAAAACCGTAGGAATATTTTTGTTTTCTATACAACGAGCCCCATCAGTGGTATCAGAGTTATGCCTATGCGTAGATGCTTTGTACAGTTAGAACACATGGAGATGTGAGCATTGATAATCTTGTTATTGCAAATCGTTTGTACTTTGGATATTGGTGTCATAGTGGGATGAAGCGGCCCAGACAATCTTTACATGTCCTCGCACATGAGACATGTTCCACGCTTGACATGCAACTAGTTTTGCATAAGCATCTAGCGGGTGATTGTCTCTCCCACTATAGTTGATATCATATTTACAATGGTCTTCTTAATAACATGGTTATCACCGTTGTGGCTGAAGTTTGCAGGGTAGAATGGTTCTTTCCTAGAAAGCCCATAGTCGCGTAAAATATGTAAAAATAATTTAGAGGCGTCTAACTAGTTTTTGCAGGGCATTTCATGTGATATGGTGTATGATACAAATTTTGTTGTATGCAATGTGTTTTATTGTAAAACAACCGGCAAGAGCCATATGGTTGTTATTTTAGGCATGCATGCCGAAAAATGGAAATCCATGTAACTAGATTAGTAGAGAACAACCTTCATGCTGGCGCCATGGAACTTGGTGACACGCTCATGGAATGATGGAAATCATACCATGACGCATGAGATGGAGATCGAATGCGAGAAGGACCATATCATATCACATTATATATGCATGTGATATTTATCCTTTGATGCATCTTATTTTGCGTTGATTTGATTGCCTCAGTAGTATTTGATTTCCTCGGTAGAATTATAGGATGATCCCTCCCACTAAATATCAAGATAATAATATGTGCTTCCTTAGTATACTATGTTTAAAAAGTTTGTCGTCTTAAAGCACCACGTGATGATCGGATGTGATAGATTCTATGTTCGCATACAATGGGTGTAAGACAGTTTTACACACACGTATACTAAGGTTCTTACTTGAAGAACCTAGCATGTACACACATGGCCTTAGAACATGAACCAAAAGGTAAAGCACGAGTCATATGCACATATGATGACCCATATGATGCTCGCCATTGCAGCTGTGCCACCACTCGTGATGATCGGTCGTAGCGTAGTGAATTTGGTTCGTGTAATCACTAAAATGACTAGAGGGATGTCATTTTGAGTGGGAGTTCAAATTGAGGGGAATATTCCCTAGAGGAAAATAAATAAAGGTTTATTATTTTCATATCCCAATAAGTTTGTAATAGTTTCATATTGTGCTACAACTATATCAAGTTGAAACATTGATACACATGTGATACGAAACACAAGTCCCTAGTAGCCTCCATTAATACTAGTTTATTGGGCAACAGATGATCAAGGTTTCCTGATAATGAGTGATAGATCTAGTTAACAACGAGGTCACATCTTTGGTGAATGATGTGATGGACATTCCTCAAAGACTGCGACACGATCAAGTCACAAAGTTCATCGTTGCAATAGTCAGAAATGTAGTCTCCTTCTTCTTAGACCGTGAGATGGTATTAATGTAACATCCCTAAAATCATGATTTCAAAGTTTGCATATCATCCATGCATTCATAATCATTTTAGGATCATTTTCAAAGTCATTACAAAACAGTAGCATTTTGAATGCCTATTATATTATGTAAGCAAGGCATTGATCCAATGCTACTCTCTAATAAGAGATTATTTGTTTTAAACCAAAGATGTTTGTTCATGGGTTTGTTTGATAATTTCCAAAGCTTGGACAAAGATTTCAAAACAAAGAAACAAATTTAAACCATTTCTTCGTCTTTATTAAGCACTGGGTAAAAACATTGTTTATTTTAAAATTCCAAAGTGCCAAATTATTTTAAAGTGTACAACATTGTTCTGCAACCAAATATATACAATTTTCACTTTACAAAAATCGAGAAGTGGTTTGAATTTAAACTTATTTGAAACTCTTTTGAAAATGTTTCCTGAAAATCGAAACAGAAATAGAAAAGGATAAAAGAATTAGAACTGGGCCAGGCACCACCCTTTCGGCCCAATAGCCAAAACAGCCCACCCGGGGTCTCCCTTCTCCCTCTGTTTCTCACCGCAGCAGCGCACACCCACCCGCTGACATCTTGGACCCACCTTGCCCCGTCATCGTCGTCCTCAATCATCACATGCGATGACGCCCGCCATATTACCACCGCGCCCGATGACGCGTTTAAAACCTCGTTAAATTCCATCGATTCAGCGCGTAACTCTCGCCCCGCTCCTGGCTACTTAATCCCCTTGCCACCACGGTCATTTCCCCCCACTTTCCTCGCTCGCTCCACCACCAGGCAGCGCGCAATCGAGCTTAGACTGCCACTGTACTGACAAGTGATTCCGGTGAGACTCGACCACCCCTTTGCCTCTGCTTCAAACGAGCATGACCAGCATGTTGTGGCGCATCCCCTGATGCCTTTCATTTGCCTTCTCGTGACCCAGGTCGCTGACCCCGTTCGCGTCCGCAAGTGGAAGAACCACCGCTCGACTCCGACGTACAATCCAGGTAAAACGCGACCACCCCTTGCTTTCCCTTTGATGCTATCGAGTTCGCCATGGCCTTGCACACCTCCTGACCCATCTGATTCATGCTAGGGCGATCCAGAGCCTCGGCAACATCTTCATCTGCAAGCACCCGACGCTGCCAGCAACTCCGACGAGGTCCTGCCGTTGTGTCCATGCGCCCCTCGACAAGCTACTTCCATGTTGAGCTCTAGCACGTCTCCGCGAGTCTGGTGAGCCTCCCCATTCTCTTCCTCGCTTCCAGTAGCCTCCGCAACACCGTAGACCGAGCGCGCCGCCGCTCACCGTTGCCGCGCGCTGCCAGTTGTTGGTCGCTTGATCAACAGCCGTAGGATCTTGATCCAGTGGCTACGATAGAACATAAACCAAAGGGGTATCTTTTGATCTGATCCGTGCGATCCACTTTAGATCTAACGCACCGCATCGGCCGATCCGTGCGAAGCGGTATGGACGAATCAGGACGTGACGCTTGGCCTGTTATTCGTTTTAAAAATCTGAATTAGATCTATTAGTGATTAAAACTTGCAAAATTCATAACTTTTGATCCACACGTTCAAATTTTGCAAATTATATATTATTGGAATCAGGAGAAAGAATTCTATCCATTTATGCAATGTGTTTAATGTTTTTCTTCTGTAAAATTGATTATTTTTGCAGAGACATTTATAGGCTTATTTTGAGTATAGAAATTATTTGAAAAATGATTTAGAGAATAAATAAAGTTTTTTTAGTGTGTATTTGTCTTGTTTATGATTCTGTACTGTTTTATTTGTCTTGTTTGATTTGGAAAAAATCATCACATAGGATTTGCATGCATTCATATATTTTTTCTTGTATATTTTGATATGTGATTTTGGTGCCAATATTTTATGTGTAGATTTTGGTGCTAATAGTGATTGTGGTTGTGAAGATTGTTGCTACTCCCCAAACTACCAAGGCCAGTGGGGCTTCATGTTTTTATCCCAATATTTTTTTACCTATGCATTAGAAATATTTTGTATAGGACTTGCATGATTATTTTTCTAAGTATCTATATGCTATGCTTGGGAAATCCTAGTAGTTGTAGTAATGTTAGAATTTGCTCTAAGTTAATATACTTGCTATTGCCATGCTTATCCTAGCTAGTAGCAACCAAGGGTGGATTATATATTCATGCTATAAGAAATATTTCTAAGTCTTTGACTTATGTTTTGCTTAATAAAACAACTAAGTGAATGAAACACCTGGGTGGAATGGAAAGAATGGTTTGTGTTGAGTGGTTACACAAGGCCCATTTCTATGGTTTACCTTGTGTATCTTACTTGTGGAAAGCCACCCAGGAACAAAGGGATTTGAGATGCAAAATGTTAAGAAGCTTCTAGTGCAGCCACATGGCATTATGGGTTCTGTCTGGATCATATAGGTTGCAATAATTTAGCCATTTGGACAGTTGGTGGTAGTGGGATGATAGGTTGGAACGTGTCCATTTGGTCTAAAGGAAGGCTTCTGAAAGGTCCTGTCTTGGTGAAATCAAGTCTTGTGGGGAAAGTGCACAACCTCTGCAGATGGAAGAATCTAAGTACTTAGCCATGTCCCTGGTATTGGACAATTTGAGCATCAAGACATGGAAGCTATCAAGAATCTCCTCATCCCAATTTTCTAAGTTAAAACTTGTGGTTGAATAAGGGTGAAGGTTCACCAATTTCTATTGGTGGTTCCTTGGAAGACTTTTGCCAAAGAAAAACTTAGTGTTTTTAACTAATAGGTAAAACCTATTTTGAGCAAAGCAAGCCTAAGCTACACTTAGCCAAATTCATATAGTAACTAGATGTTAATATTCTACTAAGGTATCACTTGCCAATACTATTCAAATGTATTGACCCACTGTGGATGTAACTTGTGATGTTGGAGGTTACTCTCATGATGATTAGGGGTTATGAGTCTACACTCAACATGCTTGCCTGTGGCACATGAAGATGAAGACTTTATTTATATTGTTATGAATGAACTCTTGTATTAGGCCTATGGCCATGGAGTTGTAAAAGACTATGTTATCTCTGGAATGACGATGTAATGATGACCTTTGTTTCTGTGTACTTCGTCTTAAACTGTGGATGCTAGCAATTGATCCAGGGACTAGCATTGCAATCATAGGGATCCTTACCTTTACAAGGGAGGGATCTTACAGATGGTATCAGAGCACTGTGTTGCCTATAGGATTATGACCCTAGGATTGGATTAGAAACCACTAAGGAAAAAAATCAAAAATTTCCACACTTGTCCTTTTCTTCTCGTAAACTTTTCTAATCTTCTTTCTCATATCTATTTGTAGATGAACTCCATCAACGAAGCTGTGAGGAAGGGACCACTCATGACTATGACCTTGGAGTGTGAGACAGAATTCCCCAAGGCTCTCAAGGACCTCATGGTTGCCATGGGAATACATGGTGCAGCTATGTACAAGGGTTTCCCCGTGATGGATGAAGGAGTGGAGTACTGGTGGGTGCAACTTCACTTGTATAAAAACAAGGAAGACAACCACAAGGATTTAGGATTCTGCATGGTCACCAACTCAGTGATGCACACCACATTCTTTGACTCTGCAAAGGGATGCAGCTTGGAAGGCTATCAAGGAGCTTGGTGATAGACTCAAGTGCAGAATGCTTGATACCCAAAATGACCTTAGGGAAGAAAAGAAGCATACCCAAGAGTTAGAGATACCAACCAACGTTTAAGAGAGGACATCATAGACTTAGCAATGGAGTCATGTGATCAGCATCGACAAATTGCCTCTAGGGATGCCCTGTTAGCCAACTTGGCAAGTGAAATGGGATTGTAACGTACTTCGTTAGTAGGACCACGACACTTATCGTTTTATTTCCAAAAATGTTGTCTAAGTTATGTTGAACCTTGGATGCTTGTAATGGATTTATGTATGCCATGACTGGTGTGTTTGTTTGCCAAAGATATGCATGTGATGCTTTGCCTTGTGATTTATCTCTATTGGAATTGATTCTAACTTTTCTCGATCTTATAAAATAGATGCCTAATGTTACTATCAGCATGGCTGAAGAGTTCAAGGGAACTCGTTTTGGCACTCGTCTTATTGAGCTCACTAGTGTGCTCAATCTTACACTCCCTAGCATCATGATGCTTCCCCTCACCAAGTTCGAGAGGAAGGACCTTTGGGGCTTCAAAGTTACTTAGCCTAGACGCCAGACTGAGCCAGCCACGGAGGCTATCACTTTCAAGCTAATGCATGACAACAAAGAGAGAGGCTTAGAGGTAGTCATGAAGGATTTACTTGGGCGTCTGTTAGGGAGGCACTCCAGGGAGCTTAGAGGTACTCACTTTCATGCTTTCGGAAGACGCGACGAGGATGGTGAGCCTATTGAGTTCGAGGATGCTGCTAGAGAGACGGCAGAGCCGATTCGTCTGTACCTTTAGGACCTAGAGGTTCTTCTTAGGCACCTAGATACTGATAGGACCAACGTCATGCTTAGCAATGAAGAACTTCAGGTGCAGCTTCGTGAGAAGGACAAGCTCTTCGCGGAGCAAGACGAGATAGTCAAGGAAATGGAGGCCAAGTTTGAGAGCCAGGACAGGAAGTTCAAGAGCCAAGAGAAGAGAGTCCAAGGTAGGAACAAGAGGATTCGAGAGATGAATGCAGAACTAGAGGCCAAGGACTTCGAGCTCGAGCTTCAGCAGGATGTGATTGATAAGATTCGTTCATAGAAGAGGGCTCTCAAAGCCAAGATAGAGGCCTTGACTACCAATGTCGAGGAATACAAGACCGCTATGGAGAATGCAGGTCTTACACTTGTTGATGAGGAGGTTGATGCAGAGTAGTGATGACTACTCATTTATCTATCATTTACCATGCTTCTGATTATTGATTCGCAATGACCATCCAACATGTGGATGGCTTGCTATTGGTGTGTTGCTTTTCAAACTTGTTGTTTATGTCGTTGAACTTTATGATTATTTTGATGCTTGTTTGGTGATTGTCTATGTAATGTATTGTGCATGTTAAGCATCTATGGGTATCTCATTCTTATCCATATTGAAAACCACAGATGCCTCCTTGACGTGCCAGCCCCAACCCGAACAACAACAATGTCACCCCCGAGATACAACAGCTGATGACAGCACAGGCACAGCTGATGCAGATGATGACCACTTTCATGCAGAATCAGAATAACAACAACAACAACAAGAACAAGAACAACAACAACAATAACAAGAACAACAACAATTAGAACAATCCACCAGGATTTGACATGCTCACCAGATTCCTAAGACTGAGGCCTGCAAAGTTCTCAGGAACTTCTAATCCCATGGTGGCCAATGATTGGCTACATTCAGTGAACAAGGATTTGGTAACCGTCGGCTGCATCGACGAGGAGAAAGTCAGGTTCGCAGCACACCTGTTGGAAGGACCAGCAGCTACTTGGTGTGATAACTTCGAGATCACCACTCCCATTGAGGATGTGACATGGGCTATCTTTGAAGATGGTTTCCGTACAGCTCACATCTCATACGGAGTGATGAGTTTGAAGAAGAAAGAGTTCCATAACCTGAAGCCCACCACTGCAGCGTGGCTGAATATATTGAGGAGTTTAACAATCTGGCGCGTTATGCACCGGATGAAGTAGATACCGATGCCAAGAGGAAAGAGAAGTTCCTCGAAGGACTCAACGATGAACTGAATTTGCAGCTATCTGTTTCTTATGTCCGCACCTACCATTCCCTTTGTGACAAGGCTACCATCTTAGAGAATAAGATGAAAAAGTTTGAAAGCAGAAAGAGGAAGCACAACTCTGACAAGCACAGCTCGGGATCGTCTCACAAGCATTCCCATTATTATGATAGTGGGAGTTCTGGATCCCACAAGCATGGAAAGTACAATATCCACCACAACCACAACCGCCATCATGACAATAGGCATCACCATAGTCATGATAATGACAAGTACAAGAACCACAAAGGTGGACACAAGAGTCACCACAGTGGAAGTGGAAGTGGTAGTGGAAGCCAGCCTGTCAAGAAGGATCTTAGCCAGGTTGAATGCTTCAAGTGTAAGAAGATGGGGCATTATGCAAATGAGTGCCTATAAAAGAAAGTTGAAGGACCCAACAAGCCCAACCCTTTCCAGAAGGGACAGGTGAACCACATCAATGTGGAAGAGATCTATGAGAAAACCTTATGCTGTGGCTGGTAAGTTCAAACTCAATTCTGTTCCAGCACTTGTTCTTTTTGATACTGGCGCATCAAATTCATTCATATCAAGAGCATTTGTTGAAAAAAATGAACTTCCAGTTGAAATATTGGGTGTCCTATAAAAGTAAGTTCTCCTGGTGGAGAAATGATAGTGAACTCAGGATGTCATGAACTAGTCATAGAGTTTGGGAAGTATAAGTTTCCCGTTAATCTGATAATCCTAAATTGCCAAGGATTGGATGTCATTTTGGGAATGGACTGGATGACTAAGCACAAGGGAGTGCTAGATTGTTCCAATCATACTGTCACACTCACAACCCCAGAGAATAAAAGGATTAGATTCAAGACTAACCTTGAATCAAAAGGGAGTAAGCTAAATTCTCTTAAGGGGGTTAGCATAGACAGTGTGCCAATTGTGAGAGAATATCCGGATGTGTTTCCGAAAGAATTGTCGGGAATGCCACCAGATAGAGATGTGGAATTTCTGATTGATTTGCTGCCAGGATCAGGACCAATAGCAAAGAGACCTTACAAGATGTTAGTTGATGAGTTGAAAGAACTCGAGAAACAACTTGGAGAACAGTTTCAGAAAGGGTTTATTCAACCAAGTTGTTCATCCTGGGGAGCACCAGTCTTGTTTGTGGAAAATAAAGATAGAATTCAAAGATTATGCATAGATTATCGTTCACTCAATGAGGTGACTATTAAGAACAAATATCCTTTGCCCAGAATTAATGACTTGTTTGATCAGCTAGAAGGAGCCTGTGTGTTCTCAAAGATTGATCTCCGTGGAGTTATTTTCAGCTTAAGATAAGAGAACAAGACATACCTAAGACAACTTTCACCACTAGGTATGGATTGTATGAGTACACCGTGATGCCATTTGGTTTGACCAATGCACCAGCTTACTTCATGAATATGATGAACAAGGTTTTCATGGAGTGCCTTGACAAGTTTGTTGTCGTTTTCATCGATGACATTTTGATCTACTCCAAAAGCAAAGTATAGCATGAAGAACATTTGCGTTTGTTACTTGAGAAACTTAGAGAGCATAAGTTGTATGCCAAATTCAGCAAGTGTGAATTCTGGTTGAATAAAGTTGGATTTCTTGGACACGTTGTGTCAGGAGATGGTGTAGCAGTTGATCCCGCAAAGTGTCACCAGAATCGAATGGGAATCTCCTAAGTCAGTGAAGAAAGTTCGTAGTTTCCTTGGCTTGGCAGGATACTACAGAAGATTCATTGAGAATTTCTCCAAGGTAGCTAGGCCAATGACGGAGTTACTCAAGAAAGACAAGAAATTTGCTTGGACTGAAGGATGTGAACTCAGTTTCCAAGAATTGAAGAAGATACTATTGACAGCACCAGTCATATGTCTGCCCGATTTGGAGAAAGATTTCCAAGTGTATTGTGATGAATCTCATCATGGATTAGGTGCAGTTCTAATGCAGGAGGGAAAAGTTGTGGCCTATGCCTCGAGACAACTCAAAACTCATGAGGTAAATTACCCTACTCATGATTCGGAGTTAGCCTCTGTTGTCCATGCACTCAAAACATGGAGACATTATCTTTTTGGGAAAGCGATGTGAAGTGTTCACAGATCACAAAAGTTTGAAGTATATCTTCACTTAGAAATAAATCAACATGAGACAAATAATATGGCTAGAACTCATCAAGGACTATGACTTGAGTTTATAATACCATCCTGGTAAAGCAAATGTTGTAGCTTATGCACTAAGCCGTAAGGTATTTGTGAATGGCCATACTAAGGGAGAGTTGCCAGATGATCTGTGTGCCCAATTTAGAGACCTCAAATTAGAGATTGTGCCTGAAGGATATCTCATGACATTGGATGTTCAACCCACTTTGTTGGACAAAATCAAGGAATCCCAAAAGACGGATAAGGAAATAGAAGATATTAAGGAAAAGATTGGCAAGGGAAAAGCCAAAGGATTCCATGAAGATGAATAGGGTACTTTATGGTATGGAAAACGTATCTGTGTTCCGCAAGATTCGTAGCTTCGGAAACTGATTTTACAGGAAGAACACAACTCACCATATTCCATTCATTCGGGTAACACCAAAATCTATGTGGATATGAAGGAAATATTTTGGTGGAATAATCTCAAGAAGGACATCGCCGAACATATTGCTTTGTGTGATGTATGTAGTAGGGTGAAAGCGGAACATCAGAAACCAGCAGGATTGCTACAACCACTACCTATTCCTGATTGGAAGTGGGACAAGATTGGCATGGACTTCATCACCGGATTGCCAAGGACCACGTCAGGATTTGATTCTATTTGGGTAGTAGTGGATTGTCTAACTAAAGTGGCTCATTTCATACCCGTGAAGACAACCTACACAAGTGCTAAGTTGGCCAAGATCTTATGAATAGGATTGTATGTCTACATGGAGTACCCAAGAGTATTGTGTCTCATAGGGGAACTCAGTTCACTTCTCATTTTTGGAGGCAACTACGTGAAACATTGGGAACGAGATTGGAATTCAGCACTGCTTTTCATCCTCAGACTGATGGACAGACAGAAAGGAGCAACCAGATTCTAGAAGATATGTTGAGGGCATGTGCCCTAGACTATGGAGCTAGTTGGGATGAAAGTCTGCCTTACGCAGAATTCTCTTACAATAACAGCTATCAGGCCAGTATTGAGATGGCACCGTTTGAGTTTCTCTATGGGAGAAAGTGTACTACCCCATTACTATGGAATGGTGTGGGAGAAAGGAACTTGTTCGGGCCAGAACTAATCAAAGAGGCTGAAGAGAAATTCAAGCTAGTAAAAGATAGATTCAAGATAGCACAGTCCCGACAGAAGAGCTACGCAGATCCTAAGCATAGGGAAGTCACCTATGAAGTGGGTGATAGAGCTTATCTTAGAGTGTCACCACTTCATGGAGTGAAGAGATTTGGAGTCAAAGGAAAATTGGCCCCAAGATATGTTGGACCATTCAAGATTTTGAGTCGTAAAGGAGAAGTGGCTTATGAGATTGAACTGCCAGAATCATTGTCTACCGTTCACAATATGTTTCACGTGAGTCAGCTAAAGAAATGCCATCCAGAGATGGAAGAGAGTTCTTTGAAGGATGCTATACCTTTGGAGGAGGTCCAATTGGAAAGTGATCTCACTTATGAGGAAAAACCCATCAAGATTCTTGAGACTGCAGAAAGAGTTACTCGGACAAAGACTATCAAATTCTGCAAAGTTCAATGGAACCATCATTCCGAATAAGAAGCAACATGGGAAAGAGAGGATGACCATCAGAAAGACCACCCTCACCTATTTGCTAGCCAATCTGAATCTCGAAGGCAAGATTCACCTTAAGGGGGTTAGATTTGTAACATCCCTAAAATCATGATTTCAATGTTTGCATATCATCCATGTATTAATAATCATTTTAGGATCATTTTCAAAGTCATTACAAAACAGTAGCATTTTGAATGCCTATTAAATTATGTAAGCAAGGCATTGATCCAATCCTACTCTCTAATAAGAGATTATTTGTTTTAAACCAAATATGTTTGTTCATGGGTTTGTTTGATAATTTCCAAAGCTTGGACAAAGGTTTCAAAAGAAAGAAACAAATTTAAACCATTTCTTTGTCTTTATTAAGCATTGGGTAAAAACATTGTTTATTTTAAAATTCCAAAGTGCCAAATTATTTTAAAGTGTACAACATTGTTATGCAACAAAATGTGTACAATTTTCACTTTACAAAATCCAGAAGTGGTTTGAATTCAAACTTATTTGAAACTCATTTGAAAATGTTTCCTGAAAATCGAAACAGAAATAGAAAAGGATAAAAGAATTAGAACCGGGCCAGGCACCACCCTTTCGGCCCAGTAGCCAAGACAGCCCACCCGGGGTCTCCCTTCTCCCTCTGTTTCTCGCCGCAGCAGTGCACACCCACCCGCTGACATCTTGGACCCACCTTGCCCCGTCATCGTCGTCCTCAATCACCGCGCGACGACCGCTCTGCCGTTACCACCGCGCCAGTGACACCGTGTTTAAAACCTCGTTAAATTCCATTGATTCAGCGCGTAACTCTTGCCCCGCTCCTGGCTACTTAATCCCCTCGCCAACGCGGTCATTTCCCCCCACTTTCCTCGCTCACTCCGCCACCAGGCTGCACGCAATCGAGCTCAGACCGCCGCTATACCGACTAATTCTAGTGAGACTCGACCATCCCTTTGCCTCTGCTTCAAACGAGCATGACCAGCATGTTCTGGCGCATCCCCTGATGCCTTTCATTTTCCTTCTCGTGACCCAGGTCGCCGACCCTGTTCGCGTCCGCAAGCGGCAGAACCACCGCTCGACTCCGACATCCAATCCACGTAAAACGCGACCGCCCCTTGCTTTACCTTCGATGCTATCATGTTCGCCATGTCCTTGCATACCTCCTGACCCATATGATTCGTTCTAGGGCGATCCAGAGCCTCAGCAACGTCTTCATCTGCAAGCACCCGATGCTGCCCGCAACTCCGACGAGGTCCTGCCGCTGTGTCCGTGCGCCCCTCGACAAGCTACTGCCACGTTGAGCTCCAACACGTCTCCGCGAGTCTGGTGAGCCTCCCCATTCTCTTCCTCGCTTCCAGTAGCCGCCGCAACTCCGTAGACAGAGCGCGCCTCCGCTCACCGTCGCCGCGCGCCACCAGTTGTTGGTCGCTTGATCAACGGCTGTAGGATCTTGATCCAGTGGCTACGATAGAACATAAACCGAAGGGGTATCTTTTGATATGATCCGTGCGATCCACTTTAGATCCAACACACCGCATTGGCTGATCCATGTGAAGCGGTATGGACGAATCAGGACGTGATGCGTGGCCTGTTATTCGTTTTAAAAATCTGAATTAGATCTATTAGTGATTCAAACTTGCAAAATTCAGAACTTTTGATCCACAAGTTCAAATTTTGCAAGTTATATATCATTGGAATAAGGAGAAAGAATTCTATCCATTTATGCAATGTGTTTAATGTTTTGCTTCTGTAAAATTGATTATTTTTGCAGAGACATTTATAGGCTTATTTTGAGTATAGAAATTATTTGAAAAATGATTTAGAGAAAAAATAAAGTTTGTTTAGTGTGTATTTGTCTTGTTTATGATTCAGTACTGTTTCACTTGTCTTGTTTGATTTGGAAAAATCATCACATAGCATTTTCTTGCATTCATATATTTTTTCTTGTATATTTTGATATGTGATTTTGGTGCCAATATTTTATGTGTAGATTTTGGTGCTAATAGTGATTGTGGTTGTGAAGATTGTTGCTACTCCCCAAACTACCAAGGCAAGTTGTGCTTCATGTTTTTATCCCAATATTGTTTTACCTATGCATTAGAAATAATTTGTATAGGACTTGCATGATTATTTTTCTAAGTATCTATATGCTATGCTTGGGAAATCCTAGTAGTTGTAGTAATGTTAGAATTTCCTCTAAGTTAAGATACTTGCTATTGCCATGCTTATCCAAGCTAGTAGCAACGAAGGGTGGATTATATATTCATGCTATTAGAAATATTTCTAAGTCTTTGACTTATGTTTTTCTTAATAAAACAACTAAGTGAATGAAACACCTGGGTGGAATGGAAAGAATGGTTTGTGTTGAGTGGTTATACAAGGACCATTTCTATGGTTTACCTTGTGTATCTCACTTGTGGAAAGCCACCCAGGAACAAAGAGATTTGAGATGCCAAATCTTAAGAAGCTTCTAGTGTAGCCACATGGCATTATGGGCTCTTCCTGGATCATATAGGTTGCAATAACTTAGCCATTTGGACAGTTGGTGGTAGTGGGATGATAGGTTGGAACGCGTCCATTTGGTCTAAGGGAAGGCTTCTGAAAGGTCCTATCTTGTTGAAAATCAAGTCTTGTGGGGAAAGTGCACAACCTCTGCAGATGGAAGAATCTAAGTACTTAGCCATGTCCCTGGGATTGGACAATTTGAGCATCAAGACATGGAAGCTATCAAGAATCTCCTCATCCCAATTTTGTAAGTTAAAACTTGTGGTTGAACAAGGGTGAAGGTTCACCAATTTCTGTTGGTGGTTCCTTGGAAGAGTTTTGCCAAAGAAAAACTTAGTGTTTTTAACTAATAGGTAAAACCTATTTTGAGCAAAGCAAGCCTAAGCTACACTTAGCCAAATTCATATAGTAACTAGATGTTAATATTCTACTAAGGTATCACTTGCCAATACTATTCAAATGTATTAACCCACTGTGGCTGTAACTTGTGATGTTGCAGGTTACTCTGATGATGATTAGGGGTTATGAGGCTACACTCAACATGCTTGCCTGTGGCACATGAAGATGAAGACTTTATTTATATTGTTATGAATGAACTCTTGTATTAGGCCTATGGCCATGGAGTTGTAAAAGACTATGTTATCTCTGGAATGACGATGTAATAATGACCTTTGTTTCTGTGTACTTCATCTTAAACTGTGGATGCTAGCAATTGATCCAGGGACTAGCATTGCAATCACAGGGATCCTTACCTTTACAAGGGAGGGATCTTACAATTAATCACTATCTCCCGAGGCTGCTTTGACTACAGCAAACACCACTCAGTAAAAATGTGATTATAAAGGTGTATGTTGGGTATCCGACATAATAGGTTGAGGCCTATGCATCAAGACCGTGATTTGTTCACCTAGTGATGGGTAAGATACAGTTAGGCCGACTTGGTGAGATTACATCCATAATGTTGCAACATGTGACTAGGTCACGGGGATGTATGTAACATCCCAACTTTTGCATCATGATTGCGTGAGTAAGAGTCCAGAGTTTAGGGGGAAATAAAACTTTCAAGGTTGCTTGTTTTTGTTGTTTGCTTGCTTAGCATACATGATCCCTTGTGTTGCCATGTTATCCTTGCTACTTTCTTTGCTAATGTTACCATTGTTTGTTTTAATATTTAGGTCTTAATACAAGGCTTGGTAATCAATAGGATCACCTTGGTTGGTTTTTGGAAGACAAAGAAACATCCCAAGATTTTGGCTAAGTCCCTTGTATCATATCATGTTCCATATTTGGAGCTTTGGTAAGATCAAGACTAGACCCCCTTTTGGCCATGCAAACACATGGGTTTAGACCTTGTTAAGAATACATCAAAGCCCATCCCTAAGCCTGGATGGAAACTAACCCTAAGCCATTTTCATGCAAGTGATTTCCTCACTAGTTGCAAAATAAGGAATGACCACCTTATTTCAAGCCAACTTTGGAGGAACCTCGCAAACACATGGGATTGATCCAGGAAGAAACCATAGGTGGGAACCACTCATCTCACATCCCTCTACACCCCCACAGCTCTCCATATCCAATAGAAGCTGGAGCTCGACGAGGGTGCCAAGCAAAGTCACCCCCACCCATTTTTTGCCATAGATCATCCCCATCTCCTTCCCACACTCCTGCAACGCATGCATGCGGTATGTCACGACCCCAACAAACTAGGGTACACCACACCACCACCCTGGAGGACCCTTGCAAACCCCAGCATGAGAGAGAGATAGGGCGGCAGATCGCTAGAATCCTGCCCGACCCATCCCTAAACGAGCACGCCTCCCCTCTGCCATGCCTGGGCCCGCTCCGCGCGCACACCTACCCTAGGCACCGCCCTCTCCCCTCCCCTCGCTCACACGCGGCCTTAGTTACCCCCAACCCGCACTATCCACGTCGCTCTTGACATAACGAGCGCGCTGCGTCGCCTCCCTTCCCCTGGTGCCAAACGGTCCCGTCCGCACGAAGAGAAGACCAATCTCTCCCACCCAACAACCCCACGCTACTATCCGCGCATCATACCGTCTGCTCGAGCCCGGCCTTGAAGTTACTACATGTCGAACATGTCGCGTGAAGATACATCATAGCCCTCCCCGCGTTGTCCCGAGGCCTAGAGCTATCAGGCGCTTGCCAGAACCCCTCTCTCTTTCCGCAGAGACACTCCTCCGCCGCACACCCGACCAATCCCTGCCCCAACCCTCTCGCTACGCACCCACCTGCACCCGGTGCACCGTGGGCGTCCACTCACCTTCTTAAAGCCCACCAGGCCACCCCATCACGCACCTACGCCATTTCACTCCCCACCAACTCCTAGTCCACCCACAGAGCGGAGACGAGCCCGCTCGGCTCCTGGAACCCTCACCGTTCGCCGCACCGCTGCGGTACTGAAGGAGGCCGACGAAGGTTGTCGTCGCCGTGCTCCCCCGTATCACTAGCCTTCCATACCAACTAGCCCGACTCGCGCGAGCCCTTCTGACGCGGACCCCCTCTTTTCTCAGGAATAGATAGGAGGCCACCGAAGAGAAGCCGCAGATGTTGTCACAGCGAGCACGCCCCCGATCACCTCCAAAGCCACGACCACCCTCGCCGCCCCTCATTCAAGTCCCTGTCGTCGACCGCTTCGAACCCCGTCATCGCCGACCCCTCTTCGCCCTTGGGTAAGCTTCCCCGGCCACCCCCCGTATCCTAAGATTCCCTGTCGCCGGCGTCACCTCCCTGGGAGGAAGACGAGCCCCTGGCCGTTGGATCTAATTAGATCCAACGAGACCCAACGCCGCATACACCTTCATGGCCTACGGGCGCTGACATGCGGGTCCCCCACCAGGGATTTGATCTCCCCAGCTCCCGCGCGCGCTGTTGAGCAGATGAGTCGGCCTAGCCTCTGCGCGGGTCGTGGCCCATGGACCAGCAGCTCTGCTATTTTCATTTTCTGTTTATTTAAACGGCCAGATTTTGTGCTGTAGCTTAAAATTCACAAAATTTCACCCAAAGCACCTTTTGGCATGTTTCAAATTTCGCTAGATAGCCTATGCATTTCCACACCATCTTGCACTGGAATAGCACTTATAGTTTTAATGGGAATTTTTGTAGTAAAATGATGCAAGTTACACATATTTATTCTTAGTAATTTTTGTGTAACTCAAAAAAATGTGAATCCACTTGCTATAGATAGCATTTGCAGTTACCTATCCAGCAAAATTAGAATCACCCCTTTTGGAGTTTTTTATCCTCTATAGTCATTTTTGCAAGTTTAGGACATAAGCATCTTATGTAAATTCTAGAAGCTTCCGTGAAGCTCCTTTTTCTATGAATAAAACTCCAAGAGATGTGCCTCTGTTGGCCCTACCTCCTCCCAGTAGGACTCATTTTTATCTGCAGCTGATCTGAGCATAGATTTATTTTGCTAATTCTAGTACTGCTTACAGTAATTTAAATGCTATAAATCAACCTTTTGACCTAAAAATGTAAATCCAATTGGGTTGGATTGGTATTTCCAATACCTTTCCAGTGGTATAATTTTTAGTCCATACTCTTGCACAGAAAGTGTTTGAGTCACTGTTTTGCCTTCAAATCTACTGTCCACCTTTAAATTCACCATATTTTTTGCCTTGTCCTTTTTGCTTAACTCTAGTGGCATTAGTTTGGTATGTACTGTAGCTACAAATGTATGGCTTGTTTTGTCAAGTGGAGTATCTGTTCAGTGCTGCTTGCTATGTTTTCCTTGTGGTTGATATGTGGTGTTGTTGCTTTTTCTTTCCTTTTGTGACGATAGATACGAACAAGCAAGGGTACAAGGAAGGTGATCGGGAGGAGTTTGAAGAAGAAGATCAGGGACAAGTTGCCAACAAAGCCAAGCCACCTACACCTTCATAAGAATTGACATATATTTTCTTATGCATTATCTTGTTTGTTTATTTCTACAAATGCATTGTTTATCTCTATTTATGTCTCCATGCAAGTATTTGTTTGGCTCCTCCAAACCGTACCTATGGTACAGTAGTACCCACTTGTTACACCTACTTTTACCTGGTAGTCATAGGTGGTTGTGGTGACACAACCCTGTTGGAACCCTGATACGTCCAATTTGCATCACCATTCTATATCATAATTTGCCTCTATTCATTGATATATGTCTTATTATGAGGTATTACTTATGCCTTTTCCACTATTTTTACATGTTGGATGATTCTTGGAGGATGGAATGCTAGAGTCTGGGTTCTGATGGAAAAAAGCGGCATTTTGATGCAACTTCGCAAAGATCAGAAAAATACCAGAAAAATATTAGAAAATTATATTTTCCTGGAAGACTGAGGAAGCCAAAAGGGGAGACGAAGAAGGGCCACAGGGGGACCACACCCCCTAGGCATGGGCCCACCTTGCCTCCGACTCCGCCCTCTCGCCTATATCTTCCTCACGAAACCCTAATACCAGGGGAGCGACCACATATAGATTTCCGCCGCCTCTGCGGGGCGGAAAACACCGAGAGAGAAAGATATCTCCGGCAGACAGATTTCTTCCAGGGGAATTCCTTCCCGGAGAGGGGAGATCATCGCCACCAACACCGTCATCAAGCTAGGCTTCATCGGGATCATCATCATCAGCCACACCATCATCTCCACTAGCACCATATGAAGGTAATATGCCCGAGAGGCAATAATAAAGTGGTTATTATCGTATTCATTATTTATGATAAATGTTTATTTTGCATGCTATAATTTTATTAATACGGAAACGTTAATACATGTGTGTTTAATAAACAAAAAGGAAGTTCCTAGTTATGCCTCTCTGATAAACTAGCTCGTTGATTAACAAGATGATTAAAGGTTTCCTGATCATGGACATTGGATGTTGTTAATAACGAGGTCACAACATTATTGGAATGGTGTGATGTACATTCATCCGAAGTATTGCATTACGATCAAAGTCATTGAGTTTATATTGCTATAACAACTTATGAAGTGATCCTAATCCTTAGACCATGAGATCATGTCAATCACTAACACCGAAAGAGTTTCCTGATAACATCAAATGTCACACCGTAACTGGGTGATTATAAAGATGGGTTCAGAACTACTGAAGTGTTATGTTGAGGCCCATGGATCGAGAATGGAATTTGTTCATCCCGATGACGGATAGATATGCTCTGGGTCCTCTCGGTGATATCACATTGATTAGCTTGCAAGCAAGTGATTTGATCACTAGAATGTTATATCACGGGAACGAGAAAAGAGTGCATGTCAGTAACAAGATCAAACTAGGTATGGAGATACCGATGATCGAATCTCGGTCATGTAATATATCCCAAAACAA